>JALCUU010000013.1:0-1200000 GCA_022963135.1 Ustilago loliicola | reverse complement strand
GAAGTCGATTCTCAATCTTGCGGCTGCTGAGGAGATTTGCAGTATGGATCACATTCAAGCTTTGATTCTGGTCATCACATGGAAAGATCCTGGGGACAGGACGATCATGCGCAAGGCAGTTCGTGCTATTGGATACGCTTACGAGCTAGCGTTGCATGCGTCCTTCGAGGGCATTGAGTCGGGCGAGTCAACCCACGGCGGTAAAGACGAAGGCAACCGCGCAAGGTCCGACAGCTATATGCTTCGATACAGGCGCCGTCTCGAACGCGATCGTCAACGAACTTGGATCGTCCTCTGCCTCATTCACGAGCTTGTTCGTCGTGATGATCGCACCGCCAAGCCACGAGCACGTCTCATCCCGCTCGACGATTATCCCGACCCCTTTTCGTGGATCAAGTCCGGTGGCGATATGCTATTGTCTGTTGATTCACGATTGGCTTGGTCGCTCGACATGTCAATCATCACCATCGAGAACGAGCCTTTGCTCGACCTGATTAGCCGCTCGGAAGATGCCACATCCTTTGGCGGTGTCTTTGATCGATACCGAGGCCGACTCGACATGCTGCGAAAACGATACTTTGACGTTCGAGAAGGTGTATTCAACCCAAGGTTCCCGATGGACAAGTCGGCAGTAGCCGAGATTCCTTACTTGGACGCCTTCCGAGACTTTTACATCTGCCAATCGACTTGGCATTGGGCAGCCAAGGTCGCGTCACAGCGTCGCACGAGGCGCACAGAGTTGGCTGAACAGCAGGTCACCTCTCGATCGGCATTCTGGTTCTCACAGACTGTTGACACGGCGATGAAGTGTCTGCGTCAGTTTGTGCAGGATCTTTGCAAGCCGGGATATGTCAGAGTTGGGCACGACTATCTGGTCATCACGGCAAGCGAGGTCACAAAGTGGTTCTATCTGTATCGGGACCATCTAGATGCTTCGACCATGGTTGCAGGCGTCGAGTATCTGCGTGCTATGCTGCGCGAGTGTTCTCAGCCCCAGCGATTGGCGTCGGGGGAAGTGGTGGACACGGAGAGAGAGGCGCCTGGTTACCTTGTAAGATTCTTGGGTGCTATCTTTGACGCTGGTCTCAATCAGAGCTACGAGAAGGCAAAAGCGAGACTAGCAGGCAACGTGGAGCGCTACAGGGCAAAACAGCCGCATCATTGGTCTGCTGATCCGTCCAGTCGTGATCGCGCTCTTTCGGGCGGTGCTGCTGACGAGCATGCCGGTTCGAGAAGGGAGGGCGAAGCTGGTGGCCAGGGTAGCAGCGCTCATCGACTGACGTGGGGAACAGGACCCTCGTCGTCTTACCAAGGCGCAGGATCAACTGAACGTTCGAATGTCGCAGGCACGACAGGCGCAAACGCAGCCTCTTCCGTTGGTAGCCCTCCTTTCCGCGATGTAGCGTCAGCAACAGCACGTTATTCGACCGCGCCATCCTTGCCTCGCGGACGCTCCGAGATCGGCCTCAACCGCATGCCCGCACAATCTCCGTCTGCTGCCACGTCCTACGAACGAGGAGGCGCGGGTCCTGGCGGGAACAAGCCTCCCCCATCCCCGAACATGTTTGGAACTCAAAATGTAAGCATGGCAGCTCCTCTTGCCTCCAATGCTACCTTCAGCTCTTCCAACTCCATTGCACCTCACCCAGCCTATCTCGCCTCGCCGAGCAACATGAACCAAGCTCTCTCCTCTTCCGCCTCTTTCCCTGCAGCTTGGTCTACCAACACCAACAACGCTGGCTCTGTTGCTGCTTCGTGGAGCACCAACGTCAATGGCAACACAGGGATGCCTGGGCTCGCCGAGCTGGCTGTGACTGGGATGAGCGGTATGACAGGTAGTTTGGGTTCGGATAAGACAGCAGTGGTAGCGGCACCCGGGATGAATGTGGTGCCGTTGGCAGCGGATATTGGCAAGAACTCGATTGAAGGGCTGGCTGCGTGTTTGAACACGAGAGACTTGACGTATTGGCAGGATATCTTGGGGTTTGACCTTGCTACGCCTGCGGTGTGAGCGCCAATATGGCAGCCGCCGCTATTCATTTGTATTGTATCGTCTTTTGTATACCCTTACCCCTCTCTCACACATGATCTCAATCAGCATTCATTGCTCACGCGAAAAGCGATATCTTCTTCAGAATGTGTCGGTAGAGAAATGAGCTGTGTGCTTGCACGTGTGCCTCCTCGTGTCCGGCCAGTAGGAAGGAGGGCAGACAGTCGACAATACAAGGGGATGCGCTTTGAGCCTCGGAAAGATTCTTCCGACTCACCCTCAGGCTGGCAGTTTAGTGCAACCGAATTGACGGAAATGTTTGTTCTTTATTGTTCTTTACCGGTCAACAAGCAGCGGTGTACACAGAGGTGGGCGGATCCGAGAGCAGTCACAGACAGGAGGGAGAGAAGAAGTGAGCTTTCAGCGGCAACTTTGTTTTCGGATTTGCGGGGAGGCGGCGCGGGGTAATTCACCCACTTTACTCACTCACTCAACCTGACGGCGAGTGGGTTGCTGCCTTTTCTTGTCCAGAGGGCACTTTACGCGAACCAAAGTTACGTCTCATCCGCCGACCGAAAAGTCAGCATCCGCGGCGGTCACCATTCACTTGTGCACTTCCTGCCATTGATGCTCCTGTTCCACGTCACCCGCATCGTGCCGACAGACTCTGTTCATGGTTTCGGTGAGCGTACGCACGTCCCTCGCAATCGATTAGAGTTTCCCCTTGCCGCAATGTATGATAATGAAGAAAGAAGATGGACTAGGGGCCGACGCTCAAACCTCGACACAGACAGACAGATGTCAGAACTGAAAGCGGAGAGTCAATTTTGGATTGGTTGTCTCTTCTGTCACAGCTGCTGCCTTGAATTTCAAGAGAGAGATATGAAATTGAAATTTGGAAAGAGGCTCTGGCTGAAACCTCGTTGCAGCGCCCAACACGCAACGCACCGCAACGCACGCACGCAGTCGACGCACTAACGCGGATCATGGCACTTGGCCAGTCAGAAAAGTGGGAGCTGAGAGAACGTCGAGCCTCTTCCGTCATTCGTCTTCGCACCCTTTCTCCGCTCGACGCTCTCCGCACGCCCTCACGAATCTGATCTCTGTCTTTGTCACGTCCGCACTCTCGACTCTTCTTGCCTCACCCCCGCTTTTTGCTCGCCACTCATTACTTTTTCCCCCTTCCCCCCCAACCACTTTCCCTTTCCTTCCCTCGTCGAGAACCTTCCCATTCCCATCAACATCGAGGAGATCCTTCCAGAGGAATACTCTGCTACAACCGTTACATACATCGCTTTCGCATCTGACATCCACGGATCGAGATTTGTCTCTCGAAGCCTCTCTTGGCCCTCACCCTCATTCTAGTCGAGGTCAGGTCGCAGCGCCGACATGACTAGCGCTGCTGTACTCAGGATGAATCAAGACAGTCCATCCCGTTTCTTTGTCTCTGGCAGTCGCAAGAGTATTTTGGCTGGCATCAATGCCAACTCTCTCAAATTTAACGGTTCTGCCAACGGTGCTGGCGATGTCGACGCCGACGATGCTTCTGAGCACGCCCACCCCATCCCAATCTCGAACACGGATGCCGTTCTTCGACGTCAAAACGCTTCAGGTGACACTGCCAGTCTCACACCAGCAAGCGTCAAAGGTCGGGCCTCGCGCAGCGCCTCGATTGCTTCTCGCAAGAGCAACCGTATGCCCGCTTCTCCCTCTCGCTCCATGACCGGCAATGGAAGCTACGTGCTCTCAGGCAGTCAGGGCGATGACAGCGGCTACCTTGCACCTGCTATTCCCGGCGCTGGGATTAGCAACGGACGAACTCGCGGCTTTTCAGCCGCAAGCTTGGGTCTCAAGAAAAGCAACTCCAACCTCTCTCAAAGCGACGCTCGTTCCATCGACTCTCGTCGTGGATCTTCGGGAAATAGCTTTGTGAACCTCATTCGCAACCGATCTCGCAACTCCTCGCAGACCAATCTCACCACGCCTGACCCCGCCGACACTTCGGCTACTTCCTTCACCAATGGAGGCACTGACAGCGGGCGATTGCGTCGTTTCAGCTCCGCTTCCCGCAAGATGAGCCTCAAGATGCCCAATCTCAACACACGCAACAGCTCGGCAAGCATTCGCGATAGCCTCTACGACGAACCGAAGCAGATGTCGCCTATTCCTCCTGTTCCTGCTCTGCCTGCTGAGTATCCTACTTCAGCTCCTGCGAATGGTTACAAGCCTATCGGTGCCTCTAGTGCCGTCAGTGGTGGCGCTGGATCGGGCCGTAGTCGCAAGTTCAGCAGATCGGCTAGCCAGACCGTCCCCGCCCCAGTTGAGATGAATGCAGATGCATATTCTGCGCCTCCGGCTGACGTGGAGACGATGGAAAAGTCCCCTGCTGCTGATCCATACGCAAAGGCTGACGGATTATTGGCACGTGCTCGATCGAGGAGGTCGGTTAGTGCTGCTCCTCCTCCCACTTCCAACAGCGTTAGTGTGGATGTGGGCAACAGAAAATCTTTCCTTTCGTCGACGACTGCTAAGGCTTCGGGTGCTGCCGCAGGTGCTGCCGGTGCTGCCGGCACGCTGTTCGGGCTGAATCGCAAAAAGTCGAACCGCAGCATGGGTGGTGGAGATGCTGAGTCGACAAAGGCTAAGCCGAATGGTATGGCTGCTGCTCAGTCTGATCGTGCTAGTGAAGAGGACGAGCAGAGTGCAAGCGAAGAAGAAGATGATGAGGAGGAAGAAGAGGTGCCTCAGCGTAATGCTAGATCTGCTAAGGGTAGGAACGGTGCCGCTATCGCTCCTGCCGCTGCTTCTGCTAGTGATGACGAGGAGAGTGAGGAGGAAGAGCAGGACTCTGACGAGGACAGCTCTGATGGCGACGATTTCTTCGATGCTCCCCTTGCTGATATTTCCGAAGGCGAAGAAGAGGAAGAGGAGCACAGTCACCACGGAGCCGGGGCAGCCGCTGGTGCTGCAGCTGTAGCTGGTGCTGCGGGCGCTGCTGCTGGTCACCGACGCAACAAGTCTGGCTCCTCGGGCCGACGCCTCCCCAGTAGCGATGCCGCCTCTTCTAACGGTAGTGCCTACAAACCGAAAGGCACAGCCGCTGCCACACGCCGCGCCGGCCCTGTCTCGTCCACTGCCGATGCACGCGCTCGATCGGACACCTCCCAAGCAGTCCGAGACAAAGCCGCCCGTGTCGCCAAACTCACCGCCTCCGACGTCCACATTACTCCTCAACAACTCCGCGAAGACATCGAAGTAGCCCGACATGCCCTTAACCTTTTCCTCAACTCACGCATGCTTGAAGCCGAGCGCATCATCAAAGAGCACGCTGATTCCCGTCTCTACTACGCTTTGGGTTATGCGCTCATTGCCACCATTAAGGGTTTCATGACTTTCGAGCCTGCTGATCTGGCTATTGCTATCTCGCTCTGCAAGGATGCCCTTACAATCGCAAATATGTTGAGGAAGCCGTCCAGTGCGGTCTCGAACTTTGGCAGGTTTGTGAGGGGTACGGGTCAGTCACCGTCTGCTTTGTCGCAGATGGACGAGGTGCAGAAGCATGCTGAGCTGGTTTATGCGGAGGCGGTGCTGTTGAAGGCGGTGTTGGGTATTGCTTATGCGGGAGACTTCTTCGCTTTCGTCAGTGAGGCGTTGAACATGCGAAACGCCTACGGTATTTATAGGTCACTGCAGAAGTTTGTGGATTGGACAGAGGAGAAGGGAGGAGAATTGGATGAAGATTTCAAGTCCGGTGTATACCTGGGCAATGGTCTGATCAGCATGATTCTGGGTCTTGTGCCAGGCAAGGTGTTGAAGATCATGGAAGTGTTCGGTTACACCGGTGATACAGCTTGGGCCATGAAGACGCTCTCCAAAGCTGGTCAGTGGTCCGCTGATCCTCGACAGACCAAGCCTGGCATGTCGATAAAGGAGGAAGGTGTTCGACGACAGATTTGCGACATGTCTATGCTCGCGTACCACCTGGTCATTTCCACCTTCATCCCTGTCAATGGGGTCGATATCGGATTCGCGGATAAGGTGTTGCACTACAACCTTCGCCGATACCCCGAAGGAGTATTCTTCCTCTACTTCTCAGGACGACTTTACTCCACCCAAGCACTCTCTGAAAAGGCAATCGCTCAGTTCGAAACGGCAAGAGACGTTCAGAAGGAATACATTCAGCTCAAGCACATTTGCATCTGGGATCTCTCTCTTTGCAACATGTCGCTCACCAAGTGGAAAGATGCTCATGATCAGTTCGCTATCCTTGCTGAGGAGAATAACTGGTCCAAGGCGGTGTACAACTACGGACGGGCAGCCAACCTTTACGAATCTGCAGAAGGTCGGGATCAGAGGGCCATGTCGGAGGCAGCCGAGATCTTTAGGAGGGTGCCAAACTTGACGCAGAAGATCGCAGGAAAGAGTATTCCAATGGAGAAATTCGTCGCTAGGAAGAGCAAGAAGTTTGCCACTTACAACCGACTCTTGCTTCCAGGCTTGGAATTCGCTTACGTCTACCACTGTCTCTCCAACGCGCCTCGGTTCATTCTTTGTGACGAAGCGTTGGTCATGGTCAGTGACGCGCTCGCTGATTTGCATGACGTTGAGGATCCATCTCAGTACTTCTCCGGTGAAGAGTACTACGATGACCTCTGCTTGGCGCATTTCTTGCGCGGAGTATGTCTCAAATTCATCGCCTGTCCCGAGGCTCACTCTAAAGTGCGACCGAAAGAATCACCCATTCCGGAGGACGAAGCTGCCGAGCAAGCCGAGATTAGTTTCAAGACTGTTCTCGAGCATGGTCAGCAGTTGAAGCTGGATCACTGGTTGGTGTACTTTGCGCACTACGAGTTGGGTAGGTTGTATGCGGGTAGGGGTAGGATTGGTGAGGCGAAAGAGCAGCTGTTGATGGTGTTGGGTCAGAAGAATTTGGAGGATAGAGGTAGGAAGGGCAAGTATAGTTTGCAGAATATGGTTCATTTGCGGGCTAATGGTGCATTGAATGGTATTGATGGTAGTGGCAAGTAGAACGGTCCACAGCGACATCAAGTTTTAGAGGGATCTGCATATATGCTCATTTTGTTTCGGTTTCTCGGATGCTTCGATCATAGTCTCATAATCTCCTTGTACAGCACGCGTCATTTGGTTTTCCAGATTTCACTATCACAAAATTCGCTCCCTCCCTGTGTCACTATACATCAATATTCCTACTCATCTCACAATACAACCTTGGCAGATTTTTTGTGAACACCTACTTTGATTGCTTGAGTGCAGAATCCACAAATCAGAACCTTGTTTGACCACCTTTGGCCTTAATTACAGCTTCCATCCTTCTTGGCATGCTTTCTAGAAGCTTACCAAGGTAATCTTCTTCAATGGTCTCCCAAGCTTGTAGGAGTGCTTCAAAGATTGCTTTCTTTGTCCTTTCAGCTCCTCCTTGTGATGGATAGGAGCATTGTCTTGCATCCAGTTGGCTGGGGATAGCAAGGGTACTCTGGTGGCCTTATAGCTCCTGATTCCCACTTTTTTGAGATGCCTACTGACTGTACTGGCTGACATACCATCATTTTGCTGTCCAATCTCTTTCAAAGGAGTTCTTCTGCTCTGTGCCTCCTTTTGTGTGTTTCTGATCATGTTTCTGATAGCTTGTGGGCTGTACTTTGGGTTTCCAGCAGTAGAATATGCACTCTCCTTGCTGCCAGTTGTGTCATAGCGCTTGCAGAACTTGTATATAGTGTCATAGTTGAGGCCCAGGTGAGCTTCAATTTTTGGAAGCTTCCATCCTGCTGATCTGAGTGATATACATGCAGTTTTCTCTTCAGCAGTGAGTAGATGGTGTCTGGACGGACCAGATGATGTGCTAGATGATGCAATTTGATGCAAAATTGAGGGAGATATGCTGATTACAGGAGATGCTGGTGATGAGGAGATAGGATGAATTTTGCAAGTCCAAGAAAATCTGGAAAACCAAATGACGCGTGCTGTAGCTTCTCTGTTTCAGTGTCGTGCTAATACTCGTGCTAATGCTAGGTGTACATAGGTCTGCTGGTTTGTGTTGGCTGTCGCACGAAACAAAGAAAATTTTCACGTGACGTATCTTTTTTGACAAGCGTAAGAAGAGTCGGATCTTCCAACCTTTCTGCCTCTACGCCGACACACTCCACCGTCATCGTTGTCACCGTCATCACCACCATTAACGTCCTCGCGGCAACTCATCCACGATGAAGGCCTCAACATCGCTCATCGGCGCCACATTGCGCACTGCTGCGCCATCCACAAGCCGCAGCGCTCTTCGCACTTTCACCTCAACATCCAGAACCCTCGACTCCTCGTCTTCCTCCTCATCCGCGCCCTCTGGCTCGAGCTCACCTCTCGACGAACTCTCATTCTCGATCGAACGTCTAGCTAAACTTCGTTCCGCCTCCTCACCCACCTCTCCTGCTGCTAGTGGTAGCGTCTATAATCCGCGCTCCCAGACTTCCGCAACCTCCACCCGCCAAACCGTCAGCGGAAGAGCTTTCATGAACGGTCACTATTACAACCCCACCACTCTTTCTCTCGATTCCATTACCCAACGTCCTCCCCGACTTTCCCGTCCTTTGTTGGGGCCGACTAAGGCAGAAGCGGTACAGCAAGATTTGATCCACATTAACGGTCTCAACCCTGGTAAAGCTAGTCTTAACGATGACAGTTATAAGAATGCAGCGATACTCGCAAATTACGTTAGTGAGATGGGCAAAATTCTGCCGAGAGCTAGCACGGGGTTGACAAGGAAAAGTCAAAGACAGGTGGGGAAGGCGGTAAGGAGAGCGAGGAGTATGGGGTTGTTGCCGGTTATGAGTAGAGGTGGGGCTCGGGGTGGCGGTGCTGGGTGGAAGTAACACCCCTTCTTCGTTCGGCGGATTTTGATGCGGCGCTGAAAGCGGAAGTACAAGGGTGCTGCATAGACTACCTTGTCCAACGTCGCTCAATATATGTGCCGTTGGGATATGGGACTGTGCATATCGCGATTCAGCAAGGCTGGCACACCATTCCGTCGTCAATATGTTAGCTGGATCTCGACCTTATTCAACCTCTGTCGACGAACTTTTCATTGAACAGTACAACACGACTCTACACCGCCTGTATGCAGCCTCATGACGAATAGCCATCGATGGGATCAATGCTCTTCACCGCAGCCGTTGCGCGAGATCAACGAATGAACCAAAGCATCTCTCCCCATACACCATGTTTGGTTTGAGCTCACTGAGACACTGTGCCCGATTGAGCTTGCTCTGTTTGGTTGCGATCACGACTAGCAGCACGGCTTTCGGATCGCAAAAAGGGGGGAAGGTGGGAAGTTGTCGTGATACGGTCGCACTTTTTTTTTGCGAAGCCAGCAGGTTCTCGGGACTGAAACTCGATCGTCGCCTTCACACGCTACTGCTGAGACGCAACTGCTCAATTGATTGCGGATCCGTTTCGGCCACGATTCGATACGATCAGATATACTACCATGATAACGATACAGCGTTACCTTTCCTTACCGGATTGGTCCTTTGTGACATCATTGAGGAGCAACTCCATTTGCATTCGGCTTCCCGTTCACCTTCCCGTCATTCTGCCCCTTCTCCCCATCCCCGCCAGGTTTCTGAAGCGCAGACGGCTTACCCGCAATCTCATGTAGCGCCGCTTCTGTCGCCACGTGCTTCAGCAGTCCAAAATCGCGCTTGAGCAACTCGACCCGCTCCCTCTCCGCCTCTATCGTCTTCGACTTGGTCTCTGACTCTGCTGTTTTGACGATATATTTGTCTCCGACTACCATTCTTTGTTCGATCACGGTTGGATGGTAAGGGTATAGGTCTGGATGCAGACCATCGCGTTTGATGAGGCTGGTAGAGTCGGGGAGGAGGGAAGGGTTGAGTAGGTATCGGACGACAAGGATTGTGGTTGCGAATGGCACGGCTTGATGATACGAAGTTGCTTTGTTTGATGCGTGATAGTCTGGGTCGAAACATTGCAAGGTGGAGAATTGGTAGCAGTCTTCCCATTGCTCATTCCCATTTTTCTGATTCTGCAATATCCAAACGCTCTGCCCTTGGCCTACACTCAGCACTTCTTCATCATCAACCCCTTCGGCTTGTTCGAAATTCGACCGGGGCTGCACGAGCTTCTTGATGAGTCTGAACTTATCCTTCTCCCTCCCGTATTCTTCCCACCCATCACGTAGCAAAATAGGTCGATGCGGGCTAGATCCGAACCCAACATCAGACATGTAATAAGCCCACCTCGCCTCTTCACCTTCGACATAAGAAGGAAGATAAACGAGAGTAGCAGTATGTGTGAACCCAGTCCAACCTTGTGTGATGGGATTAAAGACTCGTCCGAGCACACCGATGAATCTAAAACCTAAAAAGGCCAACGTTTCGCGGTATAACGTATTGACTTGCACGCAATAGCCTCCTCCATGACGGGAGGTGATGAAACGGGAAAAGATGTCGGAAAAGTCGGTGGACATGGAGCCTGAAGGTTCGTAGTTCAGCGAGAGTGCTTCGAATGGGAACGTGAGGAGGAAGTGGATTTGCAGCCGGGATAGGGTGGCGAGTGTCGGGGTGGGCAGGGTGGCTGTTAGGGAGATTTGGGCATCTTCGAATCCGGGATATTGGATCGTGTGAAGCACTTGACGAGCTTGCTGCTCGTCCAGCTTGCTGGGGACTCGTTGGGGACGGAGGACCATCTTGGAAAACGTAAAGGGTGGGAGGTAGGATAAGATTAATGTTGATCGTGGGGTGGTGGGTTGGATCCTAATTGAAGTCGATGCTTTTGTTTGTTCTCGCGTAGGTGAGTACTATTCTGGCTTCGTAGACAGATACCTAGATCGAGGGAGCAGAGAACGGGTTCTATAGGAAGCGTCTCTCCCCTCCGTCTTCGAGCCGCGGGAACCAAGTGGACCCTCGAGAAAGAAGCATTCAAAGGATAGCATGCAAGCGGAGAGTTTCGTCCGAGGAAGACGGCCGCCCACCGCTGACCGACACCGGTGCTGAACATCAATGCCATGTGGAGCCTCAATCCTTCATCGGAACTCGGGCGCAAGTTTAGCCTCGTTTTACCGATATTCAGGGTCTGCCTTCCTCTCCTCATCTTTCCTCACCTTCTCGTCGGCTCGACAATGTAGGCGAGGATGAAACCATACTGGATAATCCGTCACCACGGTTCCACATCCATTCGATCCCTCTCCTCCTCTCCTCATCACTCCATCAATCTCCTCGCTGCAGGTGACGACTCTGGCCAAGTCTCTCTCATTGACCTCACCACTTTACGCCCGCGCTTCCAGTGGAAAGCGCACGCAGACTCAATACTCACCGTCCTCATCCTCAGCAAGTCTTCTATTCTCACTCATGCGCGAGACAACAATCTCAAGTTGTGGAAACTTCCCTCTTCCTCCCTCCCCTCTTTCGGCACAACACACGGAGAAACGGTGGAACCAGAGTGCGTGAGAACAATAGGTGTCAACGCTCTTAACTTCTCAAAATGTTCCTGTCTAGACGGGAAGGTGGCTGTACCAAACGCACTAGACGCAGCATACATCGATATCTTGGATTTAAGCAATGGATTTCGAATGCATGAAGCAATAGGAAGGCCGGACATCAGACCTTCTGGAAATCGACTACCTATCGTAATGAGTCTCCATTTGCAAACCGACAGAGTCCTTGCCGGTTATGAAGACGGCTGGATAAAGCAGTGGAGATTAACGGGCGAGCTGGTTTGGGAGCAGAGATGTCATAGCGAGTCAGTGATGGGTATGCACATCAGCGAGAAGCACGGCTGGGGTGTAAGTGTGGGTGCTGATGACCGCTTGGCCCGCTTCTTCCTCGATGGCAAGGGAGAACCGAAGTTGGTAAAGACCAAAAAAGCAGGCAATGCAAGCGTTGTCATTGCTCCCGACGGCAAGACTTGCGCTGTTGGGGGTTGGGACGGGTCGTAAGTTCTTTCTCCTCCACCCCAACCCTGTTTGGTGCGATAAAATGAGGCTAACCTTCTCCTTTCCTTTTCTCTGGCTGCGTCGAAACAGGGTTAGGGTCTTCAACGCAGAAAAGGACGAGATGCAAGAGCTAGGCTCATTAGATTATCATCGGGACACTGTTGAGTGTCTTACCTTCGTCTATGCTAGAACCCGTGGTATCGATGATGATGATGAGGAAGAAGCAGAAGACGAAGACGAAGGAGAGGAAGACAGGGAAGAGACCGGCCAACTTACAGCTCCAGGAACAGAGCCGATCTTAGCAGCTGGCGGAAGAGATGGCAAGATTAGTCTGTGGAAATACCATTGACACACACCCAAACACGCCGTTCTCGCACAAAAGATCCAACCTTCACACACAGGACAATTCATCACAGCTTGCACAGAATGCTTCTCCGTTGGTGTGGTGTGGCTGACTCTTTTCGCGATCGACGAAGCAACGCTTGACACGATCGATTGAGTCAAGCAAACATTGTGATTGAAAATCGTGACAGGGATAAAGATGTGAAGAAAGTTCCTCCCTCACTTTCTGTACCGCAACCGCTTGAAATTGAAATGCAACTGCAGCACCCCTCTATCAAAGCTATTCCTAAATCCTCGCTTATGACTATACTCCCATTCCCTGTTCACAATCCTAAACGCAATGTCTTCATACGGTGGCCCCGCGCTGAACCTCAACAACACCGTATCCTCCTCTCCCTTTTCTTTGATTACCTTATACGTCGGTGCGACTGTCTTGTCGATCAAATCGGGATAGAAGATGTTGAATTTGTACCCCTGCACCGTTTTAGGTGGTGGATTATCCGAGTCGTAATGTGTCTGATTGTACTTGTTCCAGTCGAAACCGGTATGGACGCGGTTGAAGAAACGGGGTTTGCGCGGACGATACTTGTCTTCCCATTGATAGGTTTGATGGGTGAGAGCTTCGTCGGAGGGCATGACTTCTTCGGTGACGTCGAGAGCCTTTGATGCTTCTTGCACGAACATGCGGTCTGCTGGATTTTCGGAAGAAGAGGAGGGGTCGAGGTCGTTTGAGCGCGTCTTGGGGATAAAGATCTGACCTGTGACACGACGACGAGCTGCGACGAGCTCTTCGAGATCTTCGCGAAGGTTCTTGATGGGAAGACGACGGTCTTCGTAGCTGAGGCGAGAGGGGTCGATGGGGGTAGGCTCCATTTCGTCTGGATCGTAAAGCGCTTCGAGCGCTGCTTCTTCCGCATTGGCTTCTGCTATCGCTGTGTCTTGGTCGTCCAATGCTTCTTGCTGCTCGTCTTCTGAGTCCTCGCCAGTTTGAATGAGAAGCTCTTGCTGCTGCCTTGCCGCTTCATCACGCTGCTTACGTCGGAGATATTCGAGTCGATTCGACAGAACAGCTTCGTGCATATCTCTCAGGCGAGCCTTTGCCCGCCATACGACAATCGACTTGAGCACCCTCTCCCAATATTCAACGTCAACAGGCTCGCCTGATGCTAGCTTGGCTCGCACTTGATCCTGTAGCTGCTGCAATTCCTCGGTCGACTTTGATGACAGCATAGTGTTGATACGCCCTCGCTCTTCCGGATCCTGGCGTACCTTAACAGCGGCGGCGAGGCCTTTGCCACGATCTTGCTCTTCTTTGAGCTCCTCAAGCTTGTCATCGCAGACAATGAGCATGGATCTCCAAAAGTCACGATGCGAATCGTTCTTCTCGAGCTCCAAGTACATCTGAATGTCTTGATGCAGTTCTTCGGTCTCTTCGAGAGTGAGGTCCTCAAAGATGGTGTAAGGCTCGTCAAGGTCGATCTCGAGACCTGCTTCGTCGTCGTCATCGTCCTGCTTGCTCTCTTGTTCGGCGATAATGTTTGGGCCCGCCCATTTGAGGTTGATGCTGAGCAGATCGATCGGTTTGGCGCGATTCTCCTTGACGCGAATCACCGCTCTTCGCTGCGCTTGCTCGAGGTGGAAGTCGTCTTCTTTTGCAACCCAGCTTGCCATCTGTGCTGACTCGGCCAGGCGTGCCATCCTGGCTTCCTCTTCTTCGCGCAGGGCAGCCTGCTTTTCTCGCTCGGCACGTTTCGCGTTGAGCTTTTCGATTTCAGCCATTGCTTCTTGTCTGCGCTGTGCATCACGCTTCTCTGCTTCTTCGCGAGAGAGACCTTGCTTTTTCTCCTTCTCTTCCTTCTTTCCCCACTTGAACTTCTGACCCAGATTGGCATCGTTGAAAGGATTGTCCTCGGCAGAGTACATCATGAGCTCAGCAACGGCGGTGCGCTGGGCCGCACCCTCCTCTTCTTCATCGAGGAAGCTCTCTTCGAGCTGCTTGAGCTTTTCAGAGCGCTTTGCAGCTTTGCGGATGCGGCGCTCTTCCGAGGTCTCGCGTCGCTTGGACGAGTGATCTTTGTGATGGTCTCGATCACGATCATGCCTTGAATGACTGGAGCTAGCGTGGTCTCGGTCCCTGTCCCTGTCCCGGTCCCTGTCTCTGTGTCGATGTTCGCGATCTGACCTGTCACGTCTGTCATTGTCGCGATGCGATCGGGAGCTGTGAGAATGCCTGCTACGGTGGCGATCATCGTCTTCGCGATGTCGTTTGCGGCGGTCGGGAGAAGCGTCTCGGTCTCTACTTCTATGATGGTCATCCGTGTCCGATCTGTGTCGTCGTTTGTGATCTGAGGAATCGTGGTCGTCGCGCGAAGAGCTTGGCCGCGCACGGTCGTAATACGAGTTGGACGACGACGGCATCCTGAGACAATGCTATCGCGCCAGATGAATGCAGCTCTGCGGATGAGCTGTGATGTACCAAGATAAGATGGTGAGGAGAGGTGATGGCAAAGTCGAGAAGGGTCTGTGTGTTGTGGAAATCTGGCCAAAATCTCAATTCCAGAAAGTGGAGCGGAAAAGCCGAAAGTGCGCGTTCGGCAATCGGACAACTGAGAGGGGTCTTGGGGTTGACGCACATCTTCTCAACTTGATATCTTGACTGCCGCATCTTGCTCGAGCACACCAATACCGCAAGTCCAGACACGCATCCAAAAGATGGCAGCTCAGCCTGCATCCAACTCTGCTCCTTCTTCAGGCAAAGGCAACGCAGCCACCCCCGCTAACCAGCTGGCCAACATTGCGAAGCTGCTCGGATCTCACGTTACCTTCACAGTCGGCGACAAGCAAACCCGCACCCTATCTGGCAAGCTCTGGGCCTATGACCCCACTCTCGGTGTCGTTGGGCTCGAATGCGAATCCAAAGCCTTGCCATCTCACCTCTCGTCTGCTCCAGCAGCTGCAGCCTCTGTAGCCCAGGCTTCTCAAACTTCGCGCAACCGATTCGCCCAGCCTACCGCCGCCGTTGGCTTCACCATTGTCAAGGTCTCGGAGATCAAGAAGATTGAGTTCCACCAGTCTCCCGATGCATCCAATGGCGCAGGCTCCAAATTACAGGCAGACAGCCTGACGTCCATTCACCCCGTGTCACTCAAGGCAGCACAGTTGAGAGAAGCCGATGCCGTCAAGCAGAGTCTCACCAAAGTCGCGCGTACTGGAAAGGACGTATCACAGCTCGGACAGCAGGTCTTCGATGCACTCAGCAAGACGTAAGTATCAGCATGCAGAACAAGCAGAGGAGCTGGCAACTGACTGCAAAGATGGCTGACGCAATATAACCCTTTGGTATGAAACAGCTTGCCTTGCCGATGGCACGAGTCACACATTATCGTCATGGAAGAAGTCGTCATATCCGGCCCAGGGTACGATCCAGCCTCGACCAATGTTCCTAGCTACACACAAGAGCAGCTTCAGTCCTTCATCGACGGCACCAACAAGGGGCCTGTTCCAGATGGAGCACAGTCAAAAGCTAACAGCTGGAACCGTGTAACAAAAGTGGTACGTATCTGCCTTCATCTTTGCAGCCCTGATCCATGTTGTCTTTTGTCCCGAGCCCTTACTGACCGTCTTGCTTCTTCTATCCACTGATCTTGGTACCTGCAGCTGCAAGGGGAGAGACGAAAGATGGATGCTGCATAGATTGGCGCTGTGGTCGTATTGTAAAGCGATTCCGCATCAAGGAAATCTTGTCACAATAGCTTTTCCGAATGAGAAGTCATGAGTCCACTCCGTCGACCTGACATTCATGATTTTCACGACAGCCTGAAACATCTCACCTGACACTGCGCCGGTCGTGAACATTCATAGATTCTGACAACTCTATGACTTGCTCAAGCAGCCCCGATTTCGCAAACACTTGTGGTCAGCCTAGCTCAGTCATGAGTCATGAGGGACGCCCGGCACAACGTTCTGAGCCGTTATCACCACTCATGACTGGCTTTTGTTTCTCGAATCTAGGATTCATGATTTGCATTCATAGTCATGACTTAGCATCAGTCATATCATCAAGGAGGAGCAAGAGATCGTTCCTACAAGTTCTGCTTTCTTTACAAGTCATCCTCTTCGTCACTAGCTTCAGGCTCCGATGCCATCATGGGCCTATACTCGGATCCGGACCGAACCAAACGGCGCTTGACATCCGCTTCATCCTCGCCTCCCGACCAGCCTCTACCTCCGAGCCAGCTGAGTAGCACTGGCAGTAGGATCAGACCGTGAAGCAAGCCTCCCACAATGAGGCAGAGCCACGTCTTGGCGTAGTACAGTTTCAGCAGATCCGACTTTGTAAAGATGAGCACACCAACGCCGATGAGCTTTGTCGAAAAGATTCCGTTGACGACTGCGCCTCCAACATCGGTGAGGGCAAGCCATGCGCGTTCGTCTCGCTCCTTTTGCGACATGGGGTGCGATCGAGGCAGCGCTCCTGGTGCTCGCATGAAAGCACGAGCAATGTGGGCGCAGAATTCGACGCCGATTGCGGCGCAGACACTGAGGTTTACTAGCGTCAGCGCGTTGAACTGGATGCCCCAGAAACCCATCGCTCCAGCTACTAAGAAGACAGCACTAGCCACGCTCAGCGTCACCACAGCACCTGTTCTCCAGCTACCGAGCAGCACCGTGTTGATAGCAAAGATCGCGATAGCAGCAGATCCAAGTACCTGAACCGCCATCGACAGTAGGTACGTGTATTGCTCGAAGAAGATGAAGAACAGGCTGTATGGGAAGACTCGATAGCCGACCCGATCGGAGATGTCGTTCGAGATCCGCTGCGATTGCTCCAGTGCACTGATGAAGTCAGACTGTGATCTCAGAGGGGAGAAATAGGTACGGAAGTGCGAGGTGCGCACGTATTCTTTTCCTGTCTTGACGTCTGTCGCAATACTGAGCGCGGAAGAGTATGCGGCTTGACCACCCAAGGGACACTCTTGATCCGTGGGACTTTCGAGCCATTTCCTGAGGTAACGGTAGAACTCCTCGCCTTCAGGCAAGCCGTCCATCGTGATATTCCAGGGAGGGTCTCGGCCCTCGAAGCACGGCTGACAAGCGAAGGGACTGTCGCGCGGGCCACAGAAGACGGAGGGATCCGACTTCTTGACACGACAGCAGCCATCGAGGATCGGATTGAGCCACTGCAAGAAGTCGTCGATCCAGCTGCTGGCGGGCTCGGCAATCCAAGAGACTTCAGGTCTCTTTCGCTCGCCCTCTAAGGTGTTGGCAAGCGACAAAGGCTCACAGGTCGTGAACCTTCCGCAAAGGCCTCTCTGTCCTTGATGCTCAGAGACTTCTTTGCCCGCAGCGACAAAGTAGACTGGCGGACCAACATCTAGGAAGACATCGATGGCGTCAAAGTACGGCCTTAAGTACGACTTCGATGGAAGCGCCAGCCGCTGATCCAAGCCCATCTCGATCCTTCGTACACCGATGGAGCTGATAACAGCAACAGCACCGAATGCCGCAACAACCAGTCGCTTTACACCGGGTCGCAGCAACGTTGGCGCAAAACGGTACCTGATGAAAGAGTCAAGCGACCCTTCCTTGGATTCGGCGACTGGATCCGTGGGAAGCTGGATTGCTGGACGACGAGGCGCCTTGAGGCAAGGAAGGCAGTCGATGCGACCGCTTTCCACCCGACGTGCGTCCAGTGTCATTGCTGCGATGAAAACAGTGCAATGCAAAATTGCGACGATAAACATACTTCCGGCAGCATAGAGGGCAAAGTTCCTGACGGCGGGCATTGGCACAACAGCACCGAGCAGGAATGCCACGATCTGAGTTGTGGCACTCAGCAAGATCGATGGACCGACTCGAGCTAAGCAGCGCGCCGCTCTTTCTTCAACAGACACGCGTACTGGCTGACTTGCTGAGATACGAGGGTCGATGAAGAGGTTGCCGCGAGCTTCAATTTCTTCCGTCAGAGACTGACTCGGGTGCCCAGATGTTCCCATGGATGGAGCAGATGGTCCAGCTGTCAGTGAATCTCGCTGGTCAGATAGCGGACCAGCGGATTGCTGTTGGAGCGTTTGACGATCCATCTCGTTGCAGAGTAGGAAAATGTTGTCGACGCCGACAGCCAGCAGCATGAATGGAATGACTTCTGCGATAATCAAGGTGACTTTGACGCCCATGGCACTAAAGATACCGACGGCGCACGAGACAGAGAAGAGGACGATGATGATTCCGAAAAGACCCAGAGTGAATTTGGATGAGATGCAATAGGCGTTGACGAAACTTCGAGATCGACGAAGCGCCGTCTGCAAGAGCCGGCCAAAGCCGCCAGAAGCAGCCCGCGGCGACGCTGCACTCATTCGAGGATACGAACCCGGTTCTGCGATAGGCGAGTCTGACTCGAGATCCTCCTCGAGCTCTGACGAATGGCTTGTTCGTCCGCCGAGGGTAAGTGCAACGTAGACGAACATGGTTAGGTACGAGAGCACCACGATGCCGACATCCGTATTGCTGCTGCTCCCGATCTCTGTCTCGAGACTAACGCCTGTGCTGAAAGCAATCTGGACGCCGAGCTCCTTCCTTCGAACGGAAAGCGGATGCGGGCTGTCAGCAGACTCGTTTACTTGCGAGACGCTCGTGGGATCAGCGGCTACGCTTTGGAGCAACTCGAGAAGCTTTTGCTCCCACTCTTCAGCCGCATTGAGGAGCGTCTTGTTCAAGCTGTTGTTGAGAACGTATGTGACTACAGCAGACCGAGCGTTGCTAGGCTGAGCGTTGTCGGGCAATCCACCGAGGACGATGTTGGGCTTGAGTGGCTGGCCGAACAGAGGCAGACACTCCGCTGGATTACTAGCGCACTGATCCAAGACTTCGTCCCAGTTGGTAGCATCCAGACCATATCCTTCGGGGTCGTCTTGAAAGTAGCCGAGGATGCTTTGCACCACGCATGGCGTGCCTGGACCTGCGGGAGCGAGACACACGTCTTGCAATGTGACACCAGAAGGCGTTTCGAGATCCCGCACCGCTTGTTCGAGATCTGCCAGCCACAGAAGCCGATCCCACGACAAGGTTGGCGGCAGTGCGGCTAGGGCGTCGGAAGACGAGTTGTGTCGCAGCGCTGTGAGTTCCTGATACGAGTGACCGTCCATGAGGAAGATCTGCTGGGGTCGATAGAAAGGTCCAAACTCTTGGTCAAAGATTTCCTTCTGCACCTTAGCTGTCGAGCCAGGTGCCACCCACAAACGCACGGGATCCACCTCCACTTCAAAGTTCTTCCATCCGATGTTGGCGATGCCGACAAAGACAGCTGCTATCATGAAAGTGAGCCAAGGACGACGGGCACAGAACAATCCGAGTCTGTAGAAAGATCGGGTCAGGAGCTGGTTGAGTGCATACTTGCGAGGCTGGAGCGCTCCGAGCGCTGAAAGATTGTCGTTGCGTTCAAGTCCAATGCCTCGATAGGTGCCATCGGGAGCAGAGCTCGCCGAGCTCTCTTCGCCAAAGTGTCCCAAGCCACGTGCTCCGACAAGACCACCCGAATTGGCTGATTGGGGCTGCTGTCTGCTGTCCACGCCATCCAGAGAATCTTCAGAGTCCATCCGGACGCGTTCGAAACCGCTGGATTGGCTGCTAAACAGGCTCAGACCGCTGGTGCGATGAGGCAGCGCGATGACGCCGCGACGGCCTCGGACAAGCTTCTGCAGAGGTTTCCAGAACCATACGACGCCGACCAGAAGCGCATAGAGGATGATGACAGAGAAAGTGAAGCACGACATCGCGCCGATGGAACAGGACGAACCGGGTCGATTGGTGGCAGGCAATTCTGGCAACGCTGTGCAGGTGTCTGGACAATCGACGCATGCACATCTTGACAAAAGGTCAGGATCGCTGCATTGCCGAGGGTTCTTGTCGAAGGGTACTGGTGGTACCTGCGAGTCATTTCGGAGTCGAGGCGGTGCTGAGTGCGTCAAATCTAGGTTCACGTCCGAACGCCAGTCAGGGAAGTTGATCTGGAACGGGCTGCCCAGTAATGGTTTTTCGTCGCCAAGGAACTTGAGGAATGCGTTTGGGTCGCGGGCACCGCCACCGATGAAATCCATCGCGAATCCATTGCTGGCCCCGAACTTGACATTCTTGCAGCTGTCGAAAAACTTCTGCTTCCAATCGGCGTCGATGTAATACTCCACCGTCTTGACGGCCTCCGAAGGTTTTTCGTCGCTTCCTGTCACCTCTTGCGTTTCGGCGACATCCACAAACTGCGACTGGTTGGGAGAGCAGGTGAAGGAGCAGAAAAGCGATCGAAAGTTGTTGCGACAGGCGGGGCAGGATGAGATGAGTGGCTCGGCTTGCTGAAGGTTGGCAGAGAGGCTTTCCACCTGTGCTTGCGTGCAGCATACCGGTCCTTCGGCAAAGTCAGAGCCGCAGGTGGCCACAAGCAGGTCTCGGAAAGCATCTTCTGCTGGCATGGAAGCTTTCTCGTCAATTGAGCATGGTAGCTCTGGACTGAAGACGCTCTTCTTGCCGCAGTTGCCTTTCATGTGGCAGCGTCCTGGGGGACGCGCCTTGGCTGTTGAGGCGATCATGATGGCTTGCTCTGCGTTGACGCCGGTGTGAGTTCCGGTCGTATCGCGCAAGGTACGGAGGTTCTTATAATAGCTTCGGTTGGTGGATGGTGTTGGAAGGGAAGGGTCGATTAATGATTAGGTTGCGGCCATGGTGATGACCGGCCCATGCACGGCCAAACGTGTGGAGGCATGCGAGTGCGGTTAAATTTATTTCTTCGTTTTGAAGGCTGAACAGCCGTCGACAATAGAATAACGCGTGCAATTTCTCATCCTCATTTTCTCAAAAACTGACATTCATCATTTTCTTTTCTTGTTCTAGCCCTGTCAAAGCTGCGAGATGCAAGCAAACTTGCTCATGGATGAACTGCCAACACCAAATCAATCACTGCTGACCATTCATTATGCAGTCTTTG
The DNA here is from genome assembly GCA_022963135.1 of Ustilago loliicola. Lineage (NCBI taxonomy): Eukaryota > Fungi > Basidiomycota > Ustilaginomycetes > Ustilaginales > Ustilaginaceae > Ustilago > Ustilago loliicola. The sequence continues at coordinate 1,178,733 of JALCUU010000013.1, read as the reverse complement.
AGCCTCTATTGCTAAAAGACAGTGTCTTAGAGTTTAGGCCTGTCAAACAGCTTCTTGGTGGAAAGACTTTGGTATCAGAGAAATGTCCAATTTTGCCTTTCTCGAGACAGCATGAGTTTCGAGCGGTCCTTTTGTGAGATTTTCTGGACACTCATGACTGCCAGACTGCCAGAAATTGAGAATGTGGAAATAAGCGCGTGCTGCGAGTGCACGCGATGGCTGATGCGCTTCTTTACATCGGACCCTGATCTAATGTCTGTCTAGGGCGAGTCGCGTCTGGCGAATCGCAATTCGAGGTAATCATGAATCTTGAATCATAAACACGGCCTATCATGTATGGATCATTACGTCTAAATATCATGTATCGTGATCATGAATAATGAATCATGAATCATGAATTCGCGATCTTTGGCCCATAAGCGGGTCACGGTGTTCATAATTCATTCAAACACGGTGTTCATGATCTATGATTCATGATGTAACGATCCCTAAAACATGAAAGTGAGTTGTCCATTCACGATTCTGTTAAAAGTAAAAGCAACTAATATTTCGAATGTGGAACTATGAGAAATGGGACTATTTATACATGTGCGACTTCGCTAAGTCACTTAGGGTGAACAGTGAGCGAAGTCAATGTCATGAATACCGATGTCCCCGTGGTCCCGTAAGTCCCGATGCATAAATTGTGTGAAAATACTAGAACTTTTTTTTCGCCATATCTTTAACACGCGGCAGCCATACAGGATAGAGTCAAGATTCATGATTGTTGGAATATGACGCAAAAAAGGGTCCTTCATGCTTATGTAAGTTAGTACTCACACACTTATGACTTTCATGTTTATGCATCGGGACTCATAGGACTCACGGGACTACGGGATGTCCCCCGTACTCATGACATTCATGATTCATGATTTGACTTCGCTCACTGCTTGTCCAAGACAGCATAGCGAAGTCGAACATGTACATATTCATGATTCATGATTTATGATTGTCCCACCGTTCCCCTCTCGAAATTTCAGTTGCTTTTACTTTTGAAAATCATAAATGATTCATGATTCGTGATTTCCTCGACATCCCAAAATCATGATTCTGCCGCTGGAAAGTTTCATGCTTCGCTATTCATGATTTTTCATTACTAGAAACAGAGCCGGATAGCGCTTCTAAAAGAAGTAATCATGAATGAGTTGATCATTAATCTGATTTCAAATTACTCCGTTAACGAATCATGAATGTATGATCTGTCAAATTTTTGAAGATCAGAAATCATGAAAGATGAGACATACAGATAGTCATAAGTCATGAGTCATGAGTCATAAGTGTTCTGCAGCGCGACATGACTTTATCAATCATGAATCATATGAATTATGAATCTTAATTTCTCAAACTATACGATGATTCATAATTAGCAAGTCCGTGTCTGTTGAGGGCAGCCTTTCTTGACAGTCTCACACTCATGAAATGAATCATTCATAATTTATGATTACTGAGATTTCTCAAAGCGACGAAGATTCTTTTGGGCCTCAAATTCATGATTTATGATTCATAATTGTTGATCGATCTCACTACAGCTTCGGAATCATGAATCAAACAATTACGAACCATCAATAATGAAGTGATGATTAAAAAAATTGTCAGGCATACATGCATGATGATAATCATGAATCATGAATTCACAGAGAAAGCTTTCTGGGACTCAGAGAGTCATGAGTCACGAGTCTATGAGTCCTTTACAGCGACCCTTAAACTAAGGGAAAAAAGGAATCATGAATCATGAATAGTTGGACTGCGAAAATCAGCAACTCACATAAAACAATCATGAATAGAATGGGGATGTAAACATATGAAACTCATGACTGCAGACAGCTCGCGCACACCATTGTGCATGGTGATCACCACTGCGTATGGTAGCAACATTTTGCTGTGCTGCAGGCTTCCTTGAACTGATGGTTCCGTCTTGGGTCACCGACTACTCGACTCCATATCGCTCTGATGAGCATGAGTGAAAGGGATTCATAGATTTATGATTCGCGAGCCGTCGTTGCAGCGTGTCTGCCGATGGTCGATCGATGCATGGATGCTGTCGACCTACGAGCTAGCGGTCCGCTTCTCACAGAACTTGGCATTGCTTGGCATCAAGACATCCGGTCATCGATGAAGTTTTCGAAACAAGCAGGAACTGGTATATTCATGATTGCGAATGGTATTATACTGAGGCAGTGGTAGATGCTGTATGCTGCGGTCTGTGAACACAAGATGTTGATATCTCGCGACCCATACATGATAATCATTCTCTTGCTGATGACGACGAACCCCACTCTGGACTGGAGTAGCATCCCCGAAATCACCCTTCCTTGCCGTAGCTCATGTACAGACCAAATCATAACGTCCGTTCTGCTGGCCCCCGCTGGTCGTCTCAGGGGTGTCGCGTTGATAATCGAAAGGCCCCCCAGGACGAAAATCTCCTCTCACCCGCTGAAAGTAAGGCGTGAAGGTAACATGACCGCACCTGTTCCCGCACTGCCCTCCAATATCTGCAGTCAGAGTCACCGGTGGCAATGCGGAAGTAGAGTTGGCTACGGTTACTGAATACTTGACGGTAGAAAGGAATTTCTCGGCAGCCGCTTGGGATATTTGTTGTGACTCGACTACATCAGAAAGTTCCGTGTAGACAACCGACTGCGTCCCACCTTGGCACACATCAGCGCCAAGTACCTGAGTGGCTCCATCGACCCGAGTAGGCCGGCTGGTGACGACGAAGGACTGCTCAACGCGTTTCTCGAGATTTGAGACAGCGGGAGCAGGAGCTTTTCCGGAGATATCCGCAGTTAGGTGCTGAGGTAGCAGGGCAGCATCTTCAATGCTAAGTTGAATATTGTTGTCGAGAATGGGACCAGCGCTAGCATACGGGAGGATTGCAGCCAGTATCGAAAGAATGGCCATGATCCACATTCCTCGGCCGCGGGGCACCTTTAGTGATTGAGAGGAGCTGGCGGCGTTGAGTGAAGCACAGGATCTCAGGTCTCGTCCCACCAGGCTTGTGTATCCGCCAGGGAACTGTTGGTTCAAGCATGTGCCGTTGAGCTTTGTCGTTCCTGTGATATTGGTGAGGTAGTAACTACCGCAATTACGAACACCCGGTTCGATTCCTCCTTGAATGATGCAGCCGGTGTTTACGGGGCTCGAAGCGTTGATGAATTGGTATGACATGTTGAATCGGTGTTGTGGAGTAGGGGCGATGTCCTGGAATTCGGTCAGGTACCCACTGTGACCGGACTCTTTATACTCGAACAACTCCATCATGCCCCATCATACTGTAGCAAAGGCCGCAAGCTTGCACCGCCAAGGCATTTGCATCCGCAAATGTCCAATATTGCATCACAGCGCGATTCATGCACGCTATTTCTCACACTAAATAACGATCAGTGGCGCACTAAAATCCATAGAACAATTCATACTGTACACATGTCATTGCGCGTTCTTTTCGGATTGACAAGCGCCGAGCAAAGCTACTCGCGCTTCTTTATGGAGAACCGAGCGACCCATTGTTTCAAGCTCTTAGGCTATCAAAGACTTGCTGTGCCCGTATGTACTGAACGCTCTGGCTAGGGCTGCTGAAGCAGATGTTGACCCTTTGTTGCTCTTTTTATAGCAGGCGCGGCGTAACTTCTTGAGATGGTCATGTGCCATCTGATTCCCAAGGTCGTTTGAAGTGACTGCGGGTAACAGCACCGCGTGAATACAGCACACAATGTACGAGGGAGCTGTGCTTTGCCAGACCGCATGCGGCTCTAACATACAGTCGGAGACAGTTCATACTATCATGAAGGCGATGTGAAAGTCTATTATTCAGGGCAATCTCGATAGCGGTCATACGGATCTTCTGTGATAACCGGCAATCAATCAATTACGATGGGTGCATAGCGTGCATTGTAGATGTCCAAGCTGTCCTGGACGAGAGAGCGATTGACAAAGCGGAAGCGATCGTCGAGGATGCGTAATCGAGTTGTCAGGTCGTCAATGTCACAGGCTGGGGCCTCGAGCGGCGTTGACTTAATGTTGCGGCCTAGCAGATTGCGAAGGGGCTGCAAAAGGTATTCGGGCGTCACCAGGTGAAACGACTCTACATGATCTGAGAGACCTGTAGTTGCGCTCGCTGAAAATCCCGACTGATCCGACTCTGACAAAGTGATGAAACCGTCTCGCATCATTTTGCGAATAGCGCACTCGAAGAGGCGCTTGACTTTATCTGCATGCTGCTCGCTCGTGTCTTTGCTGATCTTATCGCTACTGATCCTGCGAGATTCTTCGACAGAGCGGGAGCCCTTTCGAAGCTGCAGACGAAGACGAACGAGACGTCCTGCGAGGGAACCGAGGTTGGAGTCAGTGGAGAGGTCCAAGAGGGTGAAAGGTTCGGAATGATGACGCAGGCTGATGTGTTGTTGCAACTGGAGCTGAAAGTAGGATTCGGTCAACTTGTGATCGGCAATCTTGTCGTGAGTTCGCAGCTTGCGGGGGTTGGGCTGGGAGGAGCGTGATTGGTAGCTCTCGTTCAAAGCTTTGACAGGGAACACAGACTCGTGCTCTGCTGAGACAATAGAGAAGAGACCGTCGCGGGAGAGCAATCTGCGAGCCTCATCTCGAGACAAGCGCTGTCTTTGGACGTGGCTCTGTTGGCTTTCATCATCATCAAGCGCCATTACGGCAGGCGCAGCTTGCTCGTTTTGGGAGAGATCAGAAATTAGCTGCCGGACTGAGGTTTTTGCGTGGACGTTTCGAGGTGGTGCTGCGCGATCAGAGGTCGGATTCGTCGATTCTATGCGACCAAGATCGAAAGGCCGGCGGTAGAGATCGTTTTCGAGGTTGACCACGTCAATCTGGTGCAGCGCTTCTGCATTAAGATCTATGCATAGATCTGATCGAACGAAGAATATCAACCATCAGCAAAGATTACGCTTGTTCGTATCTGACGGTTAGACTACTGTGCACTCACCCATCAACTTGGCAGCGAGATAGCGATCGCCGCTGCGATCGATCTGGATTCTGCCTACACACTTGACGATGTCAGCTACCTCAAAGCGTGGACTGAGCGGAGCCAGCATAGGTGCCGACGAAATGCTGTCGAACCGTTGAGCCGAAGCGGAGGCTTTGATTTGCGGAGGCATGATATAGCACTCGGGAATGCCGCAAGCCACCGCCGCGCTGGCACCGGCTGGAAGAAGGCGAGACTCGGCCTTCCTGAGCGATTTGCGAGTCTCGATGACGCGTAGCACAGATGTTCCATCGTCCACTTCGTAGATCACCTGATCATCCTTCGGCGTGACTCCAATGACCATGCCGCATACCTCTGCGTTGACTGCAGGTGTCTCATGGTGTAGATAGAGATCTTGGCCACCGAGAGCACGTGAGAAGGAAGGAAGGGTTTTGATTCGACGCACCTGTCGACAGGTACATTTGAGCACGGCGTGTGGGCTACGTTCAGCCCATTCGTAGATCTGGACTACATGGGTATCCGAGAGCAGACGTCGGGACAAGCTTTGCATGCCTGAAGCTTTGTTGGTCTTTGTGTTGCTAGGTATTTGTGCTTCTCGTCATGAGTGGGGTTGTCGGTCCGAGTTTGGGCTCATCGAGGCAACTATTGGCAAATGCCACAGTGGTCATGTCATCGTTGTCGACTGAGAGCGTGAGGCAAGCATGATCTGAGAGCTCAGGCTTTGCTGATGAGCTAGCGCTGAGCAGAGGGTGATAAGCTGATGATGCAGGGAAGGAAAGTTGATTTTGGAGGCTGAGAACAACATTTTTGTATTAATCACAGGCTGCAGCTGGTTCTCCACCTCCGATTTCCGACGAACAGGAGCGCGTCTCGGAAGGCTGTTGGCTGAATGCAGTCAAGCTCTAATTCTAAACAAACAGCACATCCAACCAACAAGTGTTGCTCTGCTTTGCGACGCGCCGGGTGAAGTGACAGTAACAAAGGACCCTTTTTCTTCCTGCGCTCACCTCATTTTCTAGAAATGCTGTTTGACACGACGACCAACGACTCATCATCCTTGCTTCACTCACATTACACTGTCACGGCCAACTCTCAGCATGAGCGACTCAACGTGAGTAAAGCAGCTTTACTGGAATGCACTTGTTCGACTGAATGCTCACATGCCGTCTCGCTTTTCCTCCTTCTACAGCACAATCACAAATGCCACCTCAACCGAGGATGCTATTGAACAACAGCAGCCCGTCTCGGTTGACAAGGGCAAAGGCAAAGCGAGGGCCGTTGAGCCAGGTAAGTATCCTCCTCGGGCTGTGCGGATCCAGTGACCTACTCGATTTCGCCCGATGCTGACATCGTCCACCACTTTTGTGTTTCGTTCGCCACATCAGAAGAGCTAGACGAGGACGACGAGGACGATGAGGCCGCTAATGACGACGAAGAAGACGAAGACGAAGACTTCAACATTGACGATGATGAGGTAAGTAGCGCAGAAAATTGACCGCATCATCCACTCGTCAAACCTAGACAACATGTTGAAAAACGCCGCTTCTTTCATGCCGTCCCACAGCTCGCTGAGCTGATCGAAGACGAAGAAGAGCTTGCAGAGATCGACACTTCCAACATCGTCTGGACTGGGCGTCGACGCAATGCTCCGCTCGACTACAGCTCTGAGGATGCTCTCAAACAGGCTGGTCTCGATAAAAGTTCCGCTGCAGCCGAGCAGGAAGAAGACGACGCAGAGTTCCACGTAAGTAACATCCAGCGCAGTTGCAACGCCGCAGCTCCATCTCTCGCTGCAGGCAATACTACGGTACGTGTGCTTGAAACCAGCTTGCTCACCGCTCTTACAGATTGCTTTTGATTACTTTACCTTCTGTTCATACACAGGGCGAGGAGATGGACGACGAATGAGGGTCATCCAGTCCACCGTCCTCAGAAACACAGATACCGACACTTGCATAATGTCAAAATGCTTGCGTAGAACCAGATACAAGTACAATTACAAGAACACGATTAGTGATAGCGAAGATGCATCGCTTTCAGTCATCTGCGTCGGGTTCCTCGACTCCGCCTCCGCCGAGACCCTCATGAACAAAGTCGTCTTCGTCCATTTCCACCTCTGGATCTTCTTCGTAATCCAGATCAGCCGCTTCCCGCTCTGGATCAGGCCCTGGAACATGCGCCAAGCCGTCACCATCAGCTCCGCCTAAGTCGGCTGCAGCAGCCACCTGGCCGGTGAACTCGCTCATCTGCGCCGGTTGTTCTGCTTGGCTGTCGTGAGCGGCTTCATTGATAGCTGCTGGATCATCTTGAGCTCCTTCTGCTGCGTATGCGTTGACACCGCTGGTGGGCCGGATGGGCAGATAATTCTGGACTAATGCAATGAGCTCTTCGATCTGGTGTGGGTGAAACCGCTCTTCCAGCTCTTCGACGAGCGTATGCAGCTCGACAACGCTTTGAGGTGCGTGGTTGACAATTTGTAGCCTTTCGGATCGATTCAGACCGAGCGCACCCCTCTTTGCTTCCGAGTCGTTGACCGAGTAGCCGCGAGATTTGAGCTCGTCAAGGAATGCTGCGATGTTGTCTGCCTCTTGGTGCGCGCACGGTCGCGTTGTCTGGCTAAGAGATGAGATGGTCTGAATAAAGCAAGCAAGAAAGGAGGAGGCTGGCGGTTGTAAGTACACACGCTCCGGACCTGGACCGTGGACCGCCGTGCAGAGTCTAATATGCATTGTGGTGCGAGAGCACTTACTTCGTATTGAATGGTGCGCAGATTCTCGGGCACTTTGGAGAGCCACAGATCATCTTCATCTCCTTTTGCTGTCGGCTGGTCCTGAGCGTCCGTATCCTCGTTGATTTCGCTGATATGTGATGTGCTGTTCAAACGTCCTTTCTGTTCTGCTTCCATCTCTTTGAGCACCTTGAGCACTTCAAAGTCGCTCAGGAGCGCCGAACGCGCTTTGAGGATCCGCATGTTGAGGTTGTTGCTCAACTACCTTTGTCTGATGCTATGTTGATGGAGCGTGCATGAAACTGATTTCTCCTTCGCCAGGCGACCTTGTTCTGCCACTGATACTGCGTGAAAGACGTTTACGGCCTGTGCAGATGCTTCCTGAACGTCGAAAGGAGGTGAACGTCGTTGATGGTTGGAGGTTGATGGGTCTGGTGTTGAGGACGAGGTGAGGTTTGGGATCAAGGGTCAAGAAGAAAAAGTGTGATTACATAAGCAATATTGCATCCTAAAATTTCAAAATGTGAGCAAGCGAGTTGACATTTTCTGAGGTTGCTGGCTGCAGTAGGCGGCAACTCTGTGAATTTTTTCTGGACCCTCTTTGCCAGAATTCACCTCCACCCTGTGTCACTTGGACCATTTCTTCCTCTTCATCATCAGTGCCACTCGACTTGCGGGACTGGTTTGCTCTCACCACCATCTCAGACTTGCACCTACAACTCCGAGCGCTCAGATACTAGCCATCACATTCTCAGTGCCCTAATCGAGCTCCCTCTTCGAGCTCTTCCTCGACAGCACCGCTTATCGCGGTCTTCTTCGTCCAATATGGTAAGTTCGCAACTCATCATTTTGACACAGCTTGCTCAGTTCTACCCGAAAGCCTTTTGAACCGAATTGTCTGACCTGTCATATCTCCGCCCACTACTGCTCCTTGACAACAGAAAATCAAAGCACTTTCAAGATCACTCGATGTCCATGCACCGGCTCGACAGGGAGACCCTGCCCCCTTGTCCAGGAATCTCGACCCAGCATTGCATCCTTTCGACAAGCCAAGGGAATACACTCGAGCTCTGAATGCTGCCAAGCTCGATCGATTGTTTGCTAAGCCCTTTGTTGGCGCTCTTGAAGGTCACATCGACGGCATTTACTCGATCGCTAAGGACACCAACCGACTCAATGTTGTTGCATCTGGAAGTGGTGACGGAGGTAGGTTCCTTTCTATTGCCGTGTGTCTTCACCGTGCGTCTGCCCACTCACATACCATCCTTCTTTCTTGATTCGGAATGTCATCACTGGCTTACAGAGATTCGACTTTGGGACTTGGCGCGGCAAAAGCCGATCTACGTATACCCGAGGGCGCACTCTGGCATCATCCAGTCCATCTGCATTTCTCCCTTGACCTTCATGTCGCCTACCGGAAACTCGACTGTTGGCCGACGAATGCTCTCCTGCTCAACAGATCGAACCGTCAAAGTGTGGGACGCTGATCCGCGACCCGATGGGCTGGGCCAGACCACCTTCAATGCCATGGACGATGACGAGGACGACGATGACGCGGAAGCGGATATGACCACAGGCGGCAGCTTGAGAAGAGGCGGCTTGCTCAGCACTCGCGACAAGGACGTACCACCAAGCGAGCCATTGACCGTCTACAGCGGCAAGACCGCGTTCAACTCGCTCACACACCACGCATCCAACGCCATCTTCGCATCAGCATCTTCTTCGATTCAGACCTGGGATCTTGAACGCGGCGGCTCCTCGGATCCTCTGCTCTCCATGACTTGGGGTCCGGATGCCATCAACGTGGTGCGATTCAACCTGAGCGAGCGCGAGGTGCTTGCTAGTGCAGGAAGCGACCGAGGCATCGTCCTTTACGACCTGCGTAGCGGTAAGCCATTGACGAAGATGATCATGCAAGTAAGTAGCTGCTCAAGCCCCCAAACAGTCCACCACTCTCATGCCGGAGGAAGCTGACATGTATACACATCTTTCAATGCCGACCTGTACAGATGCGAGCGAATGATATTGCATGGAATCCAACCGAGCCTACAGTCTTTGCGGTTGCAAGCGAAGATCACAACGTATACACATTCGAGTAAGTTTCATGCTTTTCTCAAAGCTTGTTGGCGCCCTTTGGCAAGTACTGAACTGACATGTCTTCCTCGATTCCTTTCTGCAGCATGCGACACCTCAACTCAGCCACTCAGATCTACAAAGACCACGTTGCCGCCGTCATGTCGGTCGACTTCTCTCCTACAGGCACCGAGCTTGTCACGGGTTCATACGACCGCACGCTTCGCATTTGGAAGTATGGAAAGGGCAACCACTCGCGCGATGTCTACCACACCAAGCGCATGCAGCGTATCTTCTCCACTTCGTTCTCCATGGACGCTCGATTCGTACTCAGCGGTTCCGACGACGGCAATTTGCGTATCTGGAAAGCCAAGGCCAGCGAGAAGTTGGGCTTGCTCAGTGGACGGGAGATGGCCCAGCGCGAGTACTCGGAGAACTTGCGCAAGAAGTGGAGCGGCGTGGGCGATGTGTCCAAGATCGAGAAGCAGAGACATGTGCCCAAGGCTATCAAGCAGGCTCAGAGACTCAAGAAGACCATGATCGACGCAAGGAAGAACAAAGAGGAGAACAGGAGGAAACATTCAAAGGTAAGCATCATCAATCACATCTGGGCGGTTTCAGCTCCGTGGCCACCCATACTGACTGTTGTTCATTGTCTTGCTTTTCTATTTCACACAGGCCGGAGACAAGAAGCCGAAAGCTGCACGAAAGGAAGCCATTCTCTCCCAGCGAGAGTAATCGTCGCCCTCGCACCCTTCCCTTTGTTTCACCTTTGCCACATCCTATCTGCGTTCTGCACTACACCACTGTACTTGTACCGTTTGAAATCATATCTCAGCATCTCACATCGCAGAGCCAAGAACTTGACGACAAGTTAGCCACAGAAAATGATTTCGCCATTTGAGCAGACGCATTCAGATCGTCACATCGGAGAAGCGTACTTTAGTCACGCAGTGTCACACAGCATAACGGCACGAACAATGATTTGACCAGCATATCGGTATAATTAGCGTTTGCAGCGGAAGCAAAGTAACGAGTCCAATGAGTGAGGAGGAGGTGGAGGTAGGGAGAGAAAAGAAAGGGAGATACATGAATACAACAGCCTTTCCACCGCACGGCGTGGACAGGGCAAGAAATGGAATGGATCGGGGAATCTCAGTGGGTAACGGTGAGAGACGATGGGGATTATAGATACTTCCAGCTCCTTTTCCGGGATTGGTACTTGAGGGGATGGCATATAGTGTACAAGGCGTGGTTATCGGATCGAGAGGAAGAATAAATCCACCGAGATATCAGAAGCAGCTTTGAAAGTGGCCTCGGACGCTACGAGGCAGTAGTAGCGGCTGCCGACATTTCTGCTTTTGTTAGGAAGCGTCCACCTGGACCTCTTGGTCTCCTGACTGCATGTCGATGCCTGCTCTCGTGAAGGTAGGGCTTCTTGCCCTCCTCGTCGAGATCACCCTCTTTGCCAGCCTTCTCGCGGGTCTGCATGTAGGCGAGGAATTCTTTCTTCCTCTGCTCCTCGATGCGTGCTCTTGTAGCACGTCGCTTGAGGATGCGTTGGTACTGCTTGGCGTTGACGTAGAGAGGCTCATCTTCTGCTGGCACGGCCTCCTCCTCGAGGGCTGGGAGTGCTTCTGCCTTGGAATCGACCGAGTCATCATGGTGGATAGAGACAGATAGGCCAAGGTTGGAGGGACCAGCGTGCATGGCGGGGGAGGCATGGTAGGCGAAGTCTTCTGAGCCAACGACGGACTGGGCGCGAGAGTTGGAGAGAGAGGCAGGAAGACCAGGAGCAGTAGCAGAGCCATGATAAGGGCTTGCGTGGGTGGCATCGGTGGAAATGCCAGGGCCGAACGAGGACCAGAGTCGGGAGTGATCTGCTGCGCCAACATGAGAGGTAGCAAAGTCTTCTGCATCGCCTGCATTGATCCAAGCGGTGATGTCGGTATCTTCTGGATCTGGATGGTAAGATGAGATGCTGTGGTGGAAGTCGCTAGCAGGGCTGTTGGCGTTTGAGAGGGCACTGGGGATGCGAGGACGTGTTCGGCTACGACTAGAGGATGATAGTCTGGATCGAGGCTCGTCCTCAGCACGTGTACGCTTGCGAGCCCGAGGACGAACATTGCCGCCGGAACCTGAATCGTCGTCGAGACCTAGTGCGCTGGCTGTGGCAGGGTGGAGCAAGTCTGAGGCGGAGTAAGGCGAGCCGATGTGACCACCTTCAGATCGCATTGAGGCAGGATTGATGTCCCATGGGTATTTCTGGTTGGCAAAGCTCGAGTGGCTATCAGCATCGCTGCTGTGGGTAGTGGCGTTGGAGGGAACGCCATGGTAGGAATCGGCAGGAGAGTTGGCCCAGCTGAGACGACCACTATTGGAGAAAGCAGCGACAGAAGCGCTGGAGGAAGAGTGATGATCTCCGCCAGGTGAAAGGTGCTGATGCGGTGTGTTAGCTGAGCTGGCATAAGAGTCGAGGTGGTGGTGATGGTGGCTAGCGGAAGGTGGATGGTCTGGGTGAGACGAGGTTGGGTGCTGGATGTAGAATGCACCAAAGGATGACAAAGGATTTTGTGCCATATTGCTCGAGCCTGGTGTAGGAGCTCCAAGGTGACTGGCTGATGGCGAACCAGTGTATGGAATGTTGATGCTACCAGGAGAAGTAGGATGCGGCGAGCTGGATCCCGAGGGATGTCCGATAGACTTGTAGAGATGCGAGTAGGACTGCATGATGTGCGGTGATGAATGTGATGAACGGGACGGCTGCACGTGTGAGAGATCGTCCAATATTGGTGTTGGGTATGCGCTTCCTCGTGGGCTCATGCTTATCGGGAAGACTCGAAGTGCCTAGAATGACACCACCCTATGGGCGTTGATGTTGAAAGGACACCAAAACGAAGTGATGCAGCCGTAGTCGAGATGCGAAATGGCACTCGACGATGGTGAAGCGCTGAAGCACAGTTGCGAGGTGTGGTGTTGTGTCGACGCTGGGTATCGGTGTGGGATCGTGGTGACAGGATATGAGATGAGATAGGGAACGCAAGACCCTTGTGGTGATTGAAACGATGAGCGAGCGACAATGTCAACTTTTTCTTCTTTTCGTTTCCCTCTTTGCCCGATTCGCGACGGTTCAACTCTGTGACTTTGGCTCACTCACCAACCGTCAAAATTGCGCATTCAGCGAAAAACTCCACCTCATAAGGCTGCAGTTGAGAAGAAAGAAGAAGAAAAAAAAAAAATCAAATCCGAACTTTAGCCGCTGTTCCCTGCATTTCACTTCTCTGTTGTGCAGTATCAGATTTGGCGTTTCGCGTTGAGATGCGAAATTTTTCTCTCTTTTCTCGAGTTGAGCCAAAGTTGAGCCCTAACCCAACTCTTTTCTCCTAGTCTAAGTTTCGGGACTCGGCGAGCATCCTCTCGTACGTGTCCCAAAGCCTAATAGCTTCACTAACCTAACATTTTGAATCTAGCTCGCATCTTTGCTGCTATTGTGACTACAGCTGCATGCCAACAATCCGAACGGGTGACACTCTTCGGAACAATGCCGAACGGTCATGTGAATCTTGTGATTCTTTGGATGCCTTCTTTGCGCCAATCTCATATGCATAGGAGAGCGTCGTAGAAGCGAATCGAGTGAATGCTCAGGCGTTAAGGCCGTTCTATCCGATTGTCAGACAGGGTCAGACGTGCAGCGCAGAACCACAAAAGGCTTGGCTGTCAAATGCGCATTTCGGCCAGCAGTCCGAGCCAAGACCTGACTAACTTTATGCGCTCTCTGCGCACAATTCAATGTCTGCCGCTGCGCAACCGGCAACATGAGGCCAATCGCGAACGTGGACCAAAGCGGCGGATTTCGCGCTCCACACGACAGCCTCTCTGTGAGCATGAGAGGCCGATCTTCAACCTGTCCTCGCCGTCGTCCAGATGATCACCTCAGCTCGCTCGTCGAGATCATCCCCCTCTCCTCCATCATTCCATCACTAGACTGGAAAGATGAGGAACCTCCTCCTTCTTCTGGTCGCTCTTTTGCTGGCGTGTGTTCAGGTCACAGCTCAGTCAACAACAGCACGTCCACGAATCCTCCTCTATACCAAGACAGCTGGATTCCGACACGACTCCATTCCCACCGCTATCCGCACCATCACTTCCCTGGGTGATGGCTCGCTCACCCTCCCATCCTCGGCTATAGACCCATCCATTTCGTCCCTACGTTGGGACACTGTCAACACAGAAGATGAGACACGCTTCCACGACTACAGCTATCTCTCCCAGTTCAAAGCCATCGGATTCGTTAGCACTACCGATGTAGACCCTCCAGCCACCGGCACTGTCCTTGACGACCGAGGGTTGCGCAACTTTGCTCGCTACATCCAGCAAGGAGGCAATTACTTTGGCATCCACTCTGCGTCAGCCACACTCTTTGGCGCGCCTTTCTACGGACGGCTTGTAGGAGCCTACTTTGACTACCACCCTGAGATTCAAAATGTCACCGTAAGATCGCTCGACAGACAGCATCCCTCGACTTCGCCCTGGCCCGATCAAGGTCTCAGAATCTACGAGGAGATGTACAATTTCCGCTCCGATCCACGCAACTTGCCCTCTCCCGCAAACGTGCTCGTCACCAATGCGACCAGCTACAGTGATCCAGGTCTCAACCCACAGGGCTTCCGTAATGGCACTAACGGGCCTTCACCTCATCCTTTGGCTTGGTGGAGGGAGGCCAGGCTGCTTGACACAAATGCAGCAACTGATCCAAGCGTCGACGGTGGAGGTGGTGCCAACATTCAGGTTTCCGGAGGAAGTGGAAGGTCTTGGTATACGAGCTTAGGGCATGACAACTCGACGTGGGCACTCGATCTCTTCCGAGGTCACGTTGCAGGTGGAATCGGTTGGGTACTCCAGTCCTCGTCATCACCTTCCTCTACCTCCTCGAACAGCAGCAACACCGCTACCACCACATCTACTGGTAGCTTCTCCTCTCCGACAACTTCTTCAACAGGAGGCAATGCCAATGGCGCCGTCTCAACCACAGGTGGGTCTCTACTTGGCACCTTCCTTGCCTGCTCCGTTTCTCTGTTCCTTCTCATTTGCCTGAATGCAGCAGCATAGAAGCGATGCTGTACTTTGTACCATAACATTGGTTCTCTGACAAATGTAGCAATTCAAATGTCTGCTCAACATCGCAGCTGCATAATCATTCCCTCTCTACGATTTCCGCTTGTTGTGTAATAAGGAGATTGTTCGTGGTGGGGGGTCAGACGCCATCGACCCACAACCGAGAATGAAGATCCTGAAAAAGCTTCTCGGAGGTTGCCGAGGCGGAACTCGATTTTTGAGAAAAACGCCTCCACACTTTCATATGACGGCGACTTTCTTCTAAAAATTCCACTCAAAAAATCTCGGTATTCGGCACTTGAAACAACTTTTTTGGTGCCAACCCACACGATCCTTGCCCTCACCTTACCCTCACCTTACCCTCGAAGCTTCATCATCACCAGCACCCGCACAGCATCTAAGCCCTGACCCTCTCATCATGGGCAAAAAGGGCAAGCCTTCTGCCGGTAAGGCCGCTGCCAAAGCCGCCAAGAAGGAGAAAGCTGAAAAGCAAGCCACACGCAAACTCACAAAGCAGGCTGCCAAACAAAAATCCCAGTCCACCAACACCACATCTTCGGGCGGCAAGGGCAAGCAGAACGGCAAAAAGGGCACCATCGACGACGACGAAGAGGATCTAGATGCCCTTCTCGCGCGTTATAGGGAACAGTGGGAGCAAGAGCATGTGGTATCAGAGGAGAAAGTCGGTGGACCGCCTTCTCGACGAGCCAATGCTACTTTCACTCCGTGTCCCCTCGGCAACGATCTGTATTTGTTCGGAGGCGAATACTTCAACGGTGAACGAGTCGCCTTTTACCAAGACATGTACAGATATATTCCAGAGAAGAACGAATGGCGCACCTACGCATCCAAGAATCAACCGGGTCCTCGCTCAGCGCACCAGATGGCGGCAACACCCGCACAAGGAGGCATGCTTTGGTTGTTTGGGGGAGAATTCTCCGGTGCACGACAGAATGCTTTCCACCACTACCGAGATCTCTGGGCTTTCAGTGTCGAATCTAAAGCCTGGGAACGCATCGATACGAAGCTCCGCCCCTCGGCTCGATCCGGTCACCGCATGACCTTCTGGAAACACTACCTTGTGCTCTTCGGAGGCTTCATCGACACCGGTGTCAAGACACAATACCTGAACGATTTGTGGATCTTTGATACCCAAAATACTTTCAAGTGGACAGAGATCAAGCAGAACGATCTTCGCCGGCCACCACCAAGGTCCGGGTTCTCTTTCCTCTCCTGCCCAGAGGGGATCGTACTGCACGGTGGATACTGTAAGAAGTATGTCAAAGGTCAAAGGACGCAGGGTGTCGCGCTCGAAGATACTTGGTTCTTGAAAATGGATGAGGATTTGACGAAACTGGATTGGGTCAAGAGGAGAAAGGTCGGGTATGCGCCGAACCCAACGAGAAGTGGATATACGATGGCATTATGGCAGTCGAAGAGTATGGGAATCTTGTTTGGTGGTGTTACGGATACCGAGGCTGACGAAGAGACCATGGAGAGTACTTTCCACAAGGATTTGTATGGATACCAGTTGCCAGGAACGGGCAGGTGGATTAGTCTCAATCTCAAACGGCCCAAGAAGAAAGGCGGTGGAGGACGAAGAAAGAAGAAGCCCACACCCGCCCAAATCCAGCAACAGCAACAACAAGAGCAGCAGCAGAGGCGAAATGGTTACGATTCAGATGATGACGAACACTACGGCTCCGATGACGAGAACGATGCGGAGAACGGCGATCTCACTGAGTCGACCGAACAGCTTCGTATCTCGGACTCACCCAAACCCACCTCTGCTCCTGCACCACCGCAGCCTGCAGAGGAAGAGGAGGAAGACGACCCCGACGACCCGCTCAAAACCATCCCTCTCGAACGATACAATGCCATGCTTGCCGTCCAACGCAACATTCTCTACGTGTACGGAGGAATCTTCGAAGCCGGTAACCGCGAATACACTCTCGACGACTTCTACACTCTCGACCTCTCCAAACTCGACCGCTTCACTTGCCTCCAAGAATGCCCCATCGACGCACTCGAATGGGACGAATCAGAATCCGAAGACGGTTCCGACTCAGAGTCCGGCTCCGATTCGGACTCTATTGAATCCGAAAGCGAAGGTGAAGAGGGAGATGAAATCCCAGAAGGTTTCGAGTTTGACGAAGAAGTCAACTCGGACGACGAGGAGGCTAAGAGGGCAAAGATGTCTGCGGCGGAGAAAGAAGCATTGCGGGCGAAAGCACAGGCGTTTATGGGTGTCGCTTCGGATACGGCTAGGACGGAGCAGGAGATCCTGTCTACACCCCAACCTAGTGAGAATCTGAGGTCGTTCTATGAGAGAGCAAAGCAGCACTGGGCTTCAACAGCGATGGTCCAGTCCGGAGGGACGCTGAGAGGAAAGGAAATGAGGAAGAAAGGCTTCGCATTGGCGGATCAACAGTATCAGGAGTACAAACCTATCTTGGAGGAGATCGAGAGGATCAGAGCCGAGGCAGGGTTGGATGAGAAGGAAGCAGCAGTTAATAAAGTCGGTGGTATTGGAGCTGGCAGTACTGGTGTCGACTCTAGAAACAGAAGGTGAACAAGCACAAGCGCAAATGAATGGGAAACAAGCCGTTTTTTCTTGGCATTCCAAAAGTCAAACAAAGCAGTTTTGTGTGGTGTGTGTGTCTGCGAAGCAAACAGAACATTGAAGATCGAGATGAAGCACAATGGACAGCCAATGATGAGAAGGTTCGAGCTCGTCACCATGATGTCGATATCCTTGATGTCAAGTGGGAGTGTATCAGAGCTTGTGTCGAGCACCATCAGCAATACAGACAAATCTAGCTTGAGGAGCACCTGAAGCAAACATTGTCTCTGCTCCCCTCTGCATTTGTCAGACGCACATGAACAAGGCAACATTTTGTCAGCTTTCTCTTCTTGAATCTTTACTCTTTCCTTCTCTTCCCTTTCTGGTCTCTGTGGATCGTGAAGGGTACTTACAAGTTCAGCCTGATTCACGCCGTCTACCCCACTGTACGCATACGCTGCATCATTCAACAATTTCTTCGTATAGAGCAGAGAGAAAGCGCTCACGTTAGGTGGCAGATACTTCTCCCTCACCAACGCCAACACGTCCTCCAGAATCGGTGGGGTTGCAGTCTTGTCCTTTCCATCGAACCCAGGAGGCTTAGTAAAGAGCCTAGTAATAAATCCTGACTCTTTCAACTCAGATGCTAGCATCTTTCGACCTTCCAAGAGGGCTTCTGTTGCTCTACCCAAACCCGTCTTCTGAATGAATGTCACTGACGTCAAACCCTCAGCTACGAGCGCGAGTGACATGAACGGAGTGAAGAAGAAGAAGTCCCCGTACGCATAGACCAGGTCGCAGTGACTAAGGATCGCTGCACTGAGCCCAACAGCTGGACCGTTCAGAACAGCGATTAGCACCTTGGGGTGATTTCGAAGAGCAAGAGCAAGTTTTCCTTGACCAGCGTGCGCACGACCAGCGTAGAAGTCTGCGATGATCTCCTTGCCCTCTTCGCTCTTTGGATCCGCATTATCTACGTGAGCAGGAAGAGTTCGGGATGGATCTTTAACATTAGCTCCGGCGGAGGAGTACCTTCCCTTGCCAGTGAAAATTGTTACCAGGATATCAGGTTGGAGAGCAATCCATTCCAGGCAGCGAGTGATGGCTTTATAATCAGCCCAACCGAGGGCGTTGAGCTGACGAGGAGCGTTGAGGGTGATGATTGCTACTCGGTTGTCGCAATTCGGTGGGAAGGACAGGGCGACTGGGGTAGAGGTAGGAGAGACGGGTGGGGCGGTGGTGAAGTTCGACATTGTCACGTTTCTTCTACGGGGGGGGGGGGGGGCATCAAGTGGTGGAGCTTTAGCTGGAGATAGTGGTTTTGGAGGTAATCGCGAGAGTGGATCAAGAAGCAGCGCTGATATATCCCAGCTTGTAAGCCGGGAAGCAGGATGGTTTCCTTCGGAGTGTGGGGTTGGACTCCGGTTACACCGATGGAAGAAGTTGCCGGAATGAATAGCCGAATGCTTGAGCTTTAATTTATTTTTCGATTTTCATTTTCCTTTTTTTTATGAATGTATTTTGTTCAAGGATCTTGAGAGCATCGTTAGATGTCGTTTACTTGAATCCTGGTACGCCTGCTCGAGGGCCTCTTCTTCTCTTTCGCCTCGTATTCCCGGCTGCTGCTGTAATTTGTTTTCGTTTGCGATGTATGACAGGTGGGCTGGCCGGAAGCTGTGCGGAACTAGGGTGGGATGACTTGAGAACGGATGCAGCGATTGTGCCTTTTCTTTTGCGCCTGCGAGAAGGGCGTCGAGTTTTGCGCTTCTCGGCTCTAGCAACAGGGCTCTTGGGAGCAGCAACGCAGCGCTCGGCAATGATCATGTATTCTACCTCTAGCTCTTCCTCTGCATAGGTATTGCTTGTGCTGGTTTCTGGCCGGTGCGTGTCTTCAGACCTTATTGTAGACGAATCGTCCTCTTCTTCAACTTTGATGCCTGTGAAGTGGCCAAATAGCGCACCTATCTTTGCAAGCATTCCCGTACCTTTTACACTCCTCTCTTTGCCGGTGTCCTGTAATTTGAGCTGTCTGTCCAACATGGTAGTGTTCGGAATGGGATGCGGGAGTGCGGGTGCGAGAGTGGCACGCAACTCATCCACCATCTTCGCATCCATTTCGTGTGGTAAGAGATCGAGTCGAGTCTGAGCAGAAGGTATAGACCGAAGCAAAAGGCGTAGAAGCGTTTGGCTTTCAAGGTTGGCGAGAGAGATGGTTGTGGGAGTAGAAGTGGTGGTGGTGAGGGTGTGCATTGAAGTTCGTTTGTGCTCTAGTCGTGCGGAGGTAGTGTAGATGTCTGTGTGAACCTGCGCGAAGCCTATTCCTTTGCGCATCGTTAGATCACAGAAAGAAAGCAGTCAGAAAGCAGCAGAGCTGGGAAGTAGAGTTGAGGCAATTAAGACCGAGATGAGCCCCGCTCAAAGGCGGAAATGACAGTGCATTGTCCATCTTTCCGCTTTCGCAGCGACGTTCCGTTCCGCTAGCGGCTGTTCGAGTATTCACCTGTCAAAGCGATCAAAACCCACCTGTCAAAGGTCTCATCAATGCATCTTTATGCTTTCGGCACTTGTTCGCATTGCTCAATTCCCAGCTCTAAGAGCTCTCAGCTCGCATCTATCCTCCAGCTCCCAGGTTAATAGCTAACCCGCTCAAGCGTCGAGAATGCGGAAAGTATCCAAGGTGCGGAAACTTCGACCCTCGATCCCGCATCGAACAAAGCTATGTAGAACCCGCACAATCGGCCTTTCCCTCCTTCCACTCCTTTCCTATTCCCTCAAACCACACTTCACTTGTCTTCCTCTCTCCCCCCTCCACACACTTTACCGAAGATCGACTAGCCATTATGAACCGCTCAACCTCAATCACGCCACCTGCTACCACCCCTGCCCCTTCTCCCCACATCCTTTTCGCCGTCGCCGACAAGGATGATGATGACGATGACAACCTTTTCGTCAGCCAGTCTTTCCGCACCCCACGCAAATCTGTTTATCCTGACATCCCGTCTCCTCCTCCCCACAAGGGTCGACACCTTGTTCGAGGTTCACTACTCAGTCCGCAAGTCAGTCAAGATGCAGCGGTAACGGATAAGGGCAAGGAGGAAGAACAAAACAGCGCCAGTGCAGCATCGCCGAAGAAGAACGGAAAGGAGCAGAAAGAGGAAAAAGATGGAAGCGAGGGGGACCTATTGGCAAAAGAAGGTGTGAAGAGAGGCAAGAAACGGGCTCGTAACATCAGCAAGGAGAGTGAGGAGGATGAACGGGAGATCAGTGCGGGATTGCACATTGCGGGTAGCAGCAAGCTCGAGGGTACGAAGGTTGGTTGTATCGGTTCGCCGTCTAAGAAGGTAAGCTCGCCTTCTCTCCCAGCATTACAGGCTAGTTATGTTGACTCTTTACTGCTTTGTTCGTATCGGCTAGATCATACGCAAACCCTGGACGATGGAAGAAGACGGTCTTATTCTTCGCTAGTAAGCTTCTCCCGTTCCCCTCCCGCCGCGCGTTCTTAGCTCTCGCACTGAACAGCCTGTACTGCTTTGACACAGCGTGGAGAAGACGCTCGAAATATCTCCTCTGGTCCACAAGTTTCCCGCTCGTCCCTATGCGTCTGTTTCGACCCGCCGTAAGTTTCATCACTCTCCCTCTCGAGCTCTCCCCCCTTTCGAACCAAGACAGTACTAACCATACTTATTCTTGTCATCGGTTGGCGAAACAGTGAAGGTGCTGCTGAAGAACAGCCTACGCGCTACGCATGGAGATAAGATTACCGATGCCTTTTTCGAGAAGGACGAATAAGCGAGTGCAACCCAAGCGAAGGAGGCGTGGGGCGATGGAAGCGTTCGCTGGAGTCATAAGGAGCGGTTGAAGTATCGCTGAGGACAATGCGATGTTTGGCCGCACGAATAGCACGGATGCGTAGGCGCCAGCACAAGATCAAGGGGCAAACGAAGATAGGGTCATTCCGCAACACACACACACTCAGGGTTAATCGCTCTTTTGCACAGCAATATGTGCGTCACAAGATACGGGGTATCTGGTAGGATTGCAAAGAGTATCCGAACTTGTATCATTCAGAAAGTCTGCATAGTAGCAAATCGCCAAGCAAAAGAATCGTTTCCGCAGTCAAGTCGAATGCAGAAAAGATCAAAATGTGTCAGTCTTCCTCTCTCTTTCTTCCTTCCTATCAATGCATACTCACCTTCTTATGGATAATATCCGGATCCTCATTATACTCCTCCGCACTAACCCACATCCTCTTGAACGTACTCAAGCCCGCCAAAATACTGCCCCCAATCCACGTCGCATACTTCCTCTCCGGCGGGGCAAAGATTTTGATCTTCATCTCTCTCACCGCCAACCTCTTGACCTCCGCCAACATCCTATCTCCAAACCCTTTTGTCAATGTTGTACCCCCACTCAACACTATATTTGAAAAGAGGTTCTTCCTCAAATCCAAATCGGTTCGGTTAATACTGTCAACGATAACCTGGTGAATGCCGGGGAACTCGTGTCCTATGAGTTCGGGATTAAAGAGGATTTCGGGGGCGCGGAAGCGTCCTGGACCAAGGCGGAGGGTATTTCCGTCTGGGAGTTTGAATTCCTCATGCTCTTTGATATCTTTCTCCTCCTTGGCGGGGTTGAGGGCGACGTAGCAGCATTTCTCCTTAATGATCCGAACCAGCTCCTTTTCTGCAGAGGTATGAAGATGATACCCGGCTTTCCTGAGGTGTGTTTGAAGGTTTTCTGTAACGTCTCTCCCTGCTACATCGACTCGTCTTATCGCATTAGGCATCGAAAACCCTTCATAAACCGGTACCGCATGCGTAACTCCATCGCCCGAATCCAAGACTATCCCTGTAGTCCTTCCTGAAGAGTACAAACTCAGCACTGCCTGAATAGACGTGAACAACGCTGGAACGTTAAAGGTCTCGAAGAAGATCTGTGCTGCCATGTCTCTGTTACTTCTCGGATTCAGTGGCGCTTCGGTTAACAGGACTGGATGCTCTTCGGAAAGCGTTTCAAGTTCGTCGGAGTAAACGTGGTTCCAAATGCGTTCCATATCTTCCCAATCTGTGACGATGCCATGTTCCATTGGATACTTGATTTTGAGCAAGCCGCGGAGCTCTTGCGCTTTTCGACCGATGAAAAGATCTCCTTCGATGGCTCCTGCCATTACGCGAGGGTGTTTAGGTCGACCAACGAAAGATGGGAAGAAACATTTGGGAGCATCTTGGCCTGCAAAGCCGGCTTTGATGGAGCCAGAACCGTTGTCGATAACGACAGGTTGGTTGGTGAGGACGTCGTCGAACTCGTTACCTGGCATCGTTGCGAATTATCTGTGCGGGCAAGCCTCTGTCGGTGGGGTCGATGCTGATTGGCGTAAGCGTTACAGATGTCGGTGCTGCGTCGGTGTGGTGTTAGAGGTCGGCCAGTCCGGAAATAGCCGATGCTGAGCACGGCGTCGGTGTCGATGATGTTGTAACGTGCGCAGTGGTGTAGGATGTGGTGATCGACGAGGATGAAGACAGGAAGGAAAGAAGCGCGCAGTTATTGGAAATGAACGAGAAGAGAGAAGAAGTGTTGGTTGCAACTCGCGTGTGTGTGTGGTGTGTTGGTCCGCTCTCAAACCGCGCACTGACACGCCATTCAAAAGTGTGTGACTTTGAAACAAGACGCTCTCTCTCAATTCACACCGCGTGTCACGCTCTCTACTCAAAGCCGACTTCCGAAGTTCATCCTTACAGACCAACACCTTGGCTCACTCTTACAGGACTTCTTCACACGCTCACTCTCGTATGAGATACAGTTGCATGCAATTCGATGACATTGCGGTTGAGGTCACTGCAGATCCACAAAACACCCACCATCAACCAACACAAAACTGCCCGTCATGAATTTTGCCAAATCAGAAGCCAAAAACACCACTGGACCGGCAATATCATCTGGCTTGCCCAACCTTCTCAGTGGATGCCTGTTCACCATCCTCTCTCTTTTCCCCTCGTCCTTTAGATCATCCTCATTGATCGCTATCTCAATCGTCCCTGGTAACACACTGTTACACCTGATCCCTAGAGGGCCTAATCCGATAGCAGCAGATTCCATCATACTCTTCAATCCCGCCTTTGTCGGGGTGTAGTGGCTCTGGAATTCTCCTCCTACAAGTGTTGAGATGGAGGCAATAGCGATGATGCTTCCACCTCGAGGGGTTTGTTTGGCCATAAGCCGGGCAGCGGCTTGAGTAGCGAAAAAGGCTCCGTTGAGATTGACATCTTGCACTTTACGCCATGTCGAGGCTTCCATCTCTAGAAACCCCATGAAAGGACATATACCCGCGTTGGAGACAAAGACGTCTAGTCGGCCAAACTCTTTCTCGGCTGCGTCGGCGATGGTTTGCCCAACAGAGGAACTTGAGATGTCACCGGGAACGAGGACGGATTGAGCACCGAGGGATGTGAGTTCGGATTGGAGTTTAGGTTTCAGATGTAGTTTGAGCGTCTCCGAGGTAATGGACGATGATGGCACGGGCTCCGTGGGCTGCACATGCAAGAGCACAGGCTCAACCGATGCCACGAGATGCTCCTGTGATGGCGACGACTTTGTGGGGGAGCAGGTTTGAGCCAGCAATGCCCGGGGGCGATGTGGATGTGGATGCGTTGCTTGAGCTCATCGTAGCAGTGACCGGGGAATGACTGAGCTCAATTCGATTCTGTAGCCGATGCTGCTGTAGAAGAGCCTTGAGTGATTGCCTGTTCTATCGCTGATACTTCCGAATGATCTCTCGTATGCTTCATCCGATGAGCAAACACCGGCTTCCCGTCTTTATCCCAAACAAACTCTCCGCCCAACTGCTTGATGTCTCCACCCTTCAGTGCCAATGAACCGGATTTGAAAGTCTGTGCTACGCTACTCAACAAGGTCTGCGCGAAACCTTGCTTATGATGCGAGCCGAGCGTGCTCGAATCTCCCAAATCCAAGGTCTTCTTCGTCACACCTAGTGCGTGGTACAAGTTCAGATCTGGGTCGGCGTAGAACTGGAAAGGAGGATTGTCGACCTGCGATCGGTAGAAGTCGAGACCGGCTGCTTGACCTGGACCAATGACGATGGTTGATACGCGCGAGGAGTCTGTGAGGGGAGAGGATGCGGCGGCAGCTCTTACAAATTCTTTGCACGATCCACAGTGGAAGTGTCGTGTAAAGATGAGAACGAGCGGTACTTGCTTGGATGTAGCAGAGGAGAGGAGCGAGGAAAACTCGACGTGATTGCCTTGATGGCCAAGGACGTAAGCTGCGTTGGCTGCCGAGAGCTGATCTTGGGTCGGGAGAGCGTCGTCTTGGTGTGTATCTTGTGTGGACATGGCGGAAAAGCGGGAAGAAGAAAGCTTGTTTGGTCGAGGAAGCGATGTTGAATTCCGAACAGATCTTGCAGATGGGAGGACCGGCGGATGTGCTTCGGAGAGGAGGATGGGCCGGCTGGGGCAAGCAAGGACTTTTATGCGGATGGGAACCGCGTGGAAGCTAGTACAGTCAAACCTCTCGAAATGACACATTATTTATTTTAAAATTTTCGTAAATTATTTTGACGTCCTCAAGCAGTAGAATTCTTGTAGCTCATCACTCAGAGTACCTATGGAAGTGTGAAAGCTTTTAAACTGAATGTGTGACTATAGAATTGATTGTGATACAGTGAGTCAAGAGCAACAGGCTGAGAAAGCATCTGAAACTTTTTAGGTCAGAAGACCATGGTCTGCCAGGGTATCCTGAGCTGACTTGAGAGTGTTGAACTGCTCTTCCACCACTCCTGTAGCACTCTATGGGCCCTTGTCAAGCTCTACTGGTGCTACAGATGGGCTAGGAGTCCAAAGTGTCTTCAGTATCCTTTATCTCTGCCAGTGCTTCCTCTTCACCTGATGATCACACTACATCACAGACAGTTGCCTCTGTCAGTTTCTTCAGTATCCAGAACTGATTGAGAGGCTCAGAATGATATACATATCATATACCTTTGAAGCATTATATGTAAGCACTGCAAGATGATGCTAGATTTTTTGCTCCTTTTTTAGGCCAAAATTAAAACGCGATTTTTGAATTATTTTATTCAATTTACATGTGTCATTTCGAGAGGTTCGACTGTACTGTATGTCGACAGCTCCCTCTAAGCTGTCATGTCAATTTGATTTGCGTGACGACAACAAAAAGCGAGCCTCGCTTTGGCATACAGTACAGTACGTACTGTATGAGTTCAGTCTGCGTTATGCAATGCAAGAGCAACAACGGCCAAATCGGTTGCCGTATTTTTGCCGTTCAATCAAGAATGTGGGGGAAAGTGCAGACACTGCATCTCGCATTGTTAGGCTTCGTCACGTTCACACGCTCCATCTTGCCCCACCAGAAATAACACTTGTCACGAAAAGCTCACACAGTGACACTTCATAGTCTTAGACTTGACAACCTCGAATCCAAATGCGGCAACAGTCGACAACCGAATGCTTGAGCTGCAGATAAAGATCAATGACTGAGATTCCAAAAGCTGTGACTATAGTGAAATGTTTAGTGAATTGGCGAGAACTCGAGCGGCTGCAAAGCGGTAATCGTGGGATCAAAGGGAAGAAGACATAAAGCAGAGGTCAGCAGGCTCTTCGTGGGAACATCGGCATTCAAGCTCCTGCATCGAGCATCGCAAACGCTCCTCACGTAAATGCAAACGAGTGGGACCAGGAAGGGAAGACTTACTGTGCGTGCCTGTCTCCAAGCCAACCAATCACTTGTTTCTGTCGGGAGCAAACCCATGCTCCAACACTTGTATAGACCTATAACGAGACCTGCGAGCTGACACAGGATGAACAGGATCTTGGGTAGCAATAGGCTTTGACCTGGTGATGAGAGGCGGTCGAAGGCTGTAGCATGCAAGACGTGTGCAACGAATCGCGGTTTAGGCAAGATGCGGCGTAGGCAAGGCGAAGCGAAGCAGGTTTGAAGCGCAGCGAAGACGTAATACATCAAATACCCAAGTGTAGCAAAAGGGGCGGGACACGAAGACGTAGCGAAGCAACAATTCAACGAGTTGACAATGCGAAGGGAGCAAGCAGACAAGAGGAAAAGACAGGGTCAGAACGATCGACCTCAACTTGAATCGAAGTGCAGCATTGCTCTAGACTTACCAGAGTTCATAGTCGAGATGCCCTTGATGGGACCAGTGATCAACATTCCGACGGCCATCATTGAGAAGATCTGTACACCAGATCCACTCATGTATAGCATGATTGCGTTCATGGGCAACGACTTGGCTGGCGAGTAGGCGAGTTCCCATGCCTTGGCCATTTTGAGTGCTGCTGGGTCTGCTCGTTGGACTGCTGTTGTTGTTGCTTTTGATTTGGACTGCTTCTATTTTGTGTTGAACGGGGGAGGAGACAATCAAGACAAGGAAGAATGAGTACAAGACAGTGAGATAGGGAAGATGCTACGGTGCTTTAGCTTACCTTCGAGACAGCGTCAGGATCAGTAAACCCAATTGGGTTTGGAATGTCTGATGCTTTGGATCTGCGATCGAGACAAAGAGAGTACGCAAGTCACACGGGTCAGCATACAAGGCGTTTCGGTGATAGAGCGAGACGATAAGCGTAACGTCGTGATGTTGATCAGGCTCGGGAATATACACACTTTGAAGAGCTGGCATAGTTGACTCGGAACGCCGAAAGCGGCTGTTGTTTCTTGGAAGACATGGTGATAGATGCCGTGTGCTGCCGATATTCGTATGATCGTGGCGAAGAATGGGATAGATGCTGTTGCTTGACGAGTGACACTGTGAAGAATGGTGGAGTCAAAAGGCGGAGTGTGGTCGAGAAGCTTTGGAAGGTGCAGCAGACAGGAACCAACACTTGAGCTGGGTCAGTGCGCGTGGCTTCAGAATTTCTCGCGCGGTATTTCAACGCTCCTCTTCGACACGCGCCGCCTGTCTGACACCATCCTCTCGAACACTGCAAGTCTACGCCACCAGGACTCTATAACATTGTCGACAGCGTCATCGGCAATGCCTGACAGCTCAGATCGCGCGTCTCTCGAGGCTCACAATTTCCAAACTTCAGACTTAGTGATGTATGTACGTGTGTATGTGTATCTTTTCGGATTCATCACCGCCGTGGCCTTCTTTCTTCCAGGCTCTTAGCAATTCAGTAGCGACTAGTTTACATTAGGTGTGTTCAAGACGGCAAGGAGAAGGGCGGTGCCTTTCCTCTTCATAAATGAGAGTTTGGTTGTTTGTTTGCTGGTTTGTTGGATTGTTCGAGAGAGAGATGTCACATCATACGGACTAGCATAGCATGGAAATACAAAACAACGTCATGCGGAAGCACCTGACGGTTTAGGCGGCAATAGCGACAGCGGTCTTGTTGTTGCCAAGCTGCTCGTGCTGGACGCCGTTGCCATTGGCACGCGAAACCTCGGCGGCCTTGCGCTCCTTGAGCAAGGCCTCGGGGTCAGCACCAAGGTCACCAGCGTCAGCGTAGGCATCAAGGCCAACACCGTCACCACGGCCACTGTTCCTGACGTACTCCTTGTGGACGGCGAGCGACTTGATGAACTCGTCCTCCGAAATGTCGTTGGCGAAAACGCACTTGCCCAATGGCTTGGCAAGGACGAATCGCTGGAGACCGTCACGCGTCTTCTTGATGGCCTCGTTACCCTCGAGGATGAGCTCGTTGGTGAGCAAGGGGTGGTCAACCGAGAGACCGACCGACTTGGCGAGACCGAACCACTCATCACGATCCTGGTCGCTGATGTAACCACGCAGGTGTGCCAAGGTGATGGACCAAGCCATGTCGATGGTGACGGCGTGACCGTGGCGGAGAGGAGGGAAGGGAGCAAGCTCAAGGGTTGGGGAGATCGAGTGACCGTTGGCAATGACACGGTCAAGACCGATCTCGTGAAGGTTGGGCGACTCGAGGTCAAGCATGCCCTTGATGGCGTTACGGCAGATGGTGTCGGCAGCCTCCTTGAGCTCCTTGGCACCAGGGCCAGTGGCGTTACGGCCATAAGCGGTGTTGACGAGGTCCTCACCGTACTTGACGAGCATACTCCAGGTGTACTTGTCAGTGCAGTGGAGGACCTTGATGATCTCGGCGGTACCGTTACGGGTCTGGCCGATGGGGAGGGTCTTGAGGAAGTCAAAGTCAAGGAAGGTGTGCATGGGAGCGTGGTAGGCACCGAGACGGTTCTTGAGCTTCTTGTGGTTGATACCGACCTTGATCGAGATGGCAGCGTCAATCAAAGCAATGAGGGTGGTACCCACACGGATGTAGTTGGTGCTGCGACGGTACGAGGCACAAGCGTAACCGAGAACGTCGGAAGCAAGACCACCACCGACGATGAGGACGGGCTCCTTGCGGATGAGACCGAACTTGTCCATGGCGTCGACAAAGCCGAGCATGGTGTCCATGGCCTTGTTGAGCTCACCGCCCTTGAAGACGTGGAGAGTGGGCTTGATGTTGTGGGCGTTGAAGTCTGCAAATGGCAATGTCAAGGAAGGGAGAGGGATTAGCTATTCGCTCGCAAATGCGCTCAAAGATAGGAAACAACGGCAAGCCTATAAATCCGGAAGCATTGCAAGGGTGCGTAGCAAGTACATGCAGCTGCAGACGCAGACAACGGAAGAGAATCCAGGAGCTGAGAAGGAAATTGAAGGGGAGAGAAACTTACAAGCCTTGATAGAGTCACCGTAGATCTCGAAGAGGTTCTCGTCGAGGACACAGAGGACATAGCCCCACTTGGTGTAGTAGGAAGCGAGGTCCTCCTTCTTCTGGTCGAAGACGTTGTCAACGAACGAGTAGGTGTACTTGAGGTCTCGTAATCCTGAATGCTGTAGCCGGGGCCAGTAGCATTCTTGGTGGCGGGCACCTCAGTGACGGTAGCCCGCATGTCGGAAGAAATAGCACCGCCGCAGCAAGCCATTTTGACTATAGTATGAAGGGTTGGAGAGGAAAGCGAAGAAGCTAACAAAGGGGGGATTGCGGTTGAGCGAATGTGCAAGTAGACACACAGAGAATAGTCAATAGAGACAAGGAGAGTTGAAGCTCGAGAAGAGAGAGTGTGTGTATGACTGGTTGGTGGGGGATGAGAGAATATGAGAGCGGAAGCTATGGGTTGGCCTTTATATGAAGAGGAGGGACAGGGAAGCTCCTGGAGTACAATAGAGCGTTGAAGGGGTCGGGAACGGAAGGAGTGGAGGCGGCCTTGAGCGTATAGCGACGGAAAGACCGGCAAGAAGGATAGGCGAGGCACTCGAGCAGTGTGGTTGCCTTTCAGTCAATGAGATGTGTAAGCCGGTTGTTCGCCTACGGTCAAGCTGCGCTGCCCCGTGCAGCTCAAGTGTAAGTTGGTAGAGCACGTTGAGAGCTCAGCAAGGCGACATGAGCGGAAGAATGGGCACAAAGCGACAGGACGCTGAGAAGAAGAGGAAAGAGAGGTGGCACGGTAGCGTTGAAAGAGGCACTTCAGGAGAAGCCAGGCACATGAGCAGAATCAATGGCGTAGGGTAGGGCATCTCGAGGGCTTTCATCGTCTGTTCACGAGGAGGAAAGACAGGGCCAGCAAGGGGCACAAGAGGAGAGCGTAAAGGGACAACAGCAAGCATTGCAGTGGATAGCCAGAGGTGAATGGGAGTAGAGACGGCTTAATGGCGAATACGAAGTTCAAGAAGAAAGGCGGAAAGAGAGGAGAAGGCGAAAAGGACCGTGCACAAGAGTAGGCACAATAGGACAGGACCCTGACTGAATTGGGATGGGTGTGGAGCGGTACAAGGCGAGCCAGCCACTGTAGATCTGTTGTCGAACGACGAGTGGAGAAGCAGCCAAGCTGAAAGGCAGCTGAAAGGCAGCAAAGGCACAAGCAAGGGGGCGTATAGGCAGTGTGATTGAAGAGACTGCGGGTATGAATCTACAATGCAGTGCTTACCCCAAGCCGCGATCTTGTGCCGCGCGCTTGCTGCTGTCAAATCACAGTCGAGCTGCAAGAAGAAGTATTGCTTCACATGTCAAACAACGAAAACAGTCTACGCCCTGACATTGGCGCCCTCTCCGCCTGCCTCCGTGTCCGTCACTGAGGCAAGAACACACTCACTTTCACTGAATTGAGAACTGTGACTCGATGAAGACGCCTGTGATGATCTAGATCACGCTAAGGTGGGGCTGCAGTGTTCGGGAAGCAACGGCTCAAGGCACCTTCAAGCCTCATCTCATCTCAAATGCACCCGACGGAGAGAGACGGATCTGTTCGGATTGAATTTGAAAAGAGAGGCAGGCGCTGCTATGCTAAGGCAAAAGCAAGAGACGATGGAAGTTGACGTGCGTTGCGATCTTCGACTAGATCTCGGCAACTGCCATTGGTACCATCGCATTACTAAGGGCGGCAGCCGATTCAGGGTCTCGATAGAATTGTTCGATCCTATATGCCCAATATGCAAGACAGACAGAAAGAGCGCAAGAGACTTGCAGTGGTAAGAAGGCCAAGGCGTGGAAGTAGGGTTACAGCTTTGAGCGTCTGCAAGACGGCTGGTTGGCCGCAGTAACTTGGCGGGCTTCCAGTCATGATTGCAGTCAGATCGAGACACTTGGCATATAATGCTGGCTACGCATGCTTCTCACTCTGAAAAGCGGCAACGGCAGGCAATACTGAAGTCCACCTCATAAGTTAATGCTAGTTGAGCAAGCGGCAGGCAGATAGGCAGTGTGTAGGCGACAATGCTTTGATGGACAGACGACACTCAATGGTGTGGTGACTGGTCACCTGCCTCGAGCAACACCGGAGGGGGGGAGGGGGCGTGGCGTAGTGAGCAATTGAAACGGTCGATCCAAGGTTGCAGCTCGCTCACGCAAGCAAATTGCGAGCGAAGAGAGCGTCAAGGTGCCGTCACAAGGCCAATTTCTGCTTCGTCCCTTTTTCCCGTTTATTCTTTTTCTTTTTCTTTTTCTTTTTCTTTTTCCCGGTTGCAATTTTTGACGTGAAGGATTCTCCACCCCTCGTCGCAGTGTGCCGTTCGGTCTTCGATTCGACTATAGCACGGTCTAATCACATCGTGTTGCAATGTCACATACATTCTAGCCACAGTATCCAGTCGTTCGTAAGTGTTTTGCTGATGCTGAGTTGACTGTCGAATCTGTGCCGAAGCATTGGCTGAACATGGAGGAAGGGCAGAGCGGCTCATCGGCATGATCACACAAGGGCGTGTAGTCCAATTGCGATTCTATTTGTAGCTTGGACTCGATCCAAGCCCTCGTCTACGATCTTCACATCCGAATCATTGCCGGCAACGCCAAACTTAATCCTCAGAGCCATGCTCAGGTAACCTTTGTATCACACTGTGACTGTGACCGTAAGAGGGGCCGCCAAGACCAGATGCCAGGTCCATTGGCTGCCCGTGCAAGGCTATCGATTCGTCGGCGAGTTGCCAGTGTGATATGTCGTGACCGATCCCAGGCTTAAACTCACTTTTGCTCATCTTTCGCTGCCTTAAATCAAGGCTCATAAAAGCATTGCCTATGTCTCCATTCCCTTCTGACTTTCATCAGCTCTTTCGACCGTTGGTATGCACTGAGATGTATTTAAGCCACTTCCTCGCCCCATCTCCATTCGAGAGCTTCGATGAGACAGAACATATTGGGTTGGGACGTTCGTGGTCTTGTGGAAAAGGGAAAGCGAGAGTGGAGGATGCACACAAGTCAGGGTCCACGTTTTCGTGCATGCTGCATGCACCATCGGCGCTTTCAGCATAAATCGAGCAGCATCTTTGCTCTTGTCGGTGCATGCCCTTCTCCGGTCCCGACTCGCCGCTTCTCTGCATTTGATTTGCCAATACGCTTTGGCTCACGACATCATCACTGTTCCGATCCATGTATACGACAGCGTGACTTGGAGGTCACAAACGTCATGAAGGTTGCAAGGCATTGAAAGGTCTGTGCACACACATGCACACAACTCCTCTTGACCTCGAACAAGGTTTGAGCCACGGTCAATTTTGCTACACTGCTCCGCACCACTGTCAACTTACTTGCACGAGCACTCCTTTTCGAAATCAGGCTTCCGTCTGAGCGCCACATCCACGGGAGAACGGCAGCGTTTGCAAGATCCGTACAGGTCGGAAGTGTGAACTGCATTGACCTTTTTGGAGCAACAGATTCGATCCGCTTTGGCGAGGTCCATGCAATCAGCTGCATCCGGACTGCAACTCTTCGCGAGCAGCGGTGCAGTAGCAGCAGGTCACGAGTTGGACATTTGCAAGCGCAACGAACATGGCGCAATGCTCCAGGTCAGGAAGCTAGAACAAGGGCTGAGGCTTGTACCACCATTGCACAGCTCAAACGGGATCGACGCACGGACGGAAGATTTGCGCGACATGAAAAGGCGGCACATCAGCAGTGGAAACGTCAGCAATTCAGAACGTTACTCATCGTGCAGTCTGAGATGGTGTAGCGAGCCTCGAGGCGAGGCACAGTTGTTTCGATTCTTGCTCTTAAACCACGATCCGACTCAACAAAGGCGCAAACGAGCAGGACAATTGACCATTGATGAAATACGTTAAAGGGCGACAAAAGAATCAGGACCCTGAATATCGACGAGACAGTCGTCTTGTGCTTTCAAGAATCTGCTGCACAGCGCTGGTGCCCGCGATCTGGATTAGGAAAGCATGCAGAAATGGACAGCCGGATTCCCCACGTTTTCCGGCTTCTCTCCACCTCTCGACTTTTCCCCTTTTTGCCTCTACTTGTCTTGCTCACTCAAGCCTGTGCTTCTCACTCGAGGAGCCGTTGAGGTCATCAAGCACCTTGAATGCAGACATCAACCCGAACATTATATCGACTCATACTCGAAAGGAAAGAACTGAAAGCAGGGAGACAATGTCAGAAGAGGCCTAACACATGATGGAATAATGGATGGTCCGAGCACGGGATCCGCGGAGCCGACTTTTGGAAGATCTTGCACGCGCTGTCCCGTTGGATGGACTCCGAACCCCGCACGGTCAAACGGACGGGCCAAACGAGGACCAGACACACACACACACTTTTGATAGGATGACCGGATTTCTGAAACCTGAAGCGATGCAGGGTACGGTCCAGCGCGGAGTCGGAGGATCTGCACTCAGGAGTCAACACACAGTCGACACACAGCCGACAGAGTGAACGCAGTGCCACGTTCAAGTTGTGCTGCTGCACGACATCAGCCAGACTTGGCTTCAACGCCTCATGCAGGTGACCATCGCGATGAGCAGCATTCGCCGTATCATCCGAGGCGCACCAAGACAAATTGTCCGGATTGTTCATGTTTTCGTTTTCATTTTCCTCGACCCTTTGCTTTTTACACATCTTCGTTTGGACCCTGACATCGGATCAACAAGGCGCACAGGTCCCGATCTATTGCTCAGATCTTGATGGTGCACCTCTCTCTCTTCTTCCACCAGCACCGGCTCTTCCGACAATCAATGAAAGCCTTTCCCTCCTCGAGTATCGGACGGCTCAAGCCAACGTTGTCAACTGTGAAGACAGCTGTCAAGCTGTGCGTGACGCTTTGCCGCCTAGCAGGCAAGGCCCCTTTTCCGCGCCAATTTCGTGTCTTCAATTTCCCCTTCGACTTTTGCAGACGGATTCTCGTTTTGATAAACAATCACCTCCAAGCGTTGCGTGGCTGCTACAGTATCTTGGTGAAGCACAGACGATGACCGGCACTCAGTACAATGAAGGCGTCAACATCGAAATTGCATCGGTTTGAGGGTAACATCGCTTTCAAGTTCGGCGACTAGCGATGAAGCTGTCCACATCATCCTTCTGCTTGCGAACAATCTTTAGCGCATAGTCACTGTCGTAGACGTCGTACCATCCTGGTGCCTCGTGAGGCGGATCACCTGCCCACCACATGCCGAATTTGTTCGCCTTCTGCGTCTCTGGTCTGTATACACCGCCGTATGCCCACGGAGCCGTGCCGATATAGCCACCGGCGCTGCTCTTGAAACTCTTGACAGCCAGTGCGATAATGTGGGCAAAGTACTCGTCCTTGTTCTGAGTCGTCGCCTTGCTGGCATACTCGTACTCGCCTGCCTTGACATTGTTCTGCCAGTTGTCACGCGCCATCCCGAACTCTTCCAAGAAGATGGGCTTTCCGATTTCCCTGGTCCATCTTGATGTGTTGCCTACGAACTCGGTCGCAAACTCCTTCGCCTGCTGCAAATTAGCACGCGACGAGTTGAGCATGTCGTAGATGCCCCAATTCTGTACCCAGCAGTGCGAAGTGCCATAGTCGATGTTCTTGGGTCGATGTACTGCTTTCCAGTACCATTCGCCCTGTTTGTCTTCGAAGCCAGCCGAGATCAGCTGCTGCGGGGCGAGCGAGCGGATGTAAATCGAGATGCGGTCGATCCAGGGCAGTAAGGGATCGGATGGGTTCGGTGCATACTCTAGCTTGTAGCGACCGAGGTATTCCTGCTGGTTCTGTGGTTGAGGCTCGTTGGCCAGCTGCCATGTCATGATGGTTGGATCTTGCTTGTACAGCCGGCCATTGATAGTGTTGCGTCGATTGATGACCTTGTTGAAGTGGTCCTTGTACATTTTCTCAGCGGCTGAGTCGGTGTAGATACGGTTGCCGTACGCTACGTAGTCGTTGAAGCTACCTGTAGTTGTGTATTTGCCCCAACCTCTTCCTGGAGCACCACTTCGCTGCGGTGGAGCCGTGTAGTTCCACGAGGGCGGGTATGAGTACTTCTCATTCGCATGAGCCCAGGACACATACTGCGCGAATCCACCAGACCACTGCCACTGGTCATTCAGCGTCATCGTCGCCCTCATCCCGCGCTTTGACATTTCGGCCAGGCATCGATCCAACCCGACAAAGATCTTTTCGTTGTACACGCCAGGCGATGGCTGCAGAGGAGGCTCCATGCGGAAAGGCTGTGGTGTCTTTGCACCCTCCGAAGAAGCCATGATACGTAAATGGTTGATTCCTGCCGCAGCCATCTAATCGAGCTCAGTGATAAAACGCTGGTAGCTTCCTCCAGCGTCCGCGTCAGCTGCGAGGTTCATACAAGCCCAGTAGTTGATCCCCGTAAGATAGTGTGGCTTACCCTTCGAGTCCTTGAGCTGCATGTTGTCAACACGGATAAAGTCGTTGCTTGCGATCGCTCCACGCCAAGACTGTGCAGATTCGTCGTGCAAGACATGTTCAGCTGCAGCGACTGTATGCCAGAATGCTAGTAGCGCCGCTAACCCTACCCAAGCTTGGCAGACCTTCATGATTGTACGTGTGCTACTTGCAGCAGGTGGCAGGCTGAAAGATGATGTTGGGGATAAACGTGTTCATCTCGACAATTGTGAGACGTAAAAGGCTTTATATAGTCCGCCCGGTCGGAGTAAACAAGGCTCTCCCTACATCAGAACCATGCCGTTACAGCCCAGTGTACATCTAACTCGTGACCCAAACCTTAGTCTCGGCTGGACTTCGTCGGTCGGCCACGTCCTTCGATGCAAGCGAGCACTCCATACCGAAACCATAACCATCAGAACCTCGGTACTGTAACAAGCCGCCTTTTTCGCCGTGCCTCCAACCTAAGTTTATTTATGCGAGGCACGCTTAATCCGTGTTCTTTTCTTCTTTTTTTCCATTTCGCTTTCTGGAATCGGCACATGGTACAGCAATTCTCGACAGCGGTGACGCACCCCTGACAAGTTGCAAGCAAAGCAATGCGGGGGGTAAAGCATGAATCGCCTTGGTCAACCCACACCACACCAGGCTCGCTAAGCTAAAAGACCTAAGCGAAGTGTCGCGCGGGGAAAAAGCAGAAGTCGGCGATGGGAATCTCCCCGCACACACGCGCTCAACTGAGAACGATCTATCATACGACACACAGGGTAGAGTTGGCGGCATGCTGCGTTGGGCGGTGTTCGGTGTTCGTATTGCAAGCGAGCATCGCAAAATATGGAACCAGTAGACGCATGATCAAAGATGGAAACGGGCTAAAAATCACCGATATCGTCGTCACTAAGGATCAACTTTTCCTTCTCTTCCTCTACTGGTGCTATTTGCTGTTGCTCCTGCAGCTCAACAGCTTTCCTCTTGCCCTCGCGCTCTTCACCGACGACAGCTGCATCGGCATCCTCGTCGTCGTCATTGTCGAGCACACCCGTTTCATGCTCGTCCAGTTGTCGCGAGGCGATATCCGCAACTCCAGCATACTCGAAGCGCATCCTGGCTAGCTCGTGCACCTTGTCATGCTTTCCTTTGGGCTGAATCTTTGCCAAGAGTGGTAGGATCTCGGTGACTAGCGTGACAGTATTGCTCCTGGCGACCAACGAACCAGCGCCTATCGAGGATGAGCCATCGACTAGGCCCGCATCATGATCTGTAGCTGCAGCAAAGGAAGGATTGTTGAATTTGACCCTCTTGAGTCGAGAAACTTCTCCCTCGGCACCTGTCCCGCTCCATACTTTGAAACCAGGCGTATGCGTAGCTTTGACATCCTCAACATCGCCCATAATGCCTCTGAGCTTCTTTTGGACATCCCACCACGCAGCTTTACCCAACTTCTGCCCTTTGCGCCCCACCGGACTCGGCAGCCCAAGCAGCGTTCCCCTGACCGAGACCAAGAACGAGTAATATGCCACCACGCTCGAATGTCGATACTGCTCGTGCATGGGCAGCAACGCATCTGCAGCACTGAAAGCCTCAAGAATACTCTCGCACTCCTCGACCTCACCACAGAATTGCGGCAAGTTGGCGTGCAGATAGAGCTGAAAGACGGAAGAATCAACGGGCAGGTCAGCCCAAAGCTGATCGACAGAGACTCGAGATTGTCGACGGAAGAGATGCGACATGTGATGTGGCAGTCTTTCTTCGGTGTCGGCAGAGCCGGAAGGAGGGACGAAGGATCGAATAGCGGCGTTAATATGGTGTTTGAGCTCGTCCGCTGCTTGATCGCCGTCACTGCCGTCCTCATCATCGCTGTCTGTGAAGCTGCTTACGACTCGGCTTTGAGTCGGACCTTCATCGTTCGGATCGCCCTCCCTCTTGTTATACAGCACTCGACCCAACGCATGGAAAAGAGCTAACGAGCTCTCTCTGCCAGACACAAGAGGCATCAGCTTCCTCATAGCTCTCCTTCTCTCCTCTTCCGCTCCGAGTTTGCCTGCTTTTCGGCCCTTGCCAGCTGCCACTTCCAACAGCCCACCATTGACCCCGACGAACTGGAGACAATTGACCGCAGCCCTGAGATCACCATTCGCATCCTCCGCTACGGCCTGAAGCAGCTCCATCAGGATACTCTTGCTAGCAATCTTGCGCATTCCTGAACCGGTCTGCTCCATCGCCCTCTTCAACCCTTTCATTATGATAGTCGGTGCGACTGGGTTGAATCTTACTTCTGCATATGCCGGGTTCTTCCTGATCCCTTCACCAAGCGCGGTACGGGTGTCCATGATGGACGCAATGCGTTCCTTCCAGTTGCTTGTGGACGAGTCTGCCACCCATCTGTCTTGATCCTCTCTCGGTGTGCTCTCCGTCACAATCAGGACAATGGGCACGTTTGCAAAGCCACGGGAGGTAAGTTGGGTGGATTGCTGGATATAATGCTCAACCGCTGCCTGGAAAAGCTGCTTTGTCGGAAAATGATGCAGGTTGGGCAAATCCTCGAGCAAGATGACTCTGTTGCGCTTGGTCGAGCTTGGGCCATCGTCGAGGGTGAGAAGCGACAAAGAAGGTTCGGAAGAAGACTGCAAGTCGAGAGTGGGAAACGTGGCAGCTTTGAAGAGGAAGTCGGTGAAGCGCTCAATGAAAGATGGCGCGGGATTGGAAGCGTCGAAGGTAGGTTGATCGTTGTGCCACTCGAGAATGTCAAAATCAAGATCGGTTGCGGCGGTGAGTGCACGAATGGTTGAAGACTTGCCTGCACCTGCTGGACCTGTGAGAGCCAACACCTTGCTGTACTTGACTGCTGCAGGGCGGGATGAAAACGCTTCGGCTAGCCAGGATCGAACTTGAGCTACCTTTTTGGGGTGTACTGCCAGCTCATCGCTCGTCCGTGGAGCGAGCTTTTCCGCCCAAAGCCAGCTGCCATCTTGATCCTCCTGAGGCTGTGTACTTTCTGCTTTGACCTTGGCAGTTCGACTGCTACTGGCGTGCTGCTGCTGATGTTCCTTTTGCTTTCCCTTGTCCACAAGAGTCGTCGCAGATGTCGCTTGCTGTTGCGGTGGAGCGAGGGTTGGAATGCCAAAAGAAGGCGTACTGCTCAGCGGTCTGGTTGCTGACCTGGAAGCGTCTGAAGTGGAATGAAAAGAGAAATCGAGCTTGTTCTGTTTGAGCTTTCCCTTACCGCCGGAGGAAGAAGAAACAGAGCTGTTGGAGAGGGTGCGAGAGAAAGATCTGCTTTGCTTCGGTGGCATGCCTGGCAGGGTTATGCCTACCGAGCAGGTGTTTTGCAGTGGTGCTTCTGTCGCTCTACCTTTGTGGTGTTGAGGGTGATGATGGTGAGAAGAAGATTGTGTGTTGCTTGGACCCTGAGAACTGTGTGTCACATGAAATAGCCGCAAGTTGTTCTAAAAGTGGAGAAGCAACACGGGCTGAGTCGGCCGTATAAAGCTTTTTTATTTTTATTTTTTGACTGGCCACGGCTCTGTGTTGGTTTTGGTAGCGACGCGAAATAGAAAAAGAAGCTGAAGCGGAAAGTGTTGTTCTCGCTCAAAGCACACACAGCAACACACTATTGTACTGTAACTCACGCTTTTCTTGTTTCCAAAAAAATTTCTTCTAAGTTGATCAATTTTAAAATCAATTTTTGCCTGCCCCACTTCTTTGTGTCACAACCCTCGTTCCCAATCCGCGCCACGTTGTCCTTCCTTCTCACCTTTCTCCCCTCCATCCATCCCCTTCTCTTCCCCCTTCCCTGCCTCTTCCTCCCATCCTCATCTCACCCCAAGAGGATTCATACGCAAAGATGGACGCCCTCGTCCAGGTATTCACCCACTCGTTGGATCCCAACCCCAACGCTCGTAAGACTGCCGAGCTCGAACTCAAGAAAGTCGAGTCTCAAGATGGCATGCTTTCCTCCGTTTTCCAGCTTGTCTCCTCTGCTCAAGTTGACTTGGCAGTCAGGCAAGCCGCCGCCATCTACTTTAAGAACCGCGTTCGCAGGCATTGGGATTCGGCTCTCGTTCGTGGTGGTCCTGCTGTAGTTGCCATTCCGCAGGGCGACAAGGACTCGATCAAGAGCATTATCCTTCACACTCTCGTAGAAGCTCCCGCTCAGATCCGTGTTCACGTTGCCAACGCGTTGGGCACTATCGCCAGATGTGACTTCCCAGAACAGTGGCCCAACTTGATGGATCAGATCGCACAGTTGTTGCAGAGTCAGAACCCACAGCAGGTGTACGGCGGTCTGCGTGCTCTCCTCGAAGTGGTTAGGGCTTATAGGTGGACCAACGGAACCAAGATGATGGAGCAGCTTGCACCCGCAACTCTACCGTATATCTTGCAAACCGGTAACGGCCTCTTGAACTCGGAAAACGCTTCCTCGGCTGAAGTCGGCGAGATCCTCTACCTCATCCTCAAGGTCTACAAAACTTCGATGCATACCGAACTAAGCAAGCACCAGCAATCGCATGAGTCTATCGTGCCGTGGGGTACTTTATTGCTCAGCGTCGTTCAAAAGGAGATCGACCCAGCTCAGCTTCCCTCCGATGACGACAGCAAGGAGGTTGCTCCCTGGTGGAAGGCAAAGAAATGGGCCTTCCACTCTCTTAACAAGCTTTTTTCGCGATACGGTAACCCTTCGCAACTCCTATCGGATATGAAAAAGTACAAGCCATTCGCCGAGAACTTTGTTCAGACTTTCGCACCCGAAATCCTCAAAGTCTACCTCCGCATTGCTGAGGCCAACAGCCAGGGAGCAATGTGGATCTCAAAGAAAGCTTTCTACTTCCTCTGCATGTTCTTCACCGAATGCGTCAAGCCCAAGTCCACCTGGGCTTTGCTCAAGCCTCACGTTCTTCAGCTCACCCAGTCGTTCATCTTCCCACGTCTCTGCTTTAACGATGAAGACGACGAATTGTGGGAGCTCGATGCTGTTGATTTCGTCCGAGCTAATCTCGATCCTTTTGAGGAAATCGGATCGGTCTCTGGTTCAGCAGCTACTTTTGTTCAGACGGTCGCCTCCAAACGTACCAAATCCGCCTTCATGCCTTTGCTCGAGTTCGTGACCTCTGTCGTCAACGCTTATCCCAATGGTGGCAGGAGTGCAAAGGAAAAGGATGGGGCCTTCCATCTGTGTCGTGCGATGGATTTGACCATGGTTTCGCACCAAAAGGTCTCGGGCATGCTCGACAGCTTTTTCGCCCAGCACGTTATCCCCGAGTTGAAGAGCGAACATAAGTTCTTGCGCTACCGTGCATGCGACCTGGTCAAGAGCTTCGATCACAACGGTATGGCCTGGTCGAACAATTCTACTCTCGAAGCAGCTTTTACGGGTGTAATGAACTGTATTGCCGACCCAGAACTCCCCGTTCGTGTAGTGGCAGCAGAAGCAATCGGCTCCCTCATCGACCACGACGAAGTCCACTCCGCTATGGCGCCTAACGCCGCACGTCTGATGCAAGAACTGCTTAAGCTTTCTGACGAGACCGACCTCGACATCCTCTCCCCCACCAAATCCAAAGTCGTCGCTAATTTTTCCGAGGAGTTGCTGCCATTCTCGATCCAACTCACTCAGAAAATGGCTCAATCCTACCTTCGTCTTGTCAACGAAAACCTCGAATCAGCCGACAGGGATCCCGAAACAACAATGGAGTTCAACATGGACAACCACGAGGACGACAAGCTCTTCGCTGCGATGGGTTGTCTCAATACTATTTTCCAGATCATTGCTTCTGCCGAGTCGAAGCCCGAGATTTTGGAGAAGTTGGAAGAGGTGGTGTTGCCGATTGTTGCGCATACGTTGGAGAAGGATTGTGTTGAGTTGTTCGATGACTGTTTGGAGTTGACGGATACGTTGACGTATTATCAGAAGAAGGTTTCGTCGGGGATGTGGCAGATCTTTACTCTTATTTATAAGAGCTTCAAGGGGGCTGGGATCGACTATCTTTCGGAAATGCTTCCGACCATTGATAATTGTGTTTCGTACGGGGTCGACGTGGTGCAGGGTAGTGCGGAGTATAAGGGTATGTTGGTGGATATTTTCTTGACGGCGATGACGAGTGATCAGTTGGGAATTACAGATCAGGTTGCCGCCTGTAAACTCGCCGATGTCATCCTACTCCTGCTCAGGGGAGGCGTTGATCAAGCCTTGCCACAGATCATCAACGCTGTCTTGCCGCATACGCTGGATGATGAGAAGATCAAGGCGGATGTAAGGAAGTGGTCCATCATTGTCATTTTGGACGCGCTCGTTTATAACGCCGCCGCAACCCTCCAGGTTTTGGAATCTGCAAACGCTACAACCCAGCTTTTCGGCGCTATCACTGCGCTTCTTCCCAAACTCACCCGGGTTCACGAAAAGAAAGTCGCAGCTTCAGCTATTATTCAGCTGCTAGCCCTCGAACCATCAACGCTCCCTCCTTCGCTTCAATCCAACCTCCCAGCGTTCCTAGTAGCCCTTGCTACGCAACTCGACACACTCCCTGAAGCGATCTCCAAGCGCAATGCGCTTCTAGAGGCGTTTGAGAATGAAGATGAGGAGGATGAGGATGAAACATCCTTCGCCTCTTCCGGCGGTCTCTCGCTCGATCCTTCCAAATACTCTGATGTTGACGACGAAGCCGATGTGGTGGACGAAGACAACGAATACCTCGAGATGTTCGCGCGGGAACGTGCCAAGCTTCGTGCCGCTGCAAATGGCGAAGAATTCGAAGACGATGACGAAGACGGAGACGGAGAGTTTGGCGAAGAGGAGGATGAAGAGGATGAATTGAGCTACGAGTCGCCGATGGATGCTGTGCCGGTGTTTGAACAGTTCAGGGGGCTTTTGGCAAGCTATCAACAACAGAGACCGGAAGTTTGGAGCAGGATTGCGGGAGAATTGATGGGAGAACAGATCAAGTTGATCGAACAGGTGGCTCAAGGACAGGACGAGAAGGTCAAGACTTTTTAGAACGTATGAAATCTAAGATATGGTTAAAAATTGAATGGATCACGGCTTTTTTTGGTGTCAAACGTGAATGTAGGAGGGTGGCTGATCGTGTCTGGCTTACAAAGTTCGATTCTTGCACATCGCAACAACGCCTGCTTGAATTGGCTGAATCAAACCCAACATGGAAGATGTGAAGTACGGATGCGAGCATAGTACAGCAGTGCGAGCGGGACTGTAACGTGTTTTAGGTAGTTCCGACGCGTATGTAGTTCCGACGCATTCTTGAATCTCAAATTCTGTTTGATGGTAGTACTTTTGTCGGATCGTGACAAGCACTGTTTGTGTTGAGAGCTGAGCTTAACTTACAGCACGCGTCATTTGGTTTTCCAGATTTCACTATCACAAAATTCGCTCCCCCCCTGTGTCACTATACATGAATATTCCTACTCATCTCACAATACAACCTTGGCAGATTTTTTGTGAACACCTACTTTGATTGCTTGAGTGCAGAATCCACAAATCAGAACCTTGTTTGACCACCTTTGGCCTTAATTACAGCTTCCATCCTGCTGATCTGAGTGATATACATGCAGTTTTCTCTTGAGCAGTGAGTAGATGATGTGCTAGATGATGCCATTTGATGCAAAATTGAGCGAGATATGCTGATTACAGGAGATGCTGGTGATGAGGAGATAGGATGAATTTTGCAAGTCCAAGAAAATCTGGAAAACCAAATGACGCGTGCTGTACAAACGCGTCGGAACTACCTAAAACACGTTATATCATCGCACAACCCGGTGTCTGGAGTAGAGATGCTTTGTAAATCGAGAC
Source organism: Ustilago loliicola (assembly GCA_022963135.1). NCBI lineage: Eukaryota > Fungi > Basidiomycota > Ustilaginomycetes > Ustilaginales > Ustilaginaceae > Ustilago > Ustilago loliicola. The sequence continues at coordinate 1,135,355 of JALCUU010000013.1, read as the reverse complement.
CAAGTCGTACTTGCAACACAACCCCATCAGCGGTGTGTGTGTGTGGTGGGTGGCTTTGCCGCTTGGTGTTGCAGCAACTGGCCAAACGTAATTCGATGGCTTTGTGTACAAAATTCAACATTGGCTCGCGGCACTTTGATGGTGTGCTCAGAAACCCCGTCGTCCTTGTTCACATTCACAATTCGGAAAGAGACAATCACGAATCCTATCTATTCTTGGGCTGACAAAAGACACAGACCGAGGAGGTTGGTGGGGGTTAAGCTTGCATACCCACGTTTGGCGATGGGAAGGGATCGGTTGCGAGTCTGGAGATGAGAGGTTGGTGTTGGTTGTGTGAGGCGGGGAAAGCTAGACCTTCGCCACCGTCGTCTGTGCTGGGAGGGATGAGGGAGCGGAGGGAAATGTCATATACTACCTCTTCAATTTTTTTCACATCATACTGCATCCAACACCAAAACAACAACAACAATAGGGTCAGAAGGTGTTTTGAAAAGCGAGAAGAAAGCAACGGATGGGGGATTGCGTACCTTAATCCCATCGAACCGCTTCCTCAAGCTATCGTTCTTTAGATTCAACAGCTGAAATCCGGCATGCACCTCTTTGACAAACTTCGCGAGTCGTAGCGGCGTTCTAAAGTCGGCCAGGGTTACGCTGTTGACCGCTAACCGGGGCAGTTCGTTGAGCGTGTTGATCGTAGCGTGGAGATAGTCTTCCGTTGATAGCTGGACTCTGGACGGATCGATGCGGAGTTGAGCTCCTGATGTTGCTTCCCGGGTTGGAGTTGATAGTCCGAGAATGAGACCGGCGTCAGGTTTGGTCAGCAGAGCCCCGTTGCGGAGTAGGAAGATAAGGATCAAACAAGAGCAGATGTTACGGAGCGAGAACGAGAAATCATCACACCACCTATAATAACCTCCCTGCGGAACCAACCGCGCCAACTCGCATACCCGCGATCTCGCCTCAGCGATCAAGGGCAAACACGCCTGTATGATTCCATCAAACTCTGACCCCTTGGTGGAATGGATAGAGTTGAGTAGAGAGGAGAGGGAGCGATACGTTCGGTCGAGCTCTTTGGATTTTTCTCGGATCGAGTCGGATAGGGTTCGATCCGATTCGAGTTCTGCGAAGAGGGGGGAGAATTGTTGGGCGATTGGGTTGAGTGCTGCCATCTTTGCACGGTTGCAAGGGGTGTGAGATAGAGCGAAAAGCGGGGTTTGAGCGCGAGTAAGAGATGGTTTGCTTGACCAAACAGAGTGGACTTCTGGAATAACAATCGTATCGAGAGTGATCGAGGAGCAAGTCAACAGCAAAAGGAGGGATGAGGGAGTACAGTAAGGTTTTGCGAGTAAAGGTTATGTGTAACTTTCTTCCTTGACAGCTTCTTCCAACGTCAAAGTGGAGGAGCCAACGAAGAATTACATAATCCTGACAAGCCCTCCCTCCTTCTTGGGAAAAGCCAAAAATTTCGCGGTTTCTAAGTTGCACAAAGTTGGAATTTTTCTTTTGCGAACCCTGAACTCGAAATCAACCAATCTCTCTTCGCCATCCCTCCCTCCGTCCCGCCTCCTTGATCCTCCATCCTCGTCACTGCTTTCATCCTCCACTCTTCTGTTTCGGTAGAGAAGACTAAATAGCCTCCCAAGATGCCAGCTAAGACCAAAACTGCTCAAGCAGCAGAGAAACCGGTGATCGCCACCCCGACTAGCTCCCAAATCGGTGTTAGCAACTCCAACCTCGATGCTGCTCAGACTTTGAAAGCTTTCAAAGCTCTCGCTGCGCATATTGCCCGTCGTACCACCACCAACAACACCTCTTCCACTTCCACCTCCCTACCCCTCGATGGGCCTAGCGGCAATCTTCGCGATCCGTCCAACTCGGTGTATCTTCAACTGACGCTCAACACGCTCAACCCCACAAGTCATGTCAAGCCGGTGAGGATTAACCTGCCTCACGCGCTGCACACTCCTGGTGAAGTCTCGGTTTGTCTCCTGGTGAAGGATCCACAGCGAGAGTATAAGGATTTGCTCACCGAGAGCAAGGTAAAGAGCATTAGTAGGGTTGTTGGCGTTGCGAAGCTCAAGGGGAAGTTTAAGCCGTATGATGCACGACGGGCGCTGGTTCAGGATCATGATATTTTTCTGGCTGATAGTAGGATTGTTCCTACGTTGCCGAATTTGTGCGGCAAGGTCTTTTTCGATGCCAAGAAGAACCCGATTACTGTTACCATCACCAAAAGCTCAGACGCGTTGAAGAAGGAACTTGACAGTGCGATTTCAGCTACGACTTATACCCAGAACAAGGGTAGTTGTACCAGCATCAAGATTGGATATCTCAACAAACACAGCGCAGAGGAGTTGACCGAAAACGTGATGGCGGTACTACCAGCAGTACTGGGTAGGGTCAAGGGAGGTTGGGAGAATGTACACAATCTCGATGTCAAGACGGGCAACTCTGCTGCGTTGCCGATTTGGAACAGCAAGTTGGGGGTAAAGACTCATGTTACCCCTTCCTCATCACTCACTGAGGCGGCGGATGCCAAGAGCAGCAAGAAACGCACCGCCGAGGCAGAGGAAACACCAAGCAAGAAAAAGTCCCCGAAAAAAGCAGCACACCAAGTAGACCTGCCAGAAACACCTAAAAAAGATGCTTCACCTAGAAAAACTCGCGCATCAACCAAAGCCGGTCTCGCGGTCCAAAACGCCTCCGCTTCCACACCTGTCAAAACCCCTTCTAGTGGTACACCGAGAAAATCCGCCTCCAGCTTAAACAGAAGCGCTAGGAAGCTAAAATAATCCCCCCCCCCCCCCCCCCAACCATCTAGTAGCAGCAGTCTTTGTACATAGTATTTTCAAGTCATCATTCCGCACTGTCCTGTCCGGTGTGCTAAGCAGCCCAACTCCAAGACTCACCCTGACAATCTTTCCCCCTCCCTTGCGCACAGACCGAGCCTGCAAGCGTGAGGTAGATAGAGCAAGATTGAATCATCGAATGTCAAACAAGGTTGAAGAATAAAACAAGAGAGCAAAAAAGAGAGAGAGGTATTTGAGGGGATTGCTTTGACAATTGTCGGCAGAGCAGCTAGCGAATGGATGAAGCTGACTCCGCGGCTCGTTTAGAACATAACATAGGTAATAGCAAAAACAGCAAACGCAATAGCTGCCACAATGTGAATTGGCACACCTTCAGCCGAAGCGGTCTGCACATTTCCACTACCTCCGCTACGCTTAGCCAAGTCCAGCTCCTTCCTGAGTCTAGCTACTTCAGCTTGCAGTTCGCTTGCAGACAAGTTGCTAGTGTCCCTAGTGTTGGCAGTGGAAGCGCCGTTGACAGCACCGGAGCCAGCGTTACGTGTAGCAGCAACAGCGGCACCTGCACCAGCAGCAACGGCACCTCCAGCAGCGTAAGCGGCTTCCTTGGCTTTTTGAGTGGTAGAACCGTCCGTGTTGGCAGAAGCATTCTGAGCAGCAGCGATAGGGTTGTATGTTTGGGAAGAGTAGCTCTCATCACCGTTGAACTTGCTTGGGGCGCCACGAACGGTGGTGTAGCGTTCGTCACCGTTGAGATGGCTGGTGTTGCCTTCGTCCTCTTCGGCGAGAGGAGCAGTGGTAGCGGGGAGGTAGGCACATCGGATTTTCTGCTCGTGAATTGCCGACTTGTTCTCTTTTTCGACGACGGGCCAGATCTCTTGAAGCGAGGCGGTCTCAAAGTCGGGAGTGATGATGGTGGATTGAACGAGGAACTTGTCGCGGCACTTGGCAGAGGAAGGGGGCTCTTCCTTCATGGGCTGGAGCAAGACTTGCACTTCGACCCTCTCGCCCGGCTCAATGCGGCCGGAGTTGGGGCGAACACAGTATTGCTTGGGAGCGGTAGTCTTGACCTTGAAAGCAACGGGCTGGTTGTTGGGGTTGGAGACGGTCAAAGTTCGCTTGACAAGCTGGGTCAAGGGGCCTGCAGGCGAGCAAAAGGAAAACAGCCAGTTTGAGGACAAGTGGAAAGGGTCAGCATGGAGGCTTCAATCAGCAAAACGGGCTGCTTTGTCCATATACTTACGAGGGAAGCCCAGCTGGACGTGGGGGCTAAGTCTGTTGGAGCGAAACGGAAAGATAGCAGAGTGAAAAAAAGAGAGAGAGAGAGAGAGAGAGAGAGAGAGAGAGAGAGAGAGCGTGTGTGTGGTTAGCGTTTGGTCGTACGTTGCAATTGATATGCTGGGCTGGCTGGCAGCTCTTGAAATATCCCTCGTGGACATGGTTTAGATGCGGAGTTGGACAGCTCGCTCGCTTCGGCTCGTCCAGCTCGATGCCGAGTCCAGGATGAGAAGTGGCATGAGGCAGCCTCTTGCAAGGCAATGGAGGTTCGGAATATACGCACTCGACAGACATGTTTGGCGATTCGAATCTTTGGACGAGGCTGTTTCGGGGGTAGCGGGTCGTGCTTGAACGCTATCGCAAATTGATCAAAAGATTGCTGCAAGCTGTAGAGTCGACGGATTGAATAGCGGTGAATGGATCGATTCGTCTTGGAGGTTACCGGCGTGACACTAGATTCTCGGGATGAGAGTGAAGCCGAGGGTGTAGGATGGGTAAATACGGTGATTGAAGCTGCGAGCGAGGATGAGGTGAGCGCAAGGGAGGATCGCGATTCGGAAACTTTGTTGGCGAGTAAGAGAGGTGAAGAAGGAAAGGGAAGCTAGACGAGGATAGCGTAGAAAGAAGGAAGAGTGCGGGGAAGGATTTCGATTTGGCGATGGCGAAAGGAGCAGGAGCGAGCGAGCGATCCGGCCTAAGCAGCAGCACCGTAGCAGCAACAGCAACGGTAACTTGGACACACACACACTCACAGCGTCACACTGTGTCACACATGGACAGAGCCCAGCTTGGGATCACCGCGGCTGTGTACGGGCTCTCTCACACACACACGTTGCGGTTCCAGAATTTGTATTCACGGCTGCAGACACCTCCACGCAACTTTGTATTGAATCATGGCTGTGAGCATAAAACGACGGAAATAAGGCATTACAAAAAGGAGCCTCCACCAAGCGGTTTCCTTTGCTATTAGAAAAGAGAGAATTCGAGTTGCGCCTTTGGTTAAGCCTTTTTCGTATGCAATGACGCTTCGACTTTCGTAGAGCCAAGACAGGACACATGGTTTCTTCTGAGCCGCCTTGTTGGCAGCCGAGCAAGCAGAGAGAGAAGAGAGACTTCTCAAAGGTTGGCCCGAGCCCACGCGTTCCCTCCTCCCCTCTCCCTTTTCGCTCAAAGACCCACCAACGCAAAAGCTTGGTGGAACGTGAAAGTCAAGCCCAAGCCCTCGAGCGATGTTGCATCATTGCCCGATTCTTGTCAAATCGCGCGATTTGATTGCAGCACAAAAGTCATATACAGTAATGCTTCTCTCCGAGCTCTTCACGAGGAGCAACACTGCGATTGAAAAGGCAAGATGGATTGACACAACAGAATGAGATAACGCTATCTTGCCCTTGCCCTTGCCCTTGCCCTTGCCCTTGCGCTTAGGACGACTTGAACCTCGAGTTGCCTTCAGCATCAATGTACTTGCTAAATGCACTCGTCCATGCCTCCTGACCGTGATTGTCGATAATGTCTCCATGCAACATAATGATGCGACGGAAGTCCCATTTTGCTACGGTCGATGCTGCCTCGGCAAAGTTCTTCCTCTTCTGCTCCGCTGTGCCGCCATTCTTGAGACCTGGAATGTGGTTGGCTACACCTGCGTTGGCCAAGAATGTCTTGTGGAAACCAGAGTAAGGATTGAAAAACTTGGAGAACCAGATGACACCTGGAATCCATGAGGTAACTTTGCGCGCTGGTGTGTTGCGGTACTGCTGATTGCATGGTAGGTTGAACAAGAGGTCGGCTGTGATGAGCGTCTTGCTGTCCTTGTGCAGGAAGGCGACATCGCGGTTGGCGAAAGTGGGGAAGTACTGAGGTACCAATTCGGATTCGTAACCGTACTTGGTGGAAGGTGGGTCTTTGCCATAGATGCCGCTAAACTTGACGTCCGGTCGCTTCTCCTCGTGACCTTCGGTGCCGACCACTTTGGCAGCAGGGTAAGCGGCGTGGAAGTCTTTGAGGAAAAGATGGTGGACGTTGTCAGGTGCAACAAGGTAGGCAACCTCACCCATGGCATCGATCTTGGCTTTGGTTTGCTCGTCGAGCGGTGTGCTAGGCACGACCCAGAGCTTGCCATCGCGCATCTTGATGGCGATACTGCGTCCGCCAATGGGGAGGATGCCAAAACGGCTAAAGGGGTAGTCAAAGGTGGCGATCTCGGGCGTCACCTCCTGAATGTAGACGGGTGTCTTGGATTGAGTGCCAGACGGGCCTAGCTTGGAAGAAGTGGACGACATTGTGTCGATACGGCAGCCGCACTGTGATGAGTAGCTTCGATTCGAGATGAGCGACAATGGGCAAGGTGGCTCGAGGTGGTAGTATGTGCTTGGAAAAGGCAAGGCGATGCGATTGAGTGCTTGCGTTCTTGCGCGAAGGAGCAAGTGAGAATGAGCGGAGATGCTGGTAGCGACAAGCAAAGAAGGGTTGAATGGCCTCATGCGCCAAAGATGATGAGAAGTGTGACACTTTCAAGCAAGAAAAGAGAGAGAGACATGCATGGCGTAAGTGTGTGTGGCTGTCTAAGTGTGCTTTCTTTCACTCGGAATAAATGCAGCCGAATCACCAAGAGTTGTCGGCAACAAAGTGACTCAAGACAAGTGTCAGCACCCTTCACAATTATGAATTGTGTGTGGGCAAGTGTCGTAAAGTCGCCGTGATAAAATCAGTCGCCGTCATAAAATCAGTCACCGTTGCTTGGTTGAGAGAGAGAGTGGAGAGTCAAAACAAAATCATCCAGTCCAGCCGGTGGATCAGCTTTGACACATGACAAGTTGCTTGTTCAGGTAGGCTCTGAGCATCGCGTGGACCGTAAGCGAAATCCAAGCTCCACATTTTCATTATTACAGTATTCGTGATTGATTTGGTGCAGCTGTCACGACGCCATGCTACTTCAGGGTCTGCGTGGACTGTGCGTCTGGCCTGGCGTTGAGCAATCGGAATCGGAAGGATCGCCTTGAGCAGCAGCACGCTTGGTCATCCGCATACTCTAACCCTCTGACAGGCGATGCTTGAGCCTTGATCCTTGTTTCGCGCTGATTCAGTATCCTTGCTTGGATAGCAAGAATGAGTTCGACTTGATCGCTTTCGGTTCAACCACCCACCACCAACTCCTCAACCAGCTAGACAGCGACGCCTTTATACCCGCGCTTCGGATCCTTCTTCCACGCCAGCACTGGCTTGAAACGTACATCATGGCGCAACAACTCCCCTCTCGACTCCAATCCACGCTCTCTACCCTCCTTCTGCTCGGTCTCTCGCTCTTCTTTGCACCGATCTCCTTTGTCGTCTCCCTTTTCTTCTCACTCACACATCCAAGCGCCTCCAAACATGCTCGTCGTTCGCGAACACCACAAGCCAATGCGCACACGAGCCATCCACCACAGCGTACCGTTCTGGTCAATGGCGCACGCATGCAGAAATCCCTCGCCATCTGCCGAACTTTCGCTCGGAACGGTTGGCGCGTCGTCCTCGTCGAAGAGCAAGGTTGGGGCAACCTCGCAGCTACCCGTTTCTCTAACGCTGTTTCTTCGTTTCACCTTCTCCCACCCTCGTCGCTTCCTCCTTCCAAGCAATCTCAGCTCGAGAAAGGAGGCCGGCCGGTAACACCCTACATCGCAGCCCTTGTCGATATCGCACTCAAGGAAAAAGTGGATCTGTTCTTCCCATGCTCCGGAGCAGGTAGTACGGGACAAGACGCCATCGCGGGCGCCATCTTACTCGAACGAACCCAAGGAAAGGTACGCAGCATGATCCAAACACCCGACCTTGTCGAAGCGTTACACGAAAAGGATCGATTCATCTCTCTCCTGCAGCGTCTGGACATGGCTGCACCTCGATCCGAGATTGTTTTCTCTGTCGACGAAGCCCTTGCAAAGCTTCAAAGCGATGGCTACCCCAGGTCCATTCTGAAATGCGCCGCTGAATTGGACGATATCGGACGAGCGGATATGACGCTCTACCCGCTTCTCAACTCCTCTACGCAGGAGTCGGATTGGGAAAAGACTCGCGCTCGACTATCCAACCTCTCCATTCCGCTTTGCGCGCGCACACCCTACATCTTGCAAGAATTCATCGGTGATCGAGTTGACAAGTCCCAGCCTCAGTCAGATGCGGGCAAAGCGACCGAATGGTGCACACACGCAACCGTAGTCGACGGCAAACTCACCGCCTTCGTCTGCTGTCCCAGTAACGACATGTTGATGACTTACTATCCCGCTTTGCACACCATTGTCGGTGAACTCGCACTGCGTTGGACCATGACTTTCCTCTATCGTCTCGAGAAGCTTGGTCAATCCAACAACGCGCATGAATCCAAGTCTTGGTTGGCATCCGTAGGCTCGCTGACGCGCGAAACGGAATGGAATCGAGAAACGTTGGTCGGTCGACACGCTCCTCGGAGTGCAGGAATCACGGGTCAGTTCAGCATGGATTTCATCTACCAACCCGCTACTCCAGAGCATGCGGAGCGTCTTGTTGCGATCGAGTGCAATCCTCGTGTTCACACTGCTATTTGCCTTCTCGTTGGCAATCCCGCGCTTGGAGATGCTTTGCTTCCTTCCTCCCTCTCTAGCTCGCGAGGCGATGGAGCAACAACTGCCAAAGAGATAGCAGAAATGGACGAAATCGCATACCTCTCTTCTCTCTCCCTACCCGTGATGGAACCGGCCCCGTCTACCACTTTCGCAACCCAAATCGATCTTGTAGCGCTTAGCGATCTTCCCCCCACATTCGCGTCGTCTCGTCTGCGGTTTTACCATGCAAAATCGCTTCTTTCCTCCGCCTACACCTCGGTCCATTCCACCGCGTTACCGAATAGCTGGATTGGACACGACCTACCAGCTCGACTTCTACCCTCTGCTTCACTACTCTCTTCCCACCCCCTCCAATCTTTCATGCGCTTTATCCACCCACTCTGGCCACAAGAAGCAATAGCTACCCCTGGTGCAAAACTTACCATCCCACAAAGTCGCGGCAAGGAAACATTCGATCTCGCCGCACCAGCTCCATTACCACCATTCACAGATCCAAGCTTCGCAAAGGACGATCCATGGCCTTTCTTTGCTCTGTACCATCTTCAATGGCCTCAACTACTCCTGTGGCAATTGGTGGTTAGAAGGAATAAGTGGAGTAGAATCAATGTTTCTACCGCGAGGATCTTCGAGTGCTAGCTGAGCACACAGGGTGTAAGAAGCATTAATCACAACCCATCACTACTGTATTACACCGAGCATAGTCGTGAGACAATAACACAACCAAATCTTTCCCAAGCATGCTGAAATCATTATTACCTCGCAGTGCGACTTAATACTTTAGTCACTCACACCATCTTGCATAGTCTCAGCTACACTCATCGTCCTCTGATGGTCATGTCTCATTTCAAACCAAGTCAAAACCGACTTACATCCAATCAAATCAACCAAGTTTTCACCCTTCACTTTGTTCACCAACCTCCCGCTTTCACCAACTTGACCTTTGCCAAGGTCGCAATCATCATCGCTTTGACATCGGAACACCAAACAGTGGTAAGATTGGCATAAACAATCATGAATCGATCAATACAAAAATAATAACCTGCTGTCTCCACTTCACCCTCAAGCAACCTCATCTCTATCTCCCTTATCCGAACTACCCACCCAACTCAAAGCCTGCAAAACACCTCTCCCCATCCCACCACCCGCACTAGAAGTAGAATAATGAGACCCCTGTCTACTTTTCCCCTTCCTCCCTTCTCCGCCCTCTCCATCTTTAAACATCTCCTTAACGTACTGTTTAGCGAGCTCCTCCCTCTCACTTTCCTCCTTTTCCACCTGCAACAGCTGTGCGAGGACTTTTCGGTAGAACCTAGCAAGTTCGTCTCGGTCGCTACAAAAGCGGGTAAGTTCCAGCCTGAGCTTATCTGCATCTACAACCGCTTCACTCTCCCTTCCTGGAGCTGGTGGACGTTCTCCAGGACGAGCATATTGTTGACGCTGACAAGACCCGTGTGAGTGACTGTTGAACAGTCGATTGTTCAACCACAAAAACCCATCCATCCCACCCAGCACCTGCACGAAAGCCACACCTGACCGATGAACAAATTGAGAATACTCAAACTCGTTCGGCCTACTACTATACCCTACCTCAACCCCAACACCTCTATACCTCGACCTTGCCTCCTGATCCAACACGAAACCGAACTTTCTCAGCAGTGCATACTCGAACCACAATTCCGCCAACGTCCCCCGTGGTAGTCTGCGTTCGTACATCTCTGGAGCCGGAGGCGGCAATGCCAGTTCGATCTGCACCGGCGCCTGAAACGGGTTGTGCAGCGAAACATCTTTGATCTGACCAATGGGAGCTTCGATCAAACGTAGGCCATAGCGTTCGAGAGTACGAGTCCAAGATTGCACTGTATCTTCGATGAATCGTGCTGTGGTGGAGAGCCAGTGGATTTGAAAGTTGAATCCGTTTGCGGGATTGTGGGCGATATCGTGGTGGAGGAAGGCGACTTCTGCTCGATCGGAGCGACGGCCTGGATCGACATCGATGATGAGCGTTCGCGAGAGTTGGATGATCTTCTTCTTTTTGCTGCCAGTATTCGTGGAAGAAGACATTGTGAGCGAGGAAGGATGCGGATGATGGATTGAGGAGCTGCGAGAGTGCCCGCCTGCTGATGATCTTGACGAGGATGCAGCTCCACCACCTGCGGCTGAGGTGGAAGAGGCACCTTTCTCAGAAGCAACTTCGCCAGAAGCCGTCCTTCTGCCTTCACCAGAGCTCAATCCAGAATGATGACTACTGGAATGCACAAGTGGTCTCTTCGGCGTCTCTTTCTCCGCGAACGACCCCCTCTGACTATCCGTGCCCCTGAACCACCCACCCTTACCCGCTCTCGATCCTGCATACTCACTCCTCAACCTATAGAAGTAATGCCCGTCCAAAAAGCCATGCGCCTTGTGCACATGCTCAAACAGTCCATCTTCCATCAACCTTATTCCCCAATCCACCGCCTCTTCCCTCGATCGCACGTCCGTATACTCGGTACACATCCACGTCACCATATCTGCACCCGTAAACGTGTCTGAATACAACATCCTATGCCAGATCCTATCATTGATCACCAGTCCGCCTGAACGCATATCCTTGGCGACAGCTTCCAGAGCACGCCCCGCCAGAGACTTGTGAAGGCGCTTCTTTGCAGAAGCGGACTGAGCGCGCTGCTTGGCGTTTTCTTCAGCTAGCTGCTTCATAAAGTCTTCATCTTGCAGTGACATTGCTGGATCTAGAGACGTGGGCAAGAATCGCTGAACGTGCGACTGATCACGCTCTTCCTTGCTCCTGACGAACCTCGCGCGATGGAAAAGCTCGGCAAGCTTATCCGTACCAATAAGCCGGATCTCCTCATCATCCAGGTCTTCGCCCGTAGGAGCCTTCATTGGCAGCGGCGAACCTTCCGAGGGCACGAGCACAAATCGCGTGCGCCAGTACCTTAGCGACTCGACAAACTTCTCGTCAACGTAGCCGGCGATCAGTGAGTCCAGGTAGGTCCAATTGTAGCTCGCCGAGTCGGGATAGTTGAAGCGCGCTTTGACCGTCTGGTACCCAGGCAAGTGTCGCGGCCAAATACAGCATTCGTAGTCGATCGGATCGGTCGAATAGTCCGTGTTGCGCACGTACCGCTTGACATTGATGGCCGAGGTAGACCTGTCGTAGGAGATGCGATGGATCTGGTTCGTCACACTGAGGAAGATAGGGTTGCCTGTTGCAAGGTTACCTGGCTGAAGCAGCTCAGATGGCCATCGCAAAGTGAAATGCTTCGGATCGACGAGCTTGCGACTTGAGACAGTACGAGCTTGCTTGCTTGCTGGAACGATGAACTGGTATCCTTGCGCCAAGCGATGATATACCATCTCTCGCAACACGGCCAGCGCAGGATGCGTGGAGCTCGACTTCTTCAGTAAGAACGACGACGTTTCTGCCGAGATCGAGGTGGTGTGCGGATGCTCGCTCCACATTGCCAACAGATCGCGCTCCGTCGGCAAGTAGAGGGTCGTCAATGGCAGACAAGCAGGAGTCGTCATCGAACGCCACTTGACCGCGTGATGGTTCAATCGTCTCGGGAACAGATGCTGCCATCTGAGCAGTTGCGATCCGTTGTTCCTGAGATTTTTGGTAGGATTGGAAGGGTTGACCAGCGTCTGCTTCTCGACCTGAGCTCGTTGTGCGTACCTTTGCCGGGCTTCTTCTTCCTCCAGCTGCTGCTCGTACGCTTCCTGATCGCGAAGGATCTTCTCTTCTGCTTCCTGCTCCTGCCGCGTTCTCGGCGTAGCTTGTGTAGGAATCTTGATCGGAGCCGGACTGGAAGCCTCGTGCACCGAAAGCAGCGACGCAGTGCGTGTCAGGTGACCTGGGCGTTGCGGCTTTCGTGCTGGACTTGGATTCTTGCCAGACCCACCGGCTTGCTGACGCAGCTGAGCACTCAACACCTCCTGCATGCTGCGTGTTGCTGGTGTCGAGAGATCTCGAGAATACTCGTCATCCTCTGCGTCGCCAGCTCGTTCAGCCACCTCGGCCTTCGATGGTACGGACCCAGTCAAAGTCTTCCACAGCCAACTGTACCCCTTTGCCTTGGACTGCGTTGATGACCTTAGCGAGCTGACACTATCATCCGCTTCATTCCTCTTGACCCCACTTTCTTCAAACGAGTCATCATCAAAGACACGCGAGGTGGCTGAGAGAACAGCATCCGTCGGAGCAACGAGTGCCTTGGCCTTCCCAATGGGCTCCAAAGGCATCAGCCCGCGGGCGAAGGTATTGACGGACCGGATCGATCCTGGCCGAGATCTAATGTTGGAGCTCAACGAGGTCACGATCTGCGAGATTGGTCTCGTTAGCGGTGGTCGAGACGTAGTGGGTTCCAGCTCGATGAAGCGAGCCTTTGTTGGCGAGGGCGGCACTGAAGACACCTTGTCTGGCTCCTCTTCGCGGAACGAAGCTTCCCTACCAAGTCGAGAAGCTCTAGTTGTAGGCATAGCCGGTCTGCTTGCCCCAGCTTTACCTGGCGAGACAGAAGATGCAGCTGAGTTGGCATTTGTCTGTTGCCCTGTACCATATCCTGAGCTTGGATTGCGACGCAGACCCGGTCGATCGAATGGCTTGAATATCTCGCTGGTAGCCGGACTATCAACAGTGGCACTCGCACTTGCGCCGCCGGTCAGCTGCTTCATAGCCGGAGCTTTGAGGAGAGGAGGGACGTCTCTGAACACGTCGTGATCGAACTTCTCTCTTGCGATTCTGCGCTGCTGCTTTGGCGATAAGCCGACAAGTGCGAGATCCGAGACCTCGCTGTTTCGGGGCTCAGACATGAAGCCAGAGCTCGACGGACCCATGTAGCGTGGCAAGTAGTAGGAAGACGACACCGACGAAGCCTTGTTGACCGGCTTGAGATCCAGATACGGAATAGCAATGTCCGAGATCTGATTCTCCATGATGCCCATCATCTGCACTTCGTACATTTTGCAACGAGGCACGAAGCGATCAGCACGGAACGGCTTATCCTGCTGCAGATTGTAGAAGCTGCAGTCGATCCAGTGTGGCATCGAGAAGAAGTCTTCTTCCTCTTCGACGGGCTTTTTGGAGTCAAAGTAGAGTGGATCTGGTGGGTTGACTGCAGCTGCACTGGAGGCCGCCATGCGAGAAGAAGAATGTCGCGACAGCAACGTCGGCTGACCAGGTCGATGCACTGTCATGCCGGGTCCTGCACCCGTACCAGCACGACGCTGAGAGCAGTTGCCAGCTGTTTGACTCTGCTTGAGCTCACTCGGATCCGGATAGTGCGATTTGAAGTGGAACAAGGGTACCGAGTGGAGAGGCATCTTGGTCAAGCAGACCAAATCCAAGCCAGTACCGTTCTCGATCATACGCTCCGTGGTGACACGGAGGAGTTTCTTGTCCACATCAAAGTGACCTGTGCCTGCAGTGACAAAGACCATCGAGAGACCGGTACGGTTGAGATCTCGGTCGATATAGTGCTCGTCGAATGGATTCAAGGCAAGATTGATAGCTTCGAGTAGGTTCCCCTCGTAGGAGTACGAAAGTCTACCGGCCATGTGGACACGATCGCGGATCAAGTCGGCGTGAAGCTCCTCGTGCGAAGCTGCGGGACCTGAGATAGGTCTACGAAGCAACAGGATGTCATGCTGGAAGCGGAAGAACTCCTCTTTGAGCGTTGTCATGACCGCATCCCAATTGCAATTTGATTCAAGATCCACAACAACCTTGTAGTAGTCGATGTAGTACCTCCCACGCCAATCCTTCCTTATTGGACCTTCGAGCATATGAAGCTCCGACTCCTCGTAGTGCACTCTTGCAAAGAGGATGACGGTCAAGATATGATTGGTCGGCACCGCTCTCCATCGCTTGAGAAGCTCCGGAATGAAACCTTGGAGCGCCTTTTCGTAGTAGATCTCTCCGTCCTCGTCAAACTCCCACATCTCCCTTGCAAGCTGAATAAAGAGGTTGTACTTAGCTGATTCGGAACGGAAGATGGCTTTTGTAGATGCAGAGACATAGCCGCTCGTGACCTTTCTCTCCTTGATAAAGATACGACCGATAGTTGCTCGAACACTGCCGGCTAGCGTCACCTTCTGACCACAGTAGACGCATGTATCCTCGAGGTTCTGAAAGACTCGCCACATCTCTGCACGGCCGACGTACTGATCTCGGAAGTAGAGCTCGACATGGTCGATGGTGTAATCTTGCTTGGATACGCGTGTGAGAACGGCTTCAGCACGATTGTAGAAGCCATAGTTGTTGGCGATGTTCTTTGATACGCTGATCTGCAGCTGAGGTTGGCGAGCGATGAAATCAGCGTCAGCAGTGGCTTGAGACGCACGAAAGACAAAGGTGGCTTTGGTAGCAAATTTGCGAATACGATCTTTGGGACCAAAGGGGATGTTGTTGTGAGGTAATCTCGAGCCTTGGGGTAATGTTAGCTGGAGGAGGTCGGCTTCGGTCATGCGCGGAAGCGAGAACTCGGGATGGAGGACGACTTCATTGCGAGAGAAGTTTGGCGGGTCGTGAGTCCATAATGTGATGGGTCGTTCATTGACCTGAGGTCGCTGATGGCGTGTCGAGGAGGAAGAGGAGTGACGACGATCGCTAGTGCTGCTGAAGCGATCAACACTGAGGGACGTCGCCCTGTTCGAAGGGTATTGATGTGCCATTATGGGAGCATACAGCCGGATAGCCAACTGTTCGGTCGTGTGCCGGCGACGCGCGCTGGATCAGTCAGCTTTGCTTGCTACGACCTTATCAGCCGAATACGGGAGCTGTTCTGGAGCCGGTCATGACGAGACAGTATGTGCGGTGGTGGTGACGGTCTGACTGGTGCTCACTGTCGAGCGAGAAGACGCAGGGGAATGCTGAGTCGGATCAAGGCTGAGTTCCCTCGGCTGAACGTGAGAGCAGTCGGCTATCCCGTCACAATTGTCGTTCGGAGCTGATACAGTAGCTCTTTTGCGTGGGAGCAAACCTTAAGTCAAAGTGACTGTTACAATGGGACGAGCGGTGCTGTGCCTGCTTCGACTTGTGTCGGATGAGCCGGCTCCTCTCTGTCGGTGCGATCGATTAAGCTCGGCGGTGGTAATGTGACAATGTGACGAAACGGAGCAAGATTGGAGCAATGAATTCGAACATGACCAGTGCGGCCCTATCCAAGCTGTCCCCCACACGACAAGATGCAGGAGGGTACAGTAACTCAATCCTGAGCATCGGCAAGAGAAGACTTCGGTGAACCCGATTCAAAAACGCGTCGCTTCACCCGATTGTGCTTTTACACGCCGAAGCTGCACCGCACCCGTGTTGGGCTGCTGTCTTGGAAGCGAAAAGCTCAAAATAATCACCGCTTCTCGAAGCGACCTGCTGTGCCGTGCTTGGACGCTTCTTCTTCTTCTCCTTCATAACAATCATCACCTCTTGATCCTTTGGCCGCAGCTCTGCCAACCACTCAGCTATGGCAGTAGCATCCTCCAGCAATGGGCCGCGCCTCGCACCCGGCGCACCCGGTTCAAACCCCAACGGCGCCGTCTTCCAACTCCCTCCCAAAGCACGACTCTGCTTACCCTCCTGGCTTCACTATCTCCTCTCGAGAATCCTCGCAGCCGCCTCTCGACTCAACTTCTCCACCTCAGTACAAGAGAATCTTGACCGTCTTCGAGCTTGGTCCCCCTCCAAAGCCGAACGGTTCAAATATGGTTTCCTCTTCTTCATCGCCTTCTTCTCCCTCTTTGTCATGGAATCCCCCGCTTTCCCATACAAACTCATCATCCCAGCTCTCTACACAGCCACACTCCTCTTCCCGGTCACATCGCAGTTCTTCTTGCCAGCAGCACCCATCTTTGCTTGGTTGATTTTGTTCTATTCGTGCAAGTTTATCCCGGCTGCTTATCGACCTCATATTTGGGTTTCGGTGCTGCCGACGTTGGAGACGATCTGGTATGGCGCAAACATTAGCGATATCTTGACGCAGTTTGGTCATCCCGTGCTGGATGTGCTGGCTTGGCTGCCGTACGGTGTGATTCACTTTGCAGCACCGTTCTTTGTGGCAGCGTTCCTCTTTGTCTTTGCGCCGCCGGGGGCGGCAAAGGTGTTTGCACAGGCTTTTGGGTTTATGATGCTCGTAGGCGTTATGATCCAGATCGTCTTCCCCTGCGCTCCACCTTGGTACGAGTTGAGGGAAGGTCTCATTCCCGCCAATTATGGAATGCGTGGCTCGCCGGCTGGTCTGGCTCGTATCGACGCCCTCTTCCACTCTCATGGTTATACCTTGACCTTTACAGGGGCTCCTGTTGGTAAGTATACTGATAGAGATGCTCTGGCGCTACCTTTGAGGACTTACTGACTTGTTACTCGTTGTGTTTTTATGTAAAATTTCAGTATTCGGTGCGTTTCCGTCGCTCCACGCAGGTAACGCAACCCTGAAGGCTCTGTTCTGCAGCTACTTCTTCCCCGTCGTCGTCAAGATCGGTCGATTGAGACTAGACGCCCGCGTTCTCTACTGGACCTACTGCGGCTTTCTCTACTGGAGTACCATGTATCTCATGCATCACTACCTTATCGACCTAGTCGCCGGAGCATGTCTCGCCACCTTCTTCTTCTACATATTCTTGACCGACGAGATGCGCGATGCGATGGAACGAAATTACCCATACCGCAACTCAGCTGCTGCTCCTCCTTCTGCCGCTCCACCTAGCAATCGTCCCGACCAGGCCTTCGCCTCGACAGCTACAGCAGGTGAAGGATCCATCGCCCTAGATACGATGCGAAGTAACGGCGGCGCTCCTTATATCACAGCCCAGGGCGGGTTGAACGGAGATGTAGAGTCACAAAAGAGACCAGAAGTTATCTTTTCCATCGATGCAGAAGGAGCAGATGCTGGAGACATTGCAGGGTCCACAGCGGAAGAGGATAGGAGGAAGAAAGATGCTGCTGCACTGTTGGCTAGGACTAAGTCTCCAGTGCAGCGGGTGAGGACTCCTGCTGGTAACAAGAACAAGAACAACAAGGACACTGACAATGCATGATGATGCTACAGCCCAAACTTGGCACAATTTCCCACGCCTCATACAGCTTCATTTCGCACTTGTAACAAGGATGCACCCCATATTGTTGCATCCCCATCGTTGCTGCGAGAGATCTCAGGCTTGACACGGTTCCGTTCTGAAGCGGACACTCGATGAATTGAGGCTGGGACGCATTGCAACACAGAAACTTGGCTGTATGTAGGTAGAACGTGACACTTTGACCTCAAGCTTGAAGTCGATTGTGCTGAGACTTGCGTCTTCATCACTCCCTTCCCCTCCTCACTCCTCACACTCGCTTTTCTTCACCGTGTCCTTCTCCTCCCTCACTTCACTGTCACATTCGTCCTGTTCTCCCATTGCACATGTCAATCAAAAGCCACTAACATTAACAACTATGATACGAGAATCAAAGCTACAGATGGTTGAAAACCACATCCACGAGTGCTGCTTAAAGATCAACATCGTTTCCCCAATCGAAAGCGCTGCTGCGCCAACCGGACTCTCTGCTCTCCTCACGCTCCTGCTTCCTAGCCTCATTGCTCAACTTCTGTGCCTCTTGCTTAGCCTTACCACCCGCCTTCTTCGCATCGCCCTCCAACCCCTGTACGCCCTCCCTAACCTGCTGTACTGCTTCCCTTCCGCCCTCCCTCAACTCCTCCGCTCCTTCCCTGACCATTCTCACACCCTGTTTGACAGACTCTTCAATGTACTTGTACTCGTCCATCTTTTCCTTTGCATACCTAAACGGTCCACCCTTACCAGGCAGCAACTGCTTCGAGTAACTAGCACCGATCGCCAACTTAAACTCATCGTGCGCTCCTTGAACCCTGAAGCCCTCCGCCAAACCTACATCGGTCCTAGGCTGCTGAGTCTTCCTACCATAAGGCTCGAAAGCGTCCGAGTCGGGAGCAAAGATCGCCTTCAAGTAAGCCTTGGTGGAGATACCCTGACCGTTCTTAACCGCAGTCTTCGAATAGCTGTTTATTACCTTGGCTCTCTGTTGAGCAGCCCAGAGCGAACGATCCTGGTTCTGCAACCACGTCTTAATCTGTTCCTCCAAAAGCTGCTGGAAAACCTTCCTCAAAACAGGACGGACAAAAGGCATAAGGAAAAAGTTGAGGAACCAATGCTTGGTCTGCCTAACCTTGACCTTGAAGCTCGACATGTCTACACTGACACGCTTGACCTTATAGAACGACTCGGCGTCATCTTCGTCCGCATTCTCGAGCTTGACAACAAAGGACGTTCCATCGCGTCCACCAAGATCGAGGTCGAGGAATCCGTAGTCCTCCCAACCAATCCAACCGGTTTTCTTGTTGATGTAGTAAGCAACATCAGCAGCCTTGACGCGAAGACCTTCGATCTCGAGGTAGAGAGAAGCGTCAAAGTTGCTACCGAAGGAGGAGCGGCGCTGGTCGAGGGTAAGATCGTTGCGGTTGATGATACGAACACGATCAGGAACAAACGATGCTGTCGAAGCAGTGAGGGACAGATCGTCAATAACCACATCTGCTTCGCGCGAGACAAACTCGATACGAGGGAAAGGAATCGACTTGATCTCGTTGATCAGACGTGGCACGAACACCTCGACGGTATCGCGAACCAATCCACCCGCCGAGTCACGAAGATCGGTGAAGAGGTTAAAGACACCCTGTGAGCCGCTGTTAAAGATGCGCTGGAAGTCGATAAAGTTGATGTCGGTACCGAGCTTCTGGATGCGCTGAACGAGTTCGCGCAGCTCAGCATCGTCCTCGAGACCGTGGACAAAGTTGGAAATCTCGTCCAAGCTGTCGTCAAAGTCACCGCGGAGCTTGGAAAGCTGCTTGTTGGCTTCCTTTCCAGTAGCATTGAAGAGCTTCTGAGCCCGGTCGTAGAGGTCAGAAGCCATACGGTTGGAGCGGTTGGTCTGGATGAAACCATCCTCGTTCAAGGCTCGGTGGATGAACGACTTGACATCCTCGATAAACTCGCGGAGCTCCTTGCTCTCCTTGGAGGCTTCGTTGTCGTAGATCTCTTTGGCGTGCTCGAGGAGACCGCTGACCGACTTTTCAACAGGCTCAAGGGATCGTCCTGCAAACGTCTCGAGAATCTGCTTGAGCTGCTGGAAAGCTTCACGGAGGTTCTCATTTGCCTCGGCTTCGGGAGTGTCAATGTCGATATCGGTCTGCTCCTTTGCCTTGGCAGCGACATCCTGAACAATATCAGTCCACTTGTTGGCGATGCCGTAGAGACCATTCAAAGCCTTCTTGAAATCAGGGTCGCGCTCGACAGCGTCAACGATCTGCTTGACACGCTCGAGGAACTCGTCCTTGACATCGTCGGGAGTCTGGTCATCAAGCCACTTGGTAGCCTGCTGAACCGAGCCCTGAAGGTTATCTTGAGCCTGCTTAGCACCACGCTTAGCCTGCTCTTTAGCCTGCTCGAGATCCTTCTTGCTAGGAGCACGAACTTCGACGGCATCTCCGCGCTTCTTACGCTCCTCGTCACTGGGACGAAGCTTGCTCTCAGCGCCACCGGCCTTCTGAGCCGCAGTGGCAGCTGCATCAGCCGTCAAGTCCCTGAGCAGGAACTGAATATCGGCAAGCAAGTCACGGAAAGCCTTGGAAGTGAGCAAAAGCGAACCAATCTGCTGGATCTCACCAAGAGCCTTGCGCGAATCCTTCTTGGCGTCGTCGAACAGACCATCAGCACCAACACTGGAAGCAGTGGGGAGTTTGGCCGAGATACCGCCTTCATCAGTGACGTTGACGGAAGCTTGCGAAGTCTGGTAGATGAATTTCTGGATCTTGTCGTCGCCGTTCTTGCTCTCGCCGATACGCTCGATGCAGGCGAGGATGCCCTTGATGTCTTGCAGGACTTTGGCACCTTGCTGGCTGAGCTTGGTGGAACCGGCGACGTTTCGCTCGTCGAGAACGGGGCTAGACATGACAGCCTCGATGAACTGGTTAAGCTGCTTCTGGCTGGGGAGCTTGCCGGCTTTGACGGCGCCTACCATCTGAGCGATGCGAGCGAGGGTTTGACGAGAGGGTGCAATTTGACGGGCCTGCTCGCCGAGGTTGTCGGGGTCAACGCCATACTGGCGGGCAGTGGCCTTGGCATCGCGAGCAGCCCGAGTGCCGTACTGCTCGACACGCTGGCGAGCCTGCTTGGCGTGGGTTGGGAGGAGGGGTTCGCGTTCGGACGACATTGTAACGAACTTTGGCGAGGAGTGGAACGGTCAAAAACGAAAGAATTGGGGGTTGAAATGGTAGAGGAACGGATGCTAGTGAGAACAAGTGAGGCGGCTGAGAAACCGAAAGAGGTGTTCAACAGAATGGTGCGGCTAGCTGATCGGAATCAAGTTCGACAGTGTGATGGCAGAGAGGAGCAGCCTTTGGATGATGGTTAGGTGAGGAGAGGGTTTCAGCTTTCGAACAAGACCAAGGCTTGTATATGTACTTGGAGCCAAAGCGTCGGCCCAGCATCCGACCTTGAGTCTCAGAGCACAAAAAAGAGCTCGTCATGGGATTCGGACACAGAGTCCAACGCAGCCAGAATGCGAGACACAGAAGTCTCACAAAACTGAGCAACGACTGAGCTTAAGCCACGCTCAGCTGGTCGTGACGCCATGGCTTGGGTGCAAAGGTGACAAGCAGGGCACAAGTGCACTGCTTTTCTCGATGTCAAGGGTCTCTTGCCGGGTCGATCGCAGCAGGCGAGCAAAGAGACTGAGTCAAGGGTCGTCCTCTCGATGTTCAGAGTGAAAAAGAGCAAGATGAGGACTTGGTCGGCCACTCGAATGCAGACCCTTCGTCATCGAATGACCGGGAAAAGGAAGAGAGAGAGAGCGAAAGGATGCTGGCTAGGGTGCAGTTCTGCCTCCCCGCCTCGCTTGGTGTAAGTGTGCAATGCCCGGATGTCTAAGCTCTCATTGCAGCTGCATGCTTTACCTCGGATGTCTGCGCTGTGGTGTACCGTGTGCAAAGACAGCGTCGGAGACAGTCAGCACTGAAAAGGCATGGGAAACAAAATGACCTATTTTCGGCATCTCTCCGCTTGTGCCTTGTCCGTTCTTTTCTCCAACTGTTTTGTGCACAAGCATGAAGGCTGTCAAAGTTGTGTGGAGAGAAAACCCTCGTTGTTTTTTTTTGAAGCGGAGAGAAACGCGTTGCATCGATGACGACGTTGTGCTTTCCCGTCGCCAAGAGCAATGCAAAAGAATCCACGATCCACACCCGGTCTCACTTTTTTCATACTCCAGCAATCAAAGCGCAGTCTCTCCTTGCACCCTAGAACCTGGCACGATGGGAGCGTGCAAGAGCTGTGCGAGGTCACACGAGCAAGTCCAACAAGTCCGGCTGTCCCGGATCATGGTGAGGAGTGAGGAGGGTGGTGACGACGCCTTGGCGGGCAACGGACTGATGTATCATCAGCGCCATGCGACAGTCACGCATGCTGATATCCGAAGGCCACAAACACATGCTCAGTTCCTCTCTCTTGTGCAACGAGAGGAACGAGAGAGGCACAGAGTCGGGTCAGTGGATGAGTGAGCACCGATCCGGACGGCGCTCAGAATATCACTGTTACATTCCGTCAATATCACAGTGAGACAGAACTTAAAGGCGACACTTTCTCGGATCTCGGTTGCGTTTGCACATGTCTGTGTTCTTCTGGACCCTGAACTTTCCACAGTTAACCCCTTCACATCCTCACGTATACTCAGGGTTGGGGGGGCAGCATGTCGACCAATACAGCGAGCAAGCCCGACATCGCTTGCTCGATCTCAATCATTGCTGCGCCAACAGCTTCGACATCAAAAGCAGTCGTCGACACCAACACTTCTACCACAGCTCCGACTTCAGCAACCACACCGAACCCCAACATCGGAACGAGCAATCATCATGATGCGACATCGGTTTCAACAATACCGAAACCCGAGCA
This sequence comes from Ustilago loliicola, assembly GCA_022963135.1. Taxonomy (NCBI): domain Eukaryota; kingdom Fungi; phylum Basidiomycota; class Ustilaginomycetes; order Ustilaginales; family Ustilaginaceae; genus Ustilago; species Ustilago loliicola. The sequence goes on along the minus strand of JALCUU010000013.1, from coordinate 1,112,746 downwards.
GCTCAACATCACTCTCGAGCCGTATACAGGAGAACATCAAATGGCATCCCTAATCTCCCTAATCGAATCAGAACTATCAGAACCGTACATTGTCTACACCTATCGATACTTTGTTAATCAGTGGCCGGATCTTTGCTTTCTTGCCTACACCCCCTCTGCTTCAGCCACGCCGCCTCGAAGCAATGAAAAAGGTGCGATGGAAAAGGAAGCAATAGGAGTCATCGTATGTAAAATCGACCGTCATCCAAAAGGGTCCCGCCTCTTCCGAGGATACATAGCAATGATCTCCGTTTCAGCTCCCCATCGCGCTCGAGGTCTAGCAAAGACGCTGGTGTGCAAAGCGATAGAGGAGATGGTAGGCAAGGGAGCACAGGAGATCGTGCTCGAAACTGAGGTGGATAATGTGGCTGCTTTAGGGCTTTATGAAGGTTTGGGTTTTGTAAGGGAGAAGAGGTTGCATAGGTTTTATTTGAATGGTACGTTTAACCCTGGCTTCATCATTGGTGAAAGAGAGGCAAGAGGTGCTGACCTTGCTCGTGTTTATGTTTGTTGCAGATAAAGATTCGTTCAGGTTAGTGTTGCCTATACCTAAATCGATGCAAAAACCAATAGCGGAGGGATTGGATTGTCCACCGCCAACTGGATTGGTTCAACCTCCATACCCGACCCCCGTATCACGTCCTCAAGAATTAAGCACACAACATCTGACGGCGCAAGCCTCGACGAACGACTACATTATATGATACTTAATTGCACGACGATCTTCAACGCTATTCTATCTTCCAAAGTATGAATTAGGCGCTTCTTTTCAAACTCGAACTAGTGTTCGGTCGTTTGGTCTCGATTCTTAGCCTGGGTCTTTCGCCGCCGTTCAAGCCGGTGAGTAAGTGTCGAGATGCCTGTTTGATCTTAGCGCAATTAGGGCAAGTGCAGCGAGCGTCACGTGCGGTTGAGGGGCGACCGTCATTTCCGGAAGATGCGGAGCAAGGTTTCTTGTCTCGTGGTTTGTACGAGCCTAGCATTGTTCTTGCTCCTACTTGAATAGGAGAATGTGCGAGGGTGGTCTGGCTTCGCTGCAAAGGAAGGGAGGGGAGCGAAGGGATTGAGGGGAGGGGTTTCATCGTGTTTCCTCCCCTTGAAAGCTTGGTGTGAGGAGTGGTTGAGATATGAGAAGAGACTTCTTCGCCAAGGATTTTTTTGAGTTTGTTCATTTTGCGGAGTCCTTCGATGATCTGTGTGCTCGTTGGCGATGTGTTTGGCGTCCCGAGTCGGGGCGGAGAGCGTGGAGATGGAGTGGTTGCATTCTGTCGACCTGTGCACGGTGGGGAAGCGCTCGTTGCAGAGGTGAATCTGACAGTGTGGCCACCAGAACTCCCGCTATCAGCTCGACGAACAGCGGTTCCGGCAACTGGCGGACCCGCAGGAGTGATCTCCGTGGATAGCCGGGGGAGGTTTCCAGCTGAAGCGGAACGTGATAGGCCGCGATGAGCACCGACGGTGGGTCGGATGAGTGGGGTCCATTGGTGGGTCGCCGAAGGAGCAACAGCTGGAATGCGTAACGATGGCGATGGTCTGAGTGAGATGGCTGAGCGTTCAGAACCGGACTTGTTGCTACTGGCTACAGCCGGTCTCGTCTTGACCGACTCTGATTTTGGACTTCCGTCGCGAGGCAGAGACTCCATCATGCTTCGCTGGGAGCGTGCATCGCTAGCTGGGCTTTGGCAGTAGCCATTCCAGTCACAAGAGGAGACAGAAGTGGCTATGCTGAGTGGAGAGAAATGAGGTGTCGTCTCGCTGCCTGTCCCTACCTCGTCACTGTCAGAAGGCACGTCGCTCTCTTCAGCTGCGTCGAAGCGGATGCTCGGAAGCTCAACTTCAGCTTCACGTTCTGGTTCTTGAGACTGAGTCTGCTCGGGAGTATGCGGGCCTTCGACGGGCCTGCTTATGCTTTGCGAAGCGCTTCTTGAGCTATCGGCGAGCACATCAGGAAGCACGCAGCCATGGAGCTCAAGTCGACGAAAAATGCTCGCACCAAAGTATCCTGGCTCGAGACAGACGCTTTCCCGAGAAGGGGTGTACGGAAACGGCGCAGCGTCGTCCAGCACAGCGCTTCCGTCAGGCTTTGCAAAGCAGCGATAGAACAATGGCGAAGTGAAGCCCTCCTCAAAGTCTAGTGGTGAAGAAGGCAAAGACAGTCTCCTTGGACGGTCGACTAGCAACGACGGAGGCGGAGTACCGGTATGGGTGCTACCTGAATGCAGTGCGTCCGGTGACGAAGGCAGAGCTTGCTCGACCCCTTCCAGTGCTTTGCGATTGATATTGATCGTGAGAGACCTTCGTATAGACTTGGCAGACTTGCTGCTGGTGATCGGAACCTGGAGGTCAGCGAGATATTCGTCAATCTTGGAGATGATGCTTTCTGGCCCGGTTGAGGGTGAAATATTAGAGAGATCGTGTCCGTAAGCAGAGTTACTGGTGAAGCCAGTCGAAGGGGTTGTTGAAGCGCTTGCTGACCAGAGACAAGACGTGTTCGAGTAAGAAGTGTCAGGTGACTCTTGTTTGTCGATTGGTCCGAAACAGTTGTTCAGATTGCGGCGACTCGTGTCGATGACTAGCGCGACGGTGTTGGACTTGTCGCTCATGCTGATATCTTTGCGCGGTTCGTCAAAGCAGTAGGAGGTTGATGATTGATAGCGATGCTAATAGTGTAGAAAGAAGACGAGTGACGCATTTGAAGGAGAGGCAAAGGAAGAAAGATGCAACGAGGGGGCGGCCCAAGGAAGTCCGGGAAACGTGATCTCAGCTGTGGGATTGCCGATGGTGGGTCAACTTCCTTGGCGTGACGAAGCGACGAGGTGAAGGGGTGATCCGGCACCTCTTACCACAAGCTTCCGCCATACAACGTGGTGAAACTTCATGTCGCCTCTGCGGAGACCGAAACCCCGAACCTCTTCCATATGTCATTCTTGGCAGGAGCAAGGCGTAGCCGATCTTATTCGCTATGCCTGTTCACCACCCTGCGTCGAGGTAACTTCAGCTCAGACCTCGCCACAGCACGTCACCTGCCTACGCCCATGCGTTTCTGTAACTGGCGGCGAAAGGCACAGAATTGTGGCTGCGTGCCGTACTGGGCGCAGCCTCGGATTACCAAACGACAAACGCATGCACACACCTCTTGCATCGGCTCCGTTCAGATGAAGCGCACGAGGTGGGCTCGTGGCTTTCGGATGCATTGTGTATCCAGCAGTCTGTCACTGCTTCAGCACTCTCATGCAGATTGGAGCTTTGGGTTGGGACGACACAATGGATCAGCTATGCACTGATGCACAACAGCCGGTCGACATTTTTCAGACGGAAAGTGGGATGTATTACAGACGCCACATCGAGTCTGATGCTACATGACACCGTTTATGCCGAGACTACTGTAACACGAGTCGACGCTCGGATCGCCGAGGTTGGCGTTGCCATTTCAGTTCGAGTGAATGGCCCAACCGGCGCCCTTCTTATCCCACAATTCGCTCAGAATTGCCAGTCTCTCCGGCAGCTTTGCCAGCTTTTCCGTCGACACATTTGCGACCGACACCCGCAATCGTGCTCCCGAAGATTCTCCAGTCGCTTCCGCATCTTCGGGCATAAAGAACGCACCTGGCAGCACAACAACACCAACAAGCTCGGCCAGCGCTTGAGCCACCTTATCCGACGGCACAGACGTAAACGGGTGGCGTAGGAACACATAGTATGCGCCCGCAGACTCCACGTGCCATCCCCAATCTTTGGGCGACTTGGCCGTGCTCGTGTCCGCCGAAGGACCTGCTAGCGTGCTTGCATCGGCATTGAGAAAAGCAGGAACGGGTCGCGAAAGTCCTTCAACGAAAGCACGCCTGCGGACACGAAGCTCGTTGGCCACTTGACTACGCCACTCGAGCTGCTGTGGGTCTTCGATGGCCCACGCGACTGCACGTTGGGTGTCTGTGCGGGGTGGGGCGACTTGGAAGTTGTCGAGTGCTTTTGCAGTTGGACCGAAGATGAGTTTCTCCGCTCCACTCTCATCTTTGAGCTTTTGCTGGAGGAAGGCAGGATGCGCGACGAAGCCGCCCAGGCGATGTCCTGGGATGGCGTAGCTCTTGGAGAAGCTGAAGAGCTGAATGACGGTGCTGCGCCAGTCCCAGGCTGCATCGCCCCAGGTCTTCTCCGCTAGGCCCGCTGGAGCGTCTTCGAACAAGTCATGTGGACGAGCGTAGTTGTACGGAAGCGAGTGAGTTGCAGATGATGAGGGTGGAGCTGTGTCATCGAGGTCGCTGCCTGTCAAGAGGAAGTCTCGGTAGGTTTCGTCGAGAATCAGTGCAACGCCATACATATTGCAGAGCGCAGCAATATCACGAATGAGATCAGGAGGATAGATGGCACCTGTAGGGTTGTTTGGCGTCACGAGCACAACGCCCTTGATTGTCTTTGGGGATCCTCTGCCGTTGCTTGAAAGAAGAGCGTGTATCATCTGAACATCAGGAAAGTAGTCTGGAGGTTTGGTGTGCACTGCAGCGATCTGAATGCCGAATGCAGTCATGGTCATTTGATGGTTGAAGTACCAGGGATCGCAGACGATCAATGCATCACCAGGAGCAGCAAGTGAGGTAGCGACAGCAGTGAAGGCAAGATTGCAGCCAGCAGTGATAGCAATGTTGTCTTCTGTGACTGCATTCCTGTCTCCCTTTCCAGGTGTGCGGTAGACCCTGTTGACATCTCTTGCAACGGCCTGACGCAGCTTCGAGTCGCCAAAGACTGGACCGTAGCCGTGAGTATGACCTGCGGGAGAAGAAGCATCCTCGGGCTGCGCCTCAAGCTGGATACGATCAAGCAGCGCCTTAGTTGGCGGATGACCTGGAACGCCCTGCGCCAAGTTGAGGAGTGGGAAGTGCGGCAAGACGTCAGCGCCTGCTAATGGCGAGGAGCTAGAAGGATATGACTGCGCCCATTTTGCACCGATCTGAACTGGAGGATCGATGGTCTTGAGGTGAAGATTGGGGTTGAAATCATAAGCGGGCGCTGATGATGGAGCCATGGTTGTTGTGAATGGTCGTCTTGTGCCTGGGCTAGAGGGGATTGCTTTGTGTGTGGTTGAGAGAAACGGACGTATCAGGGAGGCTCGCATGGGACCGTACGCTCAGTCTCAGACGATGATGGTGTCGTATGCTTGAAAAGACTTCGCAGAGGTGTGTGATGATGGTGAGTGTGGGGAAGAACGGAGTTCGGCTGCGCCGAGTCTGCGCGAATACTGTACGCCTGGCGGGCCGTGCCGGGGACTTGAGCGGCTATTCACTGTGCCACATCACGCTTGAGTGTGTAAATTGACCGAGCAACACTCGCTTGAATCACAACTCAAAACTAAGCAACACCATACACACACATTCACAAGCTCACACGTCCTGTCTCTCTGTTGTCACGGTCCGCATGACTGGATCATGTTCGAGTATTGCAATGAAGCGAGCAACTATGCCACCTCCCATATCGACTTGAGATCGGATCTGCCCACAGCGTCAATGAGGTATACAGCATCGCTCTTCTCGCTTGAGTCGAGCATGCAGACAGCCATGCCGAAACGTTTGCATCGTGGCAGTGCCGTCAGAAGGTTTGTTATCAAGGTCTTGAGATGTTCCTCGTCTGGAGAAGCGCGATGTCCTTCCGCCAGCGTATGTAGAATCTCAGCCACCAACTCTAGCTCGAGTATGGCATCGATCATGCCCGGTATTGTGTCAGGGACGATCGAAGATAGCAGCTCCAGCCGATCGACCTTGTTCTTCCACCTGCGGTGAAATTCGATTGTAGTCATCTTGTCTTGCGGCAGCCGAGTCGGCGGTCTGACTTGGGGAATGGGGGATGTATTGCTGCTTTGAGATGGCGAGGCGCCAAAGTTGAGAGCGGACGCTGTCTTCTTCGCGGCAGAGCTGCCAGTGGAGCCTGAAGATGCTGAATGCGACTGTGTGACAGCCTGGATTGGTCGTTGTGAAGTCACTTGTGATGAGGACGGAGCAATGCTGAAGCTTGGCTCGACTTGCTGAGATGCAGGTTTGACTGTGGTCTTGCGTGTCGTCACTTCTCGAAGGAAGCCGCCTGTCTCGCTTGGGAATTTGGCAGGTAGGGCGGCTGTGGAAGGCTTCGATGTCGACGAGCTATCTTGATACTCCTGATTGTCAGACATCCCGACCTTCTGGAGGAACTTTCTTGCTGCCTCGACTGAGCTGCTCGTGTCCTTCGGTGCTGCAACTGGTGCGGAAGCCTTGGGCTGGTCGAATACGTTTGACCCTGGCGAGGGTTCAGCCTTTCGCAGGTCGATTGGTTCAGTCCTGCGAGATGTTGCAGACTTAAGTGCTTCACGAGCTTTTGCGAGTCCGGTCTTTGCCTCAGCATTGCTCGGATCCAAACGAAGGACTTCCTCGTAATCCTTGATGGCGTCTCCGAACTTGTTCGCTCCTACTTCGGCAGCCGCTCTGCGGTATAGCGCCTTGACATTGTTTGGCGAGAAAGAGAGTGCGATGGTGCAGTCACGCTCGGCGTCGACGAATTTGCCAAGCTTGATGTATGCCATAGCACGGTTCAGAGGATAGGTCGGATCGGTGGGGTCAGCGATGTGTGCTGCCGAATAGAGCCCGACAGCTTCGGCCCATTGCTGCTTGCGAAAAGCCTCATTGCCCTTCTCTTTTGCAGCTTGCGCTTTTGCCTTGTCTGGTGGATGCTGCGGCTCCATTCTTGTGTAGGGCGGTAAGGGATGGGGGATTGAAGTCACAAGGCGAGTGGAAACTTGTTTTGGTCAAGATTCTAGAAGAATGTGAAGGTCTGAAAATCGAGTCTGAGCCTCCACTTTTCCGACTCCCGAGCACGGCGCTCGCCTCCCTCTTGCGCCAAGTTCGTCTGCGTCGGGGAAGCTCGAGCCGCCATGCTTCGGCATGATGGTCATGCTCGAACGCAGAAAGGCTAAGCATGAACCAGCATGAGCAGCCAGATCGGCACCACGGCTTCTAGTGCTATCCCGATCAGGTTGAACCGTCTCGAAGCATGACATGCTAGAACTGGGAAATGATTTTCGCGGAGAAAAGAAAGGGGTCTCGGCTAAGCCACAAACGCCCTCGGACCCTGAATTAAGGCACCTTTTGACATCTGCCTTGTAGTATCCTTTCCTAAGCATCATGGTTGCGGAGGCCGATCGATAGCCTTTTCTCGAACAGAAATGGAGCAGGCAAAGCATTGAAGACAGCTTGGGTACCCAGCGAGAATCGCTTGCGGCTGCCGAAGCAGCGCGGCGCTTTGGGGTGTTGCCCAAGACGGAGGCAAATACAGTAGCGCGTCCCGAACAAGCCCCTGAGCAAGCTGCATAAGCTTGACGGCGAATAGGGGAAGGTCCAAGCTAGCGCCAGTGGTGTGTGTTCCGTCCACGTTCTGAGACCAACACAAAGTACAAAGAGATGCCTGCCTCTGAAAGCTTGCTTTGGGGCTTCGCAAGGAGGCTCTCAATACATGGTGCGATTGACTGTTGATGCCCAATGCAGAAGTCGCCTCATGCTGGCCATTGAGGTATCATATATGAAAGCCCTCGAGCCCACTTCCCCTTCCCTTTCCCTACCATACACTCACTTGACCATTGTAACGAACTCTTACGAACACTCACGACAAGCTCACCACAGCCTCTGCCTTACCTGCTAAAGCACCTTCATCTGCACCTTCTCCACATCAAGAAACGTAACGATTACAATCATGGGCTCTGTATTCTCCTGCCTCGCATCCACGTTCATGTATCTCGGCGAGTTCCTCGAGAACGTCTTCCTCGCAGTTGGTGAGATTGGAGCAGTCCTTGTGCGGGCAATTCTCGGCATCGTTGTCAGCCTCTGTGACTTGCTGGCCGCCATCAGCTGTTGTTGTCGAGTGCCGTGGTCCGAACGACCCGACCGATCCTTTTTCACATACTCAGCGCAAAACACACAGCTTACAACCACCAACAACTCGACACTGGCAAGCGTCGGTGGCAAGCAAGTGCTATCGAGCGTGTTCACCAAGGAAGGCAGGGAGCAGCGTAAGGAGATCAAGGCGGCCAGGAAGAAGGCTGCTGAGCTCAAGGCCGAGGAGGATGCTGTAGTGAGGAAGGCCAAGAAGGAAGAAGAAGTCAAGAAGAAGGCTGCTGTTGAAGAAGAAAAAAAAGACTGCCAAGGCTGTGAAGGAGGAGGCTGCGCTCAAGGCCAAGGAGGAGAAGGATGCTGCTGCTGCCGTCAAGGCCTAGATCGCCGATACACGTCATCTCTCGATGATGCTTTCGGGCGTCTCGACAGATGGAGCAATCCGCTGTACCTATACCTGACTCATAATGAAACAATATCTGGGTTCTCTCACAGGATTTTGAGTAAGCATCAAGAGGGTCTGACAGTGGACATGGCAAAAACAGCTAAGGGGAAGCCGCCGGTACGACACACGACACCGGTCATTAGCAGTCTGTGCAGACACTTGCGTGTGGTGCAAGCATATCGAGATCTCACAGTGCGATCTTTACGGTACGAGAGGGTCATCACGATCTAGCAGATCTTTGCTGGGATACAGTTATCTGCAACGCCAAGACTGAGATGCTGTACCCGATTCCATATGTGACCAGAGATAGAGATAGATTCGGCACTTGTCGGTCTGCCAGCTGTGTGCGTCCAGGAAGGCTGTGAAGCGTTGATGTGCTCGGTAACGATAAGGAGATGGAGAACGCCGCACCTGGCGCATTGGATATGCAGCTCAGCCACAATTAAGTGCAAACGTTTCGCCGAGTTCAAGATGAAGGATGAGCAGAAACTGAGAGAGAGAGAGTGTGTGTGTGTGTGAGAGAGAGAGAGACGGAAATGCCGACCAGTCAGCCAGCTTGGCAAGCGAGGCACACGCATGCTTGCTTGCTTCTCGGAGAATTTTTTCCCTTCCTTGGCGAATCCGTCGCTGATTTCGCCTAAACTGCCTGAAGCTAGCGCATCGCCCCGAAAGAAAATGCTATCACCTTACAATAGAGCAACGGGTCGGATCCAAGTTTGGGTTGTCGGTGTCGGTGAGACGCAAGCCCTCTCAAGCCAGCTTTTTGACAAGGCGCTGGATAGACAGGAGTGTATCGCGCCGGCCCTGCTTGAAAGGAGCCAAGGATTGATCATGGTTCACGAATTACAGTATGTCTTGGCCTAGCGAAGGAGTCTTCCGGGCCAGCAGAAGCGAAAAACTTGGCAGCACGCATGTCATCTTCAAGAGAGAGAGCCCTCCAAATTCATCCGTTGGCGAGCGACCCTGATTCGCGCACATGGGCCAAGTTGAAGCCTCTCTGCTGGCTTGGATTGTATGACTGCATACTGATTATCCAATCAATACTAACACAAGTTCAGCACGGCTCTACCGAGAGAGCCTTGCGAACGCTTCCATCCGAAGGGCTGTGGATCAAGTTTCGACTTGACGATGTCGATCGCATAGCTTCCTTTTCAGGATTAGCAAAAAGCTACGGTACTGATCCGATAATTTGCCGCTCAAAGAAGAATCGCTCGAGAAGAAGGAAGAATCGGAAGTGGCTCCGATCTTGAAAGCGTGAGAGAACGTGCGAGCTCCAGCGCCAGCCGTGACTCGCTCGCTTTCTTCTTGCTTTCTCATCACAGCATGGAACGCTTTCAAAATTTTGGCTTGCTTGCGATCCAAGTTTCGTTTAAATTAAATAAACAAAAAAAAAAAAAAAAAAAAAAAAAAAAAAGATCAAAAAATCTCGAAGCTTAGCCGGACACACAGCGACCGCTGCTGCTGTGACACTGGCGACGAGCTGCACTCTGTGACGATGGTGCCGTCATCCCACTGCTTCTGCTTCAGGTTGGGATCGGACCGTGCCTGTTCCGCACACCGATGCAATGTCCACCTTCACCTTGCTCTTTCTCTCTCTCTTTTCTTTTTTATTTCGTCCTCTTCAGCTTTGGCCTCCGTGAATGCCTGTGCGTTGCTCTTGCTCGCTCATGGTTGCAACATGCCAAGCAGCGCTGTCGTGGCATCCATTTTGCTCACACTCATAGACTTCCTCTTTGTTGTTTGTGACTTTGGCTTGTACATGAGTAATAGCCGGCCCTTGCCTGGTGTGATCCGAACTGCCGCTTGTGGCAAGGTCGAATGTGTGTCTGTTCGTCTGTTCGTCTGTGGTTGGCTTGGCTGCTTCTCTTCTGAAAGTGTGTCACCAAGCCACATTGTCTGTGTTAGTTATCGGCTGCTTTTCCGATTCATTCATTTGGTTCCTCGATCGCCTCGGCTGTCTTCTTCCTCCTTTCTCACTCAACCTCCTCCTTCGCCGAACCCTTCTTTCTCACACAGACTGCCGTTCTTTCCGTACGTCCACCTTCATCCTCACTCCACTTGCCGCCAAGGTACCTGACCACCACCACCACCACCACCACCACCACTACCACCACCACTACTACCACCGCCCATCAGGTGCTTGCTGTCGGCTCACCCGTGTGCAGCATTCACTTGCTCGCCTACACCTGCTGGTCTCTCCCAATCTCCTCATCCCCGTCCATACCGAATTGGAGTAGACGATAGCTCCAAAGGTCCAACATGTTCCGTAGACCCCTTACCGTCGTACCCCGCGCGGGCGTGCGACTGGCTTCGACGTCGTCTACCTCTTCCTCCTCGAACGCAGGCCAGCGACGCATGTTCTCCAGCCGAAATGTTCTTGCTGCCGCTGCACTTGCTGCTGGTGCCGTCGCTACCTACACCCTCACACCAAGTCTCTACGCTGATGCTCCCGACACTGTCCCTGGTGACACCCGCCCACACCCCCTTTGGTCGCCTCCCACCCGAGCACAGATGCTTGAGGCGCTCAAGCAATCTTCTGCCAGGTCGTTGCGACCTATCGCTTCCCGTGGCAAGTCGGACGACTCGAGCCTCTTGCCTCTTGCCAAGGACGCCAAGTCTAGCAGCCCTAGCCCTGCTGCCTCTGAGCAGTCCGGTGGAGCCTCTGCATCCCGAAGTGGCGATGAAGACGGTGAAGGTTTCGACATTCTCGTTGTCGGAGGTGGTGCCACTGGTGCTGGTGTCGCCGTCGACGCTGCCACCCGTGGTCTCAGCGTAGCCATGGTCGAGCGTGACGATTTCGGTGCCGGTACCTCGTCCAAGTCGACCAAGCTCGTACACGGTGGTGTTCGTTATCTCCAGAAGGCCGTCTTTGAGCTCGACTACGAGCAGTACAAGATGGTGCGCGAGGCCCTCCACGAGCGAAAGACTTTCCTTCACATTGCTCCTTACCTTTCCGACCACTTGCCCATCATGCTTCCCGTCTACAAGTACTGGCAGATCCCTTACTACTGGGCCGGTACCAAGATGTACGACATCCTTGCCGGCTCTGAAAACATGGAGAGCTCCTATGTCCTCGGCAAGGGTAAGGCGCTTGAGGCCTTCCCCATGCTCAAGTCACAAGGTCTCGCTGGTGCCGTTGTCTACTACGACGGTCAGCACAACGACACACGAATGAACGTGGCTCTTGCCATGACTGCCGTCCACCACGGCGCCGTTGTTGCCAACCACACTGAGGTTGTCAAGATCCACAAGAAGCCCGTCGAGGGCAAGCCCGACCAGATCTGCGGTGCCCGTGTTCGTGACGTTCTCACCGGTGACGAGTGGGATGTCAAGTGCAAGTGTCTCATCAACGCTACTGGTCCCTTCTCTGACACTTTGCGAAAGCTCGATGCTCCTACCGCTCAGGAGATCGTTGCTGCTTCGTCTGGTGTCCATATCACCCTTCCTGGCTACTTCTCGCCCCGCGACATGGGTTTGATCGACCCTCAGACCTCGGATGGCCGTGTCATCTTCTTCCTGCCGTGGCAGGGAAACACCATCGCCGGTACCACCGACACTGCAGCTCCCGTCGAGGCCCACCCTCGTCCCAAGGAGGAGGAGATCCAGTGGATTCTCGACGAGGTGCGCAACTACCTCAGCCCTGACATCAAGGTGCGACGTGGCGATGTTCTCAGTGCCTGGTCGGGTCTCCGACCCTTGGTCAAGGACCCTGCTGCCACCGACACCCAGTCGTTGGTGCGCAACCACATGATCAACGTCTCTGAGTCTGGCTTGCTCACCATTGCTGGTGGCAAGTGGACTACCTACCGTGAGATGGCCGAGCAGACTGTTGACCGCGCCATCGAGGAGTTCAAGCTCAAGCCTCAGCGTGGATGTGTCACCAAGAGCACAAGACTGTTGGGAAGCCACGGCTGGACCAAGACCATGTACGTCAAGCTGCTCCAACGTTTCGGTCTCGAGACTGATGTCGCCCGTCACCTCTCCAACACCTACGGAGACCGCGCATGGAGTGTCTGCTCGATTGCCGAGCCTACCGGTCAGAGGTGGCCAGTACATGGCAAGCGCATTGACCAGCTCTACCCTTACATTGAGGCCGAGATCCGCTACGCCTGCCGAAGCGAGTACGCCGCTACCGCACAGGACTTTATCGCGCGCCGAACACGACTTTCGTTCCTCAACGCCGAGGCCACGATTGACGCTTTGCCCCAAGTGATTGACGTGATGGGTGAGGAGCTTGGATGGGACGAGAAGCGCAAGAAGCAGGAGTGGGCCGACAGTGTCGTTTTCATGGGCAGCATGGGTCTTCAGCCCGGCCGTGTCGAGCAGCTCAAGTCGACTTCGCTCGACGAGATGCGCAAGATCCGTGAGGGCCAGCAGAAGGCTCTCAAGGTTTCTTCGCTGGGATCTGCTTCGTTGGATGAAAAGGATGCGCTTGCTATCACTGCCCGCGCTTCGTTCAGCTCAGAAGAGATGGAGGAGCTGCGTGGCAAGTTCAAGTTGCTCGACGTCAACGATGATGGTAAGCTCGACTCAAAGGATCTCAAGGAGGTGCTGCAACGTATTGGATACTCGGATGTCGACGACTCGACATTGCGTGGTATTGTGAGCGAGGTTGATTTCACCAAGACCGGTGCGCTTCACTTTGAAGACTTCTTGGACGTCTTTGCTGCTCTCAAGGATGCTCGTTTGGAGAATGCTTTCACGCACATTTTGAGCGAGATGGACTCGCAAGGTCTTCAGACTTCTTCGCATGACCCTGTTGGACCTGCTGCTAAGGAGAAGTCGGAGCGACGTGATGCCAGTCGTACCATTCCTGTTGAGAAGAGCGGAGGTGGATGGTAAATCAGTCTCATTTTTCAAACTAATAACAAGTAAAGAGAAGCTCTCCGGACAAGCACAGAATCGATGTCTTCTTTATTGCCGCACTGCATTGTCTCTTGTATGGACCGGAAATGTATTATCCATGAACCTTTGCTGTTGTGTGTATGAGTGTGATGTTGAATGCTGTAGCCGGAAGAAGAAGGTGGGACAGTCGAGGGTGTGGGCTGATTTTTATCGGCCGGAACTGGTATCTGCAAGATCAAGGAGGGAAATGTGCGGTCTGCCCCTTTCCTGAAGCTGAGAAAGCGAAATTGCAAGCGCATGGGCCTTCCTTCCACAGCTTGGGAATTTGAGACGAACTCGAGCGCTGTGTGTGAGTGTGACGCTTGGATCAAGGAAATTACAGTACAGAGTGCGTGCCTAAACGCTGCTGTGTGTCAAGTCGACTCAAGCTCAGATCAGCACAACGCCAAGCTCAGCTGCTATCTCCACTTCTAGAGAAACAGGCTTGATCTCGATCTTCTATCTACGTTCCGTCTTCTCACACCCTTTTCCGACCCTAACACTTTCGACACAACTTTCCCCGCTGATCGCATCCTGTTGCGGTTCATTGCGACCTCGACTACTCACCCGCCCAGTACCAAGGTGACAGCATCAGAGGTCTCGCTCGTCGACTTTGAGCCTTAGGGTCAGCACTACATCTTCTCCACCTTGGACCGACTTGCAGCGCCAGCTCTGCAAGCCTCGACCAGTCGCCCACAATGTCGGATCCTCGCATGAGCGACAAGGAGCTCTTTGAGATCAACGCTCAAGCTGCCGTCAAAAACTACAGCGTCGACCCTCGTCTTGACTACAGGACCGTTTCTGCCATCAACGGTCCTCTTGTCGTTCTCGAGAATGTCAAGTTCCCATCTTACAACGAGATTGTCTCGCTCACCTTGCCCGATGGCTCGCGTCGTGGTGGTCAAGTCCTCGAAGTTTCGGGCAACAAGGCCATTGTTCAGGTCTTCGAAGGTACTTCCGGTATCGATGTTCGTGACACACACATCGAGTTCACTGGTTCGTCGATGAAGTTGCCCGTCTCTGAGGATATGCAGGGTCGTATCTTCAACGGTTCCGGTGCACCTATCGACAAGGGTCCTCGTGTCTTTGCTGAAGACTACTTGGACATTAACGGTTCGCCCATCAACCCTTTCTCCCGTGTCTACCCCGAGGAGATGATTCAGACTGGTATCTCGACCATCGACACCATGAACTCGATCGCTCGTGGTCAAAAGATTCCCATCTTCTCTGCCGCTGGTTTGCCCCACAACGAGATCGCTGCGCAGATTTGCCGACAGGCCGGTTTGGTCAAGCGTCCCGGTGCTGGCAAAGGTGTTCACGACGATCACGAGGACAACTTCTCCATCGTTTTCGGTGCTATGGGTGTCAACATGGAGACTGCTCGTTTCTTCAAGCAGGACTTCGAGGAGAATGGATCGCTCGACCGTGTCACTCTTTTCCTCAACTTGGCCAACGACCCCACCATCGAGCGTATCATTACTCCTCGTCTTGCTCTTACGACCGCCGAATACTACGCCTACCAGCTCGAGAAGCACGTTCTCGTCGTCTTGACCGATATGACCTCGTACGCTGATGCTTTGCGTGAAGTTTCAGCCGCTCGAGAAGAAGTGCCCGGTCGACGAGGTTACCCGGGTTATATGTATACCGATTTGTCCACCATCTACGAACGTGCTGGTCGTGTAGCTGGCAGGAACGGATCCATCACTCAAATCCCCATCTTGACCATGCCTAACGAAGACATGACCCACCCTATCCCCGATTTGACCGGATACATTACCGAAGGTCAGATCTACGTTGATCGTCAACTTCACAACCGACAGATCTACCCTCCTATCAACGTTCTTCCCTCTCTCTCGCGTCTTATGAAGTCAGCTATTGGTGCTAAGCACACTCGTGCTGATCACTCGGATGTTTCCAACCAGATGTACGCAGCCTATGCTACCGGTCGTGACGCTGCCGCCATGAAGGCCGTCGTTGGTGAAGAGGCGTTGTCGGCGGAAGATAAGTTGGCCATCGAGTTCATGGAGAATTTCGAAGGCAAGTTTATTAAGCAAGGTGCTTATGAGAACAGACATATCTTTGACTCGTTGGACATTGGTTGGGATTTGTTGAGGATTTTCCCCAAGGAACAGTTGAACCGAATCTCACCAAAGATTATCAAGGAGTACTATTCCAGACGCGCCAAGAAGCAGGATGGTAAGGAAGATGAGCAGAAGGATGGTGGAAACAAGGATACCAGGGATAACAGCGGTAGGAAGGATGATATCAAGAAGGATGATAAGCTTGTTGATGATGAGTAGATCATCATCTCTTGTACGGATGTGGAAGTCCTTATGAGCTCAGTGACACTTGTTCATACCTTCGTTCTTGCACCTTTTTCGCCACTTCCTATCATACCTTCATGTCGCTCTTGCCTCTTTCTTGTTTCTTCTTTGTTTCTTTGTCCATTCAATCATAATCCAAGATGTTTCCTCATGGTTGTTATCAGCCTGACTGCAGCGGAATTCCGCCAACTGCGAAGAACAAGGTTGATGGATTGTATGAAGTGACGAATGAATTGCGATAAAAGTACAAATCGGAACAGAAAATAAGAATGCTGAGATGCTTCTAGAGCTGATTGCGTTTCTTAGCAGTATTCATATAAGGTCTGAGTACCCACTCTGTATCTGCCTCTGCCTGATCCAACGTCCCTTGTTTGATCTCGTATACTCTTGCTTCGAACCTTGGACCTACTTCTGCCAGCTGGACTTCTCTGTGACTAGTTTTGACAAACACATGGTGTCGGAAAGAAATAAAGTCGTTTTGGTTGACAAAACTCATGACTCTTTTACTCTCGTCCTTCGGAACCGGGAATAAAAATTTGAGGGCCGACATGACTCTCGAGCCCAGCTTGGAGTTGAAATTTTCAAAGATGAGATGAGGGTATTGTTCCGAGACGGTGCTGTTTGCGTGCGCGCTGACTTCGTGACGGAGTACGACGTTGTGAAGGGTGAAGAGAAGGGTAGGACCGTGGGGGAAGTGTGAAACGACCATTGCATCTGGTACTCCTCTGTGCTCGTGGAGCACAATCATGTCTGTAATGCCATTGGACCTTGCCGCCGCTGCCAAGTCTGACACGGTATATCCACCTCGGTTCAACCTTGTTGAGTTCGGGAAAAGTAACCTAACCTCCTTCGCAAATTGAGTCAACCTCGAACTGGGATCTCTTGATGTTGTTACCAACACTCGAGGATCGTACGTCCCAGCGCGGGAGTATTCATCATCGATACTGCTACCAGGTGCATCTTGTGCTACATCCAGGTTGAGATCCCGACCGAGAGAATCAGCTTCCTTGGTACCAGCGAGAGAAGGAGGGAGAGGTTTACCTGAAGCGAGGGCTTCACGGATTTGTTGTTTTCGTTCATAGATTTGTTTCTCTTTTGACTCGAGAGCTTTTTTGTAGATGTACTCCCTTCGTTCTCGGGTTTGACGTCGAAGCATGGTGCCGGCTTTTCAGTAGGGAGAGGGCAAGAGAATGGTGGTGCTTGGGGTGTGGATGGATGCTGGGGATACTAGTCTTTGCTTGTGCTGGTGCCGGTTCTTTAGTGTGTCGTTGTTAGACCAGAAGGCATCGACGTGCGGCGTAAGACCGAGAGACTTCGAAGTCTAGTTGTCAGTGCGATGAGGGGGTGATGAAGGTGTGAGTGCGAGAAGGGAAGGGAAGACCGTGTGGGTGAGTGTGTCTGGAGAATGTTGGAGTTGGGAGGCAGCTGCTCAGTTTGGGAAATTTTGCTGCGAAGCCGCGCTGCTTCTGAAATTTCAGATCCGAAACCCGAAGCTGAGGAGAAAAGCTTGATGTGAAATCCTTACAAATCCTGCTGCCCAGCGGTGGTGAGTCGGAATAAAAAGTCAGCCTCTCTCGATTCTCCTCAATAGCCTTCACTCCCAACACCTGCTCATCTCTCACATCACCTCGGCATCTATCCTGCTCTGGCTACATCACCTTTTCCTACAGAGCCTCTCCCTATATACTCAAAGGTGAAAGCTTCGTCCGGCGCCAGCACCAAACTCAACCCATCAAACGTTGACCTTTCATCGTAGCAAACAAGAAAAGGACCTACCTCCAATCGACCCTTTAAAGACAACCCTTTCACCAACCAGCACATCCCTCTCCATCCCATAATCACACACGATGTTCCCCACCGCGCTTCGTCTCGGCTCGCGCACAACCTATCGTGGCTCCAAAGGTTCCGGTGCCGGTGCTTCCACCCGAACCTCCGCCTTTTCCTCGCCCAAATCCCGCAATGCAGCCTCAGTCTCCCTTGAATCCGGCACAATCTTCAAGCGATCCCAAAGAGGCCTCTACGACGGTCGCACAATCCAATCAGGTCACAACGTCCCCAAATCGCGTCAAAAGACCGCTAGAACTTGGCAACCCAACATTCAACCCAAGAGGCTCTGGTCCGAGACATTGGGCACTTTTATCAAGGCAAGAGTCTCAACAAGTGCTCTGAGGACAATGGATAAATTGGGAGGACTGGATAGGTATTTGGCAAAGACAAGAAGTGAGGCGCTGGGTGAATGGGGAAGGGGATTGCGGGATGTGTTGGCGTTGAAGTTGCGTCAGAATAGACTGCAGGGACAGAACGCGAATGGGAAAGATGCACAGGCATGAGTTGTACAACGACTTGTGTTGGGCACTCGCTCACACAACGTTTCTCAAGTCCTTTTCTCCATCAGTTCCGACACTTTTTTCAGCACATGTACTTTAAGAGCACACACTCAACTCTTCTCATCAGAATAAATATGGATTCAGAATGTGCTTTCAGTTGAAGCTGAGCATCTCAGAGCTTCAGTCAGGCAATCCACACGCATCGGCCGTCGTAGATCTGAGAGCAAAAATGATTCAATTAAAGCCTCACAGAAGGGTATCTCGTATTCAGCCGTGTCTCGTTCCGCCACCAGACACAGTAGTAGGTGTAGGCGTCGACGTTGCCGTCCTTCGATCCGCTCCCTTACTCCCACTCGGTGCCGCCGCGCCTGCTTCTAATCGTCGCAGATATTCCTCCATCTTATTCGCACCTGATCGTGTCTTGTGTAGTGTACGACTGGTCAATCTGGGCGCTGTTACCGACGAGGAAGACGCTGATGTTGGCACGTTCTCCGATGTTGGCTTGGAGTTGGTGTTGCAGAATGCATCCATGGATGCAGACATGAGGCCTGACGAAGGTGGATGCCGGGTTATGCGTGTGCCACAGTGCGACGAATGAGAAGCTGACGTCTGGCTTGACCAGTCGTCCTGCGTCGAAGCTGTCAAGGAGGAAACGAACGAAGTGTGCGAAGAAGCAGCAGAAGAGGGCCGCGCGATGATAGGTCCATCCGTGTCGTCTTCCGCATCGTCAGAGCTGCAGACGGCCAAGCCGAAGTCTGGTGCGTTCTCGGCGTAAGTCGACATATTCTGCATCGATCTGAGTGGAGTGGCAGAATTATTGAACCGTTGTTCTTGACGGTGACGCGGGCTCTTGTGGGAGCTCAACATCGACAGGCCGCTGAGCTCTGACTTGAAAGATCCAGTGGAGGACGAGACTGATGGAGTAGGGGAACCTCTCCTCCTCTGCTGCGATCCAGCCTCCTGCTTTGAACTCGACAAGTCGTCGGAAGAGCCGATGTGATGAATGCTTGTGATTTCGCCTCTGAAGCGCGAGGATGGCTTCTCGCCTGTCCACGTCTTGGATGTAGGAGCTACTTCGAATGGGATGCCATATGTGTCTAGCCAAGCTTCTGTGGCGCGGCCGTCTGTGCGTACGAGGTAGCTGGGCTTATCATTGGCAGTGGTCTGTACTTCGATCATCTTGTGGTGCAGATGGGCAGGCGGATATGCGATCGCCACGGCAAAGTCGGAAGCTGGTAAGGCAGCTTGGTGACAATACAAGCAGACACTGATGAGCTCGCGGAGATAGCGAGGTGCTTCCGATGCACTGAACATGACCTTTGTCGCCGCAGATGCAGCAACGAGTTCCGCAGGGTCTCGCCGTGTCTCGCTATCGGTGTCATTATCCAAGGTGGTCGACCGTGTTGACGTCCTAGTTGCAGATCTTGCCTTTTCGATCTGTGCAGAGGTAGCGCGGAATGACTCTTTCTGTGCAAAGATGCCGGGTGCGGGTTGTGTGAGCATAGCATCACCATCCTGAGTCGACACAGCAATCTTGTCTTCAAGCCATCGGGTGGCTTTTCTCGCTGCAAGATTGATAGGCTCGTCTCCTTTCTTAAGCAGGTCGAGCGTATTAATGGCCTCCAAAGGAATGATGACGCAGGTGGAACGGTCGCGACTCCAATCGTGGACGCTGCGCAAGGAGAAGATCAGGAGGCTAGCGTCCACTAGACGGATCGTGTTAGGGGTGGCGGTATCATACTGATCCACATTGGCGGGTGCATCGGCGCGAGTGACAAAGCCGGGGCCAGTCTCGGCTCTTGGCTTTGGCCTGCCTTGCCCTTGCGCTGCGTTGGTGCGGTTGTTGGTGGTATTGAGATCGGCAGCAGGTCCACTCTGTGTATGACGGATGCCGCGAGGATAGGTGATCTTGCTGACGTCGCGTTCGAGCTTGTCGACCTTATCTTGGAGGAACATGACACCCATGGCATGAGAGAGATGAGACTGGCGCTCAGCCTTCTGCTGGACCGTCTCGTCTGGCATGGCTGGGATCAGCATTGGTTTTGGAGGACCTGTCTAGGTGCTGGGGGAGGCAATACGCGTATCTACCTGTTTTTCAAATCGAGTTGGTAGGTGCCTGCGAGTTGTGAGCAGGGGGTGACGCTGTCGAGAGCATGCTGAATGATGCAACGCGGTCGGCGTGGGCAACACGAGCTATAACGAGCAGTGCGTGATCAGAACATCTTGGCCTGCGTGCTTTCGAGGCCTGTGATGTTTTGCTTGCTAGTCCCGGTGTGTCGTTAGCAGCGAGAGATGCTGCGAGATCGACAGCGGGTATATGTGTCAACAAGAAGCTTGTTATTGAGGGATCGGGCTAAGATAGGAGCGAGTCGCTTTGCGTTGGTCCTTGCTCGTCGGAAGAAATCCGTTCATGCGGATTGCAAACAAAAGCGATGACCGTGACCTTGACTTTGACGACGTTGAGATACCGGTAACTGGAAAGCGGCTGAGTGGTGGCGATGTTGGGTCTGAGCTGAGCAGATTTGGAATAGGTAGCCGAAGTGTCGAGTTGAGTCGGTGTATCCTTTCTATTGGGTTTCCTGTTTGCGTGTGTGGATGTGTTTGCTACAGGAAAGGCTCGGCTGAGTTCTGTTTCAAGCGGCAAAGAGCAAGCAACCTTAACGCCGCCTACGCGAAATTGCGTCTGCAGCTCGCAGCTCAGCTCTCACAGCTCGCCTTGCTTTGCTTAGTTTTGCTTTGCCTTTGACTCTCACACAGATGCATTTTCTCGGAATCCTGCATCAAAATCTGCTGAGCCCTTGATTTTTCGAGTCAAGTGTGGAGAGATATTCAGCTTACAGAAGCTCAGTCTATCGTGCGGCAAACCGGAAGACAAAGTAAAATCCCGATCTATGTTGTAAATTTCCCCGATTCAAAACAGGCCGTGTCTCAAGAAGAAGCTCGAAGCGAGCGAACGAGCGACGTGGAATATAATCGCACAGGCCAGCGACGCGATTCCAACATCACTGTCGCCTACAACAGCAATAAAACTTGGGTTGCTGGCTGAGCTTGAGTCGGATGTACCGAGCGAGCAACGAAGCCCTGAATAGATCAGATGATGGGCATGACTGTTCTGAGAAGCCGTTGTCAGTCAATAGAGATGAAAGCGCTCCGAGTTTGACAGTCTGTTGTGTGTGTTTAGACTTGATTGGAAAAAGCAGCCGTCGAATTCGAGAAATGCGAGGGGAAAGCGTGGCTGGCTGGCAGGCAGGCGAAGCGTTCTTGGGATGTCGGTTGGCTCGCTCTGCACAGCTCAGTTTCAGTCGCAGTCCATTCAGCTGGCTGTCACTACGTGTTCCCGCCTGCTTTGCAACTCTCCCGCCCATTCTCCAATTCAATTCACAGCGCGGAGCCGTGCACGCAGTCTCGACTCAACTCACACGCCTTTGCGATCTTTCAACCCGCGCCAGCAACATCATCATCATCTTCAATCTCCTCATCATCGTCGTCTTCTCACGCATCATTCCCTCTTTCTCCTCACCATATCCTCGTCAGGCAGGCGCAAGTGGCCCACACACTGCCTTCACCTTCTCCCTACCTTCCGTTTCATTTCCGCAGCACTCACCAAAAGCAGGCCACGATGAACGTCGATGATGTCGAGGATCGCGATGGCGTTCGTCTCTCCTGGAACGTCTGGCCCTCCTCCAAGATCGAGGCCACCAGGACCGTAGTCCCCATCAGCGCTCTCTACACTCCCCTCAAGGAGCGCGAAGACCTTCCTCCCGTCCTTTACGAGCCCGTTACCTGCAAGCCCCCATGCCGAGCCGTCCTCAACCCTTACTGGTAAGTAGTCTCTTCCAATTCAAGGTCTCCTCTTTCAATCGCACCGTCGAGTAGCGAGCTGACCCTCACACCATTCATCTCATCCTCTTTCCACCATCGCTCCGACAGCCAAATCGACGTCCGCGGAAAGCTCTGGATCTGCCCCTTCTGTCTCTCTCGCAATGCTTTCCCGCCTCACTACAAAGACATCAGCAGCACCAACCTCCCCGCCGAGCTTCTCCCCAAGTACACTACCATCGAGTATACCCTCAGCCGTCCAGCTCAGATCCCGCCCATCTTCCTCTACGTTGTCGACACTTGCATGGACGATGACGACCTCAAGGCCTTGCGCGAGTCCCTCGTTGTCAGCTTGAGCTTGCTGCCACCCAACGCTCTAGTCGGTCTCATCACCTACGGTACTATGGCTCAGGTTCACGAGCTCGGCTACGATGCTTGCCCAAAGAGCTACGTCTTCCGCGGCACCAAGGAGTACGCTCCCAAGGCCATCCAGGACATGCTCGGTCTCAACCCCGGCGCTCGTCCCATGGGCCCCGGTGCTCCCGGTGCTCCTGGTGGCCCCTCGCAGGCTCCTCGTCCACCCAACGCTACCGCACAGATGGGTGCCTCGCGCTTCCTCCTTCCCGTCTCGCAGTGCGAGTTCCAGCTCACACAGATCCTCGAGCAGCTCCAGAAGGACCCCTGGCCCGTTGCCAACGACAAGCGCAGCCAGCGTTGCACTGGTGTCGCCCTCAGCGTCGCAGTCGGCATGCTCGAGACCACCTTCCCCAACACTGGTGCTCGCGTCATGCTCTTCTGCGGTGGTCCTGCCACCGAGGGTCCCGGTATGGTCGTCTCCACCGAGCTCCGTGAGCGTATCCGATCGCACCACGACATTGAAAAGGACAACGCCAAGTACTACAAGCGTGCCATCAAGTTCTACGAGGCCATGGCCAAGCGTGCTGCCGGCAACGGTCACACCATCGATGTCTTTGCCGGTTGTCTCGACCAGGTCGGTTTGCTCGAGATGAAGGGGCTTAGCAACATGACAAACGGCCACACGATCCTAGCCGATAGTTTCCAGATGGGTATCTTCAAGCAGAGTTTCCACCGCATCTTCCAGAAGGACGACCAGGGTCATCTCCAGATGGGCTTCAACGCTACACTTGATGTTCAGTGCACCAAGGAGCTCAAGGTTTCGGGTCTCATCGGCCACGCTGTGTCGGCCAACAAGAGGTCCGGTTGCGTCGGTGAGACCGAGATCGGTATCGGTGGCACTTCGGCATGGAAGCTTTGCTCGCTCACACCACGCACCTCGGCAGGCATCTACTTTGAGGTGGTCACTCCGCCAGGACAGCCCATGCAGCCCGGATCGCGAGGTCTCATCCAGTTTGTCACTCACTATCAGCATGCTTCTGGACAGTACCGACTGCGCGTTACCACCATTGCGCGCAACTTTGCCGAAGGAGGCTCTGGCCAGATTGCCGCCTCGTTCGATCAGGAAGCCGCCGCCGTGCTCATGGCTAGGATTGCCGTCTTCAAGGCCGAAATTGACGACAGTCCCGACGTCTTGCGGTGGCTCGACCGCATGCTCATCCGACTCTGCCAGAAATTCGCCGACTACCGCAAAGATGACCCGACCTCGTTCCGCCTGGGCGAGAACTTCAGCATTTACCCTCAATTCATGTTCCACCTTCGTCGATCGCAGTTCTTGCAAGTCTTCAACAACTCGCCCGACGAGACTGCGTTCTACCGCCACGTGCTCAACACGGAAGATGTCAACAACTCGTTGATCATGATTCAGCCCACGCTCATGTCGTATGGATTTGAAGGGCCGCCGCAACCAGTATTGCTCGATTCGGTCTCGATCCGACCCGATGTTGTCTTGCTGCTCGACACCTTCTTCCACATCCTCATATTCCACGGTGAGACGGTTGCCCAGTGGCGAAAAGCAGGGTATCAGGATCAAGAAGGGTACGAAAACTTCAAGGAGGTGCTTGAGAACCCCAAGGCTGATGCACAGGATCTGTTGGCCGATCGCTTCCCCATTCCTCGATACATTGTTTGTGACCAGAACGGCTCGCAGGCTCGTTTCTTGCTTTCCAAGCTCAACCCTTCGACCACGCATATGAGCGGTGGCATGTATGGGTCTTCGGGTGCAAGTGGCGCTGCCATCTTTACCGATGATGTTTCGTTGCAGGTGTTCATGGAGCATCTCAAGAGGCTTGCTGTTGGTGCTTCTTCCAACTAGAGGCAGTCTCTTTTTTCTTCTTTTTTTTCCCCTCTTTTCCCTTGATTCCTTGTTTTCCCTCCACATATTCCCCCAAACGATGTGTATGACAGTTGCCACAGAAGCAGCGTTGCACAGTGCACACTGTTGAAATCAATCTTGTTCTGTCTGACTCTTCAGATTCGTCCGTGTGGTCCTTCGTGTATTGTGAGGAATCACACGCAAGTTCGGGCCGGAGGGGTTTTTGATCTATTAAATCCATCTCGAGTTGAAGAAGTGAAGCAAATGCTGGTGTACAAAAAGCGTTGATGTAGCTGTCGATCTAATGCTTGGCAAAGAGTGGTGTGTTTGATCTTGAGTTTTGCGAACGGCTTTAACGAGAGACCATCTTGTCAAGAAGATCCTTTGCTTCGTTGATCTCTGCAAACAGCGGCAATCAAGCAAGAGATATGGTCAGTACTTGAACCTTCCGACCCTCCCTGCATCGAAATGTAATGAATTTCACTACTTACTAGAAGCGAGGTAAGGCGCTCCACCACGATCTGGGTGGTTAGCAATCATCATCCTCCTGTGAGCCTCCTTAACTTTTGCCTTTGTCAATGTTGTTTCACGCAATCCGAGGATCTGGGCTGCTTCCTTCTTATCCATCTTGCTGTTGAATCCACCTTTGATCCACTTGCCACCCGATGGACCAGCACCGTTCTTGGGGTTCAGAAGAAGGTTTGCAATGAGACCGGCTGTGACGAGACCTGCACCGATCATGATGGGTGTGGCGATGGGTTTTGGGTATGTGTGCTGGAACAAGACGGAGGAAGTGGGTCGGAATGGTGTCGAGAGTGATCTGGATGCTGATGAGCTTGAAGAGGCGGAGTATGAGGAGGAGGAGGTAGAGGCACATGGTAATGCAGAGGCGGTACGAGCAGCAGAGTGAAGGAGAGGCGAAGAAGCGTGGCTGCTCGAGGAAGCGGCCGCTCGGGCGAGCGTGCGTGATGTAGTCGAAGCGATCATAATGCGCAAATGCCTTCGCTGATCCTGATGTGACGAGCTGCAGAGGAAGGATGCGATGAGGTGAGGGGGTGATGGTGATAGGGGAAGTTGAGATGGCGTGGAGACCTTTGTCTTTGCTCAGCTACAGTCAAACCTCTCGAAATGACACATTATTTATTTTAAAATTTTCGAAAATTATTTTGACATCCTCAAGCAGTCAAATCCTTGTAAATCATCACTCAGAGCACCTATTGAAGTGTGAGAGCTTGAAAACTAAGTTTGTGACTATGAACTTGATTGGAATGCAGTGAGATGAGATTTACAGGCAGAGAAAGCATCTGAAACTTGTTGGGTCAGGAGACCATGTTCTGCCAGGATATCCTGAGCTGACTTGAGAGTCTTTAGCTGCTCTTCCACCACTCCTGTAGCACTCTCTGGGCCCTCGTCAAGCTCTACTGGTGCTAAAGGTGGGCTAGGAGTCTCCAAAGTGTCTTCAGTATCCTCTATCTCTGCCAGTGCTTCCTCCTCACCTGGTGGTGACACTACATCATGAACAGTGACCTCTGTTAGCTTCTTCAGTGTTGCTTCCAGCTCCTTCTCCAGTACAGCATCATGATCTCCTGTGTCTTCACCTTCAAAGTCCACCAATCCTGTGTGCCTCCAGCAATTCTTGATGGTGTTGATGCTTATACTCTTCCAAATCTCTTGAGAAAGCTTCATGGCCTGCAGGATATCCAGCTTGTATATGTCTGTACTACCAAGTTCTGACTCCAAAAGTGCCATTTGATACTGTCTTGCCCTGTAATTTTTCTTGAAGGCTGCAATGATACCAGCATCTAAAGGCTGGATCCTTGAGGTTGTGTTTGGAGGAAGGAAGTGCAGCTTGATGTTCTGGAGCTTGATTATAGGCTTTTGTGGCAAGCCATGAGCAGAGAAGTTGTCCAATGGAAGCAATATGTGCCTGCCAGGGGTTCTTCCAACATACTGATCCAAAGAAGTCAACCAAGTAGAAAAAAATGGAGCTGGTCATCCAAGCTTTGGTATTGTTGAAATAATGGACCCCAAGCTGTTCTGGCTTTGCTTTCTTGAAGGTGTAAGGCTGCTGTGCATGTCCAATGAAGATGAGATCCAGCTTTTCAGTTCCAGAGGAGTTGCAGGCAAAAAAGTATAGAGATTCTTACTTTGTTCTTCTTGAGTCCAGATGTTGGTGAGGAGGCAATGGTTTTGTTGGGAGGCATGTTGTAGAATAGACCAGTTTCATCTGCATTGAATATATCATCAGGATGATACTGCTGCAAAAGCTGCCTTAAAGTTGGTAACTCCTGATTGATCACTTCTTGCTGAACACTACCTGATTCTCCATGTGCAACCTGCTGCTTGAAAGAGTGTCTATGGCAAAACTTCTCTAGCCACCCATTAGAGAACTGGAGAGCAAGCTGCTGGTCTGGTGGAAGGGAGGAATTAAGTATATCTTGCAGTCTTTGGCCTTGAAGCTTTATCAGATGAGTATTGACCATGAGACCTTTGGACTGTTGAATATCTACCCATTCTGCCAGTTGCCTATCTAGCTCTTCTGTGTTGGATGGGAGCTTTCTTTTGCTGGATGATGGTGATGAATCTGATGCTGAGGTCTGGTGGATGATTCTGTGGATTGTGGATCTGCTTGGAGTATAGTTGAGCTTGTATGTTTCCTTGGTCCAGTCTGCAAGTTGCTGATGGCTGTAAAAAGAGTTTGAAGCTTTCTGTGCGTGGTAGTGGGCTAGTATTTTCTGCTTTTGTGGTAGAGTGAGATTGTGAGAGTTGGTGTTTGGTGCCCTGGGTGACTTGGGCATGATGGCTTCTTGTTGAGTAGGATGGTGATGGTAAGAAGGCAAGAGACCACCATCATCATTGAGAGCTGATTGAGAGGTTCATAATGATATGCATTTCATATACCTTCAAAGCATTATGTAAGCACTGCAAGATGATGCTAGATTTTTGCCCCTTTTCTAGACAAAAATTAAAACGCGATTTTTGAATTATTTTATTCAATTTACATGTGTCATTTCGAGAGGTTTGACTGTACTGAGAGAGAGGGTCAAGAAAGTGTGAATTGAGAAGGGTAAATTCGGCTACGCCTCTGACTTTCCGAAAATTGTTCGCAGAGAGAGCGTCACTTCCGCACGGTTCTGAGAAGGAAATTGGAGCTGGATGTTGTGTCCGTTCGGTCTGACACTGTCAAAATCACACTCAAGGTGTGTGTGAGAGGTGTCGGCCAAGGCGCCGCTACGTAAGGCTGCGTGAGGAAAATAAGCGTGGAAGCGGAAATTGAACAGGCACTTTGGCTCAGCTCAAGAAAGAGGTGTAGAACTTTCCTAGCTTTTCGAAACCGTACCTCGAACAGCAAGTTTAAAGCTTTCTCTGGGCGATTACGCATGATTCACAAGACGACCCTCTGTTTCATAGCGGCACGTCCTGCTCTGGCTTCGAGGTGCGCACTGTCCCAGTCCGCCTATTGATGGTAATGAACTCGAAGCTGGACTCAGAGTTCAAGTTGGGACTGTACTGTAGCTTGAGCTGGGTGACGTGTGGAGTAAAAAAAAAAGTTGGAAGAAATGCGGCGGAGTTTTGTGCGGCAATGAGCCGGTAAAGTGCTCTTCGGCTACAGTTCCTTTAACCGCACATGGACAATGGACCCTGATACTCTCTCTGTTTCAATTTGTGTGTGCCCTGCTTGTCATCTTCTGTGTGCCGGCTTTCTTCCGCTTTCCGCTTTCTTCATCATGACTCGCTGCGCCCAACCGTCCCGCCTTTGCAACCTCTCTCTCTTCTCCATCACCACATTGTATATACCGTCTCTCTCGAACCTCCCTCCGCCAATCTGCTAATAACGATACGATCTCCCGTGACGGTCTGGACATCGAACACTAGCTTCCGCCGCCAACAGGCTTCCTAAGATCAAAAGCGACACCTCTCCTCCTGACTGGATACGACAGAACCCAAGATTAAAGGTTGGAAAGGCCAACAGCCTCTCTTGCATACACTCAACACCACACATTCACGATCGATGACCCTTTGAAAGTCTACAAGGCAGCGAAGTACCTCGTCTGACCTTCGTCTAAGCACGATGCCGAATCTTCCCTCGAGTTCCTTTGCACAGGATGCTGCTGGCTCTGCATCTTTCCGTAGAGGCTCAGAGCAGCTGGCCTCTGCCCACTTGGCAGCAGCAGCTCAAAATGCAGATCCACCTCGCAGAGCATCGCTAGGCAATGTGATGCCCACCGGCAGTGCCAACGAGATGCTTCGAGCCGCCTCTGCTATGGCTGCACAGGCCAGCTCTGGAGCCGAAGGTCTGCAAGCCGTCAGCTCTGCACTGCTCAATCAGGCCAAGGCGCAAGCTTCCGCATCTGCTCTTTCTTTCCAGGACGCTGCCGCTGCCAACGCTTCCGATCCTCGATCGACTCCGATGGCTCGCAACTGGTCCGACTCGGCTGGCTACTCGGCCGCTATCAGCGCACATATTGCCTCCACGCTCGAGACACAGATGGCCAAACCAGATTCGACAGCGCAACAGCCCTCATTGGCTGCTCCGATCAGTGCTGCTATTGACCCAAAAGCGGCATTGCCCGACTCGGCCGACCCAGAGGTGCAAATGGGTCGCATTGCTGCTCAGGCAGCTGCCAGAGAAGCGCAGACACAGTGGCGTACGCAACTAGCATTACGTTCAGCAGCACGAAACGATACTACAGCAGCTGATGGTCCGAGCTCAGGCCTCGCTCCTTCGAATATCGCGAGCAGCAGCAATGAAACATCTACCTCGACCTCACGAGCCGGCTCATCGACGGCGCCGGACAGTACAACGAATGGAGCAAGCTCAAGCTCTGGCGCCAATACTGCAGATATGTCCGTCACCGATTACTTGCGCTACCTGGGCCTCAGTCACATTCAAATGCCTTCGGAAGGCGTCGAACAGTCATTCGGTCGAACCGCCAACTCATCTTCACGATACTGGGATGCCACCAATCCCCATATGGGTTTCAGTCTATCCGGCGTCCCGAGTATGCCACTCATGCCTAACCCGCCATTGCAAATGTTGCCGCCACCCGCATCACCCTCGTTCCGCAAGAAGATATCTCGGGGCCGTTCGTGGATTCGGCATCCCTCCAGCGCCTCGTTCAGCTCCACTGACTCTGGGGACACCAGCAATGACTTTGAGCCCAACGTCATGTCACCCTTTCCATATCCCTTCCAAGTGGTCCAAACTCCTGGTGGCACAGCCAGAGCAGGATGGTGGGTCCCCGTCTCAGAGGTCTCGCCAGAGAAGAGAGCCAAAGCTGTCAAGGTCGGAGACGAGCCATCTTCATCCACTGGCCTGCCCTTCTCCAAGACCCCGAAGCTTGAGTCGGTACCAGAAGGTAGCACTCTCGCAGAGCATGGAGGTGAAGACGAAGAAGGCGAATTACTCTTTCAGCCTACCTATCGTGACTTTACAAGCGACGAGTATTCGACGCTAGCCACTGCTGCTGCCTATGCCACTGCAGCACTCACCAGTATCGCCTCGACACCTGGTGGCACGTCACAGTCTAGTTCGTGGAGACCTCTAACCGCCTCGGAGCAGGAAGTCATTGCGAATCAGCTTAGGGCGTGGGCGGGCCTCGAGGGTCCACATGCGCAAGCCGAAGCTCGGAAGGCGCTAGAGGAACGCCAGATCCATCTTATCAATCAAGCCATTCACCGTGACTGGCCAACGGCTCAAGACATCGACAAGCACAAGGTTGCGGATGAGGAGTACGGTCAACTCCATCGTCCAGAACAAGCTGCGCGCTTCTTCCCTCCTGACTTTGCCAGCCACTACCGCACTCAGCTCCAGGCTCTCGCGGAGGGATACTATTCCCGTCTGCACAATGAGAATCTTTCGCAGGCACACTATGCCCACCCGCCTGCCAAAGAGCGTCGTATCGACCGAGAAGCAACTGATCGAGAAGCTACGCGGCAAGATAAGAAGAAGAACACCCAGAAGGAGGCTATGCCGACAGAAGCTCAGCGCAGTCCGATCGAGGCGCATGCTTTCAGCAGCATGCAACCTCCGGTCCACACACCGACCCTTCGGCCAGGTGCAAGAGATCCGGTCGAGCTTCTCAGTGCCGCCTCAAGCGCCGCAGGTCGCGATGTATCGTCACCGGAAGTGCGCGACCAGCTGCTCCAGTACGCTCATGGTCTCTACACACAAGGACCTCCGCAGCCCGATGAATCTGCCAAAGGCACCGACAAGCTACATCCGACACTGTTTCCACTGCTTCATACCCTCCACAAGCTTCACCCGAACCACCTTCCGACCCTGTTGCTGCTCTCTTGCGCCTATTATGTCGCTGACAACTACGCAGGCTCGCTCTGGTATAATAACCTCATCCTTCGCATCGACCCCAACTACGTCGAAAGCATGAGCAACATTGGTACAACCTTGCGGGCGCTGGGCCGATATCAGGAGGCTGAGAGTTGGTGGTGGAGAGCTGTGCGCTTGCGACCTGGCTATTGGGATGCCTACGAGAATCTGCTCGGCGTCATGTGTTCCGCCAATCCTCCTCCTCCTTCTGCCGCCAACAATGGAAACCAGCAGTCACAGCCACCGCAGCCGAGATTCAAGGAGGCACTTCAATTGTGCGAGTATGTCGAATCGCACGTTGTCGGTCGCCAAAATGCGCCAGGAATGACTCTGCCGCTGTATCTGCCTTTGAGCCTTCCTCTGACGCAGACACCTAGGCTTCAGAACTTGTTCTATGCCAAGGGCAATCTCAAGTTCGTCCTTCCAGACCTTGGTTCTGTCCCAGCTGCCGCAGAGTATCAGAAAGCTGTCGAAGTGGTTCTGTCACCAGACGAGTCGACTCGTTACAGTCTGCGCGACCTGGTCGTGGCGACATGCGCTGTCGGCTTGTTGTCCATGGGAGCTATGTTACCGGGAACTGCTGCCGCTGCTGCTGCTCTGGAAGTGGCGGTAGCGATGGGCATCAACCCTACCATTCCGGATCATGCTGCAATCCTAGCAAGTGGGGCGTTCAGTCGCCTCTGCCCTGGTGGCGTCCTCGCACTTGTCAAGCTGTCAGGCGATGTCATTGTTAATACTCTGCTGCGTCTCGGCAACGGCCAGCTCCCGATGCTGCTGCTCTTGCCCGAAGCAGCTACTCAGCTCTGCAAGGTCATCTTCGCCGAGACTGCGGGCAACCTGCCCGCGCTTGCTCGATCGCAGAACAGTTCGAAACCGCAGAATCTGGCTACACTGCAGCAGGCGCAGAAGCAGGCAGCGCAGACTACCTCCACCATCCTGCTGACACTCGCAAAGCTCTTTCAAGACGCAACAGCAAGCCCGATTGCTGGACCTCACGGCCCGCTCACGCTCGGTGGCATTCCGCCGTCGATCTCGTTGCTGTTGCCGCTGTACTACCTGTCTATCTCAATGCACGCTTCTGCCTCGACGTGCAACAATTTAGGCATTCTACTGTCTTCGATCCCGGTCGTCACTACGATTGTCAACGCTGCTGGTCAGCCACAGCAACTCAATGGCCAAGCGCTTGCAATGCAATACTACACGCAAGGCCTACAGCTCGACCCCAAGCATCCTCACATCTACACCAACCTCGGGTCGCTCTTGAAAGACCTCGGTCACCTCAACGAAGCCATCAAGATGTATCAGAAGGTTGTCGAGTGCAACCCCAATTTCGATGTCGCTCTCGCCAACTTGGGCAATGCAATCAAGGACCAAGGGCGAACGCAGGACTCAGTGGTCTACTACCGTCGCGCAGTTCAGGTGAATCCAAACTTTCCAGAAGCGCTTTGCGGTCTTGTCAACGCGCTTCTGGCGGTCTGCGATTGGACAGAGGTGTACTCAGACAAGCAAGCCACACAGCAATCCAAACAGGTCGCCGATGGCATCGTGAACGGCGACAGCAACTCTACCGGTGGTTGGATGGTCAATGTGTCGGACTTAGTGTCGAAGCAGCTAAGGGATGGTTGTCAGTACGGTGCTGGTGCGTTCCAGACCGCAGGTCGACTGGAAGACTGGGTCCGTACCATCATCGACACGATGGGCGATACTCGACCAGCAGCTGCGCAAATTTGGACGCAGCGCCTGTCGATCTTCTATCAGCCTGCATTCGACAGAGTCGCCAACCAGGTTTGCGAAGGCGGCTACTTGATTCAGCTGATCGAGAGAATGATGCGCCGGTCGCAGCGTAGATGGTATGTTGATGCTTACGGCGTCGGAATGCTGCAGACAGGATCGGAGCTTCCGCGGGTCACTTCAGCAATGGCGCACGCAGCAAGTTATACAAGACCTAAGCTTCCATCGTGCCTCGTCATGCCAGCCGTGCCCACCGTCCTACCGTTCCACACCTTCACATATCCGCTCTCGCCTCGACAGATTCGCCTCATCTGCCACCGGAACGCGCTGAGAATCTCGCAAAGTACCTTGACACAGATGTGGGTTCCGGACGTTGTTTACCCGCCTCCATCGCCACCAGCGCCCAAGATCAACGTCGGCTACGTGTCGTCGGACTTCAACAATCATCCTCTGGCACATCTGATGCAGTCGGTGTTTGGCTTCCACGATCTTTCGCGATTCAACGTCTTCTTGTACGCCACGACTCCATCAGATGGCAGTCCGTACCGTCAGAAGATCGAGGGTGAAGCTCAGCACTTCCTCGATGTCTCAGCTTGGTCGAATCAGCAGGTAGTGGAGCGCATTGTCATGGATAACATCCATGTGCTCATCAATCTCAATGGCTACACCAAAGGTGCTCGCAACGAGATCTTTGCTGCTCGGCCCTGTCCGGTGCAGATGGAGTTTATGGGCTTTGCTGGTAGCATGGCTTCGCGTTGGACTGACTGGGTTGTGGCGGATCCGATTGTTTGCCCGCCTGAAATGACGTGTATCGACAGATGGCGTCAGCAGAAGTATTCGGCTGCTGCAAATGGGAACATGCTTCAGCAGCGCCCCACCGATCTGTTGGCAGACCTCGATCCAGAGGAGGCGTCCGATGAGTGGGTCTACCCTGATCGATTCATCTACATGCCACACACGTACTTTGTCAACGACCACAAGCAAGGTTTCCGCGAAAGCGTTCCCGCCGAGACTCTGAAGCTGGCAACAAAGAGCACGGATGGCGAGGATGCAGACTCCATCGTTGAAGGCGACCCCACCGAAGAGCAGCTATGGGCAAGCGAAGAGCTCAAACGATACGCAATGCGACGTGAACTCTTCCCCACACTCCCGGACGACTACGTCATCTTCGCCGACTTCAACCAGCTCTACAAATGCGATCCCGTGCTATTCAAGCTCTGGCTGCGCATCCTCAAGCGTGTTCCCAAGTCCATCTTGTGGTTGCTACGCTTCCCGGCGGCAGGAGAGCACCATCTTCTGCGCGAAGCTCGACGATACGCTGGTGATGAAGTTGCCTCGCGCGTCATTTTTACTGACGTAGCACCCAAGCACATCCATATTCATCGTGGTCGCATCGCCGATCTTTTCCTTGACACTACTGAATGTAACGCCCACACGACAGCTGCAGATATCCTGTGGTCAGCTACACCAGTGTTGACTTGGCCGAGACATATGCACAAGATGTGCTCAAGGGTAGCGGCGAGTATTGTTCACGCGACAGGGTTTGGAGAGGAGATGACGGTTCACAGCGAGCAGGAGTATGAGGATCGGGCAGTGCAGTTCGCTCAGTCTTTCGAGTATGTTTACTATGATGACAAGGGAAGAGAGGTGAAGGGTGTAATGGATGAAGCGAAGGAGAGGTGGGCTAGTCAGTTGGAAGCCGATCCAAAGAGTGTTGCTGCTCAGCCGCATGGTAGTCAAGCTGCACCAGCTGGTCAGAATGGGAACACTGCTCAAGGAAACGGGCAGGCGGACAAAGCTCCAGCCAGCACATCAGCCGGTTCCGTGGATGGCAAAGCTGGCAGCAGTAGCCACGACCAGGAATCACAGCAGCAGTCCGACTCAACTACAGCTTCAAAACGAGCTCGTTCAGCCTCAGTCTTGCCTCAAAACAACCCTGCACCAGCTCCCACAGGAGTCTCGCTTGCCGAAGCAGCCAAGTATTCTGACGCGAATGCTTCCACCGATCCGAGTCTCGCTGAAAGCATTCCTCCGCGTTCAAAGATTCGTCTTCCGCCGTCGCCGGACTATCCTGGAGCCGTCACACGTCGTGCTGTCATCCACCGTGACTCCAGTCCCGACCTGGCGGATTTGAGGAAGAAGCTGTTCTTGACCCGCGAGACAGAGTCGAAGCTATTCGATACGAAACTGTGGACTCGAGATCTAGAGAAGGGTTATGTTGAAGCTTGGACAAGGTGGGTGCTAGGTGTGGATGGAGAGGATTCACCGGAGACTGAGAGTTTGGATCCAGAGTCGATGATCGGGAGGAGAGTGTTGCGTAGTGGACATATTTGGGTCCAAGACCTCTGAGTCATTCTTGTACTGCATCTCAGATCAATCATCTTACATTCACACACTTTTATCGTCACCCATTGCGTTTGCTTTGAGATTTCAGATTTCTGTCTGCAACAATCTCTACTCGTCGTCACTATCCATCAATTCAGCCAACTCGGCTTCTTCCTCGGCCGTCATTTGCATCGCCTTGCCTGCGCCACTTCCAGCTCCTCCACCGACGACCGCATTTTCGCCGAGTAAATTCTTCTTGGTTAGCGGCGGTAATGAGTCCTCGCCCCAATCAAGGTTGGGCTGATGATCTTTTTCCAACACCGGCTTAAGTTCGGGTTTGGGTAGGGTGGGAATGGTGAGGAGGTTCCAACGACGGATTGTGCCGTCTAGGGAAGCGGAGATGATCCATATTTCCACTTTGGTTGCTGGAGGAAGAGGTGATGTAGTCGTGGTAGGAGAGGGGTTGGGGTGACGAGTCCAACAAGCTAGAGAGATGATTTCGTGCCAGTGTCCTTCCACTTCGACTTGCTCCTCTTCTTCAGTTCGGAAGGAGGAGGAGGAGGAGGTGGAAGCGGAGGGAAAGAGACGGAGGTGCTCGTCGCTTCCACCCGTAACCACAGCTTCTTCGAAGGGATCGAATTGAGGAAGATTTGGAGTAGGGAGATAAAATGGAAGCGGGAGAATGGCTTTGACGAAATCTTTATGAACCAACTTGACCTGCGGGGTTGTGACGGGTTCCTCCCTTCCCAACAACGGATTACTACCCCCTCCTGACCTCGACTTTGTAGCAGCAGGAGAAGAGGGTGGCTGGAGAGCTGATGACAGTCGGAAGCCGAGTGCGGTTTTATCTCCACTAGCACCCCAGATCTCGGCTACAAGTCTGAATCTTGATCCGTCTTCGTCCTCCCTCACTTCGCTTTTGAACGGATCGCCACCCTCTTGCTTCCGCTCACCTTCGACTAGGACTCTGCGCCAGGAAGCTTTAAGATCGTAAACAGCGGTAGAGAACCCTTGGATCTCCCTGCACACCTCTAAGCGGAGGGAAGTGGGGTTTAGGGTATGTTCTAAGATCCGACCCATTGAATCAGCCGAGTAGAGCCTCGTAATCCCATCTAGACCATTGATCGAGGTTAGCGCATTGACTGGCCGTGTGTGAACCTTGCTTTGATAGACGCACTTCAACGCACCTCCCGCCGTAGTCGAAGAAGTGGAGAGTAGAGTGAGAGGAGAGCAATCCCAGAGACAAATGCTCTTATCACTTCCTCCGGTAGCCAGATATAGCTTCTCTCCTTCGGCAAAGATATGGACTGCTTTGATAAAGTCCGTCATTGCTGCTTCTACCGTCAATATTGGCTCTCCTGCACCTTTCTCCGTACCCTCAGAGATGCGGTAGACTCGAACGGCCTTATCCCAGCTCCCTGTAGCCAATAGCTTCTCTCCAGCCGTAGTCTCGATGAAGTCAAAGGAAGGTACTGGACCTTTTGCGCCCTTGTACAGGTTTACCGTCTTTCCGGACTCCAAGTCCATCTGTCGAACCACACCCCCAGCTTCAGCGCTCCACAAAAATCCAGCTGCCACGCGCAGGCAGAGAACGCGATACCGCCCACCATCAGCACCCGATCCTTCAACAGCCAAGTCTTCCGGGTTAGAGATCAAAGCAGAGGTGAATTGCGGATTGAGGTGAATTGGAAAGCCATATCTTGCTGCTGCGGATGAAGAGAAGTTGGGGGAAGAGGGAGAGGGAGAGATGCCAGAGGTAAGGATTGCTTTTCGTGAGCGATACGCCCCTAAAGCCTCTGAGTAGGATGTTTGGAAGAGCGTTGCGTTTGATGTTGCTTGCATCCTTGCTACTATTCTCCAAGAGGATGAGGATGGGCGGTCGGGGGTTGATGTTCAGCAGCTGTCTTGCTTGCTCTCTTGCGGAATGATAGAACTGCTGGTCGATGTGCAAAAGACGGTGTGGTGGTAGCTTGAAGAGCAGCAAGAGCTGAGCCGGTTGCTGCTTGAAGCGGAAAGAGCGGAATGACATTCGGAGATACGAAGAAGGCTGAACCCTGTGCAACACTTTTTAGAGCGGCCGTGCAGTGTTGGACTTGAGACGCGTCTTTCCGCTTCCACAGAAAGAGAGCGTTTCTTCTTATCGCGCGAAAAAAACGGCCTTTCTCCTGCTCTCTTTCACAACTTCAAAGTCACTTTTGATCTCTTGTCACAGGCTCATCCTCCGCTTCCATACGGACTCATCTTTGCAGGAGCATAGCAGACATTGCTCGAAACAAGACAAGACATCCGGAGGAATCAATCTCATTCGCACGTATCATGGAGCTCAGAGTGCTTCACACGAGCAAACACAGATTAAGACAAAATCGAGTGGAGAAATCTTTTGGGTTCGTTACAACAGATAGAGTAAACAAGCATGATCCTACAAAGCGGGACAGCTTCTGTCTACAAGAAGGCTGGCTCTGCGCTTCTGCTGCTCCTCTTCATCGGCTGAGACGCAATTCCAGGAATCCGAGCCTTAGACCTCGACCGGAGGAGCGGCTGCTGCTGCTGCTGCTGCTTCTTGGCGCGCTTACTTCTTGAGGAAAGCCTCAAGCGAGTCCATCGACATGGACTTGGGGCGCTCGATGGGCATACCGAGGTATCGGTCAGCAACCAACTGGGGCAAAGCACCAATGGCACGCGAGATACCGAAGATGACAGTGTAGTAAGTGAACTCGGTCAAACCGTACTGGTAAAGAACACAACCGGAAGCGGCATCGACGTTGGGGAAGGGGTTCTTGGTCTTTCCGTGTTCCTTGAGGACGCCGGGAGCGACCTGGCTGACCTTCTGAACAAGCTGGACGATGGAGCTGTCACGAAGTTCGGGGCGGGTGTCGCAGAACTTGGAGAGGGCGGTGAAACGCGGGTCAGGCTGACGGAGAACGGCGTGACCGTAACCGGGGACGACACGACCGGACTTGAGGGTAGACCAGAGGTATTCCTTGATCTGCTCGTCGGAAGCGTTCTCACCAACGGCCTCCTGCATGGCAAGAGCCCAACCGAGAACCTCCTGGTTAGCAAGACCGTGCAAGGGACCAGCAAGACCGAGCAAAGCAGCCGAGTAGGAAAGGTAAGGGTCCGAAAGAGCCGAACCAACCAAGTGGGCAGTGTGGGCAGAAACGTTACCACCCTCGTGGTCACCGTGAATGGCAATGTAGAGACGGAGGTAGTCGGTCATACCCTGGTTGTCACCGTAGCCGATCATGTTGGAGTAGTTGCCGATCAAGTCGAGGTTCGAGTCGATGGCCTGCTTGCCATCACCACGGCCGAAGACGTTGTAGTAGATACGGGCGGCAACGGCGGGGAGCTTGGCAATGAGGTCAATCGAGTCCTCAAGGACGGGGGCCCAGTACTCGGTCTTCTTGATACCCTTGGCGTAGGCAGCGGCGAACTTGCTGTCGTGGTTAAGAGCAGCAACGGCGGCGGCGAACTGAGTCATGGGGTGGAGAGTCTTGGGGAAAGAGTCGATGATCTTCTCGACGTGGGCAGGGAGAGCACCCTTGGCAGCGAGCTCAGCGGAAAGACCCTTGACCTCCTCCTTGGAGGGGACGTTACCGGTCAAAAGGAGCCAGAGCATGGACTCGGGGACTGTCGAAACGAAGGAGTGGGAGGCAAGAGAAGCGCTCAGTCAGTGTTCTTGCTCCTTTCTCGCTGTCGTTGCAGCTCGTTGCGTTTCCAAGGCGACTTTTTGCTCTCAAAGCAGGCATTCCTTCCAGGAAGAGAGGCAAAGCTCATCTCGGCGTCCTCCGTCTGCAGCCAAAAGAGATCAAGCTGCGCTTTGACTAGCTCTCTCGCTGCGAACCGAAGAGCAACTGCGCAAGAATGTAGCTTTCGCTCTCTGGACTTCTAGCAATTCCGTGAAAACGCGAAAAGCATGCTTCGCTCCTGAGCTTTGCGCAGAGGCCATAGAATGTATCAAAATACTTACGGATCTCGTTACCGTTGAGACCGAGGTCAGCGGCATTGGGGAGAACCTTCTGGGACTCGGGGATCGACTTGCCGTGGAAAGTAATACCGGTCTCAGAGTCAAGAACGGAGCCTTCCCAGAGCATGACCTTCAAGCCACGCATACCACCGAGGAGGTGCTGGAGCTGGATCTCGCCGAGCTTGGACTCGCCATGCTCAGCCTTGAGCTTCTTGAGCTGCTCCTGCTTGCCGGGGATGATCTCGGCGACGGCATCCTTGAGGGTCTTGGTGGAAGCGTATCGGACAGCGCCAACGCCGGCAGCAGCGGCGAACTGGCGAGTGGGGGCAGCGGCCCGGAGAGCAAGACGGGGGACGGTGAGCGACAACATCTCTTGTGTAAGGAGAGGGAGGGGGGAGATCAGATGATGATGATGGTGAAGAAGGAAAGGGGAGGATGGTGCGCAGGTGGAATAGCAGCAGCAGCCGGGGCCAAGAAGAGACGAGCGACGACTTTGATTGAAACGGGCGACAGCTCCGAAGCTCTCGAGTTGAGAAAATCAGCAGCTCAGGAAGGTCAAAGCGAGCCAAAGTGCCCGGCAGAGAAGACACGCGGGTGATGATGACGGGTGATTGTGATTTCAGATTTGGATTTTCGCCAGGCAGAAGAGGACGGGAGCCGAGGCAGCAAGAAGAAACACAAACACCAATCACGCCCAAATTTGCAGCACAGAGATCGGTGGAGGCTTCAGCCGGCCAAGAAGGCAACTTCAAAAGTCGGTGAAATGATTGACATCGATACAAATCCAGCAGTTGCCTGTCACCCGATCTGTTCTGCTTCCTTCTCAGTCCAATCAATACTCCCAGTTGGTGCGATGAGATCTGCATAGATATTCAAGAAATTCACCCGTGATCTTGCCCTCTTTTTTTTTTCTCCTTGTTCATCGATATCGGATTCCATTGCCCGACAGCAGCAACACTGCAACTTGCACACCTTCACTCTTTCTCTCTCCGTCTGAAGCTAATTAATATCGACCGAAAAGCTGCTCTTCATTGTCTTAGGGTACGGCCGACAGTGCCGTCTTTGCTATACAAGCTCCATCCTCTCTTGTTGCTGTTCGTCGCGGTTAGCATCATGTTTACTTGTGTGGATCATGCTGTTCGTACCGTTGCCGGATCATTGCTACCGGTGGATCTTCATGCCAAGTAACAGCGCTGAAGTGGGCTGAAAGAATCTCTCCGCCCCAAAGTTCGCCTCGAGACGGTACTGTATCGCAGCCAGCAGAGGACAGGGTGCTTTTCATGCAGACAGAGCGTTGACTTTTTCTTTTTTTTTTTTCGGAACAACCGGCTCTTCGGACTGCCCGGCTCAAGTTCGGCTCCACTTACATTCACCGCAACCCTCAGTTCTTCTTGATCTACCATGTGGCCAGCACAGCACACAGTCCTTACTTCGAGATTGGCAACGATCTTGAGAAGAACGACTGCACAAAGCAAGGTGGAACAGCGTAGACACATCAGTCATCGTGAAGGAGTCGTGGATTTCAGACACCCTTTGCTTTGACCAATCGAAGATGCTGCAAAGCTTCGTGGTGCTAGACTCTGATCTCCACGAGAACAAAAGTGTGGGGCCCGACAAGAGCCGCGGTGGTGGTATGAGCCGCAATCATGGGGAAAGTGTATATGATCCGGCAAGATGATGGAGCCGGCTACCGATAGGTGCGGGTTATTGACCTCGCTATTCGTCACCTCTTTCTTCGGTGTTGCTGAATCTGAACGGCGAGCAGTGCGACAATTTTACTCCGACTTCATCCGAAAATTTGACCTTGTTAGACCTGGCAATTTTGCACAAACGTAGAGGAGGACGAGAAAGGGTGCTTACGTCGCAACGTGTCATCTTCCCCACGGACCAGCTGTGCATGCACCTTGCAGGACACGTCGACTTGTTTCCGAGTGCCGAACAATGCTTCTGTCACCGACGCTGCTTCTTCCTCACCTTACGACCATACCTTCTCGACGGGCGAACGGGGCTCAGCGCACACCTCTTGTCACGGCGCACTGCTGCAGCTACCATCCAATCGCCTCGAAGTAGCATTTCTGCAAGACATATTCCGCCGCCAACCTCTGATCCGGTCACTCGCACAGACTTCGAAGTGTCGCTGAAGGCCATCATGAACCGCCGTGCCGGAGCGACCGACAGGCACGCCCTTCTCGCAGGCGGCGCCTACCCAAGCTCCTCCTCTCTCTCCGCCTACCGCTCCTCTTCACCGTACGATTCCAATCCATACCCCTCTACCTCTTCCAATGGCTCTTCCTACCCTTCCTCCTCTTCTAACCCATCAGACTTCATCGGCGCACCCAAGAAGGAACCCCCTCCCATCCCCACCTCCTCCTCTTACGGCGATGGTATCTTCGGCCGTGCCGCATCCAATTACACCGCAACTCGAACAGCAGAAGATCTAGAGGAACAGAATGACCAACGTCTCGAAGGTCTCACCGCCCGAGTATCTATGTTGAAAGAAATCACTCTGAACATCGGCACCGAAGTCAGAGACTCAACTAAGGATCTGGGGTCATTGGGTGAGGCGTTTGAGAATACATCAGCGTTTTTGGGAGGGACCTTTAAGAGGATGAACAAGATGGCGAAGAGACAGGGAGGTTGGTTCTGTAATATGATGTTGTTTCTTTTGTTTGTAACTTGGTTGTTCGTAAGTATCGAAACTCGTTCGATCAGAGGGCCTGACAGCTCTACTGACATCACTCTTACCCTCTCAATCTACTTGTTGCAATTTTACAGGTCTTCTTATGGTGGTGGAGACAATAAGCTCGACCGATCCCCTTCTGCTTCCTTCCTGCATGCATCCCATCAACAACTTGTATTTGTACCTCTGCAATTCCAGCAACTCTTCTCAACCTTCATACCGAATTTCGACGCGCCATGTCAGCATCTGACACAAGACACAATTAGGATGAGAAAGGAAAGATAAACAACAAAGTGACATTGAAACAAACACGGCCGTCTCTTGGAGGCCAAAATAGAGACAAAAGGTGGCAGCAGCTAGCAAGGGAGACCCAGCAACCCTTTGCCTGCGCGAAGAGGAAGCGAAACAAAACTGAACCAGAAGACAACGGGATGGAAATGAGAAGCAACACAATTTGACTGTCCAGACACGCGCTGTTGGACGTCATTCAAACGCCAAAAGGGCAGAACAACATCATACCGACCTCTCCTCGACACCAGGCATAACCTCAACCATCGATCCTGACTATCCTTGCAGCTTATAGGGCCCAAAAAGCGCCAAGTCCCAAGGCGATGGTTTTTTAGTTGAGTACATTTGCAAGCCCGAGATCCTTCCTTCGCTAAGAGTCCCACTAGGGCTCAACTTTTTGAACGCTGACTTTGTCAAATCTACATGATTCTCGGCACAACCAGCGCACTTATCAATCACCCTCACCACCACACAGTGGTTATCCGCCTTCTTGTTGCAAAGCTTGACAAACTCTCCGCACTTCGGACCATCATCCCACCCTTTCACAATCGCACCAATATGACAGCTGTTAGCCGGTTGCCAGTTTCCACCACCATTACCGCATTGAGGGTTCATCAAATCGTGAGAAGCGTACCAGGTGATCTAAACCTTAGGTGACCAGAGCTCGTCATGAGGTTCAGGACCGAGAGTGAAGAGTTTGCGGGAGAGAGCGGAGGATTTGTGGGAGGAGTGCTTGTGGTGGTGTTTACCACGACGGAGGGGAGAGCGCTGTTCGAGTTCGGCCGGGGTGTAGTCGTCGTCATCGTCGTCCCCGATGACTGAGTTGAAGAATTGAAGCGGGTTACCGTCGTCGTCTAGTTCGACAGGGGGAGTGGGGAGGGAGGAGGTGTTGGGGAGAGTAGATTCGGCAGAGGCGCCGAGGGTGACGAGGACGAACGTGGCCAGGATGGCGTTGAAGAGGGTGATGCGAGCCATAGCTGTCGAGTCACGTCAATGTATGATGGATAGGTGTTCGTATATGCGGGTCTCGACTGTGCTGTATGCTGAAAGAGTCGGCGTCTACTCGAGTATCCTGGAAGACTCCTGATCGTCAAGAATCCAAAGAGGAGACTACGGGAAAAGGGAAGGGAGGGGGAAGCGAAAGGGGCTCAAGAGTGGAGTGGAGAGAGATGATGGTCGTAAAGGAGGGCGACGACTTGGTCGTCGAACAGCTCGTCCTTTTGTGGAAATCACAAACACACCACTGGGTCTCAGAGACACGCAGAGAAAATGACAGCGGAGATACGACAACCCAACAGGCGGGACATGCGGGATGTTCACGGCGGCTCAACAAGGCAAGGCGGGACGCCTGCGGTAGCGGGCAGAGAGCAACACCTGCACTTCACCGCAGAGAAAGCCATCCACCAGCACCCTGTGTGAAGATCAGCATCGATCATTCTCGGTACCTGATCGACAGAGCCTCTTACAGCAAGCCACAAACCGCTCTCATGACCGCGCTGCGTAGAAAAAGTCTTCGGCATTGGAACATGTCGGCGGCAGCGGCAAGCGTTGTCGATCTTGGTGCCGAAGATGGTGTCTCGCTTGGACGAGTACAATGAAGAAGGGAGCGGCTAGAAAGGATCTCTCTCGGACTAGCTTGCAGTCATAGGAGGGCCTGATATCATATCGCACAGAGATGGACCGCTCGAGGGATCAAAGTTGCGGCGATCAAAGCGTGGTCTAGCGACAGGGGATGGACTGTTGAACTGTGAATGCTATCTCTTCTACTGCTACCATGTCAAAGTTGCAGCAGTCGACTTTTCTTGCCGAATACAGACAGCAAAGTCGCCGTGTACCCAACTAGAAGGCAGAGGGAAGGGAGGGGAGAGGCTGTGAATGACAGCAATAAGGAGGTGCGGAGGAATGTAATGTTTGGCACGCGCATGTCAACGCCTCGTGACGTGCAGCGCTGGAGAACTGCCTGACCTGCATCACACCGCCGCCCCCGCATATCTTTATGCCGGCGTTAAA
Organism: Ustilago loliicola; assembly: GCA_022963135.1. NCBI lineage: Eukaryota > Fungi > Basidiomycota > Ustilaginomycetes > Ustilaginales > Ustilaginaceae > Ustilago > Ustilago loliicola. The sequence continues at coordinate 1,069,508 of JALCUU010000013.1, read as the reverse complement.
TTGCGTTGGTAACATGTCAACTCGGCTAACCTACAGAGCGCCAGTTCTGAAACCAACACTCACGCAGACATTGCAGCATCGCACGCAACACACACTCTCTCTTCTCTATTCTGAGAGAAGGAGAGTGGTTGTGTACTGTACAGTATTGTGTGCAAGAGCCGCCTGCTTCATTAGTATCGCAAGATGAAGCTACACGGCCGAGCGACCTGTGCGCCCCGCTTTGTGCGCCTCTAATGGTCGTGGACGGTTGAGCTAGAACATCGCTTCGAGAAGGCGACCTCATAGGGGCAGAGGTCCCAGCGTTTCCGCTCGGCCAGCTTCGTCATCTTAGGCAATGAGGCTGCAAACGAGGCTCTGAAGATTTGGAGCTACTCACGTTAGATCTTGTGTGTCCGTGTTCGGCTCTGAAGACGTTCGGAAAGTTTTCGGTGCAGGCTCGCTAAAGCAGTACAGGATGATGTCAACGAACAATGTGTTTATGTCGATCTACTCCTCTCGGTAAGCTTCTCCGTCCAACGACGCAGCTGTGCATCACCTTGATCGACTAGTCTCACTCAAGACAAGACGAAGGCGGAGAGAGTTTGGAGATCTTTTTCGTCGCAATTCTTGACTGCATTTTCTATTGCAATTTTCCTCCATCTCTCTCAATCTGTTTGTAAGAAGTCACCGACGGCAACTCGCTTTAGATCACCACAACATCTCCTGTATCTTGCACTTTGCCTTGAAGGCAATCGTTCCATACCACCCAAGCATCGGTCAGCACAGCCGATCTGAGCATCATGTTTGTTTTCATGTTGTATTGTGTTCGTCGCGAGATAAAAGTACAATTGCGTTCATCTTTGCACCTCTCCTGGCTTTCGAATGATCCACACTCTTTGACGAGTGAAAGCCTGCGAGTTGGGAATGTCGACGAACAGTGTTCTGTACTGCAGTGTTCCATCCTGATCCTTCACGAGTTCGGCGTGCACTTCTCCTGACGACCATGTCCCTGGCTCCGATGTTCGGCGGGACTTGGGAGATGAAGGAGAGCTGAACGGCGAGGTAATAGCCTCCGTCGAGCTGCGGACCACACTTGTTAATCCTCCCATAGCCGAGCTCCATGCTCTGCTCAAAGCGTTATCGGACGACCCGTTGGAGTCTGTTGCTGTTGCTGAAGAAGAGCCATCCGAAATACCGGTCACAGAGGAAGCTGCCTTCTCGTCATCGACAATCTCGCCAGCGCCAAGATCAACACCAAGTTGCTCACCGAGCCACTCGCCTCCTTCCGTCACCTTGCGGCCGATCCACTTGCCCGCTTCCACCACCTCATATCGTGCTGTTTGCCAGATCGACCAATCCTCGCCTTTCTCCCTAGCTCCAGTCCAGAATCGAAGCAGCATCTTCTCCTCTCCCGTCCGCTCATCCGTAAACGACACTGAAGGCACCGATCTTGACCGTCTCCTGTCTTTGACCGAAGGTGGGTTCAAGGGCGAGAAGTCGCTCGATCCATTCGAGTCAGTTGGCGAAGTTCTGAAGCGGTATGGCGTCAAAAGATGCTCCGCGATTCCGCTGCTGTTCTGTACGCGCTTGCATGCATCAGCGTAGATCACCGTCGGGCTATTCTTCGCGAACAGCTCACTCGTCAACGCATACACCAGCACGAAAGTGAGTGCGCCTCCACCAAAGATAAGCATGGTTCGTGAAGATTGTACTGTGGCTCGTGCGACCTTTTGGCCTGTCTTGAGCTTTGACCATGGCTTGCCTTGGCCAGTGGCTCGATCGATCAGAGTTGGCTTCGAGTCAAAACCTCCTCCGCCGACGGAGAGTCCAGCCATACCGAGTGGGATGCCTCCACCTCTGGAACCTGAGGCTGCGTCGAGAGCTGCTTCGGCTGTAGCGTTGAATCTTGGTCGAGGCTGAGCTTCCGAGAGGGATGACGAGGAGGATGAAGAAGAGGATGCGCGGAGCTCATCGAGAATCTGTCGCTGAGTTAATGCGGCTTTTGAGCCTCTGAGATCGCTTGCGTTCGCCTTGCCCTTGTCGCTGGCTCTTGAGGTCGAAGCGTGGAAGTTGCGACGGTTTGCAGAAGCAAGGCTGTGCGAATGCATGGCCCGAGTCGATACCACGACCGGAATCGAGACCGCTCCGCCGAGGAGTCGTAAAGATGGCGTGATCGCCAGCAGTGGCTGTACCGAAGCCATTGAGGGTTTGCGTATGCTCAATGCGAGGCTGTTAGTTGAGCGATTGTGCAGCAAAAGCTGTGTATGAGAAGAAAGGGCGAAGAGGAGAAGGTCATTGGTTGGTGCGCGAGCTTCTTTGCTGCAGAAAGCTCGGTCTCCCGAAATCCGAGCAACGAAATTTCGGCCGGCTCGATTTTTCTCCACTTGATCTTTCTAGTTATGGCCTGAGCGCCTGAAAGGCTGAGTTGCAAGCTGTCCCCGCTCGAGGCCTGCACGATTGTGGGACACGATTGTGAATTTGGCTGCAGGAGGACCCTGAATCCGTTACGATTGCACAATTCAACACTCCCCCTGAAGCTGCTCGTATCAACCATGCTACCTAAGCTTGAGCTCTTGCAAGAAATCTTCTTTTCACAGATATCCAGAGCGTAACTCAGCAACAGAAGTTTTCGTCGTGACTGAAGTAAAATTTCAGTGTGTGGTCACGGTGGCTTGTGTGACTTTGTGGAGTCCGCACGGAAGCAGCCGAATTTGGCCAAGTGCGGAAAGAGCTGTTTCTAGCAGAGCTTAACTATCGAAAAACTCGGTCGCTAGCTTGCTCTCCTTCCTCCACCGTCTCTGTTGCAACCAAGTCATACCGCAGCAATACAATACTACCAACCGCTCAATCACAGCAGCTTCTCAACCATCTCGCGCGCTGTTCGACAGCGTTCCTGCAAAGCAAGTCAGCTTTCCCAAACACAAGCTTGACGGGTTCCCTCCTCAGCAGCGCCCTTCAGCTCACCTATTGCTGCGTCTTGGAGACTATCAGGACAGAGAGCAGCCTGATCTGGACCTCCCGAGCTGGTCAACGCATCCGCTGCATGGACTTGCAATACGACTAGTAGTGCCCATCTTGACTTGGCGCTGAACTGACCCGAACATACCTCTAAAGGCGCACATCGAAGAACATTATCAAGATGGGCATGACACACAAGCAGTACCTCTGCAGCCAACGCATCTTTGGCTGCAAAGAATGCAAGACGCACCTCACCACGATCGAGAATCTGGTCAGCCGCGCTTTCAATGGCCAGCATGGTCGGGCCTATCTCTTTGACTCGGTCGCCAATATAAGCCTTGGCGAGCCCGAGGATCGACACATGACTACCGGTCTGCACACGGTGCGAGACATCAGTTGCACCAAGTGCAAGACTACTCTTGGCTGGAAGTACGATCGTGCATATGTTGCGGCGGAAAAGTACAAGGAGGGCAAGTTCATCCTAGAGAAGGAATTGACGATCGACGTCCAGTAGTCACCTGGTAATCAAGGCTGCGTCCTTCGCTTTGGAGGAAGCAGACCAATGATCCCATTCCACCAGCTAGTCAGAGAGGCAGATCGACGATGCACACCACGACCTGCCTCAGACACCCAGCGCGCTGTCCAGGCATACATGTCGAAGCTCAGACACGCCCATAGACGGCACCGATCCTCACTCCAGGACATGGTACAGCCTTTTCTAATCGCTACAAACCGCTCTCTCTGCCCCGAACGACATCGCCATGGACCCGCTGCATTCATTCTGCGCAAAGCAAGTTGCAAAGCTCGGCCATCAGCCACTTGTTTTCGATGCTAGAACGCGGATCTGCTCCTGCCTCTCTTGATGAAGAAGCCAAGATCAGATCAGTTCTCACCACGTTGAGTCCTCTACCACGTCATCATTCTGACGCAGACTTGACTTGAAGAAACGACGGCGGCAGACTTGCGCTGTGGTCTTGACACAAGGCTCTTTGCGACGCTAGTCAAGTTATGTAATCCGATTTTACGCTCGCCCTAGCCACCAAGCGACCTGCAGATCCCAGTGGTTTTAACGTGACTACCGACTCTGCTGGCTGTCAGCTGCGATAGCCTATCGTGCCCTGCTCTTGTACATATCACCTTTAGCATCTCTCACAGCTTTACTTACATGATCGATCGTCATAAGAGTCATTCTCGCGCTTCCGCGCGTGTGAGATGCCAGCGACTTGATACCTATCACGAATGTGCGTCGTGGAGGGTATCGTAGCATGGGATGAACCTAGCTTCGGATGACAGAGAGGGTCGAGGTCACTGGTTGTGCCGGCCGAGAATGATATCACTCGAGACGGCTCAGGTGTGCAAATGAAGCTGCAGAGGGGCGCAGCAGACGCCAGAGCAATCAAAGGCAAGCCAACAGCCAACAGCCAACAGCAGCTGCAAGGGAACATTGACTTTGGACTTCTGACGCGGGGTACCGACAGTCAACGGAGCTGGTGAAGTGATGGAATGCGAGCATTGTTACCTGGGAACAAAAGGGGAGTCTTGATCTGCAGAAGGCAAGTTTGTGCTTTGCATGCCGTTTGCAGCTGGTCGAATGCAAATTCAGGACAAAAGGGGGCCAAGAGGAGAGGGATCGACACAAAGCATGAGAGGCGGGCCAGCACGAAAGGATCGACAAGGCACTGTTCCCTTCGGCTTGGCAATTTGCAAATTCGACACAAAAGAATACAAACAGAGAAGGCACTAGAGCCAAGCGAATACGCTCTTGAAATCTCAAACATGCACCAAGGCATTTTCGAATTTCAACACTTTGGAGCAGCTCTCCGAGAGTGTTCGGCTTCAGCTTCACGCCAAAATGAGTGAAAATCAACATAGCAACACGACGCCGCGTCTCTGTCCCTTTGTGTTGCCCTGGCATGCCGCCTTGGTCAAGTCTCCGCCATCCTTGACTGCAGTGCAGAACCATTCACAGTTCTCAGCGTGACAGAGTAGAGCTGCTCGTGACCACAGACCTCGTCATCACCATCACTACCACCATCTCTTTTCTCCATCCATCTCTCTCTCCCCATTCGCGATCCTTCCCCCTTTTTCCCCTTCCCCGGTCGGCTCCACTCGACACCTTCTCTTCGACAGTCGATACACATAGCTCAACGCTCCTTCCTTTCACAAAACACAACGCGACACAGTCTTAGCATTCACCAAGACCACCCCCCACAATGAAGTCCTTCACTCTCTCCACCGCTGCCAGCTCTCTGGCGGTGACTCTTCTCGTCCTTGGCTCGTCGGTAGCACCGGTTGCTGCCCAATCCACCACCGCCGCAAACGTAACCTCTATCCCCTCCACTGCCTCTGCCACTTGTCAAACTTTCCTCTCCACCCTCAACTCGGACTCTCAACTCGATGCATGCACCAAACCTCTCCTCGCAGCTACCAAATTCTACTCCTCCAACACCACCGATTCCACCGCTCAGCTCGACTCCACCCTCTCCGAACTTTGCTCCAGCAACACTGGCTGCGACGCTAACATTATCCGTCAGCGTCTCGACCAGTTCTGGCAAAACTGCCACACCGATCTCCAGTCCAAAAACGACGCGGTCCAGGCAATGTACGATAACCTCTACATGATCACACCTCTGGTCAACTCGATCTGCAGTAAAGACGAGAACAACGACTACTGTCTCAAGACCATCGCTAAGGCTGCCGCTAACACTCGGCGCGTTTCTCGTCGTGCTCTTTCCGATGACGACGAAGAAGATGAGGAGGAAGCCGAAGAGACCGTGGCGCAGTTCGAGAGGCGTCAAACAAGCGAGAACCTAGGTGGACTTTCCAACGAAACCACAACCACAGCTCATGTAAACACAAACGCCGCTTTCCTCTTCATCTCCTCTTTGTCGCCCAAGAGCATTCTCTGCTCTCGATGCACACAGAACATCTTGGCTTCCTACATCAAGTTCGAGACCTCCATTCCCTACGCTATTGGTCTGAGGACTTCCGAGATCTTGGCTCCTCAGAGTGATATTTACAAGGCAGCAAAGACCAATTGTGGTCTTGGATTCGTTGGACAGGTGAACAAGATCGCTAACACTACTCAGTTTGCTGCGGTTGTTAGTGGCGCTCAGGGTCAGGCTGTGAAGGGATTGGGAATGTTGGTGACCTTGGTCGCTAGTGCTGTGGTTGCTGCTGTCGCTCTCTGATGGTTGGGATGGAATGGAGGTCAAGGGCGTACAAATTCAGAGGGATCACTTGGATGCTGGCACATCAAGTCCGTCCCCACGCCCTCCGAAAATCCGCTTGTCTTGTACTCTTCAGAACAGCATGCTTCATGTTTCTTTATTCTTCACTCGTTTGTCTCCTCTTCGTTTCATACCATTCACCGCGGATCGCACTCTCTTCTCGCGTTCGTTTCTTCTCGCTTCGTCTTTTTGTCTCTATCAACTCTCTCTCGCTTCGTTGTTCTGAAATAGTAATGGTTTCCTCTCACAATCTCACCGCTGCCGAACTCTGTGCGAACAAGTACTTGCATTGCAGCTCAAATTCAAGTGGCGACATTCATACAAGCGGTAACTTCGCCATACAGTCCAGAAACCATCAACAAGCCTCCGCCCTCCTCGCTATAGGGGTGGTAGAAAGCACTTGCACTACTCGCAACCCTAACTTTCTCTTGCTTCCCAACCTCAACCTGCTCCCCTTTGGATTGGAGCAGGGTACGGATGCGCCAATCAGAGTTATGTGACAAGACGAAATGGTGGGCGGGTAGAGGGGCTGCTTTGTCTTCCCATTCTCCCGAATCCTTCCCTTGCGCCGCGTTATGCGAGGGGGTTATGGCAACTGACCAACTTGGACTCGTCTTGTTTCTGGGATTACGGGCCATACCGATCAATTTAAGCGGTGCTGGATGACCCGTAGCCAGCAACTGATACCCACTAAAGATATCGCTCGACCTGCGAGTGGTGGGTTGGGTGGTGAAGGCGAGATTATCAACCCTGAACGGAAGATGGAGTTTCGTCTTGAGTCTGAGTCCGCTATCCCAGCCAAAGCTTTCTTCCGGCGAAGAGGTGTAGAAAGAGCTGGAGGCGGGAGGGAGAATGTCGTAGATCCAGACGCCAGGATAAGTTGTAGCGGCAACAATCAGCACCTTCTCATCCGGAGTTATCGCTAGACCATTAGCAAACGGAATCCCTCTAGCCAGCAACTTGGCTTTGACTCCTCCTCCTCCCTCCTCAAGTTCAGCCAGCGTCAGCCAGCCCAAAGGCAGCCCAAGCAGAGTCTCGATCTGGGCGAAGACCGCCGCTACCTTTCGGTTATTAGCCACCTTTGCTACTGTCTCCACTACCCATCCTCTCCAACCTTCCACCTCGAAGTTGCCGAAGAAGAGTTGTGAAAGAAGCGGTATGGTGTGGGAGTGCAAAGGTCCCGATCTACGTGCGAAAAGGTGATCGTGAGTAACCACGAACCGAGTCTCTGATAATGCATGGATAGAGTTCGGCGTATGTGTAGCCAAAGGATGCTCCACTGATTTCAACCAGTGTGCCTCCCACCCTTCCCCTCCCTCTTTCTCTCCCGCTTCTGTACGCGGAATGAGGTCGAAGATCTCAACAGAGCTGCGGAGCTTTCCGTGGTTTATGACGAACAGTGTCCTCTGTCCCGTCTGACCTTTAAGGTGGTACATTGATAGTCCGAGTGGATGGAACTGCTTCTCCTGGGGGTAGTTGATAAGGTCCACTGGTATAGCTTGACCTCGAACCCCGGATACAGAGGTGGGGTATTCGTAGGTAAAGAGCATACCCCGTGCTTCAGGATTGCTCAGAGGACCCATAACAGTGTTCCACCCACCCCTGTTCGCGTCACAGCTGATCAATACCGTCTCCTTCTGCGCCCCCGGGATCGAGTGCAAGTCTTCACAGAACCTAAACTCCTCTCCGCCTGGGACTGTGTAACAATCCACCCCTCTCCCTGCTCCTGCTCCTGCTCCTGCTGCGTCTGCACCCGCAGGTCGCACCCAGAGGTCAGGCAACCCACCAGGCCCAAGTGCAGAATGTAGCCATGGTAAGTGGAGCAACACCGGAACGGTAAGGATGGCTAGAAGGCCAATTTTGATCGCTCGATTTGGTGAGCCTACCTCCGGGGTCGATCGCGAAGAGGAGCGAGAACGTTGACGCTCCTCCTCAGCACGCATCTTGCGTAGGTAGGCAAATGGCATCCTTACCTTTGAGCCCCTCTGAGGTGCGGTTTGAGGCTTGCAACGAGAGACAGACCTGTGATGGTGGTCGTCTGACAGCAAGACGTTGAAGCAGTCGGCAAACGAGCTTATCATGTGGCTTGAGCTGCGCTCAGATCATGCACATCTCGACAAGTTTCGGATCTGACCGATTCTAACTTGGTGCATAATGACTGACGTAGCGGATCTCGCTCTCACGTCAATCAAGCTGCTGTCAGACCGCAGCAGCTGGTTCCGCCGGCGGCAGCATTCACTTCATTTGCCTTCCCCTCACTCAAAGAGCCTCATGTTCGCACGACATTCACGCTTCTTGTCCGCGCTCGATCACTTGTCAAGCCGAGGTCAGCGCACGGTATCTGGGTCAATGTGCAGATTGATTGCTTTTTTGGAACGACTCCCAAACACCGATGGGAGAATAGTATCGTACATGCGATTGAGAGCCGTAAAACCATTGATGGGAATCAACCATCAAGGCGGAGGTGATGATGATGAAGGATGTATGTGTAGCGAAGACTGCAACCGCCACTGTAGGGACGGAGAGCAACTAAATGCATAGTAGAGTCGGAGGATGTATAGGTGACGCGGAGCTGATTGATGGAATCAAATTCCTAACGGATCAAAAGTCGTTGTCGATAATGATGGTGTGTGTATATGTGGGCGTGTGAGAGAAAGAATGTGCGCAGCAGTAAAGAAACAAGAGAACAGAGAAAAGAAAGCGAAACTGAAAACAACACAAAGAGCTTTTGCGCTGAAACCAGTCTACTTCTCCTCGGCCTCGTTCTCGACAGCAATGATGGCAGCACGCTTCTCGAGGACACGCTGAGCACGACGCTCGCGCATGGCCTTGTTGCGCATACGACGAGCCTCCATCTGGTCGGCGAGGTGCTTGGATCGGGTAGCCTCGGCCTTGGCCTTGTGGATGTGCTCCATGAGGACACGCTTGTTCTTGAAAACGTTACCCTTGGACTTGAGGTAGAGCTCGTGGTAGAGGTGCTTGTCGATCTTGCCAGACTCACGGTACTTGCGGAGGAGTCGGCGGAGGACACGCTGACGTCGCATCCACATGACCTTGGTGGGCATGCGGGCCTCGGAGGAACCCTTGCGGTGACCCTGTCCGGTACCACGGCCGGCACGCTTGGCGGCGGCGGTGGCACGGGCGCGGGATCGCGAGCCACCAACAACGGGCTTGCGGATGATCTGGCCATCACGGATGAGCTTGCGGATGTTGGCACGCGAGTTGGCATTGCCAATGTCGTTCTGCTCGGCGGGGTCGAGCCAGACCTTGCGCTTACCGCATCCGAGGACCGAGGCCGCGAGGCGCTTCTGTGTTCTGAGGTTGACCATCTTGATGACTGCGAGCGAGCGAGTAAATGGTGTAAAGTGAGATGAAGGAAGGAAAGAAGAGAAGGTCAGAAACACGGTCTACTTGTCCAAAAATCCGAACTGAGTCCTGCAACTGGCACTCCTGCTATTCAACGTCGAAAATCGGCGGTATGGTTGCGAAATCAGAATAGGCGATTTGTCTAGTCCTGGTAGATGCTGGAATAGTGAGCTGAGTGCATGGTGTAGCAGGAGAAGCTGGAAAAAGGCGGTTGAGATTGAGGGCGGGACCAGACAGCTATTGAACGTGGGTACTAATCTCGAAACTCCTCCTTTCGGTGGCATGAGATGCAGGCGCAGAGACACCAGCGAGATGCTCGCCTCGAGTTGCCTTCAATCCGTCTGCCATACGCCACTACGTATCCAAGCCTCTGTCGATGATTCGACAGCAGCAACACGAATGAGCCTCATGATGTTAGTGGACTCTTCCACCGTTTACTTGCTACAAATCTGGTGCTGAATGCGATGGACTCGAGAAGGCGCAATGAGGCACCGGGACGGGACTGCGCTGTGGTAATTGCTTCTGGTGCTGGTACTGATGCCTACTTGGACGATACGTTGGTGGTGCTGAAGATGTGCTAGAGATAAAGAGAAAAGCTGCGAAAGATTCTGAAGGCCCTTTGGGAGCGATGCGATGGCTGACTGCTGATGTTGGATGTGTTTGTTGATGCTAGTTACGGTTTTTCGCAGTGCTGTAACGAGTGAGTGCGTAGGTGCTAGTTCTTCGATGCTGATGCGCTACCTTTTGCCTATCCGTTGTGGTTTGTGATGTAGCAGGAGTGCAAGGCGAAGTCGATGACGCGACTACTTACGTTCGTAGGACTTGAGGGGGGTCGGATGATGAGGACGAGGAGAGGAAGGGAGGTGACGACGAAACCTCAAAGTCTGACTGACTCTCTGCTACCGTTCTCCAACCACTCAGCGGGGCGAAACAAGTCACTGTGCCAGTCTGCTGCCTCAAAAATTGAGTCAGTTCTGGTACTGCTGGCGTGCTGCCCCATTTTTCTCGCTTTCTACCATTCTGAGCTGCTCATCACTTTGGCGCGCGCAATCTCGAAAAAATAGACTGGCAGAGCTGACCTTGGGCTTGGATGGCTGAGTAAATCGTGCTTGTCGCTTCTCACTCTGCCGTCTGCTGCCTTGTCTTTTCGCTGCTCTGCGATTGACTGACCAGTAAGCCTCTCTCTCGCCTACTGTACAGAGCAGCAAGCAGCAGCAGCAGCAGCAGCACTGCGCCTGCCTGGCTGCAAGCAAAACAGAGAGACTGGATTGCGGCATCCAAGCCTAAAATTTCGTATCTGAGCTCGAGTTCCTCGCCTCTCATTTTGTAATCGATCAATTAGGGCTTTGGACCTCGGCCGAGCCACAGAAGCACGCGGATAATTACAAATTCGTGAAAAGGAGTTCAAATGGCCGCTTTTGCCCTGGTCTTTTTTTAAGGAGATCGCCGGCGAGGCAAGCCAGCAGTCTCGTGTTCGCAAAGCTGAGTCGAAGCAAGTTCGAATTCTGCGCTCTGCAGACCTGGCAGAACTTTCAAGGTTGCAGACCGAGTGAGTATCCTGCTGAGCAAGCTTCGAGAGACTTGTGTGCTCAAGTGCTGATGGCAAGCCATGAGCAAAGACGAGGCAGCACACGGCGACATTGGCGGTAGCTCAGCGTCTGTGCCAAATTTCTGCTCACCCTCACGCGCGCGTTCAAGATTCATCGCAGCACAGCGCAGTGTCTCTGTCTCGCAGATTCCAATGGCCAGGCCAACGCCAGATAGGGCAGCCCAGCGTAGCCAATTGAGCGAGAGTCAGTCACATCCACAACCGCCATTCGTCATCATCCTTCTCTTTCCCCCAGTAACACACTCACATCCTCATACATCAAGATGGTAAGATATCCATTCCAGCATCATCAGCACACGTCTCGCATCGCAGCATCGCCGCATCGCCGCATCGCCGCATCGCACGCACACACAAAGTTGTGGTCTCCAACGTCAGTCAATCAGCACTTTTCGACACAGCAGCATGATACATCGACAAAGCAGAGCCATTGGAATGGTTGCGTCCAGGATGCGGCACCAACGCCTTCCGACAATGGTGACAACGCACGGTCATGAACAGCAGCCTTACTTTCGATCTGTCATAAACATGGCATTTCCCGAGTCATCGTAACATTGTCCCACATCATTCGGCATCGACGACTATCCCTAAAGACTCGGCAACCCTCGCCAACCACTCGCCACCGATCATGTCATGGGCTTGAAGGTACGGCAGCTCCATCTTTTCGACTTATCACGCCACACCATACTACTGGTATCATCACCGGCCACCGGGATAGCGAGGACCGCACAACGCTTTTCGCCTCGATGGTCACTGGCACGCCACTTGTGGTACACAGCATGTCTTCAGGCAAACTTTTGCTCGTCATCACATTCACCTGTGGCTAGAGTTTCCGTCAGGCAGTTTCTATCGCGCTGTCGATGGCAGAACTGCAGGAATTGTGCGGTCCCATACGCTCCATTGGCCACACCGGCGTCGACAACCAGGGCACACCGGAGCAGCATGTCTTTACTCGCCCGGCGATGTGGAAGTTTTAGCCTCTCGCGCTCCCTCGCGAACCTCTTTTTCGCCAATCGTTCACACCAGCAACTTGCGTGTCAAAATTTAGAACAGAGTGTAGCTCAGCATGGCTCATGTCACATCGACACTCTTCGGCCTTCACTGCACTGTGATTGCAACCGCATCAACAGCTCAAACCGACACCGATACATTGCCAGCCGCTTCGCACCCTTGCCCATCGCACCTGTGCTCACACTCGACCTTGACCCGACCGCACTTTGCTGCCTTGCTGCGCTGCGAGACTTTATGCTGCTCAACCTAACCCGAAAGTGCAAATGAGCTAACCACATTCCTCTTTCACCGCTTCTCCCCCTCAGACTCTCGCCGTCGACCTTCTCAACCCCTCCGCCGAGCAGCAGGCTCGCTGCCACAAGCTCAAGCGACTTGTGCAGAACCCCAACTCTTTCTTCATGGACGTCAAGTGCCCTGGTTGCTTCGCCATCACCACCGTCTTCTCGCACGCCCAGACCGTTGTTGTTTGCGGCTCTTGCGCTCAGGTCCTCTCGCAGCCTACCGGTGGTAAGGCTCGTTTGACCGAGGGCTGCTCTTTCCGTAAGAAGGCGTAAATCGGTGTTTTCCGCAAAGAATACCCCAATTTGTGTTTCTTCTCTCGTCCCGATCAGCATTCTCCCCACACACACACGAAAAAAATGGATGTCTCCTCTATAGCATCCTCTTAGAAAAGAAATGCTACGCCTTTTGAAGCACCAGCGATAATATTGGCCTCTTGTAGCTCCCCCTTCTCTTTTGTATCATCTTGCCTTTCTATTTTGCACATGGCTTTTTCTTTTGCGTTTATACACACACGTTGAAGCGCATTCACATCCTTGCCTTGCATTCTCAAATGCTTTGCAACCCACACACACACACACACACAACAACGCACGCAATTCATTTTGCATTGTTCAAAACAACTTCGCACGTCTGATCTTGATTGTTTCGTGGACTGAGATCGAATTCATTGAGACTGAGCGAGCCTTTGAGGCGGCATGATTTGATGCAGGGTCCGACGAGCTGGGAACAATGTGACGCTCAAGAGATGTGAGGAAAAGACAAGAAAGGAGGGGCGAGCTTTTCTTTGACACGATCAGTTTTCGAATGTTTTGGACTCTTGCCACACACAAGAAGGCAACGGCAGGCCTTGGTACTTGGGGGGTTTTCAAGCGTGTCAAAGAGAGGGTTTGATCGAAGTCTATTGCGAGAAGGAGCATTAGCGTGGAGTGAAAGTGAGGAACCGGGCATGCAGAATGTTCGGGGGGAAAGCTCATGGTTCTGCTAAACGACCCAAGCGGCCTTGGGTCGAACTTCGTATCCTTCAGAACCACGTCGTACGATTACTCTAGCATCAGCTTGACCAATCTCTTGCTCCTCCTCATCGACTGCGTACTCTTGGTCGAAATCATCTTGAAATACCTGCGCTTGATACTCATTATACTGACTAGCATAGTGCAGCTGTTCAGCACTAGGTTCAGCAACCCTCTGGGGAAGGGAAGGAACACAACCAACCGGAATGTCGTCATCTGAACCAGAAGAAATACTAGATCCCCCTTCCTCTTCACTTTCATCCTCCCTTCCTATCTGCGCATAGGCAGGGGTAGAGCCGCGATATCGGAGCGACCAAGAATTGGTGGGTCGCAACATCGGATTAAAGCCCGAGCCGTAGGTGAAAGGCGAACTTGACGTTGCTCCGGGAGGCAACCCCGACACAGAGTCCGAGGGGTAGGAGGGGAAAAGCGCCGGAGCTGAGCCGCTGTCAATGCTCCATCCGTGTGAAGAGTAATTTGGGGTCGATTTGGATGGGTCTTTTGGTGGCCATCTGTATTGGGCGCCTTGGTCTGTACCGCGCACCAATGAGATTATGTCAGGAAAGGAGGGCGGAGGTTTTAGTGTCAGCGATACAAGGCAAAACGGAGCAGTATCCACGAAATCGAAAGCACACAAAAGATTGAGTTGTAGGTGGGTCCCATCTATGTCTATAATTTCCACAAGAAGAGAAGGGTAGGAGTGAAAGAGGGGGACGTACATAAACGATGGATGGTGATGTTTACGCTCCCCCCTTCCCCCTTCCCCCTTCCCACTCCATCTCTGCCTCTTTCTTTCTCATGGGGAAAGATACGGTTGAGCCTGAAACCTCAATCTAGCCTCTGACTCTGGCTCTTCGCCTCCTCCAGCTTGCCGCCAGCGTTGCGAATCGTGATATTCCTGCCACCTTCTCTGCTGTCGATGCCAATCCTCCCACCGCAAACGATGTATCACTGAAGCTTCCAACTCTGGATTCACATAACATTCATCTTCCTCATCTAGCTGCACCGCATCCTCATCCATCACATCTCTCTGATCTTGCAACGCAACCTGTTCCCTCCACCTCCTCGATTGAACACTCCTAAACAACCACTTGCACAACCTCTTTCGTCTACTTCTAGTGTACTTACCTAACCCATCACTCGTCTCGTACCACACTCCATCGCCTCTCGCCCCTTTTCCCCCTCTGCTGCCTCCTGGCAAGCACCACAACCACCACCTATCCCCCAGCACACTCCTCACATTCCTTCCCACCCCCAAATCATAAGGATACTTCACCTTCCTCACCCTCCCCCTCCTAACCATCGTTGCAACTCGATCCTTCTCCCAACCCTCTATCGTAGTTTGATTTATCGCAACACAGTAAAAATGATACCCACTAAACACACCCACCAAAACCACCACCGGTATACACAATGCATAATTCACCACCAACCAAACCAACTCTCGCACACCAGGCTCCCTCCAATACCCATAGCTGTTGAACTTGTCCAACACCCTACACGACACCATCACCAAATGATAAAGACAGGTTACATCAACGAAAAAGAGGAAGCGGATGAAATGGGCATAGTTAAAATGTCCAACGCAATTCGCTAGCCAGGGACAATGGTGGTCCATCCTCAAAACGCAACGTTGGCAAGTTTTACAGTGATGTGCCCGTGGTGGTTTGTATGCGCTGCATGTTTTGCAGTATCGTGGCCTGAGGATGGTTTCTTTCAACTCTATCACTCCCTCTGCGGAGTGAGGATGGGAAGAAGAAGGGGGATGCAAGGCGGACCAATCAGGTTCCCAACCCAAGGGAACGGAACCTGGATCGGTAAAAACGCACAAATAGTAGTTGTAAAAGATTCCCATCAAGCCCAGATTGAACGGCACCAGCACTGCCGCAAGCCCCAGGAGGGAGAAGGAAGGAGTCTTGTGGTAATAGGGAAGCATGATGCACAGTTGTGAAGAGAAGCCAAGGATGGCGATTAGGGTGAGGGTACAGCTGATCCATATGTATTCGGTGCGTTTGAGCGGGGTTCGTCGCGCACGACATGGTGGGGTTGAGCCTCCTGAAGGTGTGGCATTGTGGCCGGTATGGGCTGTTGGCTGAGAACCGTGCTCTTCGCCTTGATGCTGAGGAGGGGTAGAGGGGTGGGTTAGCAGTGGTTGATCTTCTTGCGGACGAGCGAAGCTGTCGAGATGCGCATCACTCTCTGAGGATGGATAGGCGCCGTCGTCTAGATCCCCACCTATCGCTTTATCAGCATAGTGAGCCGTACTCGCCTGCACAGGCTCAACTCGCATCGCTTTGATTTCTTTCGCCATGCTGCTACAGTTCGAACTAGCCTTCCTGTTCAACGTGCCTACGAAGTGGGTGTTGAAGGTCGTTCATGCAGTCATGACAGCTAATTCTTGAGGTCGTAAACGTGTGGCTTGAACGGAATCGTGAGTGCGCCAGCGCGATGGGTCGGACCGGCCGATCGTAAGCTATTCTGCAAGGCGAGGTTTGAGGTGGTGGTCGTAAGAGTGGATGCAAAGGAACTGAGCTGACGAGCTGGAGGATCAAGAAAAGTGGAACAACGTGTGTGGAGCGTGCGGGTTGGCTTCTCCGAGGACCCTTTTGGAGAGGCTTTACTGAAGCCGCGCGCGACACCCAATATTTCAAGTGTTACTTTTGGTCGGCCAGTTTTGGTTCAGCAATACTTAACTTGCGGCATGCTTTCCGCACGAACGAGTTGCCTAGTGATGAGCAATCCACAGCTCTCTATTCTCTCACTTTTCTCGGTGTATATCAAGCTGGTATGCTTCTTACCATCACAGGCTGCTGAAAGAAGATGATGCGAGTCCTTGGACTATTGAGATCAGGAGAAGAGACTATATACAAGAAAAAGGGTCGGCGGCGGCTCAGAACACGGCATCTGAGCTTAGCCCAGAGTCCAGAGCGGTTTCAAGAGCGGAATGATTGGTAGCTTGAAAGTCAAAGGATACGGGCAGGTGCAGCCGATCGAGCAAAGGATCCTTGACAAGGACGCAAAAAGAACAAAAAGCAGCAATGACGACGGTCAAGTCATGGAGGAACAGCAATCTTGCGCATCGAAGCTGGACCTGTACATCAGCGCTACCGAGATGACTGAGTGGGCTGCTGACTTTACATAACAACACAGCAAGAGTTCTGCTTCTTTGCCGTCTTGTAGAACATCTTGCTCTGTTCGCTCAAAGTACCACTCTTCTCCACCAACTTGTCCAGATCCTCGCCTCTCTGCAAGACCGAGTCGATTGTCTTATGCTGCATTACCCGCCATCGCCAATCAATATCACCAAGATTTGGTCAGCTGTGTCTTATTCCTCACTACATCCACACTGTGTTGTGGTAGTGATACTTACCAGAACGATCTTGGTCTCATCCAATTCCTGTTGAACCTTCATGATTGTATCTGCCTGACGAGGATCCTGGTATCTCTTGACGTAATCGACAGATTGCGGGAAAGCGCTTACACCGAGCAGAGCCTCACCTTTGGGAGGAGCGGTGGCAGAGCCGGTGGTGATAGCGTTAACTTTGGACTCCCATTGCGATTTGGGGACCTTGATTACGAATTCGTCCAAAGTCTTGTTGAGGAGAGAGAATGCAACGCGAACGGGGTATTCTGTGTCGGTGATGAGAACACCAGTGATCCCATCCGAGGCGGGACGGGAGTGAACGTGAGCGATATAGGAGTTTTCCTGTACTGATTGTCGTTGTGTTGGTTGGGTTCTTTCTGCGACAGTCTACCATACCAGAAACGTGAGGAGATCATGCTTGCATTAGTAAGTTGTGAATGAGAGAAAAGGTACTGGAGATAAGAGATGCCGAAGAATTGGCACTGGGACTTACTCGAGCCATGAACCCCATCATATCCTGTACAGTTCCTCGTTGCAACCAAGAAAAGCTACCCAACTCCCATGCTGTTGTCAAAGGAACAGCTCCAGCTCCAGGTGGACTGGCGAGGATGAGTAGGCCGTAGATCTGCATATTTGTAATGTAAGATGAAGGAGGAGGAGGAGGTGTGGAGGACCGATGGCGAAGGGTGGAAGGTAACGGTGAGAATTGAAAGCTCCACGCATGCAACGTGAGCTGTGCTGCTGAATTTCAAACAGCGGGGGGATCAACTGCAAGAGCTGGGGCTCGAGGTTGAGGCGGACGCGCTGTGTGTGTGTTTCTGCAGGTGTGCCTATTTCCAGCAGCCCCACAAGATCAACACACAACGCCCCTGTCCTCCAGACACAGACTCACACTCACGACGTCCCAGCAGTAATGCCTCCCTCACTGCTATGTCTGCAATGAACACCATCTCATTCCCCACTTCTGTTCTCACTGTGATGGGGAAAATGCGTTGATGATGATACAGAATAACATTACAAGTCCAAACCATACAAGTACAATGAATTCAAGTAGTGCGAGACTTGTCAATCTCAATCGCTTCCATCATCCTGACCCTCAACAACCTTCCTCAAGAAGCCAAACACAGCACCAGCCCGTCTCCTATCACTAGCATCTGCACCGTCGTCATCCCCACCGCCACCCTGCGAGCGCTTGAGAAGCGACTTCTTCGCCTCACTAACAGCATCTCTACCCGGTACTTTTGAGATCTTAATCCTCCCCGAGCCGACACTGATCCCCGCTACACCGATGCGTGTTAGTTCCAAAGCGTCCAGAGGAATCGAGGTGTGCGATGAGAGGTAGTGGTTCAGTGCTGGAAGCAGGGGTTCTTCTGTTCAATTATCAAATGGATGGATCTGAGTGTTAGTAATTCCTTCGGCTCAGGACTGTGTGAAAAGGGGGTGAGGAAAACGGAACGTACCTAACGACAATCCATCCAACAAACTCATACACACCTCCCAAGGAACCGTCAACGTTAGTGCACTAAGCTCTGGCGCCGGCCCTACAACTGCTTTTCCCCCTTGTCCCTCCGCCTTGACTTTCAACGGAAAAGCAAAAACCAATTCCACCGGCTTGACTCCCGCATCACCTCCCTTCTGCTGTTCAGATCTCTCCACTCCCTCCTTTGCACCCATCTCCATCCTCGTCTGTCTAACAATCAACTCTGCTAGCGCTTCCAACTTCTCCCCTCTGAGCCTCGACGCAATGGCAGCAGCCCCATTGGCGGACGAAATCCGACAATCAAATCTCTTCTGAATCCAGTCCAATGCATGACCCAGTACTATAGGCCCTACATTCACATTTGATGCTGCCAACAGCGGATCTGCACTGGCTGAAACCACAGAGGGGGCCTTGGTAGCGATCAATGGATACCGTCTTGACGTACGCGACCTATCATCTCTCGTAGTCGAGGCCGGGAAGAAAACAATATGACACAACTCTGCTGGCGTTGCTTCTTGTGTACTCTTCGATCGAAGTAGTGACAGGCGATTCTTTGAGTTATCTTGTTCAGCAGCAGGTTTACCAAGCTCGATCTCGATGGCCCAGGGACGTGCTTTTGCCTCTCCACCTCCATTGCTTTCCTGCAACGCCCCCGTGAACTCGCCATCATCGAGAAACCCTATGCGTACGTGCCCGACTCGATCCGTATCCGCACGCCGTCTACGCTCGGGTGGACGCAAATCCCCCGACTCAGGATCCCGCGCGTCGATTGTGAGACCAGCTGATTCCAAGAACCCAAATCCATCGCTAAGTCGGAGGTTAATGTAGTGATGTAGTTCGGTTCGAAGCATGTGGAAGAGTGGTCGGGAGACTTCCTGGATCGAAGCGGGTAAAGAGGAGAAGTGGAGTGGTGAGACTGTGTGTAGGCGTAATGTGCGGTCGAGAAGGACGCGATCGGAACGCGCCCATTTGGGGTCATCATGGACAGTTGCGGCAGCAGCCGAGGAAGAGCCTCGGGTTCGTCTGCGGATGGAAGAAGCGACTGAGCCTGAGTCTGTGGTTGAGTCGTCCCCTGAGCGACGAGTAGAGCCGATGGATGGGGAAGGACGTGGATTGGTGCGCTGCATCTTGGTGGGCGTTGCTACTTTGCTCGTTGCCGGTGGTCGCTTTTGGGCGCCGCGTGCACGAGAAGCGGAGATGCCCTGGTCTAGTGTCCTTCGTGATGATGAGGACGACATGGTCGCTGTGCTGATCCCTGCTCAGTCCGAGCGGCTGTGTATTGTTTGTAGAGGTCCTAGTCGACGGTGCGACGCGGGAGATGCCGAGGTACGAGCCTGATCGATGAACACGCAACGAGATTGAGTTGGCTCAGGTAAGACCTGCGAGTCGAAACGCGTGAAGCTTCCGACTTTAAACGGTGTGGCGTGTAAAGCTTTGTTTGCGAGTTGGTGCAGGGCAGCTCTAAGTCGAGCTCGGATATATGTGTTGGATGGATGCGGCGGTGATGGTAGTGATGGAAGACTAGAAGTAACAAGTCGAGGAGCTGAATCCTGCAGAACAACAACACCGAGAGCCGATTCCTCCACCCGCAGCTCGAAAATTGACAGCACGCAAGAGGCAGGCTTGCAGCCTGTCACTGCGCTCAGAAACGGAAAGACAACACTTTCATGGCGCGTCGACGCGACCCAAATTGCCTCTCAGCGTGACACTTTCTCACCACTCACCCTAAGCAACCGACCGCCTCGCAAAGCAACCCCCACCCGCTTGCAGCTCGGAATCAGCTCAATCTCAGTCAAAACACGCACAAGCATTCTACACGATGGAGAGTCACTGAGAAATAATGGTCCATTCAATTGATGCTTTGTGCAAAGATAATGATGCGGCAAAAGTGAGGGGTAAACAGCGCGCCACGGTTTGAGCGGAACCGTGGTTTTGCACGACTAGCGGGGACAAAGAGAAACGACATAAGCAATAAACGATATTTGACAAGCAAACATGAGGGGAAGGGGAAAGAGATGCGAGACGATGGCCAAGCCCGTTCGGGACTCAGCTAGACTCCGATCGCCGTCAGCCCATCATGGCAAGGGTTGGGAGGGCCTACATATTACAAGAACTCTAGAGAGGTTGTTGAGAGTGAGAATTGTTCGAGACAAGTTGAGCAGGCAGGCAACGAACTGGAAGAACGAAGGTGGAGAGAATATGCAGAGCGGAAAAGACGCGATTGAGAGAGTGTGTGTGCGAGAGAGCGATGAGAGAAAGAGAAGATGCCGGTTTTTAGAGGTGGGTGAAAGTCCCCATGCGCTTAGAGCGACTTGCAGAACGAGCAGTTCAGCTGGATCGTCGAAGAGAACACCGCTGGCAAGATGATCAATGCCAAGAAGACGGCGTAGGAGAAAACGAAGAGGAACAAGTACCTCCATACGATCGACCTTCGCTGCTTGCGCTGACGAAGCGAGAAAATGGGGGCGTGAATCTGCTTCGAAGGTCGCAGCCAGAACAGCGCTGTCGAGTGCAGCTTGTCAAAGTAGGGGATCAAGCATGGCAACGACAGACCGAACAGCAAGACATGCGCAGTGAGGAAATCGGCAGAGAAGAGCGACATCTCGATGATCTTGACAACAAACTCTCGTGCAGGTTGACTGAAGGCGTGTCCACCAAGACCACGGCCGTACCATCGACCAGTCCACCAAGCGCGGTTGGTCTCGTCGTGCTTGAGCTCACGCGAGAGAACAAGAGCGATGAGGATCTTGAAGATGGCTCGCTGAATGGCAATGACGGCGATCACACCGAGAACGGCGTGCGAGGCGTTCCAGAGCTCCAAGAACCAGAGGAACTCGAAAGCGACGATCACACCGATGACGGCGAGAACGTGAGCAATCGAGGCCATGATCGAACCAAACTTGGCGCAGCAGTTGTTGAGCGCAGGACCAAGGAACATGCTGATCAAGAAGAGAACCAGCAAGATGGCGGCGTTCCAAACGATGGGACCGAGAGCAATGATGGCAATACGGACAATGGCACCCTGAGGCGGGTCTCCGGTCTGGTGGAAACTCTTGACGAAGGCATAGGCGACAACGAAGATGACGGCAAGGCAGATGGGGAAGATGACCTCGGCGAACAAGATCGTCCTCCAACCAGCACGGGGAACATCACCGGCGAGCTTCTCGCTTGGGTGTCCGAGACGCTTCTTCTTGTAACCAGTCACCTTGGTACGGCTGAGACGGCAGTAACCGATCCACGAGTTGGCGTGACTGCGGCTGTTACCACGCGACATCCAGCGGAGGAACTCGCGGTAGTCGATGATGAAGTCCGAAGCAGAGAACTGGTGAGGGTTGAACAAGAAGGGAGCAATGCAGAGAGCCAAGATCGAGATCCAGAAGTAGATCAAGTGAGGGATCCAGAGCGTCAAGGTGATGTAGAGCAGCAAGAGCAAGAGACGCATGCCCGAGTAGATCGAAGGACCGGCGAATCGACTATACAGCAAAGCGAAGCTCTGGCGAGTGGTAGCGAAACCACGACCAGTGGCAATGTAACGAGCACCGCCGAAGGTCAAGTTGCTGATAATCGAGTGCGAGTAGATCATAGTCGAGAAAACCTCGAAGATGGGGCTGAGACTCATGAAGTGCTTAGCCAAACGGACGAAGGCCGAGACGGCACCTCGCTCCGAAAGCTCCTGAAGGAACAGCGGCAAGAAGGCAATCATGAAGACGAGGAAGATCGAGATAATGGTACGCTTGATCCAGAGGAAGACTGGGTTCAAGTAGTAGCAACCACCC
Organism: Ustilago loliicola; assembly: GCA_022963135.1. Lineage (NCBI taxonomy): Eukaryota > Fungi > Basidiomycota > Ustilaginomycetes > Ustilaginales > Ustilaginaceae > Ustilago > Ustilago loliicola. Next base: position 1,047,446 of record JALCUU010000013.1, on the reverse strand, counting down.
GTGCCGACAATGTACTCGCTGTTGGTAGTAGCGCAAACACGAAGCTGCGAGTTGAGCGTACCAATGAAGACCATGGTGAACATGAAGAGCTGCACCGAAAGAATGACGAGGATGTTGTTGATGTGGAAACCAGGGTGGCCGTAGTAGAAGGTGAGGAAGCGGTCGACGGGGAGCTGAGTGCCCAAGTAGTAGTATTCTCGGGAAAGCATCTGCTCACCCATTCCGTTACCGAGCTTGGTGGTGAAGTTGAGAATGGTACCGAAACCAAGATCACGACCCTTACCACACTGGTAGTACTCGACGTGCTTGATGCGTCCACCTCGTCCGAAAGCAGTCATACCTGCATAGATATCTTCGTTCAAGTGAAGACCCTTCTGCGCCTTGGAGACACCACCACGTGTAGTCATGAAGATGGTGTTGAGGAAATCGGGGTGACCGTAGTGAAGCTTACCACCGATCTGAGCAAGACCTCGACCAGCCATAGTACCGAACGTCTGTTCCTTACCGGCCGCGACGTCACCAAGGATACCAATGTTTTCAGAGAAAATGTACTCTCGGGCACCGAGAATGGCGACGGGAGCCTTGGCGAATTCCTGGTGACCGGATCCGTAAGGGTTCTGGTTCGAGACGTTGAACGACTCGAATTCACCAAGGACACTGCGGACCTTAAGACACTCTTCGAGGTAGTTGTCCTGGTTGGCATCGATAAGCTGAACGTATTCACCGCGGTTGAAGATGATGGCGTGGTTCTGGTTGTCCGACTTGCCGTCACCGAGAATAGGGTTACCGGGCAGCTCGACGCGGAACTTGGGACGACGCTTTCCATTGGGCAAGATCTCCGAGTGACCATCGACAAGAGCAGAGAACCAGCGCGACTCTCCACCTTCCTTGCGAGGCGCCTCCTCGTCGAGGTAGGCAATCTGCAGATCGGGGTAGGCACGGAGCAAGAACTCGGCATTTTCCTGTTCCTCCTTGTTGAACTTAGAGTAACGCTGCATCGAGATGACGAACTTGAACTTGCGGCGAGACATGCGTTCCAACTCACGCTCGAGCTTCTCGGTGTTGCCGCCAAAGAGCTGGACAACCTCGGGGTTCTCGACACGGTAGAGGAGCTTGATAGCCTTGGAGTAATTCATGAATCCGGAGACGGTACGGTAGAGAGTCTGAGCACGGAGTGAGGACCAGATACGAGTTCGGAGAGTGTACTCGGGAGCAGCCGACTTGAAACCGATACAGTAAAAGGGCAAGTCATCGGCCTTGGCCGAGTTCTTGGTACCGGACTTTTCGTCGCTGTCACCACCGAAAGGCGAGTTGCCACCGAAACCGTGCGACTCCTCGGCGAGGATCTTGGTGTCCTTGACGAAGTTGTCCCATTCGACGGGGTGAAGCTGCTTGAGGTACTCGAGCAAGGTGACACGGGTGTTCTGGTCCTCCTCGCGAATGATCTCACGGAGCGAAAGCAGGATCTTTTCCGAGTAGTGGGGCACGAGAACAGTGAAGGTGGGCATGGCGTCGATAGGAAGAGGCTCGGGGAGGGCAGTGGTGAGTGACTGAGCAAAGAAGCTGATACGACGCTCGGCCTCGGAACCCTTGGGGAAGAACTCGGGCTTGATACCCTTGTCGGTCTGGCTGATGAAGAAGGTAGGAGCACGAAGAGTTCGCTTGCCGTTCTCGCCAGCAGGCACCTGGTGGTAAAGGAGCTTCTGGACGTGGTCGATCGAGAGCAAGTGCTCACGGTACATCGAGATGATGATGGCGTTCCACACCTGCGAGACGAGCACCTTGGGCTTGTACTTGATCTCCATGTCGGCGGTGGCGAGAAGCTTGGCGTAGATACGCTTAGGCAAACGCTGGAAGATGTCGGACCAGGGTGTCCAGATGGACAGACCCATGTGGAAAGACCAACCGATAGAGAAGACCGTGTTCCAGATGACGTACCACAGGAACGTGTCGAGGAAGAAAAGTGAGAGATCCATGATGGTCATGAAGGACAAAGCGAAAGCAGGCTGGTTGGCGCAAAGAGCGGTGCCAAAGTACTTGTCACTGCATCCCTGGACCTTCATGGTGATCATGACGGCAAGAGGATCACGGAACGAGAGGGTCAAGAAGAAGTACGACTCGGTAAGCTTGCATCCGAAGACGAGAGCCCAGAGCAAGATCGAGACGGCACGGTGACTCTTGACCAGAGGAGCGTACGAGGCAGTAAAGGTCTGGTTGGCCAGATACTTGCGCGCCTTGCCTGCAACACGGTCACCAAACATTCGGCCCGAGGGCAGAATGGAGAAGAGTGCAGTGATGCATCCAGCGACAGCCAAGTGGACGATTGCGATGATGTTGGCAATGTTGCCGCTGTTGTTGAAGCCAAAGACGTAGACAGCAGGGGCAACGGTGACAGCAAGACAGATAGCCAAGAAGATCATGCGGCGCATCAAGTGGCTCGTGTTGTTCCAGGTGGTAGGAATGTAGGAGAACTCGGCCATGGTGGCAGCAATCATGATGAGCGACGAAACAGCACCACCGAGACCGGCGGCGGAAAGCGACTCGGCGGTGGTGGGGTTTCGGGAACGAGCGTAGACCTTGGGAGCGTTGTAAGCAGTGTAGTAGAAGAAGACCGAGATATGCAAAATCCAGATACGATTGAAGTTGACGAGAAGGTGGAAGAAGGAGCGCTTCTCCTTGTAGGTCTTGAAAAAGACACGGGGCCAGTCGATCTTGTCAAACTTCATGAAACGCTGGCTTGGAGGCACATCGACGAGACGTGTCTTGTCGTTGAGGATGATCCTGCCAATGCCTTCGGGGTACCAGAAGAGCTGGTTGACATCGTCGTATCCGATGATCTTGTCGTGATCCTTCTCCTTCTTGACGAACTTGCCGTCCAACACCTCAAAGACCTGGTCGCGCAAGAAGCGGTAGAGAGGCTTGACGACAGCACGGAGGTAGAGACCTTCGGGGACAGGCTCCATGCGGTTCTGGCACTCGGGGGAGCGGTAGTAGTCGTCAGCACACTTGAAGATGAAGCAGAGACATTCGGGCACGAAACGGACCTGTCCACCTTCACCCCAACAGAGGAGGTAGAGGGCAACCTGTCGCAATCGGTCGTAGTCGCTCATCTTGAGCATGGCATCCCTCCATCGTGCGGATGCGGTCTGCAAAGACTTGGCACTGGCAGTCTGGAGCTTTGCTGCTGCGCTGCCGGCGTTGCGTCCTCGGTTGGCCATGCTGGCTGCACGCGCGAGACCGGGATTCTGCACCTTGCCGATGGCGTCGTCGAGGTCGAGCTGGGCTGCAAAGTACCACTTGCGGTAGTTGGCGTGCTCACCGCCAATGTAGTCTGCGTGGATGGTCATAAGAGCCTGCTGCGGGGTCATGCGACTGGAACGCGAGTCGAGCATGATCATGAGGTGGTCATACATGTTACGCATGTTGTCGCGCTGGAAACCAAACTTGTTGGCCAAGTCGATGAAGATGTCCTCAATTTCTTCTTTGGAGAGAGAGATATTGTGCTCGGCGGTCCATGCTGGGTAAGGTTCACGCTGACGGTAACCGCCGCCTGCGCCGGCATCTGGGTATGGGCTGGAGATGCCCGAGGGAGCGTAGGAGCCCTGACCGAACTGGCTACCGGGGCCAGAGGGGTAGCCACGTTGCGCAGACTCGGCAGAGTAGGCATAGCTGTCCTTGTAAGCACCACCCTCGTAAGAGTCGGCATCGTAACCATGACCAGGGATGAGCTCACCATCGGATCGTTCCGAGGCGTATGTGTCTCTACGTTCATTGGGGAAGTAGCTGGCTTCGCTGCTCTGGTCTTCGTGGAAGGCAGCACCAGCGAAAGGGTTGGTAGGTGGCTGCTGTTGCGGTGGCGCGCCAGCGCCGTGATGGGACGACATGCCGGGCTAAAGGTTGTGTTGGTGGAAAGAAGGCTGTAAGGCCTAGTGCAGACGCTGTTGTTGATCGATCGACAATCAAGAAAAGGAGATGCAAGCGCTGTGTCGATCGAGTGCAAATTGCTATAGGCAGGCCTATCAAAGGCGAAGGATGCTGCTAGACGATTGCGGCGATAGATGATGCGTGTGTCTGCGCTTGTTGATGGTTGTCGTTAACGGAAAGATGATGAAGAAGAAGAAGCGAGTCGACTCCAAGCGTGATCCGAACGAAGATGTCGAGAGTAACAATGACCAGCAGAGCGTTGATGTGTGGTCGTCTCTGTCCTTGCTGTGTCTCGTCTCGACTTTGTCTCGTGTTGAAACTGTTTTGCGATGACCTCAGGTGCTCGATTGAGGGCCGCTGACAGAGAGAAGATCGGATGGAGAAAGAGTGAGGTGTCGGAGGGATGTCGGGTGGAGTAAGAAGGTGAGGATGGCGAAGACGAAGAAAGGTTAAGCTTGCGTCTGTCGGTCTGATCACGGACGAGCAGGAGAGAGAAGCGGAGAGGATCGATACCAAAGAGCCTGTCTCTGTAGCGCTGTCTGGCTGGCTGGCTGGCTACCGTAGACTTCTTGACCGAGAGTGAGAGGGTCTGTGAGGGAGAGACAGCGATGGACTTGGCTCAACTTGGCAGGGCAGCAAAAGGGGGAGAATTGAGAATCCAAGTGACAGCGAACGATGCGCAGATCGTACAGTAGTTTCATTTCGGCGGCGGAGCACAGCAGCGGCAGCGGCGCAGGTGAATACAAAAATCGACCCTCTCCCTCTCCCTCTCCTCTCTCTCTCTCTCTCTGTGGCTCAGGGGCTGCAGAGGAGAAGCGCAGACTGCACAGCCAGCAACCCAACGCACGCCGAGACAGGCGTAGGAGCAGTCACAAATTTCGCAGCGACCTGCGTTAGCCGAGCGGACATAACCCAGGGAAAAGAGAGAAAAGCAAGTAAAACAATAATTCAAAAATCATCATCACTGCTCATTTACAGCAACCACACAGCACAGCGCAATAACGACTTGAGCGAACGTTTCAAAAGCTTTGCTTTGCTTTCAATATAAACACAATATGGAAGAGGCATTCATTCGACCTGCTTTCGTAGCTTAGCACGTTGGTCGGGACGTTGAGCCATCAAGATACAATAATGGAAGCGCATTGCGAAGACCGAAGCGCGGAAGAATGCATAAGAGCGGCCGGCAAGCCAACAAGCCGTGCTTAGGAATGAAAGGAATAGACAAAACACGGCGATACATAAGTCAGACCGTGGTCAGTCAGTCAGTCAGGCAGGCAGCGTAAGGGTGTAGGGTGCAAAGCAAAGCTCTTCAGGGGCTCAGTGATGCGATGCGTTTCATGGATTCCTATCTCTCCCAGAGCCCTGAGCCTGTTTAGAGGCATCACTTTTGGCCAGCACACACACACACACACACGCAGAAAACACCGAGGCAGAAATGAGAGGGTGAGAGCTTGACCGGCTTCCTCTCAAGCATTGCAGCTGCAGCGAACAATACAGTAAGTCTACGCGGAGAGTTTTGTGTGATTTCAAAAAATCAGAAATCAAGCGAGTGTCCTTGGAAACTTTTGCATCAAAGAAAAGTGAAAACGTGAGGGGCCGCTCCGATCGGTACCGTCCCTTTCGATGCTTGGAAAACACTGCTCAAGTGCCTCGTTTCTTACCGTTCGAATTTCGAGATCGTCACCCGTCCTTCTCGGGCTGTGCCGTGCCAAGTAGAAGCGAATATGTAGGAGTAAATTTACCTTTTTGTGAATTTAATCGTCGATTCCGCGTCACACTTCATCACACGCATGCTTCTTGCAGCTTGCAGCCTTCTCTCTTGAATGAACAACAACAACAACACGACGACAACGAAGGTTTTTCAAAAAGCTTGCGTGTGTGCTTGCGTGCTTGTGAGGACGTGCAACTCCGCGATTTGGGCGCTTCTTCTAGTTCCATTGCAAATTTCAACTCGAAACGCCGACGCTGGTCCGAATGTCAAACTCATCCTTTCTAGGCTCTCTCTTTGGTGTCGTTGAACCTTGATACTGTAGCTGTGAGGATGCAGAGCCAAGACAAAGCCCAAACGACGAGGTCCGAGGTGCAAAGTCTTGGAAGCTCTCCTTCTTAGAGCTCTGCATGTTTGGCTTGCTGATGACCAACACGAGCGCTATCTCTGTGGTACAGATCTTCCTCGAGATGCAATTCTACCGCCCTTCTTCAGGGTTTGAAAGAAGCACGTTACTGTTGCTTGCGATCGCCGGGGTCTACGCACCGTTGCAGGTGGTTGTTCTCTTGGGCACCATCCGACGCACTTTTGCTTGAGTCGGTGCCGATGGCTTCCCGATTGTTGGCTTCTCAGTTCGCTTCCTGATCGAAGGTGTGTCGACGTCAGATATCGAATCCAACACATCCTGCTAAGGCGACGAAGGATCGACGCTGCATATATGGACCTGCACCAATACCGTTATGCATCTCATTGCCAGCAAAGCGCTTTCTCAAGGTGACCGCTCTCTCTCTCTCTCTCTCTCTCTCATCGTTTGCGCGGGCTAGCACGCGGTTCCCGCATCTTCTTGTGCTTCTCTGTCTGATCAGACGTGTGGGTCCTCGCCCACCGCTGCCGAAGAGGGCTGCATGGGAAGATCGACAAGAAGAAACCCTCTCCTTTCATGTTTGACAGAATTCACCGGTGTTTGAGATTCGGGGTTCTCGTACGGCATGCTTCGAAGACCTCAACTTGCTGTTCAGCATGCTCGATGTCGAGGTCAGTCTTGATTTTGTTGATAGATGGTGGTCACCAACATTGTCTCGATGAGGAGGAAGCGTGCGACATCGTGCAGTGTTAGGTCGACATTTGGCGTGAGGCGGCAAAAATCATTTTGAAGCCTCATTTTGCTCGGCCCTTTTTTTGCGTCTTTTCTTCTGAATTTCTATCTTCGCTTCTGAACATCGTCTCACCAAACCCCGTCGCGCACCTCTTACACGTGACTCGCACTCACACCTAGCGCCAAGAGCTACTTGTCTTCGAACCGAAAACGCCAAGCCAAACTGGCACATACGATGGTGAGAAGCTGCAGAGCCAAGGCCCCACCGAATGACCAAGGATCAACATACAGTACTGTAACACAGCCACAGCCACCAGCAGCCATTTTGCACTACAGTACCTGACAAGCTTTCTCCCGCTCGTACTCTGCCGGATAGGTAGCAGTTGGTTGGCGGAGGTCCTGCACAGAAAGCATGATCCAACGGAAGGTGAAGGGGTTTGTGCCAAGACGGCGCGCTTTGTCCTTTACCAAGCATCTGCGTTTGCCGGCTGGAATCGACGCTAGGCGATCCTCTGTGTAGCATCAGCTGGTTGGCACCTGGGACCCCGCCCTGGAGCTGGATGGCGGCTTGTGAGATGCCGTGACGAGACCGAGCAAACAACAGGCACCGAGACGCGTTCGGAGCGGCGCGCGGTCTGCCAAATTTAGAGCTTTCCTTTTCCGACTGTACAGTACTGTGTTACGAGTTCCTGGACCTCTTCTTCGATCGAGCCCAACACTCTCAAGAGCTGTACGGATGCATCATCAGAAGCGCAACACAGAACACCAGCATGCGAGTCAGCAGCGACGATAGAAGGAGTGATGAGTCGGGTGACCTTGAGCGAGGGTCCTAAATCATGGACGCGCGATCCAATTCGGCTACAGTATTGTGCTCTCTCCGCCAAGGCGAAACGCACCTCCTTACTTTTGGACCCACCTCTCAGGCACATGACAGCAGCCTCACACACAATGTCGATCCATCGTCATAACCCTTGACCACCCCTCTCTTCCCTCTGGAGGATTCCGAGACATCAGCCTCTATCGTCTGATGCTTGGCAAATCCATTGCACGCTTGTACTGCTCTGAGTTCATAGGAATTGGAGCGAGGAGAGTGTGAGGGCTTAGGGGACACCGCGCGCAACCTGTGTGTGCTCTCGTGTAGAAAGGGACCCTGGCTATGCAATTTAGCGCTCCGACATGGACCTCGGAACACCTCAGCTTTCATGGGAGTTCGGCTTCATCTTTCCGCTCCTGCGTGTAAGAGCGAGAGCGCCAGGCTCAGGATGGAGAAGAAAGAGAGGATGTGTGAGATTGAGAGCGCCACTTTCAGGCTCAGACTCAGGAGTTGGAAGGGACAGAGACCATGTAGCTCAAGCGTCGTTTTTGCTGCACATAGCTAGCTCTAGAACACGCTACTCCGATGCCTGACACTGCAGCACTTGTCTCTCCACACACTCTTGCTCTTGGCGGCTTCTCCGCCCCCGCTCTTCCTCTCCGCAGCTCAGCTCTCAACTACTGTAAGCTCATTCCCCTCACTCCATCGTGTCTACCTTTCCTACCATCATCAACCACCAATCCCCAAGCCAGGGTTATTCGTAACGATGGCAGCTCGCACCTCTCTAGGTCTGCTACTGACCCTCGCCTTCACCCTCGTTGCTCTGCTCGCTGCTCTGCTCGCGGCACCGACGACGGCTATCCCGCAAATCACCCGTCGAGGCAAGTACCTCTACAACGGTTCCAATCGATTCTACATCAAAGGCATCGCATATCAAGAACCTGCACCTATCGCTGAATCTACCGCAGCAAATGAAGAAAACGGTGGTTTCCCCGAACCTGATTCCTTCACCGATCCTCTCGCTCTTCCTGATGCATGCACTCGAGATGTTGCCAACTTTCGCGATCTTGGCATCAACACCGTTCGAGTTTACAGCGTGAACTCTAGCCTCAATCATGACAGCTGTATGTCGACGTTTAGTAATGCAGGGATCTATGTGATTTTGGACCTGGCGCTGCCGTTGAATGGAAGCATTAACAGGGCTCAGCCGAGTTGGGACACGGGGTTGTTGGATTTGTATGCGAGAACGATTGATACGTTCAGCAAATATGATAATGTGTTGGCGGTTAATATTGCGAACGAGGTTGTGACGCAGCCGAGCAATGCTGTCGCTGCGCCGTTCATCAAGGCGGCCGTAAGGGATGTTAAGGCGTATTTGAGGAGTAAAGGAAGTAATGTGTTGGTGAGCTACAGCAGTACGGATGGACCAAGTGGTAGAGATGGGTGGAGAGATATGTTGGCGTATTATTTGACTTGTGGTAGTGCGGCGACCAGTGTGGATCTTTATGGATTGAACAGTTATAGTTGGTGTGGGAATACTTCGTTTTCGGCCAGTGGGTATACTACGTTGACGCAGGACTTTAGTTCTTTGCCTGTTCCAGCTTACTTGTCGGAGTTCGGATGTGTCGAGGGGGTGGGGACGGGACAGAGGCCTTGGACCGAAGTTAGTGCTCTGTTTAGTAGGCCTATGACGGATACGTTCTCCGGTGGAGTGGCTTTCAGTTACTTCCCGCAGCCGACCGGGTTGGATTACGGACTGGTTAATGTCAATGGCAACAGTGTTACGACCAGAGCCGATTGGGGCAATCTGAGGAGGGAGTTGGCTAATACTACGTCAGCGCCGAGTGGCGCTCCAGCTGGAGCTAATGCTGAGCCGGCGTATGCTACTTGCAGAGGTGGAACGACTCAGTTCCCTGCCTCCACGACTTTGCCTCCCACGCCGAACACTCAGCTTTGCAACTGTGTAGAGCAGAATGCATACAGCTGTGTCCTCAATGCTGCCAGTTTCAACTCTCCGAACGTCATCGGTACGCTTACAGGCCAAGCTTGCATCTACCTTGGCGAGCGAGGTGGTTCATGTGCGCCGATTCTTGCGGACGGAGAGACCGGCACGTACGGTAACTACTCGTTCTGCAGTTCGGGTCACAGGCTGGAGTGGGCCATGTCGGAGTATTATGAACTCACACAGTTCAATGCTCAGAGTTGCGATTTTGCTGGTAATGCAACGTCCAAGACGCCGCCACAGCCGAATGGAGCGGAGATCGATGCTGCGTTTGGAAGATGTCTATCGCAGTATCCTGTTGGGGTGGCCACACCGAGGCCTGATGGAACCATGGGGGGTAGTGGAGCGAGTACGAGCAGTGTGAGCAGGGCTCCGGGTGCGACGGGTAGTGCAGGGGCGAGTGGGCAAAGTAATGGTGCAGCAGGTACGAAGGCGGGTTTGGGGATGGTAATGGTAGTGACACTGGCGGTGGCTGCCCTGGTTGGGGGGTGGAGTGTTCTTTAAACCCCCCCTCCACCCCTTTGTGTTTCAGGACGCTGCTGAAGAGGCTGTTCGACATACCCTTGCATACTTCGAACAGTGCTCAATTTTCGATGGACTTTGCTTCGATTTCCTTGCTCATTCTTTGTGTTTCGGTTTTGCTCAATCAAACCTGCTTATCTCGAGAGCCGATGGGAACCAGTCTGTGATGGATGCGATCGATGATGAATTGTCCATGATATTGTGTGTGCTGTGTAAGAGTTTATCACTGATGCCTCGCCGCAAATCGCCCAGATGATTGCTGGCGACCAGGCCGACAATGGGAAAGATATGGCAGTGGAAGCTTCAGCTCGATCCACTGCTGCTACTCGAAGTTGTCGTGCTGGTGCTCGATGTCGTCAATCCAGTTCCCTTGCAGCTGTTGAAAACCGGCAAACAGCTCAAATATCTACACCAGGTACAAGCCTTTGTCGGGTCTGGCGAGTTATAAAAGTTGCTCGCTAATCCTGCGAAGAATCCTACCGCCAACCCAAGCGCTACCACCCTTAATACCCACGTTACCACCCTGTGTTTACTGGTGGGGTGAATGCTCGGTGCGAACACCAATCCGCCTAGTAAACCGACACAGAACCCTCCAATGTGCGCAAAGTTATCCAAGCCTGGCAAAAGACCGAGTGCTAGACCTACAATAGCGAATCCAACAGACATAGCCAAGCGGGTTTTAGCTCGATACTCGTACTTCCAGTTGTAGATCAGATCGACGAGTTCGATGCTGATACATGTGTAGATGGCTCCAGAGGCTCCGAGAGATGGTTGGCCGATCAACCCGAAGTTGCCACCGAGGAGGTTGCCTCCAACACCACCGGCAAACCATACCAAGATATAGGGAAGGGAACCGATGAGTTTCTCGATCTGAGCACAGATAGTCAGCTGAACGAGGAGGTTGAAGAAGATATGAACGAATCCGGCATGGACAAAGATGGCTGTGATGAACCTGTAGCTCTGATTGGGATTGTTCGCATCTTTCAGTCCGCAGATTTCGGAGATGGGACAGAGCTGAGAGGGGCTGTAGAGGTTGGAGCTTGATGTAGAGTCCTTGAGACAGGGGAGCTGTTCGCTGGTGGGTAGAGCGGGGACTTTTCGCATGCAAGGGACGAAACGTGCTCCAAAGGAGATGAAGAATTCGGCAGAAGGACCAAGCATCGGGTTGATACTGGGTCGGGTTTGAACTGCTTGCCCAGTAGCAGCGTTGGCTTTAATGAGCTCGATGACGAACACGATGACAAGAGCGAGTGCTAGGACCCAAGATACGTAAGGGTATCGTTGACGTCCGATGCCTTGACGACGTCGTTCGATTTGGTCGCGGAGCTTGTCTTCACCTGCAAGACGTCTGCTGGTGGAACGGGAGAGTTTGCCGAGGAGACCGGATTTGGCTTCTTCGTCACCACCGGCAGCACCGAGATGAGAGGGGTCCATCTGGTTGGTCCAGAGGGCTGCTGAGCCACGCTTGAGCTGTTTTGCTTCATCGTCCTCGTCCTCGGCGTAGCCCATGGGTCCGGCGTGGGTTTTGAGCGGCAAATCGGTTCCACTAGTATCGTGACGAGCATGGCTGTAGTCTCGATCCGATTGGTGAGCGTAGTAGTTGTTAGGGTCATCGTAGTGGTTTGCATATGGTGCTGCGCCATAGTCGAGAGCGGTGTGCGTGTTATGATCCGCATAGAACATTGGTCGATCAAGTTCCGTGTTGCGCCCTACGCGGACATTGTAGCTGCTAATGCTGTCGTTCGGAGCCAAGGTGTCGGCTCTGTCGAGGAAAGTTGGACCTGCTAGAGGGCGATCGTCGTCAGCAGCGGTGGTAGCAGCAGGATAGGGATCATGCTGGAGATACGAGCGACGTGCGGCGGCAGAACCAGTACGATCGGGAGGTGGAGCGGTGCTGAAGGCTTCGAATGGGTCAGTGTACATGGAAGGCGAATCGGCGCCCAGTTGGGCGGCAGGAGGAGCAAGACGGTAGGCATTGGCATTGGCTCCCACGCCAGCCGAGTTGCGGTTGTTCGCATGCTGCTGGAGTGAGGAGGGAGCAATGTGCTCGACAATGTCATCGTATTCTGTTGTGCCATAGGGTGATGGATCCCACGCTGAGCTGTGGTAGCTATGCTGCGCTGCGTCAGCGTGATATCGACTCATCCTGGCGACTTTTCTGTGCAGTTATAGCACGAGCTGAGGTTTAACTGTGCAGCCTTCCGGGTATATCGTGCTGCGGAGCTGCGGTCGATGAAAGGGGAGCTCGCAGTATCAGGCGACAGAGGCGGTTGTGTGGGTATGGTGCGTTCGTAAGGGAATGGTCTGGTGCTTGTATGTGGAAGCGAAGAGAAAGCCGAAGACTGCAACAAGCGATCGATAGAGATGGAGGCTATGGTAGAAGAAAAGGTTGAGATGGATGCTGCTGTTGGATGTCTAAGAGACAGTAGTTAGTTCGCAGTGACATCCGAAGTGTTGCAGTGTTGGTCTCTGCTGCGTTGAGCTTTCTCTCTCCACACTTTTTTTTGACGTTGACGTTGTTGGTGCGCTTCTGCTGCTGTGCTGTGCTGTTGTGGGTTTGCTGGCCTGCACAGCCCACACGAGTCAGTTGAAACTACGCGCCTTGTCAGCTGCGTCACCCTTGATACCGTCAAATTTAAGACTTTGCTGCTGTCGGCGCAATTCCTGCAGGCAGTCAAGCCCTTGCTGCTGCGACGTCGTTATGCTCAATGAAACTCTTGCTCGCAGACAGCGTCTTCGATCGACGTCAATGAGATCACCCTACAAGGTCCGTCAACTCGATGAAGTTCGAGCGAGACCATGGCTTTTGGGTTTAGAAAGTGGGTCAACGTCGTGTGGTCATAAAGCCAGCAGCCGCCGAATGTGACATGTCTCTCATCAACCAAAGCCGCGGATCAAAGCGTATAATTTCGAATTTGTTTTCATCTTGAAGCTAACAGAGAACAGAAAATTCAGGTCTCGAAAGTGGAGTTTTGTTGACTGAGAAAAAAGTAACAGAAGCACGGACACCATCTTCTAAGAGCTTTCTTGTCGTTCCTCAGGGTTCATTGACATCGACATCGCGGTTCACATGTACACTTCGGGATCAAAGTCTGAGCATCGAACCTTCTCCAATTTGATCATAGCAAGACTGACCTTGTCTATACTCGAGCAATCCAGCTCGAACGGTGTCGCCTGCCCTCCAACATGTCGGCTTCTCGTCCTTCGACGTCGGCCTCGGCAGCCTCTGCACAGTCTTCACCGGCATCCAGGTCACTAGCAGCATCACGTCAAGGCTCATCTAGTCCGCTCGCATCTCAAGATACTGACAGTGACAACGATGGCCGCGGAGTCCAGATGATCCTTCGTATCAAGCGTAAACGAAATCAAGATCCTGTGGATGCCCTCATCATCCAGCAGGATGAACGTCGGAACAAGCGCAGATCGATGGTCTTCCCAAATGAGAGCACAGACGAGAATAGCGCATCGAACGAGGATCCGACTCCGGAAGAGGTCGAAGCTGCAGGCAAACAACGTGGCGTGTTTCGTCTAGCGGAGACGGTCTCTCTGGAATCCTTCTCGGATCCCATAGCAGCACGTAAACTGCATCAGCGTATCTCAGCGCTCAGCAGAGGAGTGAGCAGCATTGTCGGACCTAGTACGAAGCCTTTACAACCATCAAAACTCTCTCAGAGCGTCTCTTCTCCAAACATAAGCCAGACAGCGCAGAGCTTGCAACCACAAGAAGCATCCTCGAAAGACAATGTGCAAGACAGCACCCTTCTCCAGCCATCGCGGGCACATCGTTCATTAGGCAACTCGGTCTCTTCACTGAACGCATCAGTAGAGGCCTCACCCTCGGCGACACCTGCACAAAGGCTCAAAGCGCTAGCATCAGAACAAATCGATCGCGACAAAGACCGTCGCTCTCGCAGCAGTACACCTGTCGGTATCCGCTTCAAAGTCATCTCGAAAGATCAAGCAGGAGCCAAAGGTTTGCGGCGAACAGGCAGTTCAGCAAGTCTACGAAAGATGCGCAGCAGTACTGGACCTAGTCGACCTTGGCATACTGCAGCACGACCACCCGAGATTCGATCCAAGAAAGAGAAAGAAGCAGAAGCGATCTTTGGTAGGATTATTGATGCCGAGACCGAATCAGCCAATCCTTCGCGCGCACATACTAGTAGGCAGACCAAGCCAGTGCAACAGCAGCAGGAACAGGATGTAGAGATGGCAGGACTAGATGCAAAGTTTGCCGAAATGCTCGGTGACTATTTGAGGAGTAACAACATCGAACCGTCTGAAGATCTGCATGAGATCGCGCAAGGGGCTTCGGACGCAGCTGCCAACACGCAAGCACAAGTGGACGCTGGAAAAGTGGAGGAAGAAGACGACGATGAGGAAGACTACGTGTACGACGTCTACTACCGAGACATGCTGCCCACCAAAGCAGGACCTCAGGGATCAGCAGAAACGGGACTTCAACCAGCTCAAGTTGCAGGTCGGGAGAAAGGCGCTTCTTCGGCCTACACTGCTGTGCCTGATTCTATGGCGCTACCTAGAGTATTGGGTGGTGAGGTGGTGCCACCTGAATCTGCGGCTTTGGCTCCTACTTGGTTCCCTGGTCTCGACTTTGCTGGACCCAACGCGGTCATAGCTCATCTTGAAGGGTTCGAGGATAGCGACGACGAGCTGGAGCAGGCGGAAGAGGAAGGGTTCGAGAGCTATGATGAAGGGGAGGATGAAGACAGTAACGATGAAGGGTTCTATCGAAACGACTATCCGGAACAGGAGCTACCAGAGGGTGAAGAGGTCGATTTCGACTATGACGACGATGAGGATGAGTCTGATCGTGATGAACATGATCAGTATTGTAAGTCATCCCGATCCGAGCAAGCACACATCAGGGGGCAACTAAACCACTGACAATGTCGACTCTTCCCTTTTGAATGACAGCATTATCCGACGGCAGCTTCTGATCCCACCAAGTGGTGTAATTCCATTAGCATGCTTCTGTCTGATCGAATGTATACCAACGCCTTGACCTGCTGGAGCAATATGAAGCTAGTTGGGCTCGAGACCTGTAGAAAAAAATGAGAAAGACGGCCGATAAGGTAGCTGGGTTTACGCTGCTGTACGTCTTGCGCCGGTACCAAATGAGTGGGCCCTACAAAAGACCGCGTAGCAATGCCGGACGTCGGGATCGAAGCCAGACGCAGAGTTCTTCTTTGCATGAGTGCCCACAGATAGGCTCTGACTTTGCGGTGATTCTTTAACTGAAACCTTACCCTTATCTGAGAAGAAAAGACCGGACTGCATCCGATGCTGCAGCGCAGCACAAATCCTGTCACGCTTTGCTTCTTGTCGGGCTCTATCGATAACCTCACCTTAGAGGGACCGGCATCACAGATTCGAAAGAGTCAGGGTATCACGGAGCAGCGCAACATCGCAGTGGGGAATGGAAGCGAGATCAGCAAACTTAAAGCCGTATGAAGTGCTCGTCGCCGGTCCTGTTCAGATCGCGTCGGCGTTACTAGATCGACAGTCAGCCGTATCATCAGCACCAGCGCTGAAGTACCGTACCGCTGGCGGCAAGTGTCAATCCATCGGGAGAGTCGGAAACGTTTGTGAATCTCGGAAAGCATTGTGATTTTCTAGGAGAGGGGAAAACGGTTTGGGGTTCCGAATGCGATCCCGTGTTGGAACAAGCGAGAGACAGGATATTCGCTTGCAAGCTCTCGCCAAAAAGTGCAATGCACGCGGCCATCACAGTGGCAGCCAAGTTACAACACACACACAGATCACATGGACGACCTTTCGATGAGCATTCTCTCTTTCAGTGCATTGTAGAACAGCCTATGGCCTTTATCGGAGAAGGAAAAAGACAAGAGAGCTTTGTCTGTGCCTGACATCTTTGACATGTCGAAGCAAAAGAAAAGAGCACCTTTGGCTGCATTTTTTCCCCAGGCTCCTCCTTTTTTGTATTGTTGCAATTCAAAAAGCGTGGGAAGCAGTAGCTGCTCGTTTGTCTCGAATTACAAAAGGGAAAAAAAGCAGGCTGCTGTGTGTGTTCTCTGTTGCCGAAGAACACGAGAAAACGACGCGCCTCAGCTGAAAATGGAAAGAGACAAAAAAAAGGAGGATCGGAGCGTGTGACGAAAGTGGATGTGGCTGTTCGCCCGATCCTCCTCTTTTTTCTGCTGGCTGTCACAACGCGCAGAAACAGCTGAGCAGCTGCATTGTTCCGCAACAGAGAGAAGAGGCCCGCGCGTTCCGGACTCTGCTTTGCTCGCTGCTTCTGCTCGGCTTGACCGCTGTCCGTGTTCTGTGTTCTGTGTTGCTGCCCTTTTGCAGTCAGTGGCCGTTCCGCTTGCGTCGCAACTTGCATGCTTGTGCGCCAGCCTATTGCTCTCACTCACACACAGTCACACACACACACGCTCCCTTTCGCTTTCGGCTCGAGCCTCTCTCTCTCTCTCTGCACACTCTCTCTCGCTCGGATACACCGTGTCACATCACCTCAGGCCATTCACTCTTTCGCCATCATCAGATCGCCACCTCCCATCAGCTTTCCATCCTTTCTACCACCTGCAATCTATCAGCATCACCAGCAGCAGCAGCAACAACAACAGCGCCAGTAACAACAACAACCACTGGTACTGTGTGCCCATATACCCCGACCTCAATTCGCGGTCGCACAGACACGCACGCACGCATTCCTACCCTTTCCCAGGTGACTGATCCGCAGCAGTCCCTTTGTCGTCAGCTCCCGACAACCTCGACAATCGCAATCGCTCACGTATCATCACGCGCAGCTCGTTTTCGGTTTCGTATTCTGCTTTCAGCCGAAAGGAATAGACATTCCACCTCATTTACATCTCGGCATCACCGCATCTGCAGGCGATATCCGTAGCATTAACAGCACCGACCTCTTGGCATAGCAAAGTTGCTACTCTTTCACCCTCCAAACGGGATCCGCAACTGTAGCTCTTGCGCCTCCACTTGACTCGCGCAGTCTGGTCTCAAAAGCTCATCTAGCTGCATTTCCAAAACGGTTTCTCCTTCTCGCGGACCTCTTCGATCTCGGCCCGTGCCCTGATCCTAGCATACCCATCGCATCCCGCAGTATTCTCTGTTCTCACGCACCTCACCCAGCGGCTCACGTCCGCTCGCAACGTGCTACCAGTCAAACCGTCTCGCCGGTCGACGAAATCAGCAAGCCGTTCCAGCTCAACTTTGTGCGGCTTGACGTCTGCTAGCAGCATCACTACCAGCACAGCCTAGATTGCAATCGTCCGCTGCTCTCACCCATCGCAGCCCATCCTGGCTCAGAGCTCCTCAGACATTGCCCGTGCAGCTCAGTCCACCTCGCCGCTACCTTCCAAAAAGGTAGAATACAGTGTCGCCCATCATGAGTGGCAAGATGATGATCTACAAACTCGTCGTCCTCGGAGACGGTGGTGTAGGTAAAACCGCTCTCACCATTCAACTCTGTCTCAACCATTTCGTCGAGACCTACGATCCCACCATCGAAGACTCGTATCGTAAGCAAACCGTCATCGACGACCAACCCTGCATGCTTGAAGTCCTCGACACGGCAGGTCAAGAAGAGTACACTGCACTCCGCGATCAATGGATTCGTGAAGGTGAAGGCTTCTTGCTTGTCTACTCGATCTCGGCAAGGGCGACTTTTGAAAGGGTCGAGAGATTCAGGAGTCAAATTTCGAGGGTCAAGGATCAAGAGCCACATACGGTACCCATCATGTTGGTAGGGAATAAGTGTGATAAGGTGAATGAGAGGGAGGTTTCCAGGGAAGAAGGACAGGCTTTGGCGCACAGGTTGGGTTGCAAGTTTATTGAGAGTAGTGCGAAAACGTGCGTTAATGTGGAGAGGGCGTATTATACCGTGGTGAGGATGATTAGGGAGCAGAGGGAGGGCACCACCACACATAAGAAGGAGAAGAAGAAGAGTCGGTGTAATATTCTTTGATGCGAGCGGAAGCGAGCACCAAGCTTGCCTGGTTGGGTCAATGGCTTGATGATGTCAGCGCCTCCTCCTTTCCGGTCCTTCCCAATTGCAGCAATCTTTGACGAGACTAGACGTTCAAGCACCAGCAACAGCTGTTCCGAGCACGTGCGGTTCCTTCAACCACAGTATCAAGGCCAGGCCAGAATCAGGATACGTAGTTCGATAATAAGTGGAACACCGTAGCTACGAGACAGAGCGAAAGTTGCAGGGTCCGTACACATCATCAGGTGTTTCGCACATTGAAGCATTCGTCTCCATCCACTCGCGCAAGGCAGACATGCGAAACCACACGCACGCAATATGTCTCTGCCTTGACAGGAGCTCGACGGTAGCTCGGCTATAGTCTTACCCCCCCAGTCCTCCGCCGTACTGCCGAGTGGCAGCATCATTCAAAGACTCTCCCCCTTCTTACGGCATCCGTATCATCTTCGATTACGTTCCTTTCGCTCCCTTTCGACCTCAGTCGCACAACATCATGCCCTTTCACCACTTGCCTTTTCACTCATCCGACCCATACCTGTCCCTTTGTTCTTTTCTTTTCACTTCTCTTCTCTACATGTAGATACAATTTCAGATCTCGTTTCTACAAGTTAGTGTAAACTTTCATTCGGTTTATTGCTGTGTCAACGCTTGTGTGCGGATCTTTGGTTAAGCATTGCATTGCATTGCATTTCGAATCGTGTCGAGCAATGTAGCTCGAGGAGAGTCATGCGAGGGCGACATTTAGCTTCGGGGTCCAAAATGAGCGAGATGGGAGACTCATTCGCTGGACAGCTGAGCGCGAAGGGGAGGGAATGGAAGGGTGTACTGGCGAGATACAGTATGAGAGCGAGACTTTTGGTTTTCGATTCTGAAGAGGGCGGTTGATTGTACGAAGGCAGTGAAGAGCGAGTGAGGATGAGGATGAGGAGAACAGAGCAGGTATAGTACACCAAGGAGTACATGAAAGAGTGCGAGAGTACGTCGGGAAGAGAGCCAGAGATTACAAGTTGGAATTGTTCTTGAATCGTTCAAAAAGCATCGTATGCTAAACACAAACCCCCCTCCTACCTTTACCACCTCCAACTCCACTTTTTCGCATCCTACTTGTCAATTTTGCTACCCTTGCTCGCCGTTCCCGACCCCTGATCTCCTTAGCAACCGCTGCTGGTTCAAGCTCGTGTTTTTTGCGAATATGTCTCTGTAAATCGCGTTTGTAGTAATAAGGATTTCCACAATCTGCACATTCGTATTCTCGACTACGGGGCCAACGATGGACTTGGGCATGCTCTTGAAGGTTGTGGGTGGAGGAGAAAGTTTTGCCGCAGCTGGGGTGGGGGCATGTTAGTGATGAAACTTTGTGCGGGGTTGGCTTGGGGGTTGAATGAATGGGTGGAGTGGGGGCGAGGTTGGCGATTGAGCGGGTTGAGGTTGGTTTGGTGGGGGGAAGTGCCGCTGAAGTTGGGGTTGGGGGTTTGGATGAGGAGAGATGCAGTGACGACTGGCTTGAGGAGTAGAGCGAAGACGGCTTGGAGAGAAGACAGTTGGTGCGAGGAAGCTTTGCGAGGGGTTCGAGTTTGAATCGCTGAACGGAGGCCATGTTAGTAAGAGAGATAGGGTAGGGAGAAGGAGTCGGGATCGTTTTGCGGCCGGAAAGCGGTGTGGAGGCTCGGGAGGGTTGATGGTTGGGATGGGCGACGGGTGGACCAGAGGGACCGGATGAGAGAGGCGATGCTGAGAGAGGAGTGAGAGGAGAGAGCGGCGACGTGGGCCGGTATACTGCTCCAGGCGAGAAGTCATTCGAAGCCAGGCTGGGAGCCAGAGACGGAGCCAGGTGAGGACCCAGATGAGAAGCCAGATGGGGGGTCGGATTGGGAGCCAAATTGGGAGCCACATCAGCACCCATCCCTGCACCCAGGCCAGACTCCACCCCGCTACCCATCCCAGCACCCAAGCACCCGCACCCATCAATTATCGGCTCAGGCACACCAAAGGGCCCCACCATCGGCGGCAGCGCAGGGTAAGGTTCCACTGGCACAAACTCTAGCGGACCCAATCCAGAACCACTCCTGTTCAAAGGCGGCGACCATAGCTGTCCCTCGGCCATATGCTCCTGCTTTAATGCAAGGCTCTGGTGAAAGCCTGCAGCAACATATCCCGAGTAAGAAGTGGTAGAAGGAATGGGAGCAGGAGTATCTGAGGTGTTGGTCAAATCGATCATATTCATCCATTCTTCTGACACTCCGGACTCGATTTGGGAGCTATGCGAGCTAGAAGGGCAAGAAGAGAGGATTGGAGAGTCGGTCCACCAATCGTCGCCAGAACAGGCGTTGATGGAGAAAGCATTTTGCGCAGGAAGCGTTGCATTGAGATGCCAGTCACTTTCCTCTGCTTTGATTGAAGGACAGAGATGGTTGATGAGGTGTTGGGAGGGTCGAACCTCGACAACATCAAAATCCTGGTCGGAGATGGTAGACAAAGGGTTGAGGGAGGGGAAGTGAGCCGCAAAAAAAGCCTTTGTTGGATCCTCAAACACGTCCATGACCGTGTCATTCGACGTATAGTGACTACATCCACCCTCATCCTCCCCCTGGCTGGGAACCGCCGGAGGCCGCATCAGACCCTCTCCCCCAACTCCAACATCTGGCAGAGCAGCTGCTACTTCATCCTGAACTGGTCCTGCTGGCGGAGCACACGAGCTAGGCGGAGTATCAAGAGTCGCTTGTTCGGGTTTCTTGATCGAAGCAGGGGTTTGGTTAAGTAGACTGATTGCTTTGGCTACTAGAGAGGATTCCGTGCCGCGTTTGGCAGGGGTGGTGGAGGGATGGGTTGACCAGTCTTCCACGAGCTGTT
The DNA here is from genome assembly GCA_022963135.1 of Ustilago loliicola. Classification (NCBI taxonomy): domain Eukaryota; kingdom Fungi; phylum Basidiomycota; class Ustilaginomycetes; order Ustilaginales; family Ustilaginaceae; genus Ustilago; species Ustilago loliicola. Next base: position 1,026,540 of record JALCUU010000013.1, on the reverse strand, counting down.
CATTCTTGGCTGGCTGTATGGTGTCAGAAGGGAGAAGAGGTGCTGCGAGCGAGGCCAACATCTACACTCGCGCGGAAAGAAAGTGATGCCAATTGGATTTCGCGGCGATCAAAAGAGCGTGTTGGAAGGAGCGAGAGTGCAAAGCGAGCGAGTAGAGAAAGAATGTGGGTCTTGAGTAGCAAATGGAGTTCTTGAGGCGAGTATTCTTGATCTTTGAGGGAAGCAATAGCGAAGGAGGATGATAGGGAGGGCTTTTTATGCATAGCGACATGTCTTTGACACCGAGCAAAGGATGTTGTGCTGGTGTGTTTGTACCACAACCTTCCTCCTCGCATGGTCCTTTCCTCCAAGAGTCAAATCAAACATCCCTGCTGAGAAGTGCCAGCGTTCGTGTGTTGTGTAGAGTTGGATGCCAAAACAACACGAGTCGCACCGCTGGACAAAACAAGAACCAGCGTGGTAAGAAGGGTCAGTAGAGGTTCTTCTTGCGAGTCCGTGCGTTGGATATGCGTGGTGATACAGCCGCAAACCTTGATGCAAAAGTTAAGGTTTGGCCCTCCGTCTATCAGCGGACTGAGTCTTGGTCAAGACCACCGGTAGAAAATGTGCGATTGTCGACAAGGATCAATCATCATCCGAAAAAAAAAGGGGATGTCGAGGTCAGAAGTACAAGACATTCGGTCGTTTCGCATCCTTCAACCGATATTCCACCAATCGCATTGAGTGTGTCCGATTTCTTCGGTCCGACCTGTTTTGTCCGAGAGATTCGCGGCGAGAAAGAACAGAGTTATTACACGAGCATGGTTGGCAAATGAAGTCCAAGTCGCAGTCAAGTTCGGAAATGCCAGAGCGGAAATGCTGCTAGAGTTGAAGTTTTCGGTACTGAAGGCTGAGTTTCATGTGGTTGCAGAGCCGAATGCGTACGGAAGATGGTTCGAAAAGGAGACAAAGGGGCTGTGAGGTGAGGGCTTGCATACTATCCGTCCGAGATGAGATGAAAGGCTGGCGTCGAGTCAACGTCGTCTCCTCATGGGAAGCTAGTGTGAGTTCGCCCTCAACCCACAGATGCACTTTCTAGAAAGGTCGTGCTCCCTTTGATAGTCTCAAGCTCGTGCGAGAGTGAGGTGGGCTGAGAGTCCGTCTGATTGTGGCCTTGACGTCGTAGGGAATGTGCTGGCGCCGTTTGGACCAGTCGTCGGGGAGTCTGTTGGAAGCCCTGGCCCCAGCACGCCCCGCCCGGTAGGCCAAGGAGCCCAAGGCCAGCGCGCGGTAGGACTTCTCGCTCGCTCCGAAACTCTCGCCGGGTGAGTGCGTGGGAACATCCTGAGCTAGCGGCGAAGGAATGTGTGTAAATATTGATACAGTACACACAACAAGAGAGAGGCGATGGATGTTGACACATTGCTCGCCTCTCTCGTTCCCCCTGCTCTCGCTGTCTCAATGGTCTTCAAGACTCCTCACACACTCTGAGCTGTTGCTGGCATTGCAATGCATAGACACAATCGACATTTCTGTCTGTCAGACCTTCGCGTGTCGCGTTGCTCATCCGAAAGAGAACGCATTGATAGCACAATACGCCCAACCACAATACGCCGAACAGAAAGGTAGCTGCGTGTGGGCATTGTGCATCCGTCGGAATCCTCTACTCCATTGTCCCTCGTGTGTACGCAAAGAAAGAAGGAGCACAAGTCATACGACGCTCGTCATGAGCTCCACACAATCTGTTGTTCGGCTCTGTGCGAAGGAAGGGTGTCCCAAGGAGTGGCTTGCAGTTTTGAGCCACTCCAAGACTATCCTCTGACTGAGCTGAGGGCCAGCCGCGGCTGTTCAGACACAGCACATCCGAGTCAAGCCAGATGCTGTGCTTTGATTCTGTCTTCCGCACTGCATCTCTAGACGCCATTGCCACAAGCTCGCACGACAGGACAAGAACGCTTTGCCATTTCTCCAGGATCGACCTGGCTGTGTTGGCAACGCTTGACCCGATTGCCGCTGGCTGTTCCCAACTTCACCGCTGTCAATGCTCGAGTCCGAGCCACACACACAAACACACGTCACTTTAATCCAAAGATGCTTCGTTTTGACTGATCCAATCAGATAAGGCTGGATTGCGAACATGTGCAGGAGGTGAGAAGACACTGAGAATGTTACTATACTTTGGTGCGGCCCTCCAAAATATCCAACGCCTGCTTAAGCTGGATCCTCGCCGTCTCCAAATCCTCAAAGTCCACAGCGCTGGCAGCTCCCTTCGCAAGCTTTTGAACTCTTGATGAGAGTTTCGCGTTGAGCGTCTCTGGGTACGCTACCGCTACCGGTGCTGCCACAGGAGCAGGAGCTGTCGCTACCGGCGGTGCGCGAGCTACTGGTGCTGCAGGTGGGAGCACAGGAGCGCTCGGAGCGGATGGAGCAGATTGGAACGACGGCGCAGAAGGAGGAGCAGCCCCAGGGGTACTAGGGAACCCACTCGGAGTACTAGGCAAGCTCGATTGCGGTGGATCAATTCGCTCGATTGCTGGATGACCGTTCAATCCACCTGCACCTGCACCACTGCCGCCGAGTGTTGACGGGACAGAAGGCAAGACTGTGCCGCTATCTCCTGTGGGTGGAGCGCCGCCCCAGAACGAAGCAGGAGCTGCACCCGGTCCTCCACTCGCAGCTTGGTCCAGACTGGGACTGCCGTTGTTGAAATGCTCGTGTGCGCTAACGGGTGGAATGGGCAGTCCGTCACGCTGTGGTGGAATAGGCAATGGACGTGAGCTTCCTGGGCTTGAACTGAAGCTGGCAGAAGGGGGGATGGTTGGTCGGTCGAGACGAGATGATGCTGAAGGGGTGCGGGAGATGGCTTCGGTGGATGCTGGGGCGCTGCGTTTCCACATTTCTTCTCCATCGGGGGAGGCTGTGTCGAGTGGGTGGGATTCGGTGTCAGTCGCAGGTGGAGCGGTTGGAGGTTGGATGGAGGCGAATGCTTCAGGATGGCTGCCTGAGCTGCTACCGCGGGCCATGCCAGTGTCTTGAGCAGCAGGTACATCCAGTCCTGCAGCGGCACTGAACGGAGGCTCTTCCGAACCAGCATCCGTGGTCAACTTCGTCATCTCCCTCGCCAAATACTCTTGCTCCTCCTTACTATCCTCCACCGTTCCCGGACCCATCGCAGTTTCCAATTTCGCCTCCTCTTCTTTCGGATCTCCACCCGCTGGACCCGGCGTTGGCCTCCTTCCCTCTTTGTACGTCTTTGCAATGTCCGCAGCCTTCCATTTCGCATACTTGATCTTCTCTCCCATCTCCGGTTCTATTTTTCCAAAGATCTTTAGCAGCTCAATGAACTGGCTTGCTGCGAGGAACTTCTTCGCTGTTGCTCGTGTTGCTTTACCCGATCGATCCTCGTTATCAGCCCCGACGAAGACTTTGAGGGCAAAGTTCTCAACATAAGCAGAGCTGGCAGTATCGTTGGTGACAGCATCGTTGTCAGCTAGTTTGGATTTGAGGTCTTCGAGAGTGTCCATGAGGGTGAGGAGGTACATTTTAGCTTCCGAGGACGAGGCGTTAGAGGAGATACCGAGTTGGGCGGCATAGTAGCAACACCAGTAGGCAATCACTTTGTCGGCTGTGCGAAGCTCGTTAGCTCGTTGTACGAAGGGCAGAACCGTCTTCAGCTCTGCTGGTGGATTCGGGAGCGGCTCATCCATGTTGTCAAATCTCGTCCTTATGGAAGGGATTGTTTCTGCTGTTGGTGAAAGGATTGGATGAAGGTGATGAGGGTGGATGCAGAAGTGTTTGCTTCGGATGACAGTTTCCAGAGGGTTGGACTGTGCCTGCACGCGTTGCCGAGGTCAAGGCGAAATTCCAGACTTTTCCTCCACACAGACACAGCCCCGCTTCCGTCTCGCCGCGGACCCTGACAACTAAGCCTGAGTCGCGTTTCCTCTCAATAGATCTCAACACAGCATGTCTTCCTCCTCATCGCTCTTTTGTTCCACATATCGCAAGAAAAGTTTGGAGTGCATTGTATTCGATTCTGTAAAGGTACACAACAACGAACAGAGGCTAGGAGAACAGCAGTGACGATACAAGAAAGACCTAAAAAGCAAACAGAAAAGCACAAGAAATGAAACAGAACCGAGTATCGACTACGAGCTGATACGACGAACAGTCTTGCGTTCGCGTTCACCAGCAGTCTTGACGACACCCTCGCTCTCGAGCGTGCGCACCAGCTCGTACAGATCAGTCGGGTCAACAGGCACCGAGGACTGATCGTTGATTGCCTTGGCAATATCAACGTATCGCACCGCCTTGGTCGGAGCAGTAGAAGGACCCGAAGGAGAGGTGGCCCTACCAGAGGTACTTCCCATCTCATCGAGCAGCTGCAAGAACTCCCTTCGCAAATCACCGGCCAGCTTACGCTGGTGGTACGATCGACCGGTGTTGATCAAGTCCAAGTCGATCAAGCCGGTGCGCGGGTCGGTGGCGGAAGACTTGGCAGCCTCACGAATGAGACGTGCTGCTTCTTCGACGTCGGCAACGATGACTTCGTCAGCGAAGCGCATGCGGGCGTGGGCTTCGGAGAGACGGATCATGGACTCGAGCTGACGTGTGGTAGCGGTGATACGACGTTCGGCGTTGCGAGGGTCTTCGCCGACTTTGCGGAGCTCGACGTAGCGCGCGGCAAGTGCGTCACCTGCTTCCTTGGTGAGGATGGGTGAAATGCGGTTGCGCGCGTACGAGATATAGGCAGTGAGAGTCTCGATGGGCAAGATGTCCTTTCCACCTGTGTCGGGTTTGTCCTCGAGGTAAAGGCTGACGAGATGGCGGGCGAGACGACGGTCGTTCGCCTCATCGATCTTGTCGAGCACAAGGTAGACGAGATCGAATCGACTGATCAGGGTGGGTGGCAAGTCGATGTTCTTGGTGATGGGGAGGTTGACGTTGTACCGAGAGCCAGTAGGGTTGGCAGCAGCGAGAATCGAAGCACGAGCATTGAGGGTGGTGATGATACCAGCCTTGGCGATAGAGAGCGTCTGCTGCTCCATCACTTCGTGCAAGACACTACGTGTGGCTTCCGACATCTTGTCGAACTCGTCGATACAGCAGACACCTCCATCAGAAAGCACGAGGGCACCCGATTCGAGGACAAGCTGCTTGGTGTCCGGATCACGCGTTACGTATGCGGTGAGACCGACAGCCGAGGAACCCTTGCCCGAAGCATAGACACCACGAGGAGCAATCTTGTGAACGTATTGCAAGATTTGAGACTTGGCAATACCGGGGTCACCGACCATGAGAACATTGATGTCACCACGGTAGCGAGGACCGCCGCCACCACCACCTGTGCTGATGGTCTTGTTGGTTCCTCCGAAGAGTTGGAGCAGAATACCCTTCTTGACATCGTCCATCTCGTAGATGCTTGGTGCCAAGCTGCGGGCGAGCAACTCGTAGAGATCGCGGCGGCCGGAGATCGAGCGAAGCTTTTCTTCGAGGTCCTGGCTTCGAGGCATGTCGGCATCGTCTTCAGCAGCAAACGAGCTCTGCACCTCGACGTCTTCGTCGTCTTCTTCACCACCAATGCCGACAGCCTGAGCGCCAGGTCCAGCAGCCTGTTCGGAAGCATCACGTGTAGAAAGATCAACACCGAGCCTCTTTCCGTTGGTGCGCTTGATGTGCAAGATGTCAACGAACGTCTTGTATAGACTCTTGAGACTGCGCTGTCGCGGATTGACACGAACGGGCGTGCTTCGGAAGATACCAGTGATCTCGACACGGTCACCAGGTTTGCTGACGTCCACCAACTCGTCATAAGCACACATGCTGACAGTGTGAGGTGTCTGACCATCAGGCACGACGTCGGGTGTCTCCTGAATACGCACGACCTGGCGATCCGAGAACTCACATCGGTTGTGAATCAACGACATGGAGCCTTGCAAGTTGCACACCTGTCGAGGGCATCGATCGGGCTCTGCGATGCGACCTCGGTCGATCTCGACGGGAACAGTGTGGTTGCAGACAAGACAGCGGAAGAAGGCCTGCTTCATCTCAGGGATGATTGGGGTGGCACGAATGACCAATCCACGCACAGTGACGAGCTTGTCAATGTCCGAAGGGTTGAGATCGCGCATGTTGATGGGTTCGGCACCGTAAGGTCGCACCTTGTAGAGCTTGGTCTCCATGAGCTCGATCTCGGCCAAGCCCATGTCACCGCCCATACCTTCGCGACCTTCCTTTTGGTCCTCGTAGGCCATCTCGAGCATCTCGTCCTTGAGGACTTGATCCATGATAGGGACCATTTCCTGAGGGTAGCGGATGAGCTGTATCTTGAGCCTCTTCGAAGGGGGATAGGCCTCAAGATCGGAGATGCGGAGATTGAGGTTGGTCTGGTCGGTGATTCGCATACGACGGAGGTATCCTTCATAGACGAGACGTTCGCCTTCGGCAGGGTTGCCTGTAGCGGCAGGTGGGAGGGGCTCGCCGAGCTTCTTGGCGTGAGCCCATCTGTACTTGAGACGGAAGCCGCGAAGGAAGGATCGGAACATCTCCATGGTCTCGCCGATGGAGACGTTGGTACCCCAAATGACCTTGGAGACGCCATCTTGGCCTGGAGCAGCGACATCGCTGGTAGGGTTGTGCTGAGAGAAGCTAAGAGCATCACTGTGGCCATCGTTGGTGGGCTGACTTCCGCCGAAGACGGAGGAGGCGCGAGCAGGTGCGCCTTCAGGCTGGCTGGAGCCATTGGCAGCATTGTTGACGCGAGTTCTCCTCAGCAGCGATGGCGAAGAGAGAGCGACGGACGAGTGAATCTCACCACGACGTTGGTGTCGTGGTGTGGTACCACCGGAGCTAGGGAAGAAGAGAGGCTCATCAAGTCGGCTAATGCCGCTGCTGCTGGAGGGAAGTCGGTTCTCTGAGTTTTGATTGCGTCGAGCGGAGGCAAGCGGTGTGCGTTGACCCCTTGATGTTCTTACTGATGGTGATGAGGTGGGGAAGTGGAGCGGAGAGGAGGCTGTAGCAATTATTGTTAGAGTGACCACGAGGTAAGGGGGATTGATAGTCAGTACGAAGATCTGTGAAGCAATTTTGGAGATGGGAAGGACTTACCACCTAGCGAGTTCTGCGGTTGCCTCACGCTGGAAGCTTGACTCTTGAGGGGACTGCTGGAGGGGAACGCGAGTGGCGACGAGGCACCTGCTGCGCTACGGTTTGAGATAGATGCTGGTGCGAGAGGCGTGCGCTGCTCAGCATCGCGCATCTCGGCATCGCTGGGAGGACCTCCTGGAGTTGACATCGTGGTCTCTGGTCGATTAACCTGTACGCAAGTGGTAGTCTGAACTGTTTGGGTATCCGGTGCGCGAAGGGAAGAGAGTTATAGATCTTTGGTCCTTGATCGATACGACGGGATGATCCAAGTTGGGGTATGATGGTTTGTATAGAGCTGGTGGAAGAAGATGTTGTGGTGGACGATGAAAGCGATAGTTCCAAGTGCGGTCCTCTGTACTCTCTGTGCTTTGGGAATGCGCTCACTTTGTGCGCAAAGGAACGCAGAGATAATCCTTTCTGCTCGAGTGTTGGAGTGTTGCGCACGCTCTCTCTGACAGTTTGTCCGTCTGGTTGCTCCCAACCCTCGTTGCCCTCCTCTTCTGCTCAACTGCCTTCCAACTCTGATTGGAGCAATGACCAACACGACACAGCTGCAGTGCCTTTTGTTGTTTCTCGCGCCAATTTTCATGAGAACGCGAAGACTTGCTCGACGCGTAAATGAGAATGCAATTTACGCGACACGTCAAGCAAAGCCAAGTCGCGCAGGCCCTCGCGCCTCGAAACCACTTTGAGTGGCCTCCTTGCTCCTCTTGCCAGCTTCGTTGATGGCTGAAGAGACAACGCGTTGTTCGACAGGAGTCAAGACACACTCGCCTCTGCTCAGTCGCTGCAAGAGACTGAGCTGACCATCCAAAGACTATGATAGCAACGATGCAATTGGTATAGAAAGACTGATGTGAATGAATGCTAAACGAGATAGTACGGGAAATAAATGAACGAAGAACAAGCAGGAAGACGGGGATGAGACAACGCTAGACAAGCCGAACCCTCAACGCTGTAGCTGAGGGCCGGATCAAGACGGCATCAACGCAAAGTACGGACACTAGACCCGCCAGCGCCATGCGTCCCAAACCCACCACCAGCCGCTTTAGCACCCTTCGTCGACTCCACTGGCTTCTCAAAGATCCTCCACAGCTTCAACTCTTCATCGTCACTAACCGTCGCCAGTACCTCTCCGTCTGGGCTGAGGCTGGAGTGCAATACTCGCTTCTCGTGTGCTTCGATCTCAGCCACCTTCGTGCCGGAAGGATGAGACCAGATGTTGAGCAAACCTTTGCTCGATTCTGTCGTGCCGAGACCGTGGGTGGAGACGATCTCACGATAGTGTGGTGCCCAGTGAAGTGAGGTGATTTGAGCGCCGGTGGAGATGGTCATGGTGCGAGAGTTTTGTGTTGTGTTCCAGAAGTGAATGTTTCGGTCGCTTGTGCCTCCGCCGGTTGCGAGCAGGCTGAGGTTGTGTGGACACCATGCAAGGGCCTGCACGAAGCATTATGTGAGAAAGAGAGAGTGTAGAAGTTAGCAGATGTGTTCACGCTGGCTGTGCAGAAGAAAGGTGATCATATGAGCTTACCTTAACCGCAGCCTGATGGTTTTCCTTCCTCATCTTGGCGACTGATGTACGACGGTCCCAGACTTTGACCACATTGTCATTACCACCTGAAGCCATCAGTGCACTGTCCGAACGCCATTCCATACCGCAAACAGGACCATGATGCGCCTTTTCCAGCGTTCTCGTCACCGCATCTCTTTCCCTCACGTCGTATTCTCGGATGATACCACTCTGGAAGCCAGCATTGAGCGTTCCATCCGGTGCCCAAGCAGCGACATTCACCGATGCGTGATCAGCACCGCCATCACCTGTCGGCTTCAATGTTCGCATACGTGTGCTGCTCTCCACATCCCAGATCTGCACAAAGCCTCCTTCTAGCCCCACAGCGAGAATGTTTCCATCCGCATCCCAGCGCAAACCCGTGATCAGACCTCCACCACCCACCTTCTCTGCCTGAGTCGACGTGTCTAGCAATGCACTGGCATCACCTGTGTTCCCGTTCCAAATCCACAAGCCCGTCTGAAGAGCGACAGCAACCATGTTAGTCGAAGACCAGTCGAGAAGGTTGTAGTAAAAGTCGCCGACCATGCTGGGTGCATCCAAGGTTCGTTCTGGTGTCGTTGGGATGCGTCGACGACCTGCACTCTGCAGACTGCTGGGCAGGTTTGATTTGGGTTTGGTCATTGCATAGCGGCTACGCACGTCTGGATTGGCGAGGGAAGAAGGGGGTGCTGCTGAAAATGAGAGGATACGCTGTGACATTTCGGACGAGACAGAGTCTTCGAAGGAAGGGTGACCTTCGAGATCAGTTGGATTGGCGTTGGCTGCTGCGATGTTGGCGGCAATGTTGGGGTCGGTGGCGTCGCCTGACATTTGCGAGCGGATGGTGTCGCCGTCTGCATCGGTGTGAGAGTGTGGAGTGGTGGAACGCTTGAGCTCTCGGTTTGGGATGTATCGGTCGCCGCGCTGTCATTGGTCATGATCGTAAAGCGATTGTCCGCAAGCGGAGTGAGTATACGAAGTGTCGCAGATATCACATGTCAGTCTTTTTCGCTCTGAGTAGGAAGTCGATAGGAATGCTTCAGCGTGTACTTACCGAGATGCTCGCCGCCACCTTTGGCTTCAAAGCTTTTTCCGGCCCTTGCCAGTCCCTTGTGATGCCAACCTTGAGATCGGCTGAAGAAGAGGGCACCGAGTCCATTCGGTCCTTCCTCGACAAACCTAATCTCCCAGCTCCAGCCTTCAGCGCGCCGCCTTTGGTAGGAGATGCACCAAGCTTCATGTCGCGCAAGTTAGCCGACACATCCTTGAGTGGCGAGTCCATCATCGTATCTTCCGACCTTCGAAGTCTTCGTGTAATCAAGCGAGAGGATGTGCAACGGTTCCTTATTGCTTTATGTCGTACGTCGTTCTTCCAAGGCCTTCTGGTGAGCGATTGAAGTTGATCGATGCCAGATATGTGTTCTTGCTGTATTGAGTGATGGCAGTAGCGATGATTCTTTCGAGTGATTAGATAGAAGATGCAGCTGAAGATGTCAACTCAACGGAGCGCTGGTGTGCTTCTACCAGCTCCTTGCTGCTGCTGAGGCTCTCTGTGGGACAAAAAGGTGCAGCAGGTCCATTAAATTTCTACACAGCGGCGTCGTGCCTCTGCAGAGACCAACACTCACCGCGACTTGGCCGTCACGTGCATCGCCCACTTTTCCCTTGAACCTAATACAATCAACAAAAATTCCGTAGCTTCACTTCGAGGTGATATCCTGCAGTGGTTGCAACTTTCGAACATCAGGACAGACTCAATGATGTCGCTAATCAGCTTTTGAGAGATTGCATATTGTTACAAAGAAATAAGGTGGGACTGCGTGATGCTAGTTAGCGGAAGACCCAAAAGTGAGATAAATACTCATGGTGAAGGCTGTTACTGGCGCGTCTGCTGGCCCTGCCAGTTGGCCTGTCCACCAGGGTGCGCAAATCCAGGTTGTGGATACTGCCCCATCGCATTAGGCGGCATTCTCATTCCTCCAGCTGGACTCGCAAATGCATAAGAAGAATTGGGACCGGGTGCCAATCGCTGAGCTTGTGGTGTCATTGCCGGATCGGGGCTAGGAAGGTAGCCTGCATGCATGCGTGCATTCGGCGACATGGCTGAAGCAGATGGCTGACGTGGCTGAGGCGAGGCAGCGTCTCCTTTTGACTGACTTGAAGCTACGTTGCTTCGTGAAGCAGACGATGCACGCTGGTCTAGTACCGGTCGGACCGGCTCAATATCATGGCGATCCTGCTTGTGATCGTATGTACGGCTGCCGGCGAAGCGCTCCAAAGTGCCGTGCCCTCTCTCCTCAGTGTGACCGGCGCCTGGACCAGCTCTGCGTGACGTCTTCTTTGCTTTTGAGCCACTGCCATCTGCGAGGCGGATGGTCGTGTTGTCGCGGAGGACCAGTGGCGTCTCAGAAGCAACGCTGCCGGTCTTGGTCAGCTTGACAACATTAGCGTCGAGAGCTCCCCAGAATCCGTCTCGTACGTCGCCAAGAAGATCGGGATCGATCGCACCACTGCTAGCAGAGAAGGCACGCAGCTTGCTGGCCTCAGGTACGATGCTTTCCACAGAATGGGACGCAAGGTCCACAGCACGCGGCTGCAATGCTACGAGCGAGCTGAGCGACTCGAGCAACAAGGCTGCTGTTGCCTCTTCTTCCGCACTTGGAGACTCTTCCTCGATGACTGCGGTGCTGGTACGGACCGATGCTGTGGGGCGGTAGGATCGTCGAAGACGTGCCCATTGGAACTCTTGCAAGCGGTGAAGCAACATCATGTTGAAACGAAGGTGCGAAGTGACCAGCTCATCCTTGCTGAGTGTCTCGAGGCTTCCGCTGAGATCGTCTCTGCTGACGCCGTCGACAAGGCTATGGAGGATGGCCTCAATCTCCTCACTATGAGGCCCAGACACTGCGACATCTTCATCAACATCCATGTCCGATTGACCTGGCGCATGAGGTGGCTCTGCCGGCGCGTCCGCTTCGAGATCATCCTCTTCTTCATCTACCAACTGAGCCGACTGGAAAGGCATTGAGCCCCAAGCCAAGGATATTGAACGTTGAGCGCGAACAGATTGGCGCCAGAGCGCGCTACTTGTTCCGTAGCTAATGGAAGAAGCGGATGAGTCGTAGGAAGGTGCGAACGAAGCGTAGTTGCCGTAGTTGAGGAAGGTCACGGGTTGCGGTCTGGCAGGCTGTTGCGATGCCTTCTTCGAGTCTGTACGATGTCGAATGCCGCTCCTGCCGAGTCTCTGTCCTAGCGTCGGTGTAGGCACGAGACCTCGACGTTTGAAAGCGCGCATCTGGGCTTCACTCTGTGTGCTGATCTGCACCAGATCCGCTTGAGCTGGGTCGAGTTTGCTGATCTGATCACGGTCAAGAGCGATTGCTTTAGTGAAGTAGTCGCCGCGGGGAAGTCGCATGTGCAAAGCATATCTACTTGTTGGCTGGTCGTCGGTATGAAGGCTGACGGGTTTGACTTTGATGACATCGTTTTCGTCATCCGAGTTGTCTGCGGTGTCGGTCTTGCTAGCGTTCTTGGCTTCCAGAGCACGTGCTCGTTCTTCGATGATTGCACTGAGTATCTCGCCCTTGAGAGCGTCGGTGCTGGTGTCTGCTTGGCGTAGGCGTGATGCGAGCTGATCGACGAGTCCAAGAACTAGTGTTAGGCCGGAAAGCTTTGTCAAATCTTTTGATTGCTGTTCAGACGGCGACGAGTTCTGATCGGGGTGCAAGTGCTGTGTGGCGTCGGCTTTGGAAAGGAGAGGTTCGCGTATGCTGAGCAAACGTTCTCTGAGTTCGCGTAGACTGGTGCCAGGCCGCAAGACCTCTTCAAGAGAGCTAAGGCCTGAAGAAGAACCATTCCTGGTGCGTGATTTGCCCTTCTTTTCTGGCTGCGAAGGTGTTGGAATGAGATCGGCAGCGTCAAAGGTGCCAAGGATGGTCGACAGCTTCTTGGCGTCTTGCTCGCTCAACACGAGCTCCTGTGCTTTCTGAGCGGCCTTGTTTGGTTCCGCGCGTTTCGGTTGTTGCTTTGAAGTGCTAGAGCTTGGCAGTCCTAGAAGCAATTGGATCTTCTTTGGCAATTGTGTCTTTTTGGAAGTCGAGCTCTCTGACTCTGCATCATTCTCAGTGCCGTTTGCCTTTGCGTCAGCATCGTCGGCTGCTACATGCTCGCCGTTTCCATTAGAATCGTTGGAAGGTTCTGCTGGCTCGTCAACGCGCTTGCGTTTGCGGTCGATCTTGCTTGGTGAGGCGGACGGTGAGATTGCCATAGGTTCTGGGGTGCCTGCGGCGTCGGCATTCCTCGCTGCTCGTGTTGACCTGCGAAGAGGAGACGTCATAGTGTTGATTAGGGTATGGTGGATGCGACCGTGACGAGGGGGCAATATGCGGCTGATCACGAAAGCGCGTCAGTCCACCGAAGCAAAGAGCTGAACAACGACGGCGACGGCAAATCAGCGACGACTGTACTGGTCGTGACTAGGTGCCGAGACTGCCAGCCGTGGTGTGCGGTGATGGACGGCGCTGCCGAAGAGCGAATATCAGCGATCGGAAGGAGTAGCGAAGTTGTGAGCGTTGTGCTTGGAAAACGCGCGCGGAAAGTGGAGAGACAGAGCGCGTATAGGTTAAAATGGGTGTGTTGGAAGAACGCGGACGAAATTCGACAGGTCGATGGCGCGGTGGAAATGCGTTGATGTCAATGAACAAGCTTTGCTGTCAGGGACAAGCAGAGAGAGTGTAAGGGAGGTGGATGAATGGAGACGAGAGGGAGAGATGCAGGATGGCTGACTGCGATGTGATAGCGAAGAGAGCTCATTCGATCGACCGTTCAGTTAGGCGGAAAGGAGAGACAAAGTGCAGCAGCAGCACCCGTTTCAAAAGCGCAGGCTGAACAACCGGAAGATGGTTGAATTGAAAAGAGCGCGAATGCGCGTTATTCACGCTTGGCTGCTGTCCTTGAGCTTCAGATCCAGGTTTTGCGTTTTCTTTGAAAATTGGGAGACTGCTTAAGTGCCCTTTAATCCAGTCAATCACACCCTGTCAATTTGACCGCGTCTGGACCCACCATTTTGTTGCGCCGCCCACGTATTGCGCTAACCAACTCGACTCTCTGACTTGCTCCACAAACGTTCTGACGAGCTCATTCTAGTGTAGCGGCTGATCTGACCAGCACGCAGAGCCTTGAGAGCAATGTTCCGAGCAGCTAAGGTATCGACACCGGTTCGGGTGCTGGTTGATGAAGCATTGCGAGAGAGAGCTGGTTCGTTGCACGCGATTCTGAGGCTTCTGCGACCGCGGACGGGCGGAGGCCGGCTTCCAGTCAAGCCCAAAGTGATTGGCTCGTGGACTTTCCATATCGTGCCCAAATGAGCCGACGTGGGCTAAGGGTGAGAACGACGATGCGTAAATGTGCCACGCACTCCTAGAAAACTTGCCAGGTTTGCGGGGCTGTCAATGCGGTCATGTGGATCTGCGCCGAGTTGCTGGGACCGAGCAAGCAACGTTGAGCCACCAAGTGTCAGAGCACTAGCATCAAATTGCTTGCCGAGTGTGGAGAAGTCCGAAAGAAGCTCTCCCCGCGTTTGACGTGGCCAAGATCGTCGTCCGATTTCGGATCAAGGAAAGCTCTTTGGAGTGAGCCCCGCTCTCGCCAACTTGGTCGGAGAGGCGTCGAGTTTGAGCAAACGCAAGCGCAATCAATGACACTGTTGTGCCGATGGACGATGACGCTGACGAGATAAGAGGGAACGTGTCTGCGGGGAGGAGCAAACTCTAAACACCCTTCAAACAGCTCATCAGATTGTCGACGCGAAGCGACAGCTATCTCGATACAGCATTTCCCCTCTCTTTTCGCCGAAACTCAAGCGTAAGCTTTGCGCGTCCGCTATCTATCGGGGGCATCCGTCATCATTCTATTCGGACAACAAGCATAAAATGGCTTTGTGCTTTGTGACAAGGTGTATGCCTCCGCATTCAGCACTTCCGTCGGCATCTCCGATGACAGTGACAGGATGCGACGCACTGACCATTTTGAGGACGGAACAACCAAAACAAGGCAAAGTGGACCAAGTGGCAACAGCGTTCATTGCATCAATCATTGACTCCCTTGCCGCCGTACCGGGAGGGTAAAGCAGAGAGCCCATAATCTGGGCTACGTTCACCTCGACATTGTCGGTCACCGAATGCTTTGTATAAAAGCTGGCGTGATCGACAACTCCTTTACCTTTGAGAGCGTTCGGCAACCCGGTCCTGGAAAGCAAGCCGTGGTACCACCACCGATCCGCTTCCGCCTATTGGCTTCTCTTGACGCATTGTTCGGATCCTATCTTTATTCGCTCCGCATTCCGATTGTACTGTATGTATCGTCGCCTTCCCCGCACAAAGCCCACAAAGCTCTTGTCCACCACACTGACCGTCTGCCTTGACCGTTTCTTTCGGTCTCAAGCCTCCGAACCCTATTCAGCTACCGTAGCCTTCTTCATTCCTCCGAAGTGTAACAGAAAATCAACTGTTCACCACATCTTGTTCCACTTAAGCCGATACCCAGCATTGCCATGCATCAGAGCCCCGATATCGTCACGGACCGTTTCGGAAAGCAGCAAACCTCCTCCTATCCCGTACCCAGACCTGACGGCACTCCCGAAACTCGGGTGACGCGCAGCAATACCATCCACACAATCTCCCTCAACGTCTCAAACGTCAGTCAGCTTTGGAGAGAGGTGATCCACCACGAAGCTAGGGGTCTCAACAACCACAGCGATCGTGTCTCCGGATTCAACTTGGAGCGTTCGGTCAGCTACGACCAGCATCAGCTGCAGCTTCCCGGATCATGGCCTCCTCCCGTGTTGAACGCTAAAGACCAATGGCTTGGTCCTGTCGACGCCGCCTGGCTGTCTTCCTCGCCCGAGTCAGTGACCAGCAGCAAGACCAATTTCGACCTAGGCGCAACACAGTTGGACCATAAAGCCTGGCCCTTCTGCCTTAATTGGTCCCTCGATGCTACCATGAAGGATCCGTATGCCACCAACTACGCCACCAAGGATGCTTCAATCCAGACTAGCGGCTCCTATGGGTCTGACACTGACACCACTGTCTGGTCCGGCTATCACCGTCACAATTCTGTCAGTCCGATCGTCAACATTCCAGGACAGTTCTGCACATCCCCTCAGACAATGAATCTGTTCCAGCCTAATCCGCTCAGCGACGCCATCGAGTCGAGCCTTGCTCGCCTTGCCATCTCTCCCACACCCATTGGATCCGAAATTGCCTTCAAGAAAAACAACATCGACAACTCGACAAACTTGCTTGCCAAGTCCTCGTTCACCTCCAGACTCACCAAGCAGCTGGAGAAGCACCAGGCTCGCGAAGACCGTCTCGCCGCCAGCCGAATCCAGAGCCAGCCAGTATTCGACAAGAGCCGTATCTACGTCCCTTCCTTCAGTAGGCCCAGTTTTTTCCCGGTTCAGACCGACTCCGTCTACGCGCAGGACTTGGACACTGTCGATAAAGTCAACAAGGCATCGACCGGAAGGATCAAGACAGAGCTCTACAAGACAGAAATGTGCCGCAACTGGGAAGAAAAGGGATTTTGCGACTACAATGAGTAAGTATCTAGATCAATGTGACTAGACTTTCTTGCTTCATCATACTATATGCTGACCTTATGCTCGTTGTGGATTTGATCGCGATAGCGCCTGTCAATTCGCGCACGGAGAGGAAGAATTGCGTTACGTCGAGCGCGATCCAAAGTGGAAGACGAAGCCCTGTAAAGTGTTCAGGTTGTAAGTACCACTCAACACTTCGAAAAGACTAGTCGAGCCTCGTTGCTGACCCTGAGACATTCGTCACGGAACAGGTATGGAAGCTGCCCCTACGCAAAGCGATGCTGGTAAGTCGCGACAATAGTACCTTTCATCATCTCAGGACACGTTGCTCACACGATTGCACTTTCGCCAAACAGCTTCCGTCACGACCAGGGCGGACGCCAGGCCTCAGCTTCGACATATTCCACCTCGAAGGGTAGGGGTTCGCTTCTGCAGAGAGTCGGCTTCATTCCCCGTGAAGAACCTGCTCGCAGGGAGCACCGTCGAAGGTACTAAGTTCAAGCAGCGGAAAGTGCCCGCCCGCTGCCAAACGTAACACAAGCACTAACTCAAGCACATAAAGCATCCAGAAGACGCGGTCACAGAGATAGCGAAGTAGTGAAGAAATGCAGAAAACTAGAATTGCTTGATGGTCTAGGGTGTGTTGTGTGCGCTTCTCTTACAGAGACAAAGCGTGCCAGCGCTCGCAATCGAGCTTTAGTGAGCCTTCTACCAATCAGTCTGAGTACTTTGATCGCGAACAATCGGTGTAGCCCTTGGATAAACATACTTCTCATTATACTCTGTCAACACTGCCGCCTGTACCACACCTTTATCCTTGACCAACTGCTGATACTGCATCAAAATCAAATGCACCGGTCCCGACACCGCTACCACCAGAAACACGAATACGAACCACCCAAATGCACCCATATCAATCAACGCTGCTGCAGGATAAATTACCGCATGAGCTGGCGAGAAAGTTGCAAACAGATTCGCCGTGTACGGACTTGGATCCCACATCAACAGCTGACGTATGCCATGCTTGCTGTGTACGCTCGAGCTTGTTGGTTCCCCCGCTTTGGGCTGCGAGTAGAATTGATAGGCGCGACGTTTGGTGAAGAAGATCCAAGCGTTGACGCAAGAGGTGATCAAGATGCAGAGGAAAATAGCGAGGGAACCAAAGCGGAAGAACCGATCTGAAGCTTGGTAGACGGCTGATTTGCGTGCATGACGTTTTAGTGCATCTGCCATTGCATATTCGTCTCCGGTGTGGTTGACGAGATATTCGTATGCTATGGCTGGGTTTTGCGCTCTTCGGTGGGATGGTTTGTTCATTAGCCATGAGCCGAGACTTGATTCGGGTGAGAGGAGAAGTCCAAACAGAGAGAGCAGGTGGAGAACGATACCAAGCACGTTGCCTGCTTGGTCAGCGAAGAGCTGTTCTTCGAGGTCGAGGATGGAGGATGTGAGACGGTAATATGTGTCGACTGGCCATTGCTGGATGCGCTCGAGAGGCCGTTTGCGAATGAAGCGTTTGCGTGTCGTGCGGATTGGTGTGACTGGAAGATCATCGCCCAGAGGCTGTACATCGCTTGCTGCTAGATCGCCAGGAGTCTGCTGCGAGAAGACGCTGGAGGAGCTTGATGCAAGTGCGGCTTGACTGTCTAGTTGAGGCGTCGATCTGAGGAAGGGAGAAGCGGTACCGTGCAATGATGATGGTGTCCCACCTCGGATGAAGGGTGATGCTGACCTCGATGCAGCAGTTCGTTGCAACGGCGAGTCGACGAGACTTGCTCGACCACGAGAGGCGCGAGATGCACGCCAACCTGGCTGACCGAATGCGACTCCCTTGCGATAGGCTGGCGAGCCCGGCGAAGGTGCCGGCGAGGATGGATAGCTAGCCATCTGTTACGAACGGCCCTTCTCAGCTAATTCCCAATCGAGTACAGAGCGTAGATCGTGGTAGGGATGGTGGATGGTGTTGTAATTGATGCTCGCCATGACTGCGCAATGTGACATCAGAGAGAAAGAAGATCAACGTGGCCCGTGGCTATTTCAGGGTCCATTCCAACACCAACATCATTTTTCAGACGATCACATCGAAGCAACGCGCACAATTTCCCGCTTGTCAGAAGGACACGGTCTTACATTTTTCACGTGATACAACTGCTCTGCACTTTTCTTGACAAATTTCTTTTTCCTCTCTCTTCGCGTGAGAAGACTGCGGCTGAAAGGAGAAAGCTAGAAAAGTTCGTCGAGCGCTTGCAACTTCTTCCTTTCTCTCTTCGAACAAAAATCCAAGAAGGTATGTGATCGCAAGCTCAACGTTCCCGCCATCCTAGGCGACGCCGACAGTTACACACGGTTGCAAGAACAGAACACTGACCTTGCAGCTCTTTGCCCTTCTTCCGCTGTCGCTTCCATCAGACACAAAAGTTCGAGCTTGGACTTTTTCTCCGTGCCAAGTTCGCGTTCCCGTCTTCAAGATGAACAGAAGGAGTTGGTTTCAAAGAAAACCTTCACTTCCATCCTGACTGCTCCTCGTGGTAGGCTGGGATGGGTCGTTGCATCTGCTGAGACCGGCGAGGCCTGGTTCACCGTATTCGCAAGATGTCTACGTGATGGTCCCGAGGATTGACGATGGTGAGTCTCTTCGTGAGAATCCCGACGCGCCCAGGATCTAGGTCATCACGGACGGTGGATTGGGTCGTTTGCAAGTCGGCAGCGTTCTCGACCGACATACCATATCTTGCAAGGTAGCATTTCTTTGTCGTAAGGTAAGTCCTCTGTGTTCGAAGGTTGACCCTTTCGCCTTTCGGACACGAGATGTTCCATTCCCTTTCTGTCGTGTTTGCCATCTCACTGCTTGCTTACGGTAGAGATGGCTTGGAATCATAAGGTAAGTTATTCCTCCTTCCCCTACCATAACATCGAGTACAAGGCAAGTCAAGGACAAGCAGCGAAAGGACGAACAGCGACGATGAGCAACCAGTGTCGCCCCAGACTGCAACTATATTGAAGAGTGACTATAGCATACAGCCAAACATGCATCACTGAGCTGTCGTCCTTTCGGAGAAGCTTGTCGCACTTGCCTCTTGTGCACGATGATCCATCATCGCCCCTTTGTTGCTTGGGAGTACAAGTCGCTGACGCTTCGATTGCTCGTTTTTGTTCCGCGAACATAGGTCCTTCTCCGGTTCTACCATGCTTGTAATGTCATTTGTGTAACCGTCTTTGTATCTTTTGTGTTGTTTTCTGAGCTGCCGCTTGTGAGAACGACAGCTATAATGAGTAGAAGTACCCAATCGAGAGAGACATTGGGAATCTTTGAAAGATATTGTCCCGATCAGCCCGATCTGGCTGGCTGGCTGTTTGAATGTATTTCTGGCCTGAACTCGCTTGGAAGGCGAGAAATGAGAGAATTAGGGTGGCTGCGCGTGAGGAAGGGGAAAGTGAGACTCTCAAGGTTGACGGTTTCGTTGCCTGTGCGTGCATGGCTCAATTCAACGCTCGCTGGCCGAAGCGCGCTCTCCAAATTGAACTGGCTAACCAGCACAGAGAGAGAGAGAGAGGCGAGAGACAGCTGTAATTTCACGAAACGAAAGTGCGGGTTGCTCTTGCATGGCCAACGGTCTCTTGTCGTGCGCTATCACAACTGCAACTCACATCGGTTGTTCGATTGCCCTTTCATCAGTAACACTTCACAACCATCAACGTCCATTACCGTCTTCATTAGTCCCACAGCGACTCGACGCTTGCTAGCAGCTTTTCCGATCTTTCACGACACGTCAAGCACTACCTCACCAAACCCTCCAGATCGCTCGGCGCAACCACAAGGACATCATCCTTACGACCCCGCATTCTCTCAAGACCCAGTCTATTTCTACAAAGGTCCTGATCTCCGCTCAGCACACACGCAACTGTGAACCAACATCTCCTCGGTCTCTTTGACGACACATCACACCCCTCAACATGGCAGCAGAATCCAACTACGACTACCTCTTCAAGGTGGTTTTGATCGGTGACAGTGGCACCGGTAAATCCAACCTTCTCTCGCGATTCACTCGCAACGAGTTCAGCCTCGAATCCAAGTCCACCATCGGTGTCGAGTTCGCCACCCGATCCATCTCGGTAGATGGAAAGACAGTCAAGGCTCAGATCTGGGATACTGCCGGACAGGAGCGATACCGTGCCATCACATCTGCATACTACCGTGGTGCCGTCGGTGCCCTGCTTGTCTACGACATTGCCAAGCACCCTACATACGTCAATGTCTCGAGGTGGCTCAAGGAGCTCCGCGACCATGCTGACAGCAACATTGTGATCATGCTTGTCGGAAACAAGAGCGATTTGCGACATTTGCGAGCTGTGCCTACGGATGAGGCGAAAGCTTTTGCTGGTAAGTTTCTACAACGCTGAGGAACGAGGCTCTTGCGGAATCTATTGACGCCGATATTGCTCCGGCTAGTGGCGCAACATCGGGTGACAGACAGAAGGAGACCTAGCCGTGAACTGGGCATCGCTTCCGCAGTCGATCCATTCGGTCCACAGTTTGGGATCTGCGACCTCTCTGGCTGCGACGCCCTCGAATGTGACAACTATACTGACCATTTTCCTCTTCGCTCTGACCTATTGTTCCTTCGCTTCCGCAGCCGAGAACAACCTCTCCTTCATCGAGACTTCGGCCCTCGACGCTTCCAATGTAGAGCAGGCATTCCAGAACATTCTTACAGGTAAGTGCCTCACGAAGCCTGCAAGTGCACCAGTCGCGATTGATACTGACTGTTGCTTCCTATCGTTTGCTGCACTTTCGGACTCTTTACTCGGCACAAAATAATCTTGCACTCGACGGCACACAGAGATCTACCGTATCGTTTCCAATAAGGCACTGCAGTCCTCGGACGACGTCATCAAGCCCTCGGGCGGAGAGACCATCACTGTGCAGCCCAGCGCCGACGACGGTGGACAGACTAAGAAGAACGGCTGCTGTTAAGAAAGGACCACGATCTTTCATTTCTTTGGACCATCGACCCGTCACGACTTTCTCTCACTTGACTCTCCAAACCATATGCCTACATTCTGATATGGCTCGGCTCCGACCTTGTACAGTTTCCGTTACCCGCATCTTGTGCAACTCGCTTTCTAAACAGACTACAAACCTTACTGCTTGACTAACGGCGGTTTTGAGCGCTGATGTAGCCTGAAGTGGCGCTCAGATCTAGCATGGGCACTGTCCTCCTGCTTCGAGACTGACTCGAATCAGGCTTGGTACAAGAACCTAACGCCCAGAAGTAATTGGATCTTGCGATGAAGGCCGAGTTGGGGCTGTGGTCCGTCTTTGCAGTGACTCCCTGAGCACTGCTACTGCCTGAGCTCGTACGACGAACGCTCGGCCATGAATCTGAGAATGGTGATCAGCTGAAGGCTCAACGCGCGGCCCACGCTTGTGTGTAAACTTAAATTTTTTTTTAATTTTCTTAGCGCAGAAGAGACACGCTTAGGCGTCGCTTTCCTCGATTCAGCCGGCGTGGTATGTGTCTTTGTGTGGAAGACCACGTAAGTGTCAAAAGTGTCACTTTCTGTTCGAGACATCCGAGCTTCTTCCACACCCACATATACTGCCCTCATCTCATTCACTGGGCGAGGTCTTAAGTCACCTACATCTACACAGAGCTCTGCACATTCACCCGCGGCCTACGCACCCGAACGACAAGAGTTCCAAGCACCTCAACTGGGCCTGCTCGGTACTTTAGCCCACTTACGCTACCAGGCTTGCATACAACCCTCAGCACATCTATTGGCTCCTAAAGCCGTCTTTCTCCCCCAACACACCCAAATACGCACATCATGGACGACGACGATGTTCTCGAGGTCGATTCCCCGATGGAGCCCGCCGTCGACCTGGACGAAGACGAGGATGAGGAGATGCCCGTCTTGAACCTCGATGGAGATGGTCCCAGTCGAAGCTCACAGCCGGCAAAGAAGTCCAAAGGCGAGAACCGACATCTTCAGCTCGACTATCCGCAAAGTCTGCCGTACACATGCGAGTCACTCGAGGAGTTCGATGCTCGACTCGATCACATCATCCGTCGCCTAGTCGACTGCGTCCGCACAAAGGACTACGACATTGGCTTTGTTCAATGGAACCATAGGCTCCAGTGCCTCTTGTCGCTCAAGTATCCTATTCTTCGCAAGACTCGAGCGAGGCTAGCTCGGCTTTACTATGAGCTGGCCGTGCTTCCGGGTCTCAACACGCGATGCATTGAGCTTGCAGCCAACATGTGCATGACTCTCATCGAGAACAAGAAGAAGCTCGATATCAAAGACCTTGTCTTGCCATGGAGGCCACTCTACAACATTCTCGAGAAGGAGCTCTTCCCCAAGCGACGCAGAACTGGACTCACCAACATTGCTGACATTCTTCTCGATCTTGCAGAGACTGCTCAGCGCTTCTTCCCTGCCAGCGAGGCCGATGATATGCTGCGCACCTTCCTGCCAAAGATGGACGGATCCAACCTCAACTCGGTCATTGCAACACAGGCTTTTCTTGTCCACTTTTTGCCCATCAGCCACCCTCAGCGATGGCTGCCGACCATGTTCCGGCTTTGGGAGAGCTTCAACTCGTCGCTCTTCGATGATCAGATGCTCGACTTGCTTGCCCGTCTCTCCGAGATGCACGTCCAAGATCCTTCGATCAGCTCAGCATCTGCAGCTCGCAAGGCTGGGTCACTGGCTGAGGCAACGGTCAGGCCTGATGCACAGAATGCAGAGGCCACAGATGCGCCAAAACCCCAGCAAGATGAGCATATGATCGAGGACGAAGCAACCGAAAAGCTAGCAACAACCGAGTCACTAGTATCATCAGGCACTGCAAGCCCGTCAGGCAGAGTTGGCCTTTTCAGCGACATCGGCATCTTCACGGAGCAGCAGTATTCGCTCATCATGACCAAATGCCTCAAGTCGGCTGGTCTTCCCGTCGGCTCGAGCAAAGCAGCCAATGCTGCACTCATGGCTCAATCTGCGAGCGTTCGAAGTGGTCCCGACGCTGCAGCATCAGGAGCAACACTCAAGATGAAGAAGCCCACCGACCGTCTCCGGTCGTTCGCCGTTATCATCGCTTACTCGATCCAGAAGGACGGTCCGAGTGCAACCGACTCAGCCTCAGCCTCGTATGTTCCTACTCCAGTGGATGGCTCTTCGCCACGGCCAGACGGTAGCAGCAAGCCTGTGACCACGTACCCGGCGGGCTCAAAGGCGCTCGACCATCTTGCCAAGTTTATACAGGCGACAGAGAGTTACTTCCACCCTTCGAACTGGGGCATGTGGCAGATCTCATTGTCCAACTTGGTTCAGCAGATCATGTTCGAGTTCCTCAAGCGTGTCAAGGAGGAGGAACGACCGCAGTGCAAGACTCCTCAGCAGTATTGCTTGACAGACGAGATGAAGACCGAGATCGTCTCGATCCTCCGCACTGTCTGTCTGCTCTCGATGTTTTCCAAGGACCCGCTCACGATTGCAGCCTCGCAAGCCAGTCTGAAGAGAATGGCCATCCTCGCTCCCGAAATGGTGTTTCCAGCTGTGTTGGATCGAGCCTTCAACTCGCTGGAGGCGCTCGAGACGACGCACCGTACTAATGCTGTCATTACGGCGCTCTCGACGCTTTCGCCCGTCTTCACCTCACGACAGCTCTACAGATCTGGTGGCAAGCATTTGCTACCGCTTTTGCAGCTCTGCATCCCAGGTATCGACCTCAACGATCCTATGAAGACGATGAGCACCTGTATGTTTGTTCTCTTATCGACACTTTCTATCCGCATCGACGATCTGACCAGGCCGGAGGTCTATGCCGATGACGAGGAGTCTTTTGAACCGATTCCCGATCAGCCAACATTGCGAATCGACACACCAGAAGCCTCTGCAACCGACGCTGAGGACGCTCCGCAAGCGACTCCCGAACAGGAAGACTATCAGCTGCGAATTAGCACTGCAGACTTTGACGCCTGGATCTCAGCATACTTCCAAAGAGTCCTCTCGCTTTTTGAAACACTGCCAGAGGAAGGAAAGGGAGGCCGCACAGGTGGCAAATCCGAAGAGCAGGTCATCAACATGATCATGGCTGCTTCAGACGGACTTTGTCGATCAATGAGCCCTTACTTGCTCCAGAGGTCGTTCGACAAGATCGCGGACTACTGCGCCCACACCGTCTCGGCAACATCTGTGCGTGTCATTGGCTCTCTTGTCGGCTGCTTCGCTCGTGCAGACAGCAAGATGGTGCTTAAGAGATTGTTGCCTCAGTGCATTGCCAACATTCGAGCAGAGATTGCGAATGGAGCCAGTTCAACACGGACGACTAGCACCAGTCTTCCAGCAGCAGGCGATGCGGCTCTGCACTGGAACCTCAGTGTGCTGACGGGAGCTCTCAATGGCCCTAGCGAGCATCTCTTGCAGTACAAGGATGGGTTGATCTCGATCTTCCAGTTGATCACGGAGAGCTGCAAGAGCGAGAGAGGCTACAGCTTTGGCGCCAAGCTCGTCCAGAAGGTCATCTCCTCTCTCACATCGCTCTACCCGACAGAGCAGCGCTTTGTCAACTTGGAGACCTGGGAGAGTGAGGCTTTCGAGAAGCGATCACACTTGTTCTGGGGCAAGATGTACGAGGAGAAGAGCATCAAGATCAACTGGCACATCCCCTCTGATGAAGAGATTGATATGGCTATCGAGCTAATTGACCGAGTTGTTGTTCCAGCTCTGGACAAGGTCGAGGCTCTTCAAGCTGACGGTCTATCAAGAGATAAGGCTTGGTCGAACGACTTCTGCCGCTACTTGATGGTGGTAAGGCTCGGCTTGACTGGGATGTCTAGTCTCATCGAGGAGGATGAAGTCGGTGGAGGCGAGCCGGCGATGGATATGGGCGACGAGGTGCCTGAGTTCGTCGATATTCCTCCCCGCTTCAAGTCGCATTTCTGTCTCGTTGACCGTCAGGAAGCACGTTACCAGAAGGTGGCTGCTTTCAAGCAACGATGTGGTGACGTGCTGCACCTTGCTGCCCAAAGCACCCAGAACTCGGGCGCAGAGGATCAGATTGACTGTGTCAAGATGCTTGTCCGATCCATCCGCACCTACCTTACCTGCTACAGCTACAATGGTGAGGACTACAAGGCTCACATGCGCTCGCTTAGCTTCTTCCGCAACATCGCCAAGCTGTATGCAAAGCAGAAGGCCTTCCCACGTGTGCTCTTCATCCGTCGTGCTGCCTTCTACAACACAAGCCGAGCTCGACTCAACAGCTTCCACCGCAAGCGAACGCCACTGAAGGACAAGCTAATTTTGCAGACCCTCGAGTTCTGCATGTCCAACTACGTAGGCATTCGACAGACGGCTCAGAAAACGCTTGACACTATCGGTGGTGTCTACGATGGTACGTGGATATTGTGCTTGCCGAAGCTGATCGAGGCGATCCAGCCTGGTGTGCCAGATGACAGGATGAAGGGAGCTTTGTATGTGCTTGGTAGCAAGGGTGCTTCATACCTTTGCATCACGGATGCCCGCTTCAGCGCCGAGTATATCATGAGCCTTCTTGATGCTCAGCACCACTCGAAGCCCTCAATTCAGAAGCTGGTGCGCGGCATCATCAATGACTTCATCATCCGATTCGCTGAGCCCTCGACGCTGACGGACAAGGTTGACTCGGCGGCTCTAAATGAGGCAGCGGATATCTTGGAGCGAGCACTTCCTTCAGATCTGCAAAACGCGGACGGGAAGCTTACCGAGGCTGTCGCTACTAAGCGACGCACTCGTCTCGGCAGGGTCGACAAGCTGCATGAAGAGCTGACATCGAGGGCATTGGAGTTTGCGCAGAGGGAAACAACTCACTGGGCATTCTCGATCTTTGCTGCTCGTCTGCTGAGGGCCTTAGTCCGAAAGGACAGGCCGCTTGACGGTGAGACTGCTGGGTACCTTGCGGATCAGATGATTTCGGAGAATCCCAAGATGCGTCATCGTGCTCAAGCAGCCGTCACGAAGATTCTCTACTATGTCAAGCTGCGCACCCTCGCGCCATCGGACGAGGATCTCTTGCTTGGCCAGACCAAGAATCCGCTCAAACACTCGGAGAAGCTGCCGAGTCCTGTATCGAGCGAATGGACGCAGCAGTATATCGCCTCGTTTGCAGAGCCCTTGACTCCGACCAGCAAGCTGCGCGATAAGCCTTCGCAAGGCTGGCTCGTCTGGGGCGAAGAGGAGGACTTCTACGACCCGCCTCCTGCTGACGGTGTAGTGTTCGACTGGGAGGCTGCCTCCAAGCCTGCAATCGAAGCGGTCCGGACTAAGTTTACGCAAGAGTCATGGTGGCAGTCTTTCTGTCGCCACCTCTCGCAGGAGAAGGAACGTGACTACCCTGGAAGCGAGTCGGTGACGCTGCTCAAGTCGATCTTCCAGATTTTTGGTGTTGAGCTTCTGCCGTTCATCAAGACCACCACAGAGCAGTTCATTGCAGAGAAGGATCGTCATCGACAACGAGCAGCCTCCGAGCTGATCTGCGGTATCTATCGTGGATCAAAGCACTGGAACATGAAGGATCAGGATACGCTTTGGTCGTGGCTCGAGTCGTTGCTTCCCAAGATCTTCGAGGGGTGCACGCCTGACAGCCAGCCAGCGTGGCAATCGTGTATCGAATATATGCTGCAGGCGCGTGATCCGCGTCGAGCGTTGCCACTGGTGCGATATGTTGTCAATATTGCGCGCGACAACATCGGAAGGGAGAACAACACTGCAAGTCCATGGGAGCAGGCTAAGGCGCAGAACCTCTTGCGAGGAGTCATGATCTCGATGAATCTGCAGTTTGCTCCGTTTGGTGCTGACGATTTCATCAGACTGTACTCTGAGAACTTCGACAGCGATTTCCAGGAGGTCAGAAGCGTCATTAGTGAAGGTCTGGCCGATTTGGAGTTGCTGCAAGTCAACCCTTCGTTTGGTAGCGTCGAGATGATGCTAGATGAGTGCAGCTCTGGACATGGATCGCTGCTCGCCAAGCCCGAGCTGTACAGCGGTCGACTCGAAGTGCTCTCGCAGCAGCTTGCACAGTGGCGTCAGGAGAGGAAATCCACAGCAGAGGGTACTTCGCAGTACGACCGTGCCGCCATGACTGCACTGCTCTGGATCTCGATAACCATGGGCGACCACCGCAACGGAGCTATTGCAGGCGAAGCGATCAAGTACATTCCTGATATCTTTGCCATGCTCGAACTGCATGATAACAAGGAGTTGTCCGCACTTGCTCGTGCTGTTTTGACCAAGATCTCGACCCATCCTTTCACCTCCGAACACGCGGGCAAGCTAATCGATACCCTCCTCCACGTCACTCGCTCCTCCGTCGACTCCTGGCGTGCTCGTCTGGACACCTTGCCCGTCCTCCAAGTTATCTATTTCCAAAACCTCTTCTACCTTAGCGATGCCACCATCACCTCCATCGTCGAGCTCCTTCTCGAACTTCTCACCGACAAACATCTGGAAGTTCGTGAAATGGCCTCCACCACTCTCTCCGGTATCGTCCGTTGCTCGCAACGCCGCCTGATCAAAACGCTCAAGAACAGATTTACCAAAATCGTCTCCACCACCAAGGTGCCCCGAAGAGGCGAAGCGGGTTACGATCAGCAATTGATCACCTTGCATTCCGGAATCTTGGGCGCGTCGGCACTGCTAGCTGCTTTCCCCTACGAAGTGCCGGACTGGATGCCGAGTTTGATCGTAGAGACAGTCGCACAGCACACGGATGACCCAGTCCCTATTTCGACAACAGTCAGGAAGTGCGCAGCGGACTTCAAGAGGACTCATCAGGATACTTGGTCGGAAGATCAGAAGAAGTTCGGTGATCTTTTGCCTGAGGTGAATGACTTCACCCTTGGTAGGAGTGATTACTTTGCCTGATCACACCATCTTTCTTACGCACTCAGCATCATGAATTAGAGCTCGACACATGTAACTTAACTTTCCTCATCTCAATCTAAATTTGGTGCATCCTTACTCGGGCTTGTAGCGGTACATCTTGGCCACGATGAATGCTGTGGCGAGATTGCTCACGGCGAAGATCCAGAACACTGCTCCGCCCGTGTGGTTGCTGTCGTAGCCCGCGAGGTAGTTTTTGATGGGCAAGAAAGCTGAACCGACGACGAAGTTTGCTGTCCAGTTCAGAGTCAATCCTAGGGATGTTGCTGTTGATACCGCCTACGCACCACAAAATCAACGAAGGATTCATGTCAGTATATCATCCACATGCATAATCCCACGTCTTGGCCGCAGAACGCAGAAGGGGTACTTACTCTTGAAGGCACAACCTCAGGCAAGATGACAAAAGGAATCGGACCTAATCCAAAACTGAACCCTGCTACCATCGCAATCATACACACAGCACTTAGCACTTTGTAACCCCAAACTATTCCTGCTCCTAACAGTGCTGATGCCACAGCCATAACTAGTGCTGAGCCAACCATGAGTTTCTTGCGACCGACACGATGTTCGCCGATGAGATAGATAGGTGGGAAAGTCATAATGATGTTTATGACTGTGATTAGGATTCCAATTGAACCGGCGAGGGAAGGGAGGATGGAGCCCAGGATTCCGACACTGTAGTAGAGGACTGCATTGATGCCGGAGAGTTGCTGACCTAGTTGTGTTAGGATGACGAGGATCGTGCCTGGTCGAACGTCTGGATCGGAGAAGAGATCGGTTAGGCCGATCTGATTGCGGCCAGTAGAGGGGAGAGTAACCTCACCACCGTCGACGTTGGATTCGGAGAGCAGGCCTTGTCTCTCCTCATCTGCTCCTGAGCTACGAGAGCCGGAGGACCCTCTGCTTTCTTTCCAGCTCTGCAACTCTTTGGTCGACCACAGCTGGGCTCGAACTTCATCTGCTGCGTCTTTTGCCGTCACACCACTCGATCCCACAACCGACTTCCCCTCACCCTCTAGCCAACCCGGAGACTCCAGCCCTATAGTGTAGGATCCAAAGAACTGCAACACCGACAAAACCCCCGAAACGGCAGGTACAGCTCTCCACCAAGTCCCGTCTGCTCCTAAGCTACTCGCCCCGATCGCCTGAGCTACGAAGATCCCCATAACAATACTCAATTGGTTCAGTACCCCTGTGCTGCCTTTCAAGCTGACTGGTGAGATCTCGTTTAGGAAGATGGGTACCATTACTACTCCTATGCCTGATCCAATACCCTGAATGAATCGACCGACGCCGAGACCAAAGAGCGAGGAAGAGAGGGAGAGGGTCAGACTTCCAGCAATACCAGCGACAGCTGAGGATGTGATGCATGTCTTTCGGCCCCAAGACAGTGTCTTGGAGACGGGAGAGATGAGGAACGAAGAGAAAAGGCCGCCGAGAGTGAAGAGGGAGGTCACGAGTCCGAATTGGCTTTCCGTTAAGGGTATGCAGCCGGTGGTGATTGGTGATAAGGTGGAAGGTGATGTCGGCTCATGGCTACGACAGGTAAGCATAGGTTGAAGAGCATTGAGTTCAGAGATACCGTGGCCGTAGTTTGCGGCTGAGAAAAGGATCCATATCAATACGAGGCGGAAGCGGTGTGTGACGAGTTTTTCGGCGTCGTTGTTGGCGGCTGACGCCCGGTTTGCTGTGCTTGATGGCATCTTGCTATCTTCCTTTCCCTGACTGCAAGACTACTGCGATGTGAGAAGGCTGGAGTAGATGGTGGGGAGAAGGCAAGCAAGCCGACACCGGCAAGAGCTTCAAAGTATGGGGAAAGGTGTTGTGTGGAGGAAAGGGCGCATCAAATTCAGGGTCCTGAGTCTCGGCCTCTTTCGCAGCACAGATCAGCTCAAGTTGCGTGTGTGCTCTTCCGCACGCCGAGCTCTGTGAGAAGGGAAAAAAAAAAGGTCACAGAGCCGCGTTCGGACCAACCCTCCCTCCCTCCCTCCGCACTTCTTCACTCTCATTCACACCCTCAAAGAACACACAACGTCAATATGAGTCGACGCAACCGAAAGGACGTCGATGATCTCCTCGCGGACCTCGATAACCTTGGGACGGAGCAACCCACCAAGCCTTCACGCAAGTCTGCCGACAAAGGCGCCGCCTCCACCACCGGTTCCAACGAGGCATCGGGCGCCGGTGCTAAGAAGGCACCAGAAGATGCGCAGAGCTTGCTAGATGATCTGGATAGCTTGGTACAGAGTCGTGCTGCGTCTAGCAGTCGGGCTACACAGCGTAAGAAGGATGATACTGCCACGGCTAGTGCTGCGATCCCAGCTGCAGCAACTTCGACGCCAGCACAAGCAGAAACACCCACGACAACAACTGAGCCCGCCGCAGCTGCGGCTATGACGACAGAAAATTCAGAGCTGGAGACGACATACGTGTCTGCTTCTAGCTCTAGCGGTGCTGCGGGAGGTGGATGGGCTGGGTGGGGCAGCTCGCTATTCTCACAGGCGACAAAGTTGGCAGAACAAGCTAGACAGGAGCTGGAGAAGCGGGCCCCCACCCAGGCGGAACAGGCTCGCGAGTTGGGTAGCAAGGTAGGAAATAAGGGCTGGGATCTTGCAAAAGGTGTGAGAGGTTTTGTTAAGGATGCTGGCTTGGAGAAGTGGGGCGAGGAGGTGACAAAAGTCGGCAAACGCGGCTGGACAGACATCGTCAACGCCGTCGCACCGCCGATTACCGCTCACGAGATCATCCAAGTAACCCTCAGTCACGATATGATTGGTTATGACGGCATTTCCAACGTCACGTATCAAGTCCTAGCCAAGGTCATGGAGCAAGTCGATTCTTCTGGTACCGAACAACAGCTTATCGTTAACAAGGCTCAGATCGAGACTCCTGCTTCCAAGCCCAAGACGGAAGGCGGAGAGCAGGAGAGGGATTTGAACGCGGTAGAAGGTTTCAGCGCCGCTTTCAAGTTGGCGAAGGTGAACCTGGAGGAGTGTATCAAGCAGCATGAAGTGGCAGCTCCGGTGCACAAGGTCGCCGAGGGATTGCCGATCACTACTTGTCCCGTTTTCGCTAGGATTCAGGCTTGTACAGCGGACTTGCCAGGAGTAGAGGAAGGGGACGGAGAAGGAAAGTCGCTTTTCTTCCTGATCATGTTGAGAGATCCTCAACACGGGTTGAGTCATAAGACTGTTTCTCAGGCTGTGCCTTGTTCTTGGTGTAAGTCCAAACCTCCTCTTTTTCTACGAAAGATTTCACAAATGCTGATGCTGACTCGTTCTCTGCGTTGCTCTGCTCACGAAACAGTGGATGTACCATTCGAAGAGAATCAGTGGGTCGAGGAGTCACTTGTTGACGTACTTTCAAATGCTCTCAGTGTTGTTGGGCAGGATTATGTTCAGGGGAGGATGTCTGGTCGCACAAAGTCGAGCAAGGAAGGTGTTGTTGGCTCTGGCGAGAAGCCGACAGATGCTCCTGCGTCATGATCACGATATGCCTGTCGAGATCCTATTGTCTCTGCAATCAAAGTCACTGTTTGCTCATGAGACCTTCCACGCAAGTTGTGCCTGCCTGTGCGACTGCATCGTTCGCTCTCCTTTGATCCTGACAGTTTGCTCCCTGAACGGAGGTGCCGGTAGATATGCACGCCATGCCATGTTTCGCTAGAAAAGCATTTGGATTAACCTAAGTCAGATGACAGAATAGTCGCAGAGAGGCAGACTGTTTATGCCTTCTTACCAATGATTTGGGTGGAGATGATCTCCTCGCCGTTGACGTGGTACTTGATGTCAACCTAGATTTCCATACAGAAGATGCAAATGTCAAGTCAGCATACTGAGTGTCTAGCTGCCTTACTTTTCACCCTTCTGCTTAAAGCCCAGAAGTGAGCGCATGAAGTGGTGTAAGTATACTTACGTGACCGCCGGTCTTGACGTCGATCTTCTCGATCTTGCCCGACTTGACGTCGCCGCCGAAAGGTCGGTCTATCATCGTTCCATCGCAACAAATTAAAGATCAACAAGAGTCAGCTTAATGCCTTGCCATACATCATGATCGAGAGAGTAGGAGGACGAGACTTACACTCGATAACGTCTCCAACAACGTAGAAAGCCATTTTGAACAGTGATTCGTGAGTGGGCGAGGTAGGAAGGAGTGGTTGTCGTGAAGAAGAGAGAGAGAGAGACGTTCGAGCTTTGGAAAAAGGAAGGGTCTGAGAAGATCGACTGCGTGTGATTATGGGTTGAGGGAGAATGCCGATCGATAGGACTCGCTGCTGCTGCTGGACAGCGTCACACTGCAAGATGCACACGATTGATTGGGCTTGGGCCAACACAAACGGTTGAACAAAAGAGCGAAATTGCGACATGCTGCAGCTTCAGGATTTGCGGTTCGAATGTCACGTTCATCGGAAGAGTTGTTTCGTGCGACAAAGCCGGTGTTGGTGAAATGTGAATTAAAGTAGCCTAACAGACTCAGACTCAAAAATTGTTGGATATGCGGGCCCGAAAGTGGGTCGATGTTCGACTGCACCTCGAGCCGCCGGGTATTGTGATACCGCATCATCAGCTCGCAGCTACAATAGATCGGCACAGTAAGAGATCATAGCAGCATACTTTCCACGCCATCATGATCGGAAATACGAGGGCGCAGAGAACAGAGCGTGATGGAGCTCGATGAGATATGAGTTCATGAGCGAGCCGTGTGCAGCGGACAAAAGCAATAGCCGCTGCCGGGAAGACAACGTTCGGCTTCATAGAAGGGCACCCACCTTGCACCGAAACCATCGAAGCCTTTGGGATGAACAAGAGGGCCCGCGTGGCTGGTCAGAGCTCTGCTAGTCTAGAAGCCGAACGGTGTTCCGATGTCTGCCGTTTCGGTGAGGAGGTCGTGCAGTCTTGGACGCGCGATCGACGCCCTGCATTTTAGACTACTGTATCTTAGCGCAAATCTGCCTATCTTTGCATCGGGTCTAGCTTCCCACCGGCCCCTGATTTGAATGTGATGAATGGGTCTGACATCTTTTGATCCCACCCACGGCGCATACTCCTGGGCCCTCTGTGGTCTAGTATGTGAAAGGCAATGGATGCCGTTCGAAGAAGTGGAGCGTTCGGCTGCCGGGCAGTCAAGCTTCCGAACCCTAGTTGCTGTGGGGGTTTGCTGTGGATCTTGTATGATAGAGCTTCTAGAAGATCATGCATGGTCTTTTGTGAGGCTTGAAAGGTATATAGATACTACAGACTGTTGATCAAGTGGGTGGTAGGTAGCCACTTCCCCTACTTTCTTCTGACCTGCTCGGCGACCACCAACATCGTATCTCAGTCTCGACTTGGAAAAGCAAGCTGCGCTTCATACCTAGGAGCGATATTCGAGCTACGCTCCTACTCCCTTGACGAAAGCTTGTTCAACTCTGGAACGAGTCAGCAAGCATCGGAACCATGGGTCACACAACGAATGACACACAAGGTTGTTTCGCTTGGGTGAAAAGGTATGTCTCCTGATTCCCACTTCTCTTTTCAACGGAACACACAGCTGACCCACCAGCTCCACGCCTCTCTTCCTCGTAGCCTTTTCTCCAAGCAAGCCGGCATCCCACTCCCTTGCAACGACCCCTTCTACACCATTCGACCCGCTGACTTCACCTCCCTCCCCGCCGGCTCGATCCTCCGCTCACGTCAAATCACCGTGATCTATTTCCCCGGCTTCGACGACTCACCCCTCCAAGCCTGGCAAGTGGCCTACAAAACAACCGCTCAAGATGGGCTCACATCTCAAGTCACTGTTCTTACCATCCTGCGTCCGTCCACCGCTCAGCCAGACTCGGACGGCAAGTACCGGATCCTGGCCTATGGAGCTAAGTGCGACTCTGCAGGAACCAACTTCCGTACCAGCTATGCCCTACGCGCAGGAAACGACTACACCCTCGGTGCGGCATCCGAGCAGATCTTCATCGAACCATGCTTGGACAGAGGCTGGATAATCATCGTTCCAGACTACGAGAGTGAGACTTGTGCTTTTGGAGCAGGCTACCAATCAGGGTTTGCTTTTTTGGACTCGATTCGTGCTGCGCTTGCTTTCGAGCCGATGGGTGTTGCGAAGAATGAAAAGGGAGAATTTCAAGCGAAGGTCGCGTTATGGGGCTACTCAGGGGGAGCCCTGGCGGTAGGGTGGGCAGCTCAGTTGCAGCCTACCTATGCTCCAGATCTGACAAAGTATCTGGTGGGCGCGAGTATGGGTGGGCTTCCGAACGATCTCAAGGCTTGTGCAGAGTATACGAACAAGCGCATATCAGCTGGGTTGATCGTTGGTGTCATGCAAGGTCTAGCAAATGCTTATCCTGACTTGCAAGCTTGGTTGGATAAGAATGCGAACAAGATCGGCAAAGCAGCTTTTTACATGGCTTTGACGAAAAGCTTTGGAGTCATCATGCGAGAGACAAGAGACATTGACGTACTCGGAACATACTTCGACACCCCCGACCCGCTACAGGTGGAGCTAATAGCTTCTATCATGGCAGACAACAAGCTAGGCACCAAAGACCACTTCCCGACTACACCATGCCAGATTTACCAATCTCTGCACGATGAGGTAGTTCCATACAAGACTACAGACGATCTGGTGGCTGCATGGAGCGCTCAAGGTGCTTGTATCGACTATGCCCGGGATGAGTTGTCGAATCATGTCGTATTGTGTTTCACGGGTACACCCTTGGCGATAAGATGGATGCAGGCGAGATTTGATGGTGAACCGACAATTGGGCAACCTGGGAAACCTAGTATTGAGACAGTGAATACGAGCTTAGATACAAACGATGCTTCCTTGACGCTGGGCAAGCAGAGGCAGAACGAGATGCAGAACTTGTTGGAGAATCAGTATATCAAGCCTGGTCGCAATTGGTGGACCTAGTCGTGATCACTGCTGAGTTATGGTTCTGATTGTTCTGCCCTATAGATTCCTTTTACTGCTTCGTCTTTGATCATTCTTGTTCATGACTTTGTTTGCATTTGTACGCTTTCTGACGCTCTATGACGATTCGCACGCTTCCAATGACAATCATGTCCCAACTTTTGCTATAGTCTTGGGGACCGACAGGGAGGATAAACATGGTGACATGAGAAAAGATGGCTTGATGCTGTCAGACATCGATCTGGGACAGCTCCCGATCTTCAAGATCGGTCGGAGTGACGTTCAGGTTCCTGAGCGCACAGCTGTCCCTAGAGCAAACAGCTTCGGACCAGATCCGAATCACAGAAGCACAGCCATGTCTCGTCTGTCTACGCCTTTACAAAACAGCGTCTTTGATTGGCAATCCAAGCCTGCAAGGCTTGTGAGGCTTGGCAACGGTCAATTCAAGCAGCGGTCGATGACTGCGGCTCGCCAAGTCCTGTCCAAGACCGATTCAAACCCACGATCTACGTGCCGACCGCAGTCAAAAAAGTGGCTGCGGATGCGGCCCATTGAATCGGCCCTAATCACCCGCCATGCCCGGCTATGACAGCTCTTTCCGGGATCCTCCATTGTAATTTGAGAAGAAGGAAAGGCTTGGCATTAAATGGCAGCACGATGACGTCGCTTGAAGAAATCGGTGCGACGCGTTTTGATCAAATTTCACTGTTCCAATCGGAGTTCCCGATTTTCTCTGCAACGGTACAGCGAGGGGCGCTCATTCGTTTTCGCCTGAGACCTGATTCGATCGGATCCCGACGGGGGGTCAGATTGATCAGCTGTTCTCAGGGTCAGAAAAGTCACTGTAGCGGAAATCAGCAAGTAACGGTGACGATTTGGCATTGAAGCGAAGCATGTCGGAGAGTGAAGTCTGGCTGGGGAGTCTGATACCTTTCTGTGCAGTAGAGTTGCATCTTGCTTGTGGTGGTGCAGAATATGACCACCGCTGCCGAGAACATCAAACATCAACTTCGGGTGTCATCGAGAAGATCCGGCCGATAAGCAAGATCCATGACTGCCGAGCTCCCGAGATGAAAGCGAGAAGGTCGGACCAAAAAAGACGCCGAAAGCGCTTCGATCTTTAGTCGTCGAAGTCAGTCGGAAAAGGGGAATTGTGCGGAATCGGAAGGCGCATACGCAGCATGCAGAGCAAATCACAAGCTTGAAGCGATACAAGTTATGGGCGAAAGACAGGGGAAGAAGGGGTCAGGGGGCTTGCATGCAGAAGGGTGGGGTGGGCTAGCGGCATGCGGCCGCACTTCTCTTGACTGAGTGTGAAGATGGTCAGGCTTCGACGCCGGCGTCTACGACATGCATGAGAGATGGATTCGCTAGAATTATCGAAGCGCGCCGAGGCGATTCAAAGCCAGCATTGTTTTCGTCCAATGGTAAGCTGTTTGAAGGAAATGCGAAGAATTCGAGGGTGCCATAACACCTCGGCAATGAATTGAGGTTCAGCTTAGCGAGCATACTTTGCAAGTAACTTGATGCTTCCCCTCCTCATCTGGCATTCGACGCATTGTTGTCTCTGAGGGACAAGCCAGGAACTGACCAAGGTCTCGGGTGGAGGGGATACTGTGCAGTTCACAAGCGATTCGAGCAGATCTTGTGGCTGACTGCAACGTAGACGAGTACCGCAGTCGCCAAGATTGATTGTGACAGGTACCACCGAAAGACAGGCTCGGACGGCGAGAAATCCGTTTGCGATATAGATTGCTGCCAAACTCCGCTGGTGGGAGGGTGTAATCAAGAGCATTGTCCGCCGAGAGCTGGTTTGGTGCCGTGCAAGCCGGTCCTTGATTACCCGGAGCGTTGCACTGTAACTGATGACTTGCTGCTTCCTTTGAAATGATTGAGCGAGCAGCGTGGCAATAGGCGAGCGTCGATGCGAGGTAGAGAGGGTGGGAAAGAGGTCTCGGAAGGAACAGTAGAAAATGCATTCGCGCGCAACGCGTACGGTAAAGAGCATTCTTTCCCCGCATTCTCTCCGCGTAAATGCCAAAGGAACGTCGGTCAAGTTGGACGGTAAGATTTGGTTGCCCTTGGAGTCTCCGCTCGGTCAATTTCGACGCCGAGTGACAAACGACTTGCCGGACCGGTCAGGATGGAGAACATCTCCGCGCACAATGAGCATGGAAAGACTTCGGAAAGACTCTTGTACTGTATCAAGCTTTGAAGGAAGAGGGTTTACACACATGAAATGTGGCGGTGGGGACGCAGAAATACCGTATCGGAGGAGTCTTAGTTAAGCGGATCGCTGTTCTGTCCCGCACTCGAAACCTTGCCGAATTGCCTCTAAGCCGATTGCCAAGCGTTGATAGAAGCTGAAAAGCTGGGATTGAGCGCGAGTTTCGCTAGCGTCGAGTTGTAAGGTAAGCGAATAGCTCGTGTAGGATACGCTATCGAGCGTTCCTAGGCTCCTAGGGTGTAAAGTAGAGAGCGTGGCAAGAAGCGGGAATCGCAGGGAAGCTGCCGAAACCTGTCTCGCACTCCATCAGACCGGAACACTCAGGCTCTTTCTCGCTTTTGGCAGTTGCATGCTGACGTCGTGGCTGCTAAGGATGATGGACTGCTATCAACCGGACAATCGGGCCTTTGACACCGAAGATATGGACAACAGACGTGGAAGCGTGAAAAGGCCAACGATGCGAAGGTGGGATTGCGGCGGCGATTGCAGCTTTGGAGCGGCTTGAAGCGACCTTCGTGAGGATCGGGATCGACTTGGACTCGAATTCCAAAGCAGCACAAGAGCGGAGTAGAAATGCGGAGGATTTCAAAGAAAGCAATTTAACGATGTCATTTCACCTTGAAATTACCCGATTTTCAAAGTCCGCTGTTGTTCACCGGAAAGTATTACAGTACTGTACAGTAGTCCCGCCAAATCCCGCCGAGCGCGGCGCTCTCCGTTTTTATTTTTATTTTGTCTAAAAAACGATCGTTGTGAGATTGAAAATCAATTCGAGCAAGGCCAACTAGCGCACTTCGAGGCATGCCCTTGGTTGCGAGGTCGATCCTGCCACGCTTGCATTAGCCTAGCTCCATTGGCATGCAAGGTGAAAGGCTCACGCGTTGGGCGTCAGGAACCAAGCTCGAGGTGTGAACACCAAGTATGTAAGCAAGTGTCGAGATGAAGCCTGAATGCGGGCGTGTCGAGAATGCGGGTGACGGCCAAAAGTCATCGAACGCCTTGCAGCTTTTGTTTAGGTGACCGACATGGGGGCCCACCGCATCTGCATCTGAGCGAGCGAGCACAGTGACAATGCGATTCAACCCCGCCTCAAGACACAGGACACATGTGAACAAGGTGAAGAAGCGGCACAATCACCTTCCCATCGTCCTTTTATTTTTTATAATTATTCATTTTTATTTTTATATTTATTTATATTTATTTGACGAATCAAAACACCAGAGAAAAAGATGCTCTCTTTGTCCCCCACTTTGAGCTCCAAGTCAAAGCCTTGCTCGACACCCGTCACAGATCGACGAGATTGGGTCTCCGCATCCCATTTTGAGCCCTCACCGGCCATTCGCCGTAGAATCACGCCGTCATTGTCCTTGCCAGCAGACAGAAAGCAGACAGACAGGACTTTGTTGGCGCGCAGTGGTCGATTGGTTCTTGTGTGTGTGTATGTGCTGCGTCCCCTTGGAAGCGCTTGGCTTTTCAGAAGAGCGAGAGCGTGGGTTCTATTGAGTCGGCTGCACAAGGTCCTCCCACCTACAAGGGAAGCAACATGTCTGTGTGTTTGTGTGACTCTGGACAGGCGAGCTTCTCGTGGCGCGACTCCGATACTGCCGTCGTGTTGATGGTTGGCCCTCCTTTGGCTAACCATCTCTTCTCTCGCTCTCGCTTTCGCCTTCGCTCGCTCTTTTGCCCCCATTCGGCTAAAGTCACCTTGCAGCTCGGACGCAGTATCGTTTGACACCGTCACTTCTCCGGCGTCGTCACCGTTGACCTCTCTTCGGTCTTGGCCGTCTCGCCTTTGTTGCACCCTAGTGACCATGCACACCGTGTGAGCGCTTCATCTCGTCTGCCGCCCCTCGGCAACCAGCCAACTGAATTGAACAGAACAAAGCCCCTGGGTTCATGTGCGGAGCAGGCTGCAGCACTCTCCTTTTCTTCCCACCGTTCTGGCGTTACACTAGCCGCTTCATTCGTCGTTCACATCCCTCATCCTTTCTCTTCGCCGGTTCACTTGTTCAGTCTCCTTATAAAGCGAGGCTGCCACTTCTTAACTCCTTCCCACTCCACCCCCTTCCACATCCATCACACGACCCATTTGAGCATCCGCGCTCCTTTGTCGTTTCCTCAACTGTCATCCCATTACCCTCACTCTCTATCTAATCACCTGCCTTCTCCCAGCCACATCAGCCTACCGTGCCAACACGGGTTTGAAGGCTTGAAAGCAGGAAGGCCCGAGACCGATATGGTCCCGACCTTCATTGGTCTCAGAGGTATCAGTCTAAACTGGGCTATTGGCTTTTCCGCCTCGGCCGGTTTCCTCCTCTTCGGTTATGATCAGGGTGTGCTTGGTTCGCTTTACACACTCCCATCTTGGATTGATCAGTTCCCTGAGATCGACACCACGCAAGGTCAGGGCGCCACCTCCAACGCCGCTGTCTTGCAGGGTCTCGTGACCGGTGTCTATGAGCTTGGTTGTTTCCTTGGTGCTATTTCCATGCTCTACTTTGGTAACTTGCTCGGTCGTCGGGCCAACATCTGGATTGGTTCTATTATCATGGCTATCGGTACCATTGGTTGCACTGCTTCCTACAGCTTGGCCCAGCTTTTCGTCTTTCGTGTCATTCTTGGTATTGGTAACGGTATGCACACCGCCACGATCCCTGTCTGGCAGAGTGAATGCTCGCCCCCCCACAAGCGAGGTATGCTTATTATGGTCGAGGGTGCTATGATTACCGGTGGTATCGCCATGGCTTACTGGGTCGACTTTGGATGCTTTTTCCTAGACCCCAGCTCGGCTGCTTGGCGAGTGCCCATCGCGCTCCAGATGGTCCTCATCTTGCCCACCTTTGTCACCATCTACCTTCCCGAGTCGCCCCGTTGGCTCATGCTTCGAGGCCGTGTCGATGACGCCCGGAATGTCGTCGCCGCTCTTGACAATGTGCCCGTCGACGACCCCATTGTTGGCAAAAAGCTCCACGAGATCGAGGCCTCCCTTGTTGCTGCCAAGACCACCAGGATTTCCGACATCTTCACCAACGGCCCCGAGCGCAACTTTCACCGAACCGTCCTCGGTTTCATCTCGCAGATGTTCCAGCAGATCTCCGGTATCAACCTCATCACCTACTACATCGGCAAGACCCTTCAGGAGAACCTTGGCTTCTCGGATCTCAACTCTCGTATCCTCGCCGCCGCCAACGGTACCGAGTACTTTATCGCTTCCTGGGCTGCCGTCTTTTTCATCGAGAAGATGGGTCGTCGTCCTCTCATGCTTGGTGGTGCCGCCGGTCAGTGTATCTGCATGATTGTCCTCGCCGTCATGGACGTCCCCTCGATCAAGAATGGCAGCACCGCCCCTGCCGTCGTCTCGGTCGTCTTCTACTTCCTCTTCAACACCAGCTTCGCCTGGGGTTGGCTCGGAATGACTTGGTTGTACCCTGCCGAAATCACACCGCTTTCCATCAGGGCTCAGGCTAATGGTATCTCGACGTCGGCTAACTGGATCTTCAATTTCCTCGTCGTCATGGTGACGCCTGTAATGTTCGAATCGATCGGCTATAAAACGTATGTCTGCTTCGCCGTACTCAACTTCGCTATCATGGTAACTACCTACTTTATCTTCCCCGAGACGGCGGGCCGTTCGCTCGAGGAGATGTCAGCCATCTTTGCCCACTCGAGCAAGATCAACCCTTACGATGTTGTGCTCAAGGAGAAGGTCACTCCCCGCCGTTACGACAAGCAGGGTCACCTTATCAACGACGACCTCGACATCGTCTCGGACAACAACGATATCGAGAAGAGCCTCGGTGGCGGCAAGAGTGGCGACCAGACCAATCTTGCCACCAAAGATGCTACCGCCACACCTTTGTCCGAGGGTGCCAACTCGGGCGAGCACACTCCTCCCCGTCGCTGATTTCGCGCAGAGACGAATTTGATGCATCATCTTGTCGCTTATAGATGCGCTTCATGCTTGTAATGACCTGTATTAACTTTGCCTTCATGTGTATAGCTTGACGCACAACTTTCGTTGACCTTTTTCCACTTCTGACGTAGATTACGACGTCCTATACCACGATGTTCCCGCTTTCTTATCTCTCAATGGCATGCCATTTTGCAGCTCCTTACCCTGGTTAGACCCGTGTGCAGTGTTTGTGAGGTTTATCTCGGTGTGAGTTGGTATCGGGCTACTTTTTAGCAGCCAGAGTCAGCGAATTTCCGCCAAATCTCGTCTCCAAAACTCGTTCGCTCATAGACTTTCAGCAGACCAGGTGCGGAAGGAGAAGCGCATCCCTTCTGTACGTATGGCACGAAGATAGGTGGCTGGTGCAAATGTCGAGAATGTCAGAAGAAATTTACAGTTGAGATGCGAGCCAAAAAAAATTGCGGGGAAATTTGTATTGCCGGCGATTCATAAGAGCATGGCTCGTGATGCGCTGTCAGGATGGCGAGGATGTGGTCGTTACCAGTCATTGGCTTCGCTGGCTGCCAGGAGCGCACCGAGTCGCGCATGTTCTGCTGCTATGGCAACATCACGCCGGTTCTGTTCGCGCTGTTCTGATGCGTCGGAGCCACTGGTGTCTCTCGTCAGGTCGATGATCTCGGTGTCTGATGGCCAGCGTGGTCGAGGGAACACTGGTGCATGGTTCGCCACGCGCTCCGGGGCCCGTCGGCGGGTGCTAGACGTTGACGATGCCGCTGTATCCATAACAGCGTCTGAACCATTAAGGTCGATACGGCGTTCGATTGTAGAAGGCTCAGGAGTTGGGGCTGACGGCTGGGACTGTATGCAAGTCCTCGACGACGGTACTAAGCCGGCATGAAGTGCGCCAGAGTCTCTTTTGGCTCTATTGATCGCTTTGGTGGGACAAACGACGCTCTGGCTCTCTAAAAGGCCTCCCTGATGGGGCGTTTCCTTGACTGAATCGCAATCTTCGTCGGCGGCGTCGTCGGCATCGTCGGCGCTCGAGAGATCGCTCGACATGCCCATGGCGTCATTCACAGCGTTGCCAGCTCCCTGGTCATCCTTTTCTTCATCCGATGAGTCTGGGACTGGTTTGGCCTAAAGCTCGATCTATTCATTGTAGGTGATTTCTTCGCCGTATTCGTCGGTGTATGCTGACATCCTAGGCAAAGAGAAGAGTTGGTTTCGGAGGGTATGATTGGGGTGAAGAAGATCTCCAGACTTTGTGCCAGCACTCCGATCTCACTTTGCACTTCTTGATCCATTAGCGGTCAGCTCGTCCCTTTACAGAGCTCTTTCATCTTGTGTGACGAAACCAAACTCACAAGCAACTCTTGCTGCTCAAGTATGGATTTTGAACAGCGCCAGATTTTGCTCTTTCCGCTCGCTCTGTCCGTTTGAGGACGGAAACTTTTCCCTCTCTCTATCTCTCTCTGGCTGACGAAAAAGTTATTTGTGATTGACTGACGTACTCGGCTCCGCTCTGTGACGGAGTCCACATGAGGACCTGCTGCTTTACATCTGTTGATCCGTTGCAGTTCATCAAGGACTGGGCGGTTCTCGGTGGCCAGGTACGTCGACATCGTTAATTCGTGGGCATCGTTCCCACTCGCTCGTAGTCAAAGTGGGTGCATTGCCAAGTTGAGGTTCGCTCCCACTCTCAGAAGTGTGTGATCAGAGGGTGGTGGCTGCTTATTGCTGTGGGTTACCGAATCAAGCTGCATCGGCAATG
Source organism: Ustilago loliicola (assembly GCA_022963135.1). Lineage (NCBI taxonomy): Eukaryota > Fungi > Basidiomycota > Ustilaginomycetes > Ustilaginales > Ustilaginaceae > Ustilago > Ustilago loliicola. Next base: position 983,521 of record JALCUU010000013.1, on the reverse strand, counting down.
AATAACGATAGCAAGACTGAGTCCCTCTTCCGAATCGCTCCCACTTTCCTCTCACTCCACCTTCATAGTAGCCCGATACTACGCTCACAAAGCACGCGACACACAACTTCTTTTGGAGAATAGAATGAGGTTTGATTTCCATAGGGACGCAACTTGCGACATACTACAGCTGCATGGGAGCGTGATTACATACAGCAACTACCGCTTCTCTCCCACACAATCACTGCATGGCCGATTTCTAGCAAATTACCAGAGACCGGAACTGGATCCGAACCCGCCATATCCACCAGCATCGGAGCCATATCCACCTCCATTATTACTTACAGCACTCACGTTTGCTTGCGGATTGGCTTCACGATCAATAGGTCCTCCACTACCGTTACTACTATCCAGCTGACCATGCTGTTGGTGCTGGTGATGAGCGTGGTGTTGTTGATGGTGGTGAGCGGCGAGTCTAGCTTGCTGACTCTGCGCCTGAGACTGGGATTGCGACTGAGAAGCCGAGGTACGTTGCTGAGTGTACTTTTGCGGGTTGAAGACGCTAGCTGCCGGTCGGAGGACGCTTCCACTGCTTGCGGGTGAGGAAGGCCATTTCTGCGTTGACTGCTGGTGCGATGGCTGCGTCTGTGACTGCTGGGTCGACGAGGGCTGCTGATAGCCTCGAGCACCGTAGAATTGGCTCCTGCCCGCAGCCGAGCCGAAAGTGGTGTCATCGAGAACGCCTAGGCCCTCCATCCCATTGCCTGCTTGCGAAATTCTTGCTCCGCCGCTGCCGCCAGAGGCGCTACCACCAGCACTGGTCGGGAAGAGAGAGTAGCCCGAGACTCCGCTGGTCAAGTTGCTCGAGTGTCGGCCGCTTATACCGCTGTACGGCGAACCAGGTGCAGAACGGGCAGCTGCTGCAGACGAATGCGGGCCATACTGACTGTACGTCTGACGGTTAGGAGTCACAGACCCGCCACCATAGTTGGACATGCCATAGAGCGCGTCGGTCGTCATATTCATGTTGCTCGATGCACTGCTAGTGTAGCCACCATAGGCCCCGAACGCGCCTTGACTCAAGCTGTTACCGCTGTCTTGCTGTCGCTCTCGCGGCGAGTAGGAGGAAGCTGTATGCGAGCCGTAAGCACCACCGTTCATCGACGAGTAGGCGTTCGAAGCTTGCTGAGACACCGACTGATGGTGGTGTCCTGCTTCGCGAGCCCTTGCCGCTGCTGCTGCCGTCGATGCATCCATGCCCAACGATGGACTGCGCGAAGTGGGATCGAACCCGTTCGATCGGTTCGTAACCGACGAGAGCTCGCGCGAATTCGAGTTCATGTCATGCTGAGCACGACTGTAATGCTGGAAGCGGTTGAATGTGGAAGATCCCCATCCGCTGCAGTCGTCCTGCTGCGCGCCACCTAAATGTCCTTCATCCGCACGGAAGTCGTGCACACTCATCGGCAAGAAGTCATCCTGAATGCCCTTAAGTGAGTTCTGCAGCTCACCCGAATGCGAGTTGGCTGCGAGCGACCAGACATTCTTGATGTGGTCCCGGTCTGGCAAGTTTGATGAACGCGTCTCGAGAACTGGGAAAGTGAGCGAGCTCTGTCCCCACGTTCCCTGAGTCGACAAGCTGGGCGAAGGCAGCATCGAGCCACCACTGGCTGGCGTCTGTGTTTGCGATGCCCTTGTAGATCCAGGGATGCCAAAGGGGGAGAGACTGCCGCGTGCGCCACCTGCATCAGCTTTGATCTCGCTGTTGACCATGAAGGAGACAGGCGAAGGAGTGCTGACCTGGCGATCGTCGTAGAAAGCAACTGCAGCATTAGAGCCACGACGACCCTTTGAACGGTAGCCGCCAGCAGGGTTGTGCGACCCAAAGGCATCTGCGGAGTAACCGTTCTGGGGATAGTCGAGAGGTCCCAACGAGCCTGGTGCTGCTCCTGCATGTAAGGCTCGGTTGCGGTCCTCAAAGGTAGGCTGAGAAGCACCAGCTGAAAGCACTTCACCGATGATGGCGTCCGTCGTTGGGTCCACGTACTGGGATCTGCGGTTTGCGGTCATCGAACCAGCGTGCATGTTGTCGGGCATGTGGCCGCCAGCAATCGGCTGGACCACTGTCGCATGGTGACCGGGCAGGCGCACCTGGATCTGACTGCTCGGTGACAGGCCTGCGGCCTGTGCATCGGATGCAGCTCCGTTCCCAAGCCCGGCAACCGCCCTGTGACCATCGGACCATTGGGGAGTCAGATCGAATCGAGCCTGCTTTCTCGCAGCGGCAGCGGCACCCTGAGACGCCGAACTTGGCAAAGCTGAAGCAACTCCTCGCGTCAATACTCGCGATGGAAGCTTGACCGGAGTGATCACAGTGCCACGGTGGAAGCGCTTGGGGAAGAGCTGGTCGTCACGCGACAGGGTCTTCATCGAGAGATGTGCCAGCGGAGGATCCCAGGTGAGTGGATAGACGGCACGTCCAGGCGCCTTTATAGCGGCCATCCTAGCGAACAATTGCTTCTGCTGATAACGATTGAGTTTGGGTCGCGGGCGAGAACTCTTGATGTTGACCACAAAGCGATTCCAAGCAGGTGGCGCATCTTGTGCGGCTTCCTGCCTCGTCTCAAGAGCTTCCTTGGGCACGACGGGATACAATCGCATGTGAGCAGGAGCTGGTGTAGGTGCGGGAGCTGCAACTGGCGATGCTGCTGGGGCCGGGGTACGCGACAGCTTATCTTGAGGAGCAGCCTCTCTCGGCCTCGGACTGGTGCCAGCCTTGGCCAGGGCCCGTTCCGCAGAAAGCGATGCACTCCTCTGAGGCCTCGACTCAATGGGCGCAGCCGCTGGCGCTCCGCGAGGGCGCGCTTCAGAGGGTGATGTAGCGGAAGGCGATCTGCCAGGCCTTGCCAAGATGGTCTTGGGAGCTTCGACTTGGTCAAGCCTTGCTGTGGCATCCTCAATCCGTGCTGGGACCTCCAAATGAGGCGGTCGAGGTCGGCCGGCTTTGTCTTGATCCCTGGGCCCTCTCTGTCTGCCTTCGTCTCCGAGCTGGGGCGCTTGCTGCTCTCGCTGTTCTCGTCGCGATGAAAGTCGCTCGTCGCCGACACGCCCGTCGCGTTGGGAAGACACAACTCTGCCGTTGCGAGCCTGCTCAGGGAGGACCGCCTTGACAGCAGGAGCGATCTGATCAGTGGGCTGCGCTGGCAACTGTTGTCGGTGCGGTCTTGCCTGTTCGCTCTCAGCCGCCACCGTCTGTGAGCGTGCAGTCCTCCAAGAAGCGGCACTGTCTGCAGGTCCTGGCTTCCTGGCGGCAGGAGCCTCTGCACCGGCTTGGGTGGCATTGGCTGCTTCGGCAGCTTGCGCAGCTTGCCTCTGAGCGGCCTGGGCGGCTCTTTGCGCCTCGGCTTCTTTCTGCTGCTCAGCTGCTCGAATCCGTTCCTCAATAGCGAGTGCCTTCTGGCGAGCACGCTCCTTCTCCGCCAATCTTTGGCGTTCTTCCTCTTCTCGTCGTTTGCGGGCACGTTCGATTGCAGCATGTACGTCCTCCTCTGTGCCAGCAGATGCCGGTTGGCTGGATGGCTGTGTCGTGGCAACCGGAGGAGCCGACAGAGCTGAGGGCTGTGGCGTAGGGACATCGACAGATGTCGGACCTCGAGCTTGAGCCATCGCTTTCGGTCCCCAAGGCGCTCGAGCTGAACCGTCCTGACGGGCAGCTGGTGCCGACGGTGTAGACGGCAAGTGCGAGCCAGTTTGCTCGTGTTGAGGAGCATGGCTAGCAGGTACATTGGGGCGTTGCACCTCGTCGATAGCATGCGATGTCTTGCGACCGACAGTGTCGGCCGGTGCGGTGGGCGCTGCTGGACGCAGGTTCTGAGCGAGGTGAGGCGGCAAAGGTCGACTCGACTGCGCTGGTGGACGGCCGTCGCCAGAGCCTGCAACGAGCAAGTGTGGTGGAAGAGGACGACCATTTGTAATAGGAGGACCAGTGGCCGGAATGGCAGGTTTCTCTCGGTTCTGCCGCGCAGGTCGCTGGTACTCCTGCTGCGGCTGCTGCTGCAGCTGCTGTTGAGGCTGCGCAGGAGGCAACGAGGGCCTTGCCGGCTCTTGCACGGCAGGAGCAGCAGTGGCGGGCGGTGCAGCTGTTTCAGCGGGTTGGGCAGACTTGGTGGGAGCGCTGCTAGCGGGTGGCGCAGCTCCTGGGTTGAGAGAGGCTTGTCGTTGAGCCAAAGGTCCCCAAGCCCTCACAGCTTGCGTGGTAGCAGCCTGAGCTGGTGGCGGTGGACCGCTGTAGTCTTGCCGACCGCTGCCGTACGGTGCTGATCCGGGTCCGGGCCTACGTTCTCGACCATACGAATAGCCCGAGGATTCGCGACTTTCAATAGGCGAACGGAGCGAGACGGAGGCACCAGTGGTGGGAATGATGACCTTCTCAGCTCGCTGCTCTGAGCGCGAGGGTCGACTTGTTGTCTGTGCACTCTCGCTTGGGGTGGAGATGGCTGCTTCGCGGTTCTTCATGGGACCCCAAGCAGCCGACTGCGCAGCAGCAGGTCTTGGACGCTCGTTCAGCGGAACGACGCCAGGTCGAGCTGCGTTGCGCTGTGGCCAGCTCCGGTCATGGCTCACGTCCTTGAAGCGGTCCTCTTTTGACACGGGCGGCCCATCATCTCCATTACTGCGTGCACCGTCGCTGGATGTTGGGATCTTGTACTGAGATCCATCACCGAATTCAACGACCTCGCCGAGGAAGCCGCCATCTTCATCCTCCATCTCATACCAATGCTTTCCTGAGCCAAGGGAAGTGCCTCGGAAACGGTCGAGCGCCTGGAGCGCCGCTTGCTGTCTGGCAGCATCTCGAGCAGCGGCTGCTGCTGCTTTCTCTTCCTGCTCTTGCTTGGCTCGAGCGGCTTCGGCGGCAGTTGGGAAGTCGGATAGTCTGTTACCTCGGCTGTTGGCAGGTGTTGGGTTTGGAGACAGGCTAGATTTGACTCCTGCCCAAGGAGCACGGCTGACGTTGTTGGCCGGACTGGCGGCTCGCAAAGAGGAGCCAAGGGCTGCATTCCGGAGTCCTGGACTGGCTCGACCTTGTCCCGAGCCGCTCTCGAGCCCGGCAGAACCTGGCCTGGGCGAGTCTCTTCCCATGCTGATGAGACGTGGCGAGGCAGCAGCGCCAGCGCCCGCTGTGCTGCTAGCGACTTGTACGGCTGAGGAGTTGGCGGGCTTAGGGCTCGAGACGGTCTTCGGAAGAAGAGCTGAAGCCTCGGCTGGCAGAGGGTCTGAGGAGGTGCCAGTCGTGGCGGGCGGTGCGTCTGAGGCTGTGGTCGGGGCAGGGGTGGGTGTCCTCGCTGTCGTGGGCTGAGAGGTGGGCGCTGTCTTTGCGGTAGGCGTCGTTGGCTTGGTGGTGACCCATCCTGCAGGCTGAGGTTTGGGTACACTTGAAAGCTTTGCGGACATCAAGCGGGTTGAAGCTGACGGGGACGAAAGTCGATTTGATGGGCGCGGCGATACAGAGGTGCCTAATTTGAGACCTGTGGGCGAAGCAGCAGAGGGGGTTGGGCCAGCCTTTTCGAGGAAGCGCTTGTTGACGTTGAGAGAGGTGAACTTCTTGGCAGACACGCCAGAGACCTGCGCCGACGAAGAGGAAGCAGTTGTGTTGCCGGAATCTGCATCGGTAGAAGCGCCATTGGCGTCTTGATTTAGCTGGCTGCGGTCCTGTACAGCAGTCATGGCCTCTACATCACGTTCAGATCCCGACGCAGGGATGGAAGACGTTGCCTTGTCCTCACCGGCTTGCGAATCTGACACTGATGTCTGATGTATATCGGCAGGCTGTTGAGATGATTGTGTCGATGCAGCATCTACATTCTCTCCTGTAGAAGTGTTGTTCGTAGGGGTTGAGTTAGATTGCTCTTGAGCAGCATTGGTGGCCGCATTCTGATCGGCAGAAGGAGGATGGGCGGCTGCCACCCCTCTCGTCCTTTCGTCGCTCATATGCAGTGTTCGTGAGTGTGGTCAACACGAGGGGTTGCGACCATGTAGCCGGCAATGCGAGGCTTGTCGTTGTCACTGCAGCGTCAAAGCAAGCGTATTATCCTGGCTGAGATTCCGAGTCGATGATAGACGACGCTTGGGTGCCAATCTTTGCAACACAGATGTTCTGTGACGAAGGCTCTGCAGAGACGCCTTGAACCCGGAGAGTCGAATGGAGGTAGAACTGATGTGATGAAGGTCCAGCAAAGTCTGCTGCCGGCGTGAGACGGAAAGGGTGGAGAGATGACCGATACAGAACGGAGGATGAGAGGCCAGGGTCGTCCAAGACGATCTGAGGATGATGTAGTGAAGATGGCCGACGACGTGACAATGTTCAGGCCAGCCGGGATCCAGGGTCAGTCGAGTCGAGCGAGCAAAGCAATCACTGAACTGAGTCTCGCGTTGCGGAACAGTGAGACGGGCGCAAGAGAAAGCCAAATCGTGGATGTGGCCGCCTGACTGGACAGTCAATTCAAGTCGCAGTCCAAGCTCACACCGCTCGCCCGAAACGCAGCAGCTCCCAAAAAGCAAAAGGCGAGACAGGGTCGACAGACCCTCACTTGCTCACGCGCGACCATCATGAGCAAGCGGGCAGACAGCGAAAAGGCATGCTCGAGTCTCAGCTCAGAGCGGCCGCTGTGAGGAAAAAAGGAAAAGAGGCGGCGAGCTGACAAAGTTGAGCGAGCGCGCAGCTTTTCTGTTGTTAGGTTTCGAAGACGAAGTCGATCGAGATCAAATCTAGCCCGTGCAAATCGGGTCCCTGATCTGAGAGTTCAGGGTCCAGCCAGACAGCAACAAACAGAACAGCACAAGCCTCCACCTTGTGTGGAAGATCTTCTCAAGGAGCATTGTTACAAGTGCCAGCCATCATCAAGTCAAGACCACGAAAGGACCATCGAAGAAAAATAGTCTTCGTGATGGCTGCACTGCAACGGCATGTTGTCGCAATCAAGAATGCGTACTACACACAAGACTCGCGGGCTCTCCTTGTCGCCTTCCGCCTCGATCCAGGCACCTTCGCTGCAATACAAGCGGATCTGAACAAAGATGTAAGCATTGAAGCTGGCTCGACAACTATATTTTACCTTCGCTCTACTTCCGCCACCTGCTGACACTGATTCGTATGCGCTCTTTGCAGGCTCGTCGAGATCTTGGCGAATGGGCCCTCCGCCAGATCCCAGTGTCTGGCGCTCCCACCGACTCCGATCGCTTCCAGACATTAATCGGAGACTTCTTGTCGTACGTGCGTGACCATGCTCCGCTCGCACATGCCTCTCCATCGGTGCAGGCGCCGTATCCTACGGACTGGGACCGAGCCTACGATGCATGGGCTCTCGTCTACTCTCGTGCTTCCACCTTCTTCTCTTTGCCCGACACCACATGGTTCATTCCAAGCCTCCGGTACTTCGCATCCAGTCTCGTCACACTTGCAATGGCCGTAGATCAGCGTACAGATGCCATTCAGAAACGCAAGACCACCGATGCTGCAGGAAGGCTGTCCAAAGCAGCTGGCATGGCTGGTAACGATCGATCTCAAGCTCCTGGTTCAGAGACAAAACGTGCCGCCGTGCTTATGCTCGCCAACCTCAGCTTCAAAGCCTACTTCAAGCTCAACAACACTCGACTCTGCGAAACCGTTTTGGGCAGTGTCGAAAATGCACTCAAGGTGAATCGCGCCTTTGCTCGCAACAACAGCATTCAAGACGATTCGGGAGAACAGTGCTACTCCAGAGCTGATCGCGTCACGTATCGCTATTACTTGGGCCGCTTGCGGCTATTCCAGCACAATATTCGAGCTGTAAGTCCGTCGAGGCTGCTTGTTTTCCAGCCGGGCAATACTGACATCGCTTCACATCCGTTGACCATGCAAAACATGTATCTCGCTCACCCACAAGGCCTCCACTCATTTGCGGTGGGCTTTCGACAACTGCACGCTTCGCAACTTGAGGAACAAGAGAGCCATCTTGATACCGCTCGTGGCCACATACCTCATTCTCGGTCGATGTCCTCAGGCTGCTCTCCTGGATGCTTCCAACCTCACGGACGTCTACGGAGGACTCACCTATTATCTGAAAAGCGGTCAGGCAGCCGCAGCATTGGAAGAGCTCGACCGACACATGGACTGGTTCAGAGTGCGAGGTCTCTACCTGATCTTGCGAGAGAAGCTACAGATCAGTCTGTGGCGCAATCTTGCACGCAAATGGTAAGTCACCGCGGATGTGCAACGAGAGGAAGCAACACGAAAGAGACTGACCCTGAATCGTGACTGACAACGTGCATCAATCGCAGCTTGAGCCTTACTCACGGATCCGCCCAAACCACGTCGGCTCCTCCGACCATGCGACTCGACATCCTTCTCTCGGCCGCACGGATAGCATGGCGTGACCCTTCACTGCAAACGGAGGACGTCGAAGCCGTGGTCGCTAGCATGATCGATCAAGGCTTCATCAAAGGCTACATTCTCCACTCGAAAGCCATGCTGGTTTTGCAAAAAGGCCCTCATATGGGCTTCCCTCCGATATGGAGCGTCTTTGAGACACGATAGACTCGTCACACACGAATACCAAACGGATTTGCGACAAGATGCATATGTGAACTGATAGGCCGTGATGGTACAAGTACAAATGAGACGATGCTGGGATATGTTTGATAGGAAGCGCCGATTCTGCCGGAGGACATTCGCAAAGTAATGCTGGGATGAGATTAGTAGTCGTCGTCTGAGCCCTCCTGGCTTCGAGCAAAGCCCAAAGAAGGCCCACCTCGGCTTCGTGCGCGCAAAACGGACACAGCTACAGAGAAGAGTTGAGGAGTGAGTTCACGTATGTCAGTGATCTGCATTCCGTCCGGAAACAGGAAAGATTGTCAAAATCAAGCTATGTGGTACTTACCATCTTTGCGGACTCCGCCTCCTCGTAAAGCCTGACGTGCGGAAGGTGCCGATTCTTTGCCGCCCTGTTTGGCAGCCTTGGCCTTGTCGCCCTTGTTGACCAAATGGTAGAACTCTCCACCAGGCAAGAATGCGGGATCGTTGAGTCCAAGAGGATCGTCTTCGCTTTTCTGCTTCTTTGCTGCGCCAGCACCTTTGGCAGACGCCGCCGACTTGGAGCCGCTCCTCTTCCTTTCAAGATTTCGCTTCAAGAAGGCTCTTGCTTTGGCATTTGGCAATGAGGCCGATCGGTCGAGCTGCGTGGGTCGGACGACTTCATCGAGCGGCACGTCTAGTTGTTCTTCATCCTCGTCATCAAAGCTGGTCTTGTGGCTTGAAGACCTCGCAGATGGCTTGTTGGAGGTGGTAAGGGCGCGGAGAATGGTGCCGTCCTCTGCTCTCTTCATGGGCAGACCATCTCTACCCTTGACTACACCGCCCGCCCTCTGCTCTTTCCGCCTCTGTTTCCTCTCCCTCTGTAGCTTGGCGACTTCGTCGGCACGTTCCTGTGCCGACCTCTTCTTCAGGATGGACTTGGGTGCCGAGACGGGTTGAGCGAACACTTCGGCAAAGAGCGAGGGGTCTAGTCGATTTGACGAGCTTGCTTCGTCCTCGTCGGTATCTTTCTCGCCTTCGTTGTCTGATGGTTCCTTCTGCGCTTCGACTTCTTCCTGTGCCGCGTTCGAAAGCTGCAATGCTTTGGCGGCAGCGGCTTCCTTCTCCTTTTGCTTCTGTAGCCTCTTTTGCTCAGCAGCCTGTCGCTTAGCTTTCTCACTGCAGATATAAGGTGAAAAAGCGGGTCAGAATCATACTTGAGCATGTTGTGGTTGAGGCGCGTTGCCATGATGTGGGCCTGATCGGTCCCTACTTACGCTTTCTCTTGTGCCTTTGCTCTTGCCGAGTCCTGTGAAGCTTGCTTCTTCGAAGTCTTGTTGCTCACCACTTCAACAGGTGCGTCGTCATCCTCGTCACTGCCCTCATCTGAAGCCCTGGCGCCGGGGATTGTGTTCTTAAGTGTCGAGCTTGAAGCTACCTCTTGGGTGTTGTCATCATCGTCGTTGTCGTCGTCGTCGCCGAAGGAAACATGGCTCGTGCTGAGTTTGGACTCTGCGAGCGCCTTGGAGATGGCCTGCTCCTGCGCTTTCTGCGCTTGTCTCTGTTTGCGTGCGGCAACCATCGTTACGATATGTACGTTCTTGCGGTGCTGAAGGACGGTGATGCTGCAGACAGCTGCGGCAAGACGGTGGAAAACCCTTGCTGCAGAAGCATGAGAAAGTGGAACTCTGAACCTTTGGAAGACTTCCAAAAATCCAAGCTCGATTGAAATTTCGCTTAGTCACGCTGAGATGTTAGAGAAAAACTCGGGTCACGGAATTCACGCGTCTGTTGGAGTCGCAGAGCTGATTGCAGCAAAGACAGTGGAATTGCGCAGAGATCCGCTTCGAGAGGCAGTCCAACAGCCGAACGCCTCGAAGCGGAGAACAGAGCGAGCGAGCCAGGATAGCAGGGCCATTTGGACGATTCTATTCCGCAGATCGGTCATGACCTTGCTTCCCATCCACATCGTTCCTCACTTCACCATACCCCTCAACCCTTCCTAGCTGCACATTCTCGCCAGCCACTATCCATCGCGCAGGTCTTTATCGTACTGACTGCTAGCATCCGTCGTAGACTGGTCTGCACCGAGCTCCTTTTCACCACCCGCCAGAAGCTACACAACAGTCGATTCAGGTCAGGTACGCCAACGCGGCATCCTAAAGCAAGCGTTTCTCCACACTCTTGATATCCTCTCAGCAGTCGCAGCGTGGTCCGCCTCCTCGCCGCAATGTCGCAGCCAGGCCCCTCTGAGCCAACGAGCTCAGCAGCCGCGGCCAGCGAGAAGCCAGCTCTTGTCCCGACAAAAGCTCCCTTGGACGACGAGGCTGAAGAAGGTGAGATCTTCGACGAAGAGGAAGGCGAGATCGCCGAGAGTCGTCCATCCGAATCTGCTGGCATCGTGACGCCGTCACAACCTGCATCCACCACAGAAGATGAGCCATCGCAAACATCACTCAAGCAACCAGGAACCCCAGAACTCCCAGCCACCAAGACGCTCGAAAGCGAAGGGAAGGAGCAGAATCGCACAGATGCTTCAGCCGTCACGGATGCAGTTGACGATGCTGCGGCAGCGTCTGCGCCAAGTTCACAAGAAGACAAGCCAAGCGAGTCCGCTCTGCAAGAGGAGCAACCTCCTGCCGAGCTCTCCATCGCATCCGCGCTAGAGAAGTTCAAAGAAGACTCGGCAGTTCAAGAGCCGAGCGCAGAGCAGGCGCCCGCTGATGCGGCCTCTTCCGTGCCAACACCGGAACCTGTGCCCGAGCCTGGCCAAGAAGCCGCAAAGGCTTCGGAGCCACAAGAGCTCGGTGATCCAAGCACTCCCAAACTCACAGAGCCAACAGTGCCTCACGCGGAAGAGCAGCCTGTCAAGACATCCGCACCTGAAGAAGTCAGCAGCGCGACTCAGGCCGAAGAAGTAAAACAAAGCACGGAAGAAGCGCCGGTCACTACCTCGAGCTCGGCGGCAGCAACAGCAGCAGCAGCAGCAGAGCAGCCGCAATCTAACGTTGCCGATGAGCAGCCCTCCGCTGTAGCTTCCAAGGACGACGGGCCTGCTGACATGGATATTGACGAGAAGGCTGCAAGCCCAAAGCCGGCCGAGACCGAAGAAAAGGACCAGTCTGCTGAGGCTGTACCAGAACCTATGCAAGTCGACGATTCCGTTCATACGCCTGCCTTGCCATCCGACGGCCCTGAAGGTCCCATTGAGACCACCGCAGAGCCTGTCGCTGAAGACCCCACAAAGAGCAACGAGGTCGCGCAAGAAGCTGATCCTACAGAGACACACGTCAAAGTCGAGCCTCGACCAGAGACCTATGAAGAAGCCCCCGCTGCAGCTCCCTGGGAAGCCGAACCTGCTCAACTCGAGCCAGTCGAGCCTCCTCAGCACAAGGAAGAAGAGTCCACACAAGAACGAGAGCCACGTACTGCCGAAGATGTCGCGGAAGGAGAGCTACGCGTTGAGGATCGCCCTCAGTCACCACAGCCTCAAGCTGTCACGGACGCCGCGACTTCTGGCGTGCGAAGATCCGCAGAGGTGTATGCGCGACCAGCAACCGAGAGGGAGGAGCCATCCGGGTCACGAAGGACCGGCTCGGAGGCTTCCCCATCAAGGTCCTCGAACAGGGGCTCGGTCGCGCCTGCCTCGGCGCAAGAGAAGCGGATTGAGAGAACCAAGGAACGATCCCATCAGCCATCCGAGCGTTCTCAAGACCGCGAGCAGCGAGCTCGTGAAAAGGACCGACGACGCGAGATGGAACGCATAGAAAGGGAGCGTGAGCGGATTCGCGAGTCGGAACGCGACAGGGAGATGATGATCGCTCGCGAGAACGAGGAATCTCGACTCATTTGGCTTTCGTTGCCGGGCAATGACCATCCTCAGTACTACACAGACACTGACTCGGACTCATGCTACAATGTCGGAGGTGCTCTCGGTGTCGAGCTCACAGATGAGGAAGACAAGGATCTCGATCCGCCCCTTCCGTTCTCTCTGCAGGAGTACCATCCTGCGCCCTCTTACTCTTCAACCTACTACGATGACTCCTACTATGCGTCGAAGCGTAAGCGCACAGATGACGGGGGTGACGACGACCTCTACGCCACGTCGCGCCGCTTCCGACGCAAGCCCCTTTCCCAGCCTTCACCTGCAGACCGCTTGTCATCTTCGAGCTTGAGGCCGACACCACGCGAAGCTCTGCCCTCAACCACAATGATCGACATCGACGACTTCCCTGTTCAAGACTCGAGCATTCGTGGTGAGCCTTCCCAGAGGCCGTTCGCAAGCAGAATCAAGCGTCCCTCGCTGCCCCGAATCTCGCCGTATACGCGGGCCGAAGATGGCCCCGAAGAATACGAGAGCTCCGACTCGGACGAAGAAGCAATGCGCATCGCAGAAGAACGCAAGCGTCGTCACGGCAATCGCGGTGGGAACCGAGGTAACAAGCTTTCGCGAGACAAGGGAGCTCGCTGGATCCGTCGCGGCAAGCTCGGTGGCTGGACCGAGATGCGTATGGAGAAGGAGATTGGCGATCGAGTGCGACACCGGGTTGAGGCGATGCAGAAGGACAACATTCGTGCGCTGCTCTCTGCGATGCCTGAGGAGGACAAGGCGATGCTCGCTCAGTTCCCTGCTCTTCGCAACGGTCTCATTCCGAGCGATGCTCCAAGCAACGCCCGTCGCGATGCCCGAGGCAAGCTTTTGGCTTCGGATCTTTCGGAAGCAGCCCGCATCGATGCAGAGCTCGGCCTTGATGGTGGATCGGCCGGGCCAAACGGATCGAGATTGGAGCGTCCTGAGCATCTCACATCCACATCGCTCGCTCCAACACTGCTCAAGCCAGCTATCACGCCCCGACAGTTGTTGACGAGCCATACGCTTCGACACACCTTCCGCAACCCACACATTGCTGCGTTGGGCAAGACAGCCCTCGACTTGATCGAGAGTGAGGGTGTTGTTGGCCGTGCTGTTGGGCGATGCTGGACTGCCATGGAACGCGGTGGTTGGAACGAAGACCCTGAGCCGAAGGGTGATGAGGTAGACGGAGCCGAGAGTGCTGAGCTCAATGGCATGGACGTTGACGGATCCGATGCCGAAGGCTCAACAAGACACTTGAGCGGCGATGGCGCTGCAAACGGTGCGGCAAGCAACCTGTTTGGCTCGCCAATCGACAATCCAGCCTTGTCGCATCTCGACAAGCTCTTTGTGACGAAGCAAGGCCTCGCTATTCCCCGTCTCGATGAAGCGGGTCAGCCGATTTTTGTTCCCCCTTCGCCTGCAACTCGAGCAGCACGAACACAAGCCGGGCTTGCTGAAGAAGCTTCCAGTGAAGCTGTGGTCGAGACGACATTGCTGCCAGTACCAGAGCAGCGATCGATCGTGCTTGCCGCGCTGGAGTGTCTCCATGACCTGGCAGCTGATTCGCGAGAGTACGTAGAACGACTGGAAGAGGTTCGATCACGACTTGCTGCTGTCAAACGTCGTCGAGCTCAGGTGTGGAATGCAGTAAGGCAATGGGCGCTTGATAAGGACATTGAAGCGTCGCAAGCTAGCAGTGGTGGAAGGTTGGATGCCGGACTCGGGACAGCGTCAGCGTTGTCGTCGGCAGCGACAGCAGCTGCCACGGCCGTTGCTAATGGAAGCTCACCGAAGAAGAGGAAATAAGGGGCTTGCACTTTGGTTTTGTGGTGATGCTGTTCGTTATTTGTCAAGGTTTGCAGCTATCGGTCGGATGGCAACTTACTTATTGACTACGACACGAAGTTCAAGCTTGACACTGTCTGTGGTTCCGGCGGACTCGCCGGAGAAGCACGCTGCTAATCAGTCAAGTGGGTGCTCTGGTGAGAAGGAGTGAGAGCACGTGGACCACGGACATGTCTGCATGTCGTGTGGGTGCGACTAATGCTCATATGTGCACATACATGAGACGGACGCGAGCTGGTGCAGATCTGTCGCTGCAGTATAAAGTAGCGCTTGTGCCGGCGATCCTTAATACTGCGGGAACGACGGCTTGCATGCGGGACTGGTGGGCGTTATCAGATGTGATGCACAGTCTGATTGAGCTTTGATGGGCGGCGTGTTGCAGCACTTCGATGCAGGATCTGTCAAAGTGGGTTGCAGACATGCACACGCTGCGGCACTTGCAACGCTTCCGTCAAGATGCGGGGCGAGCGAGCATATCCGTGCAGACTGCAGCAAAAAGTCTGCGATGCATGCTACAGTACACCATCATCCTGGAAGAAACAATTTGGGGAACAGTAAGCTGCACAAGGGTCCTGCGCGCGACAAACAACAAGCTGCAAGCAGTCTGTTGAAATTAAAGCTTCTTTTTCGTGCAGATTTTCATTGTTGATTTTAGTGGTACTGCAGCCTTAAACTCTGTCAAACAAACTCCTGCGCTGTCGATCACCAAGAACACGCACGGGAAAGGGATGGATGCGGTCCATAAGCGAGGTCTGCAGATTTTCTTCAGCACTGGCCAGTCATAGAGAAGCAGCTGTTGCTGTCGTTGCTGCACGGTCGGGTTGTCCCGCAGCGTCCCATGCCCTCGCAGCCGAATGCAATCACCAACACTCAGTCTCAAGTGCGTCTCTGCTTTGAACGAGCTGCCGCCGAACAGGGGCTAGTTGATTTGAGTTGCAAGTCAGCTACCGAAGCGAGAAGCGAGATGAGGAGGGTCCGTTGTCACCTCACTGACAGGGGCACAATGAGAAAAAGGGAGTTGCTTCGCAAGAGTCAGGGTCAGGGTTAGGGTCGGGATCAGAATGGTGCGTGCACCGAAAGAAGAGACAGCAGCACAAGAAAGTCACACAAGACTGGCAGTGAGTCTGGAGCGACTTGGGCTCAAAACTGATCAGGCTCGAGCTTTGTTTGATCGCATGCCGACGGGGAGGCTCGCTCAGCTCGTCTCTCATGTGCTTTGCTGGGCTTGAAAAGCGTCGCCTTTTGGCGCGACGCTAGGCAATCTTCTCTTTGTCCAGTTCGGCTGTGTTCTGGTCGAGACCGTCTGAGCGTTCAGAAAGAAGAACAAGTGGACGCCACAAGTGGAACTCAACAGCGTCCGTGCGTTCGGTTACAATGCGAAGCATCTGTCGCTAGCTCGCCACGAGCAAGCAAGGGAGCTGCTTTAGCTCTGAGCGTATGCGATGGCGTAGGTTGATTGCGTCAGAGAAGGTATGATCAGACGTCAGGGCTTAAATGTATCGACCTCGACCCTGCTGCGGAAAGAGACATTTGGTTGTAAAGGGCACTGCTCGCATTTAGGGTCTCGTGTCCGGAATGCCCGTCTGCTCGCAGCTCCTCCTGCTCGTGCTAAAATGAGGCCTGCTGATTTCATTGTTGTATTCCCCCCGTCTGCACTCCGCAAATCTCGCGGCTCTGAATTGACAGTGTAGGACCCACTGCAATCCGTCTTCTGGGGTGCATCGCAGCGCTTGCAAGGATACAAAAGCAAAAGCTTCTTTGTCAATGCGTTGCATGCCATGCTAAGGTGTCACCAAGACACCCTGTTCGGTGCTCTGAGATGGGGCTCACAAAAGAGAGGGGCAATTCCTGTAATCATGAAAGTGTGTGTGGGGGCCGCCTCTTCCGGAGCCAATCTTTTGGCGTTTGGCCGCTCGCCTCTGAGTCGGACTTTTCCGTCTCCTGCCCTTATCAGTCGTATCGCAATTGCCTTTCTCACCGGTTGCAGAGGTCGACACAGCCTGATCTACAAACGTTCTCTCCTTCATCTTTCTCGCAGTAGAAGTGCTAAAGGTGGCAGCAAGCTGAGGAAGAGGCAAGACAGTGATCGAGGAGGACGAAGGATACATACGCTTCCTCTCAGACCTGTTCGCCGGTTCTCGTCGGAACAGATAGGACAGCGGTGAAACTCGTGTTAACCGGACCTGGAGAGACTGGCGAAGAGCTAGCGTCCCTCCCACCCGTCCACTTTATCGTGGCGATAAGCCCTTCGGACATACCCTTGACGAAAGGTCAGAGAGACAGGGAAGAATTCTTCCTACCTTTCTTCTTGAGAATTGTGACCAGAGACTCTTTCCCTCAAGCGACCGGGCAAGCAAAAGCGAGGCAAGGCGAAGGCAAAGTGAGCGTGACCGATTGACCAGTGACCGTGGACCCGTGGGTCGATTGGCTGATGGGATGACAAGGGCAAGGGAACAGTGCAAAGTCGATCCCTTTTGTTTCCGAGTGCTGCAGTTCCCTGCATTTCGAAAAGTAGCATTCATCTTTTGTCATTTACTTCGAAGAAGCGCTGGCACCCTGACAATAAACGGAGCTCTAGCTCGGTCTCGGCTGCACAGGCGACGCTTTTCACCTGGTCAAATCACGCTCAGACAGAAATTTGAACTGATTTGATTTGAAAAATGGACTCTCTCATTCAAAATTTTGGGGTGGGGTGGGCTGAAAGTGAGTCAGTTGAGCGGCTACTCTCGAATATTGTAAAAAAATGAACAATAGAGGGAAATACGGAAGAGGGTCATGCGAAACGACGAGAAGATCAACCCTTGATTGGCTACAAGATAGCAGCCAGCACAGCAGACCACCACGGGCTAAGGTGAAAATGGCCGACAAAAGCCAGCCAGTCCAGCCAGCGAGCTCATCGCCTCATCGGCCCGGCTGTAGCCCGAACTGAAGCCCGTTGGCCTTCGAGACCTATCGAATCGTATCCCGCCAAGAGAGACCAACCCTTTCCTTCTCTTTTCTCTTTTCATTCTGAGACCAGATTGAGCACTTCAGGAGTTAGGTATCAGGTGTACCAGTCAAATGAGGAACGGTCGAGTTGCTGGCAGAGGTGCGGGAAATGGGAATTCCGCCGCCCGTTGACTTTGGCCAGCAACTGGTTCGGAAGGAGTCAATCAATCGCGAGGTTTGTCACCTTTGAGCTTTGAGCTTGTATTCCAGCACTACAGTCCATTCTAGCCAGGTTCCAAATCGGCTCCAGTTGTTGGCTAAAGCGGAATGCAGCAGACCGGCGCTGAATCGGAGCTAGGAAGGGACGGGGATTCTATCAACGACTCTCTTCTATCCGCTCGCCTTGGATCACCGCTCCATCTCGTCTCCTTTTCTCTCTGCGGCTGAATAGGATTGGGGGGCAGCGTTCATACTTAGAGGCGTAAGACCGGAGACAAGCTGAGCGCCGGCGAATGCCAAGGGAAGAAGGGCAGCATGGTCTGAAATGCACTTTGATTAGACCGGCTTGAAAGTCGAACACTTGACAGCCAACAAAGCTGCAAGAAGGACAGGGAAAGCGGCAGATCACTGCTTCTCCTGCTTGCTTTCCTGCAGATCCAATGAGCCTGAAGATGTGCAAGCGAGCTCAGAGGTGTGCGTGCAAAATGCGTGTCTGCATTCGACTGCGCGTGTCTGTGCCACTGTGGCAAGTTTGAGCACACTGGCGGTGCAAGAAGAGGAAGAGAAGAAAATGAAAGAGAGAGGAAAAAAAATCCAACGAATCCAACATCTGCGGCAGCAGCAACCGGACACGCCCAACCTTTTCTTTTTCTTTCTTTTTTTTTTCTTCTTTTTTTTCTTTCTTCTTCCCTTCTTCACTGCTCCGGTAGCCAACGCAAATTCGCGCATCCCACTGCATTTGAGCAGTGAAACGCCTTCTTCTGGACGTGCGTGTCTCAACGTTTTAGGCCCTTCTGAGGAAATCCGCCCGAGCTTTGAACCTTTTTTTTTGCACTTTGACTCTGCCTCACTTTTGCTCGCCCTGCATTTCGCCGTCTTGACCTGCGCCCTTGACCTGCGTTTGCGCTCTTCTTGCTTTTTCCCTTTTGCTGCTGCTCTCCCTGCGTGAGCTTCGGTGCAGAATCTGCTGCTGCCTTTGCCCACTTTGCTGCTTCTGCTGCCGCTGTCACTCTTATGACTGACTGCAAGCAACTAAGCAAGCAAGCTGCAACCTGCGTGTCGTTTTCCGTCTGCCTGTCCCTCTTGCCTCCCTTCTGTCAATTCATCATCGGTACATCTCATCTTCTTTCACCGCTCTACCTTCATCATCCTCCTTCCCTAAAGAAGCGCACATTTCAGCACGTACATCTCATCGTGCTGCGTTCGCTTCTCCTGCATCTCGTCTCCATCCAAGGTCAACACCCCTTTTCGCTCACATTGACGCGATAGGAAAACTGCCTTGACGTTTCGATCACTCCCCTGGCCTCCTTCCATCCTGCCTCTTTCTTTCTTCTACAAGTCTCTCTTTCGGACAGGACAAGTTGGTCTTAACCACGTCCTCAGCTTGCTCAACATCGCTTTCTGTCGATAGGATCGCGAACTTTTGGCTCCTTCCGATTAATCGTTCTTGGATTTCTTCAAAAGCTCATTCATTGGTTGCTCTGGTCTTTCAGCTCACTGCATCAAAGTTGATCTTATCAGGATCCTTCTCAGCAAAGGCATCTGCCCAATCTCTACCGGAAAAGTTTCGACTCTGTCCAAGGACTCGGTCGCGCATTCAGCCTTTCGTCTTCAACTTTGACCCTTCTTACAACTTTCCGGCGCTCCTTTTGCTCCCCACGCTTCAAGCTTGCACCTTCCTCCACGAGTTACACATTACTGTCTCACCTTCCAAGCGGAACCAATAGCTTGGTCTCTCTCATCTTGACTTCTCAGACACCGCCCTTGCTTCTCGCAGCGTCGTCTAGTTAGGTGAATCTCCCTTTTTCTCCGTTGCAAACTGGTCAATTGAGAGGATCCAATCGTCTCGCTGTTAGCTCTCTTTCAATTCTTCCCTCTTTCACTCCCACTTGCATTTCTTTGCACTCTCAATCATGTCCACAGCTTCTCCTCTTCACCATGGCCATGGCAACGGCAGCTACGCCAACTCGCCCGCTCCCACCGGCGTGACTGGCCGCGACGCTGGCGTCACTGCCGCCGCCGTCGCTGATTCTGCCGTCCGATCCGGCTCGGTCCCTGCCACAGGCTCCGGAAGCGCTCCTGGCTCCGCCTCTGGTTCCATGTACGGCGAAGGACACGCTCACCACAACGGCCACCACCACTCGGGACACCATGCCCACTCGCACGGCGCTCTTGCCAGCCCCGTAAACGGTAGCCACAGCTCGAGCTGGTCGCCTTACGGATATCCCTCGGCTCCCGTCTACGGAGGCAGCCCTAGCCCTTATGGCCACAATGCTTACTCGCAGTATGCCAGCGGCTACGGCTACACTAACGGTGGCCACGTCGCCACCGCCCCGACCACCCCCGCAGCCAACGGAACCACCCACTACGCATCCGTCAATGGCATGATGATGCACCACGGACAGCACGCTGGTTACGGCTACGGCAGCCACCACCTCGGATCGCACACGCCCACTCATACCCACAGCCACTCTTCCGCCTACTTTATGAACGGCGACGGCTCTCACAGCCACCTCAACGGCTCGACGCACCTCTCTTCTCCCTCGTACACCTCGGCTCCTCAATACTCGACTCAGCTGCCCCTAGCCGGACGACACCGCGTCACTACCACATTGTGGGAGGACGAGGGCACGCTTTGCTTCCAGGTTGATGCTCGTGGCGTTTGCGTGGCTCGCCGCCACGACAATAACATGATCAACGGTACCAAGCTTCTCAACGTCTGTGGCATGTCCCGTGGTAAGCGAGACGGTATCTTGAAGAACGAGAAGGAGCGAATCGTCGTCAAGGTCGGCGCTATGCACCTCAAGGGTGTCTGGATCTCGTTTGCCCGTGCCAAGCAGCTCGCTGAGCAGAACGGCATTGCCGATGCGCTCTACCCTCTCTTCGAGCCCAACATCCAGTCGTTCCTCTACCACCCCGACAACTATCCCAGAACCGCTGCCGTCATCGCCGCTGCTCAGGAGCGTCAGGCTCAGCGACAGCGAGCTCCTGGTCTTCCCAGCCCAGGCGCTAACGGCGCTTCGCAGGCTCCTCCTCTAATGCGTGCCAACACCACTCCATCCAATGGCGACACGTCGGGGTTTGGTAGTGGGCTGAGCAGCAGCACCAGCTGGACTGGCTCTTACGACCAGGGCCACGCCTCGGCGCCCACCACCACTCAGCCCTCGCCTTCCTCGATGCACAACGGCACCACTGCTCAGATGCACATGAGTCTCTCGAGCCACGGCACCTCGTCGCCCACCTACCAGCAACAGCAGCAACAGCAGCAATACCCCGTCACTCAGGCTCAGCAGTTTGCTCGACCTGGCGTTGGCGACCGACGTCAATCTGCGCCCATCCCGCTCAACAACGTTGGCGGCCACACCGACAACCCATACGGTGCTGCCAACCTTGGCGCCGCCGCTCCCAACGGAGGCCTTGTCAACGGAGCCCGTAAGGTTTCTGGGTTGAAGCGATCTTGGAACGACGCCGAGGACCTCAACGGTTCTGCTACGGCTTCGCCTTCTGAGCGCGATATGCAGCGAAGCGGCAGCGGTGCATCCGACGGCTACAAGCTCGAGGGTGATGACGCACACAGCCCCGACACATCAGCTGAGCGCCTTGCCAAGAAGAACAAGGCCATGCCTCAACGTGGTGGAGCTGCTATGCCCTCCATGTCCGGCAACATGCTGATGGGTGTCGGCAACGGCAACGGCATTCACCACGAGTAAAGAGTCCGCGTTGCGTTCTCGACTCACATGGACCCTCTCTCTCTGTTCCCCCTTCCGACCTCTGGCGAGCATGCTCTTCTCCTATGTCGTTTCGATCGGAATCGTCTGTCCGCTTCTTCTCAAAAAAGTAAACTTCCCAGCATGTGCACGTTTCGTGCCACCGAAAGCATTTCATCAATCATCACCTCCACATCACTCGTCACCTCGTTCAATCACTCCCTTTCTCTCCTCTAATTTTGTGAGGTACTCGTTCGGCCCCACTACCATCCTCATGCGCTATTCCGCTGGCAACCGTTTCATCCAAATATCAACCCATCTTGTGAAATATAAAAGTCTCTGGTTTCGTTATCATTGCTGTCCGTGTGATGTTTGTGTTTGAGCTGTCTTTCGATGTGTGATTGTGTATGGCTCATGAGTTGTAACGTGGACACTTGCTCAAGTTGAGACTCGCATGGTTTGTTGCATGCAGTGCAGAAGACGTCTCATGTGTCATGGGACGTACGATCTCAATCGGTCGGCACATGAGACGCACGTCTTGAGCAGAGAGAAGAGGCATGAACAGGGGAAAAGGTGGAGATGCTGCATCAAGCAAGCATTCCAGGTAACGTGTTTTAGGTCGTTCCGACGCGTATGTAGTTCCGACGCACCTGTGTTTTGAAAATTCAGCACCCGACCAGTGTGTGTCAAAAAAACCGGACCTCTTGTGATCACTACCTCTCACTGATACCTGCATTGAGCTGCCTTGTGACTTGGCGGTGGCGTAGAGAGCACCTGTCATTCCATAGATTCCTGAAATCACAAAGTTTGGACACCTGTGGGCAGAGATGTCAAGGCTTGAAGTTGGCGTTGCGCATCAAAGCACTGGAGCAGTGTAGCTGCATTTCTGCTATATCAAGATTGAGCAGTTGTAAGTACGCTGTGACTGGGCAAGAACAGCAAGCCTGCCACTGCAAAGTGGCTAACAAAAAGAAAATTCTGTGCTGATGTGTTGCTCATCGTGATCAGTGATGGTGAAGACAAGGGAAAAAAGACACTGGTGATGCGCCTGCATTTTCCTGGGTTTTTGTTGCTATCCGTGATCACCTCAACAAGCAATGCTAGATGTAGGGCTGTTGCAGTCAGTATGATAGCGATCACAATCTCATTGATTCTAGCAATTCAAGCCTTGCTACATGTATGCTGCTCTTTGCAGACCCAGAAGATGGGCACACTGCTGGAGTGCCTCCCAAAGAAAGGTCATCTTCAGGTTGTGACAGCTCAGCATCCAGCAAATCAAGCTGTGCTCTGCAAGCAAGAGCTTGAGATCTCCTGTGTAATCTCTCTGTCATTCACAAGCCTATGAAGTGATTGATCATGGTTGCAAGGTACACCACCATCCGGAACCAGACCAGCTTTTTGAGGCAACACTGATGTGGTGCCGATTTCGAAAATCACAGGTGCGTCGGAACTACATACGCGTCGGAACTACCTAAAACACGTTATCATTAAAACAAGACAGGATAACTAAAACGAATGATTGCAAAGAAGATTGGCGGACGCATCAGCGCTGTAACGACCTCCAAAGAGCGCTTTGTTGGAAATGCCACCTTTCATCTGGCACTGAAAAGACGTGATCCAACAACCTTTGTGCTGTCGGCCTCTTTGCGGGGTCAACTTCGAAGCAGTTCTTCAAGAAGTGAGCCGCTTGCTTGCTGAGCTTGACATCAGCAGGGATAGGAGGAGCTTTGCGTTCAGCACCGATTTTGAACATGGCTTGAACGGCTTCATCATCCGACCAAGGTCGACGACCCGCAAACATTTCCAGTACCACGCAGCCTAGGGACCAAATGTCAATCTTGGCAGAGTAGCCCTTCTTGGATAGAGAGACGACTTCGGGAGCCATCCAGAAGATCGAGCCTTGAAGAGACATGTTTTCGACGTTACCGTAGATGTCATCTGATCGACGAACTGTTCCAAAGTCGGAGATCTTGCAGATTCCCTCGAAGTCGACCAGAATATTGTCAGCTTTGAGGTCGCGGTGAAGAATACCTTTGCTGTGGAGGTAGGCGAGACCCTCGAGGATCTGGTGAAGGAACGACTTGATCGTCGGCTCTTCGAACTTGCCGTGCTTTCGCAGACAGCTTCCTACCGATCCACCAGGAACGTACTCGAGGAAAATACTCAAGAATGTCGTGGTCTCCTCGAAACCAAGGTAGGACACAATGTGAGGATGGTCGAGGTCCTTGAGCGTCTCGATCTCAGACTTGAGCGCAGCGACGACACCCTTTTGGCGCGAGTCTTCACGATCGCTTGCAGTGCGAGGCAGCTCGACCTGCTTGACGGCGATCATCTCACCCGTGGTGGCATTGAGCGCCAAGTAGACTCGTCCGTAGGTGCCCTTGCCGATCAAATCACCTTTGACCCACTTGAACACCGGTTTCTGCGAGGTCGTATCGGATGAAGGCGACTCTGCCGAAGTTGCAGAGGCAGGTGTCGCAAGCTCCTGGCCTGGCGTCATTTCGACAACCTTTGTTCCCCACAGCTTGGTGCTGCGTCGTCGCACTAAGCCACTGCTGTTTTCTGAGCCCTGCGCTACTGGTCGCTTTTCCGTTCGATCCAAGAACCGTTTTCGATCCTGTGCGACCAAACGGATCGACTTCTTGTGACGGCTTCGCAGATTCAGAGCTTGTTGCGGTCCCTGCGACGAGACGTTGGGCGGACTAGATGCCATAGCAGCAGCAGCCGTCTCAGATCGAGGACTGCTCACCATTGGACTCTCAGGAACAGCAGCTGTGTCCAGTAGAGGTTTGTCAAGGTCATGCTTCGGGAAGAAGTCGTCCAGGTTCTCGTACAGCTGCTCTGGAGGGGGACGGAACGCCCAGTCGTCATCCCGACGAGCAAACGAGTTGCTGCGAGTAATGCCTCCACCGCTGTTGAAAGACGTAGAGAGATGCGTCGAGCTTGGCTGAGGAGAGTTGGTCACACGCTGCAGGTTTGAAGACACAACTGTTGGGCCGGCTGTCGGATCGATTGTCAGGCGTAGCTCCGGGCGCTTGGGACTGGACGAACGCGCTGTAGCCTGCAGCAACGTGCCCTCACCGGGAAGCAGAGTTGCGTGATCCTCAGACGACTTGTCACTGCCTGCGTCAAGCCGTAATGGAAGACGTGGTGCGTTGACATCTGAGTCAAGCGGTTGCGCCCATGTGCCTGACTCGCTCTCGTCATCGTCAAAGGTACCGAAGGAGGCCACGGTGCCGTTCTCTTCAGGTGCCATACTCGGACTCGAGGCTCGCGATGGCTCGAGGGTATCTGAGGGGCCAAGGCCATCCTTGGTGTGAGGTCGCGTGGCACCGGGTGTGCTCGGTTCAGCTCTCACAGTATCACCGTCACCTCCGCTGCTGCCACTGATGGCAGTGCCGCTGACCGTGCCATCCGATTTGGGATCCAGAGCACGCCAAAGCTGCGCCCATTCTCCAGCACGTAGCGTGTCTTCGTCCTCCGACTTGCGAACCGGTCCATCGGCGCCAGAAGCCGCCGACATGGGCGGATCTGTAAGCGTGGTTGCTGAAGAGTTGGGCAGCTTCGGCAGAGGTCGGACATTGGCAAGTTCTTCGTCAGCTAAATCACGCTCCTGACCGGCGTACGAGGAGTGATGCTCGGTGGTAGAGGGCTTGAACGAAGCAGGGCCGCTTTGCGAGCTTCGCGCCGATGTCGGTGCACTGAACGAGTCCTCAATAGAAGCTCGGCTGTTGCGGTCTTCCTGCGAGGGACGTCTAGGCTGCGAACTAGTTGCGCTCGAGAAAGAAGATCCAGACGAGCGCTCAGATGCATTAGTGCGTACAGGAGGGTCACGCCTGTGCGACTCGGAGCCGAACGTTGGCCCAGCAGAGCTTGGCTGCTGCTGCATCATCGGGCCGCGACCTACCGAAGAGCTCGACGACTGCGGCCGCGTTTGAGGCGCATGGCCGACTGGCGCAGGCACAGGCCTGTCGGATGCCAATCGCAGCGGCATTTGTGCGTGCTGAGACGGGGCTGATGTCGAAGGGTATGACTGCGGACGCGGGGTTGGCTGATGATGCGGGTTCGTAAGTGCCGAGCCTCCCTGGTAGCTGGGCCGTTGCTGCAAGTGAGGAGGTGCTGAAGCGTTCGGATAGTTGTGCGTCCCTGCGTATTGGCTAGGTGGATCAGGCTGTCGAGGGTCGCGAGGACCATAGGATGGACCTGGCGGGTGTGCGTGGGCCGTCTGATATGGCTGACCCGGAGAACATACAGGAGTCTGGTTGCGAACCACTTCCTGGGTTCGCAACGTCTGCTGAACTGTCATGCCAGGCTCCAAACGGCCAGCTTGCATCTGAAACTCAGAGACCTGTCGAGAGCTCGAAGCGGGGAAATAACGGGTGGTGAACGGGTCCTCACGCGTGCGATAAGGCGAGGCGGCGGCCACGTTCTGCTGCTGTCCATACGGCCTACAGACAGGTTGCTGATGCATCGGTTGTTGCTCATGGTATGAATAAGGTCGCGGTGTAAGTGAACCTTGCATGCCGTTGGCACCTACGCGCGGATCGTAACTATGACCGTGATACGTGTTAAAGTTCGGACCAGAAGCTGGCGCACGTGCTCCAAACTCATTGACATAACCTGGCCCCATAGGTCGGGGTGCGGCTTGACTGAACGACTGCGACTGGTATGGATTCTGTCCTCCATAAGTTGGAGGCCCGGGATACTGCGGACGAGCCGTCATCGTGTTTGGGCGCGCTGGCATCCCATGTGCAGCATGGGTAGGTTGTCCGTTGAAACGTGGGTCATCGAATCCAGCAGGTCGTGCAAAGCGGGGATCGACTGATCCCTGCGCAGCATACGCAGTCTGCATTGGCGGTGATCGAATCTGAGGCGTACTAGACATCCTTGTGGGCCCGTGGTTCACGACCTGCTGCTGACTGCCCGGGATTGAAGCTTGTGCGCTGCGATTCCGCTGTAACAATCGCGCGTCAAGAGCTGCGGTAGGGTCCAATGGAGCTCTTCCGTTGCCTGGAGCATCAGAGCTGTACTGGCGATGTCCCTGTCCGCTTTCGCGGGTGCCAGGCCCAGCAGGTGCTGCCGTCGAGGGTCTCATGATGGCTGGAGCAGGGTATCGGCCATCACGGTCCATGCCTGCTTGCTTGCGTAACTCAGCTGGCGACGTCATGGCGGGCGGCTGAGAAGAGGGTTGCGGGGCTCTGTGCAGGTCGTCCATGCTCCTGGCGTTGTGTAGGATTAACGCTGGCGCGCGAGCAACTTCGTCCGATCGCTCCTGTCGGTGACTCGATCCGTTTGGAGGCGCGTGTAAGGTTCGATTGGATTGCGACTCAGCTTCCATTCGGGGTCTCTCATCGTCGACGTGACTGGGTCGACGACCGCTGCTTGCGGAGCTGTGAACGGCAGGCGTGTTGGGAGTCATGGAGCTGGAGCGCTGCTTGATCATGACGGTGGACGCGCCCTCGCTCGCCGAGCCACCCTGTCTGATCCACGAGTCGCTAGCTGAGCCTTCGCCTGAAGAGGCGACGGACCTTCGATCTTGGACTGAGCCTCCGGTGTGGGAGCTGGACTGCGTGGGCGAGCGCAAATCGTCGATCGGAGGAGCACTTGGCAGAGCACGTCGGGCCTGAGCTTTGGACCGTGTCAGGCTGCTGCCAGAGTTACGGTTTGAGCCTTCATGGTTTCCATCTGCGCCGAAGACTTCGGGATAAATCAAAGCGTCGCTCATCGAACTTTTGGATGACTGGCTCTCTGTACGGAGGTGATGGCTGGCGGCCGATCCGGTTCCGGAGGTTCTGCGCACATCGTTGAGCGCCCTTTGCTGGCCGCTGGCAGAGGTGGGCGGAGGCATAGCACGTACTGTCGCGTTGGTTGGAGGAGCGTTTTGCTGTACCAAAAATTTGAGGGTGCCACGGTCGTCGCCCATCTGAAGGCACAAGACGAGCAAAGCATCATCGCTGACGATGGGGCCCGTGGCTTCGGATTGGCCGATCTCGGTGCGAAAGAGTTGGAAGCTGGAGTGGTCTGCGTCAAAGAGATGTAGCTTGGCAAACATGCGTTCCTTGATGGCATCTGCTGAGTCGACACCCGAGATGTCGACAACCGAGAACCTTTCATTGTCATCCGTAACCTGAATGAGGACACGCTCTAAGAGACTCGATTCTCGTCGATGCGACGTGTGAGACCTCTGACCGCCGTTCAGCCTTGGCGAATCTGCGGAAGACGAAGCTTGGCCGGATACACTGGGCAGTTCAGGAGCCAGGTAAGGAAGCTCTTCGACCTCGTCTTGCTGTGGAACATTGGCAGAAGAGGCGTCCGCGCTTAGGGAAGTGTAGGCGGGGGCGGAGGGAAGCGGTTGAGGTGTGCTGAGTGAAGCAGGCGTCTCGCCACTAGGGGTAGCAGGGGTGCGGCATTCCGAGTCCGTAGCCGTAGATTGTGAAGGGGAAACTTGTGAAGCGACAGAGCCTGAGGGCGAGGTGCGAGCTGCGTCAAAAGGATCGGCTGCTTCGGGCGTGAGACCGATTGGAGGTGACGCCTGACTGGCGGTGCGACGGGCATGTGAAGATGAGCTGGACTGCTGCTCAGAAGTGGCCGTCCGGGTATGATGGACCTTGCGACCAAAACGCTCCCACACATTGCCGACGTGCTCGAAAACGCTGCTGGGTCGTCGAGGCTTGACGAATGTTTCACCGTCTTGCATCTTGGAGGACGAGGCTGCAACGTTGCCTGGGGAGGAAGGACGCAAGGAGGCAAAGAAGCCGCTTCCTCCGGCGTTGGATCTGCTGGACAATGTGGGTGACAAGGGCGTAGTCGAAGGAGCCATGGGGCTGGAAGCGGTGGCACTGACAGAGGATCTACGAGGTGCCAAACCTTCCCGAATCGTATCGTTTCCATCTGGCAAGAGGGAAGACGGCTGAAGGCTGGCAACAAGGGAGGGTTCGCTGGGGGCTCCTGTGAAAGTGATAGTTGGGCTGGTACCGGAAGATTTACGATTCGGTGTCTGGAAGTAGAGCTTGGTGAAGTAGGAAGGCGAGGCTGGACGCTCTGGGCTCATCGTGTGGCCATGATGGGGCAGAACAGAGGCGGAATCCGTGGATGTCGGCTCCGAAGGTGTTTGGCCTCGGAGAGCTGGAGGTGTTGCTGCGGAGCTGCCCGACCGTAATCTTGACAGGGTTGGTGCGGCACTGGCGGCTGAGCTGCTGTGAGCGATATTCTGATCACTGGCTAGCGGCGGCTTTGAGCTGGAGTTCCAGTTGAGATAGGAGTCGGTGCTGGAGTGCAGCTGCCACGCGGGGTCTTGATCTGACGATCCTGGACTCGTGACAAATGAGTCCGTGTGATACGACATGCTGGCAGCAGGCGAGGAAAGCTACGTGTCGGCTGATCACTGCGCGGACATCCGCTTAGTCTTGTCGGTGGAAGACTCTGTGGTAGACGCACCGAGGGAGATGCAACGAAAACTCGTGAGCTTTCAAACTAAGGCGTGGTCCTGTCATCCATATGCAGTGGATCCCTAACAGTGACGAGATATGAACGTAGCATTCGTGGACAGTGCCGTCTGAGATTCTCAGCTGGATGTAATTGAGCTGTATCCAGCGCAGAGGCGAGACAAGATCGGAGAGCGGAACAAGCGCCTCAGACGGTCAAGCGCGCAACCTAGCTAGACCGGACGAGCGTGCTCGCGAAGCGGGTGATCGAAGTGGTCGTGCAAGAGTGCTGAGGAGAAAGTAGCCGGCTGAATGCATACGAGCGGTAGGAGCGAGCGTGCGGACGGTCTCTAGGGAGTCAGGTCGTAGGGACACAAGATGGCGATGCTAGATGCAAAGGCTGGTTTGGTGTGCTTTCCCAGGACGGACGATGGTTTGTTGTCGACAATAGCGTCCCGTACTATGGCTGAAAGAGAGAAGCTGATGGTGAAGCGATTGCGTCCGAGTGAAATGAGGGTGTAAGGCTTGCACGCGGGCAGCTGTGGTGGTAGGGGAATGCTCAGATGTGAGCGACGAGAAGCTGGATCACAAAGCCGTCATGGATGGTCAGCCGGTTGCGACGGTGCTGAGACCCAAGGCGAGGTACTCCGTAGCTATCCACGAGAGAGGTTGTGAGGAATTGATGGTGAGAAGGAAGAGGATGCGAAGTAGGGGCCGAATGTGGCTTGACTGGACAAAGGAATACAGGAAATGCAGTCACTACGCCCAAGCCTCAGCCAGTCAGTCTCTCAAGGGTCAACCGGAAAAAGACGGCGCTTACACAGGAGAGGAGCGGCGCATGCACTCACACCTGCCAATTCCAATTTTTCTATTTAGGCGTCACGCACGCAGCTGTGTACCAAGACGCGCTCACTCTCACTACGCCCTGCCTGATCCGCTGACACGCTTGTGGAATTGACAGATAAAGATACTTTCCAACGGGACGAAATCGTGGATATTTACGGTTCCAATCAGGATTAGCCCGTCAGCTCATCAGACACAAGTTTGTCTCATCAACAAGTAGCTGCCTTCGTATTCTACAGCCTGCATCCAGCTTTTCAGCCTTTTCTGCTCCTACGATGATGACACAGTCCATGGTCTCACTCGTTTGCTCGTCTTATGAGCTAGCTGGCGTGAATGACTTTGCATTGGGTATCAAGGGGTAACAATGGTTTTGTCGATATGCATGTGTGTTTGGGATAGCATTCTCAGTGTTGATTCTATCTGAGACTATGAAGTATCGTCATCCGCTTTTGGGAGCGCAGGTCAAGCTGTTTCTGACCTGCTTTGCCAAGTCGTCGCCCGACTCTGGCAGCATGATGTTCGCACAACCGTTGGCCACCGACAACATAGTAATCAACCAACGGCTCGAGGCATGCGCCTTTCTTGGAGTTGCTGTACTGGCAGCTGAAGCATCGCGGATGGAATCGATCGCCTGTGTCCGTCTGACGGCAATCGCCCTCGATTCCGCTCTCGCATTCGCGGCAAAGGCTCCCATTGAGCCGGTGGTAGTGACGAGCGCAGTACGGCTGGTTGTTGTAGACGTAAAAGCTGCCATCCGTGAAGGACGCTTCGCATGCTGCACACGAGAAGCAGCTTCGATGGAACACTCCGCGCAGAGCACCGTCCGACGACTTGACAGCTCCCTTCTCGACGCTCAAGTTGCACTTGCGGCATTTGGGCAAGTACAGCTCCTTCCAATCGCGGGCGCAAAGCAATTTGCCATCGCGCTCAACAAAGGGTGTACGACTCGATGACAACGAGCAGTCGCAGATGCAGCATCGCTTCGCCGCACGCTCCTTCTTCCTCTTGTCCTTCAGTCGTTGCGCTTGCAGCTGCCGTGTTCGCTCCTTGTCGCGCAGACGATCCAGCTCCAGCTCCAATGCCAGTTCGCGGTCCGTCTTGCTTAAATTCGTCGCCAGCCTCGAACCTTGAGAGCTGACAGCACTCGTTTGAGCGTCCCACCTGTGACTTGGCTTTCGTGGTGGTACATCCGTCAACGTCCGCTTCAGGGGCTCAGGGCTCTCTGTCAACCCTTTCATCATTTCTTCAATGCCGCTCAGATCGACCCGACCACGTTCACAAGTCTGCTTCGAAGACCCGGAACCAGTCGAAGCCTTTATCATACCCTCCTCGATCCGTTCGTAGCTCGAGCTTGGTGTAATGTTGGTCGTGTACGATCCTGCAGGTCCGACCCTGCTATGCAACGAGTGCTTGCTGGTCATGCCTGGGCGCTCGGAGGAGTCAGTGCTCGTCGACGAGAGCGAAGACGAGGAAGCCGTCTTTGCATGCTGACTCTCAGACGCG
This sequence comes from Ustilago loliicola, assembly GCA_022963135.1. Taxonomy (NCBI): domain Eukaryota; kingdom Fungi; phylum Basidiomycota; class Ustilaginomycetes; order Ustilaginales; family Ustilaginaceae; genus Ustilago; species Ustilago loliicola. The sequence continues at coordinate 952,669 of JALCUU010000013.1, read as the reverse complement.
AAAGGCGCCTGTGCGCGCTCGGTGACTGCAGAAGAGCCAGATGCGCCTCTGACTGTCCCTTTTTCCGAGCTGCCGATCTCCTTGGACCTGACTTGCTCGAACAGATTCGAAGTAGTTGCAGCTTTAGGCATACGAGAGACCATGGTCTCCTTCCTCTTGGCTTCCCTTTGCCGTTCAATCATTTTGCGTCTGGCCGATGCTGCTTCATCCGCTCCTGCGTCGCTCGCCGAGCGCTGCATCGAGAGAGATGACATGGGTGGAGAGACTCGAGGAGAGCGCGGGATTGTTCCCTCAGCTTGCGCCGACGCTTTAACGTGGGTCACCTTGATTGCAGCCTGGGTGCCCACGATTCGAACAGCATGCGCTTTCGGGGTATCATCGTCCTTATCGACATCCTTTGGATCCGCCGTCAACGTGACCGTTCCGAAGAGAGCAGGACTCATGGGTCCAGCGTCGTTGACAAGAGTATCGTATCGGTCAAAGAAGGGCGAGCGAGGAGTTGTCAAGGCAGGAGACGTCGAGGTTGACGAAAGTGTCGAGCTGCTCGAAGAAGACGGAACCTGGATCGTGAGCAAAGGTGGTCTTGACGCACCTACAGGCTGACAGGAATGGTTGGCGAGCTCTTCAAAGTCGAGCTTCACCCCACAGTCGGCGCACTTGGCCTTGGGCAAGTCAGGTTCCAGGACCGTTGCCCGAACGATAGTGAAAGACACGTCCGTGGATACGTCGCCCAAGGTAGCTGAAGCCGGAGATGTGGGACGAGGCATGGCATCCATCGTAGCAGCGTGGAAGGGTTCTTCGTAGTCGTCATCGTAGATAGTGGTACGATCCGCTACCTTGATCGAGGGTACTGGCGCGCTGCGACCAGCGTTGGAGGATCCGGCACGCGTGAATTGGCTATCACTACTGCGAGCATAGGCCAATCCAGCTGTCGAGTGCGATGCGGATGACTCGATGGTATCGGTGCGCAATACCTTCTTCGATGACGCAGCGGTCTTGCGCGGGGCAGATGCTGAAGAGCTCTTTAGCGCTTCGACGTAGGCATCCTGCTGATGAGAATAGTATTGCTGTTGCTGCTGCTGCTGCTGATGGTAGTCACGTTGAGTCTGATGAGTGCGACTGTGCTGGCGACCATGGTGATATTGGTCGTGCCGAGAGCTTCCGCTGGCGTCATGATAGTAAGAAGACTCGACTTGATATGGATCACGATCCATCATAGCATGGTCATGATACTCGTCGTAGCTCGCATTTCGCGACGCCGACTGGCTGTGGTCGTAGTGATGCTGATCTTGGTGGTGCAAGGATGGTCGGCCACCGTGTTGAGTACGGCGTTCTTTGCTCTCGTGATGATCGTCGCGCTGCTGATACATGTCTTGCATGAATCTGCGAGCGCCGAAGCCGGCCATGTTGTCAGAGTCGACGGATTGAGCGGCAACTGCCGCAGGTCCGTTCTGGTAATATCCGTTCATGGTGTCGGATCGCTTCCATGAAGATGGGGCGAATGTGGTGACGTTGCGGTGCTGATCGGGAGGTAGGTGAAGTCAAATGAGGTCAGATTGATGAGCTTGTCCGAGAGATGAAAGCGTAGGTGGACGAAGGACCGTGAGCGGAGATGGAATCGCTTAGTGCAAAGTTAGGAGGTGCCGGTCGATGTGATCAGATCGCCATGGTGTCGCTGCTTTGCAATGAATGGTGTTTGTGGAGAAGGGGCTCGAGCGTCCAAGTCAAGTGGAATGGTGGACTCGACGATGGTATTGGCAGAGAGCGAAGAGGGGCACCAGAGCAAAAAGTGCATGGAAGGGGCTCGTGCCTGGTAGTGTGGGCGCAAGCTGCACCAGAGCTGTCAACGCGAGGATCTTGCGGGACCTCTTACAGTAGCTGAAAAGAGGCGTCGTGTTTGTGGAAGATCTTATGCGAAGAGATGACAATCGCGAGACAAGGCCCAAGAGGCAAAGTCGATCCGCAATCCTAGAATAGAAAGGTATGGCTTGGCAGGAGGTTTGACAAGGGATGGAGTCTGCAGCTGCGAGATCTCGGACTGGATCGGCACTGCAAGCAAGCCATGCGTTTCAGATGATGCTGAAGAGTGACAGGGGCGTCCAATGTGGGCGGAAGAAGCGTGCTGGCTGAACTGCGAGATGAGGGCCAAACGTCGGTCAAGAGGATTGGCTGGAAGGCGGAGGAAGACGAGGAAAAGCAGAAAGTGGCAGGAGTGGTGCTTCACCCAACGAGGCGGCGCGACGCTTGCAGGCGATCTCAACTTAGCTAGCGTATGCTGTGGCGTTGGCAAGGTTGAACAATGTCGGGCATGATGGGGTACCAGAATGATGGACTAAGTAACACGGGAAGCGATCAAGAAAGAGTGAGGCGTTGTCGGGATGAAACAGATCATGGGAGAGGCAAGGCAGACCACTCCTTATGGATGCGTCTCGCCTATCCAAAGGACAGGGGGCTCCATGAACAGACAGACAGACACAACTATCATCTTTGCCGAATCGAGACGACAGGATGTGGAATGCTAGAATGATGCAGGCCATTGTGCTCCAGAGATGCAGATTTGGGAGCTGTGTGTTCTGTCCTTCTTGGCCTGTCATACATGCAAGGGACGCGCCGCGACCCAACAGGCAAATTTTACCGCTTGACAGCAGACAGAGTGAGCAAGTCCACATGGTCGCTGCCGATGGTTTCTGTCAAAGCGTTTGCTGGCGCGGGTGTCCGCGTGTTGGGCGTATCTCAAAAGCTGCAGCTCCATTCTGTCGCCGACACTCCGATGCAGAGTGAGGATGGCGGCAGGGTCGTGAGAGCAGACAGCCTTGTGTTGACTTGTCAGTCGATCAAACTAGCTCGGTTCTCTTTGACATGACATGTCGAGCTCACTGTGAAAATGTTCGGTTCTGCAGATTCTGCTTTAGTCTTGTCTATCCGCAGCATACGCGACAGGAGAAATGTTCTGAGCGTTCAAGGTGTGCATCGCATGGCATTATTGAGCCGCTACACGCAGAGCCATGCGGAAATCTTTCTGAGCAGTCACAGATCCGAATTTGTGGAAGAATTGACGAGCAAGCAACGCCAAGGACGACTCTCGGTGTCGGGACTCGAAAACCAAAATTGCAAAAGCTGTCTGCAAATGGAGAGTCGATTCGGGTTTCGCACACAGCCAGCAGCCTTAACACGGCAGGCCTAGGAGCATGCTCCAGATCGAGGGCTACGCACACATAGAACAAGCTGAACAGTATATTGACCTTGAATCGTATCAAGAGGATGAGAGTAATTTTGTTTTTTATACTTGATTGCAGCTCTGTCTGTTCGTTTACTGTCACATTTGCAAATCGTGCCTCTAAAGGTGTCCACGACCCTCCTCCTCAAGCGCCTTGCGAACAGCTTCGATCACCTTGGCGTGGGTGTCCTTGTGCGATGCAACCACGCCGCGGTTCTCACGAAGCGTGCGTCCAACACCAAAGTTGAGATCCTTTCCGCGAATGTCAGAGACCTTACCTCCAGCCTCTTCCACCAACAAAGAACCAGAGGCGTGGTCCCAGATCTTCTCTTGGTAGCTTCCGTCACCAACAGGCAAACGCAGGTAGACGTCGCCATCGCCTCTTGAGATGCTGGCATATTTGGCCTGGCTGTCCATCCTCACCGAAGGAGCAGTGATGCCAAGCAATTCTGCGATGCGGGCGTTGGTGCCGTGCGACGAGTGACCAGCTTCGACCGATTCGCAGAATGAGGCTTCCGAGAGCGAGCTGATCTGTCGCATCGAAATCTTCTGCTCTTGACCACCCTGAATGGGTCGCTGGAAGGCGCCCTGGCCTCGAACAGCAATGAAGAGTGTCCCGAGATCGCTTCGCTTCTGGCCTGCACCAAACTCGCCCTCTTTGGGCTTGTCAGAAGACGCATCGTGGGGTAGGTTGGGGCATCCCATCACACCTACCTGCACCACACCATCCACCATGAAAGCCAGGCAGACAGCGTACTGACCACCTCGAAGGAAACCCTTGGTACCATCGATAGGGTCAAGTGCCCAGCATCGCCCCTTGGCGCCACCCTCTGCACTTCCCCTGTCGATGGCTGCAAGCAATTCCTGTTCGGTCAGCTCGCGGTCGCCCAAAGCCTCGGAGCTCGACCTGGACTGGGCAGCTTCCTCGACTGCGGGGCACTCTTGCGCCGAGTTCTTGAGCGCTTCGTTGGCGAGAGCGAAAATCTGCTTGCGCAATGCCTCCGACTCGGGCTTCTGGAGGTCTTTTGAGTCTTCCTCGCCAACAATAGGGTCTTGAGGAAAGTGTGTTCCTAGAATAGCGTTGACCACTGCTTGTGCTGAGTAGTCGCCAACGGTGACGGGCGACTTGTCCTTCTTGGTGACAGTGTCGGCGGTGACGAGGTTGCGGAAGACCTTGTCAGTGAGTGAGCAAGCACGCTCTACAGCCGAGATGGCCACTTTACGCTCAAGAGCGTATTGTGAGGAGGCGGACGAAGACATTGTGAAAGAGCGATGTCGAAAATTCCGAGAGAGGAGTTGCGGAAGAAACCGTGAGATCCGTCCAGCGACTGTAGATGAGTAGACCAAGGACATGCACTATGGGCGATAAAAGCTGTGTGAATCGTTGCTGTAGTCCCTGAGATGGAAGTTATCAAGAAAGTTAAGACTATGACAACCTGGAAGATCCTATACTGTGGCGATGACAGACGTAGCAATTTTCCAACCAGTTAGCGAGCGCTGATTGTGCAGATCTTCGAAAATCGCTGTTTTCAACATTTCCTGTGTGTGCACGGACACCTGCCACACAGCAGCAATCAAGGTCTACATGTTGCTCACAAGCGTGATTGCAAGTAGCGTCGGTACATGCAAAGCCTAGGTTGACAAAATCTATCAAGCTATGTCGACTCGAGACTTCAACCTGAATGCTAAGAGCTGAAAGAGCTTTGCACAAAGTGCCATGTCGAGTTGGGAGTAAGTGTGCGCAGAATCTTCGAATGAATCGATCTGCAGATCGAACCGATCAAACCCGATTGCCGCACCCTGGAGGATCACGAGTGGACCCTGCAGCTCGTTCATTGCCGGCATGTCTGTACTGTGTGATTTAGGAACCCGCCTCACCGAAAGCAACCGAGACCATATCGCAGCAACCATGATCCGGCGTCCGTTTCATTCCGGAACAAGCTGTCAATCAACGAGCGCACTCCGGCAGATACACAAGCTCTCCCGGTCCTTGATGCGGCGGGTTCGGGTAAGACTGTCGTCTGCGCCGCGCTTGATAGGTAGGATGAAGGAGTGCAGACAGTCCGCCGGCTTCCTGCCACACGCACGGCATATCAATTCGGAACGATTGGAGCTCGGCTCCTATCTTTCAGACGATTGCGAAGGGAGACAGTCCGACGTTTGTCGTCAGCAAGCGATCAGCTTATCTCCACGCGAGGAAGAAGTCGGCTTTTGGAGCCTTAGCGGTCGAATCGCCGTTCCACGGATGCAGGAAGATGGCATCGACCGACGTGGAGCTAGGAACGTGACATGCATACTCTCATGCCGAAGGAGCGGGACGGAAGCGAACGATGGTGGGCTGTGTTCGGAGCACGCGATGCCGATCGGCTGCTCGGGGGAAACAATCATGAGACGCGAGGGGGAATGGAGATTGAGGGTTTGTGCTGGAGTGTAGACGAGTCACGCCATCTCTCAGAGGCCAGGCCTTGACGTGGGGGAGTAGCGTAAGCGAATATCGAAAGGGACAAACCAACATAATCAGATAAGGAGCGCAGGAGCAGAGCAGCGTTCAGAAAAAGGCTCCGAAGGAAGACGATCAGCGTCCATTTGTCGTTTGTTGACGCGAGCCGAGCAATGCGCGTGGGAAGCCGCGGCCAATGACGATAGCATTGTCGTGGAAAGACATCATTGCTGAAAGCGAGAGCTCCCGACTCAAGTCAGTTGTGCAACCACTGCCGCCGGGAGAATATGAGCTCATTTCGTCCCACCGCCACACGAAGCAGCTTCCGCAAGCTGGCGAAGAGTACGGCCACATCATAAAAGCGGTCAAACGAGAGTGAGGTAAGGGGTTCGTTGGCTCTTCCGTCGAGCCGCGGAAACAGCTATCGAGCAGATCGAGGTTGAATGGTGCTTTGCACCTCGAGGCGATCATTCTCCTCGGAGCAGTGTCTACCGAGCTCGCATTCCAATCAAGATCGATGTAGCGACTGTACGAGACAGGCTGTTCGATGTCGGAACCGAACGAAGCGCAAACACAGCTCTGACTGAAGACGGGGTCCAAGATTGTGATTGCGCGGCCTTAGTCGAGTCACTAAGGCAGGACGGGAAAGCGCGGATGCCGGATGAGCCTTCTCTCCACATCTAACTCAGGCTCCAGCTCCACGGACTTTCACTCGTGAGCGTCAACGAGATTTTTTTTTGCCGAGGCTGGAGTTAAGGCTACAGTATCATCACAGTCTTGCCTGACGGCTACTAATGTGATGTGGAGAAAAGGAAAAAAAAAAGCTAAACTTTCCCACAGGTGCGCGTCTCAAGGTCGCGTTTATCGGACAGTCGTCGCAATCAAGGCGGCACGGCAGTCTCTGAAAAGAGTTTCAGGCTCGGTCATGACGGTTAAGGAAGGATCGCTTGCGCGCAGATCTGCTTAAACGCGAAGGTGCAAGGGTCTAGAGATGGCTAGAGCCACGATTTGGAACACGCTGGGACAAGGCCATCGAAGGTTTTCGCCACCCTTCATCAGGCTCGATCATACTGTACAGCACGCGTCATTTGGTTTTCCAGATTTCACTATCACAAAATTCGCTCCCCCCTGTGTCACTATACATGAATATTCCTACTCATCTCACAATACAACCTTGGCAGATTTTTTGTGAACACCTACTTTGATTGCTTGAGTGCAGAATCCACAAATCAGAACCTTGTTTGACCACCTTTGGCCTTAATTACAGCTTCCATCCTGCTGATCTGAGTGATATACATGCAGTTTTCTCTTGAGCAGTGAGTAGATGATGTGCTAGATGATGCCATTTGATGCAAAATTGAGGGAGATATGCTGATTACAGGAGATGCTGGTGATGAGGGGATACCATGAATTTTCCAAGTCCAAGAAAATCTGCAAAACCAAATGACGCGTGCTGTAACTGCAATTGTGACTCTCTTTTAAGCTCTGACGCTTGTGGGCACAAGTCAGAGCCTCAGTAAGATGTGGGTTGTCAGGATCACTTGCATGTGTGGCTAGGTGAGATGAAGGCATACAACCGGTTTTCTATGATCCCGAACCACAGTGGGCGCTTGTCATTGTTTCTGACGTAGCGATAAGATGGCGTTCCATCGGAGACGCTGTTGTTGCGACGATAGCTTCCATAGGGAAGACGGTAGAAGGAATATCTGCTTCTCGTGAAAACAGCAGAGCTGCACGGCCACGCGCCTTCCACGTCGTTACCGAACTTTGCTTTTTCTCTTTTGCTCCATGGAGAACACAAACCTGAATCGACGCAATACTGCTGGGGAAAGTGACTCCTTCAATTTGACTCATCCTTTGGCAGCTTGCTAGATCCAATGCCCCTTGATGGGAAACTTTAATGCTGAAAGCTTTGGTCTGATATCTTGATAAAACTCTTTCTATCGAATTGTCTGCTGTGCCAGACAAAAGCATGCCGTACCCGAGGTGGGCGTTCCGTGAAGAATCGATGCTTGAGGAGGCTATCTGACAGGAAAATTCATGTGTGTGACTAGGATTGCGTCAGGTGGTTTGAAACTTGCTGCAAATCTCTGCAATTTTGCACATCTGCGCATGTCAGGGTCTATTTTCCGAGACCCTGTCCTCGGCTTTTATTTTTATGTTTATTTTTTTCCACTTAACCTCCACTCTGGCCGCCGCGGACAAAAGATAACCAAGCCTGGACCCACCAAATCACCGCCACCGCAATCTGGATATAGTTAGCCCCACAGCCGCATCTTAGTCACCACTTGTCCCTCCTCTCCTCTCCTCTTCCCATCTCTTTACGCTTTTCACATCTACAATACTCTTCGATTGTCACATCACAAGTTACTCTCTTACCATCATCAAGAACTCTTCATAACGTCACAGCATCTTTTCTTTGCGCCTTGACTACGCCCACTTCCAGCTCCTCGCCGCTCAGCACGCACTTGAACGCTCTTGCAGCCTCGACAGCTCCTTCTCACCTTTCCACCACCTCTTCATCACCTCTCAACATCGTGTCTCCTCCAGTCGACTCTCCGTCTGCATCCAACGCATCCATGACTGCATTCACCTACTCTTCGCCTGGCGTTGCCTCTTACGGTTCGCCACCATCCATTGACACCTACACCAAGTCGTTTGATTCAACCGCTTCAAACCGCATCGGCGAGCTCCAAAAGTTCCTTCTTGGAAGTGACTGGTCATCGCTCTCGTCGCTCAGCCCTCCCACCGCACCTATCCACGCGTCCGTCGACGAATCATCCTCCGTCTGGCCTTCCACCACCATGTCCGACGCACCTCTGTTCCCTTCTTCGGCTGAGACCGTCAGGCCTGTGACCCAGAGCACCGCCGTCGCCACGCCCGCCCCTGCTTTCGACGCTTCGCTCTCTGGCACTTCGGCAGCCCCCGTTGCTGACGCTGCTGCCCACCAGCCCGAGTCCCTGACACCTCCTCATCGCCAGTCCCTCTACACTTGCTACAGCGACTCAGTTGGCTCGCCTGACTCGGAACGCGACTTCCTCACCTCGCCTTCGATGTTTGACGATGCCGACTTTGAGTTTGATGCCGACACACTCGCCAACAACTTCCCTCTCTTCGGCGAACACTCTTACGAGGACATTTCCGATGCTCACGCTGACGACTCGGTCAATGCATTTGCATCCAACTTCGAGAATGTCAAGCTCGAATGCGCCGAAGATTTCGAGTCGCAGCAGACCAAAATGGATCTTGGTGCTAGCCAGGCCACCGTCATGCCTTCTCAGAGCCAGGTCAAGACCGAGGACGACACCTATGACTCGCCTTCCACGCTCGAAGCTGCATTCAAGACAGAGGCTGACTCGACCAAGCTCGAGCCCAAATACGAGCACGACCTCTGGTCCGCCAACGAGCTCCAGCCTTACTTTGACGATGACGACACCAAGGCCGCTGTGCTGAGCACACTCGCCAACGCGTTCGGCTCTAGCTTCTCTGACCCAGTCAAGCACGTCACGCCCACCACTCCTGCCTCTGACTCGATTCACTGCAAGGACGACCACCACCAGCACACTTCGCAGGTCGGACCCATCCGTGGATCGCGCGCCAACCGTGAGCGTCGATCTTCGCCCACCAAAGTTCCAACTGCCCCTTCGACTTCCGCCAGCCCGGCTCCCTTCGTTGACCCAGTCACTAAGGTCAAGAGCTGGCAGTGCACCGAATGTGGCAAGTGGTTCGACCGCGCATACAACCTCAAGACGCATCGATATACGCACGAGAACCCAGAGACCCGTGCACGTCCCTTCGTCTGTCCCGAAGTAGAGTGTCAGAAGCAGTTTGCTCGCAAGCATGACATGCAGCGGCACTTCGAAAACGTCCATCGCGGCGAATCAAGGAGAGCCAAGACCGGCCCCAATAAACGGAGCCGCGCCGACGACTTGGGTTAGACCAGGTCATCGGCCACTTAACTATTTTGAAGATTCCTTTTGCAACAGTAAGTATCCTCGTTGCTAGCTGGACTTGATCCAGCTACATCAGGATGTTCCTCACACGTTCCGTCATTCCAGGACATGCTCCTGACCCTTCTACCATCTGCTCTTTGAACTTTCTTCAGCCACTCCAATTTGCACCTTATACACAGTCCGCTGTCTTCGCACGCGCATGACGCTCACCGTCATCCCCGTCGTCGACGTGATTGTTCACTCTTATCTATGTCCTGAGCGGGCCGCCGCTCTCACCACTGCGTCCTGGAACCACTCTATCTCCCACGACGTCACGTCAGAGCGGTAGGTATGCAGCGTCTCTGCGCTCACTTGCCACCACTTTCCCAAGCATCACCCGAGGTCGCTCGCTCCCTTTCTACGCCTGTCACTTTTCCCTCATGTATGGCCCACCCTTCCTGCGTCGACCGTAGGTGATGCTAGACACGCTACCCAGCATCTGCCTCTGCAATGCTGCTCCCTCCTATCACAGCCCTCCGGAACACATGGGGTTGCTTCCATTGCATGACCAGTCGCCAAGCTCGGACACGTTCGTCCTCCTCTGGCTTCTGGCTTCTGATCCACATGCTCGGATCATTGCGCTCTCGCCTTTCCGAGCTACCAAGCGTTCCTCATTTCCCCCCGTAAGTCGGCTTTCTCACCGGCGCACACAAAGATTGTCGACAACTTTCTGTCCGATACGTTGTGCCGGTCGTGGTAGCGTTGTTGGCTCGCTCTCCCTCTCTTCGGTACATGTACACCGTGACTCCTTTTCAGCCCGTCAACATGTCACCGTCGAGTCATAGCAGCGAGACTCGCATCCAACAACAGATGCTAGCTTGTGTCTTGTTGTCGATGCTCGAGTCTCCCACCCTCCCTCTCTGGTCCGTTAGTGTCATGTCTTGTTTTTTCCCTGATCTTTTTCCATGGTCTCTCTGCGCCCTTGTCACTTTCAAAGCGTCTGGGCTCGATCCCCTCCCAACAGAGTATCGAATTGTTCACACAGCAGAAAACAAAAATCAAAGAGAACCTCACCCTCGTAGTTCCTTAGGAGCTCCATGTTGTCTCTTCGCTCGCCCGTCCCCCTTTTTGTTCCTGTCTCGTTCTTGTTCGTCCTGCCACTGTCTCGCATGATTTCTCCTGCTAACGACACCTGTTCCGAGTTCAAATCTCAGTCTTGATTCAACCAACTTGTTGCTCGTTTGTGAGAATCCGTGTGTGCTTGAAGTTAAACCAAGGCGTGGCCACTAGCTTGAATTCGTGCGGCTGTAAACTGGCCGTCATTCGACATAGCTGCCGCCGGCAACAAGTTGTAAGCTCGAGCGAGCTTGCGATCAGTGGCATTCAGAGTCGACTGATGGCGATCCTAGATTGTGCCTAACTAATTTACGCATGCCGCAAGCGAGCGAGTTGGACGCTCGGCCCTTTTCGGCGGCGGTACTGTAAACTGTGTGGATTTCAGGGCTTTAAGCGGCCAAACAAATTTTCACGCGAATGTCTAGATCCGAACAGCGAACAAGGATGCAGCCAGGCTATGACGGCAGAGACGACACACACACGGGTAGAGTGACAAATGACGAAGTAGGCGTTCGTTGTCGTTTCTTCCCGGCGCAGACAGACACAAAGCTCCACTGAAACGTGAACAATTTTTCTTTCTTTCTTTTTTTTTTTTTTTTTTTTTTTTTTTTTTTTTTTGAAATGAAGTACAGTAGCGGACCGTGATGGCCGTTTTTTCCTGCTAACCCTTTCGCTTCTTCTATCCGACCTTCGACTCTTGTGCGACTTTGATGGTACACTCTCGTCTCATCAAAGACTCTCCATATCAACCCAGTTGGCCCCTACATAGACGCTTCTCAAGGACAACAACATCATTCGCGCTTTCAGACAAGGCCGTCCCCAAGGTCCACTGTACACATTCTCCTCGATCAAGTCGCACAGAAAGCCTACCATCTCCAAGCCGCTATCATCGTCGGACAGCATCAAACAGCACTCAAATATCCTGAGAGCTCGCTTGATAGAACAATACACGCCCGGCCTCATACTCCCTTGTAGAGTGTCGAGCTCTACACGCGCATAATCGACCATGTCACAATCAATAGCGTCGACATCAAGTCGGCCTGTACCGACACCTCCGCCAAAAGCTAGCCGCAGCACTTGCTCTCAATCACCCAAAAAGTACCCATTCTACCTCGGCGGAACCGCAGCCTCAATAGCGGCTCTCTTCACCCACCCGCTCGATCTCACCAAAACACGGATGCAAACCGCCTCTGCACGTCAAAACATGCTCTCACTCATGCTCAAGACTCTCAGGGAAGAAGGTCCTCGTGGACTCTACGTCGGCTTGTCAGCGTCACTTTTACGGCAGATGACATACAGTGTAACACGCTTCGGAGCATATGACAAGCTCAAAGAGATGACGCAGAAGAATAACGGAGATGGCAAGGTTTTGGGACCTCTACAGATGGCGCTGTGTGCGTCTGCGGCGGGTGCGGCTGGTGGGTTGGCTGGTAACCCTGCTGATATCTTGCTCGTGCGTATGACTAGCGATGTCAACAAGAAGCCGGCGGACAGATACAACTACCCGAACGCGATCAGCGGCCTGGTCAGGATGACGAAGGAAGAGGGCGTTGGATCGTTGTTCCGCGGACTGGGACCGAACACAGTACGAGCGGTACTGATGAACGCTTCCCAACTTGCGACCTACGATGTGTTCAAGAATCTCCTACTCGGGTCGGGCTACTTTAACGAAGGCACGGCATTGCATTTCTCAGCGAGCTTCATGGCTGGTACCGTAGCTACGACTGTTTGCAGTCCTGCAGATGTGATCAAGAGTCGGGTGATGAACGCAGCTGGATCGGGAGACGGCATCTTGAAGATATTGAGGAAAGACTCGGGTAAGGAGGGAGTAGGGTTCTTGTTCAGGGGTTGGACTCCAGCGTGGATGAGGTTGAGTCCAAACACGATTATCGTCTTTGTCGTGTTGGAGAAGCTTAGATTGCTTGTAGACTACACCAGGGCTGGCAAGGCGACAAAGATGGAAGGAGAGTCGAACGTTCAGGTCAAGGCATAGACATCATGTACACTCTAATCAATCTTTCTTTCAAGCAATTATACACTTGCAGTGCTCCTACACTATAGCTACAAGGGTTGTGAGACAGTTGACTGGCGTGTTGAAGCTGTATCGACGTTGTGCTGTCTGTGTCGCAAGGGTCAAGAGTCGGAAGAGTTGTGTTTTTGCAAGAGCCTCATTCGGTTGAAGAGTGGATCGGCGATCTGATCGGGTCACCTCGGAAAATTTCGCTGAGCTCTCCACTTTTTTCAGCGTGCATCGGGAATCGGCAGCTGAATACTTCGTCGACATCTTCCAAAGGGGCCTGGTGTCATCGCCACCACCACATCAACACCTCACAGTATCACAACGATGTCTAGTCAAGGATCTTACCTGTAAGTTCACACTCTCAGCCGCGCACTACACACGACGATGCCAAGATCCGCTTTCGAGCAGAGACGACGGTCCGCTTTCAGACGGAGGAAGGTCCACTTTCGAACGGAAAGGAAGGAGGCGATAGCCTGGGTCAGGGTGACATTAAACCCTTCTGAGCAATCTCTCAAAGGCTATCATCGTGTCGCATGCCAGATCACGACGATATTATGTTCTCCATGGCAGAATGTGCCACTCCAAGATACAGCTCTTGCAGTTTGTCACCATTCTCGTAGAGCACGTACTGACCCAATTTCACCACTTGCTTCCACTCCCGCAGCTCTGCACAAAAGGGCTTCCTCTCCAGCCCTGGCGGACGCCCCGCTCCCAAGCAGTCCAACTTCTTGGTTCGATTTATCAACAATCAGATCTTGGCACCTGAACACCGTGCCGGCAACCTCTCGATCGTCTGGGGTCTTTCCGTTTTCACCGTTGGCATCATCGCTGCTCGCAAGTTCGGCGACTTGATCACTCCTGTCTTCTAAACTCTCAAAAGATCCTACACGAATTGGAAGTGGAAGAGGTCGCTTATGTCCTCGTAAAGGCTTAAACGCAGAGTGACATTGGTCCTGTAAGCTGCTTTGTGGGCATCGACTTTCAAGGTTCCGCTTGGACTTGTCCCGCCTCAACCCTCTCTTCCACTTCTTTGGACTCCGCTTGTAACAACACACACACACGAACATGCATCGAAAACACAGCTCTTCAAAACCACACAGCATCCTCGCCTAAGGTCTGATATAGAGATTCGCAGCGACACCTCAACAGCATGTTGAAACGTACAAAAGAAAAAGCGGAAGGAAGAGGAATACTCTTAGATTGCAAGGCTCGAAATTCTGATGAGCAAGAGGACATGAAATGCGATTGCGAAAGAGAAACAGGTTGACCCTGCATGGATTGACTGATCATTATGGTATGAGAGCTTCATTATTTGACGAAGAGAGAGTTGACATGGACGGCATATCTTAGGATGTCGGCTTACTTGCGACTGTTCTTACCCTTCTTTTTGCCACTTCCCTTCTTTCCACCTCCACTTCCACCCGCACCAGAGGTCGGAAGCTGGTCATCCTTCTTCAACACATCGTAAAGACTCTGCTGGGCAGATTCGCCACCAGTTGCCTTCTCTGTCACCTGCTGGGTCACAACGTCAATCTCCTTTGCCTGAGCCTGGGAGCAGTCCTCCGAGGGCCCGACGACAACTTTGGCATGTCGAGGCTCGTCAGCAGGACTGGCTTCAGCTTTGCGTTTGTGGTCAGCGGCTTCTTCGCCAGCCTCGGCGTCACCAGTAGCAGGCTGATCGTTGGTTGTCTCGTCTGCAGACTTCTGCTCAGTGCGGTCGACGTGTGGAGAGCCAGAGACTTTCTTCTTGGGCGATTGAGAGCCATCGCCCTCAACACCGTTGGTCGATTTGGGTTGAGGCTGTGACTTAAGCGAGACAGTTCCGTTCTTGTCTTCGTGCTTCTTCTCGGAGTTCTGCGAGGCGGTCTCAGGCTTCGATGCCGTCACTGGCGTAGCCTGAGCCCGCTCGGCAAAGACAGAAGGATAAGGAAGCTGCAGCTGATAAGGCAGAGCGAGGTTAACGACCACAGTTGCAGTACGGGCAAGCTCTTCGACAGCCCTCAAGGGACCATGCGAGACACGAGAGATGACATGCATACCATGCTGTCCGACATGCTCGGCTGCATGAACTCCAGCATCAAAGCCTTTGACCAAGCTTGGCGGCACACGAGGCTGCACTTTCTGGCGGTAGACGTTAGTGGCATCCCTAGCATATCTGTGCTCGACAGTCTCGACCTTGGAGTGGAGCCAGAATGCTGCATTGGACGCCCAAAGGAAGACCACAGTGAGCACGGGCACCAGCAACGAGTTGTAAAGAGACCTGACAACGGGAAGCTTCTGAATGATCTGCTCCAGAGGCCATTCGTCCCTCCACTGAGTGCAAAAGAGCGAATCCTTGGCGCCCTCCTCAGCGTTGAAGCTGAGAATTACCTTGGTCGGCACAGCGAACTGGAAGAGAGGGAAGAAGATGGGTCGAACGCTACGAGTGGCCTTTACGACGGCAGTGGTACCAGCTGCGTCCCAGTGGATGTCCTGATCGGAGATCTTGGCGGCAGATCCAAAGTCGAGAGCGTTGAGCAGGTATGCAGCATGCTTGATTTGGCTAGCGCCTGTGATCTTCAGGCCGCGACCCTGGTATGTGCAGCCTGAGGCGAAGTGGGCATTGATGGTCGAGTTGAACTGGACCAGGTCTCTGGAAAGCAGGTCTCTGACCACCTCTGTATGCAAGCAGATCAGCATTCAGTGTACAGGTCAGTGCGTCAGCTTATCAGCTCTCGTCTTGCCGTATGTCAAGTGTTGCACTTACGATTGATCTCTTGGTCAGCTTTGGAAGCATTCATATCGGCGAAGTGATTCCGGCAGATATAAGAAACGAAGTGCTTGAAATAGAACCTGAGTCAGAGTGTCAGACTGCTAACAGAGATGGAGATGGTGGTAGTGAGTGGAGATATCTTGCTGCCATTCAGCGTCTTTCAGGGCAGGAGAAGGAGCGAACAGACCAGCGTCATTCGTCCAGACCAACACCTTCGGCTCTGAAACAGCAAGGGGTTTTGGCCAAGCTTGCTGTCGCCGCCGCCGCCGCCACGAAACACGCGTCAGGACATCACACTCTGTGCTACAGTAATTGAAAGAGTCAGCCATGCAAACAGCTTCTGAGCAACACTGTGAATGCTCAAAACAAGGCTCTAGAAGCGCAGGAAACCTTAACCTCCGAGTCGGCTGAGCAAGTGTGTCGAAGTGTCGGGATTCCCGCTGCTGCGCGCGTGCATTTCACACGACTTTCTTCTGCAACACCCTCTTCCTTTGAAATCACATCGGCAAGACAGAGGAAGCGTGTGATCAATTCATGAACAGCCAAGGAGCAGCCGACAGCATGGCAAAACGACTGACCACTTGACCGCCTTTTCAATTCAAGCAAGCGAGCCAAGGACAGTGTTGAGACGTCAACGCTGCTTGCCCAGCCTCACTCAGCACGGCAACACGGCGTACGATGACGAAGGGGCTGAGAGACACCGTGCGCCCTAATTTAGAGCTGTCAGGTTTCAAGCCCCGAGAACATCATTCAGGAGAGAGCACATCCAGATACCGCGACCGGGGCAAAAAAAAAAAAAAAAAAAAAAAAAAAAAAAAGAAAAAAAAAAGAAAAAAAAAAAAAAAAAAAAAGAAAAAAAAAGCCACAAAAAGGTCCCGTCCCTATTGCTCACATCGTCGATGGACAGTTCAGCTTCGAGAGCCATCAAGTCAGACAAGCAAAGTGCACACACGCAAGCTTCGTTGCTTCATGAGCTGCTTGGGCATTGCTTGAATGGCAGGAGACTGGACTAGGTGAGGTCGTCAACATCGTTCACATCGCTACGGACGATGTTCGACGACGGGGGTATATCGTATCCTGTGTGTACATTATCGACGCTTGCTTCCTTGCTAAGCGCCGCATTATCGTCTTGTGAGGAAATTGCATTCCTTTGCTGCTGCTTCTCGGCCAAAGGCGAATCCGTAGTGTTGATCTGCTTCACGTCAGAATAGCTGAACTCTTCGTCCGCAGCACCTTGAACGTCTCCGCCTGCACCATTGCCGCCATCGTACTCAGTGTCTTGAAGAACACCTCCCATAGCTCGCTGTCTGGCCCATAGATCTTCGGCGACGTCCAAATTGCGACACTGGGCAATGTTGCGCAATACCTGCATCTCGCGCTTGCGATGCAGCTGTCGGCGCAAACTCTGT
Source organism: Ustilago loliicola (assembly GCA_022963135.1). Lineage (NCBI taxonomy): Eukaryota > Fungi > Basidiomycota > Ustilaginomycetes > Ustilaginales > Ustilaginaceae > Ustilago > Ustilago loliicola. The sequence continues at coordinate 935,783 of JALCUU010000013.1, read as the reverse complement.
GTCAAGAATGTCTCTAGTGTCTGAAGCGACCAGTCCATCGGTACCAGCTCAAGCACCTCCCGGTTATCCAGATGAAGCGCTTGTGTGTTGAGAAGATGAGCGGTAGCGATGCGGAACTTTTCTTCTGCACCGTTGGCCATGTAGACAGAGAGTAATTGCTTGAGCAGCTCTTCCTTGCGCTGTGCGCCCGATAGGCCGCGTTGCCAAGCCGCTTTGGCATGCGCCTTGATGCGCTGTGAGTAGGTTCGACTGAGTATGGCAGCGAACGGTCGTAGAGCCTCATGCTCTTCCGTAATCGAAGTAGCAAGCATCGGCGAAAGCACCTCTCCGTCTTGCGAGCAGTATGCTTCGGCACTGTTGGCGTCCCTGAGGGTGATGGCCAACAGGGAGAGGGCTTCCGTATCTCTGCCAATCTTGCCGAGGATAATTGCCTTCTCGTAACTTAGCTGCTGCAAGGGCGTAATGGTGTCCAGAACTGCATCGTAGTCGAGAACGGTAGAGCCTTGCAACAGCATTGCTAGCTTCAGGCGGTCCATGTCTTTCGGTGAGCCACTGCTTGCGAGCACAAGATGCGCAAAGAATGACTCGGCGTAGGATCCATTAGCGTAGTCGCTGGCAACAGCTTCCATCTTTCGACGATAACCGTCGTCCTTGAGATGCTCGCCAACACGATGAAGCAACGCCGTTGCGAGCTCGCGGTGCATCTGCTCGTCTTGCACCTTTGAGGTCGATAGCGCGACGACCTCAAGGTACTTGGTGGCTGCGTCGGCATCAATGTCACGCAGCTCTTCGATGGTCGCTTTCTGTGCGTGGATGGCTTCCAACTCCTCAGCTTTGGTTCGAGGTATTGGCTTCTCTGTTGCTTCGGATGTTGGCACCGCTGTCTGCTTTGTTAGAATGCGGATACCGGCCTCAGAGTCCTTGCGTACAAGCCATCGCCCGTAGGTCGAGAGCAGATTCGGGTTTTTCTGTTCACTGAGCAGAGCTGCGACTTTCGATATCGTAGCCTGGCTGTCGACCGCCTCGTTCAGAGCATCGACCATCTCGCCATCGACGAGGCCTGTCCAGATCTTCAACGCTCCCTCGACATTGCCAGTACGTTCATGATGCTCCGCTAACAGGCCCAGGAACTGTTTCGCTTCCAGCACCTTTTCCACCAAAGCGGGCTCACAGGCGTGTCTTGAGCTCAAGAACGCTGCAAGCTCATCCTTGATCGCCTTGGCGTTATCCTGAGATACACCGCGTCCTTGCGCGATGAGTTGCAGATAGGCCGAGTCCACACAAGTGTCGACGTTGGCCAACATCTGCTCGTCCATGAACGAGCCGGCCCAGAAGGGCGAATCCGGCCCTTCAGCACTGGCTGCTGCCGCAGCCGACCTGGCGCGCCATTCTCCCAAGAGCGTGCGCAACATTACATCGGCTCTCTTCACCAGATCTTTCCTGAGTTGACCGAGGATTTCATCTTTGTCGGCCTTCAATGGCGGCGAGTAATTGAGGGTGAGATTGGCGATTATGAGTTCTTCGATGCTCTGCAGTGTGCTCTGGTTCCGAAATTTGAGCTTATCGAGGCTCGATAGGACGAGTGCTGGCATGATGGCTTCCCTGCGTTGTTGCAACTCTGGCCGTAAGGTCGGAAAGAGTTCGAGAATGAGTCGTGGATCTAGGTTTGCGTGGCGCAGAATTTGCGTAGCTGCGAGAAAGTCCGTGCGATGGAGGAGCTCGACGCCCAAGAGTGCATGTGCCACTGATGACTCAAGTGAGGACCGAACTGAATCCTCTCCGTCCTGTGAGCCTGTAATGCCGCCTCGGCACGTGTTCAAGCTTTGCTGCAAATTGCGGAGTCGACCTCGATGAAGCTGTTGGAGTGCATAACCCAAGAGTGGATCCTGCTGAACAGCGGACGTCGAGTTCTTTCCACAAAGAATGACCTGACGTCGCGAAGAAGAGAATGCAGTGGCTGTTTCCGAAGCTCGACGCAAGGTTGGCACGTCCGAACTGTCCAGCTCAGAGAGGGTTACTTTAACAATGTCGAGGTCATCGTTGTCAGGGTTGGCTCCTCCCGAGTTACCTGAGACATGAGTTCGTTTGGAAGAAGAAGGTCTCTGAACCGATTGCAGGAAGCGCGGGTCCAAGCCAGGAGGTAGCTGCAGCATCTGAATTTTGTCGACAGAATCCGAGCCAAGACCGTGCACCTCGACAGTGTCATTTCGCAGTAGCGACACGAGGTGCTTGCCATCAAAAGTGACAGAACGTGGATGTGATGGCCATTCAAGCAGCTTTGGTGCCGGCTCGCCCGATGGCTTGACGAAGACACCGAGGGTGATAGATCCGCTGTGGGAAGTGACAAGGAATTCGCACTTTGCAGGTGCTTGAGAGGATCCAGAGCGATCAACAGCTGGTGACACGCTACCTTGCTTGTTGCTGGCAGGTAGCACAGGGACAGTGACGATACTGGGCCTTACCTGGGCCGAGGGCGACTCGCCAGTCTGGCTGATTGGTAGATGAAGTTGTGTGATGGTGCCCGAGGAGAGGTTGGCAAGGCTGTATTCGGTCGCGTTGGCAATGCATAGGGTATCAGCGAAGCGACGGGCGAAGATAGCACCGCCAGGGAGAGGAATATCCTTGACAGTAGCCCACAAGAGTTCGGATCGACCTTCGGCGCCAATCTTGGCCAAGATGATGTTCTTCCTTCGGACCAAGCAGATACTGATCATGCCCGCTGCATCTGTTCCCGTGCCATGCTCTGCCTCTTCATCGTCCAATACTACCGTGCTGACTGTCCTTGGTGAGGGCAGGCTTCGTATTGACGTCCAGTTGGGAAGAGAGAAGAAGCTGACCACGCCCTCGCAAAGAACAGCAGCAGCGTTGAAAGGCCGCAAAAGCACAATCTTTTCGATAGGCTTGGCATTGTTGGATATGCTGCGAGTGGACTTGAAGCTATACGTGGGTAAATGAGACGTCGAAGTGGATGGCAATGAAGGTCCAGACGCATTGCCCTGGGCTGAGGTGCGTTGCGTGATCTGAAATGAGTGGATGAGCCCGTTGGATGTGCCGACGTAGAGGAACGAGCCATCACTTTCAGCACAGCGGATGGAGCGTTGCGCACTTTGCTGAATCGCAGCGGGAGATTCTGGATTTAGACCTTCATGGTGATCATCGGCTGGTAAAGTGGGGAATAGCAGCGGTGCCAGGGCGTATGGAGGCACCGGCTCCCCCGACCAAGATCCCCCGGGCTGGTCCATGCCAGGCTATTGGGTTGTGCCGCCGCACTGCTGCTGACAAGTATCAAAGGTGGAAAGGTTGCGATCGTTTGTGGTGCAGCATCCACATTTGTTGATTTGAAGCTGATAGCCAACCTTGGTCGCAGCAGAATGATCGTAAAGTCGAGAGCGAAACAGCAAGAGTATGTCAACGCAAGGGCCAACGCTTGCGTTCATGATAGAAGATCATGCTCTGTCTCGGATCTCGGATGCCTAAGCGACAGGGGTCCAAGCTGAGGCCCGATTCTCAGGGTCGAGAAGCTCAGCGATTTGGCAATTCGGATCGAGCTGACGCTGCGGAGCTGCAACACAGCACAGTGACAGTCGATGAGCCAGAGACGCGTTCCCCGCTCGAATTTAAAACTCCACAGGCACTGTCTGAGCGCAGCAGCAGCAGCAACACATCTCGAGTCTCGATTTCTGAGCGTGGTCAGAGTGTACAGTAGCGTGCGTGATGCAGGGCTCAAGATGAGACCTGAGTGAATATCGGTGCCATGGTAGCCTCCATCTCTCACCTCTCTATCCCCGTCCTATCTCCATCAAACAACAGTGTCGCACTCTTCGCCTCAGTCTCCCACATCAAACGCTGCGTAAAAGCTGGTTGCAGACTAGCCTCTCCACGCAAAGCTCTGCTAAGCACACGAAAGAAAGGAGAGTGCGCAAAGCTCTCGAAATCCATCTTCTGTTCCTCAACCACAACACCTAGCATCGTCACTCATACGTGACACTCAGCTATAGCCAAGATGGCCAACTCGGACTTCTTGAATGTAAGCTCTTTCACCCACTCTATGGTGGACAAGGGCTCGCCCTAGCAATACTGACTCCGATGCTCTTGTGCTCTTCTTTCGTCCGATGCCGTCACAGAAAGCGATCGAGATCGTTCAAAAAGCGATCGACGAAGATGTCAAGCAAAACTATCAAGAGGCCTACAAGCTCTATCAGAACAGTCTCGACTACTTTATGATGGCCATGAAGTGTGAGTTTATCCCTCGAATCGTCTGCAGCGATGTTGCGTCCCTGTACTTACCTCAATGCTTACATCTCCTCGGACTGACAACCTACAGACGAGAAGAACGACAAGCTCAAAGATCTCATCCGCAAGAAGTTCACAGAGTACCTCGACCGAGCTGAAAAGCTCAAAGAGCATCTCGCCAAGAGCTCCGAAGATCGCAACAGGGCGGCTGTCGGCGCCAATGGTGCCGAGAAGGGCGTCGGTGGTAGCACAGGTGGCAAGAAGGATGGTGAAGACGATGATGTCGACCCTGAGACCAAGAAGCTGCGAGCGGGCCTGTCAAGTGCCGTCCTCTCAGAGATGCCCAACGTACGATGGGACGATGTCGCAGGCTTGCACACAGCGAAAGAGGCCCTCAAGGAAGCCGTCATCCTTCCCATCAAGTTCCCACAGATGTTCACGGGCAAGCGAACGCCGTGGCGCGGTATCCTTATGTACGGACCTCCAGGAACCGGTAAATCTTTCCTCGCCAAAGCCGTCGCTACCGAAGCCAAATCGACATTCTTCAGTGTCTCCAGTTCGGATCTGGTCAGCAAGTGGATGGGAGAGTCGGAACGATTGGTCAAGCAGCTCTTCCAGATGGCCCGTGAGGCCAAGCCATCCATCATCTTCATCGACGAAGTAGACTCGCTCTGTGGTACAAGAGGCGAAGGAGAATCCGAGGCATCAAGGAGAATCAAGACCGAGTTCCTCGTGCAGATGAACGGTGTCGGTAACGACGAGACGGGTGTTCTTGTGCTCGGTGCCACCAACATTCCTTGGGCGCTCGATCTGGCCATCAAGCGTCGATTCGAGAAGCGCATCTATATCCCACTGCCCGATCTCGAGGCCAGGAAGCGAATGTTTGAACTCAACGTCGGCGAGACTCCATGCGCATTGGACAGCAAAGACTACCGCAAGCTGGCATCGCTGACCGATGGATACTCAGGCTCAGATATCAGCGTCCTGGTGCGAGATGCGCTCATGCAACCAGTCCGTAAGGTGACGGGTGCTACACATTTCAAGAAGGTCATGGCACCAGCCAAACGCAAGAAGCAGCAGGAAAAGGCCAAGAACGGCTCTGTCGACACTGATGCACACGGCGATGCTGCTCAGCAGGATGGTGACGAGGCAGCAGTAGAGGACGAAGTGCAGGAGATGAAAGAATTCTTGACACCCTGCTCGCCTGGAGATCCAGACGCCGTCGAGATGACTTGGGATGACATTGAAGGAGAGCAGCTCCTGGAACCCAAGCTGGTGATGAACGACTTCTTGCGAGCCATCCAGGCCGTGCGTCCGACTGTCACAAAAGCCGATAGTAAGTCACTTTCCAGACAAAGACAACAAAAGCCGCTCCCCATTGATCTGAGACCTAATGCTGACATCTGTCTTCTTTTCTCAACCTTCCTGCCTCTTCTCTGTCCTGTCCACGTTCTTTGCTGTCACCTCCACAGTCGAGAAGCACATCGAGTTCACTAACGAGGCCGGCCTCGAGTGAGCAGGCGTCTCGCCACACGCCTGTGCGTCATTTGATTGCGGGTGCAAGCCTGCCGCAACAGTCTCGCTTGCAAGTACCTAAAGGTTTGCCAACGTGCCTCGTCTTTGTATTTGTGTTCCTTCTTCTGACTGCCGCTGCCAATAGAGTCACTTGTTCTTCAGCTACCCAGATGGTCATGCCTATCCTCCTTGTGTGTCCGATGGTTTCGAGCGATGCATCATCTGAGAGTGTGAGAACCTACGAGTAAGGCTGCTCGAGCAGCTCAGAGGCAGCAAGAGCCAGCCGATCGAGATCGGGAAAATGAGAAGAAAGTGACACAAGACACGCTTCTCGGCCAAATTGCAACACACAACACAGCAGCGTGTTGCAAGGAGCAAAAAAGAGGAAAACGTCGGCAAGAGCGCCTGTGACAGTTAGACCACGGCGCCGATCCTTCCACCAAAGATTGCATCGCTTCTGTCAATCATCCTGTCTACACCCATATCGTCAAGCTGGAGCAGCGCCCTTGCGATAACCTGGCTCTACCACCTCTTCCAACTCTTTTCCGATAAAGCAGAGTTGTGGAGGTACTCTTCAACTGTCACTCGCTGTCACTCACTCATTGTGCGACTTCTCGGGCGTGTATATCCGCCAGCACAGCCGTAGGCTTTCTCAATCCACAGTCGTTTCAGCAAGGCAGGGCAAGAGTGCCCTCGCATCTCTCTCCAACATGTCGATAGCAGCAGAATCGAGCTCGGATGCTGTCTCAACAGAGCAGCAGGCCATTCAGGCCGTGATGCAAGCTCTCAACACTCTCTACACCGACCCGAACAACCAAGCAAAGGCTTCCGCAAATCAATGGCTTCAAGACTTCCAGCAGACCTCTGAAGCCTGGCAGACCGCCAACTCACTCCTTCTTGCGTCAGATCTGCCACTTGAACCCCGTCTTTTCGCCGCTCAGACCTTCCGAACCAAAATCACCTTTGACCTGGAACAAGTCCCAACGCAGCAGAAGGTCGCCCTTCGTGACACTCTCCTCACAGCACTTTCAGCGTACGCATCAGGACCCCGAGTGATTCAAACGCAGCTCAGCTTGGCTCTGTCCGGCTTGGCTTTGCAACTCGACGAGTCCGAATGGCCCACCGTGGTGCCGGGTATGATCGAGCGGTTTGGTTCGAGCCCAGACACAGTGCCAGTCCTGCTCGAATTCCTTACCGTGCTTCCTGAAGAGGTCATCACCAACCACCGCATCCCCGTCGACAACGACTTCTACAACACCCGATGTCATTTCCTGCTGTCGGCTGCCGCGCCAGAGATCCTCAAACTGCTCTCGATGTACGTTCAGGCTTCTGGCTTGACATCTCAGATTCAGACGGGCATCTTCCAGTGCTTGCGATCCTGGCTCAAGAGCGGCGAAGTATCAGCAGGGCAGATGGCCGACACGCCGCTCTTCGATTTATCGTTCGATGCACTGGGTTCCGACGAGTTATTCGACGTAGCTACCGATGTGGTTTGCGATCTCATCAACGAGACGCAAGAGGTGGAGGAGAACATGGATGTCATCCAGCGAGTTCTTGCCCGACTCCATCCATTGCGACAGGAGCTGACAACCGCTGGTGAAGATGAGGACAAGGTCCGTGGACTTTGCCGAATCTTTGTGCAAGCTGGCGAAGCTTACCACCGCATCATCATTCGACACCAAAACGAACTCTTCCCCGTCGTCGAGGCGATCGCCGAGTACACGGCTTACCATGACCTCGACATCGTTCAGATCACCTTCCGCTTCTGGTACTTGCTTTCCGGCGCTCTTTCGCACGCTCGTGGTCATCCAGAGGCAGAACGCTTCTACCCGCTCTACGAAAGATTACTCGAGATCATCATCCGACACCTTCGCTTCCCCGACGACCCGGATACGCTTACAGGTCAAGAGCGAGATGACTTCCGATCCTTCCGACACTTCATGGGCGACACACTCAAGGACTGCTGTCATGTTCTGGGCTCGCGCCAATGCCTGTCGAGGTCGCTGCACATGATCCAGACAACCATCTCGCAGTCGACGCCAGAAACACTCAAGTGGCAGGATGTGGAAGCGCCCCTCTTCAGCATGCGTGCGATGGGTGCAGAGGCTGACCCAAGAGATGACGAAGTGCTGCCTCAGATCATCAACATTATTCCCACCCTTCCCGACCACCCGAAACTCAAGTACGCCGGACTCCTCGTTCTGTCAAGATACACAGAGTGGATCGACATGCATCCCGAGCAGATTCCGGCACAGCTTTCGTATATCAGTGCCGGTCTGGAGCAGGCGGGCAGTGATGTGACGGCAGCCGCAGCGCAGGCTATGAACTTCCTCTGCCAGGACTGTCACCGTCATCTCGTTCCCTACCTGCCACAGCTTTATGACTTCTTCCGTTCTGTCAATGACAAGCTTGGGCCAGATGATCTCATTTCCATCTCGGAGGGTATCGCCTATGTGATTGCCGGGATGCAGCCGGAAGAGGCACCGCAGGCGCTCATGCAGTTCTCGCAGCCACTGCTCGAGGCGCTCAGCCAGGCCGCAGCACTTCAGAATCCAAGCAAGGATCAGCTTCGCAAGACAGCCGACCGGATGGAACAGCTCGAAAAGATGCTTGCTGTGATCGGAACCTCGCTCACGCGTTACCTTCCAGCAGCTTGTGCCAAGACGTGCGAAGAGGCATACTCGGTCATTGATCGGGTTCTGGCTGCGCACGGAAACGTCTTTTTCATCTCAGAAAGGGCAAGTGGCTTGCTCCGACGTGGTCTGTCTCTGTTTGACAACCTTGCTGCGCCCAGTCTGGTGCCGTTGCTGGAGCGATTGGCGTCTTGCTTCGAACAGACAGGCTTCCCTGGCTATGTTTGGATTGTGGGCAAGTGCATCGACCAGTTCGGTCGGGACAGCAACATGGCAGTCAGGGCGGCGCTACAAGGCGCTTCGGAGAGGGTCAATGGCAAGATGATGCAACTGCTCGAGAACACGATGCCCGCCGAGATGGGTGATGTGCTAGACGACTACATTCACTCATGCTTGGCTGTGCTCCATAACGTGCCCTCGCTGCTGTTCTTGTCGCCTCAGTTCCCGCAGGTCTTCCGTGCGGCTCTTGCAGCGCTGACACTGCTTAAGACAGAAACGGTAGCAACGGCGCTAGACCTTGTGCTCGGCATCCTCGGACATGATTCGCTCATGATGCCAGTGACTCCCTCGCAACCAGGCACGCCTATGCCTGGCGTTGGAGCGCCCAACGCCGACGGCACGCCGTCGATGGAGGACATGGCCAGCTACGCGGCAGCGATTCGACACGTGGTCGGACAACAGGGCTTCCAGCTTGCCTCTGTCTTGCTCAACGGTCTTGTGACGCAGTTTAGCCCTGAGGTGATGCCTGTTGTTGTGACGACGCTCAAGGTATTGTCTGGTGGCTTTGCAGGCGAGATGATGGCATGGGTGCCTGGTATTGTGGAGCAATTGCCAAGTGTGCCTGACAAGGACAAGGTAGCTTTCGTCGAACGTTACATGCAGGCCGTCAATAGCAAGAGTTTGGATCAGGTCAAGCAAGCTCTTAACGGACTGTATGCTGCCTCGCGAAAAGCAAGGGAGAGATCTCGAGTCGACAGAGAAGGTGGACCCGGTGGAATGTTGGATCGTTGATACATTGATGCATTGCTACTGCTTTCTGCCGTTAACACCAATAATCTGCACTCATTTTTCATGCACTGGACCTTCATTTCAGAGAAAACTTGCCATTGCGTGTGACAGCAGAGATACCAGACCCAAAGACAAGTTGTCACAAGCGTTGTCTTGCATGATCGTGAGCTCAGATTCGAGATATGTGAGGGTAACTCCGCGGCTGTGTGCGGCAGTTTTGGTTCGAGCTACGCGCGCTCGGGCCGGCGAAATGGCACAAAAAACCTGCTTTGCCTCCACACGACCGAGGCGTAGCCAAGCGGGGTTCGACGCTGTGCCTGCAGACCATTTTGCTTGCTCCTTGGCATGACCGCTCGCTGCTGACTCTTGCCATCCAAGCTCACACTTTGCCGCGGCGACCTGCTTATTCTCCGTCAAGCTACGCATAAGCCGTCAACTTTGAACGACGCTCGGCCCGGAACACCATCTCCACCCCCGCAGCCACTCGACGCCCTGACCTTCCATCGGACCCGTCGTCCACTTCTTCTCGCCGCAATAACATTTCGCCACCTCTCGCCTAGCCTACGCTCACTTTAAAACTCTCTCTCAATTGACCGAATTCAGTCAGCAGCATTCACTCATCGGATTACCTCCACTTCGTGTTCCCAGCATTCCACAAACCACTTTATCGACCCGGTCGTCGGAAACGCTACGCCATCGTATCCGCCACTGTTCCTTAGTCCTTCCCATCGTTTTTGACCCTACTTATCCATTTCAAGCTCGAGCTCGGCAGCAAGCATGGGAAACCCCATCCCTGTCAACCTCGAACACGAGTGCCGCAAGGCCACCAAAATTCTCAATGACTTTGTCGACCCGGTCAATGGACTTGACAAGATCGTGCCACTCAGCGTCCTTAGGAAGGCGAAAGGCTTCGCCATCTTCTCTGTCTTCCGCATCGGCTTCCTCATCTCTGCACGTGCTGGCTCTGGTATAGTCGTTGCCAAGCTGGAAGATGGTCGCTGGTCTGCACCCGCCGCTATCGGCATTGGCGGTCTTGGTGGAGGCTTCAACGCCGGTGCTGAGGTGACCGACTTCCTCATTGTCCTCAATTCCAAGTCGGCTGTTCGCTCATTTATGGCCACTGGCTCCCTCCAGCTCGGTGGCAACCTGTCCGTCGCCGTCGGTCCCCTCGGCAGATCAGCCGAAGCAAGTGGAAGCGTCAACACCAAAGGACGAGTCGCTGCCATGTTCTCCTACTCTAAATCCAAAGGCTTGTACGGTGGTGTTTCGATCGAAGGAAGCGTTCTTGTCGACCGCGAGGACGCCAACGCAAAGGCGTACGGTCAGTATGGTAAGAACGCCAAGCAGATTCTGTCCGGCTCCATCGAGCGACCCCACTGGGCTTCCGGACTCATTCAGACCATCGACCGCTTCATACTGGCCAACACACCAAGCAAGGATCTGGATGGCGAATACTTCAACTACGACGATACCAGCAGCTTTGACAATCGCGGTTTGGGAAGGAGCAGCGGCCGCAGAACCAGCATGGACTCACTCGACAGTCCAGATACGGATGTCATGTCTTATGGAAAGCGGGATGGCCAGCGCGCGTCTTCCCGTAACAACCAGCTCGACGACTTGCCAGACCGTTTCGATGACTTGAGCCCCCAGGACCGAGATCGTCGCAGAAAGGAAGACGAATATGATCGGAACTTTGGCGCACCATATGCCTTCGGCTCGCCCTCGTCTTCTATAAGCAACACGCCAGCTCGTGTAGGATCGGCGAATTCGAAACGGCCAAGCATCCGTCAGAGGTCAAGTAGCATCGCTAGCAACCTCAGCTTCTCCAGCTTGGGCAGGAAGAAATTGGACCGAACAGGCCCCACACCCCCACCAGACTGGAACGACATTCCCGGCCAGAGCAAGAACAGCAACGCGTGGAGCAGCACCGACGGCATGGATGCCCTCGACCGAGAACTTCAAGGTGGTGGTGCATCGAGTCCTTCAGCTGCTCGTAAGTCGCCCTTTGGCCACACAAAGAGCTACAGCATGGCAGGCGGATCCTCTTCTCCCGGTGGCGCCCACACATCTGTTACGACATCAGATGGACGAAATCGAAGTGGCAGCCTTCTTGGGCGAGGCAGTTCCAATACGCCCGTTGGATGGTCGCAGTTCAGTGCGACCGAAGATGCCCAAGACGACCTGTTCGGGAATGATCATGCCCACGCTACCTCAGCTGCCCGTGATCCCTTTGAGGACCATGACGCAACAGTTGACGGGAGGTACAACGGCACGGACAGCTACAATGGATCCGCGAATGGTCATGGCAGGACCAAGTCACCTTGGGAAGGCGATTCGGGGCGAGGCTCCGCTCCACCGTCCTCCAAAAGCGGTAGCTCTCGCTTCGGCCGCTTCCGAACTCCAAGTCCGGCCAGTAGCGCTTTCGGCCGCAAGAAGACCCCTACCATCAACGAAGACGAAGGCCACATCTCACTCATCGATCCTTCCACGGACGACTACGACTACAACCGTACCGGCAACGGGGTCGGGACGGGCAGCTTTGCGAGGAAGGAGTCTTTCTCACTGTCAAACGAGAACGCAAGCGTGCCAGTCATTGAGCGTGTGATCGCGCTATTCGACTTTGAGGCTCAGGAAGAAGGAGATCTTGGTTTCAACAAGGGTCAGATCATCGCCGTCACACGTAAGACAGACTCCACCGACGACTGGTGGGAAGGCAGAGTCGAGGCTGGGATGAGTGCTAGCAAGGTCGGGGTCTTTCCATCGAATTTTGTTAGGCGTCTTTGAGCCCATTTCGTCTCAGACGCTACTTTATACGAAGGTTCAGTCGAGGCGGTCATGGTCATTTTCGCTGTTTCCGTATGGAGGACAAAATAAAGCACCTCCGTCCCACAAATGTACACAATCTCATACCCTCTGCTTCTCTTCGAGTCATACCCACTCTCGTCGTTGTTCTCTCGCACCTGTCCCTGTAATCTTGCATCTCACGGAATTGCCTTTGTTTAATTCATCGCCTTTTGTCAATGCAGTCAGTCATCCATCTGTGCGTGCATGGAGCAAAGAAAGTCAATTGCTGTGTAAAATACTGAAACACCTTCCGGCCAAGAAAGTGCCACCTGATTGTCTAGCTGTGGGTGAGTTTAAGCAAGGCCAGCCTTCTGCATAGCCTCCTTCATCAAAGCACCGATCTTGGCGGGCGAGTCGGCAACAATAGCACCGGCGTCAGTGAGTGCCTTGACCTTGTCATCGGCACCGCCTTTACCGCCGGAAATGATTGCTCCGGCGTGACCTGTGCATGAGGGAAAGAAGATAGAGGTTTGGTCAGCGCTGAAGGCTCATACCTTCATAGAAATAGCAGAAAAGGATCACGGAGGTGATCACATTCGTACTTACCCATTCTTCGGCCGGGGGGAGCGGTTCGTCCAGCAATGAAAGCGACAACAGGCTTGGGGTTGGCGCGGGTCTTGTTGTACTTGGCGAGGTACTCGGCGGCGTCCTCCTCCATGGAGCCACCGATCTCACCGATGAGGACGATACCTTCGGACTTGTCGTGGTCGAGCAAGAGCTTGACAAGGTCGAGGGTGGTGGAACCGGGGAAGGGGTCACCTCCGATACCGACACAGAGGGACTGGCCGAGACCGACCTGGGTGGTCTGGTTGACGGCCTCGTATGTAAGGGTACCGGAACGGGAGACGATACCGATGCGACCAGGGGTATGAATGTGACCAGGCATGATACCGATCTTGCAGCCCTCGGGGTTGATGATACCGGGGCAGTTGGGGCCTACGAGACGCGATTTGGACTGCGATCGGAGAGCAGCAGCGACACGGATCTCATCCTTCTGGGGGATACCTTCGGTGATAGCGACGATAAGGGGGACCTCGTTCTCGATGGCCTCGATGATGGCATCGGCGGCACCAGGGGGAGGAACGTAGAGGACGGAAGCGTGGGGCTTGGTCTCGCGAACAGCCTCCTTGACGGAGCCGAAGACGGGCAAGCCAAGGTGAGTCTGACCGGCCTTCTTGGGCGAGACACCACCGACGAGCTGAGTGCCATACTCGAGAGCCTGCTGGCAGTGGAAGGTACCGGTCTTACCGGTGAAACCCTGGCAGATAACACGCGAGTCCTTGTTGATGAGAAGGTTCTTGATGGTGTCCTCGTACGAAGCGCGGGCAGCAGAAGAGGAGAAGCCTCGAGCCAATGGGCGGCTGAGAGAGGCAGCGGCGTGCTTGAACATAGTGGATAGATATGCGACGGATGAGGGGATGGTGACGGAAGGAGGTAAGAGCTGAACGAGAAGGTGTCAGACACGATCAACTGGAAGACCAATCTTCAACACTGACCGTGCTGCTCTTGCTGTTCGACGGAACGCAGAGTCCAACTCAAACGTGGGCACAGGATCGGAACACGGGCTCTTTTGCTCCTTCTTCTCCATTTCTCTCCGCTTCACCACACGCTCTCGCTTCGCCTCGGAAGTCAATTTTCCTGCTCTTCAGTCCACCAAAATGCAACAAAAATTCACCACCAGCAGAAGTCAATCTCCAGTTCACACAGCGCCTCCCCTCCTGGAACTCTCACTGAGATTGCTTCTGTGCCACATCGCCCAGGCTTTTGAGGTATCGAGTCTTTGGTAGCGTTTTCGTACGCTGTTGGGAAATTTGGGCAGCTTTCGGACTTCGACAGATGCCCCATCCTGGCGAAACAGTCGGCCAACCATCTTCCTTGTTCTCCTGTACACGGAAAGGTCCGCCCGAGCGACGCGGAGAACGGCGTAAAATCTCTCGCTCTGTCGTTGTGATCGATTTTGCCGTTTAATTTATTTGGCCCAGATCGGGTGTGTTAGGGTCTCGGAACTGACATGACACAACCGAAGCAAAACAAGTGGATCTTGTCCTTCCGGTCGAAAGACGCTTGCTGTCAAGCAAGACTGAAGGAGTATCGCTTAGGACTAGATTACTGAGAATTCTGTGTACATGAGAGTGTGACAATGCTAAGACATGGCGGAACTTGTATGAAGTGTGTGGATGAGCGAGACGAGGTTTACTCCTCGTCATCCTCATCAGTGCCCTCTTCAGCTTCGAGGTCGAACATGCCGTTGGGCCCACGTCCACCGTCTTCTTCGTCGTACTCCTCGTCATCATCATCGTCCTCCATGTCGCTAGCGCCCTCTTCCTCGCTAGCGCCCTCTTCCTCGATGTCACTCTCGTCTGGAAGCTCCTCCTCGTCGTCATCTTCCTCAATGTCTTCGACGTCGTCCTCATCCTCACCATCGTCGTCGTCGTCTGAAGCAGAGTCTGCCGAAGTGTTGCCATCCGACATGCGTCCGTTCCTAGCGCGTCGTCGTCGACGCACAGGTTCATCGTCGTCGCTGTCGTCATCCTCATCATCGTCACTATCGTCGGCGCCGAGAGCAATGTCCTGAACATCACCGTCCTCGCTATCGTCACCTCGTACGAGAACGCCATCCTCATCGCCATCGACAGCCATGTCATCAGTGTCAGAGTCGTCCGACTCCTCGACCCACTTCTTGCCCTTCCTTCTCTCCTTGTCGATGCCGTTCTGTGCCTGCGAGGCAGCATTGCCCTGCATCTTCTTGCCAAACTTGACACCCTGCACGCGAACCTGGTTGTTGTTCGCCTGAGACATGTATGCAGCACGGGCCTCAATCTGCGACAGTACGAGCTCGAGACGGCCGTTGAGCGCCAACAAACGCTCGTGTGTTGCAAGACGCTGAGTGAGGGTAGCGTGAAGGCCAGAGAGACGGCTCACGAGGTTAGGGAGAGACATGAGGTAGCCCATGTGGTTGAGCAAGGTGGCACGCACCCACTCCATGAGACCTCGGGCTTTCTGACTGCCCATGCTGCCTTTGCTGACGTGGTGGCCGCCGACGCCGTTGAGACGGCTAACGCATTCTTCGAGAAGCTTGACGGCAAGGGGTCCGGAGATCTTGCGCACTGTGTTTCGGATGAGGATGGGGTCATTGTGGTTGAGACAGTTGGTGAGGAGACTTGTGTCGCCAGAGTGAAGAGCCTGCGAGAGGGACGATGCGAGCGAAGCTTCGTTCATCAAGACCTGCTGCTTCTTAGATGGCAAGTCGGCATCATCTTCATCTGCTTCTTGCCCGGCGAGCGAGGGATCACCGAAGCCAAGATCCTTCAATCGTTGAGCCAGTGTCGGTTCCATGTCGGCAACTCGTGTCGAGGACGACGCAACGAGACCAGCATCCTCGAGCCCTGCCTCGAGAGCAGCATCGTCCTCGGGCCGCAATGGTGCATCTGTGTACCTCTGCACATTGCTGGCACCGCCAGTGAGTTGAGCCTCGTCCATGTCTGCAGCCAGCAGACCACCAGCAGTCGTGTTCTGCTTGCCGCCAGCCGTTGGCAAGTTGATCTTCTTTTGCACTTGAGCATCCTTGCCAGTGAGCACAGTGGTCTCGTCAATCGAAACCTTGGCGCCACGAATGAGACGGGCCAATCGGAGCTTATCCGAGACGAGCCTGGCATCGATCCATTCGACGGAAGCTCCGCCGCTCTCTGTCGAGGACTGTGCAAGCAACTCCAAGGAGGGCAATGCGGCGGACTTCTTCTTTGATGGTGATGCGTCGGACCTGGACTCTGCGGGAAGGCCATAGATGCGGACGCTTCCAGTTTGTGTGACAATCGTAATGAGCGTGCGCGACTGCTGGGTGGTGGAGACTGAAAGAGCTCGCACAGGACCGTCAAGGGCGGCAGTGGCGAAAGCGCGGCCTGTAACAGCCTTACCTGCCCTGGCATCAAATGTCCATGCGCTGACGATGCGGTCGCCCTCTGCGGCGGAAACGAAAGAGTTGTCGTTGATCCATTCAAGGTGTGTGACTGGAGAAGCGTGGCCAGTGAAAGTTGCACGAGGCGAGTGATCCGACTGAGCGGCATCATTCAAGCTGATGCTGTGATGCGCGGAGAGGACAAGATTTTGTCGGGAAGAGAGCAGCTGAACTGCAGATTTTGTGTCTGGGCGGAAGGAGGAAAAGGGTCGCAACGGAGTTGACTGGTCGCCGAGCTTGATATCGTCAAGAGCAAACGACGAGACCCAGCCGCTCTTCGAGCAAGCAAACAGGGTCTTGCTGGATTCTGAGTAGGACATGGATACAATGCTTGAGTTGGCTGCGGAAGAGGTGCTGCTGCCTGAGGCGGAGGAGGCATCAAGGATGGCAACCGACTGAACCAGAGCAGGACTGAGGAGGTGCACTTGACCTGTGCTCAGACCAAGGGCCAAGAGGAGCTGTGAGGAGCCAGAGGAAGCAGCGTCGTCACCAGCGTCTGCATCGTGCTTTCTGCGCTTAGCCGACTTGGAAGATGATGTCGAGAGTCGGACCCACTGCGACGAGAGGCACTCGGCCCCACCCAAGGAGGCGAGAAGAAAGTCGGTCACGAGCTGCGAGCTCGAGGCTGCGGAAGCAGAAGCATTGTAGATTCGCAGACGTTGCTGGTGGATCTGGTTGCTGATGTGTGCGAAGAGCGTGTGATCAGGAGCAGGCGAGAAGGAGCAAGATGCTGTCGATGCCGTAACCGAACCTGAGGATGGTAGCAAGGGCTGGTTGAGCTCCGATGTGGAGACAGGCCGTGACTTGGATGGCTTTGGAGCCTTGGACTTGGCCATGGTTATGAGATGTCTCGAGCGAGCAACTCGATGGGTTCTCCAAGGATGTGTAGTGTTGAGCGGAGCAGCGAAGGTAGTCGAGACGAAGCGGACGACTAGGTAGAAGAAAGTCAATTGAGCCCGTTGAGAGAATTTTAGACGATGTCTGTGGAGCTGCAGCCGATTCTAACTTTTTTTTCTTTTTTTTTCTTTTTTTTTCTTTTTCGATTCTTCTGTGTCGAGAGCAAATTCTTCTCAACGCGAAAACTTTCAGGTTGCAGAGCACAGATACAAATTCAAAAAAGCAGCCAGGGTTCTGGACCTGACACATGCTTACGTATTGCATGGCGCAGCGGATTCTTTGATACATTTCGCTGTTCAACGTGCTCGGTTCATTTTTTCGACCTGTCCTGTCAGTCACGCAGTGGCCTGTTCGCCCGCCACAGAAAAGAGGCGCTGCTGCGACTTTGACCCTGAGATTTAGCCAAAGTCGCGACACCCGCGGCTGAGACCGACACTTTGAGCATCTCCCTGCTCACTGCGTTCGGCTGCAGCTTGAACTTAGAGTTGGTTTGACCTCCTTGCCGCTCCCGATCCTATCGTGGAGCAGTAGCTTTATCGCCACCTACTCTGTCCTTCATCACCACCACGTTAGCTGTTCTTTTCGCTACCAATCACGGCCATACCTCTCGCATAAAGTTGTCCACTTTCACCACTATCGAATCGCGACTCGGTCTAATTAGTCTATCGACAGACTGTCACTTACCGGGCTTGGAACCAAAAAAATTCACACGCTGCACATTATCCTCAAGACAGTGTGGATCATTCCATCAAAGCATTCCCAAGATGAACTACGTTCAGCTCGAAAAGCTCGGAGAGGGCACATACGCCACTGTATACAAGGGTCGATCTAGACTCAACAACGAGATCGTTGCTCTCAAGGAGATTCACCTAGATGCCGAAGAAGGTACCCCATCAACAGCTATCCGCGAGATCTCATTGATGAAGGAGCTGCGTCACACCAACATCGTCCGTCTCTACGATGTCATCCACACAGAGTCCAAGCTCATGCTCGTCTTCGAGTTCATGGAGCAGGACTTGAAAAAGTACATGGAGATACACGGTCATCGCTGCGCCCTCGACCCCGTCACTGTTCGCTCCTTCATGTTTCAGCTCCTGAAGGGTACTGCTTTCTGCCACGAAAACCGCGTCCTCCACCGTGATCTCAAGCCACAGAATCTTCTTATCAACAAGCGAGGCGAGCTGAAGCTGGCCGATTTTGGTCTGGCCCGAGCCTTTGGTATTCCCGTCAACACGTTCTCCAACGAGGTCGTGACACTCTGGTATCGTGCACCGGATGTTCTTCTCGGCTCGCGCACCTACTCTACCTCGATCGATATCTGGAGTGCAGGCTGCATTATGGCCGAGATGATCTCCGGTCTGCCCCTTTTCCGTGGTCGTGACAACAACGACCAACTCAACCAGATTCTGCGCATTCTCGGTACGCCAGATGGCAACACAATGAAGCGTCTGGTCAACGACTCGCCCGAGATCCAAGTACGACCGTTCCCTCGCTTTCCAAGAGTACCCTTCCAGAACATGTTCCCCAAAGCTCACCCATTGGCGATTGACTTGCTCGACAAGCTGCTCAAGTTCGACCCAACACAGCGTATCTCTGCTGATGAAGCGCTCCGACACCCATACTTCACCACTTCGGCTGCAATTGCTGGCCTCACTCACCCGCAAAGCAACAGCCAGCTCAACCTTGGCAACGGTGGAGGTGTCAGCGGCTCTCAGCAGGGCGGATACCGGCAAGGCGTGCCCGGTCAGCCCGTCAACTAGGAGTGCTCTTCGTGACTTAGGAACTCGCGACCACACGTCTGTCCTCCTCTGTTCGAGCACAGCAACGCGTTTCATGATGCCCGCTATATTTGCATTGTCGCATCAGCCCCTCACCTCACATCTATCTTCTCGTTCTAGTCTCTTTGTATAAGTATGCATTGTTCTCGATTCAATTTTTTGTTCAACGTCCTAAGCTCCAGTTGAATGCCTCTCTCTAGCGCTTGCGTAGTGACTAAGACTCGTCCTGCTCGTCTCTTGCGAATTGAGAGGTCTATACTGTCGAGTGTCATGAGCCTGGATGACCTTGAGAAGGGCTCGTTTTTCGGAATTCGGAGGTGACCGGCAGCCACACGTGATGATGGTCTGGCTGCGAAGAAGAAGAAAGGGCTCTGCTGCCGCTAAAATATTCCGAAAATAAGGCAGCCTTGCGAAGAAACGCAATTGGCAGAAGCTTTTCGACTTGCAACACCTTCATCCTGGACCCTTTCATCAGTCTCATCATCTAACATCATCTCTTCACAGCCCTCTTATCATCATCAGCTCGGTCAGACTCATCGAACAGTCGGCCGCTATCCTCGCAGACCTTCATCGTCGCTCTCAGGAAGCTGACCTGCGCAGCAACACCGCGCAAAGTCTCCGATGCGCATATCACTATCACTCATGTCTTCAGCTTAGTCCGACCGGTCATCACCAATCCAGCGCAGAGGCAAGCGCAGCCCCACCTCTTGCAGAGCGCATATAGGCTTCAGGCGATGCGTCATGCCTCACAGCTGTGCAGAGGGCTAGCAGAAGCAGCTCGCTCCCTAGAGCGCCCTTACGTTCCTCGACATGTTCCTCTGCCTTCTTCGAGTTACAGCGACCAAGCACAGCACTCATCCACACCGACTCCGCCGAAATCCCCTACGAATCATGGCGCCAGTCGCTCATCGGAGCCAGGCCCTCGCAGTGAAGCTCAGCATGCTAGAATCACCAAGCGTCTCACAGCTGCGGGCTCAAATCTGACACACCACCACTCTCAGCCAGACTTTTCCCAATCATTAACATCGCATCATCCATCAAGAGACACCCAGCGCGTTTGGTCTTCCGAAAACCATCGCTCTAAGTCCACCTCACGACCGAGAGGCGCTACCGCCTCAGACCAGAGCCAGACGCCGACAGAAGCCCACCAAAGCAGAACTCGCCCTTCTTCCGTGTTTGCACTCAGAACGACGGCAAATGCGAGTGCTGTTGCTTCACCTAATGGCACTACGTCTCGCAACCGCATAGACGCTGCTTCAAACAGTATTGATCAAGGATACCCATCAACAGCGCGCGGAATACGGCTCCTCGTAGCGGCCTATCCTGACCTGAGCAAGTCGCAGGCAAGCTTGCTACTGCAAACCTTTCACCAGATCCACACGTTCCGCTCGCAGTCTCCGACCGCGCTGCTATCGTGGTACGAGGATCTGATCTGGACAACTGAGCGTCAGGCTCAAGAATCGGGAAGGATTGAATCGTCGCAAAGTTTATCGTTGCTCCTCCGATACGCCTACCAGAGGAATGATCTCCGCTCACTCGTGCGCCTCGAAAACCGAGCCATACGACTGTCTCAGGCGCTGCAGCAGTCCAGCGATGCAGCAGTGGAGAGCACTTCATCGCCGAAAGAATTGGGCCACTATGAAGTCGATGGCGTCTGTATCTGGCCTGAGACGAAGGAGGATCCACGCCGCCTCGCGTTCAATCTCAAGGTGGCATATGCAGCAAGGGAAGGCAACTGGATTAGGGTCGACGAGCTCGTAAGTCAAGCAGGTCTTCCTTCAAGCAAAGGCCCAGCAGGGAAGGTGAAGTCAACACAACCACGAGAGCTCATGCTGGACTCGATCGGATGGGGCAGTCTCCTCCGATTCGGCCTGGGAGCCGTGCGCCAGCCAGACCCCAGGCAGCAACGTGAGACTCTGACCGGACCTGCATTCTCGAGGGTCGATCAAAGCAAACTGACAGCATCGACTGCCGTCCCAGACACAGCGACAACCCTCGTAGAAAGCACGCCGGAAGAGGAACGAGCTAGGCAGATCCAGCACGAGGATGCACAAACGCAGGCCAAGCTTTCGGTGACCAAACGTCTCCTCCCTCACCTATTAAGGTACACAAGAAGCGCTCCCAAACAACCTGGCGACACTGTCAGAGATTCAAGCACTACAGACCCAACGACACCAGCCTGGCTTCTGCAATCAGTGCTGACGCAGCTAGCCAAAAGAGGTGATGCGGCAACTACGATCCGTATTGTGCAGCTTGCGCTCTCCGAAAAGTCTGCACTCGATCAACATGCTCTAGTTCGCGGCGGTGCCACCAGTATCCTCAACCTTGCCCTGATCGCCTGCCACCGGAATCATGCCGTCAGTCTCACGGAGACACTGCGCATCTTCAACAGTCTCACTGGCTCAACGCTTGGACAAGGCCTCAGTGGATCTGCAGTTATCGCGTCACCCACCACCGTTCCAGGTGGTGCTGGCAGCAAAGCGAATGAGTCGCAATTAGACAGAGCATCTAGGCAAGCGAGCGGGGAGCAAAGGGAAGCAAAATGGCTCGTACCAAACGAAGAGTCGCTGGTCTTGGTGCTGATGAAGGTGCGACATCCGCTGTTTCGGGCAGCATGGACTCGGAGGCTTGTAGACGACTTCAAGAAGCTGTTTCCGAAGGTGCGGCTGACGGGGAGGACGTATCGGATGATCATAGACCGCTGCGTTGCCGCTGCTCCTGCTTCTCAAGCTCGACAGGAGGAAGCAATCTCAGAATCTGCCTCAGCTGTGATAGAGCACGTGGTTGCGAGCGGTCGTAGAGGCCGTCGCCTCCGGCAAGCTGCTGCAGCAGACAAGCCTTGCACGGCACCACTTTCCACCAGCGGTCCAACAGCACTATCCGCGAGCAGAGGTCCGATCATCAAACAGGCCATCCTCGCCAATTCACTGCAGGAGATCCTTAGCTGCTTCTCATGCTTCAACCCAACATCGCCCCTGCATCTGAGCACCACCAACAGACGAAGGTTCGAACACACCTTGCTCCGTGCACTCCGCCTGTTGAATGCTAAGAAAGAGTATCATCTGCAAAAGATCAGCAAGCAGACTGGGGATGGGCTGGTGAAACACCACACAGCAGCAGTCGAGGGAATCGATCGAATCATCGGACTAATCGCCAAGGTGAAACGCCTCGGACGGGCGGAAGAGGAACGCAGGAAGAAGTCGCAGTCTAAAGGCACAGCTGCAGCATGAAATCGTCACATCTTCTCAAACATAGCGCACGCTTTTGAGAGCAATCACAAACTTCAATTGAACGAGCTGTGTGCTTGCGCAAGCATTGATGGGATGTGTGACATGAGATTGCAACTAGATCAAACGAAATGTAGACATGAGTAAGAACACTGATGGGAAAAGGGTATGTGAATGTACAGCACGCGTCATTTGGTTTTCCAGATTTTCTTGGACTTGCAAAATTCATCCTATCTCCTCATCACCAGCATCTCCTGTAATCAGCATATCTCCCTCAATTTTGCATCAAATGGCATCATCTAGCACATCATCTGGCCCTTCCAGACACCATCTACTCACTGCTGAAGAGAAAACTGCATGTATATCACTCAGATCAGCAGGATGGAAGCTTCCAAAAATTGCAGCTCACCTGGGCCTCAACTATGATACTATATATAAGTTCTGCAAGTGCTATGACACCACTGGCAGCAAGGAGAGTGCATATTCTACTGCTGGAAACCCAAAGTACAGCCCACAAGCTATCAGAAACATGATCAGAAACACACAAAAGGATGCACAGAGCAGAAGAACTCCTTTGAAAGAGATTGTACAGCAAAATGATGGTATGTCAGCCAGTACAGTCAGTAGGCATCTCAAAAAAGTGGGAATCAAGAGCTATAAGGCCACCAGGAGTACCCTTGCTATCCCCAGCCAACAGGAGAAAGAGGTTTGCTTTTGCAATGCAGCACAGAGACTGGACAGTAGAAGATTGGAAGAAGGTGCTCTGGACAGATGAATCTGCAGTATCAAAACAGGACTACAGACATTACCATTGTCTTAGGAGACCACAGCAGAAGTTTCATCCAGCATGTCTGCAGGCCACTACAAAGTCAGGATCAGTCAAAGTTATGGTGTGGGGATGCTTCATTGGACAGCAAAGGGGCCCATTGATCAGGATGCCTTCAGGGAAGATAAAGAGTAAAGACTATATGAATATCATGGAAGAAGAGGTCTTTGTATGGTTCAAAGGGCTGTCAGAGGACTCTATTTGGATGCAAGACAATGCTCCTATCCATCAAAGTGCCTATAGCAAGCAGGGCTTCAAGTTATATGAGATCAAGACCATGACATGGCCACCACAATCTCCAGACCTGAATCCCATTGAAAACCTATGGGCTTTCCTCAAGCACAGGCTCTACAAAGGCTCCCCACATCTCTATCTAGTACAAGGAGGGGCTGAAAGGACAAAGAAAGCAATCTTTGAAGCACTCCTACAAGCTTGGGAGACCATTGAAGAAGATTACCTTGGTAAGCTTCTAGAAAGCATGCCAAGAAGGATGGAAGCTGTAATTAAGGCCAAAGGTGGTCAAACAAGGTTCTGATTTGTGGATTCTGCACTCAATCAATCAAAGTAGGTGTTCACAAAAAATCTGCCAAGGTTGTATTGTGAGATGAGTAGGAATATTGATGTATAGTGACACAGGGGGGGGGGAGCGAATTTTGTGATAGTGAAATCTGGAAAACCAAATGACGCGTGCTGTATATGCATAAGACGTAACTGATAATGAGACGTTCATGGGTCTCGACAAGACGGATTGCATGACCAATATAAGGTACTTGGATTGCGATGACAGTCAGAGCTCATCCTCACCATCGCTCATACTGCTCCCCCTTCCTCTCTTCTCTTTCCTCGTCGGTGCTCTTCCCGTCTGAGCTTGATGCTGCACCCCACCAACTAGCCAGGCGAGATCCCTCTCCAGACGATTCCTAACCTCGTCCATAGCTTTCCTGATCAGCGCCTCTTCCGCTTTGATCCCCTCCGCTCCCTTGTTCCCAGCGGTACCTGTGCCTTCTAATCCACGAGCCCAAGAAAGCACCATATCCTGACTGAACATCCTCCCGTCCCCATTGACCGCCTTGTCCAGCCGATGAAGCAGCGTTGTCCACTGCTTGAGGATTGCAGGCATCAGCACTGTCATCAGTGCATCGGGAGACGAAGGTAAAGAGAAATCGTTACCAAGAAGGTAAGCCAAGTTGCCGTGCTTGCCATACGCATCCGCCTTCGTTGGCGACATAGGCGCGGCGGAACCATTCGTGTTGAATCCGAAAGAAGGCTGACTGGAAGCAGTGAAGAGGTTGAACGCCAAACTAGACTTTGTTACGGACGGCAGCAAGGCTTCGATCCGCAATACCCGATTCGTCAACATGAGCAATAATGTGAAAGTAGTAGCAGGGTGCACCTCCTCCCTATCAGCCTGCAGCCCACGTTGATCGGCACGCAACCTTTCTTCCCTATCCGCTTCCAACTCCGTCACAAAGAAGGGCAGATACCCTAATGCAGCATCAACAAATGCCGCAACAGGAGCCCTCAATCTCGACCAAGTGTATTCTTGCCTTGCTGAGCTGCCATCCGCAACGAAAGGGATGGCTGATCGAATGGCCTTTTCGAGCTCGTCAAGTGAGGCATCGACCGAGTCGAGGGAGGGAGAGGGGAGGAGGGAGAGTATCTGTGCTGGCAAGGTAGCATCTTTGGACTGCGAGAGAAGCGAGCTGAGCATCGAGAGGAGTGAAGGTTTGTCCATGGAAGCGAGCATCTTGCCAATGTCTACGTCGATACCGGACATTCCGACACGATTGGTCTGGCCCAATGCTTGTCGTTTTGTTCCGGATGCTGATGCGTGATATGCATTCGATTGCGCGATATGGGCTGATGGCTGTGGCGAGAAGGCTGAGGTTGGCGCTGATGTGGATGCTGCAGCTTGTTGTGTTGGCAAATGTTGGAAGTGCAGTGGTTCAGCGTGATTCATCATCGGACCAAAGCCGAGTCCGGCACGAATGCGTTTTGGCAAGACCGTACGTTTCTGCTCATGGGATGGGTTGAAAGGATCCGAGCCCAGACGCAAGCGCTGCTGCGAGTGCCCCATGTCTTCATCATCATCTACATCTTCATCCGCATCGTCAGTGTCCCGTCTACGTTTCGCATCTGAACGTCTTGATGGGGACGACGCAGGAGGAAAGGCGGAGGATGTTGATGCGCTTCCGAAGCCGAACATGGGTGATGCGCTCGATGAGTGCGCTGGTGAGCCATTGTTGCCTCCAAATGAAGAGCCAAACCCAAAGCCGAAGCCAAGTGGACTAGGAGCATGATGGACGGGGGCGCTATTGAAGGGTATCTGGTGGTTAGGGTTGGCTGTCACAGCAGGCGAAGAGGATCGCGATGGCAAGGCGGACATGACTGAGAAGAGCCCTGACGCGGACATGCTCGCTGTGTTGAGCCGAAAGGTATGTGCAGGCGGAAGATGGAAGAGAGTGCGAGTCGATGCCTATGATGAGGCTGAGTTGTTGTTCGACGGGGAGGTGATGGATCAAAGATAGCAGGTGGGAGGTAAGGCCTGCGATGCCAGGCTTGTATCCTCCTCCGCCAAGGAAGAAGTGTAGCAGCGAGAGTCCGCTTTAAGATGCGATGGTTGAGATGATGGTCAAGGAAGATGATGGAAGAGAGTGGAGAGATGAGTTGAGAATCGAGGCTGAATGCGTGTGTGAGAGTGTGTATTTGGCTGCCGGATCGCCACCCCTGCAGTCACAGTGTCACACAACAAAATTGTGATTTCAAAGAGGGAGGCGTAGAAAATAGTGTTGCGCTCAGCTCTGTCACAAAATCCCACACAACAGCCTCAGTCTTTCGAAAGCTTGCATCGGCTCTGAGGTCCCACTTAAGGCCGCGACCCTGGTTCAAGGCCCGCTGCAGAGTGGATCTAAAAATCACACACAAATCTCAAGCCGCGCAATCGATTTTATCAAGGTCTGTTAGCTCCTCAGCTGCAACAAATTCAGATATTTGCGGCAGTTGAAGCGCACAGACCTCAACACCTCAACACCATGTTGTTGTTCAACCAAATGCTTCCTTGACTAGTGCTGTCCTTGCGACCGCTACATGTCAGGACCACGATGAGTGACATTGTCAGTATCCGAAGGTGCGTCGGCGCGGTAGTTGATGTTACCGGTCGAGTCCTGAATGCTAGGCTTGAATTGTCCCGACGTGTCCTGAGTTGATGAGAAGCCCTGACCAGTCTGGTTCTCTTTGGCGAATTGATCTCCACCAGAAGCAGAGAGACCGTAGCCGCCCTGATCGATGGTCTCGCCCTTCTCCACTTGCTGGTAGTCTGGGTTTGACGGGTTGGGGTGCGCAGAGGACTGGTCGGCGAAGTTGTTGTCCGAGGCAAGACGGTCGTCGCCTACGGAAAGAGGCTGCGTGCCAGCTGTGTCTGTTCGTCGGATACGATGGCAATATCATTGTGCCAAGTCACAAGGCGGGGATATTTCCGTGACAAGATGCCGGGTAGGTCAGTATCAGGCAAAGCTATACCCAAACTTTCGTTTCAGCGCGCCGACTACTCACTACTGCTGTTGTTTGTCTCGGTGGTGTTGAACGACATGGTTGCGGTCCTTTGAGTTTGTCTAAGTTGATAGATGATGGTTGAGAGGCAATCAAATGGGCGTTCAATGATATACCAAAGTCGCCGCAGGCATTCTAACTCACGGGCACGCAGAGCGTTTAGCGGTACATCTCCTGGCCACACAAGACGCAGAGGGTGCGACCCAGCTTGCACGCCCAGCCCCACAGGAAGACCTTGTGTGTGTGTGGAACAATCAGGGTCCTATCGACAAGACACACAATGCCGAAGCCCGGTACGTCATACGGCGCTAATACGCTTTGCGAAAGAAGCAACTGTGAGTCAGCTGTCAGCGATAGGAAAAATTCCGAATAAATTCGAGAAAAAGGCAACACGAAAGTCAACATAACGTTCGGCTCGCCATAACGAGCACTCTCGGCCCACGAACACACTACAGGTACGAGGCACAGCGCTGCGATATGTTCGAGAACCAAATGATATTGCGATGCGGTGACGTTGGGAGGATTGTGCTGATGTGTCAGGATCTAGAGTACATATATGCGACGGAACGAGGAATCAGATCGAGAGACCCGGTAGTGACAAGGAGGAGAGATGGCTGGAGGGCTATGATACAGATGCCAAGACAAGGAGAGACGAGTCTACTGAGACTTGCTTCTACTGCTGCTAAAGATCGCCCTCAGGCTCTCGAAAGAAGGCCTTCTTGGAGATCGAGTCTGGCTGCTCTTGTCAACACTACCTTTGTTGGACGAGGCCAAAAGGGAGTCGGGACTGCCATACTCGATGGTCTCGACACGAATGTCAGGCTTGGAGCTAGAACGCTCCACACTTCTGAAAGGGTCCCGGAAAGAGATTTTGCTCGGTGGCGAGCTGAGTGGGCGCTTGCTCTTTTTGCTTGTCGGACCTTCTTCAGGCTTGGTCGCGACAGGGGTGGCCGTCTTCGGGCTCTCGGGCCCTTGCTCGGTCTGCTGACGGTCGCAAGGATGGATCTTGATGAAGGTGACTTCCTCACTATCGTACGTAGGCGTTGCTTCGTTCAAAGCCGAGTCGCACGTGTCGTTGTCTTCGGTAGAATCCTCGTGAACAGTGTCCATACCTCGACCATTGAAGCTGCCATTGCGACTACTAGTGGGCCGAGCCTTCTCTAAGGCACGATCACGTTCCTCGTATTCTGCCTCCTGCGGTGTAGCTTCCACCAGACAAATCTGAGGCACTGGAGGTGGGCTCTGATTGGAAGCGGAAGTCAACGGCAAGGCTGTGATGATCTTGGGAAGCTTCGGCGAAGATGACTTTCTTGTGGGCAAGTCCTCGGGACTGGGGTCGACCGTACTAGCTCGACTGGAAGCTGAAGAGTCGCTACGGTGATGCGAGTCTCGGTCGCTGTTGGAACTCTGAGAGCTGTAGATACCGCCTCGTTGTCCAGGCGATCTGGCGTTGTCTGTCAGTGTAGGAGACTGGGGCTGCTCGGGTAAGACCTGGCGCAAGACGTGGATCGATCTTTCAAGCGGGGCGAGTGGATGAAGGTCTAATGCATCGATGATCTCGTCAATCACCTCGTCGTTGTCCACGATGTTGTCCACGGAAGAGGTAGGCGAGTTGGTTATGCTGGTGCCGGAGGTGTTGTCAGATCCTCTGCACTTGGCCAGAGCTGCTCGTTCTCGGCGAATCTTCATCCAACATCGGATCACGTCTGCCAAGACCCGCAGACTGATACTCGTCGTTTCCTCTGGTGGTCTTCGGGGCTCTCCGTTGACCTTACTTGCTGAATACGTTTCGTAGCAGACGCCCTTGGAATTGGGCGAAGAGAGGTTGAATGGCCATGCATACAGCGTCTCTGTTGGCATGTATAGCAATGTAACTGTCAAGCTCGTACTCTGTGTTGACGCACTTGGATTGGACCGTCGTCGCTGCTGAGCTTTTGCAATACCAACGACAGTCCAGTGCTGCGCTTGGTAGCTCGATAGCGGAAAAGCGTCGGATCTTGGCGACGTCTTAGGCGAAGTCATTCTGCGAGGTGAAGAAGGTGTCGAGCAAGATGGCGTGCAGGGTGCTGAAGAGGGCTTTTTGAGTATGCCGCGGGGAGGCTGTTGCGCAGGGGCTGAACGTTGGCGGTGGGGAGAGGTGGAGAGGGCGAAGACGTGAGGCGCATGTTGCTCAAGCATGACTGCAGCTTTTTGCAGCGAACCTCACTACGAGGAAGCTTTTGTCGATTGTGCTCGAGCCCGAACGCCACGTTGTTGCCAACACAGTGGGTTGGGTGACGCCGTACTGCAGATTTGCTGGAAGAGGCCGGTGTGCTGGAAAAGCCCGCTCAAATTGCCTTGGTGCTGAGGCGTTGGGAACGCCGACTTCACAGCAGTCAGATGAATACAGTAGCCGAAGCGAAGTGATGATTTGACTGAAGTGTCAGGAAGCAGGATGAAGGCCAAAGATCGAGCCGCTGGAAAATCGAGGTGAAAGAGTTGAGGAGCACCGAGCGCAGTACCAACGAAAAGGCGGAGACAGAGATAGCGCTCAGCTGGCGAGACAAGTCAGAGCCAGTTGATGTCGAGGATGATAGAAGACGATGTTGTTGGCGAAGAGGGTGGCAAAGAGGAGGAAGGGGGACACGAGATATCACGATGAAGAGATGATCAATGTAAGTATCTTTCTTTTAGGTAGACCGAGTTATCGAGCGATGCTCAGTCAAGGATGGGCATCATACAGGTTCATGTGCCAAGCAACATGAACACACAACCAGAAGGCAGCTTGGGGAAGAGAGCGCGAGCAGCATTGGGGCCACAAGTAAGGTTGCACAAGAAAGGGACACAAGATTCAGTTGGCCGACCCAGGGTCAGCATAATGCATCTTCAGGAGCAGCAGCGGCAGCAAACAATAGAGAGCAACATCAAACTCAAAAATAATCTTTCTTCCAACTCCGATCCTGCCGGTCAGTCCTCAAGATCAAGCAAACACACACACTCTCTCTAGCTGACTTCCGCCACTTTGGTTCCCACTTGTCATCCAGCGGCTGCCCTGGACCCATGCCAGCCGCCGGAAAGAAAATTCAAGCAGCGAGATCAAGGCGTGTTGGATTCGCACCACGGCGGCTAGCTCGTTAGCACAAGCAGGCTAAGATCGTAAGCATGGGAAATCGGAGAAATGCAGGTTGGGCGGAGCGAGCTGTCAAGCGCGAGAAGCGAGCAGAGGCATCCAAAGGGAAAGAGGTCGAGATCCGCGCTGTCTTCGGCACCAAACTAGGCTGGCTGTGCTTGGCCAGCAGCGTGCTGCTATGAATTCAATGATGAGAATTTCTTAGCCCGAGCGCTAAGATCCATTTTTGTCTTCACTGCCACGACCAAGCAATTCACCATACATATCTCTGTGTCACGATTCAAGTTTGGTTGGCCGGCAGTGGAACGGAAGTTCAACTCGCCGAGCACAAGTCCTTTCCATCAGGGTCGAGCAACGTGTGGATCCTGCAGGTGCAGTTCGCTTTCTGAGTGAGAATTGCAACTCCGATCGGGTCGGGCGGGAAGCAAGATGCAGATTGCTGTCTTCAAAGACGCCGTGAATTCCTGTTTGCACTGCCGCGAAAGGCACGAGGTAAGCCCTTGCGAGACCACTTTCACAACGCAACGTGACAATCATGAGAGCAGGATCTTGCGAGGCTGCTACTTCTATGTATGTGTGAAACACAGCCCATGCTTTTAGCCTTGCAAGCTGGATGAGAGATCGGATCCCAACTCTTGAAGGACTTCGTACCGGCGTCTTGAGCAGGAAATTTGACCGATGCTTTCGAACAAAAGACGCCTGCATTTCGCAATGCATGCAAAGGTTGATAATCTCCGCAAGCGTTTCGAACCTGCAACGCGCACACGTTGTGTCTTCTCGCACCTAGCATGCTCGGACACCGAGTCTCATGAGGCCCCCGCCCGCATCGTACCGATCGCAACAGTACATACAGACTTAACTTAGCCTTTCCTGGCTAGAGACTTAGACGTACAAGCTAGATCCGGTCTCGCTTCCCACCAACGAGCTCGCGCACCTGTCGTTCGGGAAGAAACTGAAAGGGACGGTGAAGAAAGGCGCGCGGCTCGAAGATAGAAGATTGGCCTCGCTTACTGATCAACGTGAGACAAGCTTGCCGTAGCTTATCTTTTCCTCAGATGTCATTAGTCTGAATGGATCATCCCTAGGCCAGCGAGACCCTCTCTGAATGATTGAAGTGCTAATCGCTTCGATGCTGACAACCTGTCTGAACTGCGGCACCATTTGTGCGTGATCTTCCGTCCCTTGGGTCTCAGAATGTCGTGCTCGCATCCGTTACCCGAGGCGTCTAACACTGCACGTCACAAACACGCCTTGGTCCAGAGGTAGGCACTCGCTATCTGTCACCGGCTCAATTCCTCTGACCACCTAACACAGGGAAGAGCTAACAACTGGCGCTTCCGAGACTACATCCCGAGCGGATCGTTTCAGCCTTCCGCACTTCCTTCTCGCAGGCCATCATCTGCCTTTGCGGGAACGTCTTCTGCCGAAGTCTTGTAAGTCGGGCTCATGCAAGCGTGGTCAATACAAACAGAGGGCTTTCTGCACTTCTCTTGTTCAGCGGGCTCTGCACTCTCTCGACAGGTTGAAGGGTTTTCAGGTCATCGTTAAGAGGCTGGTGTCTTGCTCAGCGGCGCATTTATTTTTACCTCTGTCGGATCGTAGTCTGCTCCCATTTATAGCCGTCTTTGCAGTCGCGTTGTTGAGAGGTCGCGTCACTGCTTGTCAACGCGTAAATGAGTTGGACGCGAGTTTGCGCGTTCGCGTAAATTGCTCTTCCTTCTCTGCTTGCGTTGGTCTTGGTCGAGCGCGCGCGCACTGTGTGTTGCTCCGTGTTTTTCTCTGCTGCTCATCGAAAAGCGAGCAGAGACATGGAACGAGGGGGAGAGCCTGAGCTCGTGCAGAAGCCCCTGCCTGGTTGGTGGAAGATCGTCGTTGTGTGCGCTCGAATCCATCCCAGATTGCGCAGCCTAAACTCTCCATGCAAGTTTCTACCAACACCCTTTGTCCCTATTCGCCGTCACCCATCTCCTTCTGCTTCTCTTCGCTCACTGACATACTCAACCACAAAGCAAGCTCCTGACTACACGGCCGCAGTAAAGCGACTTCCACCGGCCCGAGTACCACTATACTTCGATACCCTTTCCATCGACTTTGTAGAGGGAAAAAACAACAAGATGAGCCAAGCATACGACGATAACAATAACCTGGACGTCCCCATCTTCCAGGACGACCTCCTTCGAGACAGACAGCGAGTCTTCTCCGAGTTCCTCTCCAAGGACGAATATCAAGATGCTGTTCGCCGCATGTTGAGGATGGACGCTCGTCGACTTATCATCAACATCGACGACTTACGATCTTACAACCGGGAGTTTGCAACGGGCTTACTCAATGAGCCAAACGAGTACCTTCCTGCCTTCGATGCTGCCCTGCACATGTCGGTCGAGTTGGCCGCCAACCCTCTCAAGGACGACACAAAAAACAAACAACACTACATCGGTCTGCGCGGAAGTTTCGGTGATCACCATGTCAACCCGCGTACGCTGCGCAGTGTCCACATCGGCAAGATGATGAGTTTGGAAGGCATCGTCACACGCTGTTCCCTCGTCCGTCCCAAGATCCTCAAGTCCGTTCACTACTGTGAAGCGACAACAAAGTTCCACCAGCGCGAGTACCGTGATGCTACCATGTACGGCACGCTTCCTCCTTCGTCCACTGTCTACCCCACTGAGGATGAAAACGGAAACAGGCTCACAACTGAATACGGCCACAGTCTTTTCCGCGACCACCAGATGATTTCGATCCAAGAAATGCCCGAGCGTGCTCCCCCAGGCCAATTGCCCAGAAGTATCGACGTTGTTATGGACGACGACATGGTCGATCGCTGCAAGCCAGGCGACCGTATCCAGCTCGTCGGCATGTACAGGTCGCTGGGTAACCGTGTCGGCCAAAGCTCTTCTACTTTTCGCACACTCATGATCGGCAACAACATCAACCTTCTCTCCTCAAAAGCTGGTGGAGGCATCGCTCAGGCGCACATCACCGACACCGACATTCGCAACATCAACAAGATTGCCAAGCGCAAGAACGTCTTCAACCTCGTCTCGCAATCGCTGGCGCCGTCCATCTACGGTCACGAGTACATCAAGAAGGCAGTTCTCTTGCTCTTGCTCGGAGGTGAAGAGAAGAACTTGCCCAACGGTACCCACATTCGTGGTGACATCAACATTCTCATGGTCGGTGACCCGTCCACAGCCAAATCGCAGATGCTCCGATTCGTGCTCAACACAGCCCCGCTTGCGATCGCTACCACTGGTCGAGGTTCGAGTGGTGTCGGTCTCACTGCAGCTGTCACAACAGACAAGGAGACCGGAGAGCGTCGTCTCGAGGCAGGTGCCATGGTCTTGGCTGATCGCGGTGTCATCTGCATTGACGAGTTTGACAAGATGAGCGACGTTGACCGAGTGGCCATTCACGAAGTCATGGAACAGCAGACTGTCACCATCGCCAAAGCTGGTATTCACACAAGTTTGAACGCCCGATGCTCGGTCGTCGCAGCCGCCAACCCTATTTACGGACAATACGACGTTCACAAGGACCCTCACAAGAACATTGCGCTTCCCGATTCGCTCCTCTCTCGTTTCGATTTGCTCTTCGTTGTCACTGATGATGTCGACGAGCAGCGCGACCGAATGATCTCGGAGCACGTCTTGCGCATGCACCGCTACTTGCAGCCAGGTCTCGAGGAAGGCACCCCCGCTGTGGACAACCTCGACCAAGCTCTCGATGTCGGTGCTCCCGAAGGTACCGATGCTGATGGCGCTGCTATGCTCGGTGACACCTCTCCGTTCGAAAAATACAACCCTCTTCTCCACTCTGGTGTTACCGGCTCCGGCCGTAGCAGCGACAAGAAGGAAGTGCTTTCGATCGCTTTCATCAAGAAGTACATCCAGTATGCCAAGTCGCGTATCCACCCTGTCCTTACCAAGGGCGCGGCCGAGTGGATTGTCAACGTCTACTCGAACCTGCGTAACGACGAGCTCTCCGGCAATCAGAAGCGCACTTCGCCTCTTACCGCTCGTACTCTCGAGACGCTGATCCGTCTTGCCACCGCGCACGCCAAGAGCCGACTCAGCAGCAAGGTCGAGGAGCGTGACGCCGAGGCTGCTGAGGAGATCCTTCGCTTCGCCTTGTTCAAGGAGGTGCTTGGAGGCCGCAGAGGTGTCAACAAGCGACGCCGAACGGGCAACAACCCTATGAGCGACAATGATGCCGACAACCAGGATGACGATGATGACGACAGCGGAGACGAGGCTGCCCGCACCACTGATGCCAACGCGGCTTACCGCAGCGGACGAAGCGGGCGCGGTGGTGCTCGAGGCGGTCATCGTCGTGGTCAGCGATACGGCGAGGACGACCACAGCAGCGACGATGACGATGACGCGGCGCAACTCTCTTCGCAATGCTCAGCCCGATCCAACGGCGCTTACGCTACAAGAGCTGCTGCCTCGACGCGGGCCAAACCCAAACCTGCCATGGTCGGTCCTGGAGGCATGGACGAAGAGGACTTCGACGACGAGGATGCGCTCGAAGCGATGCGTTCGCTCGACGTCGAAGTGGTGATTCCCTCGCAGCCCATTCAGCAGTCTAGTTCCTCGGCAGGCATCTCAGCACAGAGGACTGAAGCGTTCAAGGAGGCCCTCTCAGACTTGCTCTTCTCGTCCGATGGTCGACTGGCGGAGATGGATGCCATTCCACTGGACGAGCTGCTACCTGTGATGAACGAGGGCCGTCGCACCGAGGAGCTGTTCGACAGCAACGAGGCGCGCCAGGTTCTCGAGCAGATGCACAGGGAGAACAGCATCATGTTCAGCGAGGACATGGTCTTCAAGCTCTGATTCGCTTGTTCATATACCCAGTGATCGGCTTCGACCGTCAAGTCGTCATCCCTCATGTGCTCATTCATGGATCTTTGGTCCTCTCTGTTACCGGCTTTCTCAGATACGCTTTGTAGTCCCATAGTCCCTTGACGTTGTACTCTAATTCCTCGATTCTTGGCTTCGCGATTAACAGTGTCTAAGTCTAATCCTTTGTGTGCATGAGGTAGAACGACAGAACACGGAAACGATACCGGATCGGACGTCCTGACGTCTGAGACCATCAGCTCTAGCATTGGGAGTCATCATCCAGGGTGAGCATGCCAGGATGCGGGTTCTTTCAACGCTTCCAAAGTCATGTGGGAGCGAGGCAGCGGAACGCGTCGAAAGCGTTGCGTTGCGTTGCGTTTGCTCCACATGAAATTAACCGACGCAGCAGCTGCAGATCGGCAGCTGAAATCGCAGTCAAGAGTCCAACAGTCGTGAGTGCCAAAGTGCGAGAGCGCGTCCATCTGAGAGAGGGAAGAGAGAGAGAGTGTGTGTGATGCGGGGATCTTGACAGGCAAAGCATTAACGTATATCACGTAGATGTGGCATTCACGTAGATGAGGCATCAGGGGGACACGCCTGGTACTCCTGATTTCGAAATTTCAAGGCAGCAGCTCCAATATCAATTTAGTACCACGCGTGTCCCCCAGGTCAGACCCTTGGCTGAAATTCGGAATTTTGAAATTTCAAGGCAGCAGCTTCACTACAATTTTGGGCTGAAATTTCTAGGCAGCAGACAGGCAGAAAAATTTGGCAAAGGCTAGCATCCCTCCATCAAAGCCCAATCCTCATCACTCAACATCAAGCATCAACAAACACAACACTGTTCAACATACAGCTACATGAAAGGTGGCATGTGTGGAAGGAACATGGGCTGCTGCCAGTTGGGAAAGGGTGGATCAAGTGTGAGAGCGCTGGAGCTTGCAAGAGAGGGTGGCGGCAGCGGTACCATGTGCATCTGATCATATCCAAAGTATGGTGGAGGTGGTTGTACATTCCATTGCCTTGGACTTGGAGCTCTTGCAGGTAGAACCAGCTCCTCATCAGACTCCTGAGAGTCTTGGGTTGGTAGTATTGTTGCTGGTATCACTGCCTGACTGCTAGCAGCAGGCTGCTTGCCCTTCCCTTTGCTTTTACATGCCTCCTTCTCTGCCACTGTTTTTGCTTGCTTTTCCCGCTCTGCTATCAGCTGTGGCAGATCACTCTGATGCAGAACATGGGCCTGAGAGAAATGGTTCCTGTCACCAGGCAGCAGGTTGCGCTTGTTGGAGTGTGTGGAGGTCAACTCTTCAATGTGCACTTGATCAATGATGTGCTGATTTGAGAGACACTCAGCATACTTTCCAAACTTCTTGATCCACATCTGCTGCTGGTGTTGACTGTCTGCTAGTGATGCTTGCTCTTGCTCATGAATGTCATGAAGTGTTGCAAACATCTGCGCCATTAGCTGCTTGAGCTCTTCTGGAGTTGAGGGTGTTGGTGTGTCTTGCGGAAGAGGGATTGAGGAAGGTGGAGTTGACTCCCACTGCCAGTTTGGCATATGCTGTAGTACTTTTATCCGGGAGATCTTTGAATCAATGCCAACGCTCTTGAATGCCAGCGCTGAAAGGCTGCTTGTGATGACCTGCCTAGCCTTGCTGTACATTCCAATGAAGTCCCTCTTGGTGATGTTGAGATTGGCACCAGCAAACTTGTCAACTTCTTTTGTGAAGGCATTCTGGAGTGGACTAAAGATGGTAACATCCAATGGTTGGAGAAGATAGGTTGCATGCAGAGGCAGGCAAAGGCAGATGATGCGCAACTCCCAAGCATGTTGGATAAAGTCAAGGTTGACATGTGAGCTGTGACCATCAAAGATGACCATGGGTAGAGGAGGATTTCCACATGCACCAATACACTCTATGACTGTGATTGTCTCTTGTGCTCCAGGATGAGACTTGAACCGCATGTTCTTGCCATTCTGCTTGGGGAGAATGATGTTGCGGGCTTGGCTTTGGCCAATCATGAACCCAGTCTTGTCCATGTTGTAGATATTCTCAGGAATGATCTTGTATTTGGCAATGGTCTTCTCCAGCAGGTCAAAGTACTTTTCCACCAGGTCCGGATCACCAGCAAGTGCCCTCTGAGCATCTATTGTGTGGGAGTAGTATGTCCTGAGCTCTGGATGCCTATTATTGAATGCTGCAACCCAGTTTGGGCCTAGCGTCAGATGATTGTTGTCATTCTGCTGCTGTAGAAGTTGTTCACCCAAT
The DNA here is from genome assembly GCA_022963135.1 of Ustilago loliicola. NCBI lineage: Eukaryota > Fungi > Basidiomycota > Ustilaginomycetes > Ustilaginales > Ustilaginaceae > Ustilago > Ustilago loliicola. The sequence continues at coordinate 899,095 of JALCUU010000013.1, read as the reverse complement.
GCCTTCAGCTCTTGCGGTGTGACTGGGAATCCAAACTTTGCTTGCTTGCCAATATGTTGCACCAAAAGGTTCTTGGTGTCAGGTGAAAGGGCCTGTAGGTCACCAAAGGCCTCTGAGTGGCTCTTTCTACCCTGCTTGTGGCCATAAAGTGTGCGGTAAGGGATAGCATGGTGATGGGCGGCAGCCTTGAGATCTTTGAAGTGGCCTTCCTCAACAGCAAGCAAAGCTGATTGAATGTTCTCTTCCTTCAGATCTCTCTCTGCCTTCAGATGCATCCTAGCTACCTTCTTACAGGGTGAGATGTTGACCATGGTGTTCTGTACAGGTGATTGATGATGGAGATGATGTGTTGGTGGTAAGAGAAGTGAGACAAAAAATTGACTGAATTATTGCCTTAGAAATTTTTGGTGGAGGGGGACACTAAAATTTGGCTGGGGCTTTTTTCTTGAACACCCTAACCCTGATGCCTCATCTACGTGATATACGTTACTGTAGACACTCAAGCCACGCCCAGAACGACACAGGCCTCGCGACCCTGACTTGAGCTTTCTTTCCTCATCCAAGCCTATTGAGATCAACCTTTACCCTTCACTACCTCAATCTTCCAATCTGCTTCGTCCGACTTGTTCATGCCTACTGCTGCGATCGTTGCCTCAACACAAGGATCACATCTGAACAAGGTCATCATTTCCTCGATACTCATACTCGCTTCGCTGCCAACTGACCTTCACGACGGTTCGCAGCCATGACGATGGCTCTGCCTTCCATCCTGGGAGGCGCTACCCTGCCACAAACTACACCATTACGCTTGGATCTCGATGATCCAGAGCAGGCCATCTCCCAGCTCAAAGCCATCCGAAACTCCGTCATCGGCTCAAGAACTAAGAAGTCTAACTTGGTTCATACTGGAATCATTGAACAGCTCGTCCAGCTTCTACAGATCGACCTCGACTCAACACCCTACGCCTCCGACCTCGTCAGCCTTTCTGCTACTATTGTTGCGTCGCTCGCCAACTCTCCAGCACAGGCAACCTTGCTTCAGCTTATGCGCTCTGGCACCCACGATGCTCTCCTCCTCTGCCTGCGCAACCTGAGTCAAGAGCTGAGCCGATCCAAAAGACACGTCCTCGACCAGCGTCCTGACTCGTTTGACGCACTGAGGCTGCTAGAGTCGGTGCTCAGAGCATTGCGATCCATCCTACTGTCTGTCGCAGATCAACTTTCAGCGAGCCCGCGATGGGGCATCGGCTCGAGTTGGGGCACAAAAGCAGCAAGCTCCGGGGTCTCGATCGCTCGTCTCGGCTCGAACGTGGCTGCTTCCAAGATCTTTGGCAAGAGCAGTCGTGACTCTTTCTCCGCCGGCACATCTCCCGTTCAGGACATCCTCATGAGCAGCGCCACCCACGACAATCTGCGGGCGAAGGTCAAGCAGGAAGAGCTCGAGAGTGAGGTGCAGCAGCAGAGGCAACTGCGTCGTCTGTCAAGAGTCTTTCTAGCTCAGGTTTATGACCCATTGAATCTACCCATCTTGCTCGGACCCCTTTTCATGTGCTCAATACCTCAACAGCAAAGTTTCACAGCACGCTCGACCTCTGCTCACCCATCCAAAGCCTCTTCGACAGCCGGAAATGCTGAAACAGCCACACAACCTGGCCCTTCGCATCAAGGGTCTGCGGCCGGACCATCGTCGACTGAGGCGGCCGTCGACGTTGAGGCCCTGCCAATGACAGTCAAGACCAAGATCCTCAGCGTGGTCGAGATGATCTGCGCCATTCTTTCCAGCACCATGTTCATTCCAGGATACAGCACAAACCCAGACAGCGACGTGTCAGGCTCACTCTCAGAGCAGATTGTGCAGCGGCGTGAACGTATCCTTGCTTACAGTCTTAGTGACAGTCCCTTTGCACCTGGGTCGGCCGTTGAAATGGCATCACGAGGTCGTAGCGAGTCAGTATCACGCCGCCGTGCATCCTCACAACTGCAAGCTGAAGTCATTCGCAAAGGTTCGCGCTCCCGCTCGCGCATGAAGGATGCCGAGAATGCTGGTACATTTGACGCTCCTCCTCTGCCGCCATGGAATGAAGACGGAAGCGATGGCCTGCATGCAGAATCCAACCTCGCCGTCTCTGACCCGGCTTCGATCCTCAGCGTGCTTGTTGCGGCTGCTGAATGTGGGTTCGCCAAAACGCAGGAAGCAGCGTTGTATTGTTTGGCAGAGATCACTCGCGATGAGCCAGAGGCGTCATTGCGGCTGTTCCGATGCACATCGCCTTCAGGCATGATTCCGACCTCGGTATTGCTCAACCTTCGCCAGACTAGCAGCGCCAACGTCAGACTCGCCGCGTTCTGCTGTCTCGCCAACATCATCAAAGTCCACCCTTTCACAGCGAAAACCAACCAATGCGTGCTCGAAGTGCTCATGGAGCTGCTCGATCATACTCCGGCCGGCATTACCCAATCTAGCGCAGCCGCTCCTGCATCCCAGCTACAGACGACTAGTCAGGTTGAGATCCAGATCCAAGCAGCATTTGCCATTGCACGCCTGGTCGCAGATAATGTTACCTTGCAGAACCTGGCGACCGAAAGCTATAATGCTTTGTCGAAGCTAGCGCAGCTTCTCGATCGAGCATGCACGCGATGCAGCCAGCCTCCTGGTGGTGCAAAGACAGACCGAGCCAGTGCAGCAACGACGTTCTTGGGCAACATCGCAGTCAAGACCACTCGATCGGATGCGACGGTGGGAGTCGCACCCCCGACCGTAGACGAGTCGGCTATTAGGCTCCGAGAGGCGTGTCTGACTGCACTTGCAGCCTTGACATTTCAACACGACGAGCCCAGACGCAAGCTGATAGATTCAGTTCAGCCGGCTGTGCTGCCAATGGTGGTGTCGAGTATCGGCTTCCCTGCGTTGGGAGTCAGAGTGGCTGCATGTCGTCTCACACGAGCACTTTCACGAAGTCTGTCAATCTTGCGGACATCCATCGTTGATGTTGGCGTTGCGCCAAAGCTCGTGGCCCTGTTGCAGGATCCAGATGAAGAAGAGGTCGTCAAAGTAGAAGCAACAGCTGCGATCTGCAATTTGGTGCTCGACTTCAGTCCGATGAAGAAGCTCATACAGGAGCTTGGTGGTGTCGACAGTCTCGTCAAACTTGCTCACAATGGCGGTGCTTCATCAGCATCCTCACGCAGCGCAGAGGAAGAACGATACTACATGTTGTCCACGACCGCCACCATGCCCAGCAACAGCAGCACCTCAGGCAATCCCAAGGATCGCGCCGGCCGTCTCTCACGCAGCAGTCTATCCGGCTTCCAACAACTTCGCCTACACGCTCTCTGGGCGCTCAAGAACCTCCTCTCGCACTCCGACACAGCACTCAAAAGCGACGTCATGTCTAAACTCGATTTCTCCTTTATTGCCAACCTCTTGGACTCACCAACTTGCGAGATGGTATTCAAAGAACAAGCACTCAACATTCTTCGCAATGCTGCGGCCTCCAAGGAGTGCGACGTGGCGTTCATGGTTGACGGCATGGGTGGAGGTGTTCAACTCATGCAGCTTCTCGAAAAATGCATCTGGGATGGTCGTGAAGCAGGCGAGCCCGGGGCAGCGGTTATTGAACAAGCTGCATTCGTTCTAGTCAACGTCGCAACAGGCACAGATGAACACAGAACAACACTGTTGAGGACACCAAACATTATGGATGCATTGGCGTTCTTCTGCAACCATCCGTGGAAGGATGTCCGTGTAGCCGCGGCTAGGTGCGTGGGCAATCTCCTGGCGAGGTCAAAAGGTGCAAGTGCGACAAGCACGCTGGCTATGGTTGATACTGCGGATGGCGGGACGGGAAGTGGCGGGTATTCGGATCTGTGTACAGAGGCAAAGGCTAGGATGGCAAGGTTTGGATTGGATGTAAAAATGAGAGAGTTGGCTCAGAATGATCCTGAATTGGATGTGAGGGAGCGGGCAAAGTCGGCACTGAATAAGTTGGGGATTGATCTCAGGTCCATCTAAGTCTACGCAACGCTGATAAAAAAAACAAGTTCCTTGGCGACTTATTTAAAATTCGTCTGGAATGAGCATTCGTATCCGATTTCCTTGCAGTCAGTCGGATGCCACAATGTATGTTCTGGAATCATGTGTATTCGAGGCACCGTGAGGAAGCAAAATATATAACGTGACTGCGAGTGTTTTACTTCTTGTCCTTGGGGTCCTCCTTTGGCTTAGGTGGGGTGAGCTTAAAAGCGTTAGGCTTGTAGCTCTCACCCTCACCGACCTGCTCCCATGGGCTGTTAGCCTCGAAGTTCCTGAATGCCTGTGTAAGCTGCAATGGCTCCGAAACGACACGCTTCTTCTCCTCGTCGTATCGGACCTCGGTGTAACCTGTGAGAGGGAAGTCCTTTCGAAGAGGGTGACCTTCAAAACCGTAATCGGTCAAGATACGTCGCAAATCAGGGTGGCCGATGAAGAAGACACCGTACATGTCCCAGATCTCACGCTCGTACCAGTCGGCAGATCGGAAAACGGCGGTGGCGGAAGGAACGGGGTGGACCTCATCGGCGTAGGTCTTGACACGGATACGTGCGTTGTACTGAACGGAGAGGAGGTGGTAGACAACCTCGAAACGCTGCGAGCGGGTGGGGTAGTCGGCACCGCTAATGTCCATGCATGCGCGGAATTGAGTTTGAGTGTGATCGCGGAGGAAGGTCAATGTGGGGATGATGGCGTCGGGTGCAGCGTAGAGGGTGAGCTCGTCCTTGACGACGCTGAACTGCTGAATGAACTTGGGAAGGCCTGTCGTGTCAATGGATAATGTGGGTGTCGGTTTAAGAGTCGATGCAAGCGTGTGATTCCAGTTCAATGTTTCCGCAACAGGTCAAATGGGGAAAAGTCCAGGTCAGTAAAGATGGTGAGCCGCGAGTTGAATCAGGCTTTGTATCGTGTGTACATACAAGAAGTGATGTAGCTGCCAAAGTCGTGCAAGGGACCTGCAATCTCCTTGTACTTGTCTACTGGGTTGGAGCCTGCAGGCTCGGTGAAGGGGCTGACAGGGTTGACACGGTCACCCTTTCCATCTCCCTGAATAGTAGGTCGAGCCGAGGACTTGGCGACAGATGAAGAGAAAGCGCGGATGCTGAGAGGAGCTGCTGAAGCCCTCAAGCTGCTGGATGTGGCGTTCCTGGCCGAGACGGCGCGGAAGAGAGTGCTGGAGGCGAGTGAACGGGCCGACATGATTGCGTGATTCACCGTGGTATCGAGTTGCAGAAGTTGCCGATCGAACACTGGGTGAAGATGAGGGTTTGTGATACGATGATGGTGATGGCCGACGAGGTGGAGAAGAATATCGACCTCGAAGGCGGCGCTCTGGACATTCTGATGACAAATTGGAGGCAGATGGTACACTGCGCTGCTGCCTTCAAAGACGATCGCAAACGTATCTTCGCCTGCCAGATCGGCTCCGAGATTTTCTGCTCAATTTTAACGGCCGACATACACAGGGTCTAACACGTTTTTTTGAATTGTTCGGATATCGGGTAACGGACAAGGCGCGAAGTTCCACTTTCTCTTGTAAAATATTGAGTCGCAACTGAGTGAAATTACTTGAGAGTGAATCGGGAAGTGCACTATTTATACATAACTGGGGTCGCTGTGTAGCGCCTATCGCTGTTGGAGCGAGGTCAGTGCATGGAGAATCGGGGAGACACGTCGGGGAAACTATCGGGGAAACAATTTTTACTCGAACAAAAAAAGGGTACTAGAAACTAACATCTCTCACTACTGATGGTGGAGAACATGCAAATCAACCTCTGACCAGACCTTACACTACACGTCCAAGCACAAAGAACGACACCTCTTCCTTCAACTCACCAGCACCGCCTTTCGAGGTATTCCGCACTGTTGCATTGAAAGGCTTTTCCGATTCCGGCTCTTCTCCACAGTCAGACGTGATGGCAAGAGGACGAGGACGCGCCTCGAACGGGTCCACCACTTCCGAGGTGCCAAACCCAGAACCATCCACATCTGCTGCCGTATCAACTACGAACGGCAACGGTGACTTTGACAAAGCCACACCACTTGCGGGCCCATCACGAGACACTTTCGCCTATCACGCGGTCGAGCTAGCCCCGACAGATGCTCTTCCATACTTTGACCGGGATCTGGAATTGCAACCCGGCCTCAGATCCAGAGTCGATGCATTGATAGCAGAAGAGCAAGCAAGCATGACGCCGATCGACCCGTCATCTTCATCACGTCTCCCACCCGCATACGAGCTCTTCAGCTCACGGCCCGACCTACGAGCAGAGCTCGAACGCGTCGCTTCCGGCCAACCCTCTTCACACACCCTTGATACCCAAAGATACACTCTTCCAGCACCAGAAGAAGGCGAAGCTGCGCCAATTGAAGCATGGCAGGCAGCAGTCGACAGTGCACATGCTCAACTAGGCCACATGGATGTACGACTCAAGAACATCGAGTTGCTCAAAAAGTACGGAAGTAACGCATGGAGACTATCCAATTTCCAGCAAGAACTAGACATCAGGCTGCTATCAGAACAGGTAGATGCTATCAAAGGCGAGACAAACCAGATCAACAGACTCAGGCAGAAGGATCAGACGGAAGCAGGCTCGAAGTTGGCAATCCTGGAGAAAAGATGGACAGAGCTCATCTCGCGAGGATTGCAGTTGGAGGTGGCCAATGTCACTACGCAGAGCGAGATTGATGCTTTGCGGAATAAGAAGCGGAAGCTAGAGACGCAGCTGAGCCAGCTCGAATGAGCAGTCTCCCTGACAGCCTGAAGCTGAAACCTTCACGGAACCCCGTTCACTATCTCACGCCATATGGAATTCCCTTGCGCCTCAGCCAGCATCCTTGGACTTGGCCGATCATTGTATTTGTATATTGCATCTCAATCATTAGTAAACTGCCTCGAAGGATCTTCACAAGAGACTACTGATGCCAATCATCCCATCATTTGTCCCGCTGCATCGAGTGTGAGGAAGATCAGATGAGCAGCAGCGCGAAGAAGTGTGGATTTCCGCGTTCCGAGAAAAAGCACCAGAAAAGGGAAGTTGCAGCAATGCAAACCTAAGCAAGACATTCCTATCTTCCTAACACTTCAGCCCCCGGATCAACACACTCCGACCACCTTCATCCTTGTTGTGGCAGAAGATGGCGTCTCTGAACGTAAATGACAGGTCAATGCAGGCCAGCTCATCCAGCTCAGCCGAAGCGTCGACCAGCTACAAAACACAGCTTCCCGACAAAAAGACCTTCATCGCAACGCTCTCTGGAGGCGCATTCGTTGTCGGCTTGACAGGTGCTACCATCTATGGACTTCGAAAGGCTCGATTACAAGCTCTCAAAGAAGCGCAGGAGCTTGCACAGGCTTCCGTAGCCTCCTCACAACAAGTGTCGACAACGTCTGCTGCGTCATCAGCAGCAAGTGCTGCTGCACCATCAGTTTTGCGAGGTCGCCCCACAGCATCAGCTTCTGCGGCAGCGGCAATGGATTCTCAACCTACATCGAGCGAAAGTGTGGAAGGAGAAGCAAGTGGGTCAAAAAGTGCGCTTGCTCTGTTCAAGCAGATGAACTCTGCCATTCTCAACCCGTCAAAGCGAGAACAAGCAGTTCTGAGCGACTCGAGCTCGAGAGTACCGAAATCAGTATTCGATGACGAGACGGGGGCGCTGCCAAGCGTCCTTCGTAAACGCAAAACCAGCCCCGCTACCTCTGCAGCTGCGTTAGCTTCTCGACAACCAGCACCGGCCTCGATCCTCGCATCTTCACCACAGCTTCCTCACCTTTCCAGCAACGGCGCAGGTAGCTCAGCAGCCACGCTTCCCAACCCAAACGAGACCAAGATCGACTACAGCGAAATGGACTCCACTCTTGACTTCCTTGGTCTCTCGACCCCTGTCCCTCTGGATGAGCAGCAACGGCTCAAAGCCCTTGAAGAACAGGCCAGCGCTGAGCATGGCCCAACCAGCTTCTTCCAGTCTCCCGTTGGACTCTCTTTGAAGGCGTTCTTCATTGCTACATCTATCGTTACCATCTCAACACTTGCAACAGTAGAAGTAGCCAAGTGGACACTCGACGTGAAAACGATGGACGAGTTCGTGGTGGCTATGACCAGGATCATCCCCAGCAGACGCAGTGGAGAGGTGAGTCTGGAGGGTGCAGCACCGCATATGCGTGTACGTGATCGCGAGGACAACATACCCGGATCCTCGGTCAGGGAAGGTGTAACAGCGCCAAAATCTGTCGACCAAGCATTCACAGACCTAAGCAATGCTTCGAGCTTTGAAGAATGGGTTTCCACCCTCAAATCACAACTCGACACCGAACGAGACTACGAAGTGCAACGTCGATTTGCCGGCGTATCCGCATCCAACGATTCCATCTCTTCAACTTCGTCTCGATCCTATTCCGTCCACTCGCCGCTCGAGTTTGAGGATTTGGAAAGGAACACAGCCGAATCAATGTCATTCTTCCGCTCTGTACTCGCTATCTCTCCCGTCCTCCCCACAACCGCTTTCGGCCTAGGTCTCGTCTCCGGCGTGCTCACCTCAGGCAAAAGAGCCGGGTTGGTGTTCATGGCCGAAAACGCTCACCGCCTCCCAGATACAGTGCAGGGCTGGTACTTCTACTCCAAGACCAAGAACTACAAGGTGATGCTCGGAGCGGCAAAAGGTGGTCTGAAGCAGGGTGTCAGGTTGGGAATCTGGACTACTGGATTCTGCTTTGCCGAACGACTCGCCGAACTCACGAGGGCAAGTGTGCAGAAGCAGTTTAGCGGTGGTAAGAAAGGATGGAAAGTGCTGGGTCACTGGACAGATGGTGCGCTGGCCGGTGTGTTCACAGCAGGAGCTGCTACAGCGTTGTATAGACTACCGAAAGCTTCGGCGATGAGAGTGTTCCAGTTGGGACTGTTGGCGGGTGCAAGTACGGGCGGAATTCGAGATTTGCAGGAGAGACTGGTGCATAGGGAGATTGGGGGTGTTGCTAGTCACACTTGATCACGGAGCAATCGCATTTGATGAAACTCGATGCCATTTGCATACTTGCAAAGCTTGATTGCGATGCCGTTGTGCGTGAATGTGGATGCGAAAGAATCTAAACCTGAAAGCATGGAAAGGGCGCAGTGCGGCTAATAAGCAGGGCGAACATCGCTCTCCTCTGCAGCGAATTGAAGCGTTCTGCCCGAACGAAGGTATTGGTCGGCAGCGTCGTTAGGCACAAACGTCTCGGTGAGCTTGTCCTGTCGCTGCTCTTTCTTGCGCTGTGTGTTGATGCCATATCGTTCATCTCGTTCCTTGATCATCTTCTCGGGAACGCCGTCGTATTTGGGATCGATGGGCATCATGAGCTTTGGTGGGCCCATGGGAACGGCCGACGAAGTAGGATGCCAAAGGTGACTGCAACATGAATTTCAACGCAGGAATTGGTCAGCTTCAGAATACGCTCAAGTGGGTGCCAAGAGCGGTCGTGGATACTCACATAGCCTTTCCGTAGAGCTTCTTGATCTTGCTCAGGGCAGCAAGCTCAGCCGCATCAGGTACAGCACCACCCGTTGCGCCCGCTCCAGCAACAGCTTTGACCGCATCCTCGGCACTCTTGATCGCTCCCGCTGCAACTTCAGCGACCAGACCTGCCCTCAGGCTGATGAGAACAAGCGAGCCGCCCATCACCTCATGCACATGTGAATGCCAGTACTTTTTCTCGTCCTCTGGTAGCTGCAAAAACACCTCCTCTGAGACCATGTATTCAACTCCGATGAGCTTGGCATCAGTTTCGTCTGATTCGTAGATGAGACATTGGAAATGGTCGCCCGAAGAGTTGCAGGAGCAGTAGTGAACCGAGGGTACAATTTCGCCTCGATCGTCAGCCACTACGTGGTATGCGTGGAGCGCTTGGTGGATCTTTTCGACCGGCGCGAATCTGTTCACCATTTTCTCGGATCGTGCTTGAGCTGAGATATCAGCGAGAGTTGATATTGGAGTCAGTGTTGGTGATGGTCTTCATCCTACGCAAGCCTGGTATATAAACGTCACATCCACTCTGGTCCGTACAAGGGACCAACCAGGGCTGAGCCTCAGTCATCACGATCACAGAAATGTCAAGCCTGAGTTGTAGCCATAATAATGTCGTGAGTATCATCCGAATGAACAAGGGTCCAGGAGGAGGAGCAAAAGATGACGAATCGTGATGAGTAATTTCTCTCCACTGTGCAGCCGGCCTTTTGCACGGCACCAACACTGGAGCTGCGAAGGCAGCTTGGCCATCCGAAGATGCCCCGAACTGCAAGAAGGGTTGGATGCACGCTCGGAAGCGATTGAGTCACATGTGATCGGTCAGGATTGGGCAGACAAACACACTCTTTTGTTTTGGTGCGGAGCTGAGAACACAGGAAGGGAACGCAGGGAAGCGCGACAATGAAACATGAACTCGCGGAGGCGAAACATGTGCATCTTTTAGTGTGGTCTGTTCTGCAGCATGTGCAGCTGCAGCCTTTTTGGTCGACACGATGCAAAAGCGTGTCTTGGGTGTCGCCAGGTGCACCTTGCCTGACTGCGAGGGCCATCGACAAGCCAGAGCTGAGGGTGGCTGTCAAGCTTCGGCAGTAGCGCTCTTGTGATTGATCTTCGGCGGCCGCGTTCCGAGCAAGAGAGCTTCGCGCAAGAAAGCTGCAACGCAACAGGCAGCCACACAGCTTGCAAAGGCATTTTCGATCGAACTCGCTCTCAGTCCTGCTTCCGAATTGGTAGCAGCCACACTCGAAATTGAGCCGCTTCAAGATTGCCAATTTAGAGGTGCATCATGAGTGCGCTAGGATGTTGCTCTTCTCGATGTCAAGCTTGCGTTGATCTCTGGATTGTGCTCCGTCAGCGCCAGTAAAGCGGAGACCCGCCGATTGCCTGACTACGCCAATCTCTTGGAGCGATGTCATGAAAAAGGTGTCAGCACGAAGTGCATTGCTTCGATTCCATGCAGTGGACATGTCTCGATTCGGATACAATTCGGCTCAGATTCCGCACTATGCACCACCTCTATCACAATCACATTTTTCCGTGTAGATCACAGATCGTAAGAATCTCAGCAAACGACTGAAATGATCGTTGGGATCTGTGTATGACTGGCTTTGTTCTCGCATTGTATTGCTGTGGATCCCTGGCGAGCGAGCAGAGAGATGGACAGCGGACGGGCATTCGCGGGAAGCGGCACGCCAGTTTCGACAGCCCAACTTGTGGGTTGGAGTTTCGGCTGTTCCGATTTCTGGTTCCTTTTTCTCTTTGTTCCAGGTCTAGACCGCTGTTGTGGCCTCTGCGACCTGTGTGACTGTTTCGACACTCCCGTCTTTGACTGACGTCGATTTAGAATTGCGGTGCAGCAAACTGAGCTTTTTCTGCTGTACCCCATTTCCACTTTGCTACACTTACACTCAGGCTCAAGCTCAAACTCGTTGGTCAAGTGCGTATCGACCCTGAGCCGCTCATCTGCCCCACCAGTTTTGCATCTCTGAACCCTGTGCATGACCCTTCCGCTAAGGAGACTGCCGCAATCTTCATTATCGACACCGAATCGGCCCGGCCTTGCAGTGTTTAGCATGCCGGTTGCTGCGCTTTGCATTTCACTACTGTGCGCCTTCGGCTCCGCCTACTGAGCTCTATCGAGCAATAAGGGCCAAATTCGTGGTGTCGAAGCTGATCATATGGAGCAATTGACAAGGTTGAATTTCGGCCAACGTTACTGTGGCAAGCGTATCTCCGCACTCGATTTTACGTTCATATCCGCACGTCTCTCTCGAATCTTGAATTGCCTCTGGCCTCGACATCATTGCTCTTCTTGCTCCTCACCACCTTCAACTAACATCTTGTCTCCCGTGCTTCATCTCAGCAGCTGCCTTTCCAGCCATACCTTACAACCGCAACATGATGTGTTGATTCGACGTCCTTGCGCTAAGAGCCTCACTACAGCACCCGCCACTCATGCACTCATCCAGCTGACACCATGCCTTCTCCAGGCCTTCCTCATCGCCAGCTGCGCCCGCCATCGTCTCACTTGATGTCGGGCCCTCCACCTTTGCCGCTGCGTCGTCCATATCACGACCCTCACTATGATTCGCACTCAAGATACGCAGAACATCCACCCCATCACCCGCCTTACCCCCATCACCATGCCGCTCATGTCAACCCACCGCCATCTCATGAGCGAACAAGCGTGATGCCGTCCACATCGGCTGCTCCTTCGGACAACGCTGCTTATGTACCGCACCCTGCGACCAGCAATCTGCCGCCGTCTGTACAGCGACCCATGAATCTGCTCGTGCCAGAACAGCAGCTTCAGATGGCAAACATTCATCGTTTCACCCCCTCTTGCTCGCGTTGTCGTCAGAAAAAGCTCAAATGTGATACCAACCTTCCATGCAACCAGTGCATTGCCAAGGGGATTCATGACGAATGTCGCAAGGACTCGAGAGTACCTCGTGGTAGAAAGCGACCCAAGCTAGCATCAAACTCCTCCGACAAGCCCGAAGACGAGATTGCCTCTCTTCGCAAACGAGTCAAGGAGCTCGAGGATATGATGGCTCGACAAAACAGACGCAGCTCGTCCTCACAGCCTCCTTCTCCGTCAGCCAGTCATCTTCCCTCCGACAAGCCATCAGCTTCGTCACGTAAACTCGACACCAGTTCGCCCGGGTCGCAAACAACAGCACCTTCCGACGTTGGCCGCAGCGCCTCGCGAGACGCTTACAGTCCTGCAGGTCCCTCCACAGAATCTGATGACGAGGAGCCAGGAGAAACTGAGAATTCGCTCGTTACGCTTGAAAAGCTCGCTGCTTCCGATCCTCACGTCAGTGAGCCCGGTCATGGCAAAGCCGTCGGCAAGCAAATCAACAATGTCCTGCCAAGCAAGATCTCACGCGATGGCCCCAACACCTACTATACCCAGCCAGCCGTGCTGCACGAACGCATCGAGATTCTCATGCTCGCAAAGAAACTGGTCCCACACAAGGACATCGTAGACGCGCTCATCCACACCTTCAATGCTCGTTGTCACAACCTGGTTGGACGGATTGTTCACATGCCTTCGTTCCGCAGAGACATTGACTACTTCAACAACTCCACTGTCGAAGAATTGTTGACCTCGCCACTCGACGTGTATGATCTTTCTCGCTATCTCATGGTGCTCCGTCTTGGCATGCGCTTCTACCCATGGAAGGGCGGTATGTTTGTCGACGATACTTCACCTGAGTTCATTGCCGTCAATGCACTCAAGAATCGAGGAGATGATATTTCGCTACAATGGCTCAATCTTGCCAAGCGCACTTTGGCTGCCGATCGCACCTTCAGTCTCGGCTCGCTCGCCGCTATCCAGACGGCGCTTTTCATGATCTTAGACGGTCGTGACTCCCCCACATATCTCAGGATGCTGCTGCGCATTTCGATTCAGACAGCGCTCGACATGGGTCTGCATCGTCTCGGAAACGCCATGCCTTCACCCAAGAACCCAGAGGAGGACATTGTACGTCTTGAGACGGGTGTGCGCATCTGGTGGTACCTCGTCGTTAAAGATTGGTGCTCAGCGCAGCGCGAAGGCGCCTATACCATTCACCCCTCGCAGATGACCACTCGCCGACCCCTTCATACCACAGACGCCCGCCTTTCCGAAGGCCGAACCGACCAAGTCTCACTCGATAAATACTGCGAGATCAGCTACACTTTATGCCAGATCCAACTCGCCAACATCATCCGTGAAAGCATCGACCTGCGCAACGAACAAAGCACCCTCGGTGGTGCCTACGACGTCATCTCGCCCAACAACAAGAAACTGCTGCACGTCAAGTTCGAGACCTTCCTCACCGACTTGCCTCCATTCTACCGGCTGGACAGTAGCGAGATGCGACCAGGCGTGCTTGCAGTGCAAAGATGTCTCTTGCATCAGCAGGCGTTTGATGTGCTGCTCAAGCTCAATCGCAAGAGTCTGTCGTCTTACAGCGAGAGAGCGACTTGCACGTTGTTGGCAGAGCAAATCGTTTCTACACAGAAGCTGTTGCGAAGTGTCTGTCCTGTGATTGACGGGTTCTGGGTCAACTTTTTGCATCTGTTCGGTGCTACGCTGACGCTGACCATCTCGCTGCTGTTGGATGAAGACATTGATGCAAAGACGAGGGAGAGGCGTCGTAGCAAAGTTAATTTGGCGTTGACGACGATACGTGAGACGCCAGCTTCTGATCGTGGTAGTCGGATTATCGAGATCCTGCTTGCGGAGGAACAGAAGCAGCGGGAAAGCGAACAGCACGATCCTGATGCGAAGGCAACAAGACGTCCGCTTGATTTGGCGTCTTTGACTCGTCGCATTGTTACTCAGAGCTCTGAGTGGGGCGATCTTCCCGCGCCTGTTACTCTGCCCATCGAAAGCACCGGTACAGGAGCTGCTAGCACACTCTGGGACAAGACACCAGACGAATCCGTAGTTCCCACCTTCGCTTCTTCCTGGGGTATCACCTCAACCGACCTCACAGACCCAACCGGTATTATATCCAGCTTCAACCCTCCCCTCGAATTTTCTAGCAACGGCGTCTACACCGGCGATCCGTACATGCAAGACCGACGTACAAGACCATATCAGCACTCTTTGAGGCCTTGGGCTGAGCCCACATCTTCACACGGGCAGCAAGCTGGGGGAGCGGCGGCAAGTCAAAACAGTCTATGGGACTGGGTTTTCTCTCAAGCTGCGTTGCTGGGCGGGCCTGAACCGCCTACTGAAGGACCGCCTGGTGTCCAAGGGTTGGGCAAGGGAAAGGCTAGCCCTCACAATGTGCCATCACAGAGGCAAGCAGCGTCGAATAGCAATGCTTCATCTTCTCGCTCCCCATCGGTCCTCTCGCGCGCCGTGCAGCCAGCGCCGGGTGAGGCAGGCAGTGCGAATGGGAGTGCAAGGTTCCCGCTCAGTTCGGAGGCTGTGATCGATAGGAGGGCGAGGCATTTGTATCCTCAGGACCGTCGCTGAGATTGCTATGCCGAGGATTTCCCACTGCTGCTTTGGCTCGCCTCTCGTAACTCACCATGTTGGGGTCTCTCAGGGCTCCTTGGTCTGTTTTGCTTTATTCCTTGTATTCTTAGTGTAATCTAGAACCTGACAGATCGTCGCTCTTTTGTGGGTTGTGTGTCAAATTGAGGCCGTGGAGCGGCTTCGTGAGGGACCAGCGAGACACAAAGATGCGAGTTCACAACACAACCTGCGGTCACATTCGGCAGCAAATAAATACCGAAAACGAGCGATTAAGCCGATTGGGAGCAGATGACGTTAAGTTAATAAACATGGAGAGAGCGGGAGGGGGGTCTGTTTGACGATTCTTCCGGGGACTTAGAAAGGTGGTGGTGATGATGGGAGGGGACTTTGTACGAAATTTGGGGATTGTTTAGCGAGCGTTTGCGCCGCCGCTCTTTGTGATAGCAACAGCAGCGAGGACTGCTACACCTAGGAAACCGATTGCTGCTGGAAGAGCAAGGTCTTTTGGCAGTACTCCGAATAGCAATTCTTCTTCTCCTGCCTGACTCTTCTTCTTAGGAGCAGATGTGGATTTGCGTTTGGTGGCGCTTTCTTCCTCCTCATCGGCGTTGTTGGCTTCCTGGTCTTCCTCCTCGGCCACGCTCTGGAGTTGAGCTTCGACTGCTTCGCGTCGT
Source organism: Ustilago loliicola (assembly GCA_022963135.1). Classification (NCBI taxonomy): domain Eukaryota; kingdom Fungi; phylum Basidiomycota; class Ustilaginomycetes; order Ustilaginales; family Ustilaginaceae; genus Ustilago; species Ustilago loliicola. The sequence goes on along the minus strand of JALCUU010000013.1, from coordinate 883,407 downwards.
TTCCTTGCTGCTGCGGATCCGGTTTGTGTGGAGTTGGAAGCAGCAGCAGCAGCAGCAGCAGCAGAAGAGCTAGCGCGGGCCGAGGCTTCCTCCCAGCCACGTCCGCCTTGTAGGAGGAGTACGACACGGTCACGGCCTTGCTTGCGTGCAACTTTGACTGCGTCTTGAACATCGCCATCGGCTGTGATTAGGACTACATCGTCTTCGTCATCGGTATAAGCTAGTTGGAAATCGTTTGGATCCGGAACTTCTGCTGCACTGGACGAGGTTTGAGGTTGGGCATCGCCGTTCGCTTCGCCATTCTCCAGTGCGGCGGCGGAGGAGGATGCAGGAGCAGGCTCGAAGAAGGGATCTCCGCCGAGCTTGATGCATACAATCTCACGGATGGTTTCGTAGCTGTCGTAACGTGCTTGGAATCGATGAGTCCTGCCGGAGGGTGTGACAAATTTAAACAAGTAGGTCCCGTCATCGGCTTCAACAGCTGCTGAGGAGGGAAGACCAATGGCACTAACGCCATCATCGCCATTGACTGGATGACCAACAGCACTGGCCGAATCGTTAGGGTGCAAGTCGGACGAGATATCGGCAATACCGGCACCAAGCTTGCTAGGTGTCGGGGGAGATTCGAATTGGCTTTCCGAGTGACGCATGCTTCCTGAGACTGCGGATTCGTCATCACCTGCAATAGAGTTGGACTGGCCGAACGAGTTCCAGAATCGGTTCCACATGGGTCCACCGGCTGCACCACCGTCAGCGCCGCCCTGTTCGTCGTTCATGCTATTGATCTGTTCGAGTGTAGCGTAGGTGAGCTTGAGAACATCGACGATGCCGACAAGACGGCTGTCAACATCAACGACGGGAAGGTTGAGGTATCGACCGTCGTGCATCTTGCGAAGGGCCTCTTGGATGGTAAGCGAGGGAGGAGCTGTGTCTGGGTGAGGAGTCATGACACGGACCACCGAGCAAGTCTTGGGGTCAAGACCGGCAGCAATGACACGCAGAACGACGTCCTTTGAGGTGAAAATACCGGCGATCTTGCCAAAGACGGCTCCACCGCCACCAATCTGACCGGTTCCAGGGCCAGTGCCGGTGGACTCCATGACGCAAACAGCGGTGGTGTGGTGCTCCTTCATGAGACGTGCTGCTTCGCGGACGGTGGTACGGACACCAACGCAGCAAGGAAGAGTGCGCGAGTCAAGGATAGAGGAAAGATCAGGAATGCTCATCTTCTGACGCAGAGCCTCGATATACTGGAGCATGGCCTGCTGAGGACCAGCGGAACCACCCCATTCGCTCTGAACACCTTCAAGAGCATTGTAGAGCTTCTGTGAAGAGCCGTGAGCACGCTCGAGCTTCTCGAGGGCTTCGTAGAAGACCTTGGCAATGTCGAGCAGACCAACAACGTCACCATCTTCGTTGCAGACGGGCAAGTGACGGAAGCCACGGGTGACCATGGTGTTGAGAGCTTCGGTGGCTGAAGTGGTGTCGCGAGTGACCATAGGTGAGCGGGTCATGATGGCAGATACGGGGGTGTTCCTTGCGTCCAGGCCGGCCGAGACGACACGGAAAGCGAGATCCTTGGCAGTAAAGATACCGGCGAGATGCTCCTCTTCATCGACGACAAGCACACAGTCGGTGCGCTTGGCGGCACAGAGCTGACTGGCATCAGCTACGCTAATCGATTGGGGGACGGTGAGAGCAGGCAAGGGTCGAAGTGCAGAGACGGTACCGGCAGCAGCAGCGGGAGGTCTGGCAGTGCGCTTGTTGGTTCGGCGAGACGAGATAGGAGTAGAAGGCTTGCCGGATTTTCGCTGGAGTTCGCCTTCGATCTTCTTGCGGATCGCCTCGTCACGTTTGGACTGACGCTTGCGCGTGTCGGTGGCATCTCGGAAGCTGCTAGTGCTGCTCATTTGGGACATGGATGTAGATCGAGGTAAGTTGGTGGAGGGTTGCAAGGGGCTGGGAGAAGATTCCTCACGAACGGGAAGCGGGATGCGCGACATCCACGGCGAGCCGACGGCAGAGATATGGTGGACGGAAGGTGGTGCCGAGTGGCGACAGTACGGAGCGGAATAGCAAACAAGGATAGACCAACAGATGCGAGAGGCAAGCGTTGTTCTCTGTGTGGCTCGAGTTGAAAGAGAGAGGGTTGGCCGTTGTGTGTGTATGTTGTGTTCTACAGACAAGCGCTGTTAGCGAGCTGAGTTGCGTGTTGCTTTTCCTGTGTGTACGGTATTTTTTTCACTTTCGACGCGCCTTGAGCATCAACCAATACATACAAACCGCTTTAGCTCCGACTCTGCTCTGCTGCCACACTCTACTCGATGTTACTTTTTGTTCCTGCCTAGAGCTGAGCGGTCACGTGTTATTTCTCGCAACACAATTATGGCGGCCTAACAAAATCGAATTTGCTGGAGAGCTCTAACAAGGCTGAGTTTTTGTCCAGAACTTTCTCAAAATGCGCTCCAGCCACTTTCAAGTCATTCTCAACCAAACTCAGCCTCATCGACCATCTCTACACCTTTCAAAACTGTTCCTGACGCAACACTGACAGCGGAGTACATAACGCTTCTCGTTCGCAATCATGGGTGTCGTCGAAAAGATCAAGGAGCTCGAAGATGAGGTCGCCAGGACCCAGAAGAACAAGGCCACAGAGTAAGTAGATCCACTCTTCGTTCAGCATCTCGACTCGAATGCTCAGCCCTTGCTAACTTGTTTCGCTTTTACCCCCTTCCTCCGGTGTTGTCGCAATTAGGTACCACTTGGGTCAGCTCCGAGCAAAGATCGCCAAGCTTCGTCATGAGCTGCTCGAACCACAAAAGAAATCCGGCAAGCCCGGTGAGGGTTTCGACGTCATGAAGTCGGGCGATGCTCGTGTCGCTCTCATCGGTTTCCCCTCGGTCGGAAAGTCAAGTTTCCTCTCCAAGGTCACCGACACCAAGTCTGAAGCTGCAGCATACGAATTCACAACGCTCACATGTCAGCCAGGTGTGCTCGAATACGAAGGTGCCAAGATCCAAATCCTCGATTTGCCAGGTATCATCGAAGGAGCTTCCGAAGGCAAAGGTCGTGGTCGACAGGTCGTTGCCGTAGCCAAGACAGCAGACATGGTCATCATTATGCTCGATGCTACCAAGCCAGAAACACATCGTGCCCTCCTCGAGAAGGAACTCGAGGCAGTCGGCATTCGTCTCAACAAGACCAAGCCCGACGTTGTTCTGCGAAAGAAGAACACCGGCGGTATCGTCATCACCAAGGCTATGGGTCTCACATTGACCAAGATCGACGAAAAAATGATCCGATCCATTCTACAGGGATACAAGATGCACAACGTCGATGTCATGCTCAGGCAGGATATCACAGTGGACGAGTTCATCGATGTTGTTCTCGGTAACCGCAACTACATCCCTTGTCTCTACGTATACAACAAGATCGACTCGATCAGCATGGAGCAGATGGACAAGCTCGCGAGACAGCCCAACTCGGTCGTCATCTCGGTCGAAGCCGATCTCAACATAGACTATCTCAAGGATGTCATGTGGGACAAGCTCGGCATCAGCCGTATCTACACCAAGAAGCGTGGTGAGAGGCCAGACCTATCCGACCCTCTTTGTGTGCGCAAAGGCGCCACGATCGAACACGTCTGTCACCAGGTGCACAGAGCACTTGCCGACAAGTTCAAGTATGCATTGGTGTACGGAAAGAGCAGCAAGTTTCCAACTTCGCAAAAAGTCGGTCTCAATCACGTTGTCGCAGCCGACGATGTGGTTAGCATCTTCACCAAGTGAGAGAAGTCTCACGCTCATTTCGATGTCTCTGCACTGCCCATTCATTGTATTCTAGTTTCAATTCATATATCCTCTATCGCTTCTTCGTTCAGACTCACCAAGACTGTTTGCTGCCTTGGTCGTCGACGTTGATGATGCAGAGATCTGAAAGAAAGCTGCTGTATTGTGAGCATGTGGAGGAACACAGCAGCAGCTGAAAGAACTTGCTCAACTGCCAACTGCAGCAAGCAAAAAAGAAAAGAAAAAGAAAAATTGTTTACCGAAAATGTGGATGCAAAAAAATCAAGCTGCAGCTCGTGAAGAAAGTAAAGTTGACCGTCGTGCCTTGGCTTCCGGAAAAAGTTCAACTGAGCAATCATCAACCAAATCGACTTCGAGTTTGCTTTCCTTCCTGACCAACATCATCATCTCATCCTTCACCCGCGACCTCCATCACATCACTTCCACATCAACTTCTCAGCATCACCAATCAGGATTCCACACAACTGTCTTCGCTTCATACCGTCATTTCACGCTCCGTCTCGCATTCGACCAACGCTAGGTCATCGCAGTCTGCTCAGACTGTAACTTTCGCTTCCGCATTCGTCCCGGTTCACCATCCATTACGCCCTCGAGCCTGTACAACTGCCTCGCTTGCACATTTCTTGCTGATACATCATACCAAAAGCGTCACCGGAGCTTGATCGCTGCTCCAGGTTGCACAGAGCAGGATATCTCAACTCAGTTCATAACACGAAATGCCTCGAGGAGGTGGTCGTGGTGGTCACACCATCGCCGGCGCTGCGCTGCGCAATGCCGGTCTTGTAGCTGATGGTGATGTCGGCATGCGTGATGCCGCAGGGCCAAGCAGGAGTCGGGCCGGAGGTGCCGGCGGAAGAAGAGGCGGACGAAATTCTGGAGCTGATCCATCCGATCCCGTAAGTCATTCGACGCTCATTGCCTCGGAAAGCCATTCAACATAGAGTCCATCCAAGCTCGTCACACGTCGAACGCAACCTGGCCAATGGCGTCAACTCGATCGACAGGCCAGATCCCTGCAAACGACCGTGCACCACAAATCACGCGTACCGAACTCAAAACTGATCATACCCCATCAATCGAATCGCTTCTCATATCATGTATGCTTCACTTCTCGAATGCCCCCTCACTCCCTCTTTCCTTCCAACCACTCTAGAACGGCAACTCACTTCAAGGTCGAATTGCACGCCAGCGTGCCAACCCATTGGGCAATCGTCCACCAAAAGGCAAGAAGGCTGCCATCAATGTCAACGATGGTCTTCGAGCCGGTAATACTGCATCTGTACTCAAAAGCATCTCACCATCAAAAACGCAAGGAGGCGGTCGTATACCCGGCGGAGGAGGCATCATGTTCTCCGGCAACGACATGTCAAAAACACAGAATGTCGTTTCGCTTATCAAGCGTTTCCTCGAATCACGGTGGAACGCTCAGGCCAAGTTCCTGAATCTAGAAGTATGTATCACCATCTCATCATTTTCCTCTCTCTGTAATGGCGCACACAACTTACCTTGACCATCCCTATTTTCAACTACACTTCGATTTCATTCACTTGTGCGATCAGAACATGCGCGCAGACCCAATCCTTCAAGCTGAGGGGATCAAGTTACCCGGCGTTGCCGGTTCACCCAAGGAACTCGGCAATGTCATCTGGAAGCTTTGCTCAGAGACCTATCCCGACGTCGTTACCATCTCCCTTGCCAATAACGGTCTTCGCAGCTTGGGCCCCGTCAGCTCATTGCCAGCCTACTTCCCCAACCTTCAGAACCTCTCGCTCGAAGGCAATGAGCTCAGATGGACCAAAGACCTCGACACATATGCAGTCAGGAAGAGCAAGCTGCTCAACCTCAAAGAACTCCTGCTTACCGGCAACCCTGTCCACGCAAGTGCGATTGCAGCCGGCAATGAAGAAGGCTACCGTCAAGAGGTGCTTTCCAAGTTCCGCACATTGACCATGCTTGATCGGAAACCTGTCACACCAACCGAGTCCGGCTTCGCCAACTTGCCAACAGGCGGCAAGTCTAAAAAGATCGACGCAGATGCAGCACAGGTGCCCTTACGGAACTTCCCCATCCCGAACAAGCCTGGCTTTGTCGACGCAGAGGCAGGCGCCATCATGCCTAACTTCCTCTCCAAGTACTTCATGCTCTATGATACGGACCGAAGCCAGCTCAGCGAAGCTTATGCTCCGCTGGCACAGTTCTCGTTCTGTCTCAACGTCATTCCACCCCCCAGAGCTCGTGCCGCTGGCTTCCTCCATACCATGCCTCATCAAAAGGAGCTCAACTTCGACCGCTACTCGGACAACGGCAATCGCAACTTGATGCGTATTCGCACACCCAAAGTGCACCATCAATCTTTGCATCATGGAGCTGGCTCCATTCTTGCCTGTCTCAGGCGACTTCCCAAGACTTCGCATCCGCTCAACGACGCTTCCAAGTTCGTTGTGGATGCTTGGGTGCTGCCCAACAACGTGATCGGTGCCAGGCTGAAGGGAGAGGAGCGACCGGAGGCGTTGCTTTACATTAATGTTCACGGCGAGTATGCAGAGGCTCCCAGCCAGGGCATTCGTTCATTCGACCGCACATTCGCAGTAGCACCTACACCACCTGACAGCCCTGCTGCTGCTGCTGGTTGGCCTTGCGTTATTCTTTCAGATCAGCTTGTGGTTCGACACTACTCCAGTCCTTCCGCTTGGGCTCCGGACAGCTTACCTACTGGCGAGGTCACAGCAGAACAGACACAAGCTTTGCAGGCGGCTCAGCAAGGAGCACCTCAAACGCAGCCAGGTGCACCTGCCGCTGCAGCTGTACCCACACCTGCCGTCGCTGCCAACGCCGCAGGTCTACCACCTCATCTGCAGAATCAAGCTCCAGCAGCAGGGATCAACGAACAACAACATGCTATGTCGATGCAACTTGCCACTCAGACCGGTCTTATCTATCCTTTCGCTGTGCAATGCCTACAGGAGAATGGATGGGATTATAATCTGGCGCTGACAAACTTCCAGAATTTGAAGGCGAGCAACGCGATCCCTCCCCAGGCGTTTGCACAGCCTGTCTAAACACCCACATTGTCCACTCTTTCCATCTCCAGACATGTATACGCAAATCATTGTTGTATCTAGCTTACACAAACACTACATAGCACACCTGCCTCAGAGACAAAGGTCAGAGGATACCTCCTCTGCTGGCATCTCACTCAGCCTTTCAATACATTTTCCAGAGAGTCCGAGACTCTGGCGCGCATTTGAAGCGTCATTACCATCTTGTAAAACCTGATTGCGATCGTTTGTGTTGCCTTTGTGTTGACGATCCCTCGGAGTCTGACGAATGACTGACTGCACGGCGACCGGACCGACAAACTCAAGTACAGAATGAAAGAGCAAGTAACTTAGAGATGACGGTTAGGAACGGCGACCCGGACTGCCTGAATCCCTGTGTTGTCTTGAGATGAAGTCTTGCAGCGTTGCTCCCACACAAGCCAACTATGCGGACTCGATGACTGGATCTGCAGTGCCAAAGGTCTCTTGTGGCAACCGATGAAGGTGGGTTAGGACGTGACCTGAAGCGTGTTGGGGTAAAGATCGTGACCGCCTTGTTCGTCTTCACACCTTCACACCATCATATCTTGTTTCTCCTCACCTTTTCAATCGCATTCGTTGTCAATCAACCACTGAATGGCCACCGCGATTCACCATGACTGCTCTCACCCGCCTCGCTCATTTTCTCCTATTCGCACTTGTTCTCACCTCGTTCACATTCGCTCAGACACCGCCGTACAGTAACCCAGGTCAACACAACTCTGATCGGTTCAAACACAGCCGCAAACAACCCGCTTCTTCTTCCCCTCCCCCTCCCTCTTCCTCTAATCGACCTGGTTCTCACCCCACGAAGAGAGGAATGGCCTCAATCCCCGGAGATATCGAACACATGAGCTTATTAGGCGGTCTCCTCAGCGTTCCCACCATGTTATCCTACCTCGGCATGCAAACCAACTACAATCTCGAAAAGTCGTACTTTAATTCTCAAATCAACGCTCAATACTATAAACAATCCCGAGAGATGCTCAGGGCTCATGCGGCCAAATTGATTCAAGAGCAGGAGAAAAAGTTTGCGGTCGCTGGTCAAACTTGGCCGGGGATGATATATGACAAGGATGGAAACGTGAATCAGGGGGCAAAAGTACCAGCTAGTAGGGGGAAGGAGATTGCTCTTCCTCAGAAGCCTGTGCAGGGGGATGCGGGTGGGAAAAAGGGAGGGGAAGCAGATGGTGGGGGTAGTCAGAGTGCAAGGCAAGGTAGTACTGGTGCTGCGGATGGTGGTGATCAGAGCGGCTCTCAGGGAACCAGCGCGGGCGCTGGAAGCCAAAGCGGAGGCGATGGACAGAGTATGACTCCAGGTGGAATAGTCGATGCTACCACGTCTCCTGGTTCGGGTGAGGCTTCGACTGGCGGAGGAGATGGGCCGAGTACGAGTCTGTAGCTTGAGTTCGAATATGATGGGTTCTGTCGCTACGTGTTACTTCCTTCTTTGTCTTGGTTTCTGTTTGCAATCGATCTCGATCTCTTCTGATGCATCACGGTGCTCTCTGACTCAACGGCACCTCACAGACACACAACGGACGATAACGAAGGTTGTGAGTGTTTGAATGGGTAAAAGAATGATGTGAGATGTAAAGGTCTGAAAACGAATGGTGAGATGGAGCAGAGAACGAGGCATCAAAGGAACAGCTCGATCCTCTCGATCGACTCAAATCAATCAACAATGGGCTGAACGTGGTATATCGGATCAACATAAGCCTTGTCCGATCCACCATCCTTGCCCTTCTTCTAATCTTCATTGGCGCCCCCCTCGGGCAAAGTATAAACGGGCTCCCTCAGCAAATATTCTTCACCGTCATTATCATCATGCACCGGACCAGGGTCTTTTCCCTTCGGCACATCCCCTTCGTTCACCTTCTTTCCATCAGGCGTATGATAGACAGGATTACCCAGCGCATATGGGTGTCCATCATACCACTGGACTGGACCAGCATCTTTACGCGTCGGCATCCAATCATTAATCTGATCCTCAGCCGTGATGACCTTGTTCCACTCGAGATCCTTGCCGTTGACGTTGAACAACACCTCGTTCTGATCAGTGATGGTCAAGTTGAGGTTAATTTTCTGATCCTTATATTGCAGACCGACGATACCAGACAGGGAGTGGGGAGTCCACGTGAATCCTCCACCGACTCCGTTATCTTTGTCACCACCGTCGAAACCGGCGTGAAGCTGGCCGTTCTTCCAGTCAAGACCGCAGCCAAGGCCGATTTGATCGGTGGACATGGAAGGGAAGTGGCCCTGGACGGAGGAGCCGAGTCCGCCAGAGAGCTGAGAAGGGGCTGTCTGGGTCTGCTTCCAGGTCACAGAGTAGGGCTGATTGGTGGAGATAGGGTTTGCCGTGGCGAGCGACATGGCTGAAGCCACTATAGGGAGGAGGGTGAGGAAGTTGGTCATTTTGTCTGAAGTACTTTGGGAGATGTCAGCTGTGAGGGAAGAAAAGTGAGGGAAGAAAATGCAGGTGCCTTGATGACGAGACTTTGAATCTTATATATGCAATCACGAAGCATCTTCAGCCCTTTGAAAGGACGCATAATGCTCGTGGAGCTCGTCATGGACGCTCAATCTGAACACTATCGGGTTCATACACAGCATTTCAGTGAGCGAGTGGGAATTGTGGGCAAGTTGCTAAGGAGCACCCGTGGTTCTCTATGAAGGTGGCGATTCGAGGTTGCTGCTGCTCATCGCCCACGAATCCAGGACGTCCGAGGTCTTAACCCACTAAGCTTGGACCATAACATGGGCGCTCCTATGCCATGTCCCCACTCAAATGAACCCCAGAGCCCACTCATCGTCCCACCGAACGACACTGACCCTCAAAATCACTTCATCTCCTAACGTGGTCCCGATTGCAAGACTAGGAGAAGGCTCAGTAGGAAATCTTGGCAGAAGCCAGGCAGCTGTGATCAATGCTGCGGCCATCGTCCGCTGAGACGAAGGCAGCGAAAAGCTTGCTGCCAGACAGCGCGCGGGCGCTCCTTACGCGACAGTTGAGAAATTTCACGCGCCGCCTCGTGGCGGAAGAAATAAGAGCAACATCTTCAGATGTCCCTGCAGGAAAAGTTAGGTGAAAGTGACACAAAAGTGGAGGAAATTGACAGGAGGGCACACATTCAAGCAGCTTGACTTGAACAGATTGGTCTGTGACATGTCCTTCATCATTCAGTATCGAGTCTTTGCCAAGGTCCAACGACCTCCGGCTGGCTGCACGCTTCCTGAATAGCGCCTAGCAAAACAACACGCCCGATGTGCGCCTAGCGAATCACAACATCTCGTTGATCTCCTTCTTGAGACACGATCGTCTTTCGAGCCAGAACAAAGGCGACTCAGCTCTTTCGGGTCTTCCGAGAGGGTCAGTTTGCACCAAAGATCCATCTAGCGGCCCGTCATAAAGAGCACTGGCTCAGCTTGCCATCATGGCTCCCAGCGCTACCACCACAGGTGCTAAGCAACAAGAGATCGCATCGCAACCTAGCACCAGCAAACATGCCTCCGGCTCCGTCTCCACAGAAGCAAGCAACCTCCCAGCCTACCTCTGCTCTCTATCCAAATCACAATTGGCCGCTGCAACGCATCCACCGACATCATGTCTCCAGATCTTAGCAGGTCCTGGTTCAGGCAAGACCCGTGTCCTCACCTCCAGAGTTGCCTGGCTCGTCCTCGACCCTTCCAACCAGCTCAAACCAGAAGACATTGTCGTGGTCACCTTCACCAACAAGGCAGCCAACGAAATGAAGATGCGTCTTGTAGCGCTTATCGGCAAAGAGCGTGTCGACAATCTCGTCATCGGCACTTTTCACTCGGTCTGCGCTAGGTACCTGCGCAAGTACGGTCGATTGATCTCCTTACCGAATAACTTTACCATCATCGATTCGGACGATGCAAAGCGAATGTTCAAGGCCATTATCAAAGAGCTCAAGCCTGACCTCGACAAGGAGCATATCCAGATCAAGCTCGAACAATGCATGTCGGAAATCTCGAAAGCCAAGGCAAAGGAAATCGATCCTATCAGGTACAAAGAGCTCGCTGATCAAGAAGCAGCCAGGGGCCAAGCGAGCAAGGCTGCTATCGGTAGGCAGGTCACTGGCTCAGCTCCCTTCAAGCAGATCATGGCAACCATATACACCATGTATCAATCACAGTTGGTCGAGGCAAACGCTTTGGACTTTGACGATCTGCTTGTCTACGGCGTGCAGCTCTTCCGACGTCAAAATCAGGTGGTGCGCAACATCCGACACGTCCTAGTCGACGAGTTTCAAGATACCAACATTACTCAATACGAGCTCATGCGGCTGGTCGCAGTTTCGTCTCAAGCTGTCAGTATCGTCGGCGATCCAGATCAGAGCATCTATGGCTGGCGTAGTGCAGAGATCGGAAACCTCGATAAGATGACCAAGGAGTTCAAAGGTACCCAACAAGCAAGGCTGGAGGAGAACTACCGCAGTACCGGTGCTATCCTAGAGCTTGCACTCAGGGTCGTTCAGCAAGACACTTCGCGCGTGGATAAGGATCTGTACACCTCACATCCTCGTGGGTTGCCTGTTGTGCTCAAGTGTCATGGATCAGCACAGCTCGAAGCGGCTTACATCGCTTCCGAGATCAAGCGCGTCATTGCTCATTCCGGAAACATGCTCAACTACAACGACGTTGTCATTCTGCTGCGCTTCAACTACCTCTCACGAGCCATCGAGGCGGAGCTGCAATCAACGGGTATCGATTCGAGAATGATGGGCGGTCACAAGTTCTTTGACCGAATGGAAGTCAAGGACTTGCTTGCTTACTTGGCTTTGGCAGACAACCCTGGTTTTACGCCAGCTTTTGTTCGCGTGGTCAACGTGCCCAAACGAGGGATCGGAGAGAAGACCGTCAACGACATGCTCAACATGGCCAAAGCCGAAGGTTGCAAGCCAATGGAGCTTGTCGAGCGGGTCGTGCGAGGTGGAAAGAACCCTGGTATCAAGCCAGCCATCAAGAAGGGTCTCACAGAGTTTGTGGATGCTGTGCAAGCCGTTCGTGAAGCAGCAAAGGAAGGCACGCCGGTGTCTAAGCTCATCGAGCTGTTGATCCAGAAGATCAACTACGAGAACTATCTCAAGGCGCAATCCCTACAAGACTATGAGGCGAGATGGGGCAATGTACAGGAGCTGATCTCCTTTTCGACTATCGTTGCCCAAAATGTCACGTACCCGGATGAGAACGCACCGACAGTCCCAATCGAAGAGATTTTGTCGCATACGCTTTCGAACCAGGAAGGAGCAGCGGGAGCGAAGAGGGAGCAGGAAGAAAGTGACGAGGAGGAGGATGATTTCGAGCAAGTCGATATCAAGCCTGCACCTGCAAAAGAGGCTCGTCGAATCTCTTCGACGCCGTCGACGCATCCCTTCTTCAATAGGCGAGGACCGGCCAAGTCTCCGACAAAAAAGAGCGCACCTGCCAAGAGGGACGTGATTGACCTTTGCGATTCTGACGAAAGCCAGGAGGCAGCACAGGCTGACGCCAAAAGCCATCCCCCGAAGAAAGCTCGCACTGTCAAAGACGAGTCGAACCCTCCAGCAGCGGTTCAGTCTGATGACAAGGAAAATGAGCAAAAGCCTTCTCTCCTCGAGAAGCTCGATGAAGTACTACAGAAGCCAAACTCCAACACAGCGGATGAGGATGAAGACGACGCCGAAGAAGAACGCAAAACACCCCTCCGTGTCTTCCTAGAAGCTTCAATCCTAGCCGCCGACATGGACGCCGACAAGGACCCCGAAGCCGAGAAAAAGCGCCCCAAAGTGACCCTCTCAACCTGCCACGCAGCAAAAGGTCTCGAATGGCCCGTAGTCTTCATTCCTGCCATCGAAGAAGGCTGTTTCCCCTCCTTCCGATGCGAGAAACCCGATGAGATCGCTGAAGAGCGCCGTCTTCTCTACGTTGCAATGACCCGAGCCGAGAGCTTGCTCTACCTCACCCATGCAACCGCACGTATGATGGGAGGCGAAACGCAGGACAAGATTCTGAGTAACTTTGTCGCTTCCGTCACATCCAAGCAGAACGGCGACAGTTCTGACGCCAAGAAGGCGATCAAGTTCTGCACTACACGGCCAGAGCTCGATGCGGATGCGGTCAGCACGATGGCGAAAGTGACGGGTAAGCAGCTGCCAAGCGAGGAGCAGATCAAGAAGACGGTCGGCGAATGGAAAAAGACAGCAGCGAGGGAGGTTCAGGATGTAGACCAGATGAATTCGGCACGAATCACAGGCTTTGGTACGTATGCGAGCTACGGCGGGCAAGGTGGATATACTACCGCAGGAGTGCATAGTGGTGCGACGGGTGGGTGGAATTCGTCGATGGGTTTTGGGCTGTATAACCACGGCAATCTGCGCCCGGTCAATGCGTTCTCCCGTGGCTCCGGTAGTGGTGGAAGCGGCAATCAGCAGAGCATAGAAGACATCAAACGGGTGCTCGGCTTTGTCCCGCCTTCACTGGGCAGCTTCTCGTCAGCTGTCGATGACGACGCTTCCCCACCGCCCGCGTTTTCAGGTTTCCAGCGTGCTTCCTCTCTCAGCGGCGGCGGCGGCGGCGGCGGCGTTGGCACCACTAGACCAGGTGGAGGGTTCGGTGCATTCTCCAATCGCAACACTAGTCTCGGCGGTCGAACCAAACAGCCGCTCATCCCGCCATCCAGGCAACCAGCAGCACAACCTTCCGCCCCACCATCTTTCACTGACGCAGTCCGACTCCGTGCTCGACCCGAAGATTCCGTCGCCTTAGCACGAGAAGACGGAACTGCTCCCCGACCGCGTGCTGATTTGAACAGCTTTCAGCAGGCTCATTCGCAGACTCTCACTTCCATACTGGGCATTCTACCTGGTTCGTCGGAGGGTAGTAGTGGGGGGTCGAGAAATTCGCCTATTGTGCTGGAGGAGTCTGACTCGAATGCAGCCAGAAATGGGAACGGGACGGTGAACGGTGGTGGACAGAGGGGAAAGAGGAGACTGGGGATGATGAGAAGGTTCTGACTACGCAATTCTATGTTGTTCTTTGAGGTGCTATGTGGGTTTGTGTGACTCGTGGTGTGTGTGCTGAGGTGGAAGTGTGTTGGTGTGCGTGTATAGCCGGCTGCGGCGTGTCCGCGGGAAGCTTTACGGCGTGGACACGTCGGACCCTGAACGTGGAGGCGTGACTGGAAGAAATGAAGAGCGGAGAAATTCGCCTAACTTGTGACCAGGATAGCTTTGCCTCGGGAGCACGCGGTAGAACCAACACCGAGCTAACCGACTCATACACCTTCCTACCCTTCTTCTCTATATGAGACCACACTTCGTCCGGTCTTCCTTTCCTGATTGTCTCCATCTTTCTCTCGTTATAGACTCGACCCATTCGCAGAGAAAATACAAGTGTCGTTCAGAATGACGATCTCACTCGAATCGGGGACCATCCTCCCCCCACAGGTGAAATCCCTACCACCCCCAAACTCACCTCTACACCTCTTCACACCGTCACCCCTCTGATCCATTCCCCTCCTCTTTCTTCTCTCACTGGTCACAACATCTATCTCAAACTCGACTGCGATCAACCCTCGGTCTCGTTCAAGATTCGGGGGATTGGAAAGATCTGTCAGTCTGCCGTTGCACGTTTTGGCACCTCGAATACCCGCCTGGTTACTTCTTCTGGTGGGAATGCTGGTCTCGCTGTAGCTTATGCAGCGGGTAGGGCTGGGGTGGAGAGTACGATTTTTGTGCCGAGTAGTACGGAGTTCGAGGTGGTGGAGAAGTTGAGAGGGATGGGAGCGGAGGTTGTGGTGGGTGGGGATTCGTGGGATCAAGCAGATAGGGCGGCGAGGGGGTTGGTGGAGAAGTTGGAGGGAGAGGGGGGTGGAGCGGTTTATGTGCATCCTTTTGAAGGAGATGAGTTGGTGCAAGGACATAGTGGGTTGGTTGATGAGATTTTCGATCAGTTCCAAGCAAAGGGGGAGGGAGAAGTGGATGCGATAATCTGTTCTACGGGCGGAGGAGGATTGCTGAGGGGTATAATGCTCGGTGCTAACCGTTGACAGCGGGCAAAAGGCGGTCCAACTCTGATAGCTGTACAGAACTTTGGCGTCGACTCTTTCAACCGCTCCCTCGATCGCAGCCTTTCCTCGCACTCCCCGGAACTACCATCCCACGTAGTAGCGCTACAAGCTATCCAGAGCAAATGCACCTCAATGGGCACCAAGAAATGTTCCCTCACCACTCTCCACGATGCTATCCGCTACAACAACACCAGCGGCGGAGTTTCCACCCTCACTGTCACCGACGATCTTTCCGCTAGTGCTTGCTGGCAGTTTGCAGAGATGAAGATGGCAGACGGAAGCGGAAGAATGGTTGAATTAAGTTGTGCATCCGCCCTTACATCCGTTTTTCATCCATGGATTCTCAGCGAGCTCGTGAAGAGGTCGAAAGGGTTGAGGGAGAAGGCAGAGAAGGCGGGGAAGTTGAATATCGTAATAGAGGTTTGTGGCGGAAGTAAAGTGAACGAGGCGCTTTTGAAGGAGTATAAAGCGCAAACGGGCAAGATGGAGGCGAGGGATAGGATTAGGATCAACGGAGATGACATCCGTGCTCCTCCTGCAGTATAGACTTGCTCTCGTTCGTAAGTGATAGACTCAATTCGATTCAGTCGGGCTGAAACACGGTTTGAACTGGTGCTATTCCATCACATTTCTAACGTTATGTGCTGCGTTGAGGTCTTATCGACCAAGATCCTGCAAGATCTCATTCTGTCTAGAAGGCGAAACCTTTGCAAAGCCCTGTAACTGCATACTGAATTGAGCATTTCCCGCTGTCAATGCTCTCAACTTTGACGAATACCTGACCAAGTTCGCTAACGGCACAATCGCGTGGATCTCTGCCTTCCCGCCTCCCCCTCCCCCTCCTCCGCCGACACCTTCACCCCGCGCTGCCCCACCGTTCCCTTTGGTCCCGGAAGACGCAGCCGAACTCTGCAGTTCAAATCTATTGCTTGCTTTTGGAATATACACCTCCTCTTCTCCCCCCATATCCCCTACGTCCACCTCGGAAGAGGAAGCAGCATGGATCACGTCTTGAACCATCCCATCTTGCTCGGCGGTAATGTCATTGATCACCTTGCCCAAATGCGCATCGGGCACTGTAATACGCGTGCTCATCATTGGCTCCATCAGTGTGGTCAGGGGTGTAGATGGACCGGAGGGTAGGCCAGTTTCCGGGTTTAATTTGGGTTCGGTGCGCAAGAGTTTGCGTAGGAGATGGGAGAGAAGATACGATATGGCTGCGGAGGAAGATAGGTCTGCGCCATACAGTTCGATGCTGGAAATGGAAATTTCCAGACCCATCAGCGGGTTAGAGGTGAGAGGACCACGGGATAGAGCAGCGACCATGCCGGTTTTGAACAATGTGGCTAGAGTGGTTGGGTCCATGCCGGGTAGACCGGTGGTGGTGGTGATGGGGGTGGTGTCTTTGGAAGAGGATTTGGACTTGCTTTGTCGTGGGGAGTCGGCGAGGTATGCTTCTATATCAGCTTCTTCTCCCTTGCTCGCCTGTTTTCCGGCATTCGCACGGTCAGGGGTGGATTCGGGAGAGAAGGAGATGTTAACGATGTTACCTCCGAACGTGACTGCTTCAGCACCGTTGATCCTATGCATCTCGTCCTCACCCAGCGCACGAACCCGCATCTTTGCACCAATCTTGATCTTTTTCCCTGCCAACTCCCTCTCCACTGTTTCCTGCACTTGCAACCAACCCAAACCTTCATCCAACGTTTCGCGGTACGAGACTCGTACGGCACCCATACGAGCATTGACCCCGAACTCATTCGCCAGTCGATCCTTGGCTATTTCGAGATGCAACTCTCCCATACCACTCAACACCGTCTGTCCAGTGCCTGTACCAGCGCTCGCCCCTGCCTCGTCGAGCCGCAAAGAGGGGTCTGTACGGATGAGGAGGTTGAGAGCCTCTGATACAGAGTCGACATCAGACTTGGATGCGGGTTCGAGAGACATGCTGAAGACTGGTGGGGGGATGTGAACTCTCTTCAGGCGGAGAAGTTTTGCTTCGGTTACGTCTAGCGGCTTGCTCCCCGGCTTAGAAGAGGCGGGAGAAGAGGTGGAGGGGGTCGAGGAGATGTCAACAAGTGTATCGCCGGTGCGGGTGTCACGGAGGCCTAAGATCACACCGATCTGCCCCGCGCGTACCGTTGCCGTCTCCACATACTGATCCGCAAAAGGAAACATGACGCGGGAAAGACGCTCCCTGGCACCAGTAGTAGTGTTGAACAGCACAGAGCTGCGGTGAAGAGTACCAGAATAGACACGAACAAAAGTAGTGGGACCTCGACGCTTGTCATGCACAACCTTGAAGGCTAGGGCTATGGTGCGGTTGTCGTTGAGCGATATCGCTACTTCCTTTCCTGTGCTCGTAGTATCCTCTCCCTTGGCTGAGCCTTTGGATTGAGGGGTCGAGGAGGAGCTAGCAACAGTGCCAACAACTTCGGCTTTGTCCGCAGGACTAGGAAGGTAGTCAGCGATAGCATCCAACAAAGGCTGTACATCGATGTTCCTTGCTGCTGAACCGCAGAGCACCGGCAGGATTGTTCCCGACAATGTCTGTCGTCGAATCGCCTGTCGAAGCGATGGTGCGGACATCTTTGAATGCGGTTCTTCATTCGATCCAGTTGGCAGCCCGAATAGCTCTTCCAGCAACACATCGTCTAATGATGCCAAACACTCCACCAAAGCGTGCCTCGCTTCTTTCGCCTCTTCGAACACCTCCATTCCTTCTTTCAGCTCTTCTCGTGTCACGATTTCACCCGCTTTACCGCTAAAAGTAAGACTTTGCATCTCGACCAAATCCACCACCCCCGCAATCCCCGGTTCGTCCTTCCCACTCACCGGTACCGGCAATTGCAACAGCACCGGTCTTTTGTGCATCCCAGACCGGATAACACTCCTCAAACTCTGCGCTACCGAGCTGCCCATCCTATCCAGCTTGTTCACGAAAAGTATACTCGCCTTCACATCGTATCTCGCAGCCTGAGACCAAACGTTCTCTGTCTGCGACTCGACCCCCTCCACACCATCTAGCACAACTACTGCTCCATCGACAACACGCAATGCTCGCTCGACTTCTATTCCGAAATCAATGTGACCGGGGGTGTCGACCAATGTTATCCCCACACTCTCCCTTACTTCTTTCCCCTTAGAGGAGCTGGTGGGAGAAGGAGGCCACCAGACAGGTCCCACAGCAGCCGATTGGATAGTGATTCCACGTTGTCTTTCCTGCTCGAGGAAGTCGGTGACGGTTGAACCTGAGTCTACGTCTCCAGGTACCGCGCCTGATGCAGCGGAAGAGCTGGAGGAGCCAAGAGCGTTGGTGAGATGTAGAAGACGTTCCGTGAGGGTAGTTTTGCCTGCGTCGATGTGGGCGATGATCGAGACATTGCGCAAGAGTGCGATCGGGTGTTTTTCTGCATGTGGTGCTACCGCTTTGTCCACTTTATAATACGGTGTTGAGCAGAAGTAGCTCGTGAGATGGGATGCCGCAGCTGAACTATACCGAGCCTGAGAGGGTCGGGGGGAAAAGGTGCTTGCTCGACCGGCGAGCAGGGTCGTACGAGGCGCAAGCCTGGCGACAGGGCTTGTCGCTAGACCCGCGAGCCGGCACGTGTAGCGACGTGCAAGGCTCATATCGACAGAGCGAAGCTTCCAAGACGATGTGAATGGTTACAAGGTTGTGTTGTGTAAAAGGTGAAAGGGCAGCATCATGCACATTTCTTCTTGACGGTGCCAAAAAATCTAACCCGACTTCCGCATTTTTTCTCACCTCCACGCGGCATTCTTCACTCAAAACGCTGATGTTCTGTTCAACATTACATCATTCACGAATCATCTCGCAGTCCAATGGAGAATCGTTAGGATGTGTATGGTTGGATTAACGCCCAGGCATCTAGTGAAAGATCGTAGTCTACTACTAAGTAATTGAGGATGTAGTGTGAATCCCAAGACTAAGCTTCAGGATCTCGATCCACTCCTCGCCACTGCACGGGAGGAGGAGATCCAGCACCTCTCGGTGGGTTTTCTACCGAGACGTAGCGTGATTTCCTCGGTGATTTGGGTGAGTTGGGCTGTTCAGCTCCAACAAGAGTAGTTGATGGCGGGGCTTCACTGACCTGTTCGACGAAGCGCGAATTTGATGATTCCTGTGGCTGTGCAGGCGTGTTGATGGCAGGGGAAGCGATGGCAGCAGGAGATGTAGAGGTAGCTGTGGTTTCCTTCGGCTTATCAGCCTCTTGCTCTCGTTCTGCATCCTGCTGTTCAGCGAGCTCTTCTGCCTCTTGCTTGCGATCGTCTGCTGCTGCAGCTGCAGCGCCAGATCCTAGGCCAGAGGCAATGATTCCAGCTCCCGAAGCAGCAGCGACATGACGTTCAGGGTCAGCTGTCTGATGTCCGCCTATGCCTGCAACAGTACGGACGGCACCTTCTCTGGGGACTGGCTCACCATCCTCGTCAACATCAGCGGGATTTGCTCCCTCGCTTCTTGCACCACCGCCAGTCTGAGCCTCTTCGTCATCACCCGACCTCCTGCTGTGCTTAGCATATTCATCCCTGACCTGCGAAGCCGACTTCTCACCTCCCTTTCCCGCACCAGCCGTCTCTTCTTCATCATCCTCCTCTTCGGAATCATCTAACGACTTCTTGTGATAAAGTTCACCCGCAATCCCTGTATCCAATGCCACCTCCACTCCCCTTCCCGTCACCCTCTCCGGTTCATGACCCAACGAAGCCAACACACCATCCGCATCCGCCGTCGGCGCATCCAAAATCTTCAACTCCAACGGACTAAACCACCTCGGCACAACCCAATACCTCAACGGAATCAACAAGGTAATGATCACCGGAAAGCCAATCCCGGCAATCGTTGCCGAAATCGCAATGGTCATCGCAGTGAACAGCCACTGAATCCCCACAAATAACGCGATCTTGCTCCGCCGGACAGAGTTGAGTGGTTCGTCAGGGGGGGCTAGACGTCGATCTCGGAAGATAGCTAGGGTCCGCATTGTGATGTTGTTCCTCTCGATGGATGCCCAGCCGACGAGGACGAAGATTCCAGCAAAGACTGCACGCGGCATTGTACCGAGGACTACGAGTAAGGGGCGAGTCATAGTGCCTAGGGTGAGGAGACCAATGATGAGATGGGAAAGACGGTTTTCGACGACACGGACGTTGACGATGTGTTGTTGCTTGACGGTGCGCATTTTGCGTTTTGACTTGGAGAGGGTTTCGCGGGCAATGCGTTTGGAATGGTCTGGTTTTTCGACTTGTTGGTATACCGATAGTGTTTCTGTATGCACTGGAGCTTGAGGTACCAGTCCGTTGGGTGCCGGAAGACCGAGGAAGCCGGAGACGAGGGTGGTGATACCGAGGAGGAAGAAATCCCAATGAAACCCAGCCGGTTTGCGCACCGGATAATTCCTAGCCTGAGCCATAACACTGCTGACGTTATGATCAAAGTAGAACAGCAGCATGATCAGGAATCCCAACGGTGCACCTACAAAGACATACTTGAGTTCGATGTTCCAGAAGTCGATAAACCACGGTCTGTCCAGAGTCGGGAAGAATGCTTTTGTAATCGGCAATCTTTCTATCGGTACCCGTTCGAGCGAGTTCTTGGGGAAATGGCTGAATCCAGTCCAAAATATGCATCCTGCTGCAAATGCATACCCGGCCACCAGTTTCCTCACTCTGAACGGCAGATACGTTGTATTCCCCACCTTTGCAACCAAATACACCGACACCGTAAACAGAATCGCAATCGTAACTGAAAGCCAACCCGTCGCATTGTCCAATGGCAACGGCTCGAACTCTTCAATCAACAACTCGATTCCCTTCTGAATATAGATGATGCCCACATAAAACCCGAATGTCTCGCTCGTCATATCCGTAATAAACCTGGTAAAGTCACACAAATTAAAGATCGCCACGACAAAGTGAAACGCAGCAGCCCAAATCAACGACCAAGCCTGAATTCTCAAGTATGCCATCCTGTCGAATCCACAGTACCCTACAAAGATGTTATACTGCGTGTAGTTGACCAAGTTGATCAGACCTGTCACTCCTACGAAGGTCAAAGGTTGGGCGGAGAAGACGGAGAAAACGATAGCAGCAAGCGTAGAGGCGAGGATGACTTCGTTGACGCCGTAGGATCCGTCGGTACGGTAGTTCATATCGAGAATGTAGGCGAGGGCGGGCATGAGGTTGATAAAGTACATTCGTACTACGCTATTTGCGATGGTGAACCAGTTGCGTGGTTCGAAGCCATCGATCCAGTCACTGGCGAGGTAGGGTTTGCGTCGACGAAGATCGTACCACATGCCGCGGAAGGGGAGGAGTTCGTAGGCCCATGAGCGTTGGGACCATGGTTTGTCGCCTTGGAACAAGGGGTATGTTGCTGGACTGCGACGCTTTCGAGATGGCTTGGCGTGTGTGGCATTCTTGTCTGTGGATTCGGTAGAGGGAGTGTTTTTGCCGTCTGGACGTGAAATCTTGCCAGCTGCCTTGCGATTCGATAGCCCGTTGTTCGAAACATTCTGTGAAGAGCCGACGGTGACAGAGCCTGCATCGTGAGAGCTAGGTGATGTGTTGGCCGTGCTGCCAGACTGTTGTGGCTGGATGGCGCTCAATGGCGGAACTGAGCCCGGATCGATCGAGTTCATCGTGTCTAGTGTTGGTGGGTCCTCCAATTGCAATGCAGTCTATAGCGCTATTTATGGTGAAGAGGAGCGAGTTGTCGATACGAGGCGTCTATGTGACCGAACACCAGCCGTCAGGTCCGAGATCCGCCTCTAATGCAGGTGGATGGTATTAAAGAAGCAGGTACCGAAGATGAAGTATTACCTGACAGCAGGGGTGCGGGTGACTTTATATGCATCCTCGCAGGTCAAGATAGTTGAAGGACAGAAGAAAGGGTAAGGTATGGCAACATGGCAAAAACAGAGCTCGGCTACTGTAAGAATTAGTTGAATATTTTGGACCCGCGGTCATTCAGGACGATTTTCGGGATCGGAATCGCGCATGGTCGGGAATTTGTTTTGGCTGTTTGTAGCACACACACACAGAGCCCCTTTTCCCCTCTTCTGCATGTCGTTGCCTTCTTTTACAGTTCAGACTATCTGCGGAGGATCAGCAAAAGCTTAGTGCAGCATTTGCTGGTTCCATACCGCCCACCATTCTAGCAAAGCATGTGCTATCTCAGGCGTCTTGTCGCCGGACGAGAGGGGTTGAGCTGACGCCGACTACTCCGGATGAGATGTGGTTGTGCGATGTTTGTTCGGACATTTTCATGGCCTACAGACACTGGGGATGGGAAGGGCAACCACGAAAAAATGTAATGACATCGGGGCAGTCGATAGGATGAGCACGATGACGGCATAACCCATTCAGATCTTGACTCCGCTTAGCAGCGATGTAAGAAAAAAGGTGTTGCTTGGCTTGAATCGCGTTCACCAAAAACCGAAATTTCGCCTGGTCAAATTCAGTATCGGACAGCCAAACGCCGATAGGGGATCGGGATAGGCAACCACAAAACTCTCTCTTCTGTTTTGGCTGTTTCGCATCACAAACTCAAGCTGGAACAGGTTGCAAAGGGTGTCCGAAACCGATCCCGAAAGGCCTTGCTTGATGACATCCTGCGCTTTTTGACACGGCTTGAGCACCTGGAAAGGTCGCTATTGTTCCGCAACTCGGTCCTGATGGTCTGCAACTAAGGCAAGGGATAGTAACGGAGGCGTTGCGTTGCGTCACAATCAGATCGGCTTCGGAAACAGTTCTCAACGATGGCTTCAGCTTCGAGCTCAAGCCTCAAAGGAGTGCCCCTTCAGTAGCATATGTCTCCAAAAACTTGGGCCACCGCTTTGACGGCAAATCCGCAGAATCAGCCACACGATCCATCGCCGAATCTTAGCAGAAGAACGCAGTCAAAACCAAATAAAGTATGCATCGAGACAACCTTTCGCGACGAAACAAAAGAACCAGCACCGGGAGCAATCAATTGTGTGTGTGTAGCAGTATATATGGCAAAACATCGGAAACGAGAGGAACAGCGAGCAAGTGGCTCACTTGCGACCCTTCTTGTAGTCTTGATCGCCCTTACGATCCCACGTGGGCTCCTCCTTCTCTTCGGGCTGTGTCTCATCCCACAGCCCGCTCTTGGCGATCTTGGCCCTCAATTTCTCCCGTCGTCTCTCTTCGTCTCCCAGCTCGGAAACACTTTCGCCCTTGACTGTACCCTGTGTCTCTAGCTGCGACTGTGCGGAAGATGTTGCCTTTCTCTTACGACCATTGCCGATTGAGGACGATGGCAGGGGGGCGCTGGCAACATCCATCGACTCCTGATCCATCTTTCGCGACGAGCTCGACGAAGAAGCAACAGCATCCGACGTTGTCTGAGTGTAGCTCTTGGTCTCTGGAATGTCGTCTTGCTGACGAGAAGCATACCCACTACGCTTCCAGAAGATAGGCTTTTGACCCTTCAGCGCCTTTCGCATGGGTTTGGCGAACACACCGAGGTTCTCAGCACGCTCCTTGTCGGGGTCATTCTCCTTGTCGTAGTAGTACCAGCATTCGAGTGGATTACCGGAAGCGTCTTTGCCTGCGCGTTGGATGACGCCAAACATGGGCGAGGCCTGCAGCACAACCTCGAGGTGTTCTCGCCATGCCTTTCGTGCAATGGAGGTCCATCGTTCGTTGGATTCGGAGCTGGTAGGCCATCCGTCGACTACACAGCCGTGCTGGAGGTTAGCTGCGCCAGGAAGCTTGCGCTTGGAAGGACTGAATGCGACCGAGTGTTCGCCTGCTTCACCTTTCATGAGACCGGGTGTGGTGCTAAGTACGGAGCGTACCGTTTCAGAGGCACTGATGGTGGCAGTGCGGTGGAAAACGACGGCTCCTGCGAGGAGGCCGGGAAGGTCGTAAGTCGGGGCGAGCTGTCGGACGCAGTTGCGAGCAAGCGATTGGAGCTCTCGCACGGACGAGCCGGGTAGAGGCGAGGATGGGGCCGGACTGTTGCTGGCTGACCTTCGAGCTGCACTGCGAACGTTGGCAATGGCAGCGGCGGGAGGAGGCATCCTTGTCTGCGACTCGGTGAGAGCGTCTGCTACGGCTGGCTTGGCGGACGATTCGCGGCTTGGAGGGTTGCTGCCGGAAGTCACTGTTCGCTTTCGCGGCTCTGGTGCAGGCGAAGTTGTTGGCTGTGTGGCAAGAGCAGAGTTGCCAAGCTGCTGATCAACAATGCCAGAGTCGAGATCAGAAAGCGAGCTGCTGTCGTCGTCCTCCTCTGGTGCAGCCTCAGCAGCAACTGGCTTACGAGTGACTAGCACGCTCTTTCGTGTCGAATCAAAGTTCGTGGGTATGTAATCTTCGTCGTCGCTCTCATTATCGTCGTCATCTTCGTCGTCGTCCATTGTTCCCAATCCATTGCCTCCCATCTCTTCATCGCTGTCCCCGGCTCGCACTTGTTGAATGTTGAGTGGACCGGCGACGAGACCGCCGCTTCGACGGTTGGTTGGTGTTGGAGAGCTGGTAATGTCATCCTCGTGATCATCTTCCTCCTCTGCTTCTGGAGTCAGAGGAATGACGGCACTCCTCTGGGATGCAGCTCCACGCTTGCTTGGAGACATCAAACCCAGCATGGGAGGCGGTGAGCTGGCGGGAGGCGAACTCGTCGGAACTTGCTGTGTGATTTCAGCGCTGTCGACAGACTTTGGTGTGGCTCTCTTGACTGGCGATGTAACTCTCTGCGTCCATTCCTGCACACGAGCCTGTGAAGACTTGACAGGGGAAGGTGGTCGCTCGGTGCTGGAGGGAACGTGTTCAAATCGGCATTTGACACCGAAAAAGTCGATGAGAGACTTGCCGGATGTGAGGCGCAGCACCTGTCCCTCCCTGCGACGCTTGCCGTCTACAATGAGACCATTCTGACCGACAACACGCACGATGAATGTTCCGTTGGCGCCACTCTGAGATGCTAGGCGAGCAGCGATGGGTGAACCTTTGGCAGTGAAGCTTGAGACGCCAGGCATCTTGGAGGCAGCTGTACGCGCTACAAAGGGGATCCATTCGACAATGGCGTGAATGCGCGAAACGTGACGGGCGTCGTTGGGCAGGTTGACGCGAAGGATCTTCTTGGCACCGAGACCGTGCATCGAAGCAGGGATGTCGGCTGCAGATACTGTAGTTGATTCATTGTGTTCGCTGAGACTGTGGGGCTGGCCGGAGGGCTTGGAACGACCAATGACTAGACTGACGCTCTTGCTCCCGAAGAGGAGGTTAGGCACATCGCCGCCGTCTGGTTTCGCTACGAGTCCGAGAGGCTGACTGACAGGGCTTTGCTGACCGATGCTGGAAAGAGGCGTCTCAGTCTGCTCCAAGATAATGCTACGGACAGGGGTGTTGGAGGCCGGGAAAGTGCGCTGTTGTTTTACAGGTGAGAAGCCGAGTGCCTGCTGTTGAATAGGCGCGATCGGAGACGAATGAAAAACGGACGAAGCGGGAGGCGAAGAAGGAGGAGGAGTTGCGCCAGCCTTCTCTCGCGCGTCCTGGAATGCCTTGACTCTGTTTCCGACGATGTTGAGGTCAAGTGGAGCGAAAGGACGCGACATGGCGGCACTCTTGCCAGCCAAGAGCGACTTGTCACCCTTTGCACCTTTGATGGGAGACGAGCCAGGCATCGGAGGATCCGACGATGGCGCTGGCGTGGGAAGATCGTGCATCATCTTGGCTGTATTGGCTATTGCTGCGATGAAGCACTTGCTAGTTGAACGCGTATCACGCGCAGGTCTTCGGTGCTTCCGAGTCGAGACACGCGGTGAAGGCGACCCGACAAGAAGATGGCGAGCGGTCCAATCGACTTCTATAGGACGGAGGCTAAGCTGATACTAAGGCAATGTAGGATATAGACGAACAATGGTCGAGATCTTGAGGCGTCTATGGTTGGTGGAGAAGATGGCGGACGAGAAGGAAGCTACACCTGAAGCAGGCTCAAGACTCACGAAGCTCAAGCAGCAGCAGCTGAATCAAAGCTCGTGTCACAGACTGGCCTCCAGTCGCGAGAACGCCCAACACGACGCCCTCTCTCTTGTAGCTCTTGCTCTGACAGCATTCACACAGCAGGCCCTAAGTGCACGCTCAGCCTTCTTGTTCGTTCGCGCTTGCTCGAGAGAACCCTGAACGCGCAGTTCTGGACAAGCTCGCCTTTGCACTAGACTCAGAGAACCGGAGAAAGAAAAAAGTCCAACACGCTCGCCTGTCTCCTGTCGCCTGTTCATCTTGACGCGAACCGCGCCTGACGTTGGCGTAGAGCTCTTTCTCCACACGTGAATCCGAAAATCCACTCAAAGTCTAACATTCTCAATTTTTTCTCACACATCTTCGTCGCCGTCACTTGCAGCAGCTAACAATTGTGAATAGGAATCAGGCGACGACAGACGCTGGAGGAAGAGAAAAGGAATGTATGTTGAATAGACATAACTAAGCTAAAAGTGAGTGCATGAATGAACGAGAGAAACACGACCAGAAGAGATAGACAAAGTGTGAGGAAAGTCAAATAGGAAATACCCGACGCCAGTCAACGAAGGAACTTGGGGCTACAGCGTCAGCATGTGTTAGTCACTGTTCTTCACATGCCAGCTGCAGCTCCGGCGCCAGCGTAGCCGCTTCCAGCATAGCTGCCGCCCATGTTGGACCCAGAGGATAGCTGTTGCTGCTGCGGCTGCTGCGGCTGTTGAATGACAGGACCGGGCTGCAGAGCAACAGGTTGCACTGCCTGAGCTTGTTGAGCCTGTTGAGCTTGCTGAGCTTGCTGCTGGGACCAAGCTTGCAAAGCAGCGTTCGGATCAGGCGAGTTGAGAATCTGCTGAGCAGCAGTTCCGTACTGGCTCATCAGCTGCTGTTGCTGTTGCGGTGACATTGCATTCCACTGCGCCATGGCATTTTGCACACCAGGCGAGTTGCCTGAAATGTTGCCGGTGTTGTCCAAAGGAAGTTGAGGCACCTTCTGCTGCTGTTGCGCCTGCTGGTTGGCGTTCCCAGAAGTGCCATCGTCGCCACCACCGTATCCGAAGGGCATACCGGTCTTTGGATTGACCTGTTCGCCAGTGCTCGAGTCGTAGTAAAGGCCGGTGTTGGGATCCACCATGATCAGATCGCCCGTTAGCGGGTTGAACAGCTGCCCATTAGCGCCAGTGCTGATAGCATTGCCAACGGAGCTGGCTGCTTCGCCGGCAGAGTGAAACTGGCTGTTCCATTCCGCCATAGCTGCTTCCTTTTTCTCTTTGTGGATGTTGTGCAGGTAGATGGCAGTGACAAGAACCGTGGCTCCGATAGCCGCTGCACCAGTCCAGCTAAGGGAAGGCAGGAAAGCAAGTCCAGCAGCTCCAGCTGCCGCACCTTTGCCTTGTCGCTTCTCCAGCGCTTGATCTTCGGAGCGCTTGTGAAGATCCTGACTCGAGTGCGAAGCAGCACTTTCCTTCTCAACGTCCTTCCTGACAGCTGCTACGAGCTTAGTCATCTGATGCTGTAGAAATAACAAACGACAGGAGCTGTCAGTACAGCGACTCTCAACAGCCGCAAACATTCGAATCGAGAACACTCACAGACTTGCTTTCGACCGAGTCACGCTTCTGCATAGGAACCGACTGGGGAGTGCCTTGCTGATCCGCGGAGGGATAGCCAGCATCTGTCAACTCTTGCGCCGAGCACTGGTGTGAAGGAGGAAGATTGTTTGGATCCACGCGCGAGTACGTCGACTTGTTCCAGAACACTCCACGGAAGTCTTGTATGATAGGCTCTCCGTAAAGGTCGCAGATGCTGGTTGGGACTAGGCCGAACTCGTTATCCGGTGTTGTGTTTGGACGATTGGGATGAGCGTAAGCGGAGAGTCCCAAGATCACGCCAGCTAAGGCGGTGATAGCCAGACCGCCTTTGAGGAGCATCTTGCCCATGCCTCCCTTTTGAGCAGCAGCGGCAGCGGCATTCGGGTTCGCAGAGTTCCGTAGCATGGCCAGCCTTGCCTGCGCCCGCAAGGCGGAGTTTTGAGCCCTGCTCAGAGTGATTTGGTGGCAAGGAAGGTGTCAGATGGCCTGGTTTCCTCGAAGCACGGAGTATCCACAGGAATTCGTACTCACTGTAAAGCAGCTTGCTCGTATTGACGTTTCTGAATCTGTAGAGGCACAGAAAGGTAGCAGAACAGTCATGGTAGGATAATGATTCGAATCAGATTCTGTTATTGGAAAGGACAAGGAGACATGACGCAAAAGCTTGCCGACCGCGAGGTCGTTTGCTCGCCAGAGATAGGGTCTTGAAGTAGAAGTGGGGACTAGGAGAGGTAGGATCATACCTGACGGTGTCGGATAGAGTACTTCGTCATGCGACCGGCGTTTCCTACAGCGTGGCCACGACCGTCGCCTCCAGCGCTGTCTCCAGCTCCGGAACCGTCTGTGTTACCTCCAGCGGCATCGCCTCCGTCCGAGCTGCCTTGTGGGATAGAGCGCTTCGTCATGCGACCGGTGTCTCCTCCAGCGTGGCCACGGCTGTCACCTCCAGCGGCGTTTCCAGCGGCGTTTCCAGCGGCAGAACCGTCTGTGTTACCTCCAGCGCCAGAACCGGCTGTGTTACCTCCAGCGGCATCGCCTCCGTCCGAGCTGCCGTTCAGGACCTCGTCACCCTTCATGATGATCTGGCCGGTCTTCGGATCGCTGACATCCATGGTGACCGAGTTGATCAGATAGCCCGACCCATTGTCGATGTAGAACTTGACGTTGTTGGGTCCGATCACATAGAACATCTGATTCTGAGGATCCCAGATTGGCTTGACCTTGGATCCGCTCTGATCACCGCCGGCCTGGCTGGGGAAGACTGCGCTGTCCTGAGGAGCTCCAGCTGCACCGTTTCCAGCAGCTTGAGCGGAGCCAGCACCATTGCCACCGGCGCTACCAGCACCACCAACAGCAGCGGGTCCAGCACCACCAGTGCCACTGCTAAGTGGACCCGTAGCTGACCAGCCGGGAGGGGGGTCAATCTCTTTGTTGTTAAGGCCAAGGAAGTGGAAGTATCCCTTACCGTCAACGACGTACCTGGTACCGGTGGCCTGGTCAAAGTAAGGACCCAAGATCTGGCTTTGACCTCCGTCTCCTCCACCTTGGCTCTGGCCTTGACCTCCGTCTCCTCCACCTTGGCTCTGGCCTTGACCTCCCTGAGGGGGAGGACCAGAAGCCGTTCCATCAACTGGAACAGTGCCCGGAGCTGCACCACCAGCACCCTGGAGAGCAGCCAGGTCTTCAGGGGAGTAGGCGGTGTCAGGAGTAGCAGGCTTGGTGTCAAAGATTTTGGATCCGAGCCAACCGCCTCCGACACCCACTCCGGCTGCAAGAGCGAGAGTACCCGCGCCGAAACCATGCTTGGTTTGCTGAGCTGCAGCAGCTCCCTGACCACTAGGGCTAGCTCCTTCCATCATCATCTTCCTAGCTTCCATCTCTTGGATTAGCCCGATCTGCTGAGAGTTGAGCTTCTGAGCATTCTTGAGCTTATCGATTCGGGTACTGATCCTTTCGAGCTTTTCAGACGCAGCAGGATCGAAACCAGCATGAGGAGCAGGATAAGGATAGGCGCGAGGAGGGGAGTAAGGAGGTGGGTACGTGTGGGGGTTGCCGGCACCGCCACGCATATGGCCGGCGGCGTTCTCAGAGGCAGAGGTGGACGCGCCATAGTGGTT
Source organism: Ustilago loliicola (assembly GCA_022963135.1). NCBI lineage: Eukaryota > Fungi > Basidiomycota > Ustilaginomycetes > Ustilaginales > Ustilaginaceae > Ustilago > Ustilago loliicola. The sequence continues at coordinate 853,737 of JALCUU010000013.1, read as the reverse complement.
GATGATGGTGTCACCACTCTTTTTGCCACCTTCCACGGCGCTCTTCAAAAAGTCGGCGGCGTTTTTGCCAATTTCGAAGGTGCCTTCTTCCAATCGCTTCACGAGAGGTCCAGAGTGGCGCTCAGAAGGGGTGAACTTGCTCTTAGTTCCGCTCTTCTCCTTATCGGACGAGTGTGAGCGATGGTAAGCATGAGCAGACTGCCGAATGTAGTGATCATCTGCCAAGGCCTGCGACGAGGAAGCAGCAGCCGAGATTGCGCCAAAGACAATGGCGGAGAGCAGAGCGACCTTCATGCCTGAAGACTGATGCCGGCTTTCGGGCGGCTGCTGGTGCAAAAGAAGCAGCTGTCGAAAATGAAACGAAGAAAAGGGAGTCAGATAATCAACCCATAAAAGAATATCGCCACACGTCGGCAAGACGTTGCAAGTGCTGGAAGACTTACATTTTCAGAGAGGAAAGAACGAAACTTGTGAGATGCGGTGTAATAGGGGAAGAAGTCTGATGGATAAAGAATGTGATGTACCCTTCTCTGGCTAGCAGATTCGGTGGATTTGATCGGAAAGGCTGTCTGACAGGGGGAATAGTCGAGACTAATACGTATGCTGTCCTAGGCAGTCGATTAGTCGTGGAAAGAGGGGCGAAGGGAGAAGGGGAAAAGCAGGCTGGTGCTTTCCTACTCAGCTTAAATATCCTTTGGTGGAAGTGGGCTTCGGTGGGGATGTCGCGGATCGACTTCCAGCGCGACGTCGCTCTACTGCTGAATCACAATTGCTCGGCCCTTTATTTCGCAAAGGCAGGAGTGCATCACAAAGCAATGCAGCTTGTGGGTGCGTTGAACCGCACTGGACGGCTTTCTTGTGATGTAAAACTGACAACGAGCGACGACAATAGCGTGATTGCATTGCCACAGATGAAATTGGCCCCCGTGCGATGCGATTCGTTGTCATCTATCGGCCGTTCTGCCTTAATCTTAGCTTGTGGGGGCAGTAGTTCCAGAGAGTCTGCATACGCGAGCGCTGATGAGATGGCAGAGCAAGGGATGCTTGCAGGGGATTACAGCCTCATTTTTCTTCATCTTACACACAGATGGCGTTCTCATGTCTGGTCCTGGAACACCGACCTTGGACCGACAAGCGAAAATATCTTGCCGCAGCCGGAAAGAGTGGCACTCGAAGGTCAAGTGAGGTCGAAACCTTCATTTCGTTGCGTCCAGTGGGTATCATTTGATGCATCGGCGCAGGTCGGTGAACGCCAGGTTGGTGGGATTGAGTGCAGTGCAAGGGCTACCTCAACCACAACCCCCGACAATCATATTGTCCGACACAGTGTAGTGTGATATAATACAGGAGTATAAGTGAAGATGGAGCAGTTCACCGAGAAAAAAAAAGGGAAGAGGGAACAAGAGTTTGATGGACTTGATGATGGCCACTCCCAAACCTGAGCTTGCTCGAAAGATCATGAGGTGGGTTGAGCCGAAGCGTGGGAATCCCTAGCCTGGTGAACTTTGTCCTTCAAATCCTTCATCTTTCGGTCCTTTGCCTTCCGATACATGCCGTATCGATTGACCACTTCGATCACCCACTTGCTCTTGATGACATTGATCTGACTTGTGTCAAGACCACGTTCCTGCAGGCGTCGGATGAACTCTTCAAAGTGCTGGGACGACGAGCGGTAATGGCCACTCCATGGGTAGATGGAGACGATGACACCGTCCTTGACCTTAAGAACGCCAGCGACGGTGACCAGAGACCCAGCCAGGAGGGAAGAATGTTGGAAGCGACCACGCTGCTTGATGCCGATGTACATGTTGTAAGACAGGTCTGTCACGAAGATCCATGTGTCAGCTTTGCGCCTGCGAATGAGGGTGTCTGGATGTGACTCGTCCTGTTCGTCTTTGTGGCCGTTGTCTGAGTTGGCTCGGACGATCTGCTGACGTGCTGATGTGGGATAGAGGCCGAGCTTGTGTTTGAGAAGGTACTTGGGGCCAAGGTTGGCTTTCTCTAACAGCTTCTCTTTGCGGCTCTGTTGCTTTTCCTCCGGATCTGTCGCCGGCTTGGAGCCAGGTATGGATGTCTGACTGGACGATGCAGAGGCTGCATCGGTGTTTTGCTTCGCCTGATGAGGGGACGAGCTTTGCTCAACTGAAGTCCCTGCTCCAGAAGAGTTCGAATCTGACGTGAAGCTGTCGGATGAGTCTGTCGATGTGCTTCTGCGGAACTTGATCTTGTCGTCACGTACCACATCGCATACTTCGCCGGTCGCGATTGCTTCCTGCCATTCCTGAGACTGTCGCAGGGCTATGCCGCGTCCCTTTCCAAGATCGCCATGGTCGTACTTGGAGGTGTTGACAAGTTCGCCGGTGCGACACCAGCGTAAGCGGCCCTTGCCCTGATGCGACCTGAACTGAGATCGTAACTTGTCGAAAGGCCGTGTTGGTGGAACCTCGCCCTCGTTGTCGATGTAGGTGAGATAGTTACGTCTTTCGTCGGCTGTCAGGTAGCGAATGCGTTCTTCCTCGAGTTTTGACCTTGGGCATTCTTCCAGGCTGAGATCTTTACCGTCTCCTTCGTCGAGCCATTGCAGAAAGTTCTGTCGTGTGTCGGCTTTCAAGTTCCAATAGCGATGGTAGTGTTTGAGGTTGCTTCCGTAGCGGTGCTTCGGATCGAGCATTTCGAGCCAGTTTTGATCATCCATGCGTTTGGTCAACACTTTCGACTCTTTGACAAACTCTTCCTTCTCGGCTTGGTTCTTGAATGAGAATGGAAGCTTGTCGAAGAAGCTCGAGCCGAGCAGTTGCTGCGTAATGGAATCGACGGTAGCTGGCGGTGAAGTAGGTGGCGAACTTGTGGCATTTGGTCGGTGCGCTGCCTCGCCCCTGACAGCTGGTGCCGGTGCAGAATCTTGCTTGCCTAGTTGCTCCGCCATAAAGCCGGCCCTGTGCCAGCGCGATGTCGGATCATTCTTTACTCCTTGACGTTGCTCCTTCAAAGTCTTTTCGAGTCGTGTAGTGCGTACGGCTGAGCGGATGCGGTCTGCAGCGTCAATATGGGCAAAGTCCTCAGACTCTGAGCGTGTGCTTTCTTTCCTCTCCACTGGAGGGGTTGTCGGTGCCGGTGCAACTGTTGAAGTTGGCGTTGGTGAAGAAGTCATGATGTGCGATTGGGAACAGCACAGGAGCTCCTGATGCAAGCAACCGCGGTCGTCTTCAAGTAGGGCTCTTCCTGCAAGTGAATCCGATGAAGAGAGGCAGGGCCTATCCGGGTAACTGCCTTGCTCCTTTCTTGATGTCGTCGACCATGGAATCTCAATAGCGGGTTCTATGGCGTGGATCCGCTTGGTGTGCGCTAGGTTGAGAAGGTGGAAAGAAGGGGAGATGATACAACGAGGGCCAGAGTCGTATCAAGATCAAGTCTACTGCGGAGAACCGAGATAGCGGCTCTCGGCTGAATCACACTGTGACTTTGAGCTGTGCGAGCTGTCAATACTGTAATTCGGACCGTTGTCTCAAAAGCACAGCCGGCAACTCCAACTCGGTCACCACGTGGTTTTGCAGCTTGCGACATGTGGAGATCAAAAAAATGACAAGTGTTAGACCTCATCTTGCAAATTCCGATGAGTCATGATTAAGTGAAATTGGAAGGATGGACCGAGCACAGATGAAAGGTGTGTGATTTTTGCGACTTGTGACTCGGCCATTCTTCTTGAAAGAGGAGACAAGATTCGGCAAAATGCCGAAGTCACATGTCAAGTCGCAGAGAGAGAGAAAGTGGGGCACAGAAGGATCAAGCAAGCAACTTGGTCGTCTTCTCGTCTTCTCGTCTTCACCATCACACCTCTCAAACCTGACTTCGACATCAGATTTGAGCTCATGAATCATGTCCACAACAGCAAACCTCCAGGCGAGTCTGGATCGATGGTCAGCAAGGCTAACGTCGTTGCCTAGCATCGCTTTGCCCACCGACTATCCTAGACCCGCCACATCACAACTCGTTCAAGCACTTGCTTCGTCTACGCTCACATCCGCGACAAGAAAGGACCTCGTTCGTCTCGCTCTTCACCATGAGCTCGATCTGCACCCTGCGGGGAACGTTCAGGAAGACGACGACGACAACTCTAGCCCAACACCATTCCATCTTCTCCTCGCCGCTTTCTGCGTGCTCCTGCATCGATACACTGGTGACAACGACCTCGTCATTGGCTCCTCAAATCCATACACCGGCGAGCCAATGATTCTCAGGATCCCAATCGAGCCGAACGACCCCTTTTGGCAGATTGTCCGCCGCATTCAGCAGGTCGAGAAGGAGGCGGCTGCTGATGCTGTCCCCTACGACGAAATCGTCAAACGCGTCGAGGCGGAACGTGCAGAGCGTGAAGGACCTTTGCCAGAAGGTGTTCAAAGCGCACCGATCTTCCGTGTCCGCTTCTTCGACGAGACAGGAGGCAAGGCCCGCAACTTCATGCAGTCCACCTCGCTTACTACAGACCTCACGGTCTTCTTGACGAAGCCAGGTGCTACTCCCGGAGACGACTCTGCCGGCCAGTCGACACCGGCTGAATTGGCCACACCCTCGTCTGGCGCCAATGCTGCCCACACATTCCGAGACTCGCTTGTGCCCAATATTGCCGTGCATCTCTCTTATAACTCGTTGATCTTCTCCTCTCAGCGCATGCAGTTGGTTCTTGCTCAATTGTCGCAGCTCATCTCGGTCGCCGCTGCCAACCCCGCCTCGCCCGTTGGCAGCTTGCCTGTTCGCACACCGCAAGAGAACGCATTCCTTCCTGATCCTACCAAGGACCTGGAATGGTGCGGCTTCAGGGGTTCTATCACTCAGATCTTCGAACGCAATGCACGAGCTCACCCCGACCGAAGATGCATCGTCGAGTCGTTATCTGACGACTCTGGTTCTCTTGCAGAGCCAGCCGCACCAGCAAGCCGTGTTCGCGAGATCACTTATGGACAGCTCGACCGTGCTTCGAATGTGGTCGCCCACCACTTGCTTCAAGCCGGTGTCCAGCGCGAAGAGGTCGTTACAACCTACGCTCACCGTGGCGTCGACCTCGTTGTGGCTGTTTTGGGTACTCTCAAGGCCGGCGCAACCTTCAGCGTCATTGACCCTGCTTACCCGCCTTCACGTCAGAACATCTACTTGCAAGTCGCCAAGTCCCGTGCATTGATTGTTCTCGCCAAAGCTGGTACGCTTCAGCCAACCGTCCGCAAGTGCATCCATGACGAGCTTGAGCTTCGCACCGAGATTCCTGCCCTCGAGCTTCTTAATGACGGGTCTGTCCGAGGTGGCTCAGCCTCGCAAGGTGCAGCTGACTGTCTCGAAAAGCAGCAGTCTTCGGCTGGCGAGAGCACCAATGTCATTCTTGGTCCCGATAGCGTCGGTACCCTCTCTTTCACTTCCGGATCGACAGGTATTCCCAAGGGTGTCAAGGGTCGACACTTCTCACTCACCCACTTCTTCCCATGGATGGGTGAGCGTTTCGGTCTTGGTGCTCACGAGCGATTCACCATGCTTTCAGGCATCGCGCACGACCCTATCCAGCGAGACATCTTCACGCCTCTGTTCTTCGGTGCCGAGCTTCACATCCCCACCTCCGAGGACATCGGTACTCCCGGTCGCCTTGCTGAATGGATGGCAGCCAGTAAAGCCACTGTAACGCACTTGACACCTGCCATGGGTCAGTTGCTCAGTGCTCAGGCTACCGCCCTGATCCCTTCACTCCGCAACGCCTTCTTCGTCGGTGACGTGCTCACCAAGCGTGACTGCACCCGTCTTCAAGCCCTTGCCGCCAACGTCTGCATCATCAACATGTACGGAACCACCGAGACGCAGCGTGCCGTCAGTTACTTTGCCATACCTCCCGTCAGCACTTCGACCACCTTCTTGCAGACCCAGAAGGACATCATGCCCGCTGGTCAGGGTATGATCAACGTCCAGCTGCTCGTTGTCAACCGCAACGAGCGCACAGCCACCTGTGCCGTGGGTGAGGTGGGTGAGATCTATGTGCGCAGTGGTGGTCTTGCCGAAGGCTACCTCGGCCCTCCCGAGGTGACAGCAGAGAAGTTCATGCCCAACTTCCTCGCTCCGAACCTCAGCTTCCCCGACACCATCAAGGATAAGCCCGAGGGTCAGTTCTGGAAGGGCATCCGTGACCGCATGTACAAGACCGGTGACTTGGGTCGATACTTGCCCGACGGCACCGTCGAGTGCACTGGACGTGCCGATGACCAGATCAAGATTCGTGGCTTCCGTATCGAGCTCGGTGAGATTGACACTCACCTGTCTCGTCACCCTCACGTCCGCGAGAACGTCACCTTGGTTCGCCGAGACAAGGACGAAGAGAAGGTGCTGGTCTCGTACTTTGTCCCCGGACCTGGCGCTGCCGAGTTCGAGGAGCAGCTGACCGAAGATGATGAAGCTGCCACTGCTGCTGCCGCAGCTGCCGGTGGAAAGGCAGCCCGCGACGCCCAGCTAGTCAAGGGTATGCGACGCTACCGCAACCTGATCAAAGACATCCGCGATCACCTCAAGAGGAAGCTTCCCGCTTACTCGATCCCCACGCTCTTTGTGCCACTCAACAAGATGCCGCTCAACCCCAACGGCAAGATCGACAAGCCTGCCCTTCCTTTCCCAGACACTGCCATGGTCGCTGCTGCTGGCTCCAGCCCTTCTGCTAGCAAGGGCGGCAAGGACAGCGCAGCTGTTTTGGCTTCAGCTACGCCTACCGAACGATTGGTCATTGAGCTGTGGTCGCGACTTCTGCCCAACGCGCCATCGCCGATGCCATTGGACGAAAGCTTCTTCGATCTCGGTGGTCACTCGATCCTTGCCACGCGACTGGTGTTCGAGATGCGAAAACAGTTCGTCATCAACGTACCGCTTGGCGTCGTCTTTGATGCTCCCACCGTGCGCGGCCTTGCCAAGGCTGTCGACCAGCTTCGACAGGCTGACCTTGGTCTCGGTGCCACTCAGCCCAACGGAGCCTCGTCTTCAACCAAGCAGACTGAAGAGGCCAACCTCGACGAGAACTACGGAGCTGACGTGGCTACGCTCACACCCAGCCTTCCCGAGTCGTTTGCTGGCGACAAGGTGCGCAGCGCTAGCGAGGGCCCTCGAACCGTCCTTGTCACCGGTGTCACTGGCTTCCTCGGTGCCTTCATTCTCTACGACTTGCTCACCAAGCGTTCGTCGAGCGTCGCTAAGGTGTATGCGCATGTCCGTGCCAAGGATGAGGTCAACGCGCTCGAGCGTCTGCGCGAAGGATGCAAGGGTCGAGGCATCTGGGATGACAAGTGGGTGAGCGAAGGCAAGCTCGAGGTTGTTCTTGGAGACTTGGCTGCTCCTCAGCGTCTCGGCATGTCTGAGCAGGTGTACGCCAAGCTTGCTGATGAAGTTGACGACATCTTGCACAACGGTGCGCTCGTGCACTGGGTCTACCCTTACAGCAAGCTTCGAGCAGCCAACGTCGGCTCGACAATCTGCGCAATCAAGCTCTGCAACGCCGGCAAGAAGGCTAAGACGTTGACTTTTGTCTCGAGTACTTCTGCTCTCGATACCGACCACTACATTCGCCTGTCTGACTCGATCGTTCATGGTCAGGACCCTGCTCAGGCTGGCTCGGCGGCTCAGCTGCACGGTGTCCCTGAGACAGATGACATTGAGGCCAACGCCAAGGGTCTTACAACCGGTTACGGCCAGTCCAAGTGGGTGGCTGAGAAACTCATCATGATTGCTGCTTCTCGAGGTCTCAAGGCTTCGATCGTCCGACCTGGTTACGTTGTCGGTGACTCCAAGACGGCGGTCACCAACACGGACGACTTCCTGTGGCGTCTGGTCAAGGGTTCGATCCAGCTTGGTCTCATTCCTGACATGCACAACTCGATCAACATGGTCCCCGTCGACCACGTTGCCCGTATCGCCACCTTGGCGTGCCTGAACAACGCCAAGGAGCTCGAGACGATCAACAAGATCCCCGGTACCAACGCCAAGGTGTTCCACGTGACCAACCATCCCAGCATCCGATTCAACGACATGCTTGGCCAGCTCAGTCGCTACGGTTGGAAGGTTGAACAGACTGAATACGTCCACTGGCGAGCGAGACTCGAGGAGCACGTCCTCAACAGTGGAGCAGGCTCTGTCGAGGACAATGCTCTGTTCCCTCTGCTTCACTTTGTGCTGGACGACTTGCCAACCTCGACCAAGTCGCCTGAGTTGGACGACCGTCACACGCAGGCTATCTTGGATGCGGCGTCGGAAGGCAAGGCTCAAGGCACTGTCATGGGCGTTGATCGCTCGCTTGTGGGAACATATCTCGCTTGGTTGCTGGCTGTCGGTTTCTTGCCGCCTCCTTCATCGAACGATGCTGAGCCTTTGCCCAAGTTGGCCAACATCGGCACTGAGATGAAGGCGATTGGACGTGGTTCCGCCAACTGAAAATATGCCTTTGACTCGGACGATAACGTAGACTTTTTCTTATGCAATTCATTGTTAGAAGATCTTTGCCGTGCGGCATGTGATGCTGATATCTCATCTCGGACCTCCCGACGACTGAAGGCGCTATTCAGCGATTCGGGCCTTCCGAGCAGGAACGTGGCGTGTGAGCCACAAGAATATCATGTCGGCTGACTCTTCCTGCCTCCAATCTGGCTCCGTGTCCACTGTTCGGATGACACGTGACCACGGTTGCTGAAACACTTGCCAGACGCTTTGCGATAACGGGCGTCTCAGCCGTTGCACATTTGTCGATCACGCTTCGAACAGCAGGATGGAAAGGAACAAGTGTAACGACCCCAGGAAGGTCTGAGCTGCTAGAACGTCGGAGCTAGAAATAGCGCACCAGAAGCAGGCCTTTGTGGCGTCGAAAGAGGAACAGAGCTCAAGTGCCTGACGTGTGATTTGTTGGTTGGTTTGGAAGGGTTTGAGTCTCACCTGTCAAAAGGAAAATGGGGTCCAAACAAATCTCATTTCGCAAGCCACACGAAAGACAACAGACAAAAAAGGGATCGACAACGACGACCGCGTGGGGACAACCAACGACTGAGATCCGCCTCTGAAGAAGAGGAGACAACGAAGAGAAGGGTAAGGACCGGGTTGTCATTGTCTGTCGCTTTGTACGCAACGATCCGCTGCGTGATCACCGTATCCTTTTACGAAAGGCCATGCGGTTTGTGCGTGCCAAGGAAAGTCGGTTTGGTTGAGACAGGTACTGTACATGATCGGACCCGAGTTGCCCACCTCTTGTGTCGGCTCGTCGTTCCGACATCGAATTGAGGAAGGAAAGGTTGCCTTGATCTAGAAGACAACCATGCAGCAGCGATCGATGCTTTTTCTGTCTCTCGCTTGTGAAGAGGCCATGAGACCGGCGATCCATTCGCCTTTCGCCTCGGTTTTTTGGGCGAAGAAGCAAATTCAAGAAACCTCGGCTCTTTTCTTTTCTTTTCATCTCGCTTCGGCACAGAAGCGAGGCCACGCTGCCAGATTTGTTCTTTGTTTGTTGCATTAAAAGAGGAGGATCGTATGCCGCCCTTCTCCATCGCCTTGACGGTTGACGGCCATTGTGTGCCGTTGCATTCATTGTTTCTTCAGGGCAGCAGCGGAAAGAAAGGGAGTGAGTGTGGGTCATTCTTCTGCCGTGCTTCTCTTCTCTTGGCCCTCAATTGCAATTCGCAGGCTTGGAGAAGCGATCATGCACCGGTCATGCACACCAATGTTGCGCCGGCACAGCGATCTCTTCAAGCTGTGTGATCTCGGCAATAGCGAGACGCATGCCTGCCTGCCACGGCCCATCCGCATTTCGTACTGTATCGGAACTCGCTCTCCGTCGTACCTGGAGAAGCGAGCAAGTGAGGGGGTTAGCTCGTCGATCGTCACCATGCGAAGCATCGTCGACGACAGCTAGGAACCAAAGTCTTTTGTCGTTCCGAAGGCTCTTGAGCATTCCGTAGGATTTGGGTGTTGCAATCTCTCTGTTCCCATATGCCGACATGTCCCCGTGGTGACCATCGCTTATGCCGGCAGAAGGCGAAAAAAGAAAATTTGGACCACTGCTCGCACCACATCGACATGTTCACATCTTCGAAGCGAGCTTTCCCTTTCGTGTACACTTCACAGTCGTCCACCGTGCTTGCCTGGCTGATGTCTCACTCGATCGAAACACCTGACCTCCCGCACACCATCGCCGCAATGGCCATGACCTCGGCAGTGATTGGGCACAATGCAGATGTTTCCATAGCTGTGGCATCCCCATCTTTGTACGGAATACAGCATGATCGTGTGTCTGAATGTTGGCTCGCTTGCACGCTCGCATGTCCTTATTCCGCTGCATATCATCACGCCAACGCCCTCTGACATCCGACGCCGATACCGACACAGTGCGTCCACTAAGTGATAAGTTGCGGTGGGCCTTGCCTCTTACTGTACTCCGCCTGACCACCCTAAGATTGGGCACACTTAATTGCAGCACTTCAAGGCTCCACTATCCACGCCATGTCCGGAGTCAGACATGAACCATGCACTCTCATCAACATCGGTCTGGACAACTGCTTTCTCTCGTGCGGGCAGGAAGGTTGACCTGAACAAGGCACAGCAGCCCAAGCTTCTTGAGCAAATCAGCATCGAAACTTGCGGCAGATCCAGCTAAACCACGCCACGCCGCGGACTAACTTCACAACTCGACTCGCAGCAATTCGCGCTCGCGTCAAGTTTCTGAGTCCAACACTTGACTCTTACGAGACACCAACACCTTTTTTTTTTTTCTTCTTCTGTTTCTTTGTCTTTTCTTGCCCTTCTTACGCTCGCTCTGCTTAGCCGGCATGAAATGCTTTAAAAATCTGACCCCGTTTTCTTCTCTTGCAGCTAAATTCTGCGTCTGCGTCAGAGTGCAGCTCGTTTATCCCTTCCGCACTTCTTCTTCTTCTTCCTCGTCTTCCTCTCGCCAAGAGAGATAGAGAGCGAGACAGTGGGCGAGCGTCAAGCTTGCTTCTCCTGCGCCGTTTGATCTTCAAGAACGGGCCGTCAAAAAAAGATCTGCAGATACAGTACATCAACATGCAGCACAGTCTAAATCCGTGCTCCGCTCCCGGCTCCGTGTAGCTTACTCTGTAGCTTTCGCTTCTTCCGCTCTTCTCCTCCGCAGTGATTGTCCTGACCATGGCATGGCATGGCAGCGGAGCTGACGCTTGATTCTGTCAACTTCCGTCCCTGAGTCCATGCTCATCTCCGCACAGCCTTCAAGTCCTGGTTGCCGTTCATTGGGTCCTGAATGTCCTTTCACAGCGGAGCGAGCAAAAGGTGCAGATTCTTCCGAGACTCGGCGTCCACAACTACCGTTCATCCTGCCAAACTTGCTCCGCAGCTTCTGCAAACCAGACCCTGAATCCGTTCTGCTCGTTGCTTCGCCTTCTTGATAGATAGGTCTTCACCGTCAACCAGAATCTCCATCGCTACCTTGGCTACATCCTTCTTCATTCGATTCACGACCTGCGCTCCTCTCAGTATTTTACACCGCGCACGAGCACCTACCTGATACCTGACGCCGACTAGCCTCTTTCCGCCAACGCTCGTTCACAGCCGCTTTCCTTCTATCATACAACCGTATAGCATTCGATCTTGACTCTGAGGGCGCCACGCATGTAGATCGATACACTGTTGTCGTTCCGTATTCTCTGTCCCAGCTGTCATCTCTCTCCGTCCGACGACTGCTCGCTGTTTGGCTCGTCCACGGTCCAAGACAGGAGCGATTGCATCTACATGGCTCAGCGGTGATCCCCCATGCGGCCAAGAGCCTGCTCTCACCATACATATCATAGAGGAACACTCTTCTCACGCTCAATTTTGCGCCATGCACTCGTCTCGAGATGGAACTCGATTGCAGCATGGAAGCACCGCACCCGACTCTGCTCGTTCTGAACAGAAACACACCTCCTCTTCATCGTTTGTCTCCACCCTCAGCAATGCACTCAATATCTCGACGCCGACATCTTCGAGAAAGACAACTCTCTCCTCGACTGCTCAATCAACACCCACCAGACACACACACGCTGCGCCTTGTTCACATCAAGCAACTCCCACCAGACCTGATGCGCTGCGAACGCCGATTCGAGCTGCCGACGGTCCACGCATCCTGACTTTGTCAGGGCACGAGGCGTTTCAGTCACCTACTACTCCCCTCTCACCATGGACCTCCTCACCTTTCTTGGAACCTCTGGGCCATGCGAGCTATGCCACAGCCGCGTCGACGGCAGGCCCAGATGCCTGCATTCCGCGAGTTCCAGAGCAGGACCAAGACTGGCTGCTGTCAGGACCCACATCGCGTAGAACCTTGCACATCTTTGGCAGCCGGTCAAAGACACCCGCACCCGCAGCGCCAACATCCCAAAATCCTTCGTCAGTTGGAAGAGAAGCTATACATCTTGAACACTCAACCAGTTTCGGCCCTTCCAATGCAAGTGCATTCGCGGAACCTCATCAGCAAAACTTTGGAACATCTGCTGGGCCATTTTATACATACCGCGAGCAACCATCTAGCGACCCTCGCATAGGTATCTACGAAATCAACAGGATGTCGTCGGACGTGCCGACAAGTCAAGCAGTCCTGAGCCCAATGTCAGCCGCAGCCTTGTCGCCAACTCAGTTCTCATCCACATTTCCAGCTGGGTTCAGCGACAGTTGTTTTATGAGCACCATGTTCGAACAGGACACGCCAAGCTTATCGACTCACTTGCTGCCGAGTCAAGATCTTACTGAACAGCTTCCTCAAGGTTTTCGCATTGTGGCCCCCACCACTTCTGGGAAGCCTCTTTCCCCTTCCGTTCATACCTTCGTCTTTAGCATGCGTCCTAATCAACCAGATCCTAACGCTCACCTCGATTCCATTCCCAGCCAAGCACACACAAATCAGATAGGCAGTCCACATGGCCTCGTCAACGAACACTCTGCTACATCTGGGCGAATGACGCATACGGCAGCTCCGACTGCCTCGGCCCAGGATCTGTCCTCAATTCATATGCAACCTGCTCCTGGAATCGTCAATGCCAGCCGCGTCAACAGTGCGACCCCTGGGCAAAATCTTGATGCGATTTCTCAAAGAAGCATGCATGACGATGTCTACAGCTCAGGCAATGTATTGGGTGGCGAGGGAAACCGTCAGACATCTAGCACTTCGACAAGGGCTGACCAGGAGATTGCAGGCCTTGGTCTCCAATTGAACGTGGCTCCGGTCGGCTCAGCCAAGCCTGTCGAATCGATTGAACCCGCTTCGACGAACTCATACCGATCATCGGTGTTGGTGGACGAACTCGGTCGTTGGATTCTCGACTCTGAAGGGCAGCCTATCGGAATTTCCGATCAGTCCAGCCTCTCGACTACCGACAGCAGAGGTAGACGAGTGATATGGCACGGTAAGGATACCTCGAATACATCTCTCGGCGCAACAACAGAAGCAAGCTTCACATCACATAGCAACTCTTCGACATGGGATACGTCTTTCAACGACATGACCAGTCCGGCAAGCGGGCCACCTTCGGCAAGTGCAGATAGCCAGTTCATTCCCACACCTGCTTCTTCGATTGGCGTCAGCTTCAACAACGATCCACAGCCAAACAAGCTGACTGAACGCCTATCGGTTGCTTCCGATACTCAGCCGCCGCCGATGATGACACCTGAAGTTGCTATGCATGACTTCAGCGAGTTCGGACAATCTATTTCGATCGAGCAGATGGCGGACGAGCGCTGGCGGACTTGGCCTAGGAATCGAGACAGCGTCTTGCTTCGAGAGCGTCCTTCGAATCCAACTATACCAATGAGTTCAGGGCCTGTACCGCAGCCACCGGCGGACGAACGTACTTCTTTCGACTCACTATCTGTCTCTGCATCTTCGACTCGCTCGCGGCTGATGGCCGAACCGTACAGCAAGAACATGCGGTCTGGACGTCCAAGCAGCAGCGCCAGCACAAGTAGTCGATCCTCGATTGGCAACGCTGCTGCACTGGAGGGTCAGCAGTCTACCGGCGTCACAGGGCCTACGCGACCCAGATCATACATTGCTACTGGTTCACTACGCATGTCAAGTACCACAAGGTCAGGATCGAATGGTGTTGCGGGCTCGGATGGAGGTCCGGCCCCGATCGAGCGCCTCTCTGGCACTGCTCTTGCCCTCCGACGAGCTCGAGGCATGTCACAAGGCGGACCGCCGCGTTCGAGCAGCAGTAACGCAATGAAGTTGACGCGATCGAGTGACGCCCTCTTGGCTTCCGGATCATCTGCTTCCTCATCGGCCAAGTTCAGGCACAGTGTTGCTCTGCAGAGAACAGCTCTCAGCAGTGATGGCCTGGCACAGGCAGCAGCGCAACGACCCCAATCTTTGCTCGAGACATCTGCCGGCAGAATTGGTGTACCATCCGCCAAACAGACAGGCAAAGTTGGCTTCAACGAGGTTTCAGTTGCGTTGGATACACTGCGCATGTTCCTGAAGCAGAAGGAGAAGAGCGACACAGTTGGCGATAGCACTTGCGTAGATGAGACTGTGGAGAGCAACGAAGCGAGTTCGCCCAGCAAGCCAGGTCGAACGCTGCGAAGGACCAAAGGCATCTTACCGCCCCGAAGCGCTTTCTCATCGGTTGACGAGTTCGGCACGCTTCAGACCTCAGCCTCTGCATCCAACATCTCATCGCTCAATGATGCGCTCGGAGTCCTGTCTGCTCACGACCGAAGCCAGAGCGTAGCTGGCGGCTTGATAGGACTGTCGCAGTCCGCCCGTAGCGCCCACTCTTCTAGTAGACAGGATGATCGACTCGCAGTGCTCGAAGACCTCTCTGAACGCATCATGAAACTCAAAGCCGATACCGAGCGTCAAAAGGAACAGCATGCAGCAGCCAGCATGCCTCCACCACCAGCTCGTTCCGCCTCGGTACAACATCAACGCTCTCAAAGCAACATGACACGCCGCGAGATGCATGAACAGTATCTTCGCAAGCGTGCCAATGGGCCCTGAGATGTCGCAAAAGAAAGGGGTTGAAATCACTTCTAAGCCTTTCATTCATTTGAACCCTTACTGTCTCTCATAGCCCTCCGCTCCGTCGACACATTCCTTCATATTGCATCTTGGACCGTTCTCTTGTCATTCTTATCCATTTTGATACCACACCCAGCAAAGTTGGGCGCAATTCTTTCATTATCCTCGATACGACTCTCATCTCTCCAACCTGCGTACGATGCTACAGAGCAAAGATCATGATTGAATCGAAGGAATGCGCGTGAACTCGGCGGCCACACTTGGTGACGATATGACATGCCGGCTATTCGGATCTCAGCCGATAAGCGACGTGTTTGTTTCGAGATAAGAGCCTCGTTCCCAAAGCATCGCTTTTGTGCTGCTCCCTTTGAAGTTCTGTTTGCTTCATCTCTCGTAGCACAACTTCAACCATCGACTCGACGACCACACTGTACGAACAAGCAGGCGCAAGCAAGATCTGAAAGTAAGACGAGTATCTCTAAAGTGCGTTGTGGAGACGATGCGGAGAACTCCGTAAGAAAATGCAGGGGAGAAAGGTGGAGTGTTTGGACCCTGAATCGCCAAAGGGCTGCTCTCTCTCGGATCGTCGGAAACGCGCAGCTGATGCAGGGTGTGTGCGTTGTTGCTACAGTACCGCTCCGCTTCGCACGAGCCATCCTACGCAATCAACCTTTGATACCGCTTCGATCTCCTCCTTTCCTCCCTCCCTCCCTCCCTCCATCACATCCTTAACGATCTCGAAACGATGTCGAATCCAACCTCTTCCGTCTCTCCAGACGTAGCATACCTCCGCACCCTCCCTGCGGTTCGAGAACGTTGCTCGGCCATCTTCAACCATGTCGCTTCCACGGGCGAGGGTGAATATTTCACCTACAATCCTACCGCCGAGAATGATGTTGCTGATTACTGTATCAAGATCATCCAGCGTGATTTTGGCACCAACTATGCTGCTATTCCGCCCCACGGAAGATGGAGACACTTTGACGTAGGGGGTATTCCCCGAATTACGACGTTGTTGAGCGAGTGGGCTGGTGTTAAACCCTCCTCCCGCTCCTCCTCTGTCTCGGGTTCGCAGACGTCGGCTACGGCTCCTTCGGGACCTCCGCTAGTGGACAGGGTGGAAGCAGCCAGGAGACTAGTCGACCTATTCATGGTCTCTGTTCTACTCGATGCCGGAGCAGGAACGAAGTGGAAATACGAAGAAAAACGTACCGGTCTCACCTATTCTCGCTCCGAAGGTCTCGCCGTCGCATCACTCGACATGTTCCTTTCCGGCCGTTTTGCCTCCGAAGGCTCGAACCGCCACATCGTCACCGCAGCTGGTCTTAAGAACTTATCCCTAGACATGCTGGCTATCGACATGCAAGTCCACCCCGACTCCAACCCAATGACAGGTCTAGAAGGTCGTTGCAACCTCCTAACTCGTCTTGGGGAAGCCCTCGAAAATGACACGAACGGATTCTTTACCGGTCCAAACCCGAACATCCCACCGAGTGAAAGAAGACCGGGGTTTCTCGTAGATTATCTCGCTCGACACCCTTCGACGCGGAAGCAGATTCAGGTGGTCGAAGTGGGCGTACCAGCGCTGTGGGAAGTTCTTATGTACGGTTTAGCCCCGATCTGGCCTGCTTCAAGGACGAAATTGGATGGGGTCGCAATGGGTGATGTCTGGCCCAACTCCACTCTCGCCCAGGTGAACAAAGTTGGGTTGGGAGAACAGCGCAGCTTGGTTCCGTTTCACAAACTTACCCAATGGCTCAACTATTCTTTACTCGAGGCAATCGAGAACACGCTAGGATGGAGGTTTGTCGACGGAGAACATGCTACCGGTCTTCCTGAGTATCGGAATGGTGGGTTGTTTCTCGATCTTGGTGTGCTGACACCTAACGCTTCTCTCTTCAAAGCCAGTGGTGTTAAGGCCGGGGAAGGGGGGGTGCCGAGTTTGCCAGCAGAACATCCAGCAATTGTCGAATGGCGTGCACTTACCGTTATCCTACTTGATAGACAAGCACAGAAGATTCGGGAAAAGCTTGGATTGACAAAGGAGCAACTCAACCTCAAGCAGGTGTTGGAAGCAGCTACTTGGAAAGGCGGGCGAGAAGTTGCGAAGCAGAAGCGACCGGAGACGGGAGGTCCGCCGATTAACGTTCTTTCTGACGGCACTGTTTTTTGATCATCCCCGTTCGCTCTCACACAACTGTACCTTCAGATTTCTCACGCTCTTGCATAATCACACTCAAACCCAAAACCCTCATATAAGAGTTCGATTACACACCCAAAAAGCCAAACCCATCTATCGTTCCCACCCACCAGCCCTACTTCCTCTCCCTAACAAACAGCACCAACCACCCCGCACTAGCCACGGTGAATGCCACGAACAACACGACCAAAGTGACGATATCCGGAAACCAAAACGCCTGACTACTAAATCCAAAGCTACTAATAATACTCGCAGCCGGAACCTCTATGTCGATCCCATACTTGTGCTCCTTCAAGCTTAAATTCTTCAACTCGTTAACAATGAGCGCTTCATACGCGGCATGGAAAAAGCTGAGATGCTGTAACCACCTCAACCACCCCGGAATCCGATCCCTATTGATCAGAAGACCGGCAAAGAGGAGCGAAAAAAGCATAGTTAGCGAACCGACCAGATTCGCCAAACCCGTATCGGAGATGGCAATGGATATGAAAAAGACCGCCGAGCTCGCCGAGAGTGAGAAAAGTACGAGGGTGAGGATGAATTTCCAAAACTCTGCGACACCCGGTACTAGGCCGACCAAAAAGTAGACGCATCCACCAAACAAGAAAGGCGGGACTACCCTAAGCGGTAGAATATCGAACAGAAGCTTCGAGGTGAAATAGGTCAGAGGACTATAATACCCATTACTCCTCTCGCGAACAAAGAGGGCACGTTCGTTTGCAAAAACTCCCAGACTGGTAAGACAAGAAAACCCAAAGAGCGAAAGAATAAAGAAGAACAAACCCAATCTGTTCTGGAATCCCGAAATATCATTCGTAACGCCATGATACAGCACCCCGCAGAAGAGCGCCAGGACGATGGCTAGCCCAAAATGAGCAAACATAAGGATGGGATCCCTGTATAAATTCTTGAATGCTCGACCGGAGAGGATCTTGAACTGAGTCCAGAGAGATGCTTTCTTGTAACTTCGTAGCAGCGAAGATTCGTTGGCTAGATCAGGAAGATCGTTCGTCACGCCCTGCGGAGTTCTGCCCAGGAAAGCATCTAGTTCGGTTTTCGTAGCGACAGAGATATCCGACTCCGAGAAAGCATTGACGAGATGTACCAGCTTCCCACTGCTCAGCGCTGGCATCCAAACATCGGTGCCGTTCGATTGACCGTTCGCAAAAGCATTGCGCAGGCCATCAGCCAGACGGCTCGTTTTCTTTCGCAATCCTCCTCCACCGGGGGTACGGTCTTCAGCTATCGAATTAGGTCGTGTACGAAGCTCCGTTGATTCGTCTCGAGAGTTGCTACCGGTAGTGACAACGCTCGTATCCACCCTGTGATGCGCACTAGCCACACTTGATCTGCCCCCCTCTACATCCTCATCCTCCTCCTCGCCGCGTTCCTGCCCGAAACTGCGTCGGGCAGTAAGATCGATCAAAAAGTCCGCAATATTGAAGCCCGGCGGACAAGGATGTCCCACCTGATCAAAGTAGTCGCTGCACTTGCTGAATGGTCCCGAATAGACCACTCTACCTTCCGCCAGCAAAAGCAGCTTATCGAAAAGCGCAACAATGTTGCTCCTCGGTTGGTGGATCGAAAAGATGACCGTGCGCTTGTACGTCTTAGCCAAGGTAACTAGAGATTGGACGACATTGAATGCGTTATACGCATCCAAGCCTGAGGTCGGTTC
Source organism: Ustilago loliicola (assembly GCA_022963135.1). Classification (NCBI taxonomy): domain Eukaryota; kingdom Fungi; phylum Basidiomycota; class Ustilaginomycetes; order Ustilaginales; family Ustilaginaceae; genus Ustilago; species Ustilago loliicola. The sequence continues at coordinate 834,840 of JALCUU010000013.1, read as the reverse complement.
GTCGCAGAAAAGGATACTTGGGGAAGTAACAAGTTCGCAAGCAATGGAAACGCGACGTTTCTCACCGCCACTAATGCCCCTTCCTTCCTTGCTACCTCCTGCTGTGAAACCTGATCCACCAATACGGCTGTCTTTGATCCCCAAAATTCCGAGCTCCTGCATGGTCTCTAGAGTCCTGAACTTTTTCGCCTCCAACGACATATCCCTTGGCAACCGCAACAGCGCAGAGTAAAGAACAGTCTCGTAGACGGTGAGGGTCTCCATCAGCAAATCCTCCTGATCAACAAACCCGACCACCCGCTTATACTCCTGGTTGCTCATCTTCCTGCCATTAACCAACACTGTACCCGACGTAACACCTCGCTTCTCCCTCCTCGCAAGAATATCGAGGAAAGTAGTCTTACCAGCACCACTAGCACCAACGATCGCCATCACTTCTCCTGGCTTCACCGACCCGGTAATTGCATCCAACAACGCTTTGCTGCCTATCCTGTACCCGACATTCTCCCAATGCAACGCTGCAGGTATATGATCCTTCATCAAGTCCGCCTCCTCCTCTGGCAGCCTAACATTGCCCAACCTGACTTCATCGTCTTTATAATGCCTACCCAGCATCCAAAGCAAGCTGACCGAGACGATGACGACCAAGATTGCAGCAATCGCACTGATCACCACCCACTTAATCGGCTTCTCTGGCGCAATGGGCGTCTGATACCCTGGCACCTGACTGAAATGGATACACTCTCCCGACTTGCAACTGATAAAAATAGCTTCATCGCCAAAAACATCCGAAATCAATCCATTCATCCCCGGCTCCTCAAATCGACACTTTCTCGCACCACCCGCGCCATCCCCATCCGTCTTGCAGCTCATCTTGCCCGGTCCCTTGATCTCCTCGGTCAAGAAGTCCGAGATATCGATACTACCCGATTCGCCGCAAAGCATCCGACCGGGTATACATTTACACGAAACCTTCTTGCAGTCGTACGAAGTCCTATTTGTCGCTTTACTAAGCTCTATCGTCTCTTCACACTCGTCTAGGCCGCAATAGAACGACTCTCTGCCTCCGATCCAGAACTGAAAGTTACAAGTCGCATCGCTCTTATCGCAACTGAACGTCACCTGTGGCGGACGGTCGGGTAACATATCCACGATCTTCTGGTTGGTCACGTCGCATTCCTGGAAACTTTGTTGGATTGTTGCTCCGCCATCATAGCATGTGCCGTTCTCACCTAGCCTTTCACCACCGAGCATGTAGTTGGAGCATGCAGCGTCAGTCTGGCATACGTTGCAGTTTAGGCCGGGCCAGCCGTCTGAACAACTGCAAGATTCTTTGTCGCCAGGCTCACCCTTAGGGAATCGTTTGGAGCCGTCAGCTGGTGAGCCGCAGAGGGGGGATAGACAGTCAGGTCCACCGAAGCCTACGGGGCAGAAACATAACCCGTCATATTCGTTGCATTTGCCGAATTGGTAGCATTCGTAGGCGGGGAGTTGGCAGTTGAAGCACGAGGGTTCCGGGCAAGGAGGGCAGGAGGGGGGTCGGTCAGGAGGATTGGAAGAGTTGGTGGTCGTGAAGATGGAGCGGTAGGTTTGAATGTATCGCCGTTGCAAGGTGGGGTTTAGACCTCGAACGTTGGAAGATGCTGATGCTGGAGTGGAGAGGATGAGAGAGGCTATGAGAAGGAAGGCGAGTGTGGTGATGATGATCGCGGATGCTGAGCGGCGCTGCAAACCCAGCCGCCGCTCAGGAGATTGCGTGGAACTCATCTCGATGATGTCGTTGCCCTTGACTTGAAAGGACGTGAGCGAGAGAGAGTGATGTGATTAGAGGTGGCAGAGTCGAAACATATGGAATGGTGGTGGTGGTGGTGGACACAGGTTGGGAACGCCTGAAACCGAAGAATGGATCTCAGGGTCCTCCTCGGCTGCTGAGACGCCTCCATCCACATCCTCTCACACTGCTCTGCAAGCTGCCGTTTTTTAGCTGAGCAAGAGACACACTCACGACTCACACGGGCCAGGAACACGCTCAGGCCCAAATCGCCGCGCGTGGCCGCTCTCATCATAGCGCGCAGGAGCCTCTTTGTGTGGAGGTTTGGATGTCGAAAAGATCGCACGATTCTGCATCTCTACCCGACTCGAATCGGTGATGATTTTTTCAAAAACGACGGTGAATTCTGAAGCCTTTCTTCCAATCCCTCGCTTCTACCATCCTTCCTTCTGCCTTTTACCGATCATCCGTCTATACATTACCACCGAGCTTTGTAGCAAAGATGACAGAACACGACCTCTCAGCACTCGACGGTCTCCTCGACGATCTAGACATAGTCGAAAAGGGCGATGACGACCCTCGTGCAGCCAAACTCAAAGCCCTCTTCGAACAAGCCAAAGCATCTTACACTGCCAAGATCGATACTCCTATTTGGTACATCCCCGCCTCTAATACCCCATTCGATGTTTCCACCTTCCGTATCCCTAGCCCGACAAACCTCCTTGCACAGCGAAAGGGCGATAGGACAGGAACGACAAACCAAGAATGGACCGTAAACTATCTCTACACGGAAGGCCATTTCGAAAAGTGTCTCTCTTACGTTACGTCTTTTGCCCTGTCCATGGGAGTAACTTTTCCATTTGATCAGAAGGGCAGGAAAGCGGAGGAAGGAGAGTACGATAGCTCCCAGATGGCGCTACGAAGGACAAAGGCGGAGAGGGAAATGAGCAAGAACTGGGGTGTGGTAAAGGACGTTATTGATTCTGGAATCCGCTCCCTACTTACACTTCGACGAGCTTCTTCCTTAACGTCAATCGAGACATGGATTCCTACCTCGACCGCGAGCTCAGGAATCAAGGCGTACAAAATGGACAAGGTCGATCTCGATGTTTTGGCCCGCGGTTTTCTCGCTTTTTGTATGAGAGAAATTCGCGTAGGAGCAGGAGACTCTCGTTCAGGCTATTCGGGTATGGTCATCCCCCCGACCTCTTCCCCTTCCCCTTCCTCTCCCGGCTTCCTTCCCACCGTCGACCTAGAAAAAGTCAGGCTACAGAATTGGACCGTAACCCACGGTCTCGCACTCACAGCCGGAGACCTTGCCCTGGAACTCGGCCTCTACCGAACAGCCATCGAAGCACATACCCTGTTCCTAGCCTGCCGTGGACAGATGTGGCGCGTTCTACTCGCTCTCGCATACGAACTTTCGTCCTACGCCACCTCACTCCGCGTACAGGGTCGTGCGAGCGAAGCGAGTATCAAAGCGCTAGAAGTGGTGGCGAAAGCATCGCTTGTGTCGGCATTACAAGCTGTTCCACGACCAAGAAGGATTGAGTTGGCGAGAATTGTGATCTTGGACCATACGGTGATACCAGGGAAGTGGATAGAGGAAGCGTTTCAAGAGGAGCATGCAGAGGAGGCCGCGTTTCAGGATGAAGATGAGCTGCTGTTTGATGGGTTACTTCAGCCCTCAACCGGGAGCGGGGATGGTGGAGAGGGGAGGGGAGGAAAGCAATGGAGTGTGGTGCCTGAGGAGATAGGAATCGCATTGGTCAAGGTCGTGTTTGCGAAAAAGAGTGGGCTTTTTGCGATATACGGCAAGTTTAGGACTTATATCAGCGAGTATAAGACTCGATTGGACGCTGTTGCAGCCAACGATGCTGAAGGATGGGGAGGGGAACTGGATGCAGCTGAAGAAGAAGAAACAGAGGGAGGACCAAGGAGCGTTCGCACGCTGTAACCACACCAGGCTGTATTGCTTTCACGTCTTCACAATCTTATACCCACGCAATGGCATAGTCATGATCAATCCTATAGATATCGCTCCCTGATATGATACATGCACAACTAGCGGATAAGATTCTTAATCTCACCCAACTGAAACCCAGCTTCTTTCACCACTCCCGCTCTCAAACTCGCCTCTTCAGCTTCTAAATGAGGCAACAAAACCTCCCTTAATCCATCTACCAATTTTTTCATCTTGCCATAATCAAACACCTCCTCCAGCTCGCCTCCCCTCATCTTGCCTGATCTTAACGCTTTGCTTACCTCTCCGACGTACTCTTCCAAATTTTCGATTGCTTTATGCATCAAAGCATGTTCTTTGGTGTGCTGTGACGAGTGGCCAAACTGGGGAAGTCTTTTCGCGAGGATGGGGAAGATGTATCGTTCTTCGATCATGTGATGCGTTTCGAGAGACCGACAGAGAGAGGCACAGGCGTAGAGGAGGTTGGCTAGGTTACTCGGTTTGGATTTGGAGGCGGATTGAGGGGAGAGAGTGGTAAGGAGGGTGGAGATTTGGGAGAGGGTGTGTCGAAAGTGCTCGTGAAAGGGAAGCATGCCGTTGTAGAGGCAATCCCATGGGTCGGAACTGAGTGACATTGTGTGTGAGTGTCTGGAGTGGTAGTGGTCTGCGGTGTGGGATTTGATCGCAGCAATGTTGACCTCGGACCAAGCTTCAGTTTGTGAATCGAGGATATGGTGGCGAGTGTCCGTACGAAGATGGGATTATGTAAAGGAGGGCGGTGGAGATAGCTCAGCCTAAGCTGGCGGTGTGCGGCTGCTTTGAGTGACTGCAGCTTGATTCCGATGCTATGATAGCAGTGAGTTGTAGCTCGATGGATGAGAGCGAGAGGAGAATGGTCGTAAAAAAGCGATGCCGCGGGAGGCTTCGTCGGTGAAATATGAGGAATTCGCACTCTGCGATAGGGTGGAGCCAAATTCTCGGATTTAAATGCTTATCTCCTTCCGCCCTAAGCAAGCTCTGCCGCTGGTCGGTTCCAAACGCCGCCATTCCTAGTCTCGACCACAACTTTCTCATGCTCATGCAAAACAACAACAGCACACCACAACACACAGGTTCGAAGATGTGTCAATGATGAATGGAATACATACTAGAAATACAAAGTTACAGTATCAAAATTTCGCATGCCACGGAAAAGCCTAGGCCGTGGGCTCACGATCAAACCTCCTACTCGACACCAACCTATCCGCTTCCTCCACCTCTTCCTCCTCCACCACCAACCCATCTATCCAATTCAACTTCGGACAAGCCATAGCCAGCAGGCCCCTATGCAGCACTCTTCTCTCATAAAACTGTTTCGGCAACGTCTTGACAAACCTAGCATCTGCTGCGAGGAATAGGCTCGAGTAACTTGCCCGACCATCAACACCTGCTTTTCTTCCGAGTTCCCTCTCCAGTGCTTCTTTAGCCAGCGTGGCGTTTGGGTCGATAGCGTAATCTGCGAGCGGCGGTCGGCGTTTGTGGAAGTGCGATTTTTCAAGTGATTCGATTTGCTCTCGCTGTGCTTGTGCTTCGAGGCGACGCTGACGGGATGCTAGGTCTGGTTGGACGATCTGCGCGTTGGGCACAGGAGGCAACCATGAGGGAGCGAGGACGTCGAGGTCGGGGCTCGCGTCTTCAGCTCCACGATGCAGGGGTGTGGCAGAAGGTGCGATGAGGGGAGCATAAAGCCCCAGAGTGCAAGGGTTTGTGCGACAGTCGAGCACTTGAAGCTCGGAGAGACCGCGAACAGCAGTGATGATCGATTTGCTTTTCTTCACTCGACAGCCCACCAGACTGAGACGTTTGAGACGTTGCATCCCAGAAAAGCTAGGGAGCGTCGAGATGAGGTTGTGGTCCAGATTGAGCGAACGGAGGTTCGGTGCGACCTCGGCTAGATCTGCAGGAAGCTGGGTGAGTTGACATGCTGATAGCTCGAGGTAGACTAGGTTGAGGAAACGAAGTGGCTGAATGGCAGGCGCAGGTACGATCGACTGTCGAGACTCTGCAACGGCGCTCGTGGTGGAGATGCCTTGAGGGAAAGCGTTACCCGAAAGGAAAAGTCTTCGAACATCACGGAGCTGATCAGCTGGCCAAACAATCGCTGCGTCCGCTTGTTGTCGCATACTGAGATTATCGAGATGCTCGAGCTGGTCCAAATTCTCGATACGCTCCAGATCGCAGTAATCTGCATAGAGCGTACGCAAGCGCTTAGCAGGCACGACATCAAGCACCTGCAGCCGGACATTACCGCTCACCCGCAACACCCTCAACCTCGGCATGGTAGGGAACAAATCCACCATGTTGAGATCATTATGGTCCAAGTTGAGCGACTTGAGGCGACGCTTCAAGTGAAGACCTCGAATCAAGATGAGCTGGTTGTGAGAAACATCTAGTGTCTCCAATCCCGCCCATTGAGTCGTGGCGAGGTTGACACCTTTGAGCCGATTACCGGATAGACTGACGTGGATTAGGCTTCGGATCTTGTCGATCCCATCGAGCGAGCTGATGGCGTTGTTGTCGGCTTTGAGCGTGTGGAGGTGCTTGAGACAACTGAGATGAGTCAGGGAATCGATCTGATTGTTGCTAATGTCGAGTTCTTCCAGGTGCAGGAGGTGGCCGAAAGAAGCCATCGATGTGAGACGGTTGTGGCTAACGTTGAGGACGCGAACGGAGGCTGGGATACCGGTGAGGTAGGACAGCTCGTTGTTCTGCAGATCAACCTCCTCCAGCGCTGGGAGAAACTCCTTCAGTCGCACGCAGGATTCCAAGCGACGACGACTGAGGTTGATTGCTGAAAGCTCGTCCCAGCCTGGCTCCCACGGCTCGACATCTGTGATGGCTTCCAGCACCTTGTCGTGTGCAAAGTTGAACGAGGCATCCGTGAGCAGAGTCATGTCGGGGTAGCCGTGCAGCTCGTCGTATGTTTCTTCGGCTCTGTCGTAGCTCAAATCGCCATCCTCACCCTCCTCCGGCCTGGTTTTGCGTGGTCGACGAAGTGTGCGGTACGACCAGTGCGAACGATTTGCGTCCAAATCACGCATCTTGGACGGTGTTGGATTCACCGAACCCAAAACAGCGGTATCATCGCCAAGCGTCAGGTCGGCAAGCACCTTGAGCGCCGATGATATAGCCTGGTTGCGACCGTCTTCGACTTCCTCGTTCTGCTCCGCATTCAAGTTGGCCCCAGCGCGTTGTAGAGCACCTCTGCCTCGTGTCGAGGGAGCCAAACCTAAATCTCGAGCACGCTCGGTTGAAGGTGGGTCAGCAAAGCTTATCGTTCGATTAGGCGTTCCGCCAATTGCTGCCGAGTTGGCCGAAGTGTTGTATGAGGCTCCGTTCAGACGCGCGGGTGCGTCACCACGGAACGCCGCCGGCTGCTTGAGAATAGATTTGGGCGTCGAGATCGAAGAGACCGAAGCTCTTGGTGTAGGTGTGCTGAGATGCTGCTGGTGTGCTAAGCGACGTTCGGGAGTCGCGTAAACGTCTCCGTAATCTCGAGCTCGTTTAATCGCCGTAGCTTGAGCTTCGTGTCTACTGTCTTCGGGTGACCCCGTCACAAGCTCGTCACGAGCGTCGGCCGCGTGGTGTCCCAAGCTCGAATGACGGCTGCTGGCAGTCGACTCTGGACTGTAGGTGACAACGTTTCGGAGCGACGAGCTTGATCTTGGCACTGTGCTGGATACCAGGGTACGGGGCGCGAGCAGGTTTGGACTAGCGCTCTTTGGCTGTGCAGCGCTGGTAGCCGCGGCTGGGCTGATCGGTGCGGCACTTTGGCGCTGAGATTGGCCATTCGTAGCTTGAGCGGACCCTGCACTAGCCCGCATTGACGATGCTGGTGTCTTGCTAGCCGTGTATTGCTGACGGGAGACAAACATGTTCGACTTGACAGGCTTCGGAGTTGACTCCTCATCCTCCTCGACAGCATCAGATACGGAAGCAGGAGCATGGGAGCTCTGACCAAAGCTCTCAAAGTCCCTGAATGGGTCGCTCGAATCGCTCTGTCGCCCATCGGCAGCGCTCAAATTGTGCTGCGATGGATTGCCAAGACGCTGCTGGAAAGAGTTGGTTCGACCGCCAACTTGTGCTCTGGCTTGCTGCTCCTCTGCAGACTCTGAGAAGACGTCGATGCTTCTTGAAAGCTCTGCAGATGCTTCGGGGATGACTGGGATGGGCGTCTTGCTGGACGGTGCAGCTTGATAGAAGCCTCCGTCCACAGCGTCGTTGCGAGAGCCTGCAGCTGATCGTAGATCTTCATGTGACGAGCGGGATCTCGGCACCTTTTCCCATCGGTTGAGGTCCTTGTTGAACGTGAGCCTTCCTCGTCCAAGACTCTCGATCTCTTGCTCGGGGATCTGGCTGATGTTGAACAGACTGCCTGTTCGCGTGATAGTAGCGCCCTTGCCTCCCAGATCCGAGATGGTCAGCTGCGATCCAACATCGCCAGACACTGTGCGAGCGTTGCTTGGATCCACCAGTGTGTTTGAAGATGCGGTGCGATCGCCTCGTCTGTTCGTCGCAGGGTCGACATTGTCAGCAGAGAGTACAGTATCGGGTGCCTGGGACGGCAAGGCAAGCAGGGAAGAAGCACGAGCAAGAGAAGCGCGATCAACTTCACGGTTGCGTAGCTCAACCGCAGAAGCCATGTTGCGCAACGGTCTTGTTGGGTCGGGAAGCGGCGGATCGGGAATACGCTCCGAGTCATACAAGACGATGCCATCCTGGAACCTGCGCGTGTTGCCATCCACCTCCTGCTGAACACGATTTCGATCTCCGATTGCGCTCTCGTCGATATCAGACTCTTCATCAGAGCCGTCAATGTCTTGGGCTTGACGTCGCTGTGCGATCACATCCAGTGTGGGCTCGTGAAGCGTGATCAACTGTGGCCTCGAGATAGTGCGAGGCTCTTGCTCGGATGGGGGGTCCTGCGGCGCAGCCTTCGCAGGTGTGTAGAGTTGTCGACGCTTCGCGATGCGCTCCTCGAGTTGACGAATCTGCTGATCACGGTAAGCAATTGCATCCTCAGCCAACTTGGCCGCTTCCCAAGCTTTTGAAGGCTCTGCCTCCTGCTCTTCGAACTCCTGGCGCACTTCTTCCTCTGCGATCGCGGCTGCACTGATGCGACGCAGCAGCTTGCGAGGCGACTCGCCCGTCTTGACTTGTTCGGCAATACGTCGCGACAGTGATGCGCGAGACTTGAGCGTCGACGATATTGGAATGTCGTTGGAGCTAGACTCGGTAATGAACGACGAGTCAGGAGGTAGTCTGCGGGAAGACAGGCGCTGCGGGCTTCCATGGTCCAGTGCTGACGGAACGACATCTTCGCGAACGTTGTCTCTCTGCGGTGTGAAACGGCTCCGGTGACCCACGCCAATGGATCGCCGAGGTCTCGCCGGTGAAGTTTGCGGCGAGGAAGTCGAACGATCTGCCCGGCCTTGGTGGAACGAGACCTGGTCCCGAGTGTCGGCGCCACTACCAGACGACTCGTCCTCCTCGGTTGCCCACTCTGGCGAAGTGTCCGGACCAGTGGACTGCACCCTGACTGCATCTTGAAGCGCACTCATGAAGTCGGTTGACTCTTTGACATAATCGACAACAGGCTGTCGTTGAGAGTGGGAGACTTGTGCCTGTGCAGATTGCTGTGTTTGTGGCTGAGGGGGCAGATTGTTCGGCACGGATTCGCCGAGCGTCGGCATCGACATCAGATCGCCTGTCAGTACCTTTCGAGGCTTGACATCTAGGCGCAGACGCTTTCTCTCTCGCTCCACGTCAGCTGCTCGTGTTGGCGATTGAGGCGCTGCTGGCCCCGGTGTCCTTTCGTTGACCATCTTTTCCAGCTTTGCGCGCGTGTCGGCGTTGTCGTAGTCAAATTTGAACAAGCGCATCGGCGTGTGAGGAGTCGGAGGGCCCGAAAGCGGATTGGCTGCACCGCCTGCAACAGCTGGAGAGTGAAGTCCGAGATCAGCGGCTGCAGAAGCAGGTCGTGCTAGCGCTGGAGCATGCATGTTCGGATGAAGTGTCTGCATGTTGTGGAGCGACTGTGATGGGACCATGCCACGAGCGACATGCAATGGTTCATGAACAGAGGCACGCGGACTCTGGAACGTGAAGGCCGTGCTCGGAACCCCAGTACCAGTGGTTGCGCCGGCCTCGGTAGCTGTCTCTGTTTGTAGTGGAAGCGGGTTTGTTTCGCCGACAGGAGCAACGCCAGCTTCACCCACTTCAGCATTAGATGATGTTGACTGTGCGAGCTCTTCTTGCTGCTCTGATGGCACTGCTTGACCGTCGGCACTCGGCGCCTCGGGTATTGTGAAAGGGTTGGCAGCCGCTGCGACTGCAGACATGATGTTGTGCATAGGTTTCTCTGGCGGAGTGGGTGTCTTGAACATGGACTGTAGACGCATTGGGGTAAACATGTCTCCTCCAAGCCCTGTCATGCCTCTTCGATGCTGGCCATTCTGACCCTTTACTGGACTCTGCCAAACAGGACGCAGGATAGGCGGGAGCGAGGAGACATCAGCTTTGTGAATGAATGTGCCCTTTGCACCCGAAGCGTCCGAAGCTGCGGCTGGCGACTGCGTTTGCTGTGGTGGCACAGCTCTTGTCTGTGGTGCGGTCTGCGTGTTGGTGATGCGCGAGTTTTCGGCAAGAGAGCCTCGAGCGCTTTCAAAGTCGTCTGGTGCGGAACTGGCTGAGTCTGATTCGGGATCTGATTCTGATTCAGACCAGATGGTACTGTCTCCTTCGTTCTCTGCACTGGTACTTGGTAGACGGTCGCGACGGTTCTGATGGCTAGGAAGACGAAGGGAAGGTGTAGAGGGCCCGGCTTGCAAGGCGTTGATGGGTGCGACAGCAGGAGCTCTTGGAGTAGGTGCGCCGACGCCTGAGGCTCTGCCTTTTAACAGAGCGCGACGTGCTTGGCGTCGAGCTGCGGAAAAGGCAGGGTCGGGAAGGCCATTCGAAAGGGCTGAAACACGTGAAGGCCGTGATGCAAGGGAAGGAGTGGCAAGTATATCTGATGGCACTGCAGGACGAAGACGAGACTTGGGGCGATTGGACTGAACGGTGTCTGGCTGCTTTTCTGTTGCCGTGGCGTTGCCAGTTGTAGCGCGAGCATTATTGAAAGTCGGTGTCGCTTGAACAGCAGGGTCCTCCTCTGGCCAAGATTCGTCAAGATCGTCTGTCATCCAGTCTGGGTGAGTCGAAGGTGCTGGTGTTTGCTGAGTTACGGCGGGAGCTTGAGAGGCTGTCGCAGTAGGTGTGGCTATAGCAGGATCGACTTGACCGAGCTTGTCAGTCTGAGACTCGTCCCAAATCGAGCTGACCGTCTCGTCCACCTCGGCATCATCTTGATGGTCGGGAGGAGTTCCAGCAGTCTTGCCTTGGACACTAGAGAAGTTCGAGTCAATGGATGGTGGTTTCCTAGGATAGACTGCAGCATCGTCGAGGTGTAATATGGGTCGTTCCGTGGCTGTACTAGTTGCTGAAGGAGAGCGAGAGTGTGAAGATCCTGATTGGGGCTGTTGGAGAGATGTAGTTGGGTCGGCGCCCGCTGACGCCGAGACGAAAGAGGTAAGCTGTTCAGTGTCCATGCTGTGGGTAAAGGAGCGTCGCTGCTGCAGTTGCTCAGCAATATGATTCAATTCTGCTATGTAGTTGTCGTTGGGGCCAGCGAGGTAGGACGAACGCGTTGGATCAGGCTCCGAGAGGCATCAGAGGTATCGAGTTGGCGATGAGCATAGTGTGGTGGAAGATGCGAAACAAAACGGAGCAAGTTGGCTGGGTATACAAGGTGAAGAGAAGCCAAGTCGTGCTGCGGGAGGTAACGGTACAGATGAACGCGACAAAGAAGGTGGATAGGAAGGAATGGTGTCGACGTGCGGAGGAGTGAAAGGCATCGGAACTGTAACAAGCTCAAAGAGCTGCTGCTCACCGTCGTGTTCTTTTTGACAGCTCGCGCCAAGTGTAAACGAGTCGGCGATGCAGCAGCGGAAAGCAACAGAGACCAACAGCAGCAGAAGCAGCATCAGAAGCAGCAGCAACGCCGAGAACCCTGCGGCTGCCACCTTTTTTATATACAGTCGAACCTCTCGAAATGATACATGTAAATTGAATAAAATAATTCAAAAATCGCGTTTTAATTTTGGCCTAAAAAAGGAGCAAAAAATCTAGCATCATCTTGCAGTGCTTAAATAATGCTTCAAAGGTATATATGATATGTATATTGTTCTGAGTCTCTCAATCAGCTCTGGACACTGAAGAAGTTAACAGAGGCAACTGTCCATGATGTAGTGTGATCATCAGGTGAAGAGGAAGCACTGGCAGAGATAAAGGATACTGAAGACACTTTGGACTCCTAGCCCATCTGTAGCACCAGTAGAGCTTGACAAGGGCCCATAGAGTGCTACAGGAGTGGTGGAAGAGCAGTTCAAGACTCTCAAGTCAGCTCAGGATACCCTGGCAGACCATGGTCTTCTGACCTAAAAAGTTTCAGATGCTTTCTCAGCCTGTAGCTCTCATCTCACTGTATCACAATCAATTCTATAGTCACACATTCAGTGTAAAAGCTCTCACAATTCCATAGGTGCTCTGAGTGATGAGCTACAAGAATTCTACTGCTTGAGGACATCAAAATAATTTACGAAAATTTTAAAATAAATAATGTGTCATTTCGAGAGGTTTGACTGTATCCTTTTGGCTGAAATGAACCTGCATTTCGACACGTCTCTCGCAGGCAAGCGGACTGCAGCACTCTCTCTCTCACTCACACAACAGACTGGCAAAAGAGAAGGCTTAGCTGGCACGTGACCCAATCTGCACAACGCGTTTGTGTGCGCTGAAGAATTGAGAAAATAAAAATTGGAAATTAAATTTAGGTTGAGCGCAGCAAGCAAGCTGCACAAAGTGTTGGTCTGTTGCTCTCTCTCTCTCTCTCTACTGTACAGTATGTCTCTTGCTCCTGTCTGGCGTCACTAGTGATGCTCGCGTTCGGCAAGTAACCATCGGGCGTGGAAGTTGATACCGAATCCTCCTCGACTGAGCTTCTTTGAGGTTGCCCTTACTCGATCCACTACCACCATCATATCACCTTGCTTGGACACTCTCGACCTTCCATCCATCCTCTCCCATCATCAGCGCCTAGTCGACCTCCTGATCATCACCATCCATTCGCAATAGACACCCACTCTGATCCACGACCGCAGCTTCGACATCGTACCGACCAGCAGTGCAGTTGAAGCTTGTCCATCTCACCCATTCGCGACCATCCAGCCGGCTGGCTCTCGATCGTTCTTGGGGTGCAGATAGCATCCACACATTCTCAACATGGACGCAGCAGCATTGGCAACGCTGCTATCCGACTCAACACAGAAGCTGGTAGGCTTACATTCGCAAATCGGACATCCACCCGAAGCATTGCAAGGAGCACTCGATGCACTTCACCAAGCACTCAAAACAGCAGTAGATGACCAGATCGACAAAGTGCAGCGCGAGGCACAGGATCTGAGCGCAGAGTGCTCTCGGATCGAAGCCGACAATGCGCGAATCAAAAGAGCACTTGGCGAAAAGTCACACGCCACAAATCCATCCTTACAGAATGCCATCGGCCAGCGAATGATCTCTGCTGCTTCTCCTCCCACGCCAGCAAACGCGACCACAGCAACCGAGGCTCAGCCACTGTTGCAACGCCGATCGCAACTACAGATCGAACAGACGCGTCTGAAAGCTTCATACACAGCAAAAGAGGCACAACTCGACCGACTCTCGACCAAGCTTCAGACCTACATTCCACTTCTCGGCAGCTTCGTCGAAATCCCAGAGGATACTTCCCAGGAGCCCCTCACCTCATCATCCACCACAGAACCGGAGACACCTGCTTTCCGTGACGTCTCACAGCCACGCATCGCCCTATTCGAAGCAGAGATCATCCGATGCTCAAAAGAGGTCAATGCCAGGTCGGAGCGCTTGCAGACCAGTCTCCTTGAGATCGTCCAGCTTTGGTCCGAGCTCAATTTCGAGCCGGCACAACCAGCAGCACCTTCCGACGAGCATGTCTTTGAAGCAGCGCAGGTCGGTGATGATGTCGACTGCGGTGGTGAAACGCTCAGTTTCGATCGAGCCGTTCTCGCACACTTGCAGCTCGAGCCTATTCACGATGACGTGACACACAAGTTCGTCGGCGAGTTCGTCAGTACTGAGCAACCAGAGCGTCGAGATGCTTCCGCCACCCGTGCAAGCCAAGATATCGACGACCTCCTCTCCGAAACGCCAACACGCGCATCACTGGGCGGTCTGCCAGCAAGGAACAGCGGTGAGCTTGCTATGCAACTCTCGTCAGCTAGCAAGACGGCCGCCATTCCTTCGACTCCCTCGCATCTTCTCGAGCCATCCGAGGCCAACCTGACACGCGCTGCCAAGAAACTGCAATGGCTCGAAGCCGAGAAGCAGCGTCGAGAGCTGCTCATCCAAGAGCTCTACGACGAGCTCAGCGAGCTGTGGGCCAAGTTCGACGTTCCCGAACAAGAGATGGATGCTTTTGTCATGGACCACCGAGGCAGCACTATGGACGTCATCGAAGCCTATCAGGCCGAGCTGGAAAAGATGAAGCAGCTCAAAGCACAGCACATGTCGCTTTTCATCACCAAGACACGAGAACGCATCGCTACCCTATGGGACTCGCTTTTCCTTACTGACGAGCAACGAGAAGCATCATTCCCTCCCTTCTTTATCGACGTTTCGGCCAATGCGGATCCCAACCTTGATGAGCCTTCGCCGACGGACGAGATCCTGGCGTCGCACGAGCAGATGATCGACTTGCTTACGGAGCAGGTCCGTGTCAAAGCACCAGTGCTCAAAGTCATTGGCAGGTACAAGGAGCTTTTGGACGAGGCGAGACAGCTGGATGAATCGGCATCCGATGGATCACGTCTGCTCGGTCGATCGAATCGTGGTGATCCTGGCCGTCTTTTGCGAGAGGAAAAGATGCGCAAGCGCGTCAAGATTCAGAAGCCCAAGATCGAGGCTGAGTTGCTCAAGGTCATCCCTGCATGGGAGGAGGAGCACGGCGAGCCGTTTACCATCAACGGCGTCCGCTACCTGGATGAGCTCATGGAACAGGTAGATGGTGCCAAAGAGAACGCGAATCGCAAGAGGACCAGGACAGTATCTGGGGCACAGCCTCCTGCTCCACCTGCCAATGCACCGGCGAGCGTGCCACGAGGTCCACTGGTCCCCTCGGCATCTTCCAACCGTACTGTTGCAGCTACACCGATGCGTGCAATGACCCCACATCAAGGCACAATCAAGAAGCCCAGAATCGCAGCAGCACCAGCCACAGTCTCAGCACCCTCAACAAGAACACCCTCGGTCAGGCAAGGTGCTGTACCGGCCTCCGCCTCCAGGTTCGCTTCAGCACGCGTGCCAATGTCAGCAGCACCCAAAGCACACCACGCCGGCGGCCACGCAGCGAGCATTTCACGTCCAGCTTCATCCATGGCAGGCAACTGCAGAACCGCAAGCAGCGCCTCCTACGCCACCAACGCTGGAGGCAGCAGTCCATCTCGCATCCCTGGTCCGTCGCCACATCTTGTATCGAAGCCCTTCGGAGCTCCCGCACCGACATACGGCTCTCGTCACGTCACAGCATCCTCAGTCTCGACTGCAGCTCGAACGGTCAAAGCCCAGCGAGAAAGCTTTCGACCTCGCCCTTCCCTTGTAGCCAAAGTGCCACGCAACGCTACCGTGGTCGGCGGCACCTCGTCTCGCACTGGCACTGCAGCCATTTCACCAGGTCGAGCGAGCAAATGGGGTGAAATGGGACCCCCACGTTGGCCTGCAGCGGGACAACAAGCTGCACACACACAACGTGATGTCTCTTGCATCTCAGCTACCAGCTCCATTCACACGGACATTACTACTGTCATCCACCCAACTGCACAGATGGTCAAAGCGGCTGAGCCAGCAAAGCGATTAACACGGCGAGCACCTTCAATGTCGCTCGAGGCGTGTCTTGCTAATCTCGCAGCCACTTCTTCGCAAGGCAAAGCGAGGTTGGGGGATGCAGGGAGGGATCTGGGGATCTCTTCGATAAGAAGTGTTTCGTCGAGCGATGATATTGTCAACCAGACGGACGACGATAGCTGTGCTAGGGTGAGGGGCTGGAAGGATGGGTTGAGGATTGCTGGTGCTGGGTTGGATGAGGCAGAGTGCGAGGGCGAAGCGGAGGGGGAGGCCGTTGCGCTGCCAAGGTCAGGAAGTAGCAATTGGGAGATTGTGGGTGAGGCCGAACCGGAGCAGGCTTATCAACATGCTTTGGCGGCATGATTGCAGATTCGCCTTCCCATTCCCGCAGCCCTCGAACTTCACATTTTGGCAGCCTCGCCTTCAATATACCCAGTCCAGGAACCTTGTTGCATCTCGCATCAGTCTTGTTTCGTTTTCTTTTTCTTTTTTTTGCTGTATTTTACCATCTATATCGCTTTCAAACGGATATGATCATTCAGCTTCAGGTTGGAACGAATCTCAGCCGAGTGTGTCGAGAAGAGCTGTGTGTTTGGTCGAGATGGAAGCTTGTGTCGAGAGCGTCAGTTGGTGAGTTCAGGAGTCTGTCGAGAAAAAAAGAAATGCGGGGGGATGCCAATCCGAAAGACACCGTGCGCAGGCTCCGACACCCGACTGAATCGGTTTTCGCGGTGTCCAATCCAGCTCTCTTCTTTTGCTTTTGGGCCATCGTGACCTTTTGCTACACGCTCGACCCAGTTTTCTTTGCTTCATCATCACTCACAACATCATCGTTCGTCGTCATTGCACCATCACGAGCCCGCATTGCAAGATGAAGCGAATCAGTCGCTTGAGGGTTGACCCTTCATCTGCGTCCAGTCGAACTTCGTCTACCTCTCCTGCTTCCAGCACTGCAGTACAGCGTGACTATGCTACCTCTTCTTCATCAGCATCAACCCCACACACTTCCAAAGGCAAACACCGACACCTCGACTCGCATCCTCAACATATGCAATTTCGGCATTTCCCACCTCCTGGTCTGCGTCTTCTCTCCTCCTCACCATCCACTTCGACCTCCTCCTCCAGCCCGGCCCCCACTCGCTTAGGCATGGACTCAGAAGCAGATCTCGGACGCCACTTTTACCTCAACAAAGTGCTCGAGCAATGGGCGGCTAAACCCGCCACTCGTATGACCCTCCGACAACTCATCTTCTTCGGTCGCACCTTGGGTCGGGATCGAGAAAAAATCCTCAAATCCGCCAACTATGTTCGTCAGGAACTTCCCGTTCGTATCGCCCATCGCATCCGAGATCTCCAAGCGTTGCCTTTTGTGGTCATGACAAATCAGCATTTGGAAGATGTATATCAAAAATACTGGTCCGCGTTCGAAACCTTCCGGAGGTTTCCGCATATTAAGACTATGGATGATAACGAACGGTTTTGTAATTTGCTACGGAGATTGTTGGATGATCATTTGACGATTATACCGAGTTTGACAATAGGTATTGTGGAGAGTAGCCATCATTTACAGCCGCATCAGTTGGATAAGTTTATGGAACGGATGCTTCGCTCCCGAATCTCAAGACGGGTGCTGGCCGAACAACATATTGCGCTGTCGGAAGCGCTGGATGATCCGTTCCATTTCTTCAACGAACCTGCCACAAGGCGCCAAGAAGAAGGTCAAGATCCTGACCAAGACTTTCACAACAACGACGATGCGGTTGGAGACCATGTGGGGATTATCTATACAAGGTTGAGTGTAGCTAGTGTAGTGAATAAGGGGATCAAGTTGTTAACGCAGATGTTTGCGAAGGGGGTGGGGGAGGCGAGGATACCGAGGGTAGAGGTGGATGGCGATTTGAAGGCGAGATTTGCGTATATTCCGGAACATTTGGAGTATATCATTTTCGAGTTGCTTAAGAATGCGATCAGGGCGACGATTAGGAAGCATGTAGGCGGGGAACAGAGGGGGGTAGTCAGGGTGACCGTGGTGGAGGGGCCTCCGGAGGAAGATTTGATTATAAGGATTAGTGATTCGGGCGGCGGGTTTCCGGATTTGATCACTCAACTGACGACGCCGACGAGGGGGGTGTATACAAAGCCGGTGATGGCGACCGGCGCGGGATTTGCTAGTGCACCAGCAGCTGGAGTTGGAGGCGGAGGGGTAGGGGAAGAGGCGGCGGTAGGGGTGGGGGGAGGAGATCAGCAGTATCCCATCCCGTTTCCTGATACTGGGCATATTGGAGGCTACCCGCCTCGAGGGTCTAGAGCAAGATTGATGCATCCCGACGATGAGACCATCCCGGTGACCCTTTCTGACGATACTCTGCCCGGAATTATGCGGGCTGATGCAGCATCGTTCTATGCCGAACCATGGGCAGAAGCTTCGCTACCATCGACGAGGATGTGGACCGCAAGGGGTGGAGTTGGATCTGCTGGTGGAGTGGGCGGTTCTACACCCCCGAACGAGTTCGGTACGGTAGGAACTTCCACTTCTTCCTCTGCTGCTGAAGGGTATTCCGACCCCTTAATCGACGCCCTATGTTCCTTCAGTAATGTACGTAAACGCTTGGAGATAGAGGAACAAGCCGCCCGTTCCTCCTCCACCAACAACAACAACAACAACAGCAGCAGCAGCAGTGCTTCAGCATTCTACGGTCTCCCCTCCTCCGCCCCGGCTGGTGCAGAGGGAGTGAGTTCCGCACACCTCAATTCAGCAGGCCTAGGCACCCGCGACAGGTTTGACGCACTCAAAACGATAGGAAAGTTCAAGGGTACGGTCACTGAACAAGTTCCCATCCGCCCCACCACCTCCCCCTCCTCCCCCACATCAGGAAGTAGAAATGGCGAGGCGGGGAAAAAGAGCCCAAATCAAGCAATGGAAGGCACAGGTCCAGCTGCACTCCACACAGTACAGGTCGAAACAGGACTCGGTCTACCAATGGCAAAAGTCTACTGCGACTTCTTTGGCGGCAGCTTGAGCTTTAGGAGTCTAGATGGACATTCAACGGATATTTACGTGCGATTGCCCAAGTTAGGAACAAATAAAGAGACTATTGAAGAGATTGTACTCTAACTCGTATTCTTTTTCACACAGGCTTTGGCAGAAAGGAGCGGTAATCATATACATTGCAAACATGATGGTGTAGTACTGTAGTGTGTGTGGTTTGGTGACGATTAGGATGATTCAAGTCGACGCTGATGAACGCGTTCAAGTTTGTCCAACACGTCTTCTCGTTCTCGGACCAGATGGAAGAGTGTCAGTTCCAATCTAGAATGCAGCCACGAGTAGAGATATGTCAGCAACACGATGCATCAACCAACTGCTTTCATCCTGGCTTTCGGGAATGGGTGACTTACTCTCGCTTCCGATGTTGCTGAGCGTTTCGTAAAGCCTTTTGCAGGTTTGGATCTGTGATTTCTGCTCCTGACGCCGGTTGTTGGTGTTGATGCAAAGCGGGCGTAGGAGCTGCAGGGGTCGGTGGGAGTGGTTGAGTAGGATCGATCTGTTTTGTGTCTTTGAGATCGTGCAAACGCATCCCAATGTAGTAACTAGCCGGAACGATGATGAGGGCTGAGAATGCTGCGATCCAGTTTCGGCGTGGGATGCCTGGTTTTGCCCCCGTCGAAGCGCCTGGGTTTGGTGGTGGTGGTTGTTGGAATAGTCGTGTTGTTGTATGCAGTCCTCGCTGTGTCAGGTTTGAGCTAGAGGAAGGTGAGGACAAGCGGTTAAGGAAAGCAGGTGGGGTAAGGGTGTGTGAGGTGAGGCGGTTGCGGAGTTGTTGTGCCGCGCCAGAAGTGGTGGCGGAGGAAGCGAGGTCGAGGTTGGGAATGCGTGATTCGAGGTAGTCCGCTAATGATGCTGAAACAGCTTCCTTCTTGAGCTCTGTCTTGGGTTTTGGTGCCACTTCGTCCACGAGTGTTGCGTCGCTGTGAGCTGCGAGAAGGGGCGAGGAGGCTTCTGCGGGGTATGTGAGTTTCCTGTAGCGTTGCTGGGGCTGGATACCTGCTTCTCGGACACCGAATTCGAGACCTTTGATCATGACGTTCCACCCATCGCGCAGGTTGCTCGAGATCCAGACTGGTGGTCTGCTCGATAGCAGCTTCGATACAAGTGATGCCAGGCGAGGTGGTAGCGGACGGACGATGGTGGCGATCAAGACGGCTCCGAGTGAAGGTTGGACAAGGCTGGCTGAGGGGACAGTGTCTCTTGTGTAGGCAAATTCTGCCGCATCTTCCTGAGAGAGGCGAGTGACAAGAGTCTCTGGGTTGGTGACGGGTTTGGAAGCGATCTTCTGCCAGTCAGTGAGTGGTCTGGCTACTGATCTGCGGAACGAGATGAGACCGGGGGATCCAGGTTGGAAGCCCTTTCGAATAAGGTAAGACGTGACTCGTGTTTCCAGCTTGCGCATGAGAGCGTTGAGTCGGCCCTCGTAAGTCCAGATTCCTGTTGTGAGGACTGAGATACATTGTGGTGTCAGTGTCGAGCTTGGATTGGTTAGTGCCGATGTAGAGGTAGATGCGGCATCGAATCCTAGTTTCCTGCTCCTGCGAGTGAGTTCGTCGTTCATACGGTGAGCCACGACCACATCTGTCATCGTTCGGTCGCCTACCAGCAAGATGCTTCCATGACCTCTCTCGTCCGCCGGTACTTGCGATCTCAGCACTTTCCGCCTTTCCTTCAAGTACTTTTTGGTTTGTCGACTGGGCCCAGCTTCGATAGCGCCTGTACCAGGGGGCATGTGCGATGCTTGCGCTATTGTCGTATTGCGATCATATGACAAGGCTACAAAATACTCAAGTGCTTCCACCGCACAACCACTGGAAGGCTTCTTTTGCTTGTGACACAGCACAGGCACGTTGAGTGCACGGCTGAGCGATTCGGCGCCCAGGCCGGAAGGATCATCTGAAGAGCCGCTGGAGTTGCTGACGATGAGGATGTTTTCGCGGCCAAAGACACGCTGGCAGCGTTCCCAAGCTTCCGTGATGGAGGGCTCGAGGACGTCAGAATGCGGTGCGGTAAGGCAGTTATCCTTGTCGAATACGAGGAAGCGAACACCGTTGGCGTGGAGGGCTTCCCAGTCGAGATGTCGGATATCAGGCACTTGGACGTGAGGCACCACAAGGGAGGGTCGGAAGATGACCGCGAGTACGGCTATGACACCGGAGAGGTTGCCCATGACGAAGTTCTTGCACCCCTACAGAAGGTTGCGGTGGAGAGCGGGACGAGAAGGTGAGGAATGATGGGAAAGGGCTGAAGAATGCCTTTGATTCGGAATGCTCCACAGAAACAAAGAAGCTGGAACGTCAACTTCTCTCTTTCGGAACTCGGGCTGTTGCAATTTTTGGTCCCTGCTTTTTGGTGGAGAATTTTTGGAACTTTTTTTGCGAAGAACCTGCAGCTACAGAGCGTCTTAGGGCTCTCTTCTTCCTTCAACACCAGCTATCACGCCGTCTCAGTTCTTGATACCAAGGCATCTAGACAACCCCCAGAGATCAGAATGCCAGCGGCAACAAAACAGGCTGGGCCATCTGGCTCGGCATCGAAGGACGGTAAGGGAAAGCGGGTCAGGAAGAGGATGAGGAACAAGAAGCGAACTGCCCAAGTGGAAGACAGTAGCGACAGCAGTAGCAGCAGTAGTGATGACAGTGACGACCAAGACGAGAAACCTAAGGCAGCAGCACCAATGCAGAAGCCTGCTGTGGAGCAGAAGAAGAAAGCAGCGAAGGATGACACAGACGATGATAGCAGCAGTGACAGTGACAGTGACAGCGATGCCGGAGATGCCGATGGAAAGCGCAAAAGAAAGCGTAAACGTGCTCAGAAAAAGCAGCCCACCAAAGATGCCTCGACGGAAACGGCCACTGCAACACTAGCTGCGACACCATCTGCTGCTGCACCTGCCCACAAATCAACACCAGCAAAGCCCATCAACTTGAAACCCGAGGACATCGGCCCCGACCCAAACACCGACTTGCGACTCAGCGACCAAGCAAAGCAAGCCATCCAATACGCACAAGTCTACAGCAAGGACAAGTCGCAATGGAAATTCAACAAGGCCAAGCAGAACTGGCTGCTACGAAATGCACTCTCAGTGCCGCCATCCGACTACGAACCCATCTTGGCTCGGAAGCAACCCGACAGTGCTGCTTCAGCAGGAGCAGGCGGCGCAGCGGAAGAAGCCGAAGAAGCCGAAGAGGGCGAGAACTTTGTGCCCGAAGACTTTGTGCTTGTCGTCACAGCTTACCTCAACAGTGTGATGGGCGGCGCAAGGCAAAGGTTGATCGAGTCGCTCAGAGAGGCAGTCAATGCACCCGCTGTCACAGTGGCGCGCACACAGACTGAAGTCACCGAAGACGCCAGCAAGAACACAGCCACGAACGAAGAGGGCTCAAAGCCTCCGACAGAAGGAGCAGCTACCAAGTCGGTCTCATTCGGCAATTTAGCGCTGGAAACAGAGGAGGAAGCGGCAGAGGCGGCGGGACTTCCAGCAGCGACTGACCCCCAGGCAGTAGAGCTGCGAAGAGCACGAGCGACACAGATGCTCCAACAAATGGGCGAATCGGTGTGATCATTGCAATAGCCAACTTACATTCTGGAGCGATCGTGATGAAGCGATAGAAGCGTCGACCTAGATCTTAAGGGTTCCAATCACAGGGACGGTCTTTGAGGGGTCGACAGATGTCTGGCTCGCCCTCCCTGATCATTGGATCAACCTGGCAGACGCTGTGAGGGCGAGGAGGGCAGGAACGTCAAACCACGGGTCAGCCATCTCACCGCCTAGACTGTCATGATCATCAAAGTCAAACTAAACTCACCCAGTGTAAGAACCCGCCTTGGGATGCTCTCGATCAAAATTGGACATGGGCACAATACAGCAATGTGTCCATATTTTCTCGCCAGCAGGACAGCCAGTTGGCGGTTGAAGTTCTTTGTTCTCGATGTATTGGAAATTGCATCGAGGTGCGGAAGCGCCGACCTGTAAAACGAGAGCGCCAACGAGGAGGGCAGTGGTGACCATAGAAACTTGCATGATGCGGATGATCCGACGTTGATGACTGAAGTTTGAGCTGGTTTAGGGTTGAGGGAGAAGAATTCTCAACAGTGAGGCTCTGCCCTGCTTATATCACCCATTGCTCGAGCAAGTGGGCTCTACGACTATAGCAGAGCTCAGCTTTCGGGGTAGGTCAATCCGAGACCGGCAGACATGACCTGCGCTGCCGTTCACAGTCAGCTTGGGTCACTGAGACTGCCTGTCATTACCGAGCTGTGAGTTCATGCTTGGCCCAATGTGTGGGAATGATATCCCTCTTTTGTGGGAGTCTCTCCGAATGCAATGTATTGCAAACGGAGGACCGCGTTCCGCGATGAAGTCACAGAGCGACGCGAAGTGACAAGCGGTGAAGCACTGTCACCGTGACGAATTCGAGTCCATAAGCTGTCGGGAGACGAGCCCACCATGCCACTGCATATGTGATGGTTCACAAAATGAATGCACCACGATGCCAAGTTTTCTCAACACCCACTCGAGTCTTGGTGCCGCACGATGCTTACGCCCCAATCTCGAACTTCGTCTCCGTCCATCTCCACTGTGGCTGTTCTCATCTGAATTCAGGGCTGAGCAGCAGTCCGCTTATCTTGGCCCGGATGGCTACGTTAAGCGTTCGATTCTTAACCAGCGCCGCGATCATCACTGATAGAGCAGCTGTGACGAGCAAGATATAAATTTGTCACACCGACGACTCGGCCCATATTCTGCTTTTTTTCCCGACCCTATCCGTCTGTTCAGCGAATATGCAGAGCGTCAATTTGCCCACGTCTTGGCCGCTTCCTCCCACCAGGACAGCTGCATCTCGGTTGCGGCAGGAGCTCAAGGGTCTCCAGCAAGAGATTGCTGAGCTGACAGAAAGCACCGAAACCGCGGCCAACAGAATCGCACAAGTGTTGAAGCGGCTCCACTCGCAAGATGAGATGCGGTTACGTAATTCGGACGACACCGTCTCCCACCACTCTGAACACAGCGCAACGATGAGGGACCATCCTTTTGCAAGGTTCAGTTTTCACGATATCGCCCACATGGATCCTTCGCCTGCCACGGAAGTCCGCAACGAGCTCAAGAATGAAACTTGCCCAGTCGCCCCATTCGAATACAATGTAGCAAAGCAACGGAACACCGTGCTTGCTGCGGATCCAGTTTCGCCTCTTTCGCCTGCCCGAACCGACGTCCGCTCTTCGTACGAGCTATCGAGGACGTTCCTCTCGGTGACTGCCTCACTCAAAGATGAAGCTGTGCGAGCTCGTCAGTGCGAGATTGTCCAGGTGAGCATGCGTCGTCGACTAAGCTACAAGTGAAGTGATTGCTGAGCGCAGTTCTGATTCTACCCTGTCATGCTTTCCATGCTTTTAACGAGAGCAGAGGAGGACCTGGATTCTCATGCAGCAAATCAAGCCATGGACGTCGACACATGTTTGTTTGTTGATCGCACGCCAGATCATCGCTTACATGCACTTTCTCAATCTCGGTACGTAGTCGGATCGCACGGAGAAGCACGTGTGTGCCCACTTGATGTATGTCCACATATGAAGCTGACGGGAATCATGGTCGAATATCGGTCAACTTTCGCTGCTCTCACCATTCCAAACCGTGTCAGACACTTCATCGGCGA
Organism: Ustilago loliicola; assembly: GCA_022963135.1. Lineage (NCBI taxonomy): Eukaryota > Fungi > Basidiomycota > Ustilaginomycetes > Ustilaginales > Ustilaginaceae > Ustilago > Ustilago loliicola. The sequence continues at coordinate 810,406 of JALCUU010000013.1, read as the reverse complement.
ACAGATCCGATTCATTCCTCCCACCTGTACAACCTGGTGGAATTGCGCAGCTAGTCTCGTGGAGGAAGCTCTAGCACATTGCAGCCTCGCACAGGAGGTAAGTTCCAACGAATCGAACCATCGATCCCTTCGATTGAGACAATGCGCTCACGTTGGCCTTTGATCCCCACTCTTGATTAGATAAACGACCCTATCTATGATGGTATTGTGGCTTTGGTCTTTATTCATTTTGGCATTCTTGATGTTGATACAACAAGCTCAGGGACACATGGTCGCCCAGACGATGTCGATTTCGTCAAGCATCGTCGCTTTGATAAGCTGCTGAAGAGGGTCCGCATCACAAAAATCGTTCCGGCAAGCAGAAACTCGAAGTCGGAATTCAGTCGTCATCAAGGGGCCAGAGTTAGTAGCACACGAAGCGTTGCGCTTTCTGTCGAGACCCTTGTCGCTGCCACCGAGCTGTGCCTGCAAGAAGTCTTCAGCGGGACGGTCCTGTCCGATATTCTGGCTCTCTTCGCGCTTGGCGACGTCGAGAACGATTTCACGGTGGTTCCTAGCGACATCGAGCTTCTTCGAGCTTTCCTTCATGACGGACTGCTGCCGAGGAGTACGTCGATCCAAAACATGTTTAAGGCTGCTGATCCAATCCAGGACGTTATGGCGATGCTGGAGGCGATGGAAAAGCTGAAAGAGGTGAGCAAAGCAGCTCTCTCGTCTTCTCCCAAGCGGCTCACGAATCGCTCGTCGAACTCATTCCAATCAGAGGACGCAGACTGGATCACACTTGATCGTCTCCCCAGCTTCACAGAACGAGTCTGGCCGAAACGTTGGCATGAAAAGCGGAACACGTTCTTGCCGTTCACAGGCGAAGTTCAAAGCAGCGGAAGTCCAGACAGGACGGCATCAGAAGCTTTGAGACCCGTCACCATGCTCGACATCCTGAATGATCATGGTGTACCATCGTCATGATGAAAAGCAAAATGTTGATATTACATCATGAAAAGTTGGTATCAAGCCTACTTCTGCTCGCTCAACACCTTTCGCACTATCCTCTCGACCATGCCTTCCAGTGCCTGGGACGAGGCTGGGCCGACAGCATTGCCCACCGCCTCCCTCCCGGCGTCTACAGAGTTGGCTGCCTCAGCATGCTCCTCTGCATCTCTCTCCAATGAGCCCAATACTGCACGGTGTACATACTTTCCAACCATGTCCAACTCCACATTGACTGTGTCACCAGGCTTCTTCCTGCTAAGCCCGATGACCTCCTGCGTGTGTGCGATGAGCATAACCGAGAACTCGACGATCTCCTTCTTTGGTGTTTGTGCGTCTTCTCTGACATCGCCTGCAGTCGAGTTGGAGGGGAGCAAGCCGCCCGTTGCTGGTGAGACTTCGATCAGTGTCAACGAGGCACCGTCGAGGGTGACGTAACCCTTAGGAATAAGGTAAGGTGAGAGGCTGGATGGAAGGGGTAGCGAGTCGGGCTTGTGCTGCAGTCTCAGTGTGATAGTGAGTGCGTTACCGTTGGGAACAACAGAGCGAATGAGAGCAGTAGTGTCGACATGACCTTGAACAAAGTGTCCGCCAAAACGAGTATGCGCATCCATAGCACATTCGCAGTTGACGCCGTCTCCGACTTTGAGCTCGCCGAGGTTGGTTTTTTTGAGAGTTTCGGGTGCGACGCCGATCTTGAAGTAGCCGCCTTGGTTGGATTCGTTGGCGTCGAATTCGGTGACGGTGAGACAGGTTCCGTTGACGGCGATACTGTCTCCGATGTGGCAGTCTTTGAGGATGGAAGCAGTCTTGCCGATGGTCATGGAGTAGCCACCACCTCCTGATCTGGAAGCATCTTGAGGCGAGATGTCGATGATGGGAGCCAGTAGCTCGACTGTAGCACGGTAAGAAAGAGCAAGAGCACGTTGCCGCACGAAATAGGTTGAGGTCGATTGTGGGTTCAACGATGCAGGTGAATGCTAGGGAGGTAGACACTTACCAATGCCGGTGAACATCTTTGCACCAATGTGTGAGCTGTTTTGATGATCGGATGGTGATAATGATGAAGTCCTTTCACCTCCGAGAAGGACTTATATGATGGTGAGGATGAAGAGAAGGTTGGAGCATGCAAGAAGAACAACACTTGTGCGTGCATTATGTCAGGCACCGCGGTCACGAACCGGACTTGGCTCTTTCGTATTTCCGGCTTTTAGAGCGGCAAAGGCTTTCACCCTTCGCCTTCGTCTTGCTTCCTTGCTTTTTTCATCTCGTGCGATAAGAAGCTTTTCCCATCTTTCTCTTGACTGTTGCTGCACAAGCCAGCCTAACAAGTGACTCGGAAGCATAGACACTTTTCCAACTCCCTCCAGCACACTTTCATCTTTGTTTCCCTCTCTACCAACGCAACACTCACTCATATCGCACAGCAATCATGTCGAGCACTTCAGGCATCAACGTGGCCATCATCGGCGTCGGTCTTGTCGGCACTTCCGTCATCCAACAGCTCTCCACCGTCGCTGGTCTTTCTTCCAAACTTCACATTGTTGCTCTCCAGAACAGCAAAAGGACTCTGCTCAGCACTCCTACCTCTCCACTCTCTCTCGCTGGCTCTGCTGACTGGAAGACGCTTCTCGCCAATAGCTCCACTTCTGCTCTTGCACTCCCTGACCTAGTCTTGGAGCTCCAAAAGATCACCAGAGACTCGAGTCGTCACACTGCAGTGGTGGACAACACTTCCGATGAAAAAGTTGCCGCTTTCTACCCTCACTTCCTCGCGGCTGGTCTCTCCGTCGTAACCCCTAACAAGAAAGCCTTTTCCGGCCCTATCGAGCTGTACAACGATATCCTCAAGTACAAGTCTAACGACCTCGCTGGTTCCAAAGGTCCGCTTGTTTACCAGGAGTCGACGGTTGGTGCTGGTTTGCCCATCATCTCTTCCTTGGTGGATTTGGTCAACACTGGTGACAAGATTACAAAGATCGAAGGTGTTTTCTCCGGAACCCTTTCTTACATCTTTAACGAGTTCTCGACGCCGAAGGGAGGCGATAAGAAGTTTTCAGACATTGTCAAGTTCGCGAAAGAGAACGGATACACCGAACCCCACCCCAATGACGATTTGAGCGGATCGGATGTCGCTAGGAAGCTGGCAATCTTGTCGAGACTCGTGCCTGAGTTGAAGGATGCTCTGCCACAGGGTTACTTGTCGGTGCCGACTCACTCGCTCACCCCTGCTCCACTCGCAGATGTTGCTTCGGGTGAAGAGTACGTCAAGCGTCTCCCCGAATTCGATGGTGACTACGACAAGCTCAACAAGGAAGCATTTGATCAGGGATCTGTGCTGCGATACGTCGGTGTGATCGACGTGAAGAAGAAGGAAATCAAGGCTTCGCTTGAGACGTAAGTTTCTCCCTCTCCCCGCTTTCCCCACACTATCAGTCCTTGCCGATCGCAAGGTGCTCGCGTGAAGCAGGTTTCAAGCGAAAGACCTCCGTCTCGTCACACGCTTGTATCGTATCGATCGCTGTGACTTATCTAGAACGACTCCGCTACTTGACGGAATCGTTCCGCCTGCTCACGGAGGTCTTCCGTCTCGAAACGGACACCTCATGATCGTGGTTCGAGGCGGCAACATTGTACGACAATTTGAATTGGGAGGTGAAACAAGTGAACTAACCCGCACTATCTTCCCGTTGACGTACGTGATTGCAGATACCCCGCCTCGCATCCCTTCGCCTCGTCCCTTTCGGGATCGGACAACATCATCGCCTTCCACACCAAGCGTTACTCGGCTCGTCCTTTGCTCGTTCAGGGTTCTGGTGCAGGCGCTGACGTTACCGCCATGGGTGTTGTTGTTGACCTTATCAAGATTGCTGAACGACGATCCTAAGTTCCAATCCACATTGGTCTCATAGTAATACGTACACAGGCTCGGTCGAACTTCTTTATGATCGTATGATGCCGAGTGTTATGTGACTCGATTGCAATTGCGAAGAGAGAAAGAGAGAGAGAGAGAGATTTTAATCGAAAACAACCTTCTTACCCTGTGGTTTGACCTGAGCCATCAATTCCTTCTGTTTCTGTTTTGCGATCCAAGAAGGGTGCATTTCTTGCGACTTACTCTCCCCTCCTGCCGCCTTGCCACCACTCGCCTTTGCTCCACTCTGCACTGCTGCTGCTGCCGGCGGCGCACCGATTGGCTCGCTCCGCGGCACATACGGCCGCTTCGGCTGCTTCGGCTGCTTCGGTAGCGGAGCAACAGGACCTCTCCACCCACCATCTCTCTTCGTTGGAGCCTGGAAAGCAGGTGGTCTCTGTCTTCCACTCCCATCGCCACCTCCGCCTCCTGTCCTAGCTCCTGATGCACGAGTGGAGTTGCGTTCGAGTTTAGCAACCTTTTGCTTTTCACGCATCTTGATGTGGTTTGCGTTTTTGCCGTATTTCTTTTCGTAGAGGGCTTTGCGTGCTCGTTGACCCATGCGGTTTTTGCGTTCTTTTTTGCCGCCGAGATCGCGATCGGCAAGATCCGCTTCGGCATCTGACCACTCATCGTCGCTGCGACCGGCAATGAAGCCTGAGGAGAGCGAGGGGAGGAAGGTGGATGATGCTGAAGACTTTTTCGACTTTTTCGAGGAGCGTTCAGAGGCCGAGGTTGTGGATTTGCGCTTGCGTGGTCGCTCGCTAGAGGAGGACGAAGAGTCTGAGTCCGAGTCTGAGTCTTCTTCCGAGCTTGAGCCCGAATCTGAGGCAGAGTCGTCTTCAGAGTCGGATGCGTCGGAATCGTTAGATTGGTGCTTGGACTTGCTGCTTCGACGCTGTTCGGCTTCTTCGTTGTCCGAGTCAGACTCGGAGCCGGACTCGGCAGCAGAGTCCGACCCGATCGTGTCATCCCACTGCGACAAATCTCCTAATGCTTTCATTTTCTCCTTTCCTATCCTCATGAGCTCTTCTTCATCCACATCTTCCTCCTCTTCATTGTCATCGTCATCGGCAAGTGGCAAACGACGAGGAGCCTCGTCATCAGACTCATCCTCCTCTTCCGAACCCGACCATTCCCTCTCGTCTTGATCCTCGTCCTCCTCCTCCTGCTTCGCCTTCGCCTCAACCTCCTCCTTCTTGCCAACCGTCTCGAGACCAACCAACTTCTTCAATTCGTCCACAAACTTCCCGACTTCATCCGCCAACACCTTACTACTCGTAATCTTCGCCTTGGCCCTCTCTAAAGCCTTGTCACCATCTGTCATCACTGAACCGCTCAACACGTCCTCCCCCAGCAGCTCTTCCTCTTTCACCATTCCCAAATACACGTATTCCCCCTCCTCCTCAGCACTTCCCATCTCTGCAGGACGGGGCAGCAGCTTAGCCTTGACCATCTTAGTAATGAGCGCGCGACCAGCTAGAAGGTTGATATCGATAGATTTGAGTGCATTGAGCTCTTTTTCTGACAGTGAGGCTTGATCTGCGAGGTTTACTTTCTTTTGGAAGCCTTTGAGCTTTTTGACCTGTTTCTGGACTTCGAACGTTTTGGTCTTTTTAGCGGTGGCTCGGAGGGTTTTGGCTATGTGGTGAAGTTTTGTTTTTGCTTTGGTGAGGTCGATATTTGGCTGAGGCGGGGGGTAAGAGGAGGCAGAGGAGATGCTGTCAAGTTCCTCGCTGACCTCCTCCTCTTCCTCTGCTTCGTCGCTGTGCGAGTTGTTGGAAGATGCGTCGTCCATGCTGTCGTCTGCTGCTGGTAGTGTTGAGCGGCTGGAAGAAGCTTCTGAGGACGAGCTGGAGGATGATGAAGCCTCGGAAAAGATTGATGGTGATAGCGAGGGTTGTTTGCCCTTTAGCTTCGTTTTGGAGCCCATCTTAGAGAGTCAGAGGTGGTCTTGGTGGTAAGTGTGAGGGGAGGATAGAGTGAGGGAGTCTCCTGGATTCGAAGGGTGCAGCCTTCGAAAAAGCAAGGAAGTGGAGAGAAATTCCAAATTTTCTTTCGGGAGACGGGAAAGCCCTTCCTCAAAGGAACCTAACATTGTCATATTCGGCGAATTGCCCGGCTTCCATCAAGCCGCTTTTGAACAGCCTTTCCCCACACCTTTCCAGTCAGTATCGCTCTTCTCCTATCTGTCGGTCGACTTAACTCTTCGTCGTTCCACCGTAGCCCATAACCAATAGCCAGCTAGCACCTTAAGATGGCAGCGAGACCACTGATCAGCTCCCTCAAACGGCCAGCGGTGGACATCGCGCGCCAAGCTTCACTTCGCACTGCCGTACGATGGTACACCCCCGGCTCACTGCGCATCAACTCCGAGCGAATGATGAAAACTCTTCACGAAACCTGCGAATGGGGTTCTACTCACCGCTATGGCCCTGGAGACTATGAGACAGGCATGGCTCGTCTCACGCTCGACGAAAACGATGCTACTGCCCGTCGGTGGCTTTCTGACGAAGCACAAAAGCTCGGTTGCACAGTAACGACAGACGAAATGGGGAACATGTTCCTCATCCGTCCGGGCAAGTCTTCTGGCCACCCCACCGCTATGGGCAGTCATCTTGACACTCAACCTACCGGCGGCCGATACGACGGCATCTTGGGCATTATGGCTGGTCTGGAAGCTCTGCGCACACTTAACGATAACAACATCCAAACAGAGTACCCTGTCGCATTGGTAAATTGGACTAACGAGGAGGGTGCTCGATTCCCACAATCTATTGTTGGATCGGGAGTCTGGTGTGGGGATGTGCCATTGGAGAAGGCTTGGGGGTTGAAGGATGTCAAAGATGCTGGCAAGACTATGAAGCCAGAGCTGGAGAAGATAGGGTTTTTGGGCGAAACAAAGTGCAGTCATGAGGCAATGCCGCTAGCTGCGCACTTTGAGTTGCATATCGAACAAGGGCCGATATTGGAAGCTACGGGGAAGAAGGTGGGGGTAGTGCAGGGTGGACAGGCGTACAAGTGGTTCGATGTGAATGTTGGGGGTAGGGAATGTCATACTGGTTCAACCCCTTTTGATACTAGGTCGGATGCTATGCTGTGCGCTTCCAGAATCATCGTTGAAAGCAATAGAATTGCGAAGGAGCACAAGGGCCTGGCTAGCACCGTAAGTATCTAATCCCCGCTTGTCCCCAAGTCAGTTCTTGACATCTGACATCTTTATGATACCTTTGGTTATGGCAGGGAATCCTCCGCCTCTCTCCAGGCAGCGTAAACACAGCCCCCGGTCACGTCTTTTTTACGCTCGACATCCGACACCCTTGCACCGACAAACTCGCCTCTCTCTGTTCCGCCATCGAATCCGCCGCCCATCGCATTGCGTCTCAAGACAGCGAGAAAGGCTGCGAGCTGGAGTGGGTCGAAACATTCAACAGCCCAGCAATCACTTTTGATCCCGACTGCATCGCTTCTGTCCGCAAAGCGGTCGAGGTCAACTACGGAGCAGAGCAGGGAAAAGACATCTACAGCGGTGCGGGACACGACACATGTTCGACGAGCAAGAGGTGTCCTTCGTCTATGATCTTCATTACTAGCAAGGATGGTGACTCGCATAATCCGAGGGAACATAGTTCTCCAGAAGATTGGTAAGTTTCAAAGAATGAATTCATGTAGCTGTAGAGACCCAGCCGAAGCTAACTCTAGATCCATTTTGGTACGATCTGCAGCGCAATTGGGGCACAGGTGCTGATGGATGCTGCGCTGTTGTATGATTCTCAGCGGCAGAAGTGAAGTGAAATAGGGTAAGACGGATGTTTTGCATGGAGGTTTGGTTGCCGTTTTCCTCCGGTACAAACAGCATTCAATCGCGCCACTTGGCATAGCAGACATGTCAAAGAGTTGCCAAGAAGTGAGATAGCGACGTCGATGCAGTCTTCAAGGTCTCTGTCTCAGCAGATCAAGTGAAGTGAGACCTGGCCAAAGTGGTGTGACATGTTGCGAATCGATTGCCCCGCCAACATCAAGCGGATTCGGCAATCGGTCGACCTCGTGTTCGCAACAACGAAGTGGGAACAAGGCCTGGATTGTTGAAGGGTGTGGATGTACAGTATGATGGTCGTGATGCTAGAGTACAAGGAGCTGGCAGAGTAAGTGATTGCCAGAATTCCAATTTTCCAATTTTCCTTGACATCCGAAACGGGTGTCAACGCCCGTAGCCTTCGCTTTGCGATGCGTTGCACTTTTGAAACCCTTTTCTTCTTCTGTGTACAGTAACAGTACTGCAGCTTTGCTCGGGAAGGTGTCCGTGCGCGCATCAAAGAAGGGCACTTTGGCGCGCTGCGCTTTAAATTCGCGGAATTCTCGGCTCGACCGTTTTGCAAGGGGTCCAAGAAGGTTGCCCCACCAGCAAAGCGTTGTTGCGCACAAGCAAGCAAAGTGCCATGCATGCTCTATCCGTTGTTCTGTCGGCAGTTGCACTAATGCAAGGTGGCTTTTAGTGCGCTCGCTTGACCGATCAACACCCCACCTGAATCGCTTATACTACCGTATCAGGTAGGCTATCGGAAGCTGTTCCCGACTCCTGAGCGAATGCGTGCGCAACGGCAAGTGTTGGTCGGAGCGCAGACTGGGAAGAAGGAACAGCTGTGTGCCACGTCAAATGCTTCCCCGCAGAAATAGAGCACACAGTGAGCCTTTCTCTTCCTCAGGTATAAAGACCACGCTCCTCCTTCCATCCTCGCTCTCTCCGCATCGTGCTATCTACTCAGCGAGCCTCCCCTAGAACTATACTCCTTCCAGGCGTCCAACCCTAAGATGACCACTCCTTCAACCCCCACTGGCGTCGACGCCAGCTCCTTCACCGAGTTCGACTATGTCGTTGTCGGCGGAGGCACAGCAGGTCTCACCGTTGCCGCACGTCTCTCTGAAGACCCTTCCATCACGGTCGGAGTCATCGAGGCCGGTCTCTGGCGCCCCGATGACCCAAAAATCAACTATCCCGCGTTCATCGGCCAGTCCCTCATGAACCCTGATTACGACTGGTGTCTTGAAACCGAACCCGAACAGCACTCGAACGGACGCAAGTACATTTGGCCCCGTGGCAAAGTGCTTGGTGGAAGCAGTGCGTTGAACTTCCTCGTCTGGCAGCGTGGATACAAGGGCGAATACGATGATATCGGAAAGCTGGGAAACCAAGGTTGGAGCTGGGATGATTTCGCCAAGTTTGCTCGAAAGAGTGCTACACTCGAAAAGCCGTCAACTGAGTTGCAGAAGGCGAACCTAGCCACTTGTGACGATGAGCTGCACGGAAAGGATGGACCGGTCAAGACCTCGTACAGCAAGTGGTATACTGAGGCGCAGAAGCCCTAGTTTGATACGCTCAAGAGTTTGGGTTTGGCCAACGTATCGGATGGTTTGGGCGGAAGCAATAGCGGATTCTGGGTTTCTCCTGTTACGATCGATACCACAAAGAGCGTGCGTTCGTACTCAGCAAACGCACACTACGCCCCTAATGCTGGTCGGCAGAACCTCAAGGTGATCACCGGCGCACATGCGTCCAAGATCCTCTTCGACCCAAGCTCGGCTGGAGGAGAACTGGTCGCAACGGGCGTTGAGTTGATTGTCGACGGCAAGTCTTACAAGGTTAAAGCCAAGAAAGAGGTCGTGGTTAGCGGCGGTACAGTTCACAGCCCACACCTCCTTGAGCTTTCTGGTATCGGCAAAGCCGAAGTCCTCAAAGCTGCCGGTATCGAACAGAGACTGGAGCTAGATGTGGGAGAGAACGTCCAAGACCACATCTACTGCACTAGTTCTTTCAAACTCAAGCCTGGCTTCATCACCTGGGACAAGATGCGACAGGATGACTTCGCCAAAGCTGCCATGGAGCAGTACCACGGAGAAGGCGAGGATCGAGGAATCATCGCATCAGCTTTCTCTGGTTTTGCTTACGTCCCTCTCTCCCAATACCTTTCCGGCGAGGAGATTTCGAAGATTAAGAGCGAGGTTAGCAACGTCGACTGGAGCAAGTACTCCAAAGGTGTGCAGGAGACGGTCAAGATGCAACTCGCTAGGTTGGACGACGAGAAATGTCCATTCACAGAGTTCATATTCGCGCCTGGGTTCTTCGCAACTGCATCCCCTCCTGCGGACAATCAGGAATACTACAGCATTATCGCTTGTCTCCAGCAACCCTTCTCGCGAGGCAACATCCACCTCTCTTCCTCGGACCCAACCAAACCACCCAAGATCCAGGCTAACTACTTTAGCATCGACGCAGACCTCGAAATCCTCTCGAAAGCCGTCAAATACTGCGAAACCATCGCCGATACCTCGCCGCTCAAAGAGATCACCGTAGCGAGACAGGATCCGGATCCTTCCAAATACACTTCGGATGACGACTTTAGAGAGTTCACCAAAGATCAGTCAGTGACGGAATATCATCCGATTGGAAGCTGCAGTATGATGCCGAGAGAGAAGGGTGGTGTAGTGGATGCAAGGTTGAAGGTGTATGGAACAAAGAATGTGAGGGTGGCGGATGCTTCGGTGATTCCGATCCATGTCAGTTTGCATATTGTGCAGACGGTTTATGCTATTGGAGAGAAGGCGGCGCATATGATTAAGGAGGACGCTGGCAAGGTTTAGATAGCAAGGAGATGCTCCATTTGATCGTGATTGTTGTTTGCATTGTTTGAATACTCAGATCGTACTCGTCTTTGCTGAGTCTGTGATGCCATACTGAGTTTTGACCATGCTGAGACATCCGTGCTGCTTGCTTCATTCGACCTGGTGATATGCTGTTCCGGATCATCGCACAGAGAAGCATTGGTAGCACAAGATTTCACGGCTCTTTTCGGTGCATAATTTCGTGGTAGCTTTACGCGACCCTTCCCACTTTTTCACAACGAAGAACGTTCAAACGCCAACGATTTCCGCAGACCATCAGCGTCAAACCTTGGATACCCACGGAAACGCCTCTTCCCATGAAAACACGATGCAAATACTCCATCGTATCGTTCGAAGGACCGTACCTTATCGCATGCACCGCAGATCACATGTTCGGATCTACTCGGACCACGCGCCGATGTTCATGCCATGAGCCACAACCTTTTCGCTGCTCCCTACGCCGGCGGCTCGAATTCTGCTTATCCATGGCATTTGGCACAGAGATCCTCAGAGATCAAGTCAGCATCTTCCAATGCACTACAGACGTGAGAGAGATGGAAAGAGTGCTGGCCCGCTCTAACTGTGAGGTCAGAAAGTGCGAAAGAGCAGAGGTGCATTGCCGGCGGCGGCAGCACCGATCCCCAAGCTTTTCAACAGAACGAATGCGACGGGGAAAAGAGCTCACACCGCCCATCCACGCAGCTTCTGGCTCGCCCTTCTCGGCGACTCGACTGGTTGGCAAGCGTGGTGACGGCGAATGATACCATCCCTTGGGACTTTCGCTCGGATCGGCAATTTTTTTTATTTTTTTTATTTTTATTTTATTTTATTTTATTTTATTTTTTTGCTGCTCCTGGTAGAACTTCTTCGAAACGCAAGCAAAAATGTGTAAACGGCAGCTTTGGCACAAGTGGAGGTTTTTTCGGAGAGGAAAATGTTTCTGGACTCGCAGCGTCAGAGCAGTATCCAAGCGCTTACGATCGAAAGCGTGTAATTGCGCATACAGGCACACGGTTCGTGCATGTTTCTTCGATCCATAGCAACTGACGCGCTTTCATATATAAGTCGTGATCAGATCGTCTTTACACGGGCACTCAAAGCAATATTCCTTCCATACAACATCATCACCGTAAGTCCACCTCCAAAGCGACGATGCGACGCCGAGTTCTTGCTTCGTCTTCCTTCCCGATGATCTCGGGCAACGCTGCCGCTCTCCCCTCGGTGCAGGCTAGTGTTCGTTATGCGGCCAGCCCGAAGGATGGACAGCAAGATGGCACCATCCCGCTTTCGAGCTCCTCAAGTGGACATCAGATGCTGAACAACACGATCTCTACTTCTTCTACAATTGATGTCCCTGCCCGCAACTGCAGTCTCAACACAAACAGAACATTCGCAACAATGGCTGCAAACACTAACCAGGCTTGCTGCACTATTCCCCCTGTCAAGTCCGACTAGTAAGTACTTCTTGCCCTTCCACTTTCTCGCGACTACTTCGTCTAAGCATGACTGCTGACCCGCAGTTCTGACCCTTCCTCTCATTCTCCTTTTTGGTTTGGCAGCACCCCCAAGGGCACCATCGAGAAGATCGGCGGTCTCGACGCCTACACCATCGGTCCTAAAGATGCCAAGAAGGCCATCGTCGTAGTCTACGACATCTTCGGTTTCTGGCCCACCACCCAGCAAGGTGCTGACCTTCTCGCCGACGCTACCAAAGCTCGCGTCGTCATGCCCGATTTCTTCCGCGGCAAGCCTCTCACCCATGATGACTACCCTCCCCAAACCGATGCCCAGAAGCAAAAGTTCCAAGACTTCTTCAAGTCTGCTGGTGACTTCTCCGCTCGCAAGCCCGACGTTGAAGCTGCTGCCGAGGCGTTGAAGAAGGATGGTGCCACCAAGTTGGGATTGATGGGTTTCTGCTGGGGTGGTAAGTTGTCCGTCTTGGCCGGTGGTGAGGGGACCAAGTTCGCCAGTGTCGCTCAGGTTCATCCTGCCATGGTGGATCCTGAGGATGCCAAGAAATTGACTGTCCCTATTGCCAACTTCCCGTCGGGGGACGAGCCTAAGGAGGACGTGGACAAGTTCCAACAGGAGGTCCAGAAGAAGGACTTTGCTAAGGACAGCGTTTACAAGCTCTACGGCGAGAGCCACCACGGTTGGGCTGCCGCTAGGGCCAATTTGAAGGACGAGGGTAACGCAAAGAACTTCCAGGATGTTTACCAGCGCTTGGCTGATTTCTTCAACAAGACCCTCGCTTAGGATGAGGCGTCGCTCACTACGAGTCGACTTTGATTTGCTCAATGACATCCCATTGCTGCACATAAGATACGTCTGTGTAAATTCTGGAGCCTGCTCTGTGTGCTGTTCCTTGAGAGAATTATGATCTCGAACGCTCATGTTGAGACCCGATCGATTTCTTGAAACGGGTCTCATGATATCGAGGTGGGTGTAAGCTCGCCATCGCATCACCCTGCAACCAGCCGCGATTGCATTTGACACAAATACCCTGAAACAGTGGCAGTGCGTGTCTCGTTGATGAAAGGGGGATCCGACAACATCAATCAGCCACACACTGTCTGATCGCGGCCCGTAGATGAGCTCGACAGACAAGCCGCAAAGGCGCTCGGTCTTTGACACAGCTGGTAGCCTTTGTTGTGTGGGAGAGTTTGCTCTCCACTCGTTGTAGCGATACGACCATTGGAGCCACGGTGACAGCGCTTGCTCTGCCACCTGCTTCTGGGAGGACTGATGGGGCTGTTGCAGCTGGCGCTCGAGCTTCTTTCCCGTCCATTCGCATCATCGTCACTCTTTCATGATCCCTTACGTTCACTCGGTGTCCCGCCACATTCCTTTTTTCCCCCTTTGCTTTACTGTATGCTGGACATACCAACAATAACGCTCGACTGCGCACTCTCCTGCTAGCATTTATCACCAACTTGACTGAATAGGCGGAGCTTTCCTCCACGAAGTTCAGGGGTGACGACGTGTAGCTATGCCACATCAAGACGCATCCAAGCCTTCGCGCAGGCAGATTCTTGCCGACCAACGAAAGAAGTATGGCGCTTACGACGAAGTTCGCCTTGCCGAGCTGCTGCCTCGCCGATTTCGCTTTCAAAAGCGGTCCGCAAGGCTCCACTCTCCAAGGAGCTCTTTCGAGTCACTGGTCAAGCGCGACGACATCACCAGTACTAGTGCTGTCAAAGACACTACTCCTAATCCTGACGGTCACCCTGCTCCGCTCCCTCCGGCTCCATCCAATTCTGGCGCTGTAGTGAACACTCCAGCTCAAGATGGATCTATTGCACTCCCTCCCGCTCCTGATACTTCGGGTGCCGTGCCTGCCAGTCCACCTACCACTGACGATGCTCCCAAGTCAGATGAATCTCCCTCATCCGCTCCTCCTTCCACCGCCAGCACGCCTGACAGCTCGACGCATAACGACACCTCCCCTACACCCCTCACCCTTTCTTCCTCTCCCACCTCCAGCAGAGATGATTCGGGTAATTACATATCGCACCATACCATAGCCACAATCGCCGCTGTCATCACACTTGCCGTAGTCTTTATTGGTCTTGGGTACTTCTTCAAACGCTATCGTCAAAAGCTTTCTTCACATTGTACAAAGGGGTCGCCTTGGAAAAGAAGGCAGAGGAAAAAATCACAGCGACTGGGGTCGATTGATGGACTGAGAGCAGTAGCTTGTAGAAAAGATCGAATGATGGGAGGAGGTGAGGGAGGAGGGTCGAAGGATGTTTTGTTGATGCAGTTGGCGCCTACTCAAACCGCTGGGCCTTTTGACAGAGCGATTGGGGATATGTTCCCTCACAAAGACACCAAAGAGCAGAATGGAGTAGGGGAGAAGCATGGTGTAAGGATGGCGAAGGGAATGGTGCCGACGCAGCCAGCTGGTCCGTTTGATAGGGCGCTGTGCAGTCTCTTTTCCTCTAGCCAGCGTCAGACGCAGCAGGTGGACACAAGGAACCATCAAGAGATAGCAGCAAGCTATCTCAGTGTATCGATCCCACCGCCAACGCTCAACCATCAACGATCTCTGGAATCAATCGTAGAAGTTCAGGAGCCTCCTTCCAGTGTCTCTACCCAATTCACACAGCCTTCTCACCAGCTTGGAGTACCTGATCAAATGGGTCATTTCGACTACACCCCTGCACGTTCAGATCGACGACCTCGAACCTCACCTTCAACATCGCGCAACTCGACTCTTTCCATCTCTGACAGCCTCCGCTCTTCCCAACGCCCAGCAACAGCGCGCGAGCGAGACATCGAAATGACCCATACCGGTTCTCACCTTGTCATCCGTGATCGACCCAGCGCTACCTCTCTTCGGAGGCCACTTTCTTCTGCTGGAAACTCTTTCCGCTCTGTGCTCCGCAAGACGCGTCCCAGCGAAGAAGGCGAGATTTGTATCGAAACAGAAGGAATAACCGAGAGCAAGCGGGTGAGCTGGGCTACACCAGCAACAGAAGCTGGGGTTTATGAACTTGCTGTTCCATCCAGGGTGAGAGAGTTAAGATCGCATTTTAGTAGCAGCACACTGAGGACGGATGCACAGAGAGGATCATGTGTCAGTGCGGATTCGCCAGCGGGAAGTTTCAGTTTTGAGATCAGGGAGGGTGTCAGGAGGTGTGCTCCGGTAACGTTGAGTAGGGGACCTTCGAGGTTGGAGAAGAGGCAAAAGGAGGTCGGAGGAGGGGATGAGACGGAAGATGACTTTGTGCGGGACTTGGATTGGGATCTGGGTGAGTATACGGCGAGTAACGGGGAGGTGTGGAATACACCAAGGTCGACTCGAGAGGCAGGGCCCAGTCCGGTAACGCATTAGCGTTGCGGCAGCCAAAGAGCGCATTTCATTGCATGGGCATCTCCACACATCGCTAGGCTAGAAGCTCAACATTGATGTGTTTATCCGTCGCTAGTCTCAGCCGAGATGTCAAACATACAGTAGCCATTGTGATGCATACCTCGTATGGCATCACAGTCGTTTCGTTCCCAAAATCTGAAGTTGCCACACAAACAACCCTGATTGCTAGGCATCTGAAAGAGGGCAGCCACTGCATGAAGAGGTGTATCAGATTGTGTGAGCGCTGGGGAAGAAGTCCTCTCACCTGGCGTTATGGTGATGGCGAGCGTGGGGAAGCCCAACTGTCAGGGCGGTAACGTGCCGTGGCGACGCCGAACGCAAGAGCGGTAACCATGGTTTTTACCACACGGCCGAAAAAGCACCGCAAGAAATTCGAACTGAATTGGCGCTGAGCCGCAAGCTCTTTCACACGGAAATTCGACAGAAGCGGTGACTCTTTTCGCACTCAGAGACGCATGACGCCACGGCAACAACCGCAAACAATGATAAGCTCGAGGTGATTCATGATTTGCGTTGATTACCCCACATTCGAACCGCACCTTTGGACCCATACAGCCTTCATATTGATGACGCTGTTACGAGCCTCTTGGTTTCATCGTCCTATTCTTCGTACTGATACTGCTTTCGATCGCATGAGCCTCGAGAAGAAGCAATACTGTACGTGGATCATGGTGATGCGGGCCGAGGCAAGGGTCTGAGCGGCTCGCACAAGCTTAGTGTGGTAACCTTTTTGGCTGCGGATCATGCGTAAGGTGGCGGAAGAAGGCCAAGAGAGAGAGGTGGACACTCGAGTGCGCGCATGCAAAGGGAATTAATTGGAGTCGGCTTCTCCGCATTCACGCATTCGTTCCTTTTTGGTCGCTGCGAACTTTGACTCGGATTTGAACCATCGCCGCAACGCAACGCAACGCTGCTGAATGACTTAACCGAGCAAAAAACCGTCCATTCACTGTTTGTTTCCTTGGCCCGGATGCCCAGATGCCCGCCTGCCAAACGCTCGCTGGAGCCAACCAGGAAAGGCTCTTCCTGCGCTGTCCTTCTCACATGCGCATGTCTGTCTGTCTCTTGAGTTCAGAAGCATCTCACGCG
This sequence comes from Ustilago loliicola, assembly GCA_022963135.1. NCBI lineage: Eukaryota > Fungi > Basidiomycota > Ustilaginomycetes > Ustilaginales > Ustilaginaceae > Ustilago > Ustilago loliicola. The sequence goes on along the minus strand of JALCUU010000013.1, from coordinate 793,877 downwards.
CGTCACTTGACATTCACGCTGAGCCACACTGGCTTGAGCCGCTCGCTTTCTAGTCTCAGGTCCATATATCAAGCATCCTTCAACTACCTCTCCTTCTTTCTCATCCTACTATCACACACACCCCTCCGAAACTCTCATCATGGGCTCGATCAACTACAACGACTCTGAGGTTCTCGACGTTCTCATCGTCGGTGCCGGTATCTCGGGTATCAACGCCGCCTACCGTCTCAAGGATGAACTTCCCGACAAGAAGTACCTCATCCTCGAAGGCCGTGACAACCTTGGTGGTACATGGGATCTCTTCAAGTATCCCGGTATCCGATCCGACTCTGACCTTCACACTTTCGGTTACGCTTTCAAAGAGTGGACCGGCCCAGACATTGCTGAGGGTAAAGAGATCATTGCTTACCTCAAGAAGGTCGCTGATGACAACGGTATTACCGAGAACATCCGTTTCCGTACCAAGGTCACCAGCGCTGATTGGTCCACCGAGGAACGATGCTGGTTCGTCACTGTAGACCAGAATGGAGAGCAGAAGAACTACCGATCGCGCTTCTTCTACACTTGCACCGGTTACTACGATTACGATGCGGCACTCAAGGCTGATATTCCTGGAATTCAGAACTTTAAGGGCAAGGTTGTTCACCCGCAGTTCTCGGATGTCACTGAGGACGATTACCGTGGTAAGCGGGTGGCTGTCATTGGCTCTGGTGCCACTGCTATCACTCTCATTCCCTCGATGGCCAACGTCACCAAGGATATTACTCTTGTTCAGCGTTCTCCCACCTACATCTTGTCGCTCGAGAAGTACGATCCCATCGCCAAGGTCATTCGTGCCATCCTCCCACGTCGAGCAGCAGCCTTTTTGATCCGTCAGAAGAACATTGCTCGCATCTACGCTTCTTACCACATCTTCCGCACCTTCCCCGGTGTTGCCAAGCGCATCTTGGGCAAGCTCACCAAGTCTCAACTCCCCAAGGATATCCCCCTCGACCCTCACTTCAAGCCTAAGTACAACCCATGGGATCAGCGTCTCTGCATCTGCCCCGATGGCGACTTCTACCAAACCTTGCGCGAGGGTAAGGCCCACATCGCCACTGGTCACATTGATACGGTTACTTCCAACGAGATCATTCTTAAGAGTGGCGAACGTATCCCATGTGACCTCATTGTCACTGCTACCGGTTTGAAGCTCCACATTGGTGGACACATTGCTACTACGGTTGATAAGAAGCCTGTTCAGGCAAACGAGAGGTTTGTCTGGAAGGGATGCATGTTGGAGGGTCTGCCCAACTATGCTCTTTCGATCGGATACACGAATGCTTCGTGGACATTGGGAAGTGACTGCACCGCACAGTACGTCGTTAGGCTGATCAAGCACATGGACAAGTACCACAAGTCTATGGCAGTGCCAAAGCCATCAAACAGGGACCAGTTGCAGGAGGGTCCACTGCTCAACTTGAACTCGACTTATGTTAAGAAGGCGGAGAGCGAGTTGCCTAAGGCTGCCACCACGGGTCCTTGGAGAATGAGGACCAACTATTGGTACGATTTGGTTCAGGCCAAGTACGGTGGTTATGATGATATCCACTTCGACTAAGTTGCACTCATACCCTTTAGAGCTTTTTCGGATAGATTAGCTACTGCTTTGCTTTGTTTGATCGTTAATCTCACTCGTTTTTGTTGGAATTGTAGTCATTCGTTCGCTTCTCTCCTTTTCGTGAGGTGTGAGCATGTGTGTATATTGCAGAGCATAGCTCGTTCAAGCTGAGATGGAGGTTGGGGTTGCGATTCGGGACCAAACCAATTTGCCTCCGACCCAAGTCTGCTTCACTTGTCCCGTTATTCTATCTAATCTTACCAGATCGGCATCTGCGCCGGCTCTCAAGAAGCCTTTTCTCTTCTCCAGGCCGAGCATTAGAGCTGGAGTGCTGCTAGCACAGTACGCTGCTGTGTAGAGGGGGATGTTGGCGTATCTGGCTAGGTTGGTTACGCAGTCAGAGATGGGAACGACGCTGCCGGCGAGTGTGTCTGTGTTTTCTAGGGTGACTTTGTTTCCTGTTTTGAGTACGTTTTGGTTGTCGCGCCAGGGGTAGATGCCGTCTGATTTGGAAGGGTCCATCCATGGCATAGCGTCGCTCACTAGTACGCAGCCAGAAGGGTGGGATGAGTAGGCCATTCGAACGGAACATGGGTGAGAGTGGTGCCCGTCTGCGATGAGACCGTAGAACGGACGCGGTTTACGGGGTGTGAGGTTGGAGAAAGATGCGGAGGAGGTGGAGGAGGAGGGAGAGGGGAGATGGGAGGAAAGTGGGGCGTCAAGATCTGTTTCGGAGTCTCCGAGAAGACCGATGACACCGGGATCACGATGATTGAAAGATCCCATAGCGTTGAATAGGTGGGTGATGAAACGGGCACCTGCTTCTTTCGCTGCAAGAGCTGTATCGATGTCACTTGCTGTGTGGCCTATTGATACTGTGACACCCCGCTCTACCAGTGAGGGGATTGCGGGGAGGATTCCTTCGACCTCAGGGGCAAGTGTTAGGAGCTTTACTGCTGGCCAAGGCATGTCGAGCCCTTGCTTTCCGACGCCATAGACTTCTTCGAGATCGACAACAGAGTTCGGCGCGGTACGAATGAGCGACGAGCAATGAGCTCCCTTTTTGTGAGGCGAGAGGAAAGGTCCTTCGCAATGGTAGCCTAGCGAATTCGCTTGTCCTTCTCGGCTTCTTGGTGCTAGTAGAGGCAAGATCTGATACGAAGAACAAGAGTAAAGTCAGTACTCTCTTTCATCCCTGCTTTGGATGTGTGATGACAATGATACTCACTTGTCTGTACTTCTCAGCATGCTGCGTGATTATGGTGGGTACAAAGCTCGTCACTCCAGTCTCCAAGATCCGTTTCGCAAACTCGTCCAATCCTGCAAGATACTTTTCCTCTTCGCCCTCAGTGAACTCTGAAAAGTCGACACCATAGCCTCCATTGATTTGAACATCGATAAAACCTGGAACTAGATAGTCACCTTCGAGATCGATGGTGCTGGTGAATGCCGTCTTGGAGTCGAAGAATGCACTTTGTCCATCAACAATTTTGCCTGAGCTTGGGTCCACGTGCAGAGAGTAGGTTGTAGGATCAGAAGGGAGGTTGCCGTCCGGTAGTAGAGCGAGGCAGTTTGTGAATCGCAGCAGCTGCTGTGGCAATGGTGTTTCTGTTGTTGAAGTTGGCATTGTTGCTATTCTTCTCGATCAGGTTTGAGGCCAAGAGAGGATATGAAGATGGTCGTCGTCACGATCAAGTTGTAGATAGAGAGTGAGATAGATTTATTCGAATCACTCGTTCCTTGCGCTAGGGTCAGGGTCAAGGTAAGTTTTGGCCCCGAGAAACAGCCCGAGCCTCATCCCCACTCGCCGGCGCTTTCTCCGGCTCACCCTTTACTCTCAATCACTCTTTGCTGCCTGAAAGAGGGCTTTGGCACGTTGGCAACTTGCAACCGATAGAGTGGAGGCCTGACCTCGCTTTGTGCAAAGCCGAGCTGTTCGAACTTTGAACGTGTGCGGGGGAGAGGGGCAGAAAGGGTTAACTAATTGTTAACGTCGGTGAAAAAAGCCGAGAGAACTCGTCGGTCGGCGTCGGACCGATGCCACCGACGCGCCACCCTCTGCCCAATTCTTTTTTGGTGAAGCGGCGGGAGAAAGAGGGCGCGGAATTGGACACCTCGCCATGCAGAATAGTCAGCCTGATGCCGAATGCTCGATTATCGTTTCCCTTGTGGGCCGGTTGTTCTGCGGCAAGCAGAGAGAGAGAGAGAGAGAGAGAGACGCGGCAGACTGTCAGACATTGGTCTTGGGGTGTGTCAGAACGATTTCAGAGCGACAACGTCATGGTTGATACGGGTCTGCGGTAGGATGGGGATGAAAGAACGTGCAAGTCTCGATTGCTCGTGGTGGGACCTTATCGTGATTCGAGTGTAACTTTTGGGCAAACAGCGGCGAGTCCATGGTTCAGAATGTAATTAGGACGAAGTATGTGACTGCGCAGAGGCAAGGTCGGCTTATCAGTCCTCGTCACTGCTCGACGTGATTGTAGACATACCGCAGTCACTCTCCTCGCAGTCACATGTTTTGCAACCATACCTTGTGCTTCCTAGACCGAGTCCAGCTTGTCTTCCGCACCATCACATCTACCTCAAGCTCAGAACACTGCTTGGCCTTCCGCGTCACCATCGTCACCACCACCACCATTCGTTCCCTCTCTTGCAGAGACTCGCTGAATATAGCTGCCTTATCTCCACACTAACATCGCCCGTCAGCAGCGCTCTTCACATCAATTGTTTGTCGCAGCCCTAGTTGCTTGCCCAAGATGCTGGCAGCATCATCGACTATCGCCCCTACCTTTCACGCTCCCTCTTCCCGCCATGCACCACTCCTTCTTCGAGGTACACGCGATGGCGAGCTAGCGGCAACTCTCTCCACTCACCCGCACTCCCATTCTACTCTCTCTACTTCATCTACAACTGTCACAACTCGCTCCTCAGAACGTACACCCCTATTCACATGGCCAGACCTTCTCCGCATAGTCTCGAGCGGCAACCTTCAATTATTCGCACGACACCCCGATGACCTCCGCGAATACTTTGCTTGGATGGACGAGATTCGCTCATCCTACGGCTCCACCGCCTCTTTCCTACTTGCCGAAAGGTTCACTGCTACCTATCTCCTAAAGCGACCCTCCACGCCCACAACCAAAGACGGAAAAGAGATCCGATGTTTCCGCAGCCACTTTGAACCAGGCCTCGAGTGTCAGATCCTACTCAATGACTGGCCGTACTCCGTCCCTCCAGGTGTCCGACATTATGTAGTTTGGAGCTACCTCCCCATCCTCCATTCTGACCTCATCTCAGCGGAACAAGAAGAGATAGTGCGCGAAAAGGCATGGAGTATAGTAGCTAAGCGTGGTCTCTGCGGCACTCTCACACCCCACACAGGGTTGACAGTACCAAACGTAGAGGATCACAAACGAAACATGCCCGAGCTCAGCTTCAACAGCAACGATCAAGAGGGCAAAGTAGCAAAACTATTGCACCAGGCATGTGGAGACTTGGTGACCTTCATCGCAAAACACTGGGATAAGAGCCGGTGCGAGATGGCATTCTTTGCCAATCCTCCAAGCTTGCAGTCTGTCCCCGCACTCGCTCATTTCCATGTCCTTGTGAAGGAGAACTAGCACTACTACCTGTCGATTGGTCCTTTAGACCGAGTCTTGGGGCAACTTTGTAGAGCCGGGGGGCTTGTGGTTCCATACTGTACTGTATCATACTTCTTTGTTCGTATTTAGTTACTCTGCATCGTTCTGCCTGACTTGTCACGTATATAGAAATCACCCAATACAGCCCGCATTCGCAAGATCGATGCGAGAACGCGCTAGCTTCAGACCTACAATCTCAACAAAACCTCGCCATCGCCGCCTCGCAGCACTCACACACCCACCCACTCGGCCAATCCACAAAGAAACTGATGCAGAGGAAAGTGCATTTATCGATAGCCGGCACAAGAATTATCACGGCTCCAAATGCGTCGGTTCTTTACCCAAAAACCGTTGTTCCAAATAGCCGGCAGCTTCATGAGCTGGACTTTTGACCACATGAATATTCTTAAACCCCTCCCTACCTCCTTTTCCCCAAAGCTGCACTAGAAGCTCCAAAAACCTGCTGTTGCTCCACAACCCGCCGCCTAACACGAGAGTGCTTTTTTCTGGCTTGATCCTATCACTGGGAGAGCAAAGTTTCGTGATTGACTCAATACACTCTCCCACCGCCTGATGCAGCAACTGCGTAGCAAGTTCTCCTCCCGTCCTGTGCTGAGGATTAAAAGCATACTCGAACACCACCCGAGTCGTTCCAGCCAACCATCGTTTACGTGCGTCTTCAGCATGGAAAAAGTTGCCCCCCGTTGCGCAGACTCGATCTCTGTATGCGGCAGAGATGAGTTCGATTGGTGTCGATACACCTAATGCCTCCAAGACTGCTGCTTCAAAGTCGGTGAGGGGCAGAGGGGTGAACTGTCTCTCCTCTTCGCGGGTGAGCATAAGTTGAATGGTACTGAGACCTATTGACCAACCACTTCCTCTGTCTCCGAGAAGATACCCCCACCCTCCTGTCTTGGAAACCGTTGTCAATCCCGGCAGATCCTCGTTTTCGTTACTGCTTGGAGTGGAAGCGGTGGAGGAGGAGCAAGAGGAGGGAGAAGTGCGTTGAAAAGCAAACCCAGCACTACCTGTTCCCGCGATCAAACAAACACAGCTTTGCGTTCCTTGATCCCTCAACATGGGCGCTGACAGCAGGACTGCATCGTTGGTAATCCAAATAGGCGTCGTTTCTTCGACTAGATAATACTCTCCCAGTACCTGTGAAAGCTGTTGTCTGTACTTGCCAATGACCGCTGAAGAGGAAAGACCAGCGGAACCGATCCAAATCGCGCGAACCCTTGGCCTTCGTACATTAGACGCCACTGCTGGTCGTGAGAGTGCATCGGTGTTGTCACCATCGGCGGAACTAGAGTCATTGTCGGATAGGGAGAGGGGAGGAGTAGTAATACCCTCTGCTTCACCTGCTTCGATGAGGTCAAAGAAGGTGCCGAAACCTGCGGATATCAAGGCATCTCGGACAGCGCGTAAAATGACTTGGGATGCCGCTTCAAGGCCGAGTGTTGCACAGTTGCCGCAACCTGCTTGAGCTGTGAAAGTCTGTTTGGAGTCGACAGAGGCGGCGACGGCGAGCGTCTTGGTTCCTCCTGCATCGACGCAGAGAACAACGTCGCCTGAGCGCGTGGACTCTGAGTTCGACGAGGAAGATAATGGTGTCGATGGACCTGCTTCCATGGTGTGATGCTTATGGAGAAGCCGTCAAGGTCGACTAGGTAGACGCACAGGTGTTGATGCCGCAAGTGATGGTGTAGATGAAGCAAGCCGCAACTCAGCTGTGCCAAGTGGAATGAATGCTGATGGTGAATCGAAAGAAAGACGTCAAGCGCCAAGAACTGATGGCAAAGCGGACAAGGACGATACCAAGTATTGAAGAAGGAGCGTAGTGATCGTCAATGGAAGGGGCGGCCTGGGAGGTTGAAAAGGTAGAGATGGCGGGTTGATATGGCGTTTATCGATCCAGAGCAGTCTCGCATGGGCTCACACGAGAGGGCGGCGGAGACACGAGTGACGCAAGGTGAAGATAGGGAAGGAAGCCACCGAAAGAGGGAGCGAGAGGGAAAGGATCGACAAGAGGAGAAGCCAAGCAAATCGGCGGAGCCAGCGAATACCAAACCAAATGTGAGCGCGGACCGGATGTCAAGGGCCGATCAAGCTTTGGTAGTTGCGAAAGGAAGACAAGCCGAGGGCGCCGAGAGCGAGCCAGCGAGCCAGCGAGCGCAGCGTGAGCGTGTGGTAGACGGGTATGCTCGGTAATCAGATCATGGAGTGGTGGCCGGCGAAAGACAGGGAATGTAGATGCAGCAGGAGCGGCGATGTGTGATGTTGTGGTAGAGGAAAGGAAGAGATGGGTCGAATGAGCGAGCAGAGCAATGGTTGTTGGTTGGCGGTGTTGCACGAGAGAGAGAGAAAGGAGAGCTGCGACTCAGCGATGTCAACGCGGTGTATTTCCTTTCCCAGCCAAGGCAAAGAGATCCGCCGATGGTCTTGACTCACACACAAGCGCCATAACACCGAGCTTCAGTATCGGCTGCATCGACTGACTCTTTGCAATTCAAAAGATAAAAAATAAAATTGACGACCTGCATGCATAGACTCTTCGTTGTATTCGGCGGATCGCAAAAAAGGTCACCGCGAGGACAAAAGACACAACGGTCAACTTTGCTCGCTCATCGGGCCGACCTCCGCCGATCCTTTCCTTCCAGAGATAACCTTATGCCCGCGAGAAGCTGTCAAGCTCTGCCCGCCGCACTTGTCGCTCGGTAGGCGATACCGTTGTCCCGGTCTCGGTAAACCAGCTTTTTGTGAGGTTCATGCCGAGCTGTTCATTTCAGCCTCAATGGGCGTCAAGTCCAGCTCTGGGAAGGATGGTCTGCTCAGATGACGCGGTTGTCGGTCCGGGGCGTTGTGGTTGGTCAGAGTATATCGTTTCACTGAGCTAGATATATGCGACGACACTCGAGCAGCCGCTTCGTCTTCGACTACCACCATCATCGGTACCAACACAACCAGCCTGGAAGCAACCACCACCACCACCAGCAAACAGCAAAGATGCGTTACATCATTCGAGATGACAAGGCCGCCGTTGGCAAATACGTAAGTCCTTTGTCCCTCTTCTCCCGGATAAAGACTTTCACCACGACCACATTGTGACGAGTACTGACCCGTTCCCCCTTCTATCCTCTCCTCTTGCCGCTGTATAGGTCGCTGAATACGTCGCCAAGCGCATAAACAACCACTTTGAACAAACCGATCGACCCTTCGTTCTCGGATGTCCTACCGGTTCCTCCCCCCTCGACACCTACAAAACCCTCATCCAAATCTACAGAGAAGGACGTGTCTCGTTCAAAAACGTCATCACCTTCAACATGGACGAGTACGTTTCTCTCCCCAAATCCCACCCGGAAAGCTACCACTCTTTCATGTGGAACAACTTTTTCTCCCACATCGACATCCAACCTCAGAACGTCCACATTCTTGACGGCAATGCGCCTGATCTTGTCGCAGAATGCAACAACTACGAAGCCAAAATCCAGGCCGTTGGTGGAATCGACCTTTTCATGGCTGGTGTAGGCTCTGATGGACACATTGCTTTCAATGAACCCGGTTCCTCCCTTGCTTCTCGTACCCGAATTAAGACCCTCGCCTACGACACAGTCTTGGACAACTCGAGATTCTTCGATAACGACCCGCTCAAGGTGCCAAGGATGGCGTTGACAGTCGGAGTACAGACGGTTATGGACGCTAGAGAGATCCTTGTCATTATTGTCGGACAGCACAAGGCCCACGCTTTGGCAAAGTGCGTCGAGGAAGGTGTCAACCACATGAACACAGTTTCTTGCATTCAGATGCACCCAAATGCGCTCTTGGTCTCGGACGAAGATGCCACCAGCGAGTTGAGGGTGAGGACGGTTAGGTACTTTAAGGGTATCGAAAGGGCTCAGGAGGAAATTGAGAAGTTGTATGGTTTGCACGGTCATAAGAAGTCTCCTTCTAGTAACGGCAGTCCTGTTGTTGACGCATCCTTTAACTGAAAGCTACATTTCCTTCTGTACATACATACCCTTCTCCAGCTCTTCAATGTACCTTTGTCGCTTTTCTATCTCTTGTCTGTGCTCTGAGCTCGAAAGCGACGACTGCATTGAACGAGGGTATAATGTCAAGATCAGATACATTATCGGTCATCTGGGTAGATCCGAGAATCACGCAGTCGCCTGGACCGCAGCTAACATCTCCCTCACAACCAAAGCCGCCTCCATCGCAGGATGCTTCATCACCTCTTCCTCCACCTCTTCTCCCTCCTTGCCCTCCAGTACGATTCGCGTGCTGATCGCATCCACCTCCGCCACATACTGCTCCAGAAACGCACTCACAACCCTCAACACTTCTTCCACCTCTCCCTCCCTCAGCAGCCCCAACCGATAATGCATTCGCTCAGGACTACAAAGTTGGACCAAAAACATGCAACATCCTGCTATCCAGAAATGATAGATCGCCGGTAGAGCTGCCAAGTTGCCCAAAAGCCCTGCCTTTGGCGTCAGTAGTAGCCTGATACTGTCCATGCAGACTGCTTGACAGGCTTGGGTGCATGAAACCAGATCGGCCACAGCAGACGCTGTATCTCCATGCGTCTTTGCTTCTTCGCAAGCTCGACAAGCGCGGATCAAAACAGAGCCCTTGGCGAGCGAGTAGTGCAAATCCACCATTGAATCGTATACATCCCTCCTGTCTGGCTCTGTGCCGAGCAAAGTTCTCGTTTCGTACCAGCTCTTCGTCGTCTGTTCTGCCAACTCTGTCAGCTCCTTTACCCCACCACCACCACCAGCAGTCTCTCTTGCTTTCGCAATCAGATAAGCAATCCTAGCATAAAACACAAGACAAGCATCTTGCTTGCTCCCCCCACCCACCTCCAATTGTAAAGATTGAGCATAGGAACAAGGACTAACTGCTTCCATAATCGCCTCGCGTCCGTGCATCTCGCACTGATGCAACTCTGCAATGAAAGCACTAAGCCATACTCGCACTCGATCTTGTATATTGACGTGGCGAACGGGGGGTAGGATAGCGACCATCTCGCCAACGGTGAGACCTGCGTGTGGACCGGCTTCGTAGCTGTATTTTTCACTCCACCACCGAGCCGAGCGTGCTACTTGCCAGCCTTGGTGGGAGGGGTCGTGCGTGGAGAAGATGCAGGCTCCGATGACTTCTTCTGTCCCAATCCCGGATTCAGGGTTAAATTCGTCGGTGGGCGAAAGCGGGGCGTAGGGGAGAGTGCGGTCGAGGAAGTCTGAGCGAAGCCGGAGGTGGAGAGTGCGGATAGAGGGGGAGGGCGAGAGAAGGGAGGAAACCGAGGTGATGGAAGAGAGGAGGACGGGGGTTAGGTGAGGTGAGGAGGGAAAGTCAGGGAAGCCGAAGGAGAAGGGCTCAATTTGTTTCGAGTAGAGAGTGAATAGTGAGCGGGCGACGTGGGAGGAAAGGAGACCTAGACGGAGGGCGTCGAGACGCGGGTCGGCGCTGCCTAAGGCTGGGTCCGGATGGCGGTAGCGGCTCGGTCTGGCAACGAGAGAGATTCCAGGAGCTGAGTTGATGGTGGTGCTGGCTGTGATGGTGGTAATGGAGGGAAGGGGGAGGGAGGACCTGGCTTTGAGGGCTGCCCGGATTGGGTTGTTGCTTTCGACACTAGATGTCGCTTCGCTTCGTGCTAGCGAGATGGCATCGATCCCTGACACTGACGTTAAAGACGGAAGTGCGTGTGCGCTTGCACTGAAGTTGACTGTTTAGTCCATTGCAAATGAACCGGATGAGCGTCTGGAAGTGTTGCCCAAGTATGCTTCTAGCTTTGGGGTGAATGCTGTCGAGCTTGGGGCTGGTTGGTACCGGCTTGTCGACTTCGAAGGCTGAAGATGACTTCCAATCATAGCATGTGTTCCTGCATCCCCGTGTCCGCCTATTGGCTTCGATGATCCGCTTTGACTAGATGATGCAACCATGCTTCGACCGTTAGCGCCAACACATGTGTATCTTCCCTCATCCTCCTCCACCTCCCCATCGGTCTTCCGCTTCCTCCCGATCCCAGGTCCAACGCCAGACTCCATCCCCTGCTGCTGCTGCACCAACGCCCCAATCGCATTCACCAGCTTACTAAGGGTCTCATCAGTCTTGATCCTCCATTCATCTTGCAAGAAAGCACTGCCCATCTCTCGAGGCTTGAAAGTGCATTCATAGCCTCCATTTTTACATCTTTTACAAGGGGCTGTGCCGTCGTGTTCGCATTTGACTTTGGAGCGACGGCAGCTGAAGCAGGCCCCGATGACTTTGTTCCCGCTAGAAGTTGAAGGGTCTGGTGAATGAGAGCGGTTCAGAAGGTCGGTGTGGAAGGATGCGGACGAAGAGGCGATGGAGGCTGTGGATTGGGAGCGTTGCTGAGTGTGCGTCGAGTCTGTGGTCATTATGAGATGATGTCGTCTGGGCGTGCTGGTAGTTGTGGGAAAGCAGGGTGATTCTTGAGAAGCAGATAGGTCGTCCTTATAGCAGATGAGAGGGTCTTTGGCATTCACTCCGGAGTATATCAGCTGATCTTGGATGAAGAGCTACTTTATCCGTGTTGAAATCGGTCCTCGTCCAGATGGTGCCTCGGCTGCTCCTCTTTACTATACAGCTGCTCTGAGTTCATCAGACTCATTTCTCTTGCTCCTCCCAAGAACTTTACGAGGGAGAGCTATACTTAGGAGTAAGCGCTTGCCGTATAACGCTTCAGGAAGGATGAAGTATGACAACCTTCGATCTCTCCGCAATTTCCATACTCCTTTCTCTTCGGTGGGTTTCGATATTGCCGAAACGTCAACGCTCGACGTAAGACAGTTTGGGCAAGTCGATATTGCCTGCCTTCCTCACAATCTCGGCGAATTAGGCGGTTCCTCGTGCATACCCGCTCAGAAGCGTCAAGTTGAGCCTCAGGAACGATTGGAATTCACTGTTGCAACGGCGTGGGGATGGTGTTCATGCAACACGAATGAAGTGCACCGAAAGTTTCGGTGAAAACGCCGAATCCTTCAGACGTGGTCGAAGATCCCGCGTTCTGTTAGACCTCAACTTGTCACAGTTACACATCTGACTGAGGTCTAACATCGTAGAAGTCGTCGGCCATCTCCGAGAAGAAGTCACGCTTTTTCGACAGGCCCGAACATCCGACCGAACATTGGCTTGAGCACCGACAACGAAGAGGTGGAGTTGTACCCTTCCTGCTTGCAAACACCATCGCCGGGTTCCTTACAAGTACTCGACCCCGACAATCCCACACTTCTCTCTTCTTCCCCACATTCTGCAACTATCCTTTTGCCGCGTTGACACTATCCGCCATGTCTTCCGACTTGCTTACTCAGGCCAAGGCCTGGCTCGAAAAGGACCCTGATCCGGCCACCAAGCAGCAACTCTTGGCTCTCATCGAGAGTAATGACACCAAAGAGCTTCAGTCTAGCTTCAATGGTCGACTTGAATTCGGCACTGCTGGTCTCCGTGGTGTCATGGGCGTCGGACCTAGTAAGATGAACGTAAGTTGACCTTCTCATTCTGAAAACTGATCATTTTCGCATACTGACACGACACCTTTCTTCCTTTCATCTCTCTTCTGCAAATGTAGATGCTCACTGTGCTGGAAACCACTGCCGGCCTGGCTGAATACCTCTTGAAGAGCGACTCGGACAAAGCCACCTCCAAAGGTGTCGCTATTGCATTCGATGGACGTTTCGGTAGCAAAGACTTCGCCTATGCCTCTGCGCAACACTTTGCTCACCGTGGTATCCCTTCTCATATCTACCCAACCCCTACACCGACCCCGATGTGCGGCTATGCAGTCAAGAAGCTCGGTCTTGCGGGAGGTATCGTCGTCACTGCCAGTCACAACCCTAAAGAATACAACGGATACAAGGTCTATGGTCCCGCGGGCACCCAAATCAACACTCCTGTCGATGGACTCATCTCAGATGAGATCCTCAAGATCGCCGAACAGACACAGCCTCCCACACTAGGCGACCTCGCGGAGATCAAGCAGAAGGGAGTGGTGAAGCAGCTCGGTGATGAAATGCTCACGAGCTACATCAACGACGTCCAGGGGCTGAACACCTTCGCCTCCACACTAGTACACGGAAAAGACGCGCCAATCAGCATCGCTTACAGTCCGTTGCATGGCGTCGGTGCGCCCTCGATCGAGCGCCTGTCGAAAGAAGTAGTGGGTCTCACAGAAGGTGTCAACTTCTGGATCTCGCCAGAACAGAGGGAACCAGATGGAGCGTTCCCCACCCTCGAGTTCCCTAACCCTGAAGAGCTGTCTACTCTCGAACTCGTCCACAAACTCTCCGAACAACACAAGACCGGACTCGCCATCGTTAACGACCCCGACGCAGACCGACTTGCTGTCTCTGCCCGTGACTCTACTGGATCACTGCGTGCCCTTACTGGTGATCAGCTCGGCGCGTTGCTCGGCGACGAAATTCTTCGACGAGCTGCCAAAGCTAATGGCGGCAAAGCTGGTGTTTGCACCCTAAGCACTATTGTCTCTAGTCGTCTGCTCGCTCGTCTGTCAGGTCACTGGGGCGGAAAACACGTCGAAACGCTTACTGGGTTCAAGTGGCTCGGTAACGTCGCACGTGGTATCGAAGCGCGTGAGGGCAAAGGGTCGTTCGGGTTCGGTTACGAAGAGGCGCTCGGATACATGGCTGCCTCTTCTGTATGGGACAAGGACGGTCTCTCGTCGTATCTTTTGATTGTCTCGATGGCTTTTGATCTCGCGCGAGAGGGAAAAACTCTCTGGGACCGGCTCGAGGAGCTTCATCGATTGGTAGGACTGTCGGTGACGATGCAGAAAATCATCAAGCTCAGTCCGACGATGAAAGGTACCGATGTCATGACCAAGCTCAGAGCCGATCTCGAAGGCGGCAAGAACAGCGTCGGGTCGTACGGGTTCAGCTTGGTTGACGATCTTAAATCTCGTCCTGCTTATGATCAGGCCAAGGCGGAAGCTGGTGATCTCAGTATCCCCAAGAACGATGTGCTCAGGTTCTACGTGCCGCCGAGCCACGTGGACACGGAGGCGGAGCGAGAGAAGGAGGAGATCATGCTGGGCGACGTTAGGGTTATTGTTAGGCCTTCGGGGACTGAGCCTAAGGTCAAGATCTACACCGAGGCGCTTGGGCAGATCAAGGAGGGTGAGAAGTACGAGGAGGCTGTGAAGAGGGTGCAGAAGGAGTTGGAGGATATCGTTGATGCATTCTGGGCTTGGATGAGCTGATCTACCGAATATGTCTATTCGCAATGCCACACAAAGCGTGATAATGAAAGCTCAATTGATGCTCATAGAAGCTCTCTTGGAATCGCCAGAAGTGTGCTATCGAGTGATGCTGCGTTCCTTGGTGGAGCATGACAGGCTGTATATGAGCTTTCACAACCATTGATTTTGTTAAGTAGCGTGCGAGTAAGATCTGTCACGAGAGAGTGTTGCTTGTCAATTTGCTACACGTCAAGAAGATCATGTTGGGATGGTGTTGAAAGTCGCGCGTGAGAGTGTGTTCTGCCGCTTTCCTGCACCAAAAAAGTTCCACTGAAATTGTGCGTTGGTTTGTTTGCCGCTAGACCCTGCATCCTTCTGACGTGGTTTGTGTCTTGCCTTTCCCCCCGCTCTCTCGTCTTCGATGCTGAGTCGCAGATTCCATTCACGCTCATCGCCGAGAGAAGACCTTTAATCTTCGCCCCGCCCCCGACTCGTACATAGACTCGACGCTACAGCCTGTCCTTCTCTCATGACCACCATCACGCACATCGTCCATAGATCCACCTCATCCTAGACACTCAAGATGAGCGGACTCCCACCAGGATCTTTCGTTGAACGAGGCGGTGATCAACCCGCCACTGAACCCGCGGTCACTTCACCTTCTCCCGCACAAGATGTCTCTCACACCATCGAAGAGATCGCTACAGCGTCGCTTTCCCACAACCGACCTCAGCCAGATGTCACCGAGCCTCTGTCACCTCAAGAAGCCCATGAAGTAGAAGAAGAACGCGCCGAAGCACAGAGCCTCTCTGAAGCTGCACTCTCCATCCCCGACTCCGAGGCCGACAACGACGATGCTTTGACCGTCTACGAGCCCGCCAACGAAGCTGTACCTGGCGATGCTGGGGTAGTTGCCACCCAAGACTCCACCGGCAACTGGCAAGGAGTGCTTGGACACTCTGCTTCCGCTCTCGGTGCGGCTAACGCTGGCACTTCTGCTTACTTCAAATTCGCTAGGACTGCTACTGCTTTCGGTCTCAACGTAGCTAAGCGCGTAACCCAAGGACTTGTTGCTGTACCTGCACTGCTTGCCGATGGCGCACTGACGGGTACTGCTCCTGGTGACACTTCCGGTACGCCTTTGATTGCTCGCGCTGCTCACTCGGGCATTGCTAGCTTCTTCGATGCGATCTCGCTGGTCGCTGTTGGAGGCATTGACTTGACCAGTGCGGTCACGAGTGCCGGTCTCGGTGCAGCAGGATCAGGCGTAGAAGGTGTGCGACGTGCATTGGGCTCTGAAGTGCTTCGCAGTCTGTCCGAGTTCGCCAAACTGGTCAAACGCGAATGGAACGCCGAAGACGACTCTCTCCCACCAGGCGGTATTCCAGCTTACTCGATCGTAGGCGTCATCAAAGCGCTCTCCACTTGGGTTTCTATTCAACTAGTCACCCGAAGCTACTACGAGAACAAGATGCTCCAAGGCTTGCTCGAGATTGACACTGCCAAACTCAAGCAAGAGGTCGAGGCGCTTAGGCAGACCCACCATGTTGGTGCCACCAGCGCATCTCTTTCCATCACGCGTTCTGGATCTCAGCAGTCCTCCAACACTGATGCTGGTGTCGAAGCATATAGTCAGAATGACGTACGCATCACTTCGAATCAGTCCATTACCGGCGAATACTCTGGTAACGTCATCGGCGCAGAGATCGGTCACAAAGATGGCTCGTCCGCACGCTTGCCCGGTTCCACTCTCTCCGACGAGCCTGCTCGACCACTGTCGGACGCAGAAGCAGTGCATAACTTGCAGCGATACTCGAAGCTGGTCCTTGGCGTCTACGGCGGCCTAGCGCTCTACTGGCTGAACTCGATGCCTCCCGGTAGTCAGACCTCTATTGGCGAGCTGATCGCTTCAGCTACCGACACTGACAACACCCGACCTGGTGGTGCAGGCACAGACGGTGCTGATGGAGTTATTTTCAGCGCTGAAGATGAATTCATGCGTAAAGATCAAGCTGAGTTTCTTGAAGCTGCGGCGCAGATGGAACTCGAAGATGAGGATGATGGCACCTCCCCTGCCCCTCCTCCCCAGCAGCCAGCTGCAACGACAAGGAATGGCAGGACCTTCGCCTCGTCCTACAACCTTTGGGACGTGATCTCTGGTACCCATGATGACGACCTTTTCCATCATTCAGCTAATCTTGAACGCGGTGCTGTCACTTCTGGGTCTTACGAAGAGGACCATACCTCCGTTACTCAGCAGCCTAGCACACGCACCATCCACAGACCTGGTCACGGCAAGGCGAGACCCAGCAAGCCCCGATTCTACGTCGTCACAGACCATCCACGTCAAACAATCATGTTGGTTCTTCGCGGTACGCTTTCGGTTGGTGATCTTGCTGCGGATCTCACCTGCGAATCAGTACCCTTCGTGTTCGATGAAGAGGTGCTGAAGAAGATCGCAGCCAAAGATGGCGCTTCTGTCAATGGAAGCAACGGGAACGGAAACAGGAGGTTTGTGGAAGAGGCAGAGCAGGATTTGTGTCACGAAGGAATGTACATCACAGCGCACGAAATCGGTGCTCCTGGTCGATCCGTACATCGTTCTGTAGCTGCTGCACTCGCTGCTAATCCGGGATATTCGATCGATATCACGGGTCACTCGCTTGGTGCGGGTGTTGCGTCAGTGTTGGCTATGATGTGGGCTGATCCTACTACTGGCCTTACCACTGCTTCTTCTGGGTTGCCTGCTGGTAGGAGGTTGCATGCGTACTGTTTTGCTGTTCCTTGCGTCACCAGTTCCTCTTTGGGCAGGAAGGTGAGCTCGATCATTACATCTTACACCTATAGCTACGACCTTGTCTGTCGTCTTAGTCTGGGGTCGATTCAGGACATTCGCAACGGCATCGCTTGGCTCTGCTATCAGGACAAAGAAGCGCACCACGGGGACGGGACGATGAACGCACTTATGAAGCGTGCATTCGAGTACACATCCGGTCGTATCGACTCAGGGTCGGAGCGGGAGAAGGTGGAAGAGGAGTTCTTGGTACTCAGGAAGACACTGGAGGCTAATATGGGCAATACGCATTTGTTCCCTCCTGGAAAGGTGCTTTATGCGCTGATAGAAGGAGATGATTTGTTGGAGAAGGGAGGTGAGGAGGATGGGGTAAGAGGGGAAGGAAAGAGGCAGAGACTGTTTCGGGTGAACGAAGAGGACGAAGCAGCATTGAAGAACGTTTTCGGTCAAATGGTCTTCTCGAGGAAGATGTTGAGTTCTCATATGCCGAATGTATATGATAAGAGCTTGCATGACTTGACCCGGTAGACACTCCTTCTCGCTTCATTGCAGGATCGCTATTTTATGACTTTGTTCTATCACACCCATGCATGTATCTTATACACACTTTGCACAATTTCAGCCGCATCCATACTCGAAGAGAATGACTGAACAACGTTTTGACATTGAGCTCACAAGAGGTTACAGATTCGCATTGCACCATTCCAAAAGAGCCTTTTCCTCTTCATTCTGTGCACTGTCCACTTCGAACTTCTCCAATCCCAAACTTCGTCTTGCTGTCGCACCCTTCACGTCATCCTCCTTACCCCTGCCTGTGAATCCACTCTCACCCGCTCCACCGGGGAAATCAGGGGGTGGTCGACCCTGAGCAAAACACAGTCTTTGTTCCTTGACATACTCCCAGTTCACTTTTGTTGTTGGGATAGCAGGGATGTAGAGCACGCTGCTATCTCCCTGTCCTCCGTGTTTGCCTTCGACGGAATGGACTGCGTCGCAGTGCCACAGAACCATGTCTCCTGGTCGAACTTCGGGGATGGAGATCATTGTTTTTTCCAGTTCCAGATGGGGATGGGTGGCGGGGGATAGTTCGATGTTGTGGCCGAGAGAGCAGCCTGGGAAGCGACGGGATGTGCCGTCGAAACTCCAGTTTGAGGGTGAGAGGTAGTCAGAGGGGTTAGAGAAGGTGGAGAGAGGGGAGATGGGGAAAAAGAATGGTCGGAGAATGATGTATGCAGTTGCTTCGCGCAGGAAGGGGAGAACGCGGAGGGTTCCTTCTCTAGCACAGGTGTGTGAGAGCGAGAGCCAGCCTTGGAGGGGACGGAAGACTCCACATTGTCCAGGACCGGAGTACATGTCTGTTTGTGCTGTCATTCTTTCTCCCCCCATCCCGAGGGACCATGGATCGTGCTGCTCCCAATTCCTACCCTGCTCCATGATGTTCGACCATAGCCCACGGAATGAAGGGCATTCCCAGCGTTCTACTCCACCGCCATCGATATGCGCACCGAGAGCAAACTTTGCATCCCCCGGTTGCCTGATGCGGAGCCTATCGACGTAAGTCAGGGGATTTGAAAGGGAGCATGCGGTTTCGACGCCAGAGAAAGTGCTGGTGGTGTTGGTGGTGGTGGTGGTGGTGGTGGTGAGAGGCTTGTGGAACAATTGTAGGAAGCGTTCAGATGTAGTGACAAGATGCGGGTGGGAACGGGCGGAAAGTTGGGCTGGGGTCCAGTAAAGTTCGTATACTTGAGGATTGTCTGCTGGGAAACCCTTGGCTCCATTCTCCTTTGCATATGCTTTGATGTCCTCTTTCCATTGCAGAACCTGGTGTTCGGGAATGACGTTTCGGACCACAGCTACGCCGCGGTCTTTGATCGCCTCAAACGTTTGCTTATCCGTCCAGCTCTCCAATGGACCCACGGAGGAAGATGATGAAGGGTAGGTGACTTCCGGAATACAGCCTCCACCCAGCTTCTCCGTCTCAGCGACCTTCGCTAAGAGCGAGGAAAGGACGCTTGTCCACGTCTTTTTCAAGTGGTCGACGTGTGCAGGGGAGGAAATGAGTGATTGCTTGAGCTGCGCGAAGCGATCTGGAAGAGCATCTTCGAGAGTTCCGCCGGACAGGGTGGCGAAAACGGAGGCTATGGTTCCTTCCTCCTTCCCAGCCACCTTTTTGGGCTGTGTTGGTGAGGTGAAAGGCGGAGGTGTTGTGCTTGCGCTGGATGACGAGGAATCAAGTGCAGGTTTGAAGGAGGAGAAAGTGGTATGAAGCGTTCGGGAGGAGGTTGTGAGGAGGGGCACAATTCTGCGTGATGTGAGCAGAGACGCTCTGGCTGCTCGGTGAGCGAGCATCATCTTTCCAAGCTGGATCGAGCTGCTCAGTTGTGCGTGACTTGTTGAGAAGAGTGAGGAATGAGTGAGATGGGTGAGTCGGAATCAGGCAGGGTGTTGGGGTGTTATATCACTACGAGGTGGTGCGAAGGAGGGTGGAGGTTGAGGTCGTAAAGCAACAAACAATAAGCTTGGACCGGGTCGCAACGATATCTCCTCAACGGAGTTGATACGCTGTTGCGGGGACAAACCGGCCAAGAACAACAGCGCTCACAAGCGTACTTCACCACCATGTCATGTGAACAAGCAACTTCTTCTCAGCTCGGTGTAATGCTCAATCAAACCACCGACCCCGCTCTACATCATAACTCTCCCGGATCTCTCTCACACTGCCTCTCCTTCTCCGATTCCAGTCATCCTCTCATTTGCTCCCATAGTCTTGTAGCCGTCTCCTACTGTAGGCATGGAACTTCATCTGGAAGTGGGAGGGGGGGAAAGAACAGGAAGCCTGCAGTCGGTGTAATTTCGGCACAATGGCTTCCCCTCCCCACGTTTTTTCGATGCTCGGCCAGAATGAATTTTCTCTGGCTCATCGGTCAATTTTGTCGCCGAGAAAGCGGATTTGCTGTCTAGGGTGCGACTCTCCGATAACACACCACCAAAGATGGTTCGGTGTTGTCGGTGAGTGCGTTGCTCTCAGCTGTGTCAGATTGTTGTCGGTCAGATCAAGACCACTGTACACCGTCTTCAGCATCGGTATGGTACGTAATAAAGACGACAAGCAAGATAAAAGTCACCGATAGTATCAAAACCAAAAAGTCGGGTCGGTCGCCGGCTTCTTCGGCCCATATCAAAGCCGAAATGCCGACAGCATCACACGCCATCACAGGAGATCAAGGACAAAAAGAGCCAAGCTGCAATTGCAAGAACATACAAGTGAAAACCAAACACCAAGGTCGAGACTAGGACTCCTCGCTTCGCACCACAGTAGCAGTGTACATCTGACAAGGATGCGTAACCGAAGTCAAATATTGCAAAGGCCAATCTGCTTTCTGACCCTGCTCCCTAGTTGCCCATCCGAAGTCGTACCTATCCATCACTGCTGCAACCATGCTGAGCGCCTCGTAATTAGCTAAGGTCATACCTAGGCAAAGACGAGGACCACCGTTGAAGACATGGAACTTCCACTGGCCAAAATTCTTCAGGCTTTTGCTCTCGGTACCGTCAGCTGCCTTGCTAGTCTCGATGAAGCGATGAGGGTTGAACTCGCAGCAGTCAGGACCCCAGACATCAGGGTTACGGGCAATGACCCAGTCGGACCACGACAGCGATTCTCCGGCGTAGATCTTGATAGGAGGAAGACCAGCAGCAGTAGGACCCTGAGGAATGATGACATCGTTCTTGATGGCTCGCTTGCCATTCTTGGGAACCGGAGGGTGAAGTCGGATCGCCTCGTTGAAGCAAGCTTGGGTGAAAACCAGATCCTTGGCGGTGTCATAGTCGAGCTTGCGAATGCTGCCATCTGCCTCCTGCAGCACGCTGCGGATCTCATCGCGGATCTCGTCAACGTACTGAGGATTCCTCATAAGCTCGTAGAAGAGCCAAGACAAGCCCTGAGCAGTGGTGTCACGTCCAGCAATGATAAAATTGAGCACAACCGAAATAAGATCGTCGCGGTCGGTGGTGACATCCATGAAGAGGTCGAGAAGATCCTTGCCCTCTTTGCCATCCGACGACTTCTTCTCCTTCTCGACTCCCGCGGCACGGTCTCGAAGACGCTCGTCGATGATTTGTCGCGAAAAGTTGTTGATCTTTTTGACCATCTCTGCATTCTTTTTGCCTTCGGACGAGAAGCGCTCGACCATCTGCCAGAATGGCTTTCGGAAGCGCCTTTCGATCACCATCTGCACAAAGTCGAAAGAGCTGGAGAACTCAACCTCTTCTTGCAGGCACTTTGGATCAGGACTAAGACAGTCGATGTCAGACCCAAAAGCCATCTTGCCGAACGAGGAGAGCGTGTATCGGAAGAACAGGTCAGGCAACAGCAAGGTGGCAGGATTGGCCCTCGATTTGCCCTCGGCGAGTCCATCCAGGACGCCAATGACGCTGTCAAGTTCGCGATGAACGACAGTCTGAACCCAGGAACGGAATTGATAGACCGAGAATATGTGCGAGGCCATCTTGCGCTGCGCCTTCCATACGTGACCGTCCGAGTTGAAGATCCCATTCTGCCCGAGCAAGTCGGCAAAGCGCTTCTTGAACTCGATTCCCTTTTCGAAGTTTTCGAAGTTGGTCTTTTGAACGTACTCGATGTACTCGGGTCGATGGACAATGTGCATCTGTCCGGTACCAGTGCCAAGGATCGAGGTGGAGAAGCCGATAGGATGTTTGCGAGCCATTTCCCAAAACCAATCGAGAATAGTGTCGCTGTTTTTCATGACAACGACAGTGTGACCGATGAGAGGCAAGGCAGGTGGACAATAGAGCTCTTTTCGTGGTGGCTTGGCGAGGATGGTTCGATTATGGTACTTGATGATGAGGTAGAGGAAGGCGAGGGTGAGCAAGGGCAGCGCCAGCCCGGTGCGATCGAGGATCGCGTTGACTGTGTCGATCAAGTGTTGGATGTAGACATTGTCGGAGCGTAGCTCGATGTGCTTGGCTGTCGAGCTGACGGGGCTGAAGGTGGGAAAGGCCAGCATCGTGACGTCAAGAGCACCCTAGAGTGCCGCTTTCACTCGATGTGTGCTTGATATTGACCTACTCGTCAGGCAAGGAGAAGTTTCACTGAGAGAGGATCAAAGTGTGAGTGGTTGCGAGCGTGGAAACCGGGACGAGGAAAGAGTCGGAATGGATGGTGATGCGGATGAAAGGCGAGCCTGAACGTTGAGCCAAGGTGATGGTGTGGGTGAGGAGAATTGGGAGCGGTCGTGGCCGGACAGACGCATTACAACGAA
Source organism: Ustilago loliicola (assembly GCA_022963135.1). Classification (NCBI taxonomy): domain Eukaryota; kingdom Fungi; phylum Basidiomycota; class Ustilaginomycetes; order Ustilaginales; family Ustilaginaceae; genus Ustilago; species Ustilago loliicola. The sequence goes on along the minus strand of JALCUU010000013.1, from coordinate 771,337 downwards.
GGAGGAGGTCAGGGCTGCGGCCTTTATAAGGAGCTTAGCCACGAAGTCGGGTCAGCCGGTAGCAAGGTGGAGACCTCTCACGGACCATGCATCGATGCATCGAAGTCAAGATACTGTAGGACGGAACAGAGCTTCCGTAGCAGAAGCGAGGTCAAAGTCAGCGTCAGGCTCAGCTGATTGTCTGCCTTACAAATTTGGTAAAGCGGCATGGCGGCAAGGCGGCGTGTGACTTGTGTGACTGGTGTGACTGTGTTGCCGTTGCCATGTGACAGGTTGACAGTCTCTTGCTTCGTTAGCCGATGGTGACCACCGCAAACGTGATGCTCACTCACGAATAACACTGCAGAGATTATTCAACAGGCCAAAGAGCAGTGTCAAGAGGACAAAGCACGGAAAACCCTGAACAGCGGTTCGCCCAAAGTACAACTGGCACACACAAGCGTGCTTCGCTATCCTGCCCTCGCTAGGTGCTTGGACCCTTTCACACTTACGCCCGCCAGCACGAACCGCTCGACGCAGACCAGTCACTATAACTGGGAGCATCATGGCTAAAAACGAGCTTTTGTCACCTCGGTGTGCACGGCGTCGACGAGCTACTGTACGTGCCCCTCTCCGCTTGTCACAAGAAATTTAGCTCGTCTTGGCGGAATCAACAAAGGACGATTCTGTACAATTTTTTCGCCATGACACTATCTTCTCGACCTGTCTTGTTGCGATGCAATTCTTCTCTTCAGCGGTGTCAAGGACGCCGGCGCAACGCCAAGCGTGGATTGCATCGAAGAACGACAGCGGATACTGTAACCCAGTCGAAAGCCAAGCTCAAGTGTGTCTCACTTTCGAACATGCAAGGAATGCGGGGTAGTCGAGAATTGATGCCGAGTATTCAAAAAGCGACAGGAGAAGGTTACCGCCCCCTTGGAATTCCGCAGGACTGCTACATCACCAGCGTCCTCGTCACTGCCCCCCACGACTACGACGACGCGACTCTTGTTGTGCTTTTCAACTTATACAGAGTTATGGTTACGACAGCAAGAGGCCGGTGATGGAGACTTTACAACGTTTGACCTTGATCACAAGCTCGCGGCTGCTGCGTTGTATCGCTTCAACTGGTCATCGCCAACAACGCCGCGGAATTTTGACTTTGGGCGTCTGCAGACCGCGTTTTGCCCTCTTGGCGTCACGAGGTCCTCGACGAGAGTTGGAGACTTTTACAGGCTCAGGAACGTCGTGGTGGTGTTGGCTTCACTCTACTTCCCTCATCGCCCTTTGTTGATCGATGTCGTAGCTTCCGGCTTTCAATCTCCTCCTTGGAGACAAAGGGTAGATCAAACTCCACGGACACATTTCGAAACATGGGATATTAAATTAAGTAGGCGACGTGGGCGGCCAAACCGAGACCCAAGCGCCTATCTCAATCCATTGGTGATGGCAGACGAGATTGAACTATCCATCTCTATGGAGCCGAATCAATTTTCCCGACACCAAGTAGGCTCCGGACAGTCGGAGACCGAATAAGAGCGGTCCATCCATTGTTTCAAGTGCCCCAAACCGCCAGCATGGCTCACCTTCGCAGCATATCCGAGCGATGGGCTGCGATTCCCGCAAACCTTGCACACGAAGCTTCCATACGAGAAACGATCCTTAGAGCGACTCGAACCGCATCCTCAGCTTTTCAATCCAGCTATCTGCCATCTGAATCGGCCCTTCGTACCCGGTCACCAGCCTATACGACTTGTTCTCTTCATAGCTCTCCACATTCAGCTCTCCTTCGGTGAATGCTACCGATGCGATAATATTCTCGGGCGTCGCGATTCTGCCTGGCATCAATGGGTGTCGGAGATCCGTCAAATGCGCCCATCCACTCTCTCTTGTCGATGCCTCGAACTTCAACAGATCATCATTGGGTACCACCTCATTCTTGAGTACGTCATGCATGATCTTCCAGCCTGCAGGGTTGATGCGTATCCTGTCCGGATTGGCGCGGACAAAGTCGGCTGGTTCCGAGTCTTGTGAGGATGAGGTCGTTGCGGGAAGGACATAGGCGATGGTGGCATCGTCTGAGGAGGAGGGTCTGGGGAGGAAGGAGATAGCCCAGCCTTCGACAGTCTCAGCAGGCTTGTTCGGCTCGCGAGCGACACTGATCTGGGTGGGGTGATAGTAGAGGCCGGTTTGGGGTTCGGGGTCTTTCACGGTAGTGCGGCCAGATCCTTCCGCCTGGGTAGAGGGTGTCGAGCTGAAGGCCCGAGGACCGCTCCTGTTAGCACAGAGCATTGACACCCGTGCAGCACGAGCTTTCTCTGTAGGTTGAGATGCTCTCGTGACCAAAGTCGAAAGCTGCCTTGGAGCTGCTCCTGTTGTGGCAGTTGTGCTTCGAGCAACTGCGCTCCGAAGAGATCCTGTCGTCAAAGCAACTCCTCTGCGAAGGACCGGCGCTGCAATCAACGCCATCTTTTCAGCTTTGTTGGCTTTCCTAGGCCGTCACTGGATTCTCTGAGGGCTTGATGCTGTGCCTTGTCGTAGACTCAGGACGATGTTTCGTGGTCGAACAAGGTTAAGAAGGAGCTCGCGGATCTCGAAATTTTGTGGAGGCTTTGAAATCAAAATCGCCTGTTGCTCTCACGTCACACCAAAACGCGTTCTTCGTTTCACTCCCGAAATCCGAGGCATGTCAAAGGGTTCTAAGTGCATGGACTCGAGTTCAGACATGTACTTCTCTGCCGGACTCTCGAGGATCGAAACGAAGGTTTACGCACGGTCGGAGCAGAGCCCAGTCATTACACGCGGAAGAATATAGCCTGATCGTGAGATTGCGTTTATAGACGTGAGGGAGAAGGTATTATGTATGTTCTTATTGACGCACGGTGCATGTTGGTCGTCAGGGTCCAATAGCGAAGAGTGCGAGATGACAAGTCCGTCAAGTTCAAGCAGGTTGGATATATACGAGACCTCAGTGATCTTCTAAAGAACAAAAGCACCGGCCAAAGCAGCAACGAAAGTGCAGGCGACCATACCGGCCATCACGCCGGAGATCTGACCCGAAACGCCCATAGCAGCGTTGGCAGCCTTCGAGCTAGTTGCGGAAGCAGCAGAAGCCGATCCACCGCTGTTGCCCACGCTGTTACCCTGGCCGCTGTTGGCGCCAGTGTTGCCCTGACCGTTGTTGGAGCCGGTGGCGGTGGAAGTAAGCGAACCAAGAACGGAAGCGAGATTCGAGTTGCTGGCACCGCCGTTGGCAAGGATGGAAGAGGCGACCGAGAGGTACGAGTAGGCCTGGCTACGTTGCGAGGCAAGGTAGGATGACATGTCGGGGCCGAGGGACATGGACTCGAGACCTCCGAACTCCGAGTTGATGTAGTTCGAGAGCGAAGAGAGGGCGCCAGGGTTGGTGTACTGGGAAAGGTTGTAGGGGTCGACTGTTGCAAATACGGACCAGAGTAGGCAGAGTTAGCATCGTTGATAACATGCGTAAAATTAAATGCATCAAAGTCGACATGCTACTTACAAGACTGCCTCTTCTCAATCTTAGGAGCAGGGGTGGGCTGGACGCTGGCCTGAACAGCCACGACGGCTGCAAGGACGAGCAAAAGCAGCGATGCGAAGACCTTCATGTTGGACTAGGTTTGGACGGTGGAGCAAGTAGATGGTCGAGTAGGGGAGGCAAGTGCTAGAAAGGGGCTTCAAACCATCATGCGCCTCACAATGCCTCACGTATATATATGTACGCGCCAGACAGCATACAGAGCAGTCTCAAGAGAAAAAAAGTGTCATGAGCTTAGCGGATGCGAGTCAGAGCTCTACAGTGCAGCAACAGCAACAGAAACAGCTTGGCGGTCTGAGTCTTGAACACCCTCTCTTGACTCCCATGTGAGCCTGTGCTACTTTGTTGTTATCAGTCGAGGTCAAGGAACGCTTCTCCAACGGGAAGCGGGGGATCGGCACGGGAAAGGCTCGCTTGTGTAGCGAGCGCAACAGTGTCAATTTCTGCTCAGCCGGCCAAAGCCACGAACGCGTCCCTCTCTTGCTTTCTGATATGTCACTGCCATCTGACCGTGTCAAATAGACAAGTGTTCTGCAAGAATGTACCTTCACTGTTCGCACTCCGCCCTGATTCTCAGTCTCACTTTGTCTTTAGGCGAGGTCATTAGGAACACCATTTTTCCCACCATCACCTCCGGAACACGGAACTTGCGGTGGTGTGAGCCGAACGTATACTCTCGTCGGTTGCTCACAAGCGACTTGTGCGCCAGCATTCATGCGTTTGATCGCTACTGCAAGGTCGTACTTCTCGTTTGCCCACTTCGACCAATCGGGAAAGTGCAACTGTGGGAGTTGGGCGGAATGATCACGCACAAGCACAATAGAACTGACGATGTCGCTGTTCGCTTGCCAAAGTAGGATACGCACGTGCAGTTCCGATGCTGCAGCCCTGTCTGTCTGTCTGTCTGTCTGTCTGTCGTTGCCACGCACAAATGTCGCAGCGTTGGCGTTCTTTTTTTTTCCGACCATGCAGCGGCAGCAGCGTAAGAACCTTTTTCTTTACGAACAATCACAAAGTCAGGAACGAGGGTCTTCGTCCAATTTGTGAATCAAGCTCATCCAAACCGGTGACAATGGCAGCTGCCCATCACAGCCATGTACATGCTCGCTTGCGCCAAGGTCGGGACCAAGCGAAGTCGCCATTGTTCGGTTCAGTACTTCGCTTCATCACAGCCGAACTTGTTCACTCCTCCCACGCTAGGCACAAAGGAGCCATCGAAACAGGTGACGCAGAACCAATGCTCTTCAAGCCTCATAGAAACAAGGGATCAGCCGGAACCGAAAGCTGAGTACTTTCAAAATGCAGCCTAGTCTGCGTTTGAATGTTGCTTTGATTCGCATACATACATTGGTTTCGGTAAAGTCATGTTGCAGCGGCTGAGAGATATGACATGACGCACATAGACCTGGAGACGATGGGAGCGTGGATCAGGCGGTTCTTTCCGGCGGAAATGAGTGTCGTTGACCCGAGAATGACATTGGGACGAACAGCGGCATGTTAGACCTGCTCGCCGTTGCTCCATTCGCTTTGCTGCTGGAGACGAGGAATGGCATGGCCTGCCTTCTTCTTTATGTGCCTGCAACGACATAGGGGGCATATTCCATATATGTTTTCTTGGTCGCCATCAACATCTGCGGCCACAGAACCTTGAAAGCACCGCATCCCGTCCGATCTGCGAAGTTAAGCAAGGTATCGCCTAGTCAGTACTGCGGTGGGGGACCACGCGGAAATCCTAGGTGCTGCAGTTCTTTTTGCATTCTTTTCCGCTCTGCAATGCACAGTTTCTTCATCGGCCCTCGTTCGATTCTCACTTCCTCGCATCTATTCGACTCATCGGCCGCATATGTGCATATAAGGGTAGGAAGTTCATGGTCTGGTCGATGAGTTCCGGGTATTTTCACAATCCTCTCGAAAAAAAAAACACGGGAATAGACCTGTTGGCGATCATCAAGAGATTCTATTGTAGCAAAGCCGCACAATGTCGTTGTGTGAAGACATTGTCGGCCATGGGCCATCATACAAGGCAAGCTCATAGTCTACAGCGGTGTGTGTAGGGCAGTTTTAGAGCTTGAGGTAGCCCCTATTGATCAAGTACTCGGTAATAATGCGAACAGAGTCCTCGATCGAAGTCTTGTCGGCATCGATGTGGATCTCTGCGTTCTCTGGCTTCTCGTACGGTGCCGAGATACCGGTGAACTCTTTGATCTCTCCAGCCTTTGCCTTCTTGTACAAGCCCTTAGGATCTCTGCTTTCGCAAGTCTCGATGCTAGCATCGACGAAGACCTCAACGAAAGGCAGCTTGGGAACGTGGGCCTCGTGCAACTTCCTTGCGATCTCACGGTCTGCCTTGTATGGCGAGATGAAAGAAGTGATGGTGATGGTGGTGGAGGAAGCGAAGAGGAGAGAGACTTCCGAGATGCGGCGAATGTTCTCCTTGCGGTCCTTGGAGGAGAAACCGAGATCCTTGTTCAGGCCGAAACGGATGTTGTCGCCATCGAGACGGTAGGCAGACTTGTGGAGCGAAAGAAGATGCTGCTCGAGAGCGGTAGCGATGGTCGACTTGCCCGAGGCAGAGAGACCGGTAAGCCAGATGGTGAGACCTTGCTGAGAGAGAAGGTCAGCCCGCTCCTCGTAGGAGACGTGGCCAGGGTGGAAGGTGATGTTGGTAACCATCTTGTGCGAGTATACGTGATCTTCGAGGGTGAATGTGGTGGTGGTTTTTAGGAAGGCAAGGCGATGTTGTCGAGCCTGAGAAGAATGTGTCGTTGGTGCCAAGAAGAACCGGGAATTGCGAAATGATAGACTTTCGTTGACTTTCTTCTTACCTGCAGACCCTGAGTGTGTGCTCGTGTCTGTGCGGTGTTGCATTCGATCGTCATCTATACAGTATGTACAGCACGCGTCATTTGGTTTTCCAGATTTTCTTGGACTTGGAAAATTCATCGTATCTCCTCATCACCAGCATCTCCTGTAATCAGCATATCTCCCTCAATTTTGCATCAAATGGCATCATCTAGCACATCATCTGGCCCCTCCAGACACCATATACTCACTGCTCAAGAGAAAACTGCATGTATATCACTCAGATCAGCAGAATGGAAGCTGTAATTAAGGCCAAAGGTGGTCAAACAAGGTTCTGATTTGTGGATTCTGCACTCAAGCAATCAAAGTAGGTGTTCACAAAAAATCTGCCAAGGTTGTATTGTGAGATGAGTAGGAATATTCATGTATAGTGACACAGGGGGGGAGCGAATTTTGTGATAGTGAAATCTGGAAAACCAAATGACGCGTGCTGTACATCAGCTGCACGAATCCGCGGGTCAATCAGTCATTCGAGCTCGACCAGCCAATCCAATTCATTCACAATTCTTCTCGCTGCAGATCCGACAGATTATGGCGCCATCGTTTCTTCCCGAGATCGCATTCCTGCGTTCAATTTCAGATCGTGTTGCACTGCGCGGTCTCACAGTTACCGAAAATTGCTCGTAAAAACGCCTGGCAAGCGCTTCCGCGAAAAGCGGGGTTACGCCTCCACCCTTTCTCCGCAATCCGTGATGCCATGACCATAAAAAGCCTCGACCTCGACGACGGATACCCATTTCGCCGTCGCTCTCTTTGCATACTTAGAGCGAAACTAGTTTTCGAAACAGGGATCTGTGACCATGTTTCGACTCGTCCAGCCTGGGGCGCTCGCTCGAGCGATAGCTGTCAAGCCGCACCTCGCACCGACAAACCCTCTCATCTCAGCAGCGCCTATCGCATCCACTCGCAAACTATCATACTCGCGATCAACATCACAGCAGCAGCATACAACGAGCCTGGAAGAATGGACTCGGGCCATCCAACCCCAAACAACCAAATCGCGCGACACAGCAGACCTCAACAAAGTCCGTCAACTTCTCCTCGTCCTACCCAATTTTTCTAAATCTTCTTCCAGTGTCACCTCCTCTCGCAGCTTGATAGACAAGCACACCTCCGAAGATGTACTCTCCCTATCACCAGGTGACGATGTACCACTGGGAACTGAGCTCGTCCTCTTCAATCCGCTCCTCAGCGAAAGCACACTAGGCGCCGATGGAACAGAAAGAACATTTGGTCCACCAGGAGGCCTCGACCAGCGGATGTGGGCTAGTGGATCGTTCCAGTTCGAGCAAGACGCACAGCTCAAAGTCGGGAAGGATGTGGAATGTGAGGTAGTGGTGGAGAGCGTGGTGCCAAAGGAAGGAGCAAAGACTGGGTTGATGGTGTTAGTGACGAGGAGGTTGGTGTACCAAACTGAAAAGGGGACGGTGTTGACGGAGAGAAGAACTCATGTGTATAGGAAGCAGAGACCTGCAGATCAGCGGAAGTATGTTTCTCCGCCTGCAGAGAGGACGCCAAAGAGCTCAGAAGGTGAGTATGTGCACAAAGCATTTGGCCCATGTGATGAACAGTAACTGACATCGAAGTACTCATTGGTGTGAGTGTGGCAGTGGAAGAGAAGCAGTCGGACTTTGGCTTTGACTACTATGCCACCCGAGCTGCATTGTTCCGCTACTCTGCGGCCACGTTCAACGCTCATCGCATTCATCTCGATCCCGAATACTGCAGGAACGAAGAAGGTCATCCAGGTACGTACCACCTACCCTCCGCATCGAGTCTGAGGACTTGATCAGGCTGACGCCCTCTCTCCTCATTCCGTGTTTGTTGGACAATCCTCCAGACTGCTTGGTACACGGCCCACTCACAGCGACATTGTTGCTCAATCTAGTGGCGTCTGCTGGACGCGAGGTCTCGAGTCAAGTCCAGAAGTTTGAGTATCGCGCGACATCACCTCTGACGGTCGAGCAGCGCATTCGCCTGCGAGGCGCATGGGAAGGCGAAGACAAGAAGAAAGCTTCGCTGTGGGCTCTCAATGAAGCTGGAACCGTTTGCATGACTGCACAAGCCACACTCTTCTAGACACATCCTCACAATGCATGGATCATTGGAATCATTGTATCTACGTTACATCAAAACTGAGACTGTACGTCATGATCTCTGCGACCATCAGATCTTTGCATCATCCTTGTCAAAGTTGATAGAAACGCTGTTCACACAGTGACGTTCATTCGTCGGCGTGTTGAACCCTTCTCCCTTGAACACGTGCCCGAGGTGACCACCGCAGTTCTTGCAAGTGATCTCGATCCTCTCCATACCCCAACTCCTATCCGAGTGTCGGTCGATCGCACCTGGGATAGCGTCAAAGAACGCAGGCCAGCCGCAACCGCTATCGAATTTAGTTGTTGCCTTGTACAGAGGCGAGTCGCACCCCGCACATGTATAGACACCGTCCTTGGGATAGTGCTTGTTGTATTTGCCCGTGCCAGCCATCTCGGTTCCCTTCTCGCGAAGAATGCGAAACTGCTCGGGGTTGAGTTTGGTGCGCCATTCTGCGTTAGACATGCCCTTGGGGAAGGACTCGGGTGCAGCTTGAGACGAGGCGGTGGATCCCATTTTGAATGGAGTGACGGGTCCGGTGGAGAAGAAACGAGGCGTATTGAAAAAGGTGGTAGGGGTGAAGCTGGTGACGGCTTGAAGAGATGCGGTGTTCAAGTAGCCAGTAGAGAAAGCAGCGATGGAGCCAACGAGAGCGCCTGCGCCCAGAAAAGTGTTGCGGGTTGGAGGAAGCGTCTTGAGAAGTGCTTTGGTGTGATGGCTATTGCGAGCTAGAGCCATCAGTGTTTCGAAGAAAAGTGTTGTTGGCTGAGTCGGAAGATGTGAGTATACAAGCTGTTGGAAGAAGAACGGCACAATGTCGTGTGCGAATCACGCTGAGTGTGATAGGGTGCCGCCACCAGCAAGCTCAGCATATGCTAATCACCGCGGAATCAAGGTTGCACAAAGCAGATGCCGAATAACGCCGTTGGTCCGCGCTCAGCTTTCGAATTTTCTGAGCCAAATGCCTCCACAATCAAACGAAAATCAGTGTCCTGTCTCTTACATCGATCTCACAAATTTGACATATTTCGCACTCTAAGCGTCACGCTCCAAAGACGCGTTGAACGCGTAAAGTGCAAAGAAGCGCAGTTGAAGCCATTTTTTTGGCTTGACCGTGTCCAGGGTTCAGAAGATTGGTGGCGAGACACTCTTGCTGTCCGTGTAACCTTGATTCTCACCCCATATCATCTGCCACAGCGGCAACGGAGCATCATCATCGAACAGCATTCAGGATGATGTTCTCGCCACCATCTTCACCATCTGTTCTAGCAAGCACTTCACGGCACAACATCATTCCGCCTCAACAGCACAGCGAGCAACGCCAACAGAAATCACTCCGACTCTTTCTGGGGCATCAGTCGGATGAGGAGCTGGCATCAGATTGCGATTTTGACTTTCAACATGGTGCACATGACGAAAGTGACAGCGACAGCGACCACTCTGTGCTTGGACGAGCAAGCGGGTCGAGGAGTAGGCAGAGCTTGCAGCCAGGACGGGTTGGACATGCAGGCACAACGAGCAGTAGGTCTATCAGCCCATCGAGGATAGCGATCTCCAACCGTGCTTACGACGATGACGAACAGGGTCGACAAGGACCTGCTATCGCAAGGCAATCGAAGCGACCGCGAGCAGCGGTCAGCCCCAAGAAAGCATCCATCTTTGCTGCTGCAGCTACGACAAAGCAACACGCTGCTACGGCCGCAGCGATACCCACTACACCAACCAAGCGTCAGAAAGGCTTTCTCGTGCGTGGCAACGTGACACCCTCTCGCGCCTTCAGCATCTTCAAGGCTGCAAAGCAGCGCAGTCAGCAACGTCAGCAACATGGTCTCATGACCCCACCGACCTCGTCGCCGCTTCGACCCATCATTTTAGACAGCTTTGATGATGACTTCGCGGGTGACGTGCAAGAAAGTCCCTCCCGACGTCGTGGCAGACCTTCTCCTACCATCTCTAGCCCATCAAAGCGATACCATACTCTGACATCGAGCAACCAGAAGCGCTCATCCCATACAACAACCGCATCACGGTTTTCAAACAGCAGTTTCAACCCTTCGTCAGCGTTCGGAGGAGTTAACAACCACCCTTCCCTTCCTCAAGCACTACAGTCTCTACGCACTAGACAGTCTCTGCACAGCAGCAACGGTCTCTTCAGCGTCCCACGCTTCTCTTCAGCAGCATACACACCAGTCATCGACACCACTTCCTTTCTCGAGACCTTCATCTCTCCCTCCTCTTGCATGACCCAGATCACCCGCAGTTGCGATGATGATCTTCTCTCCCACCCGATCTCAGCTGCCTACAGCTACTCCTCTCGCTCTGTCAACCCGACCGCCCAATGGCTCGCAGTCGGAGACGACGAAGGCCGAATCACGCTTCTCAACACCCTGCCCTGGCAAGACGAGACCGCAGAAGAGCTCGAAGCTCATCCGCAATGGCAAGCTTCTTCCTCATCAGCCATCTTCGAAGTCGTATGGAGATTCGATGATCGTAGTATCCTGTCAGGATCGAGTGACTTTGGGATCAGGAGCTGGGACACAGAGTATCAGAAATGTACGGGCAGTTTTGAAGGGCACAATGGGAGTCCAAGGACAATTGTTTTTGATCCGACGACGAATGGCGATGGAGGATGTGGGATGGTTTTTGCTAGTGCAGGGAGGGATGGGAGTGTGAGGATATGGGATGCTAGGGTCAGTGCGAGTGGTGAAAGTAAGGATGGGTACGGTATCATTCGACCTGTGTTGACTATCATTGCTGCACATAGCACTGTAGCACCACCAGCCGCCGGTGTGGCAGGGAAGGGTCGAAAGCAGCTTCGCAATGGAACCGCAACGGCAGCGGGCAGAGGAAGGAAGAAAGCGCAGCAGCCTCTGCCAGCCGGTGTGACGGCTCTATCCTACCTGCCCGACGGTCAGGGACATAAGCTTCTCAGCGGCGGATCGGCAAACGGCATCATCAAGTGTTGGGATCTTCGTCACGCGCGCAACTCCCAACCCAGCAACCCGGTTTCTCATATCGACCCTCAAGAGCTCTCAGCCACATGGGAGACACCAGATCTTTCCTTGCTCAATCCATCATCTACAACAGGGCTAGGCAGCTTCAAGCGAGCCCACGGAGTCTCACAAATCATCTCGTCCTCTACATCTCTCTACGCCTCCTGTACAGGCGGGAAGATCTACTCTCTCCCTCTATCCACTTTCCTCGATTCTCACCTCACATCATCGGAGGTACGGACATTGTACGACCCGGTTCAGTGCCAAAACACGCTCTTCTCACGAATGGCGCTGTTCGATGATCGGTTCCTCGCTGTTGGGTGCAATACAGGTAACATCGCCCTCTGGGACGTTATGGATCGTCGAGAGCACGGTAGGAGACAGCAAGGAGCGGCAGCAGAAAGGGAAACGGAGGAAGAAAGGAGAGTGGCAGGGGAGATGGAGATGGGTTTCGCAAATAGGAGCAGGGAGAGTGGGATGGCGGTGTTGATGGAAGGGCATGCGAAGAATACAGAGGTGAATGCGGTGGCCTGGGCGAACGGGCCGAATGGACCGACGTTGAGCTCAGTCGGTGATGATACGAGGGTGAGGAGTTGGTACGGGGATCGGGCGGTTAGGGAGAATCTGAGCCGGGCTGCTGACGAGTGAGCCGACAGGACACTGTGGACAGGGCGGAGAGGGTCGGAGCGAGGAAACATCACATACAGCGAGCACAGCATTATACACCAGCATATTCATTAGTATACACACATACCAGTATAGCAATAGCGTTTCCTCATTCCGACTCATTCGGACGTTTGCGATGTTGTATTTCAGCACTCGCCTTGACTATGTCTATGAGTTCCAGATATGCAGCCTAGCATCATAGAACGAGCAACTATAGACTGTGGTCCCTTCGCCCTCCTGTTCACCACTCAACCCTCTATCCCAATCGCACCCATAAGCCAGACTCTCATGCTCATCGAACCTCGTCACCACTTCCATTTCTTTTCCTCTCAACTCGGCCGCTCCCATACCCTCCTCCGCCAACTCCTCCAGCTTCAGTACCTTGAACCCATCATGCATGCATCCAAGTAGCAACCTCGTTGCGTCGTCTAGATGCCACTTTACCCTCCATACCCCTCCTCCGACCTCCGTCTCACTTAACGGCCTAGCTGGCATCCTTGCATCGAATAACCGCAGATACGAATCATACGAACCCACCGCCCAGATATGCTGTCGCAAATGATGGGATTGCAGGGAAGTTACGCCGCCATTGAATGGTTTGCTGCAGCTAAATGTAGGAGTAGGGACAGTGGAAAGGAATAAAGGCGTGCGCAGGTCCCAACCTTTGAGTGTGAGATCGTCGCCTCCTGACCAAACGGTGGTGGGTGAGTGGCAGTCGAAGGCTGCGATCCATGCTTCGAAGTCGTGTGCTTTCCAACCGGTTAAGCCGTCGGGTTTGGTCGGGTAGGAGGAGTTGAGGCTGAGGTGGAAAGAAAGCAGGGAAGATTGTCGCTCGTCTTCTGATGATCGGTCCCAATCGTCTTCATCGTCGGCAGTGGAGGCGGCGGGGTTGTGTATTGAGGTGCTAGAGAGGTCGTTCGTGACGTCTTCGATTGAGGAAGAAGGGGTGGTGGAGGATAGAGCTAGTTCGAGACTAGGTAGATAGGCGAGTGATCCATCGCTCTGAGAGACAATAAGCGACGTATCTGAGTCGAGCTTGCTCTCGTCATATCCGCCAGGGTAGCCACCCTTGCGATCAGAAAAGTCAAGACTTAAACAGAGGGCGTTGCGGTTGTTGAAGTCTAGCTTTCCCATGGATTCCAGTTTCGCCTGTGACCCGCTCTGTTGCAAGCGATGCAACGTGATCTCGCCTTTCGCATTAGCTACTCCCAGCATCTTCCTCACACCATCCTCAGCGCGAGTGAGGGACCACTTCATATCTAGAATCGCTGGTATATCGATTGTGTCCACTTTCTCGCATTGCACCTTTCCATTGGCATCGAGGGAAGAAGAAGCGTAGTAGAGGCTACATGTACCGCGCCTTGTGTATGCTGGACTTGAGCTTTGCGGAACATCGTCTTGGTCTTCATATTCCCCGTTGTCAGGTGCAGGCTGGGCGGCTGTGGAAGACGAGGAGGCTTGGGCTTGCTCCTGCTCGTGCTTGTCTACCTGGTAAGTGGCTAGGGCGAAGACTCCGTGGCAGCCAGGAACTGATTCGACCGAGTCAGCACATAGGCCTGTTGATGCTGTGTATAGGGATCTTGTAGCCGCCATGATGGACGTGCTGGTGGTAGTGACCTTGAAGCGAAGCTGAAGTGGAGCTGGTTGGGTCGAGGATGATGAATGCGAAGAAGTGAAGGTGGAGTTGAGAAGAAAAAGTTGCAGAAGGCCGCGAAAATCGCCGAGACCCTGAAAACTCACAAAAAAGGAGGTTCAAAAAGGCTTGCACAAAAACCGATACCAAGCACAAACCGAACCGGCATGTTCACCTATTCCTGCAGCAGTTGATGGATGGAAACATTGGTATCTGGTGTTCATTCTCTGACCGATTCGATGTATGTACATAGCTGCGATGGAATCCGATCATGTAGAAGACCTACGTCTAGCTCATAACAAGACCAATCTCCTTACTAATACCGCTACGAATCCACCCTTCCACAAAGGCCTGTCCGGTGAACAGTAGCACTGACAACGTCCAAGCAAACGACACCGGCCTATCATACCACATACTATAGTACTTTCCATCCGTACTCTTCCGCTTCCTCTTTTTCTCGACATACTTTGCCACTGCACCCTCAACCACGACCGCGACACCGTTCAGAAAGAAGAAGCTGAACTCGCCAGCGCCCGAAATAGGGGGCACAAACTGCAGCGGGCTCAGTCTGAATGCAAGTGCTGGCTCTCTCCTCAACTCGTGACCCATACCTTTAGCGTGGTCTCGGCTAAGCCAGATGTTTGTGATCGGTACTGCGACTCTTCCGCCCAGGGCAGCGCGTTCTGAGACGGCATGGATGATACCAGAAGCTGTGAATGCGCCGAGGACTTTGGCCCAATCTGCACGGCCACGTTCGAGCGCGCGCATGGGATCAGGGTGGTAGGAGGGCCAGATTTCTCGTCTTGCTTGCTTACGTTTGGGGTCGTTTAGCTTGCCTTCCCGCAGATCCTGCAAGAGGTAGGCGACGTATGTGAAGGGCAGAATGCCGTACACGCCAAATGGACGACCGAACAATCTGTGCCAAGCGTAGCTCCAGAATCGGCGCACCGTCGTCGCTTGCGTGAATCCGGCTGGGTTAAGCAAAGGGAAGAAATCGATGTTGCGGAGCGAAAGCTGCTGGTGTTGCAGTGCGCGGGCTTGGTAGGCAGAGGAGGATTCGTCGTCGGTCTCAGTCTCTGTTTCTTCGGACTCTTCCCCTCCTTGCTTAGCTGATCGAAGCTGCTTCAGCCTGTCTCCTCCCTTTTGGCCTTGCTTGACTCGTCCTGGCTGCGACGACGAAGATGAAGGTGCGGCGGCATCGTGCATGATCGGCAAAGCGACGGCGCTGGTGAGCGTGTATCCGAAGTCAAACAATGTGTACAACGAGATACCCGTTGCAGCAACAAGCAGAATCCTTCTCAATGGGTCGAGGTCCAGAATGGATGGATTCACACTCGACAATTGCTTGGGATGCAAGTGATGGATGGTCCAAGTGCAGCCGACGAGAATAGGGAACAGCTTGAAAAAGGCCCTACGCAGCTGTGCTGAGGAAGGTGGCTGCCAAGGGTGCGAGTCGTGTCGAACATCTGCCGAAGCAAAGTCCCATCCGATGCCTCGCATGCTGATCATCAGGTCGAGTGCCCACCATGCTCGCTCGAAAGAAATGACCTTCTTTGGTAGCGGCTCTGTCTTCCACTCTTCATTCTTGGCTGATGTATATGGGTGAACGATGCCCGGTCGTTTGCCTTCGGGCTGCTTGTTGGATGCAGGAGCGATAAAGATGCGCCTGGGGATACGAGGGTAGGAGAGGAAGAACACGTCGAGCACTCGCGATGCACCATACCATCCAACCAATCCGAGCTGGTAGGTCAGGACAGCGCTGCCGGGGTAGTAATACTTGAAAGGCAGCGATGCGAATGTGTAGACGCTGACTGCTGCGAAAACTGTCCTGACGATCGAGGTTAGTCGACGGATGTTGCGCGAGAATGTCTTCGATGAGAGAGGTGGAAGTAGGAATAGGGCTATGTAGTATGTGAGTGGTGGAACCACTGCTGCCCAGATTGACAAAGGCCTCGAGTTGGGACTCGGGACGAAAAGATGATGCGTCGTATGGTTAGTGTAGGACGCTATCTTGTCGGTGGCGGATGTCGTCCAGCCAAGTATCCGATGTAGAGATGTGGGAATGAATCGGACGACCATGATGGGCTGAGTGGATCAAGGGTTCACCTTTTAAGGTCCTATGCAACGTTGGGCTCGAAGATTTGGCCGGTGAGGTCGGAGAGCGAAGGTGGAAACGAGCCGAGATGCAATCGCGAGAACCTAGACTCCTTGCTCAGCAAAGCAAGCGGTCGGGAAGGAGCGTCGAGCACAGACCTCGAGAAACCAACACCTCTCGATGGAACTCAGCGCGCAATCGACGGGCAAAGGACAGGCAGGCAGCAGGCCAGCTGACTAAGTATGAACAGAGGAAGAAGCTTAATCACTCTGAACTTTCTTGCACGGCTGAGTGAAGGTTCAGATGGACTCAGCATACTGCACACTGTCTTGAACGAACGCAGGTGGGCCGAAGTCACGAGCTCACGCCTCGCTTCACAGATACAGTACATCGCTGGCTGGGACAGGAAAAAGCCATTCAACGGGCCAAATGTGGGTTACAACCAGATCTGGGGCTCGAATCTGGCATTAGAGGGAACAGCTTGCAGCGGAGAGCAAGTTGAAGGTGTCCAGGATCGGATCGCCTAAGCGAGTGACGTCTCTTGACGTTTGCCTTGTCTGACATTTCACATCACCGATCTGGATCTAGTGCTCGTGTCTTCCCCGATAAAAGGTCGTATCGGGAAGGGTCCAAAAATTTGTCCGGGAAATGTGGAAATTTTCTGCTGGAATTTGAGCTTTTTTTGGTCCCCGCCATCAAGGGTCAAGAAGAATCAGCAAACCATGTGCCTGATAGGGTCGCAACACGCAGCACAGAGCGGGGTTGACTTCCTTCTTCTCATCACACACTCTCTGCACCATCGACCACTCCGGTGCATCTCGACACAATGACGAACAGCACAACAGAAAAGGCGCTCGAGGACCGCGCCAAGTCGCTCCACAAGAAGGAGAAGAAGGCAGCTGCCAAGGCCGCCGCCGAGGGCTCTCCTTCCCCCGCCAAGAAGGACAAGAAGGACAAGAAGGACAAGAAAGACAAGAAGCGCTCCGCTGATGATGCCGACGGGGATGACGAGAAGGCAGCTAAGAAGCGTAGAAAGGAGGAGAAGAAGGCCAAGAAGGCTGCTGCCAAAGCTGCTAGCGCCACCACCAGCGCTGCTGCTTCCTCGGTCGAGTCTACCCCAGCTCCTGTAGCTTCTACATCATTCACACCGACCAACCCTGCCGCAGCGCGAGCCTTTCTCGAAGCTAACAACATCACCATTGAGGCACCCGAAGAGTCTAACGAGCGCCCACCGCTGCCCATGGTCGACTTCCGTGAGCTCGATGGCAAGATCGACGCTGCTGTCAAGAAGACCCTCGACGCACAAGGATTCACCACCCCGACACCCATTCAAGCATGCTGCTGGCCTGTATTGTTGCAGAACAAGGATGTTGTTGGTATCGCCGAGACGGGTTCAGGCAAAACATTCGCTTTTGGTCTCCCCGCGTTGCAGCACTTGGTGACCAAGCACAAGGTTCTGGACGGTGGCAAGAAGAAGGGCAGAGGCGCACAGGTCAACGTGCTTGTAGTAGCACCTACACGAGAGCTGGCTATTCAGACCGAAGAGAACATGGCTAAGCTCGGCAAGTCAATGGGCATCGGCATGATCTGCCTGTACGGTGGTGTCTCGAAGCAGGAGCAGGTGCGATTGCTCAACCAGACCCCCACAGTCCGCATTGTCGTCGGAACACCTGGTCGTGTTTTGGACATGGCACGAGATGGATCTTTGGACTTGTCCGATGTCACATACTTGGTTCTCGACGAGGCAGACCGAATGCTCGACAAGGGTTTCGAGCCTGATATTCGTGCCATCATTGGCATGTGCACTTCGCGCGAGGACGGCCGACACACATCGATGTTCTCCGCTACCTGGCCTCCCGCTGTGCGCGGTCTTGCCGAGTCGTTCATGAACGGCCCAGTTCGTGTCACTGTCGGCTCGGACGAGCTTTCGGCCAACCGACGCGTCGAGCAGACTGTTGAGGTGCTTGCCGATGGGTACGCCAAGGAGCGCCGACTCAACGACTTCCTCCGTTCCGTCAACGCACCACGCTCCAAGGACAAGATCCTCATCTTTGCTCTTTACAAGAAGGAAGCTCAGCGTGTCGAGCAGACTCTCCGTCGCGGTGGTTTCAGTGTCTCTGGTATTCACGGTGATTTGGGACAGAACGAGCGCATTGCCTCGCTCGAACGATTCAAGTCCGCCGAGACACCGCTTCTAGTCGCCACCGATGTCGCTGCCCGAGGTCTCGATATCCCCAACGTCGAGCACGTCATCAACTACACTTTCCCACTGACGATCGAGGACTACGTTCACCGAATCGGACGAACAGGTCGTGGTGGTAAGACCGGTAAGAGTTTGACATTCTTCACTGAGATGGACAAGGCGCATGCTGGAGAGTTGATCAGGGTGTTGAAGGACGCCGATCAGAAGGTGCCAGAGGACTTGACAAAGTTCCCTACCACCATCAAGAAGAAGACACACTCAAGCTACGGTGACCACTTCAAAGAGCTTGTGCCAGGAAAGGCTAAGAAGATCACCTTTGACGACGATTAGTTTGTTTGCATCAACTTTCATCTCGTTATCTCATTGTACAATGTTATCTTATCTCTAGACATGCACGCTCCTTTCTTCTAGTACCTCAGATCGGTGGCAGCGTGTGCTTGCAAGCTTGTGCCTCTGGAGTGAGCTTGCTTGAGCTAAGAAGGCTGCACTGCCGCAAGCCAGACAGTCCGAATTACGTGGATTTGACGAGCTGGCTTTCGATACTAATACATAATGCTGTGGAGGTTTGGGCTGCTTTTGACTCTCCTGCTCAAGCTGTGGAATGACGCGTGTTGCAAGTCGCGGAAGATGGACCCTGAATCTCAACGATTCCGTGATTTTGACAGCTCTCTATGCATGCTGGCTTAGGGTAACGCATGATGCCTGTCCGCTCCACCTGACCAGAGTGTTGTAGCTTCTTCCGGGATGAGCAGAAGCACACACCTATCTCGACCAGGTTGAATCCGTACAGCTCGACATCTTCTTCCTCCATCCACACCATCACGTCTGTCTTCGGTACTCTCTTGCCCTCACGCGCCACCCAAAGCCCCCTCCGTTTGTCACAATTCAAGATGGCACCCAACGTCGCTATCATTCAGGGCACCGGTAGTGGTAAGTGTTCTCTTTCTCCAACCTGATCGTCTGGTTGAGCCCTACGGTCTTGCTAACATCTTGATCCATTTACCCTCTTCGTGATCGCTTCGCAGGTATCGGCGCCCAAATCGCCAAGCAATACCTCTCTCGCACCGGTCTCCAAGTCGTCGCTCTCTCTCGCGACGCCGCTCGAGCCAAAGATGCCATCCTTTCCGGCGACTCGTCTCTCGATTCCTCTCGCCTGCACACCCTCTCCATCGATATCAACTCTGAAGACTCCTACCACTCCGTCTCTGACGAGATTTCCTCTCGATTCGGCAAATCGTGCCTCAAAACGCTCTGGAACATCAACGGCATTCTGCACGCCGAAAAGAACCTCTCGCAGATCTCCTTCGAACACCTCAACCACACTTTCGCGGTCAACACTTTCTCGCATCTCCTGGCTTTCAAGCACTTCGTTCCTCTCATTCCACGCGGTGCTGAAGCGAAGAAGATTCAGGAGGGTAACACTGAGAACCTTGCCGAAGGAGTGCTTCCGCGTGATTTGAGCATTGTTGCTAGCTTGAGTGCCAGGGTGGGTAGTATCAGTGACAACCAGAAGGGTGGTTGGTACAGCTACAGGGCGAGTAAGGCGGCGTTAAACCAGCTGATCAAGACGCTGAGCAAGGAGTTAGAGTTGAGGTCAGTGCCGGCTATCTCGGTTGGTTTGCACCCTGGTACGGTGAGGAGTAACCTGAGCAAGGATTTCACGGGTGGAGAGGGCAGTGACAAGCCCTTGGACAGGAGCAAGGGGCAGTTCGAGGCTAGTGAGGCAGCAAAGAACCTGGTGGATGTGGTCAGTGGGCTGAAGAAGGGTGACAACGGTACTTTCAGGGATTACAAGAATGAAATCATTCCTTGGTAGATGGCTGGCCCCGGCAATGATGCTCTAGGAGGGACGAGAAAGAAACAGCATATTGGTCAATACACACCAAAAGAATAAGAACTCTAAGGATCAAGTGCCAACTTTGGTGATAATGCGCATCGCCTGCGTCGAAGGACTCACGCCAACCGGTTGCAAGGTTGGTGCAGGTTCGGTGTCGACTGTGTGTGTGCGTGTGTGTATTTAGGCAACGGTGGCTGGTGCCCTAGTTCATGAGATGCAGCGGCGTGTCCACAGTTTCTTCACCCCACTCAGATTTCGTTTCGCAGATGAAGGCAGGCGTTGCTAGGGCTGGTTTCCATTCCGTAGGGGCGACTCTCGAAGTTGAACCCATTCAACCCACTCCAGGCCTCCTGAAGTGACCCTATAAAGCAGCTGTCTGAGAGAGCATCAATCAAGCGTCCGCCCCTCTCACACAGCTTTTTGACACCGATCTTGAGGTGCGGTGCTTACCTTGGAGCTACAGTCACTATGAAGTGCCCAGTAGTCCCTTTGATCGTAACGATCTGCCTGCTTGGCCTCGCCAGTCAGGTCGTAGCTCAACACCGTATGGTCAAGCTCAATCCACGCCAGAACCATCCATACCACCACCCTGTTCCCGCCGTCTCGGAGCCTGCTAGTGCGAACAACGATAACACAGCCTCCGCTGCCTCGGCCGACCCTCATCTCTCACTTACCACCGACTCCGACGCTGATCAATCCCTGCAACATGACGAATCAATGCGACTTTTCATGCGTCAGAAAGCGGAATCGGTCATCGCGTCGCACTCTGGCACTTCTTTCTCGGCCTACGAAGTTGACACTATCCTCTCCGGCTCCGCGCCCTCCTTACACCCCGGAGCACTGCCTAACGTCAGTTGGACAATGGATATGTTCGAGCCCGGAGCCGTGCTTCCCACTGTCTCCGATCATTCTCAGGGTCCTATCTACGGACAGCTGCAGTTGATGTCACTCGATTCTTCCGACGGCGGAAACAACCCTGAAGCAGGAAAAGAGGCTGATGATAGAGACCTGAACCACGACGGCGTTGTCTCGGTTGACGAGCTCCTCCGTACTTTCTTCCACGCTGACGGGGTGAAGAACATCTTTGCTCAAGTTCAGGCTGAAACGAAGCAAAGGCTCGACAAGCAAGGAAAGAAGGATATAATCAAGAAGACGGCTCCAGTGTTGCACAAGACTATTGAAAGAGTGGCAAGTCATAGAGGGTGGGGTGTGCAGGATGCTAGGTTTGCCCAGATTCATGTTGAAGACGAAGGAGAGGGCGGGAAGGGGGCTTTTCAGGATTATAACACGTTTGTAAAGACGATGAGGTACGCTCTGATTACGCCTCAAGATGCGGCAAAGGATAGCACGAAGGAGCAAGAGGAGTCGATTAGAACTGATCCCGCTACTAAGGCTTGACCTCTTCCTCCTTGGCATTGGTACCAAACCTCTGCTCGATACTGCTGACATGCGATAGAATCAGAACGAGTTCTAACCCGTGTGCGAAGGAGACGAAAAGTTTGCATGGTGAGGATGGCGTCGTTTGTCCAACTTTCCCTTCGCATGAGACGGGTTGCCACGCGAGCGAGCGGGACGGAAGCAGGTACGGAAAGCCTATTTTTTGTGTGCCGGTCAAGCTGAGCAGCAATCACAATATTTGACATATTCTTGTTTGACAGCTGCGACCTGCAACGGAAAGCAGCTTGGCGGCGGCGTAACAGGTTCATGCTTGACGGGTATAAGCGGTCAATCCATTGCAAGCCCTATCCGCTTCCGCCGCATCCCATCGTGTGCCAATGAGCAAGCCCGAGCTCTAATTTAGTTGAGAGCTACATGCTGTATGCCGTGAGCCGTATGGTGTAGAGGTTGTCGGCTGTCTGCTGAATAGTGAGCGATACATCATACGAGCTCGGGTTGGCGAAAGAGGTGGATGGAAGGTATAAAGGGCGACAAATATCGCTCCGGAGAAGCCCTCAACCTCGCTTTCAACTATCAAGGCGGCGGATACAAGACAGGAGACTACACAGGGACGTTCAAGACGATCAATGTGCTATACAACAAGGATGGGGTCAGGGGCTATTTTTACGCCGAAATCGATTTGAAGTTCGATGACGGGGAGGTGACGCCCCTCCTTTTGGACGTGAGGGGGTTTCAGTGCCCGACACCGGCTGAGGTGGCGAAGATCGCTGCTGACCCGCCTGATGCTTAGAGAGGGAAGAGATGAATTCACGGATGACATTGGGTTGTATATAATGGAATTGTGCGGAAATGAACAAGATGGTGATTGAAAAGCAAGTATCAATCTGGTATATGGCGTGGCGTGCGAAATGAATCCCAAAGAGACAAAGAAGCAATGGAAAAGAGCGTGCGACCTCAGCAGACAAGGAAACGACGGGGGGTGCAACTCAACAACATCCTCCCATCTTATCACCAAACACTTCCTTGATCCTGACCGCTGCCCCTCCTCTCCTCTGCGGCCTTATATTGCTAGGATCCATATCCGCGAAACTGAATCTGCTCCCACTGCCAACCCTTCTCAATGCCCTATCACCGTATGACACGCCTGATCCAGCCTTTTCTGGATCCAACTTCCCTGACTCGATGGCAAGTAAAATGCTCCTTGCCGCTAACGCAAATGGTGCTTCGACGTTCTCTCCTGTCATAGAGGAGGTCTCGAGGAACAATACGCCGTTCTCGTTAGCCCACTTGCTGGCTTCGAGGTATCCTACTTCTCGCTCGTCTTCGCCGCGGTCCGTCTTGTTGCCTACTAGAACGACAACGAGGTCTGGTGAGGCGAGAGCTCGAGCATCTGTGAGCCAACGTGAGAGAGGTTCGAACGTCGATCGTCTATGGAGAGAAGCAGGGGAGGGAGGAGGGTGTGAGTAAGAGTGGGCGGATAGGGAGATTGATAGGAGGGGGAAAGACTCACTTTGTAATGTCATAGACGAGAAGAGCAGCAGCTGCGCCTCGGTAGTAGCTGCGAGTGACGGAACGGAATCGTTCTTGGCCTGCCGTGTCCCAGAGTTGGAGCTTGACGCTCTTGTTGCCGATCTTGATGAGGCGACTGGAGAACTCGACTCCGATTGTATGTGCTGATTGGTCCTTGACTGAAGTACACCCACGTAAGGTGAGGTTGAAGGAAGTTAGAGGTCAGCGTCCGAGTCCAGAGACTGTCACTGAACACTTTGAAAGTGGCACTTACACTGATTATGAATGAAGTGATGTAGCAGGCACGACTTGCCTATGCCGGGTTCGCCGATGATAATGAACTTCAGCAAAAAATCTGCATCAGTAGAGTCGGAAGATTTGCGGTAACAGATGCAATGAGTCAGTATAAGCTGTCATAGATAATATGAGGTAGCTGGCTCTATCAGAGATGCTCACCGTATGCTGCCGACATCTCGAGCGATGGGTGGTCATCCATTGTGCCGGCTTAGCTAAGGCTTGTTCAGGTTGTGTAATTGCCTGGAGTATAAAGCAAGAGCTACTTGAAGATTGAAGTAGCCTGCTGCTGTTGATCAATGAGCGCGCTGATTCAGGCCCAGCCTATCTGTCCCTCTTGTGAGTCGACGGAGGTTGTGGTTGCGTGGAGCTATATAGCTATTCGGACAATGAGTTTCGCACCACTTTGCTGTGCAGCTGATAGCTGGTGGCAACGCAACAGGGTTGACGAAGCTGTGAACCGATGACGACAGTGGGAGCTACGAAGCTTGGTCGATGCAAATGAGATGTTTGACACAAGTAGACTTAGGGCGGGGCCGGAAGTGTCGGTTGTGATGCGAGCGATGAATCTGGCTGATGTAGGTCTGGTATGTATTTGACCCAGGTCTGAGTGGTTTGTGAAGTTGGAGGTCGATATGGATGCGTGCGTGCAGGAGGAGCCGCGATAAGTGGCCAAAGCTCACGCGAGTCTAAACGGGCGCATTTCAGGGTTCGCGTGCATCTTTTTGGCTTTCACTTTGACTTTGGCTGAGCTCTGAAACATATCGCCCGAGATCAAAGAAATCTGGAACTCGGAAATTCAAGACTGTGCAGCGCACGCTTTCTTCTTTCTCCAACCAAACGTTCACCTGCTCTCGCCTCAAAAGCAAACATCACCTTGGCGTGTTCTCGCTCTCGGCACCTCTATCTTCTGATTCCGACTACGCCGACCACATCAAACTAGGAGGGATACTCGGCTCTAGAAGGCGGACTGTAAAGATGCCATCACAAGAAGAATACGAAGCGACGTTGGCGGAAGAGCTCGAAGTGCTAGAAAGCATCTACATCGATGAACTCGAAAAGGTCTCCTCGGAGGAACTTCGAATCCGCATCGAGCCCGAAGAAGAGGTGCTACCACTCCTGTTCTCCATCGGTCTCGAAGCCGGGCAAGCACCAACCGAAAGCGTAGAAGATGGCTCACCATCACCTATCGTTCTCTCCCTCCACATCCAGTACACACCCGAATACCCCGATGCACCACCAAACATGTTTATCCAAGTCCTACGAGACACCAAAGCCGTTCTTGGCCCAGCCATCTCTGACGAAGATGACAACGAGGGCCAAGATGCCGCATCAGTCCACCGTCCAGCAGTAGCAGAACTTCAGTCAGGCTTGGATGAAGTAGCACAAGAATCCCTCGGAATGGCCATGGTCTTCACTCTCGCTTCACACCTTCGCGAGAGCGTCACAACACTCGTTCAGCGTCGCGTAGCAGAGATTGAGGCAGCAGCGAGCGCAAAGAGAGAAGCTGAGATCGAGGCTGAGGCGGAAAAGTTCCGTGGTACTGCTGTTACACCGGAGCGATTTGCAGAGTGGAGGGTTCAGTTCTTGGCAGAGATGGCAGAGAAGGAGAAGAAGGAAGAAGAGGCAAAGATGAGCAAGATGTCAGCCAAGGAGAGGGAAGAGTACAAGAAGAGCAAACTTAAGCCTAGCGGTAAGCAGTTGTTCGAGAAGGGTGGTACATTTGAGGATGACGAGGCTGAGGATGAGGGTGTACATGAGGTTGATTGGAGCTTATATACAAGGGAACAGAGGGAGAAGGCGAGGAGAGAACAAGAGGAGCAGGAGGAGTTGCAGAACAGGACGGATGGACTTGCTTTTGATGATGATGATGACAACTGAAGCTCTACCATCTTTCTGTCTGCTACGCCTTTCCCCAACGTCCCAAAAAGCGAATCCACCTGACCTTCCCGCCACATTCATTCACGTCTCTCTTGTACTTTTATGCATCCACACATCTTAGAAGCAAACGCCAGCTCCACACAATCAAATCTGCTAGGATTGTCTTGCTACTTGACTGCCATCCAGCTGAACACGGAGAGGCGTCTGTTCAGCACTGAACAGCATCTCCTTTCTTCTTGAGCCTCACTGTCTGTACCGGCCGCTGAGACGAGAAAGACAGCTTTGCCGTCGGCCTCGGCTAATGTTCGAGTTGACGCTGCTGCCGGTCTTTGAAACGCGCCGTGCTACAGTACAGTACAGTAGCATCAGACCATTTTTTGCAGATCCTCAAAACGGGTCAAAGCGGCGTTGCGTTGGGTTGTGGCGCGTGTCGGCGGGTCGCTTTTCACGAATTGGACCCTACTTCCCTTCCTTCTTTCTTACCCCGCAAGTCGACGATCCTCTTCCGGCGATCAAGCCAACTCACATCCGCAGGCATCTGCTTTGCACTCGCCTTCCTTCCCTCCACCATCCCCCATCGATCCATCTGCCCCATCTCCCCTCCCATCCGCTCGCTCCTCAAGATGGCCGCCGCAAAAACGGCCCTTCACCGTCCTCGGTTTCTAGTCTCTGCATGGCTGTTCCTCAGCTCCTTCGTCGTTGCCTGGGATGTCGGCTACATCCTCTTACGACCCCGCAGTATGCTCGGCGGTGACCTACACTGGATCTGGTCTCCCTACAAGCTCTACATGAACATCGACTACATCTACGGTCTCCCTTCCTGGGACACTAAGGACGGCTTCCCTGCGGCACAGTCGCTTATGAACGTCGCAGAGAGTTTCCTCAACCTCCTTTACGTCTACCTTGTCCACCTCAAGGCTACACCAGGATCGATCGCCGTAGCACCAATCTGGGGCTTGGTGGCCGTGACGATGACCTTTTCCAAGACTGTGCTTTATGTCCTCAACGTAAGTTGTTTCTTTTGCCTGGTCGCATTGAGATATCAAGGGTATCACTGACACAGGGTTGACCTGCTGTGTGTTTGTATGGCGTTGTGTAGGACTATTGCTGCGGCTGGTGCAAAACAGGTCACAACGATTGGAACACCCTGATCTTCCTTTACATCCTCCCTAATGGTCTTTGGCTACTCTTCCCTGCCATTATCGGGTTCATCTTTGTTCGAGAATTGTCCATCACGCTCAAGGTCGCTGCTGGAGTACAAGGTGCGCCGCCCATCACCACCCACTCTTCCTACCCAATTCCAATCCTCTCTGCCTCCGCGAATGCGAACGGAGAGGTAAGAAAGGGAGGCAAGGAAGCAGAAAAGGAAGACAACTCTAATCCCTATCTCGTTGATCATTCGCAGCTCCCGAATTGGGCACAGGACAACGCATGGATCGTCAAAGGTTACCGTCGCCCCGGCGGAACACACCGAGAGGGGGAAAGGCTAAAAAGCTTTGAACATGATAGTGTCTACAAGTGCTGGAAAAGCGTTTGGGCTTATTGGCATAACGAAACTGGTACGTAGTCCCCACACCCCCCCTTCCTCCAGCCTCAATTGTACTTTGTTGAGGCAGTCACTGACGTTTCAGTCGTGGTGGTGGTGAACAGTCAATATCCACACCCATCTGTGGGGAGCAGTGTTTTCAGTCGGCTTGTCGTCAAGTCATCTTTTGCAACATTTAGGCTTGTTGCCAGCGTTCATTAGGCCGCTGTCGCATCATCGAATCTTCTATCCTTCCAGTCTCACGTTTACCACCGTCACAGGCAAGGTCCTCCGCCTTGCTTCTGCTTCATACCCTTTCTCTACTCCCTCGTCCCATAACGTCGCACATGCAACCAACCCAGCCGGATCCGGTCTTCTCAACAAAGCTTTCTCCCTCTTCTCCTCTACCCCGAGCTCAGCCATCATCGCAGCGAAAGCAACCAACCTCACCATCCGCGGACCAGACACACTCGACATTCTCGGATTTTGCGCCTTTTTCCTCGGCTCCGTCATCTGTCTCGGCTTCTCCTCCACCTACCACGCCATACAATGCCATTCCCATAGCGTCTCGAAGAAGTTCAACAAGCTAGACTATGTAGGAATAGTAGTCATGATCGTTGGCTCTTTCCTCCCCGCCCTTCACTACGGTTTCTACTGTCATCCGCATTTCCAACTTGCTTACTCTGCTGCCATCACAACGCTGGGTGGGTTGGCCATGTATGTTGTGCTCGCGCCGTCTTATGCTACTCCTGCTTATCGACCTTATCGAACAGCCGTATTCCTCGTTCTTGGCCTGTCAGCGGTGGTACCTGTCGCACATGTGGTGCAGTTGTACGGATACAGGACAATCACAGAAACAATGGGGTTGAGGTTCTTGATCACTTCAGGAGCATTATATGTAGTAGGGGCAGGGCTGTACGCAGCTCGGGTGCCAGAAAGATTCGCTCCGGGTAGATTCGATATGTTGGGTGCAAGTCATCAAATTTTCCACGTCCTCATCTTGGGCGCTGCGGCAGCTCACTATGTGTCGATCAGGAGAGCTTATGCTTTCTGGCATACTGTAGAGGCTTTGGGTGGGCCATTGGATGAAGGCAGGGAAGGCGTTTGTGCTGCTTTGCAGGGTTAGATTTTGCTTCATTTGATCGAGATGCAATGTACGAGTACGTGATTGATTTGCGAGACTAATGAATGTGTTAATGCTGGTATTGGATCATTGCGAAGAAGATGGCCAAGGAGATGAACATGACAATGAGTGATGGTGTTGTTTCGATGCTGTGCAAGGATGTTGTGGTGGGAGCAGGAGGGGTAGCGTTGAAATGCGTGTCGATAACTGCGCTGACAGCAGGCTGCGCAGCAACGGTCGAGTCAGCCGGTGGTTGAACGGCATCAATCGATGCAATTTGAGACTTTTGATCGATTGCGGGAGGTGTTCTTTGTGGTACAGGGCGAGCCTGTGCCTCGAAGAAAGCATCGAGCTTTGTACTGAGCTGATCGATCTTCGAGCTGAGTATCGTGACTTCACTGTCTTTGTAAGCTGATTCCGCATTGCTCTGACCGCGCAGAGGCTTCTGGGTCGCAGTAGCCTGCGTTGAAGCTTGGTGAGAAAACGAAGGTTTGGTAGGAGAAATAAAGTTTTGATGGGAGAAGCCAAGATCCGGAACAAAGAGGATATTCATTCGATGCAAAGTGGCTAGCTTGGCCCGGAGCACAGAGCGCGTTCGTTCGATTGTTGCTTCCAGCTCTTCGCCATGGGTCGACATGTTAGAGGTGGGAAAGAGCGTTGTGCTTAAGCCTGCGTCGGATCGCAACTCAGATAGCTCAGCTAGCGACAGCGGCTGCAACAAGTCCGTCTCGTCACGTTGTTCTGCATCCCGCTCTTGCTCTACGAGTGCCTCCGTCAATGGACGGCAATGAGAGGGAGGACCAGAGACGAGCTGCATCCATTCCATCACATCCACAGAGGTCGGAGGCACGCTCACTCCTCTCAAATCTTCCATCAACACTCTCCATCGATTTCTCCGCTCTTCCTCCTCCTCTTTCCACTCCAGAACATCTCTTACATCCACCCAAACAGCATACAGCTGACTACTCCACCTAACCAATCTTTGATGCAACACAAACCCCTCTTCTCTTCTCCTCTCTTGTGTCTTCCTTACCACCCTTCCTCTCAGCTCGCCCGACACTAAAGTCTTAATCTGTTGCCCTCTCGGCAACATCTGTACCCTGCAAAACACTGCTTCCTCCGCTAATATCGCATCAGTACTGTACCCCGCAGCAGAAACTACATCCTCGGGTACTCTCCAGTTATGCGACAGTCCTTCACCGAGCTCATCCAGACTCCAAGCCAGCGCTGCCTTTGGGTCTAATATTGATGTCAAGCTGGGCAGAAGGTCTAATTCGGCAGCGATAGATCGAGCTAAGGGTAGAGAGATCCAGAAGTCATCGAACGGTTCTAAGCCAGCTAAGGACAAATCGTAATCAGAAGGGCTAACGGAGAACCGGAGAAGACCTTGGATGAGAGAAAGTTCGGAGGAGAGAAACAGAGGCGTGAGAGTGATGTAGGGGACTCGGTGTTCGGGATCGAGGATTCGTGTGACGGTGAAATGCCTGCCAGGAGAAACGGTGGAGGGGAGATCGACCTGGAGGCACGGGCACAGAGAGGCGTTAGGACGTCGAGATAGGTGAAGTACGAAGCGGAGCGGGAGCGGGCGACGCGCTTCTAGCCTCTGCCACAGCTCACTAGAATAATTTGCGGGCTGGGAGAATGGGCTCTTGGCGGAGGTGAGGTTGAAAGGTGGCGACATGGTGCAAAAGTTGGTCAGGTGGATGAATGCATGGACGACCCGGGAGTGAAGGCTACGCTACCAGCCGGAAAGGCTATGTGGCAGACGAGTGGAAGATAGTTAGAGCGCATCTGTGCTTTAGTAGCAAGAGACCAGCTCACGACGTTGCGGAAAGGAAGGGTAGATGGAGTGAATGAAGAGAGAATGGAAGCAGTCAGCTCCTTGTGGAAAGAAGGTCCGAGCGAGTCCAACAGCTGTCAAAAATAGCGGACGTGGATTTTTGAGCTTGTTCAGCTTTTCACGTTCTTCCAACTATCCACAACGAGCTTCTGAAGGATCACACTGATCGACATTCTTCTGTGATAAAGCTTCACAAGACAAAGCCTTGCGATAGACGAGCGATAGGATGAGAAGACTGAATACACAGGAGAAGCAAAGAGTAGGGCTTATTTACAGGTTTTGATCTGAAGAAAACAACGCGCTTCGTGGCAGATGCGACCGGCTGAGAAAGGTCCAGCAGGGAAGGACGGCGTCTTTCCACCAAGTATTGTCCCGGTCGAGCTAAGCAAAGCATGATATTTCGTTGTTCACTTGGCCTTTTTGCCATCGACAGCAACAGTTTCCCTCCAGGCCTTGCGTGCCTTCCAACCCAGCTCCTCTTCACCACTGCACCACCACATGCTAGCGGCAAAACCAGGTCCAGCGACCAGGCTTCCAACAATGAACCCAACAGTCGTCTTCTCCAGCCACGGCGATCCAGCAGGAGCCTTAGCAATCGCCTTATCGCACTCCAAGTCCAGCGGAGACCTGGGCTCTCCCGTCACAGGGTGAACCGCGGCCTTGTTCCTGAAGGTCAACTTCTCCGACACCACGAGCAAGATCAAAGCAAGAGCAGCACCCGAGATGTCACCGATCCAGAAGAGAGATGTAGCATCAAAGCTCTCGTTTTGGAACCAGAAGCCTCGCATGATCCTATTGAGTCCGTACCAGTAGAGTACAGCAGAGAGAAGGGCCATTTTGCGGTAGTACGACCAAGTGCGCTCGAAAGCGTAGCTGACTCCTTCGGCATCGTATCGACGAATGACGCTGCGGGACTTGGCTTCATCGTTGACCTTGGGAGTATTGAAGCTGACCCATGCAATCGGCAAGTAAGCGAGTCCGGCGAACTGGACAAGAAGAGCAGCGTGGTTCCAAAGTGCACCCTTGACATCGGCAATGGCGGTGATGGCTGCAGTAGCTCCGAAGCCGACGTGGAGGAGGTTGACGGCGTAAATGTTGCTAGCGGGTGTGGGGACAGGGGCGACCGAGGCTTTGGAGGCCTTCATCGAGCTATAAGCAGCGGGAAGATAGAAGAGGGAGAAGAAGAAGCATGACCATGGGCCGAGACCGAAAGCAGCACCGACTGCGTTAAGAAGCACGAGGATGAAACCTGCGTACAAGGTGGATTTGCGGTTAGGCGAGACGGCCTGGAAGCAGAGACGGTAAGAGAGCGGGAGAGTCATGGCAACCATGAGGGCAAAAAGACCCAGGTTGATGCGCTTCTCAGTAGCGCTTCTGAAGAAGCCCATGGTGGTGCACAGCGTATTGTCCAAGTGCGGGAGGTTGCCGTGTGTGATATCGGTGCGTAGCTTCTGTCGCGATGGGACCTGGCACGAGGCGGCCAAGTTGCGCAAGAAGCTATCGGAGGAGAGGAAGAACGCCGTGTACTCGGTGGCTGCTCCGGCGAGCAGACCAGCGAGTGCTAGGCCCAGGACGGGCAAAAAGGATCCTTTCGCCATCGTTGTGACGAGCGATTCAGTGCCAAGAATAAGGTTCGATGATACGAGAGTATCCGATTCGCGTTCCGGTTTGAAGAAGAGAAGATGTCCAGGGCGTCCTTGCGGAAGGTGGAAGCGAAGAAGTTGCGGATGGATGAGGTCAGAAGGCAAGGGAGGATGAAGGATGAGGCTCAGATACATAGGACGGAGAAGTGGAGCATTTGCACTGAGTTGACCGCTGTTAGGAACTTTTTCTAGAAAAGGTCGGACAGAAACAGAGCGGGATATGCGAAAAACTGGAACGTGCGTCAAAAACGAGCTCTGTTTCGTTCCGCATCCGCTTGCTTTGTTTTTGGCCACGAGCTGCTGCAACTACAGTCGAACCTCTCGAAATGACACATGTAAATTGAATAAAATAATTCAAAAATCGCGTTTTAATTTTAGCCTAAAAAAGGAGCAAAAAATCTAGTGGAATCTTGCAGTGCTTACATAATGCTTCAAAGGTATATGATATGTATATTGTTCTGAGCCTCTCAATCAGCTCTGGATACTGAAGAAGCTAACAGAGGCAACTGTCCATGATGTAGTGTGATCATCAGGTGAAGAGGAAGCACTGGCAGAGATAGAGGATACTGAAGACACTTTGGAATCCTAGCCCATCTGTAGCATCAGCAGAGCTTGACAAGGGCCCATAGAGTGCTACAGGAGTGGTGGAAGAGCAGCTTAAGACTCTCAAGTCAGCTCAGGATACCCTGGCAGACCATGGTCTTCTGACCCAAAAAGTTTCAGATGCTTTCTCAGCCTGTTGCTCTTGACTCACTGTATCACAATCAATTCTATAGTCACACATTCAGTTTAAAAGCTCTCACACTTCCATAGGTACTCTGAGTGATGAGCTACAAGAATTCTACTGCTTGAGGACGTCAAAATAATTTACGAAAATTTTAAAATAAATAATGTGTCATTTCGAGAGGTTTGACTGTACGAAAATCTCCACTTCGCGTCATTATTGTGATTGCCGTCGTTTTCGGTGGCGCTGCAAGTATACGTCGATGTAACAAGGCCAAGCAATCGGATTCGGAACACGGATAGAATCTGTGCGCACTTCTACCGCTCGGCGAAATCAAGCAACACTTGCATGATGAGCGCTCGGGACCTTGCAAGTTAAGCGCTGGCCCCTGGCTCTTGGCAGGTCTTGACTCAGGACCACACTACCGTCAAGCTCGCAACTCGTGCTCCATCTTCAGCTCTCTATACCCTTTCCTCAAGATAAGTCAAGATGGTTCTCGGCCTCGGAAAGAAAAAGAAGCAAGCCAAGGCAGAACTGCAAGCCGCAGCGGGATCTTCAACAACCGCACTACCCGACGTGCAGAGACGAGGTTCATCTCGGCCAACCAATCGCGAAGACGAGGACGGCACCGCGACTCCGTCAGGACCCTTCAAATATGGCGACAGCATCTCCAAGTCGATCGTTGACCTAGCTGGTCTTCCCGTCAACGTATTCGGTCTATCGGAATTGACCCCTGCTCCATCTCGCGCTAGCGCACCGCCACCTCCACCCGTCTGTGTGGTCATCCATATGCACGGTCGTGGCGGAACAGCGGACAAGGAAGAAAAGATTGCGCGTCAGCTCTACAACCGTATTGCCCGTGACAAGGCTGACTACCAAGCACAGCAGAATGACGGCAGGGTGCCCACCTCGTCAATACAGAGAGACCACCTCGTCGTCACTTTTGACGCACGCAACCACGGTCACCGCACCACCAACCCGGAAGGTCAGAAAGCCTGGAAGCAGGGAAACACGCAGCACGCCATGGACCTCTATGGTATGATCGTAGGAGGCGCTCGCGATGCTTCATTCATTGTCGACTTGCTCTCCTCCTATCTCTTCCCGCATGACGAGCGGACTGTAGCAGAATGGGTCATTGTCGGAAAGTCGCTCGGTGGTCATTCGACATGGCACGTCCTTGCTAACGATCCACGCATCAAGATCGGTGTCCCGTTCATCGGGATGCCCGATTACTCTCGATTGCTGGCTTCCCGCACGCGAACCTCGTTTGTTGCCAATGCAGCGCCCTACGTTCCATCAAGTCTCAAGGCACTCGTAGAGAAGATTGATCCAGCACAGACGGCGTACGACAGCTTTGACGCAAGGAGAAACCCATTCTGGGGCAAGAAGATCTGCGTGCTCAGTGGTGCAAATGACAAGCTGGTGTTGTGGGACTGGAACGAGGACTTCCTCAAGGCGTTGGTCGTGGGAGAGGCGTCAGGCCCAAGGGGTGAGACGGAAGGGTTGAAGATTCATCGCAGACCAGGTGTGGGTCATGAGGTGACGGAAGAGATGGTGGAGGAAGCGGGAGAGTGGATCTGGCGATGGGGTATTGTCGCGCCTGCTTAGCCAAGTTCGCTCCCTGGATTTCCATTTCATCATTTTGCAATGACTAGATACCTTGACATCCATCAGCGCCTACAGAGGACGGTAACAAGAATGTCTGTTGGACTGTGTGAGAGCATTGTTTGCGCTTCTACAAGATAATTTCAATATTGATAGTGTTGTGTCGAGGTGTTGACAGCTGGCATACCGGCCGATAAGCTTGCTCACAAGCGGAAGAGAACAGCCGTCCAATCGCAAAGGTGTTGTTTAGAAATCCAATTTTCGAGAAACAGCACGCGATCTGCACACCTGCACAGTCTCTCTCCGCTCTCACATTCAACTCCGGCTAACGGCTTTGCGCGCTCAGCCGGTCGATCCCCACACACACCCATCCTCGCACCAACGCTTCTCAGCCGCAGTCTCACTTTGGATCGTGACCACCATCTACCATAATACCATCTCATCCGCTTCGCATCGCTTTCGGACTCATCCTTCTTTGCATCCTCGCACCACACTTTCGGCCACTTCAACAAAACCGGAAACTCTTCATAATGGGCAAGCAGGTCGACCTTAACGAGCTCAAGAACCACAAGTCCGGTATGTATCACCCTTGCTGCCTTGGATTCAATGCAGCGATCTCGCCGATTCATGCTGACAGCTTTTTCGCTCTCTCTTCTTCTGAACGGATTCTCGTTGAACGCTTTGGCTGATACAGAGGACTCGGCTTGGGTTGCTGTGGAGGGCAAAGTCTACGACGTTACAGGCTTCCTTGACGACGTAAGTTTCACTCCCCCTTCATCTTCTCTTTCACGCGTCCTTTCAACGTAGAATCTGCAAGAATCGCAAACTGACGTCCTATTTTCCCTTCGGTTTGGACTCGACCGTGCAGCACCCAGGCGGAAAGAAGATCCTCCTCAAGAACTGCGGCAAGGACGCCACCGAGGCTTTCTGGACCTACCACGGCGAGAAGATCCTCGAGAAGGTCGCAGCCGAGTACGAGATCGGCGAGTTCAAGGACTCTGCTAAGCTCTAAGTGCAAGCCTTTCCCTGAAGCTCGTTCGTCGATAGCAATATACGAACATTAAAAACATTATACCCAATTCGTGTCTGTACAGCCTGTGTGTGCGGCTTTTGCGTAAGTATTGTTGAGAGACTGGCGGATGATGAAATGCTGTCTGAGCGTCACAGTGCTTCCGGATGAGTCTGTTCATGGATCCGATGGTGAATACGAAGCAACAAGATGCGTTGTTCTGACAGCTTCCAAGGCCCCGTCTTTTCCGAACTGCAATGCTGGCCCACATCGATGTACATCGCAGACTTGACGTAGAGGCTTGAGTGGGTACAGATGTGTAGCTAGTGCAAGCATTGGGTAGATGGTTATTTGCTTTTTCGCTGCAGAGAAAGCCGTATACAGTATACTGTAGGACACACTGTCTGACCCCGCAAAAGGTGTTCCCATCTGTATGCATGCAAGCAGAGCGTCACCGGCCAAGTGCAAAATGATTTTCAAGGGTCCAGCAGCAACTTTTTTGCTTCCACTCAGAAGTTTGCACTCTTTTTTGTTTTCTCATTCACGACTTCGCTCACTTTCTCATCCTCGCACATGCACATGCACTTGCACTTGCACTTGCGACTCACCACCATGTCGATATGACCAACGATAGCACGACGGGTGGTAACCCGGCTTCAGACATGCCTGCAATTCGGGAAGACTGGTCCCACAGTGACTACATCAAGCGCGAATCACGGCACATCTTCAACAAGCTCCATTCCATCTCGGCTGACTCTTCATTCGTCCGTCGCATCCACACCCTCCATCCTTCATTGCTCCTAATCGCCAACTTACGATGTGGAGCATGGTACACTGACCCGAGCATAACTTCCGCCGTATCCTACTTTAAGTCTACGGACGGACACACGCATCAATGGAGTTTCAGTCTGAAACGGTCTAATCTCCATCTTATCCCATCAATCGTAAAAGCTGGTGGAGCGGTGGTGGTCGACTCGACGAGGAGAGGGAAGAGTATGCCTGATGCGCTGAGTAAGACTATTCCGACTTGGTGCGCCGTGTTGAATGAGGCTTCGAGGAGGAAGTATGGAACACCAGCAAAGGAAGGCGGAGGATTGGAGACGCCGAGATGGATGATTCCGCCTACGGAGCATGATCAGATTGAGGCTAGGATAGATGAATTTGTGCAGGCATTGCTAGACTCGGATCTGGAGGTGCCGAGGCTGGAGAAGGCACTGAAGCCGGTGTTTGTTATTCCGCAGTCCGACCTTGAGGCTGTTTCCGCTTCTGTTAAGTGGGCGGACCAGCAAGGATCGATACCGATAGTTCTGGTCTCTGCGTCGAGATTTGTCGATGACTCGGCCAATCTAGGCACAAATGCAGATGAGGGGATGCATGCGACTGACACGAGCGAGGAAAAGGAGTATGTGTACGTTCAGGGCGCAGGAGACGACCATGAAAACTGGGCACGTGGGTTGACACCGGACGTCTTCTGGAAGCACAAAGACGAACTGCTCGCATGTGATAAAGCTCAGCTTGAAGCAACAGTGGACCGCATTGTTGCAAAGGAGGAGGCAGCATCAGGCGGCAGCAATGGACATTGGTTCACCCCACGCGCTTCACGAGACGGTCTCGACCAAGTTGGTACCGATGCAGTTCCGGGCAGGTCAGAAGATATCGAGGTTGCTAATACTGGAGTGTTCATCGGCCCACGCTCGCCGGAGCACACATTCACAGACGAAGAGCGTAAACGATTTGGCCTTATCCTGCACTTCACCAGCCTCGCCAAACAATCTGCTGAGACAGAGTCTACGGGTCTATCCGACAAGCTCTCTTTCCTCAACCTCTCGACCTCTCCCCCGTCCGGCGGAGGAATTTGCCCCCTCCACCAGTCGTCAAGCAAGAAGGACCTGCTCGCCATCCGAACGGCCTTTCCTCCTGCTATCGACCTCGCGCATGCGGCCCTTGTTGCTAACTCGAAAGTGCTGGTCTGCTGCCAGACTGGCAAAGATCTCTCCGGCAGCCTCGTCGTTGCAATCCTCACCTCGTGCTTCACTAACCAACGCAAACTCCTCCAAACCACCGAAGAACGTCAGAAACATTTGGAGGAAGTGAGCAAAGACACAACAAAGCGCAGACTGCAGTGGCTCGTAAGCGCGAACCCACGCTCATCGCCCAGTCGAGCATACCTTCTTCGAGTCAACGAGCTTCTTCTCAGTCATCGATATCGACCAGACCAAAAAGCATAGCATGTATATTAGAGCAAACGTCATACGAAGCATTGACCTCAACAAGGGTCTAGAACCCTCCACTAAGCTGACCGCCAAAGTCATCCCTCACACTCTGACTGCTTCCGCTCGGCGAACTTGGCGCAGAAGAAGACGACTCTGAATCAGTTTCTGCGGCTCTTGTTTCACCCAGAACCATTCTTGCCCGTTTGCGTTTGCTTTTGGCGTGTGCGATGTCTGGTTCTGCATCAGCTTCTGCTAATGCTGGCTGGTCTAGGTCTCGTTCAGCGTCTAGGCGACGCGCTCTGTTTTTGATCTCGCGCGCGTTGCCACCTGCTGCTGCTGTGACGTCGATCTGCGTTGCTTTTGACAGCAGCAGCTCCTGTTCGACGCCTCGGGACTGGGCAGATGTTGGTCGGACCGCGCGTTTCGACGGAGAGCTAAGAGTATGTGTGGGACGAGAGCGAGCGCAGGACTTAGCGAGGATGTCTTCTTCGACATAAAGCATGAGGTTTATGACGCCAGAGTCGAGAGTTTTGATCGGTCGGATCTTGGGTGCTGGTTCGTCTGCGGAGGGCGATGAGGTGGAGCGATGGGTACGACCTAGGTTTTCGTTGTCTGCTGGTATCCAGTCGCCTGTTGCTGGCTGATTGCGGTCTTTGCCACTGGGAGAAGTGTCCTCGTCGACCATCTCTAGCACGACAGCGAAGGTTAACTCAGTACTTGAAGCTCCATCGGTTTCGTTCCCTTTCACACCTGGCATCGTTGGCATGTCGTACAGGATCCCATCCACCACCATGAGCTTTTGCATGAATCCTCGGAAGATCACCTCGAGTTCGTTGCTAGTGACATTGCTTGATATCGCCAGATCTCTATCTCGTGGATCTATAAATGTCGAGGGTAGGATATAGTCTAGGCTGAAGACGAAGCGTTCGTATGCATCTGCGGGGTTCGACTCTGAGCCGCCAGAAGATCCGCTGCCGGAAGCGCCATTGCTCGAGGCGACGACGACGTTGGGTCGGATGACAAGGATGACTTTGCTGACGGTGCTTTTCTCGATCTCGTTTCGGAGAGCAGTGAGAACGCGTGAGATGTATTCGTTAAGACCAGGGTGTCGAGACTGATAGCAGGGATGGTTGTATTTCTTTCGTCGAGCAAAGACGTCATACGGGTATACAGAGCGCATGCATAGGATCGTGTGGAAAGCAACTTCAAGGAAATCGATGATACCGGAAACGAGCTGGTTGTAGGTGAGAGATGAGTCTTCTAATCTATCGCGGGGTGGGATGACGCTGTGGTCGGGGTCCACCTGTCTTGCTTTGCCCTTATCCATCGTGTACCGATACCGAGCGACTGGCTCTCTTGGGTATCTCTATGTCCTTGTCATGTCGTCTATGGAAACTCGGCCCGATGACGGTGTGAATATGTCGTGAGGAGTTGTGAGTGTACAGTAGAAGCTGAGCTGCATTGACTCAACGTTCAGGGTCCAACAGAAAAGTTCGGAATTCGGACTGCTCCACATCGGAAGATTTGAGGAAAAGTTGTTCCTCTCGTTTCCGTATCATGTTCGAAGACTTCCGCACAACAAGCATCTAGACATCCTCAAGCGTCTCAAGACAGCAGGGACGAGAAGGAAATGTGGTGCACTCCATCATCAAAAGCAGCGCGGATGCTCGCTACCGGTTGCGCTTCGTCCAGCCGCTCAGTCCACCTACAAAAAGCATCGACGCCTCGGCTCCAAGGCATTCGAGCTGCTTCAACAGCATCAAAACAGAACTCGAACCGATCCGCAGTCTTGCAGAACAAGTTTGGCGTTCCAAGAGAAAGTCGCAGCGACAACAAGAAGGGAATGTGGAGCGCCAGGTTCGACGGGCAGTCTAAGCACACTAGCTCAGCTTCGCATTCCGAGCGAGCACACGAGAACAGGCCCAGTCATACATCGTTCAAAGGCAAGGAAAAGGAAACAGGCTCCACAAGGCTGGACAGCAGCAGTCGTGCATACGATCATGTCAAGTCCGCTGATCGGTTCTCAAAAGGACCTCGCAGCCACGATAGTAATCCACCAGTCCACATCTTGAAGCCCAACAGACCTCTGAAACGCCAATCAGCTCAAGCTGGCGAGCCGTCAGATGTAGCTGCTTCTGGCAGCCATGTGCAGCAGAAGAGCGAGAAAGGAGCAGCAGAGCCCGAGCCATCTTCAGTAGATCCACTTGCTTCGGTACAGGATCAACTTCGAGCCTTCTTCGCAAGAAGAGTTGGAAGCAAGACAACGTCAGAGCCAGGGTCAGCACCTGCCAGTGCAAACAACGACTCACCTGCGGGGTCCGGACCAGACTTCGATTTTGTTGCTTATGTTGACTCGAAAGCGAATGAACAAAAAGCAACACCTTCTTTCAGCGCTGAATCGTACTCTTTGCCATCCGAGACTCCCTCTCAGACGGAGCGCAAGTTCTCACGACCCACGCTCGCAGACCTCAGGAAAGCCGACTCGGACCAATTTTCAGGCCTGTATCAATCCAAGACAGCTTGGAACCCAGACAAAGAGTATGCCCTTATGCCAGATGGGCCCGAGCGAGAGTCACGCCTCAAAATCGCGCTTGCATCAGGTCCAAGACAGTATGTCGTTGTCATTCTTGATGGCGACAACTTGCTCTTTGATCCTCGTCACATCAATAAGGGCTACGAGGGCGGCAAATTTGTAGCCAACGAACTGCGTGAACGCATCGCCAAAAAGCACCAATTGATTCCACAGAAGCTCGACCTACGCATCCGCATCTTCAACTCGTTCCTCGCTCTGGCCACCGTTCTGGTATTAGCACGCGTCACCCGCAGGGAGTTGTTCTTCGATTTCTTCCAAGGAATCGTCGACAGCAATATGCACAATTATGTCGTCAATGTGGGAAGGGCAAACCAGGCAGCTGATCTGCGTGTTAAGGCGGCATTGGCAGACGCTGTGCGTGACCCAGGCTGTTTCCGAGCTTATCTTGGCGGTCTGGATGATTTCGGTTACAAGGAGGACCTCAATGCGATACATGAATTGGGACTGCTAGAAAGCAAGGTCAACTTGATCCAGGTCCCTGGATATGCGGTTGCCTCGAACAAGTATCGCGAGTATGCGCATCGGGCGCTTGATCTCGACTATCTCTTCAAGAATTACAAGAAGATCATCGAGGAGAGTAAGAAATATGTGAGTAGCTAGAGCCTCGTCCTATCCCTCTGCCGTGGGAAAGCGCGGACGCTAAGGTTCTCAGCGAGATGCTGAGAATCTTGCGCTTGACGACCTATATTCTCGGCTGTTGTTCTGTTGCACTGACCACGGTTGTTCTGACTGACTTTCCTCCCGATCCTTGGCATGCTCTGGTCTCGACTCTGCTTGCTTTGTGCTCGTGTGCCTACATGGTCGCGTGCTCGCGTGGTTTACCTTATCATTGTCGCTATGCAGGAGGAAGAGGCCATGGGTGCGGCCGACGCCATCTCCCAGAACATGGCATCCAGGGCATGCGTGTTTCACCATCTCACCGATTCCGGTTGTTCGCGCGGCGACATGTGCGAATTCTCGCACGACCCTATGCCGATGCAGCGAAAAGAACGCCTCCGCTACAGAATGAAGCAGCGAAAGTGCCCTACAGTTGCAAGAGGCGAGCTTTGTCCTTTTGGCGACGACTGTCTTTTTGGGTAAGTTGTAAACTTGGAGCTGGCTCCTGTGGCCGGCGGCTTCAACTCGAACTGCTACCGTAAATGGGAGCCCGAGCGCACATGGCGAGCAACGCACATGCTCGGACGAAGAGGCTGATCTTGCCAAGTGTTGAGCTCAATTGAATCTCGGCCACTTCCCCGCACTCCCCACTTGACCGACAGGCTGCCTGTGCAGCTCAAGTGTTGCAGAAGATCGTTGGGTCAACATTCGTATCCACAGCGCTGACCAGCTGACCCCGATCTTTCTCTGCTTTGGCGTTCTTTCTTCCGACAGACATTGAACTCATCTCTGCAACAAGACATAACGTTACACTCGATCGATTCGGAGTTCTCCGAACAGGCTACAGAACAAGCTGCCCATATGCCGAAGCTGTGCTTGCGGCTGTGTCTGCCGAATGCTCAGCATGTGCCAAGATGGAGTCGACATCAACTTGGAGGTGGCGATAAGGACATCGGGCGGTATCGGAGCGAGCTCCGAAGCAGAAGTGATAGACGCTTTCCGCAGTAGTAGGAGACAGCGCTCGGATATTCCAGTTTTCCTCGCCAAGAACTCGACCAAGCGTCGCATCTAGCAGAAAGCGAGAGCGGACTTTGGAACATTTAACCTTCGGTATCTCCTTGGTACAGAGGACACCAACCTATGCTCTCTCACATTATCGCAAAGAGAGCTTGGTTTCGCGAAAAGGTGCCGAGCAAGTCCCTGACTGGCAGAATGAGTTCAGCTATGCCACGTGCGGCAAAAAACACAGGTCTTGGCATTGATGCGCTCCTTCACGACGATTTATACATAATATCAAGGGAAATACGTGTCCACTTTGGTGCCTTACGCGACCGTTCCTAAACGTCAAACGCCGGTCATTCCTCAGCGCGTTCTCCGCAAAGAGTCTCTCATCGTGAAAGAGAACATTTATTGCTGACCATCCACTGTCATCAACTCTTCCCAGAGGAGTATTGAAACGCCGTCGGAGTGATCCAAGAGCCCAACTCCGCGAGCGAAGGAGCGTCTCGGTCGGCTTCGGATGACGATGCTTTCCATCAGTCTCATTCTGACGCAATCCTACAAGTTCGATCCTGCAGAAACAAGGCTAAACTACACTGAACTATTTGCCGCACGTGTTTGCCGATAGAAGCAGGAGACCCAAACATTGAGCCTTGGCAAAATCAACGCAAACGAAACTTATTCTTCGATTGAATGAGGAACGCGGTGAAAAAAGGCACTTGAACAGTCATAAAGGCTATTTCGGCATCATCGTCTCCACATGCCAAGACCGTCGTCGGCTTTGCGTCGAGCTACGACACACATTTGAGGCTCTGGAAGAGAGCAAGACTTGAATGGTCTTGGCGTCACCTCTTGGCAGACTGTACACAGCTACATCAAAGCATCAGAACAGTGTCTTCTATCATATGATTGCCATTGTGGTTTGCCATGGTAACGAATTCGAACCATCTCGACAGTCTTGACCTTCATGCCATTGTCAGCCACGATTGGACCCCCGCGTACTTATATAGCCGCAGTCGCTGTTCATGCTGCTTCACTGCTCTTCTGCCTCTTCCGCGGACCGTGATGACAAGCTCCCCGCAACACGGCAAAAAAAAAAAAGATAGCGATAACGTCAAGTAACGAACTCCATTCCTCGCCGCTACGTCCCTGTCTTCCGCTCCCGTCTCTCGTCCCTCTCTCTTCCCTCATCTAGTGAGAATTCGCCGTGATCCTGCAGTGTCCCTGATCCAAAGTCTTGGCTACAGTCCCTCCTATGCCTCCCAAATGATGACGCACAATGTCACTGTTTCGGCTTCTACCGTACCAACTCCGCAGGCTCAAAGACGTCGTCTTTCCGGACCCTGACTTTTCTACCTTCCTTTGTTCTCCCGCGCTTCGCCTGGATTGAGCCATACTCCGCAGTTGCTGACTTGCTATGATTGATGAGCTGCCTTTGCGCACGCAAACAATCTCTGCAGACCGTTGTCGATGAAGCCGCCAGCCGCAGTCTTGGCATTTTCCTGCAGCCATGTCTTCCAGGTCACAGACAAGCGAGCTCGTGGCCAAATCTCGTCTCGCCTCTGCTGCAGAGCCTTGCTTGATCACACAATAGCAGAAAGAGTGATGATCAACAAGTTTTACCTCTTGCTCGCGATCAAGTCGTCTCGGAACTTCGCAGCCTTGTGCCGACTAGCCAAAGAACACTGAAGAATCGCCTTGGTCTTTGATATCTATCCTTTGATGCCTTCGGTCTTGGCTAACGCCTCCCGTTTACTCCCTGGCCTTCCAAAGGGTCCCTTGCCTTTGAGCTCTGAGATTGTCGACGCAGCCATCCTCAAGGGAAAGATATATAACCTCGAGCCTCCGGCGGCTTCTTCATTCTTCTTCTTTCCTCACCGCTTCATCGTCTAGCAAGACGAGCAAACCATACTCCAAGCTCCCAACCCTTCCTTTCCCATACTCTCCCTTCCGTACTTCACACATCATCAGGAAGGAACCCCCTACTTTCTCCCCACTAACCCTCTGCTCATACACAGAGGCACGTCCTATCAAACTGATTCCATCTACTTGCTCATAGGCATTGCTGGTCGACCTACCTGTCTGCGATAGGCGACTCGGCTTTATTAACTCACCAACGCACATCAACAACCTCTGGATAGTCACAGTCACTTCCAGTCGCCCAAAATGGTCAACAAGAAGGACGAAAAGTTCCCACGAAGCGACACAGTCCAGGGTCCCGACATCGACATCGAAGATGCGCTCGGGGCAGCATGGCAGCACCACTACACCAGTGTGCTCCGCGCCCTGGGGGTTGAGGACCCCGAGCATGGTCTTAACAAGAAAGATATTGAATCACGACGTCAAAAGTACGGTTCCAACCAGCTCGAAGGCGGCGATGAAATCAGTATCTGGAAGATCATGCTTCATCAAGTCGCAAACGCCATGACTTTGGTGAGTTTAGACTCTTTGTGCGAGCCTTGCGTCCTACTATCGTCTGGCAGCAGTACTAACATTCCCTCTCCTCTTTCCATTTTCTCTATTTGCTTTC
Source organism: Ustilago loliicola (assembly GCA_022963135.1). NCBI lineage: Eukaryota > Fungi > Basidiomycota > Ustilaginomycetes > Ustilaginales > Ustilaginaceae > Ustilago > Ustilago loliicola. The sequence continues at coordinate 727,930 of JALCUU010000013.1, read as the reverse complement.
CCGAATGGTAGGTCTTGATCCTTGCCATGGGTGTTTCCCTTGGTATCGGCTCCTGGATCGAAGGTGGTGTACTTGCCGGTGTTGTCGCCATCAACATCATCGTCGGTTTCTTCCAGGAGCTCTCGGCTGAAAAGACCATGAACGCACTCCGTAACCTTGCATCCCCAACCGCTCGTGTCATCCGAAACGGTGACGGCGAGACCATCTCGGCCAACGAAGTCGTTCCGGGCGACATTATCGAGCTCACCACTGGTGACACCGTCCCGGCCGACTGCCGTCTTATCGACACAATGAACTTCGAGGCTGACGAGGCTCTCCTTACTGGCGAATCGCTTCCCGTTGCCAAGGACCACACCCAAGTCTACTCTGCCGGCGATGACGTCGGTGTAGGTGATCGCCTCAACATGGCTTTTACCTCTTCCACCGTCTCCAAGGGTCGCGCCACCGGTGTCGTCGTCGGAACCGGTATGAACACCGAGATCGGCAAGATCGCCGACGCTCTTCGAGGTGCTGCCAAGGCTCAAAAGATCCGAGATGTCAAGCGCAACGCCTACGGCAAGGCTGGTCCTCACAGATATGTGCAGGCCGGTGCTCTCACCGTCTGGGACAAAGTGAACAACTTCCTTGGCACCAACAAGGGCACCCCGCTTCAGCGACGACTTTCGCAGCTCGCAGTCGGCCTCTTCTTCGTCGCCGTCCTCTTCGCTATCATCGTTTTCCTTTCCAACAACTGGACGGACAATGAGGTCATCATCTACGCTGTTGCCACCGGTGTTTCCATGATTCCTGCTTCCCTGACCGCCGTTCTTACCATCACCATGGCCATGGGCTCGAAAGCCATGGTCAAGAAGAACGTCATTGTGCGAAAGCTCGACTCGCTCGAAGCCCTCGGATCCATCAACGACATTTGCTCCGACAAGACCGGCACCCTCACTCAAGGCAAGATGGTCGTCCGCAAAGCTTGGGTTCCTGCCTCCGGCACCTACAGTGTCTCGGAGACCAACGAGCCCTTCAACCCCACGCTCGGAGAGGTCTCTGTTAATGGTATAGAGCCTTGTGATGCCAAGGCTGGCAGCGACTCGAACGACGGCGAAGTCGTCGCCCGTTCAGGCAAGTCCGACAAGGTGAACGGCAACGACCGCTTCGAGGACTTTATGAACGTCGCCTCGCTTTGTAACCTTGCCACTGTGTTCAAGGACAAGGAGACTCACGCCTGGACCGCCCACGGTGACCCCACCGAATGCGCTATCCAGACTTTCGTCACTCGTTTCGCTTGGGGTCGCCTCAAGCTTACCAAGGGTAGCGACGCCGATAAGGAAGTCACCGTGAAGGACCGCACCGCTTCCAAGTGGTCGCAGATCGCCGAATACCCCTTTGACAGCTCCGTCAAGCGCATGGCCGTAACTTACGTCAACAACCAGACCCACGAAAGCTTTGCCATGATGAAGGGCGCCGTCGAGCGTGTTCTCGAGTCGTGCACCTCGGCTCAGACCGACGAGGGCAAGGTCGACTTCAACGAGGACTTTGAGAAGCGCGTTCTCGAGAACATGGAGGCTCTCGCCAGCCAAGGTCTTCGTGTCCTCGCTCTCGCCCACCGCAAGCTTTCCGAGGCTGAGAAGGACCTCGCCGAAGAACTCGAGCGCTCCGACGTTGAAGCCAACATGACTTTCCTTGGTCTCGTTGGTCTCTACGACCCTCCCCGTCCCGAGACCGCCGGTGCCGTGCGAAAGTGCAAGGAAGCTGGTATCACTGTCCGTATACTTACCGGTGACCACCCTGGTACTGCCAAGGCTATCGCTCTCGATGTCGGCATCGTTCCCCGCAACACTACCAAGTACTCCAAGGCTGAGCTCGGCAGCATGGTCATGACCGCCGCCCAGTTCGACAAGCTCTCCGAGGCTGAGATCGATGCTCTTCCCCAGCTGCCTTTGGTCATTGCACGATGTGCTCCTCAGACCAAAGTTCGGATGATCGAGGCTCTTCACCGCCGAGGCAAGTTCTGCGCCATGACAGGTGACGGTGTCAACGACTCTCCCTCGCTCAAGATGTCCGATGTCGGTATTGCCATGGGCATGAACGGATCCGACGTTGCCAAGGACGCTTCCGACATTGTGCTGACGGACGATAACTTTGCATCCATCGGTAATGCCATCGAGGAGGGACGACGAATGGCCGACAACATCTCCAAGTTCGTCTGCCACTTGTTGGCCCAAAACGTGGCACAGGCATCGGTTCTTCTTATCGGTTTGGCCTTCAAGGACGAAACCGGTCTCTCGGTCTTCCCCCTTTCGCCCGTTGAGATCCTTTACATTATCATGGTCACTTCAGGTCTTCCCGCTATGGGTCTGGGCATGGAAAAGACATCGCTCGATGCCATGAAGAGGAAGCCTCGCTCGAACAAGTGGGGTGTCTTCACACCTGAGATGCTCATCGATCTTACCGTCTACGGTTTCTGGATGGCTGCGCTCTGCTTGACCACCTTCGCCCTCGTCGAGTTTGGTTGGGGCAGCGGCGACCTCGGAAACAACTGCAACTCCGAACGCAGCGATGCTTGCGACCTTGTCTTCCGTGCTCGTGCTTCAACGTTCTCTGTCATGACTTGGTTCTCATTGCTCCTCGCCTGGGAAGTGGTCGATACTCGTCGCAGCTTCTTCTCCATGCACAACGATGGACGCTGGTACAACCAGTGGTTCAAGGACACCTACGGCAAAAACAAGTTCCTCTTCTTCTGTGTCGTCATCGGCTTCTTCAGTGTCTTCCCCATTCTTTACATTCCCGGCCTCAAAGACATCGTCTTCTTGCACACCGGCATCAGCTGGGAGTGGGGTATCGTCTTTGTCTGCAGTCTTCTCTTCGTTGGCGGCATTGAGACTTGGAAGTGGATGAAACGGATCTACTACCGTCGCAAGACTGTCGACACCTCCAAGCTCATTGACGAAGAGCAAGCCGATGTCGAAGGTGATGCCACACGGGCTGACCAGGTCGACAGCGAAAAGAAGGCCACCGAGCTCCACAGCAAGAAGATGGCTCCCACAGCAACTGCTTCTTCCGAGGCTACTATGGCTTAAGGAGCTTCTTCTGGCCTAGCTTGCCTTCGCCTTCTCTTCCTTTAGCATATCATACACATTCATGCAGCATCTCATACATCTTTTAGCATATCAACTCTTGTTCTCGTTATCTAGACAGTCTCAATGTTTTATTAGCACTTCTCGTCGTCGCAATCATCACGGTCATGCTTAGCCGGCCTTGAAACCAACACAACCTTGTTCGTCACGATGTGAAGAAAGCTCTTGGAGGGACTTGGATTGACAGTCATTTCTAAAGACATGACGGATTGAGACTACTGTTCCCTGATCAATCGACCTCGCGGTTCTGCTCCTCGACCATCGACGCGAAGTGCCCATTTTTGAGTTGCAACAGCTGAGAGGGACTGCCGAATTCGAGCACCTCCCCGTTGCCCAGAACCAGAATCTTGTCATAGTCCATGATGGTCGACAGTCTGTGCGCGATTGTGATTGTCGTGGGCCTGCCGGCAACAGCCACAAAGCCTTCATCATCAGCATGGAAGGCCATCAGGGGCTTCTTTGAGTCGGTACGTGAGGGCTGTCCACGTCCTTCCTGCATCTCGCCCGAGACAGCAGCAGCCAACGCCAGCTGGATCTGAGCATCCGTCTCTCCGTCTAGATTCGACGTAGCTTCGTCCATCACCAGCAAGCCTCTTATTTTGAGCAGCGCGCGGGCTACATTCAAGAGCTGTTTCTGTCCCATGGACAACGACTGAAGGTCGATGATCTCATCCAAGCCGTCCGACAGCTGAGAGATGGTGTTGTACATGGAAGTTTGCCTGAGGACCTTCCAGTAGGCTTCGTCGTCCGTGTACTCGCCTTCAGGGTCCAGGTTTTCGCGCACCGATAGCGAAAGTAGCATCATCGGCTCTTGAGGAATGTACGAGATGTTCTTACGCACCGATGTGCCGGTCAAAGTCGCGGTATCGATGCCATCGATGAAGATGCGTCCTGACGCAGGCTCCAGGATGCGCAGTAGTGACAGGAGCATAGTGGACTTGCCACTTCCGCTGCGACCGCAGACTCCCAGACGCTCACCTGGCCTGAGCGAGAAGCTGACTTTGGACAGAGACATGGGACCTTCCTTGCCACCGTAGCCCACTGTGACGTCCTCGAAACGAACGGATACAGCAGGCACAGCGCTCTTGAGTCGTCTAGCATCCGGCGCTGCGCTCGGCATTTCGAGCAATTTGCTACTGTCGTCCTTGGGATCCTTGGCAATCGTAATCACCTGTTCGATCCGTTCCAGAGCGACCAAGCCAATCTCCAACTCTGTCCATGACTCCATCAGTCCGTTCAAATCGCCTGAGATGCTGACCGCTTGTACCAAGGCAACACCCAGCAGTCCGACATTCGACTTGTGTCGCAGGCTCACCGCGATCAGGACCAGCGCGGTATTCAAGATCGTTGCGAGCAAATTGAGCGAGGTCATCAGCCAGACACGCACTGTCCACAAAGAATAGTACGGTCGCTGTGACGTGTCCAATAATGAGGACGTGGCGTTCGAGAAGAACGATTGCATCTGCAGTGCTCGAATCGTCAACAGGCCTTGCAGATCCGCCGTGTCCTTGCAGATCCGCCGTGTCCTTGAACTGCGAGTGTAGCGGACTCTTGGTGGCCATCTCGAGCCGGCGCAGCTGTCTTGATGATGGGCTGTAGAGCTTGTAAATACCGTAATAGAGGATGGCCATAGCAGCGACCACGCCGAGCAGATAAGGAGCAGGAACCACCATCAGTACCAACGAGAAGCCCACCTCGATCACGAAGAAGTAGACGTTAACGATGTAGGCACAGATTTGATAGTCAAGTGCATAGATATCTTGCGTGAACCTGTTGATCATGCGACCAGGGTTCATGTTGAGGAAGTGGTCGGCACCTGATTGAAGGAGGCCCAGAACCTCGTCGCGATGCAGCTTGATCGAAGCGCGAGATGAAAAGTAGTATAGGTAAATCACCAGCGAGCCGGCATACATGGCGAAGCGACCAAAGACCAGCAAGGCCAAGATACCAATGCGCAGTCCGATCGAGCCACGCAACGTCGCTTCTGTGACTTTCTTGGCCCAAGCCTGAAGCCAAAGAAGCTGAGCTTGTGCGAATCCGGTCTGAACCGCGAGTATGAGGGGGTAGAGCAGGGATGACCACCATCCAGCTGCGGCAAAGTAACGTTTCAAAGTTGAGAGCTTGACTCGACCGGTGCTGACCTCCTCTTGCTCCTCTTCCATCTCTAGCGTCTTGCGCTCTTTAGCTGCAGCTGCACGGATCTCCGCTGCTGCCGACGTTCCACCTCCTGAGCCCTCTTCGCTCTCTTCCTCGATCGACTTGCGTCGAATGGTGTCGATATTCTCGGCAAGCTTTGAGACCGTATCGGCTTCTCCAGCAAGCATCTTCGCAGCACCTCCCGTGCTCATCTGGACAATCTGGTCAGCTAGCTGCATCTGCTGCACGGAGTTGGTCGCCATGACCACCGTCTTGCCGCGCAGGAACCCAGTCTGTCGGGAGAAAAGGGCTCGATTGATGCCAGCGGCAGTGGAAGCGTCTACAGCAGAGAGCACGTCATCAAGCACGTAGGTGGGAGCATCCGCATAGACAGCACGACACAGCGCAACTCTCTGCTTCTGACCACCACTGAGATGCTTGGCGAGCGTACCGTCGCCCTTGGGAAGCTGCTGCACGTCGACAGCGAGGCCGCAAGCAGACAATGCACGCTGGTATCGATCTTCGTCAAAAAGTCTGTAGAAGACGACGTTCTCCTTGATGCTTCGCTTTCCCTGCGTCCAGGGCTCTTGACTGACGTAGGCTATAGGTGCAGCTCGTACTGGCAGCATCACCTCGCCTGTCAGCATGGTGAGCTCGCCAAGAAGTGAGCACAACAGAGACGTCTTGCCTGTACCAACCTCGCCCACAACAACAGTAATCTTGTTGAGAGGGACCACCAAATTCAGATCTTGCAGCACTGGTACTCCTTGATCCTTCGATGCGATTTTCTCAGCTGAGCAAGTGCTCTCGTTGACGTCGGCACCCGTCGTTTGCTTCGCTGTAGATGCTGCATCGTGTGAGGATCGAGGAACGCCCTGCTTCCAAGCCATCGAGACGCCCTCAAACACAGCGGCCGTCGACGTAGCAAGAGGCACCTTCTCAGATGGAGGAGACCAGGCTGCATTCTGCTCTCCAGCAACCTGCTCTGGAAGGAGCAAGAATGTCTGTAGCCGTTTGAGCGATGTCACAGCCGAAACGACACTGGCATACCTGCGACCAACGATAAAGAGGGGCCTCTCGATGATGCGGACAATCGTAATGGTTGTGAAGACGGCCGAGGTCGTGAAGGGGAAGGCACCCGGGGTTTGGTGGAACGCAGCAACAAGCGCAAACGTTGTTATGGTGGCCATCAGAAGGATGTCGCCAGCAACGGTGCCAAGCACCGAAATAAAGACGAGATCACGGACATACTTGATCAAGGCATGGACTTCACGTCGACGAATGGTGACAACCTTGTCGATAAGGAAGCCCTCGAGAGCCGACTGCTTGACTGCCTTGATGGCGTTGATGGCAGCTGAGATGAGACTGGTACGCTCATCGGTCAGCTTACTCCACTGTTCTTGATGAGCCTTGGCATCCTTCGTCATCAAAGGGATGGTTGCGAAGAGTGCTGCAAGCGTGGCGATGGTGGCAATGAATGCGATACCGACTTGGGCGTACATGAGATACAGGGCAACAGCAATCACTACGACAGCACTCCACAGTTCGTGGAACGGATCGAGACCTCCTACGATGCGCTCGATGTCTACCGATTGCATCACGGTCGGTGAAGGTGTCTCGGAGTCTTGCAGAGCGTCGACTGACAGTACAAGGGTTTTGTCGTACACCACCTGGACCAGAGCGCCTCGGAGCTTGCATGTGGTCTTGTAGATCGAAAGCATAAAGTGTCCGCGAGCTAGAGCGAAAAGCAGGAAGACAAGCAGGAAGGCGCCAACGATACCGTATCCGTGAGAGGCCGGCTTAGGTTGCTCGGAAGGATCTGAGTAGGACACGATGAAGTCGAGCGTCTCTTGAACAAGCAAAGGCTGCAGCAAAGTCAAGATCGTGATTAAGGCCTTGGATGGGAGAGGAGTGAAGAGCACACCCGCAAAGGCCCGCAAGGAGGCATGGACGAGCTTTGGCTGAGCATTGCGATCCTTGGGTAGAAAGGAGAGGGGCTTTGGACCATTGCCTAGGCCATTAGCTTGACACGTGCGGACCGAGTCGAGGTCCGACAGCGCAAGAGCCTCGGCGTCGTGCGAAGCCTTGATATCAGCAGGGAATGCCAGATCGAGCTGCAGAGCATCTGCATCGGCAGTCGAGTGACGACGCGTTCCGGCAGAGGCATGCCATTCGCGATAGATCCTAGCTTCAAGTGTGCGGGATGCGTACGAGCTGGCGAGCGGCTCGATGTCGTCCAGCTCAATCGGCTTCTTGGTCCCCTTCCACAAGAAAGGAAGCAGGTACAGGAAGAAGACTTTGGAGACGAAAGACGCGCGCTCTTCGGCGGTGCTACGTGGTTCATACGGCTTGGTGGAGGTGGTGAGGAAGAGGAGCCAGCGTGTGCCAAAGTCAGCTGCGAAGACGGGTAGGAAAGCCGATAGTCGTGCTGCAGGGATCATGTAGAAGGTGCGAAGCTGCACAGCAGCGGAGAGCGAGCTGAAGAGCAGGAATGTGTTGATGAGTGTTGCAATTGGTGTGGATACTGTGGGACGGTGTAAGGCCACCACGCAAACAATGATGAGAGCTGAGAGGGCCTCGAGAGCAAGCGAGGGCAACACAAGGGTAGCCAAGCCAGTTGAGCTGGCGATGCCAGGCAATCGGTGAGCAGCGAGTCCGAGGAGCACAAGCACGAGGACGAGGTGGAATAGTGCGAGGAGTACGATTCCTCCATCGCGATGCTGAACGCAGACCGGTCTTTCCGTGGCAAGCTGGATGTATCGGCGACGTTTGAGCAAGGTGTGTACAAAGATACCGAGAGCAAGGAGCTCAAAGATAGCATTTGGCAGCAAAGATAGGATGCTATTCTCGAAGCGAAGGGTGAAGTCGAAGGCCCTGCATGTTGAGACAGGGCCAAAGTGGCCGTCGTCGGCACAGAACGCCAACGTGGTGACAACCAGTGTCGGCTTAAATTTTGAAATGGGGGGAAGGGTGGTTTATATAGTAGAAGACCGACTCGTTGGAGCCATATATGTGTGTTGCTTCGTGGCAAGCAAGTAGAAGACGTCAGATGGTCCGGGCCTGTTTCATCGCCGAGTCTTGTGGAGTGTGGTGAAGAGCGAAGAGGGAGAGACAGTGATAGCAGACCGCTTCTTGAATCAGACAGCTACGACGACAGAAGACTGTAGGCTGCGCCATGGTCTGTGTTGCACAAGCGCTTGGCTGAGTTGCAATGCCAACCCCGCAGTGCTGCTACTGCTGCTGTGGAACCTTGATGCAGGCACTACCGTACTTGCAGGTGCTTCGAATTTTGAGAACTTAGCCGAGCGGCCGGATTCCGCGATTCTATTCTGGAGTCACTCTCTCATGCTGCGCCGGCGTTCATCGTTGTGACACCATCCATGCGACTGGGATATACGACACTCGGCTCACAGCTGCTTTGACAGGTCGCCAGCTTGTCATTGTACTGCGCCCGTTGCTGTAAGCTGTCCATCATCGACGCTGAATGCCATGCTCAGCTACCTCGCTGACCTTTCGTCGCCGAGTTCATCGGATGGCCCGCCTTATTTGTACCACAATTTCAGTCGCCAATTTTTCAAGTGTTTCCCTGCTCTTGATTTTTCTCTCTCTTTCCTCTCCGACTCATACTGGGATGCCATTTCGCTACACGGTTCTGATATCATCTTGGTCACGACTGCCGGCCCCTTGCAATTGGTGGCTCTGCTTCATTGCCCAAATGTTGCACTCCAAGACATCGTTTGCGGCACCTTCGAGCTGGATCAAATCGTGGTAGACCATCGCCTTGTTTTGCTCGAGCTTGGGTCAGGATTAGAAATCCAGACCAGGCTCGCACCCTTTGGGCCGTCTTCAGTGACGAGGCTTCGAGACGACCAGTGGCAGCACCAAAGTTAAGTGAGTAAAGTTCGGACAAGTCTGATTGTAGTTCCTCATTCTCTGTCTGTGCGAAAGTGTTCACTCCGACTAGGAGCAATGCAGCCGCAATTCAAGACGACAGATGCGCAGTCTTGCGAAAGTCGACCACAATCGCTGGAACCGTTCAAGCAAGAGTCAGCTCGGTGCTTTTGTGGTGCAAGCTGGCAATATCAGCATTCATGACATTTTGGCCATCCTTCACGTTGTTCTGCGCGTACTTGGAGGCTGTGAGAAGCTATCCGTTTCGAGTGTCGATGTGGTAGGTACCAGAAATGCTGTCTCTCGTCTGCTCAGACCACCACCTTTTAGTCACCGCGATTCTACTGTAGGGCGAGGCGGCAGCTCGTGGCGACCTTTCGAAAGCTAAATCGCAGGGCAGCAGCTCCGAAAAGCATTCCAGAGGTTCCTCGACACGGCGTTCATGGACGGAAATGTCGTCGAGAGAGCACGAAACTATCGCTATCATGGTGCCAAACGTCAAGGAAGCGCTGTGATGGTGTACACGTCATAATATCTGGCTCAGCATGCGGGGCTGCCATGATCCTTCTCAGCTGTAATTAAGCCTTTCGACGGAAACGCTCACTATTAGAAGAGACAATCGAGTGCGTCTCGCAATCCTCAGGAACAACCTACAAATATTCAGCGAGGTAGGATGGAATGAGAAGGCCGAGCGATTTCATGAGCATGAATAAAGTTCAAGTTTGCATCTTCTCCTATCCGTCTTGCTCATCGAATGCGATGGGTTTGAACTGAATCGAGCGATTTGCTTCGACCTGTCGCTGTCAACATGCAGACAGGATCAGATGCTTGATGGGGCAACGAAACGAAACAAAGGAGGCGGGAAAGGGCGGCGGGGTAAAGTCAAAATGAAATGACACACCCTGCTGCTGGGCGGGGATGTCTGTCCAAAGTGAAGTGTGTTTTGTCGATCCGTTGACTTGGTCAAGTTAGCGTGAAAAGGAGCGTGACGGGTAAAGTGCTCTGCTTGCGTGGGGCATGCAGAGAAGATTCGTTGAATGATGTGCTACCGTACAGTAACTATGCTGATCTTGCTGCTCGCTGCTGGTCGCCGCGTGTTTGCGCAGGCAAATGGCATCGTGAGTGTCGGCTGTGGAAATGCCTCGAAAAGGGAGCAATAGAAATGCAAAGTCCGCTCTGCAACCCTGCATTGCCCTCCTCTCTTCAGTTGATCTTCCGATCCGTATCCACCCTGTTGCAGTCGCCCTTCTCTTCGACAGACAGGCAATGTAGTGCTGCTTACCGATGATTTGCAACCTACAGGATCTACCAAGGCGAGTGCCAAGCTCCCCCGCTTGTCTGCTCGATCGTGATAAAGAAGGGGAGCGAGCCCCTTTGTACAGTAACTCTGCGCACGAATGCCCGTCTGCACATAACTTACTGCATCGATATACTTTGGCCGACATGCAATTCTCCCTTCTTGTCCGTAAATCGGTTGCCACCCATCTCGTCAGAAGAGATCTCTGTCACTGGCCAAGCGAACGTCTGTGCGTGATATCCAACCAGCTGCGATCGTGACTCAAACAGCCGCCCATCCGCTGTTCACCGTCTGGAGACGAGACCCTACAGACCGTCACATCCCCAATTCAGCTTCTTGTCTTCCTAGCTATCTATGATCAGAGATACCATATATGAACCGTTTTCATCATCTTTCTGCCTTGATCACCACCGTATTATCTCGAGGCGCCCATTCAGCTACGTTCGGAAGATTGGAGTGGACCAGTACACGTCTTGCAAGCTGCAGACGCACAGATCCCGTCTCATTCTTTGCTTCTACTGCAAGCCACTTGATCCTCCCATTGACACCCGGCACGTCCTCTCCAAGCCACACAAACAGGACCAACACCATTGCTCAAGCTCAAGCCCAGCTCCGCCTCTCAAAACAGTCGACAAAGAAGCGGTCCAAACACACTTTTTTCCCCACACTGCGCACCAAATAGGGGAGCCACGAAGCAGCTACAATGAAAGCAGCTTTCCGATTGCGACGCAAAGCGTCATCCGTTCAGACCCGGCCAGAAGAGGCGAAGCCGGAGCCGCGCGTGCCCATTGCTGTCCCCCGTCTACCAGCGCTCTCTAGCAACACTGAAGGCGGCCTGAGTGTTGATGCTGACGAGGGCTTAAATCGGAGATTCTCAGGTCTCGGTCTGGATCATTTCATGATGGAAGGACGCTACGACGCTGTCGACGGGGAAGAGGACAAGGAAAACGGTAGCCCCAGGCGATCACTTCGGAGGAAAGAGGATCATGCCTCGTCAACAACCAGCGAGTCCCGTCCAAGCACCGCCGCCGGAACCAGCCATGGCAACACGAAGGGCATCAACAACAGCGGCGGCTTTTTTGACAGCAGTAGCATCCCCAGTCAAGTCGACGTGCCGAGCTCGCCTTGCCGAGCTCAAAAACAACAAAACACCAAACAAAATAATGCAATTTTCGATAATCCAAAAACATCGAAATCTTCGGATACAGGCTCGGCTACCAGAAATAATTCAAGTCCGATTCGCATCGCTCTCACACCCGACTCTCCGCTTTCTCGCCAAGACAACAACACTGTCGATCCGCCTTCGTGTGACACTTTCAACAAGGATCGACCTGAACCTTGCCTTGGATCTTCACCCTCCTCTCCCTCCATCACTTCTCCTGCTTCCACCACTGCGTCACCAACTACGCCATCATACCCTTTCCCATCTGCATCTTTAGCACTAGCTTCCGCAGCTAGAGATCATCCCAGCTTCCGACGTCTTGGATCGAATCACGGTTGGACTGCTGTCACGCAGGAAGACAGCAACAAAGGAGCAGCAAATCGCAGCAGCACGAACGAGTCAGCAAGTGAATCGCAAGCGCATCTGTCTCGCAACAGTCATGACAACGACTCTATCACGGCTGTGAGGAACGACGACATCAACGCAGAGCCTTCCCGTGCTTCTCCTCGACCTGCCAAAGCGCAGCTCCAACATCATACCATCACCACTGCCGTCGTCTCTCCCACCGGAATCCCTACCCCTCCCTCTGACTCGGACAAGGAGGCAGAGCCCACCAGCAACATGATGGACCGACACTATCCTACCCATCCTTCTTTCACCAAGACAAAGGTCCCCTCGGCTAATAAAGCGCCAGGCAAAGCTTCCGTCTCTACCATCTTGGAATCCGCCAAACGTGCCAATCCGGCAAAACCAATCTCTCCTATCTTGCCCAATCATGCCGGCCCTTTGCTTGGCAACACGCTCAAATCGAGCGCCTCCATTCACACCTCTGCATCGGCGCTCATCTTCCCCTCGTCTCCTGGTGAAAGTCCGCCTGTAGAGCCGAGCTTGTTCGCCTACTCTTCTTCATCGTCCGGCAAGACCCCCAAGAAGGTCAAGGATAGCAATGCGAGCGTGTACACAGCGCAGACAAAGAAGAGCACGCGCACGAAGAGCAATGAACGTGCCATCATCCGCAACGCTCGAGGCGAGATCGAATGGAAAGATCCTCCGCCCGTTCCCTCTGCAATTCCTTCAGCCTCTGCATCACTGCAACGACGCACGCCCTCGCCTTACGACAACGTAGAGCCGAGATCACGCAACCGCTCTGCAGGTGCGTCTGACGAACGAAGGCTACACAACAGTCGACCACACGCCGCTGATATACCCTACCGAGCCATCGGCAGCAGCTTCAGTCCGAACGATACTCTGTCTCCGCCACAGCGACCGCGCAACAGACGCAGATCAACCGACGATGCTGATGGCTTCCACACTGCTGATGAGGAAGACATCAAGGCTCGAGAATGGAAGCGTAAACGAGACCAGCAGATGGAGGCAGATCGTCTGGAAGTCTACCGCCGCCAACAAGTCCGCGAAGACGACCAGCGACGCGCAAGAAAGCGGGCCGAGCGCGACCGAACTCATGCTGAGGCAATGGAGCGAGAACGTCAATCAGAAGCACGTAAACAAGCTGATCGCGAAGCGCGACGTCTAGCACGCGAGAAAGCCGAGCAGGAAGAGGCAGAGCGTCGAAAGAGACAGCACGAAGAAGCACAACGTCGACGTATCGCCGCTGAGCGCGAGGCGGAAGAAGCACGTCGCCAAAAGGAAAAGGAAGCTGCTGAAAGAAGAGCCAAGAGGAAGCACCAGCAGGAAGAGAGACGCAAGCGCGAAGAGGAGGAAGCCATTCGTAAGGCGGAGCAAGATGCTAAGCGCAAGGAAGAAGAGCGTCTCGCTGCAATCGAGGCTGAGCGACTTGCCAAGGAAGCAGCTATCGAGGCCGAGAGGCTAGCAAAGGAGAACGCAATTCGTGCCGAGCGCGAAGCTGTCCTAGACAAAGAGAGGCAGTTGGCGGAGGCAAAACGTCAGGTTGAGGAGGAAGATCGTGCTGCTCGACGTGCTGGCCGTCGCGAAGACCGACGTGCTCAACGAGCGCTTGCAGCCGGCTTTCCGGCTGGTGAGATCGATCCCGAGGCCCAACAGTCTGAGGATGAAGACGATGATGATGACCTGTTCAAGGACGACGATGCCGCTTCTGATGCAGAGTCGGAAGTCTTTGTCGATGCGGGTACAGAAGATGATCTTGACGCAGACGCAGAGGCGAAGAGCGCTACTACTGGCTCCATGGCTCGATCTACCTCCAACCTCGATGCACCATCCAGCACCGACGGAAGCTCCGATATGCCAGCTACACCAGCAGACGAGAAGGCGATGTCGATGCTTGCGCCACGCTCGTCCACTTCGGACCTGGGGAGAAAGTCTTCGTCAAACGCTGGGCATGGACAGGTCAAATTTGCCGCAGGTACGAACGGTGAAGCGACCCCGACGACAGCAGGGGCTCCAGTGGAGAAGATCGCGCCGTATAAGTCGGTCCGCTTCCGAAACGCCGTTAGGATTGACGCTAGGCGCACTCCAGTCCCAACATCGGCGACGATTCCTCCATCGACTTCACTGCTCACAGCCACGTTCGCTGCCACCGAGGAGGAAGGTGACGAGGTCGATGATGACGACGAAGATCGACCAGCAGACGATGAGATCGTTCAACCAAATGGTCCATACCGCGAGGGCGGTATTACGTATGGCCGAGGTTGGTGTGCTCATGGTCTTGCTGATCCATCACTCGCCATTGATCATCGCCGCTATGTTCGCGTACCTCGAGTCAAGGCTCCCGCTGCAGACGAGTCCGAGAATGCCGCCGAGACAGCCTCCGTCGAGCAGACGCAAGAATTCGACGAGGTCATGTACTCCGATCTCGGCGAGCTCATCTGGTCCGCCACCACGCCCGATGTTATCGCTCGGCTCATCAGTCATCTCGACTACGCAGACGTCAAAGCTCTCCGTCAGACCTCTCAGTCCATCCGTTTCGCACTTGGCCAACTCGCAGGTCGCGAGATTGTCCTTGCCCGCTTCCTTGCTCCTATCGGCTATAACACATGGAAACCTGCCCGCCTCTCCATCGGTCCCAATGCCGAGGTTGTCGAAAAGGATCCCCTGCCACTAAGTTTCAGCGACTGCGAGGCATTCTTACTCAGCTTCGACTTGGTCTCAGAGTACAAGCTGGTCGGTGCAGAATACGCGAGAGCGCCGCATAAGATGGATCCACGATATCCCAGGTTAGTGCGCGCCACGGCCAGGGCGTGGAATCGAGTGTTGACTCGACTCAGGATGCAACCTGACTACCGAAGTGGTGGTGGCAGCCAAGATGGCATTACAACCCCGTGGAAGCCCGGTAGGGCTGGATTCTTCCGTGCCTGGGTACCCTCCACCGAGGCAGGAGGTTGGCTTAGCGACACTGAGCTAGCTCGATGCGAGCGAGAGCTGTTCATCGCTGGTGTCTGGCCACATCTGCAGAAGGGCGATGTTGTCTGGGACTGCGCTGTGGGAGACGAACGCAACGAAGGCAAGTACATCTTTGACGGTCGATACTTGCGCGATCTTTCTTTCATGTTTGATCGTGGAGGACACTTGCCCTCTTGGCTCAACGCGTTCTCGTTCGCTCCCAGCTACTATCACAACATCATCCGCAGCTCGGACGCTTCTCAGCCCGTCATCTACTTGGATGTCCTGCCGTGGCGCGATCAGATCGTCTCCACGATGCGTCTGGTTCAGGACCAAGTCGAGACCTTCTCACCCCAAGGTGCGCGGTATAGGATCTCGAAATGGCTCTACCGAGCAGTCATCAACGTTGTTCCGGGAGCTATCATCTCGGATGAAGGACTGGAGGTGGTTGATGCTGGTTGGCATGGCAAGATTGTCATTGAGACAGAGGGCACAGCTGAACACGCGAAGGAATTGATCTCAAGATGTGCTGGTCCAGCAGAATCAGCACAGACAAAGGCGAGGCTTTTGGCGAGTGTCATGGATGCCGATGGAAGACCAAGGGTGCCGAAGGCGCCTGCTCCGACAAAGGACGCACAAGGGAATAGGATCGAGACGACTACACCTTGGGCTATTGTGAGGGCGAGGAGTAGGCCAGGACTCATCTGGATCAGGCCTATGGATATGCGCGAGCGGGTCATCTTTTAGACCGGATAGGATCTTTTCTAGGACAATATGTACTTTTACAGTGTTCAATATACCAATTCGACAGACTCAACTCATGTAGACGCAGACCACGAACCACTTGGCAACACACCAGAAAGATCGAGAAGCGCCGTGATTGTAAATCTTGCAGATCAAGGCAGTTACATGTGTTGGTGACTTTTGTAAGACTTTAGAGCTTAGCAAACCGGCTAACATCGTCGTTGGCAACCTTGACTACCCTAGCATAACCCATGCCGAGACTCTTCTTACCAGTGTTCTTGACAAACTGCTCGAAGGCGATCCCCTGCTTGCCGTCCTTGTCACCGACCAACCAGACCTTGGTCTCCAACTCATCACCCGGCCTAACTGGCGAAGTGAACCTGACAGCGAAAGCCTCGAGCTCGTACCTTGTCTTGGCACCAGTCAGGTTGGCGGGCACGCCATCGTTCGCGTCAACAGCCTTGAGCACTGCACGGGCAGCGTAACCGTATGAGCAGAGACCGTGCAAGATAGTTCCACCAAGGCCGACTTTCTCGCCGAGACCGCCATCGATGTGAATAGGGTTGTAGTCACCGGACAAACGGTAGAGCATGGCTTGTTGAAGTGTGGTCTTTTCGGAAAGAGTGAAGTCGGGGTCTCGAGTGGGAGCTTTAGGAGTGGGAGGCTTGGTGATGATGGATTTGCTGAAGCCGGTACCCTGTCCACCGCCACGGTAGAAGCTTCTGCCGATCATTGTGGCGTGGTTGCGGCCTACAGGGCTGATGAGACGGACTTCAGTCTCCATGATGAGACCGTTGGGTCGGTCGTGAACGGCCGAGATGCGTTTCTCGAGCTTCCAGCCTTCGCCTGAGACAAGAGGGATGGGAGCGTGAATCTCGATACTCTGCTCACCGTGGACGACGGTGTTGAGGTCCAGAGAGGGGAAGCCGGGAACAGCGGCGCGGGATGAGACCATCTCAGAGAAAACGGTGGTGTCCTGGGAAGTGCCCTTCAAACCAAGGACGACAGGGTAAGTAGGGAAGGCTTGGAAGCCGGCCTCGCGCTCATAGGCGTAGTCGAGGTCCTTGGGTCCAACACCGATGCTGACGGCGTAGGTGAGGAGGTCGCGACGGTTCCAAGCGACAGGCTGGGTGCCGGCATCGTGACCGACGGTCTTGTTGAAGTCGACGTTAGAGTTGGAAGACATGATGTTTTTGGGGTCGCCTGGGATGTGGACGATGGGTTGCTGGGCTTTGGCTGATGTCGAGTAGAGACGAGGTGAAGACAGGAGAGCGACGGAGGTGGAAGGAGGTGTTGTTATGTGGTGTGCTCGAGGAGGAGACAAGGTGGCGGCAGTGTGAGCCGGAAAATGCGGGGGAGGCAGCCGGTTAAGGTTGTTGTTCTGTGTTGGCAAGCCTGAGAACCGGTCCGGATTCGACCGGCATCCGGCAGAAAATCGCGCGAGTTGTTGCTGCGAAGAAAGGGACGCGCTCAAGCCACTTTGGCCCATGCTTGCTACGCGCTGCACCCCGCACTTGCTTGTCGACAACAGCATCCTGTAGTTGTGTGTCGGCGTGTCACTTGGCGTTGAAGCGGCTTGTCAGGGTGTTGATCCTACAAAGCGGAATCAACTTATGATCTGGTTTGACGAGTCGCTGCCACCTGACGTCTTGCTAACTGCCGTCTTGAGGCTGCTTGGTTGCATGTGGTGTGATGAGAAGAAACGAGATGAGCAACACCTTGCACACACTTTCATGTGCCATCACGCTTTGGCCCGCAGCGACACCATGAGCCGCCCAAGAATTCCAGCAACGCACAATGCAACTCTTTGCACTAGACACCGATCTTCAACAAGCAGGTTCAGAGCGCTCCACAACGCCTTGCTGTTCCAAGGATGTCGCACCTGCATCTTGGCAACAATTGCTTAGCATGTCCGGTTCATGCTCATTTTGCCTCAGATTCGTTCTGTTAGACCGTCGCAAAGCGGGCCAACAGCTAAAATTAGAGGTGGAACACGCGTACGGTAAAAGGTGTCGAAGCCAAGCATTTCTGCAAGCCGAAAATGGGACGAAGAGGCTGTGATGACGGAAAGTCGCAGCATCGGCGTCCGTGCCCATTCAGGAACAGCTGACAACCTGAGCCATCCATCATCTCAATTCTTAGCACAGCCGCTCCGCTCTTCAGCTTCTTACCTACCATCACCACCTTCTTCGGCCATCTGCGTCTCGACATCTTCATCTCACTTAGCCACCGTTCCCACCGTAGTGAGGCGATTCATCAACGCAACCGCAGCCCAAGATGAAGGGCCTCGCTAAAGCCATGAAGCGGACGCCGCATCTCATGACGAGTAAAATCGGCATGGTGGCCAAATCTTCCGATCCCGCTTTCGACTCTCTCAACCAACGCTTCACCACGCTCGAAAGGCTGTCGGAAAAGCTTCTCAAAGACGCATCCACCTTCCGTGATGCTGTCAAAAACATGCTTCTCTCTGGCGCCAGCTTCGGTCATCATTTCGACATCCTCTTCCAGCCCATTGGCTCCGAGTATGATCTCGAGCGTCGACACCCCAATGCCCAGCACACTATGGCCAATCTTCCTGCATACGGCCAACTGATGGACGAGCTCAAGGAGACCTTGACCCCAGAGATCGAGTTGATCGAGTCTCGAGTCATTGCACCAAACAAAGATTTCCAGACTGTTATCAAAGCCATTCGCAAGAACATCACCAAACGAGACCACAAGCTCGTCGACTATGACAGGCACAACAACTCGTACTCCAAGCTCCGAGACAAGAAGGAGAAGTCGCTCAAGGATGAGCAGAACCTCTTCAAAGTCGAGCAGGAGTACGAGACTGCTGCTGCCGACTACGAGTACTACAACAATGCACTTAAGGAGGAGCTGCCGAGGTTCTTCGAGCTCGCCAGCAAGTTCATGACCCCACTCTTCCACAGCTTCTACTACATGCAGCTCAACGTCTTCTACCTGACGATGGAGAGATTGCAGAGTTTCGCGCAGGGCAAATACGACTTGACCAACAACTCCATTGCTGTTGTTGAGGACACGTACATGGCTCAGCTCACCGATGCTGCCGAGAGGTTGGAGAACTTGACCATCAGGAGAGGCGCTGTGCCCAGTGCCAAGATCTTGGCCCAGAACCGATCCTCTGGTGGAGGCTTGAGTCCATCCGGCTCGCGATTGAGTGGATTGGAAGCAGGTGCACCAAGTCGGTCAGGATCGATTCTCAGCTCGCACTTAACATCCGCGGCTGCGGTGCCACCGCCTTACTCTCCCACTACGGCTGCTGCAGGTGGTGCAGGTCTTGGCGCGGCAGGCAAGCGAGCTCCACCACCTCCACCGACCAAGCTCAAGCCAGGCATGGCTCCAGCAAGAACGTATGTCGTCGCGCTGTACGACTACACTGCGACGGCAGATGGCGATCTCTCTTTCAGGGCTGGTGACAGGATTGAGGTTACTGAACGAACCGCATCTACAGAGGACTGGTGGACAGGCGTAGTCAATGGTCAGAAGGGTGTCTTCCCCGGAAATTACGTACGGGATGAGTAAGTTCGTGTGCCTACAAGATGCGCATTCGAGCTCCTGCTCTTTGTTAATCTCAGCCTTCTATCGATCGAACTCATAGATTCCGCGTGCAAGCCGAAAAGTGTGGTCGGCTCCGAGTGAATGCGTTCTGAGAAAGGACTTGTTGATATTAGCGATGAACGATTGTGAGAGTCCTTGCTCGATCTGCACAGGAGCAATGCTGTAAATGATGTAATGAAAGTGTGAATGGAGCCAAAGTGGGTATATGTATGAATGCTGTATCTAGAAAGGCGAGGGCCTCTGCTCCCCTGCAGTCGACTTTCTGGCCTTCAACGAAGACGTGGATCTCGGAGTGCGGCTGGATGGGCTCCCAGTGTGGCCGCTAAAGTCTGTGACTCTTCTACTCGCCGCTGCTCTGAGCGAAGGACTCGCCGCTGCTCCTGCGCCAGCTGCAGCATGAGAAGAGCCAGTGCTTTCACCGAATACAAAGGGCGAACCTCGAGTCGATGCCTGATCTCGAGCGGGTGTTTGCCGGAAGTTGAAGTCAAACGCAGAGTGCGAGTGTCGCAAGCTAGGTGGCTGGGCAGGAGAGGCGAACGTGCGCTTGACAGGTTCGGGAAGAAGCGAGATTGTATCCGAAGCAAGCTGGTCTGGGTTTGAACTCGAGCGAGACACTCCATTGAATGATGAGAGCCCGGTGTCGAATGTCGATGCGGTCGCGAAGGGGCTGTCGAAGCGCTGCGAATCTCGGGACGACGAATGCGGAGCTGCGGAACGAGATGAACTCAATCCAATGCCGAAGCTTGGGGAGGGAGTATCGATCTCTCTGAGATCCGATTCTTGCAGCACGGGAGTGGAGTTGAGTGCGGCCTGGCCTTCAGCGATCAGTGCATTCATCTTGGCTTCGAAGCGTGAAAGCATCTCGTCGTCCTCGTCTTCGTCTTCATCTTCAACATCGTTGCCGGCTTCGCCTGCGTAAGAGTCGGCATCGTCCGCAGTTGTAATGCTTTGACTTGAGC
The DNA here is from genome assembly GCA_022963135.1 of Ustilago loliicola. Classification (NCBI taxonomy): domain Eukaryota; kingdom Fungi; phylum Basidiomycota; class Ustilaginomycetes; order Ustilaginales; family Ustilaginaceae; genus Ustilago; species Ustilago loliicola. Next base: position 707,719 of record JALCUU010000013.1, on the reverse strand, counting down.
CGGAGACAAGATTGAGTGAAGCAGCTGCAGCTGGACCAGGACTGCGGAAGGCATCAGGCAGAGCTGTTCTCGGCGTGCTTTGACGGTGCGTCTTAGAGCCCTGGAAAGTAGGTCGACGTCGATTACGCTGGGAAGAGACGAAAACTTTGCGGGTTCGGACCGAGTTTGATTGGGGCGTAGTCGGTTGTGGTTGATGAGCATGCGGCTTGGAAGGCGTACCATGGTCTTCGTAGTACGGCGGAGGGGGCTCTTCGAGTCCACCAGACGGCATTCTCGCATTTTTGTGGGTGCCACTGGCGCCTGCACACTTGTTCTGCGAGATAACATGACCCATGTCTGCCTCCGGCCCTGCATCCGGGTGATGTTTCTGCGTCTCAGCATCTGCTGAATGACCCCATGAAGACCATAGAGAGTAGGCAGTCAGCGCCGCCGCACCTGTGTATAGGGCCGCATTTAGGGCGGTATCTACGATCGTTCCTGCCAGGCCGCGGCGACGCTTTCGAGGCGGATCGTCGGCAGGTGGAGTGGATTCCTTGATCGCTTGCGATGTCTCTCGCAGCGAGGCTTGCGCAGATTGATTGCCACGAGAGAATATGGTGTTGCGTGCGGAGTAAGAAGATTCATCTGCATCAGCAGCAGTGCGGAAACTTGAAGGACTGACAGACATGGGCGTCTGTTGCTGTCTAAAGCTAGCAAATGAGCTCGCGCTGCGTGAGGAAGGCATGGACGCCATCGACGCCATGGAAGCGGTAGATGTGCTGGTCGGAAAGCCCATGCTCGACTGGAAGCTGAAGTCGGCGCGTGGAAGCTCATTTCCGGGCTGAGATGGGCCCGACGTAGAGGGGCCCACCTGCTCCCAAGGCAAAGAGCCTAGTCCACTGCGGCCAACTGTAGCCGTCCATTCTCGCTTCTTGCTTGAGGGTGTTGTGGATGGCGGTGGCATACTAGACGTGTTGAACTCGAAGCTATCTCCGCCATTGAATGATGACGAGCTGTTCTCGAAGGCTGAAGGCGGCGGGCGGTTGCGCGGATGAAGGGGTCCGCGCAGACGACGCCTCGAGGGCATTCCGTAGCCCGTGTTCATCTTGGAAGCGAAGGAGCAAGCTTGTATGGATTTCCTTCTGTCACCGTGTCATACAGCTGGTTGAGCGTCAGATGGTCTGTATGCTATCCATAGTCCTGCTCAGGGGTGTTGATGGGTGAAGGTGTTGAGCAAGAAGTCAAGGTGCTATTCTCTAAATGAAAAAGGCAGACCCTAGCTGCGCATTACAGTACAGTCGAACCTCTCGAAATGACACATGTAAATTGAATAAAATAATTCAAAAATCGCGTTTTAATTTTGGCCTAAAAAAGGAGCAAAAAATCTAGCATCATCTTGCAGTGCTTACATAATGCTTCAAAGGTATATGATATGCATATCATTCTGAGCCTCTCAATCAGTTCTGGATACTGAAGAAGCTGACAGAGGCAACTGTCTGTGATGTAGTGTGATCATCAGGTGAGGAGGAAGCACTGGCAGAGATAGAGGATACTGAAGACACTTTGGAATCCTAGCCCATCTGTAGCATCAGAAGAGCTTGACAAGGACCCATAGAGTGCTACAGGAGTGGTGGAAGAGCAGCTTAAGACTCTCAAGTCAGCTCAGGATACCCTGGCAGACCATGGTCTTCTGACCTAAAAAGTTTCAGATGCTTTCTCAGCTTGTAGCTCTCATCCTACTGTATCACAATCAATTCTGTAGTCACACATTTAGTTTAAAAGCTCTCACACTTCCATAGGTGCTCTAAGTGATGAGCTACAAGAGTTTTACTGCTTGAGGACATCAAAATAATTTACGAAAATTTTAAAATAAATAATGTGTCATTTCGAGAGGTTTGACTGTACATGAAATTTGGACCCGGCCGACTCCTGACGAGCTTCTGCTGCTCAACCGGCGCGTTGACATGCAAGGCGCGTAGAGTGACAGGTGTTGGTCTCTTCTGAATGTGAATTTCGAGCTCATGTTAGGCTTCCTTGCCTGGTGGCAGAGCTTCTTGTCTCAGGAGATCATCTGAGAGCCGACTTTGTAACACAAGACATGAAGCTGGCCTACAGAAGCTCTTGCATTGATCTAGCCCTACCGGATCCACGAACGAAAGCGACAGCGGAAATGGTGGAGAGAGGGGAGCATGTCGACGCGCCATATCAATTTGACTCTCTGCCGAATCAAGCTTGAAGTTGAAGCATGCCCTTCGCCGCTCAAGAGGCCTAAGACGCCGCTTGTGCAGCTACTCATGCCCGGATCACATACATTGTGTCAGCTGAGTGCGAAAGCTTCCGGACGATGCTGCCAAGCCCCCACGACTGAGACTTCGTCGATGATGAATCTCCATGATGGTCCAATAAGGTACCGGGCCATGAGGCGTAGGATGCGCACCGAGATCGCTGTCGCTAGGCTGGCCGCAAAGATGGTCTTTTTCCGAGTTGATGCCAATGTGTCCTGTGGACGAGAATGCTGTTACATGTGTGTCCTCGTATATAAGATTCTTCTTTCTGATCAACAACCCGACCTGGAAACGCCTGCGCACCATTTCGATATCGTCTCCTGAAACCGTCGCCTGGTGCACGGTCGAAGAACATATCGAGACAGACATGAGGCTGGATCACATTGCATCTGTACTAGCGCTGATAGGTGCCAGTCGTCTTGCTTCTGCCAGCCCTCTCAAGCCTATTGGCACCGTCAAGGAAGTCGGTAGCCGTGAGCTTTGGTCGCCTTTCAAGGACGTGGCGTTCGGACAATTCGGTCCAGCAGCGAAGCAGGCTGGGTCTGGAGCACCTGGAAGCGACAACATCACCGAGAACGCATCAGGTCTAGCACCTGCCTTGGCACCTGGTGTCGAGAACTCGCTCGGAGAAGGTTTTGACCCGCAGTTCTTGACCATCGAACGGGACGGAAAGCCCTTCTATCTTGTCACCGATGTCGACTTTGGCTTGAAAGCCTTCCTCCGAGCAAGCGATGACCTCAACGACATCTACAGAGACGAGGCTAAGATGTATAACATCTACGAATACTCCAACGTCTCATATCCGGAGGGTGTGGGAACAGAAGGAGCCGACATTGTTCGATACGGAGACAAGTATCTTTACACCGTCTCGGCGGTTGCGGACGACACGATGCGGGCCTTGATATCGGTCACAGATGACCCTTTGGGCGAATATACAGACCTAGGTCGTATCCTTGGTGAAGATGGAGCTCCGCTCAAAGGCTACGATCCGCATGTCATCATCCACCCGAACGGCAACTCTTATCTCACCTGGTCGAACCACAACTTTGTCCAGATTGTCCAACTACAGAATGGCGCACCAGCACGAGCGGTCGGATCGGTGGTCGACCTTGTCTCGTACGGCGTAAACACCGAATCTCCCAGTACCTGGATCTACGACAACAAGAATGGCTCCCGCACCCTGAATCTGATGTACGCGGAAGGCAACTTCTATCAGTCAAATTACAACACTCGACTGCTATACATCGATGTAGAACACGATCCGCTGGATGTGAGCCGATGGTATCAGCGAGCGCAGCCAATTTTAGCCTCAGATTCGAGTCAAGGTGTTTATGGACCAGGGAGTGGAAGTCTGTTCACGGGACCTGATGGAAAGACCTGGTGTACTTACGGTGCATTTGCGTCAAAGAATGGAGCGGCTGACGGAAAGAACGAGCGATATGTCAGGGTTCAAGTTGCCGAGGCGGACGATAGAGGTGTGTGGCTGCCGACGCAAGTCGACCCTGACCGATGTACAGCACCCTTACTAGATGTATTCCTCGTAGATGCAACTTTCTCAGTGCCAAGGTTGATAGGCGTAGCTCTAGAGTCCAAAAAAGTCACTACATACTCTCTACTGTGCACGCTGACATCGAGTGCGTCATTCTGAACTGTCCGGAATCCGAATTGATCTGCTGTTCCGCGTGGCTCTGTTCATGCAGCTTATCCAAGCTTTTCCGAATCTCCGGTGTTTGATGCTTCGACGTCGTTAGGTTGTGTAAGGCTGGCTTTCATTGTATGAATCACCTCGCTCATTGTCAAATGCTGTGTCGAAGCTGTCGACCGAAAGCATCGAATCGAATGGAATGAGAGCATGCGTGATCAAGATGCTGAACGGCTGATGATGCGGTGCTCGAATGATATCCGCGGAAGTGTGTTGAGACAAGTGACAAAGTCGAGAAATTTCCCGGAATCCACCTCCACCTTCGAGAGTCGTGGTGAGCCAAGAACCCAAAGTGACGTTGAATACAAGTTCGCTCGGCAAGTCGCAGTCATTTGCTTTGTGAGCATAACACACAAGGGTCATCGACAAGTACAAGCTCGTACACGACTCCAACACGGCACATCCAGCAAGCAGCGAGATCCTCAGCTAAGAGCTGAATCACCTTTTCCTCCTTCCGTCAGTTCATATATCCTGACCGCCCTCCCAGAACGAACTTCATCCATCCACTCACGTTCGAGTACGGTTGCGCTCTCTACCAACACCATCCATCTCCCACTGCCCACGTACGGCACCATCGAGGTCCGCTCCTCTTGATACAGCCCTCATCGGGTACCGCTTAGCCCAGAATGGTCGTTCACGTCTTGGACAACTTCTACCTCTCCATCACCTTCCTCATCTCCCTCGGCTGGCAGCTTCTTGGCTTCGCCATCGCATTCGGTCTTCAAATCGACACGATCACCGACTTTTGGTCTGCCGCCAACGCCATCTTCCTTGCCATCTTCACTCTCTGCTGTGGTGACCAGTACTACGCACGCAATGTCATCGCAAGCATCTTTGTCATCGCTTGGGGTGTTCGTCTCGGTGCATTCCAGCTCTTCCGTATGATCAAGATGGGCGGCGACTCGCGCTTCGACGAAATGCGTTCCAAGCCTCTCAACTTCCTCGGCTTCTGGACCTTCCAGCTCATCTGGGTTTGGACCATCACTATGCCTGTCACCGTGCTCAACTCGCCCAACTCGAGCGACCCTGCTCAAGGTGGAGGCAATGCCCGTTTCGGCAACGGAAAGGACGTCGTCGGTATCATCTTCTTTGCGGTCGGCTTCGTGTCAGAGGCGCTCGCAGATATTCAGAAGTACAGGTTCAAGTCGGTCACCAAGCCACCTAAGGGTGCGATCACCGACGCAGGTATCTGGAAGTACTCGCGACGACCCAATTACTTTGGCGAGATCATGCTCTGGTGGGGTGTCTGGCTTCTCGCCCTTGGCAACACTACCGCGGCATCGCGAAGAGGTCGTGATGCGCTTTATGGCTCCATCTTTTCGCCCATCATCACCATGGCTCTGCTCCTCTTCCTCTCAGGTATCCCGCTCGCCGAGAAGCCAACCCAACAGAAGTACTTTTTGATGTCCCACGGTCCTGACAAACACGCAGAAGGCCTGGAGCCATGGCACGAGCAGACCGAAATCGACCCATGGCACAGGATGAAGGCTTTCCGTGAGCGCACTTCACTCCTCGTTCCACTGCCAAACGGCTTCTACAGGAGGCTGCCCAGGTGGCTCAAGTCGACCGTCCTCTTCGACTTCCCCTTCTACAACTTTAACGAAGCTAAGGACGGCCACAAGGCCATCCGCGAGGCAGAGGACAAGAACAACGACAGTGCTTAACCGCTCGAACTCCCTTCTTCGTATTAGATGTTTCTCGTAGATACCCTGTATGTTGCAGTCTTACTAATACTCGCAACGCATGTTCTTACTTTACAAGTCCTTGAAAAGATTCTGCGTCCATTGCTTGAGAATGAGATTGAGAGAGACCTGTTGAGCAGGCTGCAGGTTACTCTAAATCAGCCCATCTAAGAGATGCGACGACGACCCAGTTGCCCCGGTCGCTGATGTCTCCCATCTCCTCTCCCACTTCCGGCTCCTGATTCACATCATCCGTCAAAGCTCTTATTGTAGATTGTGCATCGTAGTCGACCTTGCGCGGTATCTTGGCACCCGCCCAGGCGCGCTGCGAACCGTTGATATTTCGTTCCCAGATCCCGCTAAATCGCTCTTGTTCCCAATCTGGCACGATCCCTGCTCGCTTGCCTTGTTCCAATGATGCATCGTTCTCATCACCACGCTGTGCGAGTTGAACGAAGAAGCGTCGCACAGCCGGTCTGCCTGTGTGAAAGCCAGCAATCAGCACGCATCGAGCATTGCGATCGCGCTTGAGCATCTTTCGTATTGAGTGGATCAGGAGCGGATGTGCGGACGAGACCCATAGCACGTCTGCTGCTAGGACCAGGTCGTAGCCAGACCCTCCATTGTCGCTCGAAGATGTGGAAGAAGCGGCCAAGACTCTGGCTTCTTCCTCGTCATTGCCCCAACCAAGACCAATGACTTCTACCTTTCCGCGTGCTTGTGAGTAATGAGGGTCGGGCTGCCGCTCCTTCTTTGTGATTGGCAAAAGTGCAAGATCCAGGTTTTGCTCGAGATTGTCAATAACATGAGGGTCAGGATAGTCGGTGATTACTGCCTTTCCTGCTCCCATCGCGCACGCCACCAAGCCTGGTAGTCCTGTCCCAGCGCCGAGCTCGACTATAGTCTTGCCTCGGACATCGACAAAGTCATTCGCTCTTTGCTTGCCTCGTGCCACCTCTGAGCAGCTACTTTCCGCGTCGGTGCTCTGCTCTGCTATGAGATCTGCTAGGTAGAGACCGGCATCCCATTGGTGATGCGCAAAGAGCTTCGTGTTGATTCCGCTATTTTGTGCGATCCTGTATCGCAATGTGGTCTTTCGAGAAGGTGAAGATAGGTGCCGCGGTGGAAGGTCGCGGTGGACGTACTTGCAGGTGTCGCCTGGATCGCCGTGTGCCGGTTGATTGTGAGAGAAGAGGGTAAAGAGCGAGTCTTCGAACAGCGATGTCGGTGAATGAGGTCTCTCGCCGGCACCAGATGCAGATGAACTCGAAGACGACGTCGAAATGCCGTCGTCCAAGTCTTGGATGCTCATCATGTATAAGTCACTAGAGGTGGTCGGAATGAAGGTGAGTGTGTCTAAGTAGGACAGAAGAAGAAGCAGGAAACAAAACTTCAGCAACGTCTTGAATTTGCTCCACGGAGTTGCAAGACCCTTGTCCCAAATTAGACTCGTTGCACAAACGTTCCGCTTCTCCGCATCCTATCCTAAGCACCATTAGCATTTTACATCGCTGTTCAAGGGTGCTTCGCTGTTCGCTCCATCTCGAAGCCGCACTCGCGATGCCACTGCCCAACCTCCGTCGCATTTTCAGCTCCTCTCGAACCGACGATCAGGAGCGCGCCGTATCTCGACAAGCCTTCTTCCGCTTCTGCAGCTTCCTCACCTCCTGCGCCGTTATCGCCCTTCTCAGTAGCCCGAAACGTAGACGAGCCATCGGACTCTGACCAGCAGAACCGCAAGTATGGCTCCTCCACCTCCTCCGGTGCCACCGCGCCCACGCTCTGAGTCTGTTAAGAAGCCTGTTGTGCCGCCCAAGCCCCTCTCACCAACACGAGGGAAGCCAGCCATTCCGCAACGTCCATACCTCATTTCGAACGACAATCTCCCAAGTCCGACAAAGCCTGTCGTGCCACAGCGGCCGTCCTCCTACTCAAAGACCAAGTCAATCCTTCGCTTCACGAATCTACAACCGGGTGAAACCGTTTACACTCGTCTTCTCATTGTCGAAGGCACTCTCGGCCCTGGCAGTCCGAATGCAAGTCTCAGCGTCAGCAGCGATGCTAGGTCCGGCTTCAAAGTATGTACGTGGGAGATTAATCAGGGCTATTTCAAAGCGCTGGTGCCTTTGATACCTGGCAACAACGATCTCGTATTCACCTGGTCCGTCTCAGGATCAGACGATCGCGGCGCGGTGGATGTGAAAGTGGTGTATGATCGCCCAACGACAGCTCCACCTGTCCATCTTGCTATTGTCGCGGCTTCGGACTCGCCTGTGTGGCAGAATGATGGAAGAAAGCCCCCAAGCGTGCCACGTAAGCCAACAAATCAGACCGCAACAAACACCACGACGAAAGGAGACAAGATGTCGCGCTTTCTATCCAAGGCGATGGACAAGCTCGACCTAGCGCCTGCGTCTCATGGAGAGACACTTGACGAGAGCGAACGGGCGATCGTGGATGCGCCTGAAGGTCATAGGCGCGAAGTGCTAAGAGCAGGTGGGATAACCGAAGTCAAGCGTCGTGTGGCTCTACAAGCCTACCTCTGGCAAGCATTCCACGCAGAGCAAATGCGACGACATGGTATGGGTCGCCGAGCCTTTCAGCTGGACGATGCATATTCCGATCCGTCACCAGAATCCACGGCCCACGGCCAGCGCGCACTGGAGCTGCTGCCTCGCATCCACCTGCTGAGGTCACGCCGCACACTGAAAGAGTTCAGGGATCCTGACAACGCCCAACAACATCCCAATGCTCGCAACAGTGGAGCCCAGCATCAATTTGCTGCCGAGGCGCTTCAAGATCCTTCGGCCCCTCAGGAGCTTCGCTGGTCACCTGTCGCTGTGTTGACACTCGACACCATGTATGACCCAAAGATGAGGCTCATCCGCGCGCACGCTGCTCTAGGTGCCGGGGCGCCAGGAATACTCTCGCATGGTGTGATGGGAAGTCACTGGCTCTGGGCGGCTCCTTCCCTCGACGGTGTCACGGCCGCATTCCTTGATACCGAGCGAACTGACGAGTCCTGCTGCGTCAATGATCTTGGGGAGTGCGAAAGAGCTTGGCAGACCCTCAACATCGGTTCAGGTGCTTTCGCTCATGAACTTGGACATGCTTTGAACCAGCCGCACTGGCCCAGCGGGTTAATGTCTAGAGGGTATGTTGAGTTCGACAGGGCCTTCATGACTCGCGAACCTGGCTGTAAGAGGAATGGAGTAGCAGAAGGTCGATTCTTCGCACCAATCCACATGGGCAATGACGACAAGCACAATCATCTCCACCGAGCACAAGCAAGCAGAGCACGCTGGCATCCCTGCTTCTATGTACCCTCAGACCCGCCATTGCCGTATCTCACCTCGAACGATCCGGCCACTTGGGCTCAGTGGAACGAGAATGAGCCTTCCTGGACAAGCACGCCAGATGGTGCTCTGTTGAAGTGCGAATCAGGCATTGGTTCGCTGGAGATCGAAGTCGATGGTGAATACAAGACCCACATCGAATGGCTGAATCTCTCCTCGGAAAGCAGAGAGCCACTGATGCCACCAAGGGAGACATTGATAGATGCAGCCTACCTGAGCCAGTTGGTTGGATTCGATGTCAGCCATAACAGCTCGCCCCGCGTCAAGCTGAATGCTGTAGCCTGCAACATGCGCCAAGCAGAGCTAGACAACTTCAGGGAAAATGGCATCGCTCGACCTCTTAATATTGAAGGCTTTGTCTCTGGCAAACGACAGGTCTTCCAGACGATGCATCATGGCCGTATGGGCGACTCGGACACACAGTGGAAGCTCATGTTCCCGCACGAGAACGACAAGTATCCCGAAGCACGGCTTTTTGCAGTCGAAATCTACAGTGGGGCGTGCGTGGACGGTCTCGTCTTTGACTATGGCCCTGCTGGGGGCGAAGCTCAGTTCGGACCATGCGGTGGTGGCGAGTGTTTCAGATTTGAGCTGAGAAAAGGCGAAGGGATTCAGAAGATCAAGGTGAGAGCAGGATGGTGGCTGGACGCTTGCGAGGTAATACTCACGTCTGGCAGATCTAGTGGAATGAGAGGCAATACTTCGGGCGGCTCGTTGCGAGTGTTGGAGCCTGCTAGTCAGGATGGTCGCATCGTGGGATTGTACGGCACGAGTGGCGATTGGATGAATAGCATCGGAGCCTTTGTCAGTGCTCCAATGAGACCACGGTAGATGTCAAGACCATCACAGAACAAAACACACGACAAGCAGTCTGGTAACGACAGTGCTCAGTGAGACCACGGCCTGATACGAGCTCAGCTCGGTCTGATCGTCTGTAGAAGAACTTCGGCCAAGTCCGAGAAGGGTGGTGCCACGAAAACGCGGACGTCAGGTTGTGTTTGACACTCAGCTTCGGGACGGACGACACCATCGCATGAACAGATCGATCCAGAGATGAGCGAGAGGAGGAGACAATAGTTAGCATTGATTTGCAACAGCCTGATTCGGCAATGACCGAGGGGGAGAGAGAAGAGGAGTTAGGATTGCGGGGTAACAACCTGATAAGAGCCTCTTTATCACACGACAAGGCTTGTCTTATCTGTCAGTAAATCGGGTGTGGGCGATGGCGTTTCATCGAACGGGAAGGCGGACTTTGCTTGGCTTCTGCTCTTCGGCCGTCTGATGACTTTGGTCACAAGGCTGGTCGGGGAGTGAGAAGCAAGGGACCGATTGATAAACTCTCGGAGATGGCCGAGAGATGGTCTTTGCGCTCTTTGCTATTGGACCCCGCCTTTAAGCTGCGAGTGCAGGGGATCATCATCGCAGTGACAGCTGCCCGCAACCTTATCGTACATGGCAATGATCCCTACGCATGGCGGAGCTTAGGCCTATACTCTTCTTTGTGACAAGCTTTAGCACCTTCCTTTGAGCTTCGATGTCACGCATGGTGTCGGACAGGGTCGACGATTCCGAAGCTTGACACGTCCCGGCCGATACGTCTCAGCTATTTTGCATTTTGCTGCCATGTGTGACAGAAATTTTCATTCTCTTTTCCTTGTGACAGGCAACGGACTGGATCTTCCTGTCGAATGCCGCTTCTTGCCGTTTGCTCCCACACCAGCCGCTGACGGAACGGGAGATAGCATAGTTTTCCCACCTCTTCCGCCATTGGCTGCTCCTTCTGAATACTGTTCTCATGTTTGCTTCAGCGGCCGTTTTCACCGGACCCACCTGCTTTCTTCTTCGACTGTTCTGGATATTTGACAGGCCAAAGTTCTGGCTTGCTCTTGCCCACTCGGAACATGCATAAGATCTCACAGAAAGAGCATGGGTAGCGTTGTCGCAGCGACGGTCTTGAGGCAGATGAATGCTGCACGAGCTGTTCGCTTATCTCTGGATTTCTAGTCTAAGCGTTCGCGCAGGCGCATTGACTTTTTTTCGCCGCATTCAAACAGCGCTCGCCGTCTCACAAATCAAAAGAACACTCGCTTGTCAACAGCCGAGCATTGAAAGCGTGCAAAGCTGTGGACCACATGCAAGAGTCCTGAGGTGCACCAGTTTGCTGTAGCCGAAGTGTAAAAGAACCTTTTCCCTCGCGACCGTTTTCTTCCCATCACGCCCAGAGACAGTAGCGTCCCTCCTGTGCATCAATGTGTGCGTCCATACATCAGCGAAATGAGTCGATCGGGCAACAGTTGGGGAGAGTGAAGTGCGAAGCTCGAGCAGAAATTGGCGTTGTTATGGCAAGTCAACGAAACCCCAAAGCGACTGTCCAACAACGCTGCCAAGGGAGAAGAGAAAAAAAGTTTAATTTCCTGCAAACCGCTCGATCTTGTACCTACACTATGCTCGTGCGTGGCGACGTTGTCTTGAAGATTTCAACCAACGGCTGCCCAAGGCTCAATTCCGGAGCTGCTGCTGCTGCTCTCCTGCCGGTGAGAAAGCTTCCGAACTGCAGACCAAGCTCGATCCGATTCTCTTGGGCGAATCGTCCATGCAAGACCTCGCCTTAGCTTTGTTCGCGTCGCCCACCTTGTCTGCTTGGCCTTCATTATGCTGATGTCCGTGCCGGCAGAGATGTTGCGATGCGGAGAGATGAGTGCAAGCCAAACAGAGGAGTCGAATGTCGACTTTTGGTGTGCAACTATGAACGGAAGTTAGGACGAGCGTACAGGGTAGCAAACCGGTTGTGGCGGATCCCGTCGGCCTTTTCGTTTAATTTTTTCTCTGCCTCATGCTTTTTAGGGCCCGCCTGTCAACCACAGATACACATGAGAGCGTCGAGATGCCAACAACTCGGTTTCATCGCCGCTGGATTGGTGGTGGCGTGGGCAAACCCTCTCTTCATACTCGCCCTCGCCTATGAGGAGCGTATGATCAGAATGCTGACCCTCGCTCTGGAGCAGCTCGTGTGCTCCTCGGCTATCGATTCATTCTATCCTCTGCTCCTTCCCGAAGTTGAGCCTCAGGCTTGTGACCTTGTCAGTGAAAGGAGTGGTCGAACAAGGGTTTGGTTGCCTGATATCTTTGCCTGCAAATCGGATACACGAACAAATCCCCTGCCGGCCTCTCCTCTTGTGCTCCCCTTGCCACATTTGTACCCTCCGCACCTTCCCATATTATTAGGACCCCTTTCCTTCTCACCTGCTTCCTTCTCGCACCACCACCTCATCCGCCCAACCTCCTCCCGGCAGCCTTACATTGGCATCTCGAGTCTTCATTGACATCGAGTTTCGATACCACACCCTACCTCGACCCTAGACGCAGAACCTCTCGCCTGCTTCGCAGCGTCAGGATTGCAACGCCCCTGGATCTCTATACCAACCCTTATCAACCCAGGATCCACTCCAACACACACCAAAATGGGCGTTCCTGAACTCGTCAACAGCCTCAACCGGGCCGTGGCCACCTCGCCTGTCGGCTACTACTTCCGACTCGATGGCTCTGGTCACCCTCTCTCGCGACCTGGCTCGCGTTTCCTCACCGAGATCCGTGCCGGTCTCGTCACCTTCGCTGCCATGGCCTACATTCTTTCGGTTAACGCCAGCATTCTGTCCTCGTCTGGTGGCCCTTGCGAGTGTGCCAACACCCCTCAAGACCCCGTTTGCGCCAACGACGCTGCGTATCAGCAGTGCACTGCTGTGCTCAACCGCGACTATGTCTTCTCCACCGCCATTGCTGCTTGCGTCGGTACCTTGCTGATGGCCGTCTTCGCCAACATGCCCCTCGGTCTCGCTCCCGGTCTTGGTGTCAACGCCTACTTCGCCTTCACCATTGTCGGTACTGCCGGTACCGGTATCATTCCTTACAGTCAGGCTCTTTCGGCAGTTTGGCTCGAGGGCTGGATCTTCTTCCTTCTCTCGCTCTTCGGTATCCGACAATGGTTGGCACGTCTATTGCCCCACAGCATCAAGCTCAGCACCGGTGCCGGTATCGGTATCTTCCTTGCCTTCATCGGTCTTGGTCCCAACGGTCTCGGTGTTATCGGTGGCGATGCTTCTGACCTGATCGGTCTTGCTGGTTGCCCCGCTCAGTACCAGGACCCCAACACCGGTTTCTGTCTGAGCCACAAGCTTCAGTCCTCCACTCTCTGGCTCGGTGTCATGCTCGGCGGTATCTTCACCGCCCTCATGCTCCTCTACCGTGTTAAGGGTGCTTTCCTCATCGGTATCTTGCTCGTTTCGATCGTCTCATGGCCCCGCAACACCCCCGTCACCCTCTTCCCTCACACTCCTCAGGGCGACGACTCGTTCAATTACTTCAAGCAGGTGGCCAACTGGAACGGTCTCGGCTTGCTCGGTCCCAAGAACATTGACTGGAATGGCTACAGCAACGGCAAGGTTTGGTACGCTCTCATCTCATTCCTCTACATTGACTTGCTCGACACCACCGGTACCCTGTACGCCATGGCAAGCCATGCTGGTCTCATGGACGCCCGCACTGGTGACTTCGAAGGCTCTTCCGCCGCCTACCTTTCGGACGCTGTTGCCATTTCCATCGGCTCTCTTGTCGGTTGCTCGCCCAACACTGCCTTCGTCGAGTCTGCCTCCGGTATTGCTGAGGGTGGCCGAACTGGTATCACTGGTGTCGTTGTTGCCTTCATGTTCTTTCTCTCCCTCTTCTTCGCTCCCATCTTCGCCTCTTTCCCCTCGTGGGCTACCGGTTCGACCTTGGTCATTGTCGGCTCCATGATGGCTTCCAACACTGCCCAGGTCAACTGGTCGTACGTCGGCGACGCCGTTCCCGCTTTCGTCACCATTGTCGGTATCCCTCTCTTCTTCAACATCGCCTATGGTCTTCTCGCCGGTATCTGCTGCTACATTGCCCTCAATGCTATTCCTTGGGCCATCAGCAAGCTCACCCGTGGCCGCATTGTTCCTGACGGTTGGGACACCATGAAGGAGCCTTGGGGCGCCCGCATGGTCTCGGCCAACGACGACACCACCGGTATCTGGGCTATCTTGCCTCCTTGGATGAGGAAGTTGATGAACGGCAACTACAAGTTCTGGCAGATGACCGATGACGAGATCGAGTTCTACCTCGAGGGCAGGAGAGAAACTCAGCGTATGGCGCAGGAGAGGCAGGAGCAGCTGGAGAGCGAGCGCAACGCTATGTACGGTGCTGAGGACGATGTCGAGGCAAGAGCTTCGACAAGCTCGGCTGAGGGCCATGATGAGAAGCACTCGACTGGTAGCCCAGCTTTCTCGCCTGTTGAGGTGCCAAGCACGTTGCCTGTTGAGAACAACACTCAGGATCAGGTTCGTCATGTCACCGGTAGTGCCCGCTAAGTCGGCTCATCTCTTGACTTTTCTCAGACTCCACCTTGCTGTATTTCTTCTTTCACTTTCTTTTCTTTCCTTTCTCCTTGGGCCTTTACGATTGGCTATCCTTCGAATTCTATCGCTGTATACTTGCAGTCTCGTTCTCATTCGGCCAAACACTGATTGTTCTGTTTGTTCAACCCTCAATACCACATTCTTTCGTTACCGCCATATCCCAAATCGTGTGTGAGGTCTTGTGATTGCTCGTGGTATCTAGCAGACGGATCGTACAGGCCAGATTGGTGTGATATCTATGTCTCGACGCCCAATCTGGCCAAGACGGCATCAGCGTGTGCCAACGCCGACTGGGTCTCCTGCTGCACCCTCTCTTCTTCCTGCCTCCCCAACGCCTCCTCCTGATCAGCAGCCAAAGCCTTCTTGATCTCATCCAGCGCTGAACACCACCTCACATTCGCTGTATCGGTGATGTATCCACCTCCAGGTCCCGGAACCATCTTCTTGGGCTTCCTGACCGTGGCGGCCTTTTCCCCTGCCTCGTTTCCTTGCACTTCTTCAGACGCTGCTGCAGCGGATTGGAAAGCCTCCGCCAGACCCCACCTCTTCAAAGTACCTTCGCCGATCGTGTCCTGTTTTGAGGCCATCATTGCTGATTTAGTCTTCCTCAACGAGCCAGTCAGTGCATTGTTGGAAGAGGAAGCTTTGATGCTCTGTTTGACAGAGGTGCGACGAGAGGCTTTGCCTTTAGCAACGAAGGAGGCGAAGTCTCGCTGTTCTTCGACCGTACCGCAGTTGGAGCATGTGTGCGAGCGCGAGGCAGCATGACCAGCGAGCTCACGATCGACGTCGTCTGCACTTGTGTCGCCTGTGCCCTCTTCTTCTTCGAGATGCGAATGGCCTCCTTGCGCACGACGCTGTTGACGTTGAATGTGTAACTCTTCGAAGTCAAGTGCTGGAATGGCTTCAGGGACAGGTTTGCGTCTCGAAGAAGCGTTACTGGCGACACTCGGTGAATGTTTGAGCGACGACATGCCTGGGAAGAAGGTTCGTGGGAACCCATTGAAAGTGCCTTGCCTCCTCAAGGGCGACACGGAAAAGTTCTTAACGGAGCGCAGGCCGTTGTAGGTGTTTCCATTTGGCGAGGTGGGACGAGATGAAGTTCGTGGCGGCGTGTTCGGGCAGGCAAACGAGCGGAGGGAGGCGATCGACACGGGTCGCGACAGGTTCGTGACGTACTGGAAAGGGATCGTTCGTCCCGGACCAAAGGCGTCTTCTCCTTCCGGGACAGGAGCTGCATCCCAGAATCCGCGTGCGGTTGTGGACGCAGTAGGAAGCTTAGAGACTGTGTCTTCGCTGCCCTCTCCTCGCTGATTGCGGATTTCAGCCATATAAGCATCCTAGGTCGGCGAAGGAGGCTCTACTCGAGGTGTGCTGACCGACGGACCAGGCTGGAATCTGACTGACTCGCTCGTGGAGCCTCCGAGAGCAGCTGCCACCGCACGCATGCTGTCCGAATCCGGCAAGGATGCCGCCATGGTTCGCTTCTTCTGCGGTGTTTCTGTCCCGGAGTATGTGGTTGGTGGAACAGGGATCGCCACGCTGTCAAGCGCAAGGTAGTCATCTTCGCTGATGTCGGCGATCAAATGATGATGCTGCAGTACTTCTGTCTGGTGCCATCCTCGTGCCTTGCGAATCGATGCCATGTCACCGAGTGGTGACCCTCTCTCGTCCTTACCTACAAGGTCAGACGATGAGCTTGACGAGGCAGGGAGGTCGGAAAAGTCGGCAGAGCTGACGGGTGATGCGCGTGCGATGAGCTTTGCACTGGCGGTGCTGCCACTTCGCTTGAGACTGAGAGATCGTTTGATTCGGCCGGTCTTGCTGGCGACGCTCAAGCTGCGCATTGCTCCAGGAGTGTTCGGTCGCGAAGGTGGAGAAAGAGGACCGTCGTCCGGAAGGATGTCGCGCGCTTCTTCCGTCTCGTTCACTTCGTGATCTTGCTCATGCTCGGAAAGAGGAGCCTGCCCAAATTCCGTCGCATCGGATCCCGAGACAGCTTCTTGCGCGTAGAGCGGCTTGGCCTGAGCTTCCTGAGGCTGTGCAAGGGAGGTACGAGTGCTGTTGAGCTCAGCCAGCTTCAAGAGACCTTTCTCTTCAGTCAGTGGCGTCACGACCGCAGTAGACGTGGAGGAGTCCGATGTCTGGGGAGTGTGTTGAAAGACGTTGCGTGCTTGAAGACGGTGAATGGCTGCATTGTCGCCTCGAGCATTTCGTGGGAGAGAGTCGAGAGCGTTCTTGGATCGACAGCCGAAGAAGCCACCTTTCTTCTTCTTGGGTGGTGGTGTCGACATGCTTGCTGACGCAGAGGCCAGCTTCGAGGGCATCTTGGTCGAGTTGCCAACTGGAGGGATGGAACGGTATGAAGGCAACGAGGGCTGCAAGTATGAGGGTGGTGGATGGTGGGTGGGAAGAAGATGATGTCCGTGGATGGGAGGACTAAGGAACGTTAGACGTCAAGTGGAACACACTCAGGGGTCTCGCCAGCAATCGGGAGAATCAACAACAAGGCACAAGCACCAATTAAGCTCTAACTGACTGTGCTCCGCGCTGCCTTGCATCTAAGTCTCAAGAAGGGAAGGTGGATTCGCGAGCTCTGCTGGAGGCAAGAGGGGGCGGTTGATGAACTCCGATGGATCGAAGGTGGAACAGCGTCACGATAGCCCAAATAGGCAGGAGTAACTTAGCGGCAGGGACCAAGTGCTGCACATGCAAGCTTGCAGTGCATGCACAAGCGCTGTTCTCACCGATCTACGATGCAGCGTCGTTTCTCGCTCCCACCTCTGCTGGCTCCATACACCTTCAGCCCACCTATCGAGCTTCTTGACCCAGCCGTGTCCGAGGCTTCCCAGCATGGTTCGAGATCTTGTTCTTCCTCGAGAGCTGACTGAAAAGCATCACGATAAAGGTCGAACTGTCAGGTTTGGCCTGTCAATTCAAAACATCACTCAGGGGTCTTCGCATAAACCACTTAGATTTGACGCGTTTTGGACACTGGAATTGTGCCTGCGACAAGTGTTGGAGTTGATTCCAAGAAAAGCTTTTGAGTGGAGAATTTCATCACCAAGCAAGGCTCCCGATTTTTGTTGGATCGGCGATGAGCCTCATGATTCGGGAACGACGCATGGGCTTGACTTGTCTAACTCCGACCTTGCCGAAAGCTTACTTTTGTCCTTCCTTCCCAACTTCTTGCCAATACAGCTTTCTGAGCCTCCATACGATCTATCGATATGCCGGTCAATCTGATAAACGACAGCACAACAGTGCACTTGGAGCTTCCCAAGTCAAAAGCTTCGGCAGAGGTGCGCCTCTTCGGAGCCACTGTCACCTCTTGGAAAGCTGCTGGCGGTAGCGAGCGACTCTTCCTTTCCGGCAAAGCTGCGCTCGACGGCAGTGCCGCTATCCGTGGTGGCATTCCCATTGTGTTTCCAGTCTTCGGCTCGCCAAACGACCATGCTGATGCGCCCGAGATCGTCACCAAGCTGGGCAAGCACGGCTTTGCACGCGACCACGACTGGGCCCTCTCCACCCATGTGCCACGCGTCGATGAGGAGGACAAAGCCAGCGTCACTCTGGAGCTCCGCACCAATGACAAGGCCGAGGTCAAGGCCGTGTGGCCTTTCGAGACCGTACTGGAATACACTGTCACTCTACTCCCAAACGAGCTCAAGTGCGAGCTCAAAGTGCGGCATCTCAATGGTGAAGGAGAGATGCCCTTCCACGCCCTCCTCCACAACTACCTCCTCGTACCTGACTCCACCAAAGCTTCTGTACAGGGTCTCAATGGCATGTACTACATCGACAAAGTCAAAGGTGGCGAAGAAGCACAGCTCAACACGGACAACTTTACCTTTGACGCACAGCCCATCGACCGCGTCCACGTAGGCAAGCACAAGCACAGCCCTGTAGGAGAAGCACCAAGAGATGTCAAGCTCCTGTACAACGCAAGTCTTTTGCAGGACCTCCTAGGAAGAATGGGCAAGGGCGTTGAAGTGACAAGGTCTGCCGAGCTTAGGGATACGGTCCTGTGGAACTGCGCTGAGGAAGGCAACAAGGCTATTGGCGATCTGGAGGAAGGTGGATGGAAGAAGTATGTATGTGTTGAGCCGGGTGCGGTGCATGGGTTTGAGAAGTTGGAGAAGGGTCAGACTTGGACTGCTGTGCAGACTTTGACCGCCTGGTGAGACCATAACTGTACCATGCATATGATTTGCAACTTCATTGTCTGTATTGTACAACCTTTACCAGTCACAGAGTCGCTCTTCAAGTGTCTTGCGAGCAACAACATCCATTGTGAGCGACTGCCTTACTTCCGTCTGATATGGAGAACACCTTTCGCAAAGGATAGCTCTTCTACTGTGCGCAGCGGCTTTCTTCCTTGCAAGAGCTCGATGCACCCATTCTCGGTAGTGACGATGTTGGTCTGTTTAGGATCTGACTCGTGCGTAACTCCTAGAGCCATGCGTCTCGCTGCCCGCCGTATCCGCTCCCTCAGCCCGGGTGGACTGTCTAGTGCCTTCCACAATGGATGTATACGGTCATTGTTGTCTTTCGTGGGACCATTCATCTCCTTCGCCTCTGCATCTGAGTCGAAATTGCTGCCCGCTGTGCTTCCTTCTTGAGCTTGCCCAACTGCTATTGACGCATCTATCAACGAGGCCCGAATTTGGTCCTGAACATGCTCCAAGGTAGCTTCTTTCTTGCCAGCAACATCGAGCAACGTCGCTTCAACAAACATCTCGACATCGACGGTCACTTCTTGATCCTCCACTTTGACACCAGCAGTTCTTCCGAAAGTGGACAGATCACCGGAGCTTGAGAACCGGACAACTACTTTGCCAGGTCTGGTTGATCTACAGCGATCAGAGCAGTACTTGATGCCTGACCAGTCCTTTGCCCATTTTGCACGCGGCGTGATCACTCGTCCGCATGTCAGGCATGACTTTGGCGAAAGCTCTGACAGCGATACTTTGTCAGGATTGGTGGGGGTTTGCTCGTCAGAATGAGTGGACTGAGCTGCTTCCGCCGCTGCGATTGCTCTTGCTGATTTGCGCGCCATAGATGCTGATGTACCGAAGGGAACTGCTTGAAGCTTTGGGAGCTGGGGT
This sequence comes from Ustilago loliicola, assembly GCA_022963135.1. NCBI lineage: Eukaryota > Fungi > Basidiomycota > Ustilaginomycetes > Ustilaginales > Ustilaginaceae > Ustilago > Ustilago loliicola. Next base: position 688,172 of record JALCUU010000013.1, on the reverse strand, counting down.
TGTCTCAAGGAAGCCCCAAACTGATAATGAAGAGGCTTGACACGGAGTGTACCGATAACCGTTCGCAGCATTCGAGTGCGCCCGACCTATTCAGCTTAGATTGAGACCTGAATGCGATATAGTTGGCCGATCCTTCGGAGCACCATCAGCACTAATGCGAGCGGGTGTAGCTGTCTGCGACGAAGGAGACATGTGGGAGTTTAGACTACACCATGGATGGTCTCGTGTAAGAATGTCCATTCACAATTGACAACGCACGCTTCATGTCGTACAAACTCTGGGTTAGGTTAGGCCCTTTTCATGCAGCTTAAGCCTCCACATATTCCACGTGCGGAAAATTTCCGTGACCTTCTCGTGGCCTTGTTTTTCTGATACGCTTCACACTTGTCACCATCCAGTTTTCAGTTAGGACCGAGGATATCGTTAAATCAATGTCTTTACCATGAGAACGTTGAGTACATGAGTTCGACAAGCAGTGGAAATTCAAGGCCAGACCAACAGGGAGATGGCTCTAAAGGAAGCCGACATCCCAGCCCATCTCCTCCAGCGTCCAGCCCAAAACCGTGCCTTTCTCCTTGTTCCAGACGCTGCTGTTGAGCCTTCTTCGCCTCTTCGGGTCCTTTGAGATAGAGTTGATCTTCTCCATCTCATCGTCAGTCAGCTTGAGCAGCGTGATGTTCTGTTTCATCCTCTTCTCGTTTGTTGACTTCGGTGCGACCGAAGTTCCTCGCTGGACGGCCCAGCTGAGTGCGACGTTGGCAGCCGTGGTGTTGTGCTTCTCTGCAATCTCGTTGAGATCCTTATCGGAGTGGATAGGTGATGAGTATTGCCCCAAAGGGCTGTAAGCAGTAATGTGAATGTTCTTGTCGTTACAGTACTGCAGAAGCTCTTGCTCCTGGCAGTAAGGAGAAGCCTCGACTTGGTTGACGGCTGGCACGACTTTGGCCGTCTTGAGCAGGATATCCAAGTTCTTTCGGCTGAAGTTGGAGACGCCGATAGCTTTGACTTTGCCCTTGTGAGAATTGAGGAAGATGTCCTCCATCTTGGCCCAAGTCTCGTTGAAGGTCGGACCCAAGTGCTTTTGGTGCTCCAACCCAAATGACTCGCCTTGACCAAAGTTTCCTTCGGGAGACACGAAGCCTTGTGGCCAATGAAGCAGCCAGAGGTCGATGTAGTCGATCTTCAGCTTGTCGAAGGAGTCCTCAAACTCCTTGACAGGATCGTGGACTCCACCAGGTCGAAGCTTGGTGGTGACAAAGAACTCGGATCGAGGAACACCAGAGTCACGAACGGCTTGACCGACCTCGACTTCGTTCATGTAGCCGGTAGCTGTGTCAAGGTGACGATAGCCGGCCTTATTGATGGCGGTGAGAAGGGCTTCAACAAGTTCGTTGTCTTTGCCAGCTCCAGGTTGGCCCTGCCAGCAGCCCATACCGACGGAGGGGATCTTGGCGCCCGTGTTGAGAGTGAAGGAGGGAATGTTTGCTGCCATCTTGAAGACGTTCTCAAATCTCACGAGTGCAGAGTAGGATGTGTCTTGTAGAGTTGATGGTTAGTTCGAAGGAAGAGCTCGACCGACGACGAGCAAGAGAGCGACAGTGTCTGTATGGCTTGTACTACGGAGCTGCTGACTTTGTGTCATCTGAGCGTACGAAAGCGTAAAAAACTCCACTCACAATATGTCCGCCGGTCCGTGCGCGTCATCATTGTGCAGGAAAGTGAATAAAGACGTGCATACGCCGACATCCCACGAAATCCGCCGAACCTTAACATCTGTGCATAGCCGCGCATTTATGCGGACCTCGTTCAGACGCCGAAGGATCAACGACAGGGTTCGTGAGCTTGATGGCTGGTAGCCTTGTCATAAGCACGAGCAAGCAGTTCATTTCAAATCATGGGTGTCGTGAATGTCATACATAAAAATTTGAGGGCAACAACAACAGACAAGATCCTATACCGATGGCACCGCCTCGCTATACACACTTCTGCTCAGCAGCAAGTGCCCAGAACTCTCCTCTCTTCTGCAACAGCTCCTGCGGGCTTCCTATCTCGATAGCTCGACCAGCTGACATGCAGATGATCTGGTCGAATTCAATGATGGTAGCGATCCGGTGAGCTACTGCAATAACAGTGCAGTCTACGAACTGAGTCGACAAAACATTCTGTACTGCAGCATCTGTCTCATGGTCCATGGCGCTGGTGGCTTCATCCAGCACCAAGATCCTGCGCTTACGCAGCAACGCACGGGCTAGCGCCAAGAGCTGTTTCTGTCCGGTACTGATGAAGGCGTCGCCGGTTAACAACACAGTATCGAGCTTGCTCTCCTGCTTGTTGACAAAGTCGGCCAAGTGACACTTTCGTACGGCATCCCACAGCTCGTCTTCCGTACAGAGGCCCTCGGGATCCAGGTTTTCACGGATGGTCGCTGCGAGGACGAGCGGGTTCTGTGCGACGATGGTCATCTGAGAGCGGAGCTTGCGAGGCGACATGTCAGTGATGTCCTTGCCGTCAATACGGATGGTGCCAGATCGCATGTCGATCATGCGGAACAGGGCTAAGAGCGTTGTACTCTTGCCGGAACCTGATCGACCGCAGAGACCCAGGCGCTTGCCAGCTGGCAAGTCGAAGGTGAGCTCCTTGACCGCAGGCTCAAGCTCAGGAGCGTAAGAGACGGTGACCTTGTCGAATGCAATGTCGCCACGGATCGCAGGCGTTGCCGACTCGTCGTCCTTGTCCTTGCCGTCTTGCTGTCCGAAAGTGACCTTTTCCTCCGGCTCGATCTCGGCAAACTCGCGAACACGTTCCAAAGCTACGCCGGCAACCTCGACTTCCGTGAAGCTGATGACCGTATGATTGAGCAAAATGCCGAGTTCGGTGGCTTGGACAAGCGCGACACCGAACAGACCGGCCTGGGAGGAGTGTCTCAACACCACAACCAGCAAGACGAGCGTCACGTTGGTGATGGTGGTGAACAGGAAGAGCCACGTCTGTAACCACCGTCGCACAGCGAACAAATGGTAGTAAGGCGTCTGAGACACGTCAAGAGCTTCGGTATTGACCTCGACCAGGGAGGCCTCACGCTTCAGACCGCGTACCGTGGCGAGGCCCGAAGGCGACGATGTTTCCGAGAACAGCGAGTAGAGAGGGCTCTTGGCGGCCATCTCCAAACGACGAAGCTGGCGACTGGACGGAATGTAGAGACGTTGCATGGCCCACGTGGTAGCAACGAGGACGACCCCAAGGATGGCAAGGTAAGGCGCAGGGACAATCATGGTGATTAGTGCAGCCAAGAAGGAAAGGGCAACAAAGACGGTGTTGGTTATGGCATTAGTGAAGGTTTGGTCGACGTTGAAGAGATCCTGCGAGAAGCGATTGGCGATCTGACCCGAAGTCCACTTGGAAAAGAACGAGATAGGAGCTGACAAGACACCCCTGAGCTCGGCAGCATGTAGTCTGTTCCCTGCCGATTCGGCGCAAGTGATGTTGATGACCCAGAACCCGATGGCCAGGAAGAGAGGGTTGAATATGATCAGGCAGCCGTATCCGCCTAACCAAGCGCCCCAGTCCTGGAATCGATGCTTCTGCTGGGATTGTGACCAGGCCTGCAAGTAGTAAGATACTCCAACGGTAGAGACATTACCAAAGATAGCGCATGCCACAAAGAGGTAAACTTTCCAACGGCCTGCAGCCTTGAACCAGGTGTCATAGACCTTCCAGCCGACGGATCCGGTCATGACAGTCTCTTGCTTCTCAGCGGCGCCCGTCTTGATTGCCTTGTCCTTGGCAGCCGCCTCGGCAGGCATCACGCGAGACGAATCGAGACTGGCACGTGAGATGGCGTCCTTGCCTTTCATCGACAGCTGTTCGTATCGACCTTGTTCGGCAATCTTGCCAGCGTCGATGCGGACGATGAGATTGGCGTGATGGAGGAGGTGGACAGCGTTGGTGGCCATGACCACGGTTTTGCCCTTGAGCAGACCTGCAGGACCCATCAGAGCTCGCCACATGTGGGCAGCAGTCTCTGCGTCGAGAGCGCTTGTGATGTCGTCAAAGAGGTAGGAATCGGCCTCGCTGTAGATGGCTCGAGCAACAGCCACACGCTGACGCTGTCCACCGCTGAGGGCGCTCGCCGTGGTGGTATCGCCCTCCTGCAGACCATCGATGTCCTCGGCCAGAGCACAAGCTTTCAGAGCTGTCAAATAACGCTCCTCGTCGTATTCGCCGGTGGCAAAGATAACGTTGTCACGAATGGACCGCTTCTCCTGCAGCCAGACATCTTGACTGACGTAAGCTGTGCGACCAGAGAGCAGAGGAAGATGCTGTTGACCCTTGATCAGATCCGATTCGCCGAGGATGGCCTGCAATAGCGTCGACTTGCCCTGACCCAAACGGCCACAGATCATGGTGAGCGTGCCTTGAGGGATTTCAAGGTTGACGTCGGAAAGGACCACCTCTTCGGCCCATCCAAGATTAGCGTTCTCGAATTTGGCGGCGTAATAAACGTCGATGTTCTCGATAGCCTACTTAAGGTCAGGCTTGTCCTCGCTGTTGAGGAAGTCTTCGATGCGCTTCATACTTGCCCAAGCCTGCAACAGGTAGGAGTACTGCTGACCGATCTGGAGCAGAGGGGCCTGCATGATGTTAAAGATGATAAGCGTCGTGAAGACGGTGTTGAGGTTGAAGCGATTGGAGCCACTGAGCCTGTCGACGATGATCAAGGTGATGAAGGTAGCGACGCCGAGCATCTCACCAGTCGAATTAGAGAATACTACAACGGCCGTTACCTGCTTCGTCATCGTGCTGCGACGGGCCAGCTCCTCTGCACGAGTCTTGCAGATCTTGTCGTGGAGAACATCTTCATAGGCAGACAACTTGACACCTTTGATGTCGGAGGTAATGCTCGAGGTAAGGTTGATACGCTTGTCGGTCATAGCACTCCAAGCGGCCTGCCTACCACCGATGCCACGACTGGCGAGCGGAGTGAGGAGGAAGCAGACGAAGACGGATACCATGGGGGCGAAGAAGACGAGGCCCAAACGAGTCCAAAGCAAATATACGCCAATGGCGATGGTGATGACGCCGCTCCAGAGCGCATGGATGACGTCGACAGCCTTGACAATACGCTCGCTGTCGACGCTCATGAGGTTGGCGGCTTTGCCACCGCCGCTGGTTCGAGCGGTCCTAAGATGAAGATTGAGACCCTTGCGATAGACAGCTTCGACGTAAGCACCGCGGATCTTGGTCATGGCCTGCGAGCTTGCATACCAGTACTGACCCGTAGCGAATGTTTGGCCAAGGTAGATGAAGGCGTAGGCACCGACAAGACCCCAGCCATATACAACAGGTTGAGCAGAGGCAGGATCATCCTTATGAATGCCAGAGTACGACTGGACAAAGGCGAGGGTGGTGGAGACAAGCAAGGGCTGCGCAAGCTCACATGCAGTGAGCAGCACCTTCCATGGGACGGGAGCCAGGGTACTCAGAGGGAAGGCAAGCAGCGTAGCGGAGAGGATGCCGCGCTTGTTTAACTTCTTAGGGAAGGGGTTGCCGTCGTACAGAGGAGTGGCCTTGGGTGGAACTGCAGAAGTGGAGGAGTTCGAGTGCGAGGTAGCAAGCTTCTCGAGGGGATAAGCGTCGATGCTGGAGCGCGAGGGGCTGCGCTTGAGATCGGCGTTTGTGTCGAAGGGGCTATGGTCCGACGCAGATGGGTCGCGTGGCGAGTCGAACGATGCACCTGTCCAGCTTGCGATGAATCTGTGTGCCAGATGTCGACCGTAGTAGTCGGGTTTGAGGGAATCGAGATCGGCGAGCTCGAGAGGTTTGCGAAAGCCGGTCCAAAGAAGAGGGAAGACCCAGATGAACAAGAGGCGCGAGAAGAAGCTGGCGCGAGATTCGTGGGTAGAGTTGACGTCGACAGTGCGAATACCTTTGGCATTCTCCACGGTGAGCATTAGGCCCTGAAAAGCGAAGGCGAGAATGTAAACGGAGAAGAAAGAGGAGTGTCGGATGGTGGGGATAGCGTTGAAGGTGCGGATACGACATGCGCCGAAGAGCAAGGTGAAGAGAAGCCAGAGGGGCAAGACTATGTTGCCGCCGCGTGTCTTTCTTCGCTCGGCCACCGACAGAGGAATAGCTAAGAATGCGGTTAGGAAGGCTAGTACGACGCTGGCCATGCCGGTACGGTCACTCATGGCATGACGGAGCGTGGTGGAGGAAGGAGCAGCCAGGATGCCCACGAGAGCCAAGCTGAGAATCGCGTTGGCAACGTACACAAATGCTCCACAGAGGCTGATGGGATCCGAGTGGGGGGCGCATGATCGTAGAAGCGAGAGGTGAGGTTGAGTCGAGGCAGTAGGAAGGTCGGGCTTGCGACGAATGCGTACGAGTCTCGCGACAATGAGCACGATGGCGAGGCAGGATGGGAGGATGGCGAAGAGGACGTTGGAGAAGGTGACGGTGAAGTCAAAGTAGCGGCAGTCCGAGACTGGCGTCAAGACGCCATCGTTGCAAATTGCCATGACCCGTGGATCAACGAGAGAGGCTATGGTGGCAATAGGCGGAGCACGCCCGGATCCGGTCGAGCTTGCTGTTCAGATGGTGTAGACTGGTCAAGAGGAACACAGAGACTGGGCAGCCACCAAATGAGGCCGAATGCGATCGTTGTCCGGAGGAAAAAAGGGAGGAATGATGTTGGGGAAGAGGAATGCGACCAAGAGCAGGCTAGGATGTTGGCAGCTTCTAATAGGCAACGAGACCTGCGCAGCATGGTCATAGAGCCCTGAAAGGGATGTTGCTGCTCAGTCAGATTGAAAAGATAGCGAGCATCATCTGAGTGTGCGTGGGGGAAACAGTGGCTGCGAGATTGACACTTGACAGGGGAGGATGGGAGTTCTCCAACGGAAGTGTTGAACTCACATGGACACAGATGCAGGCACGGGAGCATCAAAAAGTGTTGTTCTCTCAGGAGCCGAGAGAAGACGCAGAGGCCGAGACTGAGGCTGAGCTGAGCTTTCGACCCAGCAGACGAGCTTATCTGCACACGATATGGGCTACGAAGAGCTCAACAGGAGCCCTCGGAATCGGCGGTTCGTCCTTCTCAGACGAGAGTCTGGATACGAGAGTCTGAATCCGTGGGGTTCTTGGCAGCAGCCGCAGAGCCTCAAAAAAAAAGAAAAAAAAGAGTCGTATTGCGTTGCGCTATGCGCGGTAAAGCAGACAATCAAACAAAGACCAATTGTCCGACATGCCCGCATCATCCATCACGACGTATCATCCTGTCAGGACACACAGCCTTCAAGCCTCCTGCGCTTGCATGGAGTCGGCGTTGACTTGGTTATTTCGTGAATACTGTACACAAACTCACAGGTTCGAAGCTTTAGTTTTGTCAACTTTTATTTTACAGATCGCAGCCACGTCGGAAGAGGCTCTTCCGACCCTTTTCATGCATTCTCCGCTCTCCTGTCGACAAGATGGGCAACTCCTTGCGCAATGTGGCTCCTTGTGTTCATGTCCGCGGACTCTTGACCACGTGAGACTCTGTGTCATGACAGTCTGCTTGCACTTGACAGCTTCCAGACACAGCCGCAAATGCTGTGCCTTCTGAAATATCTCGTCCCTACGGAATCGGCGACAGAACCCCATCCCGAGTCTTCAACCGGCGCCCATCAGCGCCACAATCTTCTGTATCGTACACACATGAGCGCCGCTCGACACCAGAGGCTATGATTTTTGAATTCATTCCAATAATAAGGCATGAGATAAGAACGGATATGGGATCAAAGACGGAAGTTGATTCGTACAGGTCGGATAGAATACAGTTGGGAAGCAAAGACCAAGAACGGGCGGCAAATAGATTACACAGTCAATCTTGGTCTCTGTCAAGAGCACAGTGGGACTGGAGAACGGTGGGAGGCGAGACAAGATAAGGCAATACCTCAGCGCTTCTGTCAATGGTAACCATATCCCAAGCTTGGCAGCTGAGGAGGGCGTTCTCCATTTCGACCCGTGCTAAGTTGATGGTTGATGGCGCTGTAAGGATCGGCAGCATAGCCACCAGGGACACCGCCCGAGCCGTAGGCATTGTAATCGTATGATGGTCTGCCATAGCCTAGTGTCGCTGCACGGCCATCTGCAAACGGATCCGCGGCGTAGGCTGGGCTCATACCATACTTTGCCTCAATATCAGCGAGCGGGTTGCTACCTCGTCTATCGTACGAAGCCAAGTGTGGCTGCCCTCCACCACCATATGCCATCGGTGCTTCACCGTATCGTCCATCTCCACCGTCGCCGTACCTAGCCGTCTTGGCAGTCTCGTCAAAAGCGTCCTCATCGTCAAGGTCGTTAATTGGCTTAAATGCCGAGTCTTCGTTAGGGTGAACGAAAGGCGGGATGCGGGGTCCATTCTTGCGTTCCAACTTCCACTGTCGCAGGAAAAGCAGCAGCGACAAGAACCATGTCACCCAGAGGAACCAGCAGAAGGCAGCTTCGGCACACTTGGTGCGGCACCATCCGCCGAGCTGGTTGACAAAGTCGGCGCGATCCTTACCGCCTGCATGTGGGTCCTTCTTCGGGTCCTTGCAGCCAGGTGAGGTGAACGCGGAGATGGTCTGAGTCATGGCGAGGATGAGAAGCAGGAAGCCAAAGATACCGTTGCAGACCATTCCGACGCGTGCTTCCGACAATGCGCGGGTCAAACCTTTCATCGTTTTGTATCCGGAGCGTTCGTAGATGATCGGTACGACCAGGAACATCGTGGATGCCAACAGGCTTGCAGTGGCCAGGAAGAGAATCAGACCCGTAAGGCCGGACGGACTTCCAACCCATTTCGACTGGAATGTCGCCATGTACACTGCAATGAGCAGCGTCACCAGGCCAAAGAATACTTGGAGAGCTCGGAGGATCATGTTGACTCTGGCGATGCGATCATCTTGTGCGTGGACAACAGGTCCGGCCGCTGTGTTGCCGATTCCTTGGCCGTACGGACCAGCGGGATCCTGCTGTTCTCCTCCTCCTGAATCTAGCTTTCCCCACACTTTCTTGAGTGACATGAAGTCTGGCATCGTGGCGACGCGACCTACGAGACTGTCCTGACGGCTCCGAGAAGTGCTCTTGGGATGTAGTCAGAGAGATTTGGATGAGTAGCGAGACCTTTGCTAGCGAGAGAGGCTTGATCGATGAAACGCTTTGCGATGTGTGATAAGACCGCTGAGAGAAGGTGGACGTCAGGAGTCGCTTCGCGACGGAGGTCAGAGGCTGGAAAAGGTCGTTTCGTCAGAGCACGGAGATCGTGAGATGAAAAGATAATATCGTTAGGATGATAATGGAGAAGAGGGGATGATGGTGGGTGTTTGTCAAGAGCGGACCAAAGCACAGAGCCATGAAAGAAGGCATGCACCTCTCTGCAGAAGCTCCACTTTTTGAGTAGCCTCTTGAAGTGTGGCTGCATCCAAGACCAGGACGAAGAGCAAAGCCAAGCCTGCAAGAAGCACAGCCTAGGCCCAAGCGAAATATCGAAAGCGGTGTTCAGACTCCTAGATGTTGATTAACGCGGACACCGCCCTCACGGTTAGACACAGCCGCTGTCGCTTGGCTCTCTTTCCCAGCCCCTGAATCAAATTCACGCGCGTGCAGAGACCAACACTTTGGATTTTCTTCCGGCTGTTAGCTGCAGACTCCTAACAATATTTACTTTTGCTACTCCGAGTTCCGGTTGGAATTTTGTCTGACCTCATACTCGAAGCTTCTCAGGGTCTTGTCGTACAGCAGTTCTCATCCTGCTTCCTGCAAACGAACAGATTCTGACTAGGTTCATCAGCAGCTATGCATCCCGTGAGTACGACCTACGATCGAGCTCTCTTGCAGGGCCATGGCGTGCGATGTCGAAGTCAAGTTCACTGACAAGCCCTTTAATATCCTTTGATGCTCACTCTTGACACAATAGCATCTGGTCGGCGAGAGCAAGCTGCAACGTGAGTTCTCCTCTTCATCCACACAAATTCTTAAGCCATCTTTCTGACCCTAGTCTGGCTCCATATACCTCTTTGTGAACATTCGATGAACCTACAGACTGCGCACACCTCATTCAGGCTCTCAACGAGTGCCATGCAAAAGGCGTCTGGCACAAGATCACAGGAGGCTGCAACGGTATCAAGCACGACCTCAACATGTGTCTCCGACAGGAGGTAAGCTTCCACCCGGAAAGCACTCTCGTACTCTCATGATCCATCATTGACCGACTTCCTTGCTTTGTCTGCTGTCACCTTGGTCACGTAGCGTGTGGAGCGAACGGCGAATCACATAAAAGAGTCAAGAGAGAACCGCAAGAAGACCGAGCAAATATGGAAGCAGATCGATCAGGAGTCGTAATCTCAACAACCTGAAACATTCGTATCAACTACTTCCTCTGCATCCCTCCACGCCTACGCCGCAAAGCTTGTACAACATTTCACATGTAACACCACCAATCTAGTCCTACCTCATCAGCACAACAGCGACACATGTTCGTCTGTGCAGAATTCCAGCATCAGACAGCTCCATCTCACTGGTTCGAAACAGAACGTCACGCCGCACAGAGCAGACTGAGTCGCTTTCCAATATTCAAAGGTGCCTATTGATAGTTGTTTGAGATTGCTTCCTTCGTGTATGAGCCGAGATCTAATCCAATGTCGAACAACAGGGAAAGACTAAGGGACAAGAGGAAAAATACAAAGACAACGAGACAAAGAGAGCCAAAACTACACGTACTCGAAGCTGTTTCAACGGATAGGACCGCCCCTTGCAGGATCCTGGGCTCCGCTGCCGCTGCTTCCATCCTCGAGCGCAAATCCTTTGAGATCTTCAAGCGACACAGCATCGAGTGCGCGCTGATGGGTGGCGTCCAACTTGACTTTTGGCACTCCTTCCTTCGGTAGCTCCCCACGCTTGAATGCGTCCAGGCTCTTCTTCCACCTCGAGACGCAGAGACACCATGAGCAGCCTTCCGAGAGAATGGGTCGGAGGTCGTTGCCCTTGGACGCGGAGAAATCGAGCCATTTCTGCGAGACTACTGCTGCCACTGTGTGCGATCCTCCATCTGCTGGACCTGTGTTGCAGTACTAGTACAGTCAAAGAAGATAAAATGAAATTCAAGGTCAGCATGACTTCGTCACAGCACAACTTCTGAGCCAGTGGGAAAGCGATACGTACGCCATCTCGGTAGAACCCAGTCATGGGATTAGTACCGCACTGCGTCAAAGGACGGCCGAACACATTCAAAGGTCGATCCATCTTGAACGGGTTATCGATTTCACCGCTCCCGCTATCACCTCTGCGGTCAGAGGCGTAGCTTGCGTTTCGTGACGTGGTGCTGTTATGCGTTCCCGCTGCTGCTGCTACTGCGGTGGCAGCGGCGGCGGACTTGTGATGTGTATATCGGTGTGCCGAAGCGGGGCTGCTGCCAACGACAAGAAGCAAGAGAGAGGCTGATGTGATAGCCTTTTTCTTCAATGTCGGAGTTCGGACTACTGCCAACATGTAGCTTCGTGTTGTTCTTCGCCTTCGTATATGAGCGTTGATGATGGTGGTAGGAACACAGGGTTCCTTGTAGTGGGGGTGATAGCGTCCCAAAGAATCGGTATTACGTGTTGGCGGCAGCAAGCCTCACTTACTCACCCGGCCTCGCTTAAGGTTTACAGCGTCTGGTGTTGCAAAATGTTGCTCCTTGAAAGCTCACTCCGGTCTTCCGTCATGTGTGTGTGCTTAAACCCTTTCGATGCATGCAGACCGCGGCGTATGGTTCACACATGTGGAGGAACACTCATCGGAAAAGGAGAAATGTTCTAGGTATGTTTATATACTCTATTTGCGCCAAGCTACGTGTTACGTTTCCAGGCAAGATGGCCGAGTGGTTAAGGCGCAACGTTCAGGTTTCGACTGAGATTTCTTCCGTTGTCTTCGGGCGTGGGTTCGAATCCCACTCTTGTCACCAACTTTGCTTTTTTTTTTTTTTGCACCATCTTTTCGTTGCCGATTTCGACTACAGCTTTATTTAAAAACGAACGTTTCTTCTTGTTGGCACGACAACATCGCATGTCATACTCACTGAGATTTCAATGCACACTGCGTCCAGATCAAGTTTGTTTTTGTGATGGGTTGGCATGTGGGTGATTACGGACAAGATGGCCTTCTGGTCATTACCACCTCGTCCGCAGGCAAAAAGAAAGCTAAGCCCAGGCACCACCATCACCCCAACCATCAGCACCTGAACCAAACGCACCTCCTTCGCCCACGCTTGTCTTAGCTGGAACAAAGGGCAGACTAGCCCTGGCCTTCTTCTTACCCTCATCTGCATCGCCGCCAGCAGCCTTCCTCTTCTTGCCTTTCTGCTGACTCTTACGCAAATCAATGATGCCCGCCACACTCGTGTTGACCGGTGTTGCCTTCTCGTTGACCTCCTCGCTCTTCTTCCCACCCTTTCCATGCTTGGCCTTGTCCTTGATCGCATTATTTGATGAAGGAATTGATTCGTCATAAGTGTCCAGCTCCATCCTAGCCTTGCTCTCCTTCTGTCTCGCTTTGGACAGGGTAGCTGTAGCATCCTCCAACACGCCTTCTGCGACCTCTGTTCGACCCGAGGCGATCTTGGCACGCTTTTTGGAGAGTTCGTAGATAGGTGCAAGACGTGCTTTTTCGGCTGTTGCATCAACTTCTTCAAAGAATCCAGCAGATTTGTCTCGGAATTCTTTCTGAGGTGTTGCAGTGGATGTGTCGGCATCGGCTGGGTCGGACTTCTTGACCTTCTTGCCTGCTCGTGTGCCTCGCTTGTGTTTCGGCTTTGAGCTGTCTTCTTCGTGCTGAGCCTGCTTTGAGCTAGCTTTGGATTTCGCATCTCGCTTGTTGGGCTTTCCGTTTTTGGTAGAGGCCTTATCGTCGCGTTTGGCCTTGTCGCCGTCCTTGGCCTTGTCGGCATGCTTGGACTTGGCGGCATCTTTCTTGCCGGAAGCTGGGGGTGCCTGACCGCGTCGAAGAGCGCGCATTTCAGCGGCCATCTGAGCGGCCTCGTCGTCGTCATCTTCGTCGTCTTCAGATTCCTCTTGGGCGGGAGCAGGTTTGCCGCGGCGAAGAGCACGCATCTCAGCCGCCATCTGTGCAGCTTCATCTTCATCCTCTTCTTCGCTATCGTCCTCAGCTTCAGCTTCCCGCTGCGCCCGTTGAGCACGCTGTTGCACTTTGCCTTCTTTTATACCCTTGCCTTTCTCACCCTCCGCCTTGCCTGCCTTTGGCGTCTTCTTTTCCTCCGCTCCCTCAGCGGTAAGCTTGACTCGAGGCTGCAGCCTCTCGTTGTCCAGCACTCTCAACGTCGGATGCACCTGTAATATCCTCTCCTTATAACCTTCCTTCTGCGTGACTCCATTACCCTTCAACAGCAACTGCGTCAACCCCTTTCGCCTCAACCTCGGCTGTTGCTCCTTCTCACTGTCCGCCTCTACAAGCGTTGAAAGCGAGTCCCATGTGTCCAATCCGCAATCCTTCAACTCCAACAGCTCCAACCCTGGCGCCGTCTTCCCATCCGCACCCGTACCCCAGCTCTTGACGTGGCTAGGCAGAGCTTTCAGCTCGGGGTTATCGTTCAATCTCACCTCTCGCAGCGCGAGACACAGTGAAAAGTCAGGCAAACTCTCACTGCCGCTGAGCTTGTTATGTCCCAACGAGAGCTTTTTTAGCGATGGCAAAGACGCGGGCAGCGAAGCTGGGAGTGACGTCAGCTCGTTGTGCGAGAGAATGAGCGAGTTGAGGTCTGGCAGGTGCGGGAACGATTTTGGTAAGCTCTGGATATCATTGTTGTTGAGAACTAGCGCCTTGAGGTTGCGCAAGGGGTTGATCGAGAGCGGGATGGAGGTGAGTTTACAGTGCGAGAGGGTGAGCACGCAGAGCTCCTCCAGAGCTTCGAGGCCGACACATGCTTCAGAGGTCAAGTTGGGGTTGGTGGAGAGGTTGAGCCAGGTAAGGTTGTCGCCAAATGCACGTGATTTGCCTTTGCTAGAGGCCTTGCTGCGGAAGACGGCTTTGGCGAGCCAGGTGAGAGTGGTGAGGCCTTCAGGCGATGCTTCTGAAGGTTCGATGGAGGACAGGTCGAGTCGTTGCAGGTAGCGGAACTGTGAGAGGGTGTCGACGAGTGCGGCGAGCGGTGGAAGCTGGTGTCCTGACAAGGAGAGGACGGTCTTTGAGCGGATATCCTCGTCCTCTTCCTCCTCTTCTTCTTCGTCACTGTCCTCGTCTTCATGGGCTGGCTCTGCTGCAGGCTTGTCTTCGTCGACAACCTTGGCTGCTTGCGGCTTTGATTGCTCCTTTCGCTGAGCATCGCCTTGTCGCCCTGCAGTCATACGCTGTCCGTCTTTGCGACCTGTAGGAGCGTTTCCGTTGTAAGCTTTGCGCTCATGACTGCTTCCGGAAGGGCCACTGTGGTTACCATAGCTGTCCCTTCCTTGGGCACGTTTCTTGTGGAAAGCCGAGCTAGTTGATGACGCTGGGCCAGCAGATGAAGCTCGACCAGCTGCAGCCGCCGCTCGGTTGCGTTCCGACTTGATCGGACCGCTTGGCTTTGAGGATGATGGTGGCACCATCTGTGTCGACTTTATTGGATCTAGGTGCATGTGAAGAAACGATAGGGAAGAGAAGAGGAGAAGGTCGAGTGTGGAGTTTTGGGTGTGAACTTTCTTTCTTTTCGCAAAAATTGAGAACCCTTTCCCAAAAATTCGGAAGTCGGCTACGATGAAAGCAACACAGCCAGCAAGCGTGCAGCTGCTGTCCAACACATGCTCCCGCCGGACAGATCAACACACCAACACTTAACTTACCCACACATCCGCACACGCGCGCACTCTTGGTCGGAACCTCAATCTTCTTTCCCACTCTCCGTCCTCACAACGGGCCCAAACCGCGAGGAAGACGACAGTAGATACAGCGCTTCGTCTCAGTGCAGACACACGCTTCTCGTCAAGAGGAGACAGTCTTCTCACGTGTCATGTCATCCGACCCGGTGGGCGCCGCAATCGCGCTTGCTGGGGTTCCAGACGAGCCAGCTTCTCTCCACTCCTACGCACTACGCCCGTCGATAGATCTGGATCCGTCAAAAGCAACAAAACCAAAAGCGAGCTCCGAAAGCATACCCCTACCGGAAGAGGACGAGGACGATGATGACTTTGTAGTCTTCGAGGACAGGAACACATTGCCAGCACCAAAGCTTGCCAAAGCAGAACTAGATGATCTTGAAGCGACATCAAGCGGAAAGGAGGCGAACAGGTCCACATTGAGCTCGATCGCACGAGCAAGCGTAGAGAGCCTGTCTTTCGGATATCGCGACCATCTCCTGCCTCTCAGTCTTAGTGGAGACGGCGATGAGACTTTCGCAGGAGACTATGGCGATAGAGAAGGTTCCGTCTCAGCAACACGGTCTTCCGGTTCTGCATCAAGAAGTGGTCCTCGGCGTCATACACGAGGATACTCAAGAGACCGACTGACAGAGAGAAGAGTGACATTGATTGACGGCATTGCGTTAACCATCGGCGTACAGATCGGATCCGGTATCTTCTCCTCTCCCGGTGTAGTCACGCTCAACACAGGCAGCATTGGCGCATCCATAGTCATCTGGGCTCTCTCGGGCTTGCTAGCATGGACCGGCGCTTCGTCGTTTGCCGAGTTGGGAGCGTCAATTCCGCTCAATGGCGGATCGCAAGCGTACCTTAACTACTCCTTCGGTCCGCTTTCAGCGTTTCTCTACACCTGGTCCGCACTGACAGCGCTCAAGCCAGGAGCAGGTGCGATCATCGCAATCATCTTCGGAGAGTATGTAGCTCGTATTCTCTTCCACGCTACGGGCAAAGCGACAGATCACCCACACGAGACAGGACTGGATGGCATTCCAGGATGGTCGATCAAGCTGCTAGCTGTGGCTATCGCAGTATTGATCACCGCAGCACACGCGTTTTCCAACAAGTTGGGAACACGGACGCAGATCGCGACGACAGTGGTCAAGCTACTAGCACTCACTGCTGTTCCAATCTTGGCAATAGTCCAGGCTGCGAGAGGCAAGACAAGTCCAAGCTCACAAAAAGCGTTTTCGAGTCTAGGAAATCTGTTCGAGGGCAGTTCGAGCTCACCCCCTTCCTACGCACTTGCGTTGTACAGTGGTCTGTGGGCGTTCGATGGTTGGGATCAGTCCTGCTTCGTGGCTGGAGAGATGAAGAGAGTCGAAAAGGATCTTCCGCGAGTCATTCACATCAGCCTGGCGACCGTCATTTTGATTTTCCTCTCTGCAGTGGTGTCCTACTTTGTAGTCCTGCCTGCAGAGTTGGTGCAGAGAACAAACACAGTAGCGCTCGACTTTGGAAGTGCGATCTTTGGCACGGTAGGAGGGATTGTCTTCGCCTTCCTCGTCGCGTTCTCCTGCTTCGGTGCGCTCAACGGTCAGATCTACACTACAGCAAGACTCATCATGGCTGCTTCAAAAGAAGGCTACCTCCCTCAAAGGCTAGGCCATATCAACCGACGCACAGGGACACCCATTGCAGCATTGGTACTGCAACTGGTTCTGATCTCGGCATTCGTGCTGTTCGGATCGGGCTTTGCTTCGCTCGTCAACTTCTACGGAGTCTGCAGTTGGACACTCTATCTAGCTTCAGTGTTAGGGCTGTTGGTGTTGAGGATAAAGGAGCCGAATCTGACTCGTCCTTATAAGACCTGGTTGGCGACACCGATTCTTTTTGCTGCCGTTGCGCTGTTCTTGCTGCTGATGCCGATCGGTAGTGCGCCGTTGGAAGGGTTAGCGGCATTACTGTTCATTGCGGCGGGCGTGCCGGTGTACTACTTGACGCAAAGCAGGGCTGGTTGGGTGTCAAACATTCCATTCCTGGCCAGAGTCAAAGGGCTCTTTGCGAGTGGTGGATCAGGGGCGGGTCTTGACGATGGCAGAGGTCAACATGTGCCCTTGCCGACATCGGATCGGTCTGAACCAGAAGAAGAAGACGAGGAGGCGATGGAGATGCTTCCGAAGGAGTCAGAGTCAAAAGGAAAGGCGTAAGCTTAGACGATCACAGAAACGCACAAACTCTACTGTTATCGCTCTCAAACGGAGGAAGATGTCTCGCGTGATGAAGTTCGCATTTCGTGCTGTTTGTGCTAGTGCCAAAGCAAAGTCCCCAGACAACACTACATCAACATTGAACGTGAGAACGTGGCGACAACCTTTCTAGAAGCAATAAGGAGCGCGGGTTCTACTTCTTGCTCTTCTTTCCGCCCTTTGCTTTGGCTGGGCTACCCGACGTCGACCTGTCAGCTTTCTTCTTCTTGTTCGCCTTCTGCACAGCAGCATATCTGTCGAGAGTCTGCCACTTGACGTCTTCCCACTTCTCCTGCTGCTTTCCACCCTCCAAGTCGAGACCCAACTTCTTCCACTCTTTGGGCACCTGAGCCCTCAACACCTCCGCAATATCCTTGCACTCTGCTGCGGGCTTGTTCCCGAACTCCTTCTCCGTTCCCAATCCTTCAGCGAGGTAAGCTTGGAACTCGTCCTCAAAGACCGAAGGCGAGTACTTGCGCATGCCTAGATCGGTCTCGATAACCTTCTTGTTCGCCGCAGAGAGAGAGGCGTATTGGTGCGAGACGAAGCTGCGGTAGGGAGCCGAGAGGAAGTAAAGTGCGTGGAGAAGTTCGTGTGACAGCGTGGAATGAGCTTGAGATGCGACGCATGAGATGACATAGGTGATGCTACCAGCCTCGCTGTCAGCGTCGCGGGACGAAGCACCTTCGTAAGGTGAGATTGCGCCGAGAGAGACGAGCACGTCAAGGAGCTGGTTCTCTTCAGTCGAACAGTGAGGTGTCCACCACTTGGGCGCATCAGCTTCATCACCAGCACCGTCTTGACTGGTAGCTTCGTACATGGCATCAAGCCATTCCTGCACACCTTGACGGACAGGAAAGTTGAAGCCCTGATAGTTGCGGCAGATTCGTTCGTCGGCTGCCTGTTGCAAGGTGAGGTAGCTTTTCGCTTTAGAGTCAGATTCGTAGAAGGCTTCCATACGTGCAAGAGCCGCATGTTGGAGTGCGGCAGTAGGGAAGAGAAGCGTCAGGACAGGAGGGTCGACAATGTGTCCGAACAGAGGTTCCTCCTTCTCTGCAGCTGCTTCTTTAGGCTCAGCAGGGATAGGAGCAGAGGTGGAAGATGGAGTGGCAAGCGCAGGCGTCGATGCAGCCGAGGGTGTCTGGCTCGAAATGTTGAAGCCTGCGGCTGCGAGGGCGTTCGAGAGCGATGCTGGGGTGGACGGGCGCTGTTCCTCGCTGGCGATTTCGCTGGGGGCATGCGCAGTGGAAAATGGTTGCAGAGACATGTTGGAGAGGTCCTTAGCGGCGGTTGCGACAGCAGCTTCCGTAGCCGGCTTGTCGGTGTCAGTCTGCACGGGCGGAGACAAGACTGACGGTGTGGAGTAGTCCGAAGCTACGTCGGAGCGGGGGACGCCAAGGCCAAGACCGGCAAGCTCTTCAAGCAGTGCATTCCGTCTTCTTGCAAGAGCAAGCTCGGCTTCAAGATTGCGAATTCTCTCCTCTAGTTGCTCGTAGGTAGGCTTGTTGGCGGAGCTTGCGGCGGCAGGAGCAGCTGCCTGCTGTGCTGGAGCAGCAGCTTGCGTAGACTGCGCAGGTGTAGCGGCAGCGGGCGGAGGAGCTGAAGTACGAGAAGGCACACGCTCAGGTGAGGGACTGCAAACCATCTCGTTGGGCCTCAGCTTCAATTGTCCATCTTTGACGCTGGTCCTTCCCCGGTCTGGTGTCGAGACTGAGTTCGCAGGACCCACTCCATTCGGACCACGAATCAGCTCGATCGGACCATTGGCAATGCGGTTGTGAGACACGAGTAACGAGGCAGGATCTGTGTGGTCGGAAGCACGAATGTCGTCCCAGATCTTCTTCTTGTCGAACGCCTTGAGACCTGCGGTAAAGTCAAACTCGTCGGAGAGCGATGCATTGGGAATCGCAGGGCTGCTGCCGCGCGAGACAGATGCTGGTGCTTGTTTCTTTTTTGCCGACTTGGGCGTTTGAGCAGCAGCAGGTTTGGGACGTGGCGAGCGAGAAGGTGTCGAAGAACGAGAGCCAGCTGGATCAGAGCCTTGCAATGGTGCTAGAAGATGGTTGGCGTGATGTTGTTCTGTCGATGCAGTGGGAGCGTCTTTGGAGCGGTTGAAAGACATAATGGCAGGGTCGACGAAGGGGGGCGCTGCAGGCTCAGGCTTACTTGGAAGAGAAGCATGTTCAGATTCGTTGTGCTTCTTTGCTTTTCCTTGCGACTTGGACGGTGTTGAGGTGTTGGATCGAGGAGGGTTGCTAGATGCTGGAGACGAGGAGGATGGTTTTGATGTAGGCTCGGCAGGCTGAGTGGCAGCAAGGCTGGCAATATCGGTTCGCTTCAGCACGGCTTGAGAGCCATCCTGCTTCTGTATTGTGAGAGTGTTGGTTGCCTGATCAATGGAGAGGATCTTGGCTTGTAGCGATGAGCCAGGCTGAGAATGCAAGGTGAGCTTCACATTGAGTCCGATGAATGGTGACGACATGGTAGGGTCGTTCTCTTCCTCGAGCGAGAAGCTAGAGAGCGACGTGCAGGCTCAAGGGTGCAGTGTAGAGAGCAGGTGGATATGTGAAGGAGGAAAGAGTGTTGGCATTCAGACGATGTCGTCGACGAAACCAAAAGCTCGGGTTCGAGGTTTTAGGGTTTTCCGTCCTCATTTCATGTTAGACTCATATGAAATGTCAGCGATTGCTTGTGGAGTGAACAACGCTCAGGACACACACACAGACGTCACTGACTGATCCTCAAGCCTGAGGTCATCACTTTCTCCACATCTTTCTTCTCATCACCCTCATTGTTCGGTCACTCCACGACGCCTCCTTAGTAGCACATGTTCGGACGCTGCGCAGGGACACTAACTAAAGCGCCAGCATCGCGAATCCCTTTGCTTCTTTTCGCATCTCGACGACTGTCCCCTACGACTACTTCCCTCCTTCACAGCGCTCGAGCTTTCATCACGGCTCCTATCTTGCAAGAGACCAAGACATTTGCTGCCGCTGACTCGAACATGTCGTCGCAAAGCGCCAAGGTCATCAAGACCGCCCCTCTCGAAGACTCGGAGGCCAAGTGGGTCGGACTTCGATCCATTGAATGGGTCGACCCTACAGGCAGACAGCGCAAGTGGGAATCTGCCGACCGCAAGACCCGCAAAGGCGACGTAGACGCTGTTGCTATAATGACCATCATTCACCGTCCATCTTCAGAGCCTCACATTCTGGTCATCTCGCAATATAGGCCACCAGTCGGCAAGAGCTGCATCGAGATGCCCGCCGGTCTCATTGACGCTGGTGAGGAGGGAGACGAAGGAACCAACAGAGCAGCACTGAGAGAGCTTGAGGAGGAGACCGGCTACGGAACAGACAAGGAAGGCGGTAAAGTCCAGATTGAGGAGACAACACCGACCATGTTCAACGATCCCGGTCTGACAGGTGCCAACATGAAGATGGTCGTGGTCAACATTCAGCTGAAGGATGATTCAGCTGAGCCAGTAGCTAAGCCAGAGGAGGGAGAGTTCATCGAGAAATACCTGGTCCCTGTCAAGGGACTGTATCAGAGCCTGAAAGGTAAGTTGCTCCGCTCAAGCGGTGTTATCACAACGTCTGCTGGACTCGCCGACTGACGCAAACAACTTTGCCTTCTTCTACCGCGTTCCTCTCACAGACTTCCAAGCAAAAGGCTTTGCCGTCGACGCACGTCTCGCACATCTTGCCATCGGTCTCGAAGTCGGTGCTGGCAAGATGGGTCGTTTGTAGAGCGCCAGTCACAAAGAAGAAAGCGATCCGTGCATCAACTATGTGTTTGATGCTGTGAATGATCTAGCATGTGATTGCCGAGATGTAGTGTTACATAGTAGAGTAGTGGTGCTGTTGCATATCTCGATCTGATGCAGTTTCTTACTGAGGCGCGCACTGCATGCCTGGTCCTTGACCTCCCATATCATCGAAATCCTCCCATCCGTCATCGTCCATGTGTCCTTGTCCGGGTATACAGGCACGGTTGCTGCCGAATTGTTCGACCTTGGCCGGTGTCGGTTCGACTTGGTCCTCGATGGTGTCTGACGCCGTTTCCAAGTCGGGCCTCGCCGGCGGAAGCGCAGATTTGAGAGCCTCTCGTATAGCAAGGTCTGAAGCGAGTTGTGCGTCGGTGGGGAAGTCGACCTCCCATCGAATGTAAAGATCACCTTTGGTCTGGTTTCGATCGCGGTATTGCGGCATACCTTCACCCTTGACTACATCAATGTCACCAGGCCGTGTGATCTTTGACCGTTCGACCTTGATATGTCTGCCATCCAGATGTGTCAATACGGTTCGCGAGAATCCCAGGAGCGCTTCGACTAATGTCAATCTGACAGTCGTGATAAGGTCGAGGCCTTTGACCTCGTATGCATCATCTTTCTGCAATTTGAGCTCGATGAGAATGTCACCTGCCTTGACGCCGGGTTCCTGGTCTGCAGCTTCTTTGAAGACGATCCGCTGACCATCGATCATACCCTTCTCAATCTCGACGTCGAGCTTCGCCTTGGCCTTGGTAGTCTTCTGACCCTTGCACTTCTTGCAGCGGTCCTTGTCGCGAACCTTCTTACCCTCGCCATGGCAGTCAGCGCACTCGACATAAGACTGGGCGATCATACCGTTGCCCATGCTGCGCTGCTGTAGAACGGAACCTTTGCCTGAGCACTTGACGCACTCTTTCTCCGTGAGACCTGGTTTGGCTCCCGAACCCTCGCATTGTGTGCAAATAACGTTCTTGGTGAGGTTGAAGTGTGCGGTCTTGCCCTTGTATAGATCTGCGAGGGTGACTGCGTATTCGATAACTGCATCCTCCCCCTTTGTACGACGCGGGCGGCGACCACGGGGCATACCTCCCATTCCGCCCATGCCACCCATTCCTCCCATGCCGCCACCGAACATGCTCGCGAGGAAGTCGTCCATGTCTGGTGGCATTCCACCAGCTCCACCTGGCCCACCGGGACCGTCATCTCCGTAGCGATCGTATGCAGCACGAGAGTCAGGATCCGAGAGTGTTTCGTATGCGTGATTGATTTCGGCGAACTTTTCGGAGGCTACTGCGTGGTCGATGTCTGGGTTCTTGTCAGGATGGTTGGCGAGCGACTGCTTGCGGTAAGCTTTCTTAATGTCAGCTGACGAGGCGTCCGGCGCCACCCCGAGCACGTCGTAAAGGTGTGTAGACTCGACCATTCTATATTGTCCAAGCGGTCAAGCGGGTGAACGGAGGAGGTAAGATCGTTGGTGAGAAGAAAGGCTAGGTGCGATTCCGAATCGGAAGAACTGAGCACCGGCGCATCATTACTGTCCAGGAAAGCGCAGCGCTCAGTCAAAAAGCTTTTTCGCCATTTTCTATGATTTCCAACGCTTTAAGCAAAATGAGCGGCAGACTGTGAGAGCTCAAGAAGAAGCACACGACAGCGCTCTGAAATGGAGGATATTCACACTTTTCCGACTCCCGAGCGCTTCCTCTTTGCTGTGCTTCATCTCTTCCACAAACCTGGAGTCATTGCTCTCGGAGTATCGGAGAGGCGTTGGGTCAACTGAGTCATGTGTAAGAGTCCATTACATTGCTAAGTGAAAGTCTAGGAGGTTCGAGACGGGTACAGCACCGGCCAGAGTTTGTTGTTGGTGCCGAGTGAGTACCCAAGCGTCCGCTGCTTCATGTCTACGCCGAGCTTAAGCAGGTCTATAACATCCTCCAGAAGATGTGCTTGTCCAACCACTGCTCCAGGGTGCGAAGTGAAGCTCGCTGCCAGGATGTGAACATGTAGATGGTAGTAGCTCGGGTGGTAATGCAAGAAACAGCGCACATTACCCTCGGCCTGTCCTTTCTCTTTCCCTGTTAGGCCAAACTTCTCGAATGCTACCTTGCTCGCTTGGCTTCTGATGTCCTCCAGCATCTCGACATGCTCTTTGGTCAAGTCTCGCAGGCTTCTTAATTCCCGGTTGTGAACGATCGCCTGAATGTATAGGCTCGATGTTGTCTTCTGATCCCATTTCAGGTCCGGCACAATGATGAAACCTTTCTTCGGATCTGAGTCTTCAAACAAGATGCTCTCGGCCTCCTTCTTGTGTTCGAGAATGTTGTAGACCCATTGAATTCGTGAAGGCGGAAACGCGTCAATCCACGGCAGCACCTTTTGCTGGTACATTTCCGGTGTCTCGTACACCATGACTTTGCGCTGCGCCGAATACTTGTCAATGTGCGTTTGTGTCGCAGGACGAATGAGCGTGATCTTGATGTCCGCATCACTATCCTTGGAGCTAGCATCAAACGAGAGTCGGTGAGACCAGGCGAGTAGCCACGTATAGATGTCATTTTGTCCGAGGTCACTGAGCCCCTGGAAGATGATCCGGCGGTCCGTGTGCATCGTATTGGAGATGTCTTTCTCTGTCACTTTGGCGCGCTTGGCCCAGCGTTCGGCATCATCGATGTAGCGTATAGGGTATTCCGAGGGTTCACGAAGGCGCTCAAAGAATGTTTCCGAGAAATGCGTTTTTTCGACTATCAGAATGGCTTGCTCGCTGACTTTTTCGCCAGAAGAAGAGGTGGTGATAAACTCGCCGAGAAGGTTGGCAGACTTGAGCTTAGGGTCTTGATCTAGGATCTTGGTCAGCTTGAAGCCGTCCAGAGCGCTACTGTCTTGAGCACCTGTCATTGTCGCTGAACGTTTTTGGAAGTCGATGTTGGGATGGAGAAGGTTGGTAGTCTTTCGAGCAACTTGACGCAGGGTCCAACAGCAAGAAGAAAGCTGCGCTTCTTGATTCTCAGCTCCGACTTCCGCTTTTTTTCTCTCTTCGCGCCCTCCACTTTAGTCAGCTCATCGTCTTCGAAGCAATCTTTGTACCCGAACCATCGATCTACACTTCACTTTCGAGACAACACATTCGCTTCACCAAAGATGGGCTCATCATCATCCAAACCAGCTCGCAAGCTTGGGTCGGAAGTCGCATCTTCCGTCTCGCGTGCTGTGCCATCCGCTGCCAAGCCTTCCGCCAACCCAACTCCAGCTCCTGCTGCTTCGTCCAATGCCGGCAAATCTCGAATTCCACCTACTGAGTATGGCGCTTCAACAGCGAAGCAAGGGTCGCAGTACGCGCCGTCAGCCTCGACTCACAGGGAGAAAGAAACACAGCGACAGCAGCAGCAAGCCAGCGAGACCAAGTCTGCGGACATCATGCGCGATGCTTATAATCCACAGTTCATGCAGAACCTCTCGAGATTAGGGCAAGTTCAGGTGCCAAAGAATGCCACCAACTACCAGCCTGTAAGTCACTCCCTCTCCCTTCTCGGTCTCTTCTCACTATTTAGCTGCTGACAAAGTGCTTCTGATACCGTTGTAATATGATCCTCTGACCATACGTAGAACGACCAAATGCTCCGCATCCTCGAGGCGCGTGAGCGTGCCAACCTCGACAACATACAATCTACCGCCACAATCTCTTCCTCATCCTCAGCTTCTCCCACTAGTGCACCGGCAAAGTCGGCAGGCGTACCCAGAATCTCGGCCAACACCATCACTTTGCTCCTAGACGACCGAAAGCACTGCGAAACAAGAAAGGATCTCGAACGTCTCGCCTTCGAATACGATCTGCCATTGGAGACCATCGAGACCCTCGCAAAGTACTACAACTCACCAACGATGGGCGAAGAGATCCGTGATGAAGCGGAGGAGCACACCAAGCAAGAGGATCAGACGAATAGGCAGGAGGAGAGAGCTCCACCTAAAGTCAGGGGTGTGTGGGTGGAGCCAAAGCTACAGAACCAGATCTCGGCATAGGATTTGGATCGTAATAAAAAGGATTAGTCTATTGCTGCATGCGAGCGTGTCTATGAGAGAATTGCGGGTCGCATTGCGACGGTACGTGGGTGTAGAATGTCTAGCGAGGTGACGACGAACTCTAGATCTTGCGGTTCTGGCTGTGCCAAGTGAGGTAGGAGATTGAGGTGGTTTGCGAGACAGAACTCGAATGGTGTTGCTTCGCGTGTGGAAGTTCCCAGCCAAGTCCTTGTCTCAGGCTTGCCAACTGCTTGCAGCCAGATGTTGTAGTACGTGGACGCTGGAGTATCCTGTGGAGCTGACCATGTCAGCACCGACAATTGTACCCTTCTTCCTTGGTTTGTGGAGGAAGCGTCTTCCTGAGAGATGTTTGCAGCGGGTCGTACATCCAACGCTGACGGAGATGTGGATGAAGGAGTTGGTGGAGGGGGAGAAAATTGTATAGCGCCGACTCGTAGCTGAACTTGATCCGTCGTTGCAGGCTGAAAGGAAAGGCCTAAACTGAGTGCCACAAAGGATTTGGGCGCAGGTTTGGAAGACTGGCAGATGCTCAGTCGCATTGAGAAGGCCCTCCAGCCAGTTGCGAGAGCTCGTTGCTCGATGTTGGTGTGCTCCATGCCGAGCTTGACATCGTCCGTGCTTCCGTCAAGGAGCACCACATGCGGCTGCAACGCATCGAGAACGGCTGCTGCACCCTGGAAGGCAATTGTGTATTCCCAGACATGCGGTGTGCCGGCTTCCTTCGAAAGCTGCATCACCGCTGAACATAGCGGTATCACGACTTCATTCGTAGCCTTACCTTGGCCACCGGATGCTGGCGAAATGGCGATTGCAAACGATGCTGTTCCTTCCCAAACACGTTCAAAGTCATACCACCACGTTGCTGTCTCGACGCCCTGCATCTGCTTCGATCCATCTTCTGACTTGCTCTGGAGGAGAACCCACTCAGAATAGAACAGGTCCGGTTTTGGCATGCACACGCCCATATCCGTGAACCCGGCTGACTCGTTTTTTGAGCCAGCTGACCAGTCATTAACGAGTGCACCACGGTCGAACCACTTTGTTCCCGACCCAAAGCTGAAGTTGGTGTAGAAACCTGGACCGCTGGCGCGTCGGCGGCGACGATCGTCTTGGAGATTGGAGTGCTGAAAGTATCTCTGCACTGGCTTTGCCTCGCTATCCCGGAGGCTTATCCGATAGTTTGCAGGTATGAGGGGACGAGGAACGCCTACCCAGAAAGCAAGATCGATATGCCACCAATCGGTCCAGCTTCTCTTCTGCGATGCTTGCTCCGATGTGAGTGTGAGCCCCGCGCTCTCCTCTTCCCACGTCCAGCCTGGAGCGAAGAGCGCAACACTCATACCCAGGGCGTCTTCCTCATCTGGTCGTCGTTGCGGACCAATCATGTCGAGCGACTTCCAGCTCTTCAAGCCACCCCAGCAGTTGCGACCAAAAACGTCGATACCAACATAAACCTCGTTACGTGGTCGAGCCACACTATCCGCCATGGCTGCCGAAAGTAACAGCTGCGGATGCAGTCCTCCATCCGTAGCTCCCGTGAGACCGTAACCGCGACGGTGAAGATTCTGCGGACTTTCGTCATTGGGATCGATGAGCTCGCCTGGCGGTAGTGATGGAGGAGGTCGCGCCCATGTGTAGTTGGTGAAGAATGTATGTGCCTCCTGGTAGAAAGGTATATTGTGCTCATTGAGTGCGTCTTGCCACGCGAGCTGGCCATGTGGGTATACCACCGAGTCGTACCACATGACTTCCCACTCGTCTGGATCCCTGCCAGCCTCAATAAACCGCCTTGTACCCTCCTCTCTCAGGTAATGGACCCAGCCGCGAAGACGTTCTGCATTGCGGTGCATTTCACCGATTCTCGCCTGTTCTCCGACCCATGCTGGCCATGCTTCGCCCGAACAGCTGAAGCCAAGATCTAGCGCGGTTTCGATGTTGACAAGGTAGCCGGAGTAGCCGCGGTCTAGTGCAAGCTGGATCAGCTCAATACCGTACTGAGGAGAGAAGCAAGGCTCACCACGCAGTGGCATTGCTTTTCGCTCAGGTCCTCGCAGGAGACGCGCCATGTCCGGGATGCTTTCTGCCCACTCAAAGATGAGCGTACCTAGGACCTTGGTGCCAGTCCGAGATGCAGCTGTGAGCCAGCCGACGGGTGGTATGCTCACACGCTTGTGCGAGAAGTAGATGAACGTGTCGACCAAATGCATATGCTCCAATGTGTAGCCTTGTTGAACGGGAGACTCGTTGTAGCCGCCTTGAAAGTCATGGCAAACAACTAGCTTGGGTCGGGCTGTGGCTGCATCAGATGAGCTGGAGGATGGCGGACCTGTGTGCTTGCTGCATGGCTCAAGATGATCTTGCATAACGTCTCCATATTGCATCTGGTACCAGAGATGTAGCTCGTCTAGCGTTTCGAAGAAGTCTGGTCTAGGTAGTGCTTCAGGATCTAGATGCTGCCGTAAAGACGCGGACGGTGTTTGGAGGTCAAGCTCGGTTTCGTCCTGCGTATTTGGTATTGGTGAGATTGTTGTGGCACCGTCAAGCCCCTGAAGACGTGTAGCCGCTGGCATCGTGGTCGGAACAGGTGCCACCCAGTCCGGCAGATGACATGGAAGGTGGTGGTGTTGCAAGGGAAGCGATCTTCAACGTCTCTGAGAAGATCGCTTTCAGGGTCTAGCTTCAAGACCGCTTGCTGCTGTGTGGAGGAGAACCGTGCATAAAACTGAATGATGTTACATCGATATAGACCACATGACTCTTTTTCTCCTCTCCTCTCCTCTCCTCTCCTCAGTGTGGTGCGCTAACGGCATTTCGGGTTGAAAGTTAGCCGTGAAAACCGAACAGCCGCCGCTCTGTTTCATGCTACCGAGCTACAAGCAAACAACCCCGCATTGAGCTCAGTGCAGCAACATTTTGGCATGAGCGAGGTTTCCACTCGACCTTCTGAGAGTGTGGTCACCAATCCTGAACCAGCTTTCGTTCTGCTGTTATCTCTCATCCACCACCATCTATCAGTAACCACCATACAGACCCCTCGCAACCATGGCTGCCGCTGCTACAGATGATGTCGCTGCCAAGGCAGAGGGTATCATCTCTCACATGAACAACGATCACAAGGTAAGCAAGCCTCAGCATCCACCTTCTTGCCAGAATTCTACGTCGGTTTACTGACTTGGCACCCTTTTCTACGACTCTGTGATATCCACGACTTGTGCACTCTCTAGGACTCGCTAGCCTACCTGGCAACTCACTATGGCGATCTCCTCCACCCTCTCAAGCCCAGCCAGGTGCTCATGACCAAGATTGACAAGAAGCACCTCGAAATCGTATACACCACCAACAAAGGCGCCGCTCCTGCCGCTGGCAAGCCTGGCTCCAAGACCGTCCACGTTCCCTTCTACCCACACCTTGCCGGCTACTCGGAGGTGCGACAGCGTCTCGTTGACATCTCGGCGCTCTCGGAGAAGGTCGTCACCACTCGAAAGGTAAGCATTCCTTCCACAAAGCTTTAGCGTGATACATCTGGCATAGACTGACGTTGACATTGTTTTCCTGTGCTTTTCACAACAGCCCGAAATCGTGTACCGTGCACCCAAGCTGGCACTCCATGCGCTCGCCTTGTGTGCTGTCGCTTACTTCGCCCTTCGCTCAGACACACTCGCTTCGCACGGCGTCGTTCAGTCCATTGTTCCAGATGACAAGCTGGCCCAGTGGAACAACTTGCGCAACAACACCCTTGGTGGACCCGCCAAGATGGATGCCTTCATTAAGGGCATTGTCCGAGCACACTTGATCGAGGGTGCTCTGATGGCACTCGTCTGCTACTGGAAAGGTGCAAGCCGTCTGGTTGCCATTCGATGGATCTTGACCACTGCGGCACTCGGTATTCCATCTTGGATTGCCTTCTTCACGCTCAACTCGCACAAGAGGGCACTCGAGAGGGCAGTTCAGTTCGATGCTGACAAGAGGAAGAAGAGCAACTAGAACTCAAGATGCGGTGTAAACATATCGCCGAATGCTTTAATCGATCTTTAATTGAACCAAGATCACTGTCTGTGCTAGCTGAAGTGCAGTACTTGGGTGAATCAGGGCTTGAACTCGTATCCACCGACACGGTTGGCAACATTGATCTTGAGCTGTTCCAGCAGGTTTCCGGACTGATCCTCCAGACCGCAGAACATCGTGTCACCATCCTTGACCTCACCCACTCCCTGCGGTGTACCTGTCAATAGTAGATCACCCTCTTCCAGTGTCATGATGCTCGACACGTGCTCGATGAGCTCCGGGATACCAAAGATCATGTCGCTTGTGGGGCCGTTCTGCTTAATCTGGTCGTTGACCTTGAGCCACAACTTCAGCTTGGATGGGTCGCGGACACGAGACTTGTCAATGAAGCCGGAGGTAGGAGTGAAGGTGTCAAAGCCCTTCGCGGAGGACCAGGGAAGACCTTTGGACTTGACCTTGTCTTGGAGGTTACGGGCGGTCATATCGATTGACAAGGTGTAGCCGGCGACGTGCTTCATGGCGTCAGCTGCAGAGACATCTCGAACCTTAGGAGAGCCAATGACGACTCCGAGCTCGACTTCATAGTGCGCAACAATGCCTTTGGGGATCTCGACCGTGCCGTTGTTGGTGACGTAGGATGTGGTGGGCTTCAAGGAGAAGAAGGGTTCGGTGGGGACTACGTTGTTGAGCTCCTTGGCGTGAGCCGCGTAGTTGCGGCCGATGCTATATTGCAGTGAACACAAGTAGCGTCGCCGGTGCCGATGCGAGAAGAAGACATGTCAAGCGACGATGGCAGAAAGATGTTAGTATCAATAGCACCTTCACGGCAACATTAGTGAAACATGGCCAGGAAACTTACGCCACGATCTTCTTTCCTCGAGTCAGGAATGATGCCATTTTGGTATCGCTTCACGGGTGTTGCTGATGATGTTGTGGACGATAGCTTTGCTTCTGTTGATCAACGTGGGGTATGATCTTGTGACTCTTCTGCATGGCGAGCAAAGTGCAAAGCCGACAAATCCACAGCTTCAACCTTCTTCCTGTCCGTGCATTTTCGCATCGGGATCCCGATTTGATGTTTCGCACGCCGCAAAGGCTTCTAATGGTGTCATTTTGTGAATACATTGCCGATACCGCACTGACCTGCCTGTCTTCCAGCTTCCGGTCTTACCACCACCTCCATCTCGATACAGGGCAAAGCAGCAAAGATGGCAAACGCACACATCAACACTGCTCTGAACAGCTTCTTCAACGCCAACAAATTTGCTGTTGTTGGCGCCAGCAAGGATCCCTCCAAGTTCGGCAACAAGGTCTTCAAGTGGTACCAAGCACACAAGCTCGACGCTACCCCTATCCACCCCAAAGAGCCTGAGATCGAGGGTATTGCCACTCAGCCCGACGTTGCTCGCTTCCTTGATGCTGCAGGTACTAGCGCAGAGAACATTGCCATCTCGGTAATCACCCCTCCCAAGGTCAGCTTGGCAGTCGTGCAGAAGGGTATTCAAGAACAAGGCGTTTCTACGTTCTGGCTTCAGGTATGTATCGCTCATTATGACGATTCGAAGGCAGGATGTTTAAAGCTGACCGATTCTGTGCGTCCTAATTTCACTTTTGGAACAGCCCGGCGCGGAGGATGCTGATCTGATCAGCTGGGTCCAGTCGCAGCCGGAATCAGTCCAGGATCGAGTGATCTACGGTGGTCCATGCATTCTTGTTTCTGGTCGACAACTCGCTGCTGACAAGGGAAAGCTCTAAGTCGAAGCACGTAGTGAAGAAACGTTGAAATGCAAAGAGGAAACTCAAGCTCTCGGAAGCTTCGACACCTCATATCGCACACACACGTGGAGTCAGGGTCTCACTATAGGCGCAAATGAAAAGGTAGCTGTGATTGACAAGTATCTATGGCAAAGAAGGCTTTAGAGAGCCTTACCGCTCTCGTCAACAGTCGAGAAAGTGTAGGTCGACTTCCAGTGGTATGGCCTGTCAGGACCGTAGATCTGGTTCCTGCCCCATTCTGGGTTGTTGATACCGTCAATGTAGTCTTCCATCTCAAGCACGACACACTCGTAGTTTTCGTACTGAACATCACCGATATCGTTGCCGACCTTACCGCCGTGCACCTGCTTCCTCGGAATACCTTTACCTGGCTTGTTGACACCTGGGCAAGTGTACACTTGGACAGCTGCCTGGTTGGTTGCCACAGAGAGCTTGATGCCCGACTTGGGGCTGTACATCTCTACGGCTGGCTTGGCGGTGTCGTAGCCAGGAGGGTTCGACATGATCCAGCACGAGTCCCAACCTTTGCACTCATAGCCGCAGACGCCGAGGGTGTCGTTGAAGTTCTTCGAGAATGGCGTGGGGGTCTGGAAGTTGTAGGGTGTGTTCTCGACCGAAGGAAGTGGGCCTGTAGGAATGAGAATAGTGTCCGTCTCGACATACTTGTCTGCGTAAGGCATGTGGAGCACATAATCGAGATTCGAGGCCGTCTCGTTGAAGGCGTCAAGGTTCCAGTAGACGTGCGAAGAGAGCAAAATGGGAGTCTCCTTGGTCGCTGTGGCATTGAGTTCGATGTGCCATGTGGCATTCTCGGAGAGCGTGTAGCGAGTGTATGTCTTGACTTGGCCAGGGAAGCCTTGGAATCCATCGGGGTCGATGTGCTCCAGTAGAAGTTCGTTGGCACTCAAGCTAGAGATGGTGTAGTTGCTGCGGTCATAGCCAATGTCTCCGCCGTGAAGCGAGTCGAGGCCGTTCTCATTCTTAGGAACGTTGTAGGTTTGACCGTTGAGCTCGAAAGTGCCGTTCTTGATGCGGTTGGCGTAACGACCGACAATAGGGCCAAAGTTGGGATGGTTGGGATCGGTGGACCAGTTGGTGATGTTGTCATAACCAAGCACAACATCTCGCCATCCACCATAGCGGTCCTTGACCCAAAGCTCGGTGACGACGGCTCCGTAAGGCTGGAAGGTAGCACGAATCGAGTCGTCGGGTGCACGAAGCTCGATGCGGTTGTGTGGGTAGACTGCAGGCAAAGCTTGAGGACACTGTGTACCGGGAACAGTTGAGCCAGAGCCTAGAATGAGCTGCGAGTCCTCGGTCTGCGAGTTGTACAGGCAAGGGTAGCTGCCGATTGTGCCGTTGTTGACGAAACCAGGTGTCTCTTGTGGTGATGCTGCGGCGGAACGCGAAGAAGCAGTAGATGTAGCACTGGTGTCAGTGCCATTGTTACAGTCGATGACTGCAGCTTTCCACAGCTCTGCCTTGGCAACTGGTGTGGGACTGGCCAGGGATGCTGATGCGGCAAGGAGCTGAAGCGCCAGCGGCAAGAGAGCCGCCTTAAATGTCATCTTGAGGCCGTTTGAATCAAAAGAAGGAAACCCGCTTTGGCGACGTTGTCGACGAGCTCGACGCGAGAAGGGAGGAGAGAAAGGATCGACGGATGGGCAAAGGGGTCTTGAAGTGGAGGGAAGCAGCAGGTCAAATGAGGACCATGCACTGGTGCAGGAATGAGTGTGGGACGAGCGGAGTTGAAGGGGAACCTGAAGCATCGGAGTTTTATAGAAAAATAGAGGGAGCAGACCTTAGGCTGTCTTTCCATGCAGGAGCCTCCTGTTCCATTGCCTGGACCCTCTGAACCAAGATCAGTGCAGGACAAGCTTCCGCTGACAGGCTTCAAGAAGGATCGAGAGGTGGATGACGAGCGTGTGCTCAGTGAGGCAGTTGCCGGTGAGACAAATGGCGCTCAACGTCACAATTTCCGAAACACAACCTTGCCGCAATGTAGACTGCTTGCCGCTCTCATCTCGGAAATCAGCCATTCAAGCTGAGTAGAAAAGGCTGTAGGAGTCTACTACGACGGTATACATAAAGAACAAGATTGATTTGCTTGCAAGATTACCGAAAAGGGGTTGCGCAGACACACTTTGCCGGTTGGTTCTGTGCCGTCTGCTCTACACAAAGCACTGTGTATGATTTGCGAGGAAGTCTTTGTGGAGACCTGTTCTCCACGCAGACGAAAGGACATCGTTAGGCGAGACGAGGATAGAGGCGAGCTCGGCTAGTCGTCACGAGAGAACAGAACAAATGGAACAGAACCATCAAAACATGTGGGGCACCTTGGCAACCAGGTGAACAAAGCAGCACGATCATGTTTCTTTCGACACAGCAGATCACCAGAGTGGGGCAGCTGATCCTCCTCGACCTTGACCGGTCGACGGCATGCTGCATCAAGACGTGATGGGGTGTAGCTCGGTTGTGGGGAACGGCTCAGATGCGGAGGCAATAAAATGCGGGGCGCCGCCGTGTTCGGTGATCTGTTCGACCTCATTTCGGCAATCTTTTTTTCCCCCAGGGATACAGTACGAGCTCCCAAGCTCAGCTTGAACAAGAGCCCCCTGCAGATTACACTAGCCAGCGTCTGCCTCTTGGAGCCCAATGATTGCAATCAAGTCACATCCGGCTGCCACAACAATCTTGTAAGTGGTCTAGGATGCAATGACAATGGTGATGTTGTATTCCGAGCATGTCCCATGATAAAATCTAGGTATCCTCATCTACGGTAGCTCGTCCGACTCGCTGCGAAGTCGACTCACCTCGACGCTGATGTTGCCTCCAGCTAGATACAACGCCACAAAAGAACCAAGACAAGGCCAAAAGGAACTCCATGACCGACAAAGCCATCAGCGCATGCTGCACTGCTTGGTGCTTGTCCCAATTAGAGGCCTTCGTGGCCACTTTCAAGATGACTTGCGACAAAGCTGCGCCACCGAGAAGCCCAACGATGCCCATCAGCTTGAACCGGTTCGACCCAGTGAGATTCAGCATGGGCAGATTTAGGTCGGATGATATCGACGTCGGCGTAGCCGTGAATACAACCGTGTTGGAGAAAGGGGTCGCGAGGCTGGTGGAGTAGGTCGACTGACAGCCCAAGCTCATTGCTAAGATGGAGATGACAAGCCAGCCCAGCGAGCCACTCAGTCGAAAGGCAGGATACTGTGCGCCTACCAGAATGATCACAAGGGTCGCCAATGATCGATACAGGGAGAGCAACACAATTGTGAGGCGCTTAGTCCGGTCCGTAGCCAGACGTGTCACCAAAATGGAAGTGATCTGGCAGCCGATGATGAAGCCAACGATCGCACTCACATTCGACTCGAGCTTCCTGCGCACCTCTTGTTGACTGCTACCTGTGTTGGAGTCGGAAGGTAACAGCAAATCGAAAGAGTTGATCACCATTTGGACCAGGTTACCGGTCATGAAACCGACCCAGGTTTTTGTTAGCGTGAATGTGCTTGCATCTCCTAGTCCCGTGATGAGGCATTGGAGTAGCAATGGCGGGACATAAGCTGCTGGGAGCAAGTCGCCCGAGTCGAAGTCGGGCAATGGTGAGACTGTGTGAGCTCTGAGGAAACCCAAAAAGCTCGCTAGCGGCGATGAGGAAGGAGAGCCCACATCCTTCCGCCGCTGCGCAAAATGTGGTAGAAGCGGTGAACGTTCATGGTTGTCAATATTGGTCCGATGCCTGCCTCCATTCGATCCAGATCCGGGTTGTGACGACATGGTGAGCAACGGACTCAGCTGGCGCTGTTTGCGCCTCCGGCCCTTCGAAGCTGTTGCGCAGGACTCTTTTCTACCGCTTGATGGTACTGATATACCGTACAACCTCGAGACTAGTGATGGTGAAGAAGGACTTGAAGCTGTTGGAAAGCTGAAGTCAAAGTCAAGTAAGCAGCTTTCTGTCCACCTTTTTTGAGCTCAGCGAAAGTGGAGGAGCGGCTACGAAAAAGTGGCTGAAGCATGGACCCTGTGTCTCGGCAGATAGAGCGACTTGACATCTTCTTTTCATCGTTGACCCCACCATCATCGTCGTCGCCATCAACCACCACGAGCGCCGTCGACGTCAGTCCCAAACGCTATCTGGAGGAGCCAGCGAGCATGTTGCAGGTGTCCGGACTCATGCCAGCATGGTTGCTGCTGTCGGTCTGCTGGTTGCTAACGGTCAAGGTTGTCTCCACAGACGCTCGGCAAGCATCTTTCTCCACGCCCGTCACGTCCAGCGCGCCAAGCAATGATGATTTCTCGCCACCAGATTGCTACCCGTTCTGCTGCAGCAAGGACGACGATGCGGGTTCAGTATCGGCTGTCGAAGCAGCGAGATACCGTGACCGGCTGGGGACGCTGAAATGGGTCGATCCTCGCATAGGTACCAATGGCCCCGATCCATCCAAGTACGGTGGCATGGTGCCGTCCGTCGCACTACCCTTTGCTGGCGTCCGTACTGTGCCCATGACTCGGGAAAATCTGGTCTCTGGATGCGCATACCATGACAACGATACCATCAACATCGGCTTCCTCGCCAGTCGCCAACCGGCAATCTGGATGGGCGACTACGGCTTTGCAACTATCTTTGGTGGACGAGGAGACACCAAGCTCGGCAAACATGAACGAGGACACAGCTTTGAGCGTTCGCAAGAGTTCGTCTCTCCTTTCAAGTATGCTGTGAGGATGGGTAACTCCTCTGCAGCCGGTGAGGGCACTTTTGCCGAGCTCGCTGGCAAGAGCCGCGCTGCTATGGTGCAGTACACCTTTGAGCAAGCAAGCAACCTTACAGAACAAGAGCACGAGAAAGGCTCTCAATCACCACACGAAAGTCTGCTGTCTCTTCTCGACAGCAACAGCTCAGAGAATGCACCCTACATCGGGATCCAAGCATCTCGAAAGCAATGGCGTGGTGCTGTCCGCATCAACGTAGAGAAGGGCGAAGTCTCAGGGTATAACACGGAAAGGATGGACTATCGTCTTGGACCACACGAGGCGCCAGGCTTCCGCGGCTACTTTGTGTATCGCTTCGAGTACCAGCGCTCGAACCCCTCAGAGGACGACGAATGGATCAGCGGCTTCCCGAGCGATGGTGTTGGCACTGCCCACACAAATGCAACAGGCATCGCGGTGCATGCTGGCGAAAGAGCACGTTGGAACGAGCTTGGGGTCTACGCATTCGTCCGCTTCGGTATGAGCTTGATATCGGAGGAACAAGCACGGTATAATCTCGATGTCGAGATGCCGGACGGTACTTCCATCGATGATATAGTCGATGAGCTCATTAAAGCTTGGAGGAGCAAGACTGATCGCATCCAGGTACAAGGTGGAAGTGAACAGCAGAAGCGCATCTTGTATACGGGAATCTTTCACGCCTCGCAATACCCTGCTGAACATGCTGAGCCGATCCCGCACAGCAATGGAAGCATCGAAACACAGCCAGAATCTCTTCATCACGACACAGAGGACAAGCACAGATACCACTACTATTCGGGCTACACTGATAGTGTGCACAAGGTCAAAGAGGGATTGCAACGCTACCAGTCTTGGTCGATCTGGGATATCTATCGAGCCCAGTGGAACCTCCTCATTCTGTTCGAGCCTCGCCGGGTCGTCGATATGGTGCGGTCGCTGCTTGACATCTATGATGAGTCTGGCTTTTTGCCAATGTGGTCGACGCTAGCAGAGACCAACATAATGATCTCGACGCATGCTGACTCACTCATTGCCGAAGCTTCTGTCAAGGGTGTGCAGGGCTTTGATCTGCAAAAGGCATGGAGTGCTGTGCTGAAGGACGGAACAGTTCCTCCCAAGAGAGAAGCCGAGCTGCGGTATGAGGACCGCGAAGAGTATACCCCGCTCGAAGTCAGGGCTGGATTGACATTTTACAATGACTCGGGCTACGTGCCGCTGGATGGCTGGTCTGAGTCGACGAGCCGTACCCTCGACTATGCATACGACGACCATGCGATCGCTGTTTTCGCAGACCATCTCGACAAGGAGGACACTACGTTCTTCCACAAACGTAGCAAGAACTATCGGCATGTATTTGATCAAGAGCAAGGTCTCATGGCAGCACGACTCAAGAATGGAAGCTTCCTCGTCCAGCCTCTGCCCAACCCACGTGGTCGCCAGGAGGGCTCCACAGAAGGCAACATGTTCGACTACAGCTTCGATGTAGTTCAAGACATTCCTGGTCTAGCAGAGCTAGCAGGAGGGAAGGGCAAGCTCGTTGCTCTGTTGGACCGACACTTTAGCGAAGGACACAACGACCAGTCGAATGAGCCATCGCATCACATTCCTTACCTCTACTCGTTGCTGGGCGAGGCAAGCAAGACCCAAAAGCTTGTTAGAGATATCTCGTACGAGGGCTTCAGTGATCAGCCAGACGGATATGCGGGCAATGAGGATTGCGGTCAGCAAAGCGCATGGTACATTTTCAGCTCGATGGGCATTTACCCTGTCAATCCGGTGTCGGGAGAGTATGTTGTCTCTTCGCCTTTCTTCGAGGCTATCGAGATCGATATTCCGCCTCGTATCACACATGGAGACGGTGTATTCAAGGAAGGCAAGGCTACACGACTGCGAATACAGGCACCAGGTGCAGACGATCAGCATGTCTATGTCGCCAATTTGACGGTAAATGGCCGAGCTATCGACAGGCCCAAGCTCAAGTGGTCTGATCTGCTTGAGGGCGGAACATGGAAGTTCGGCCTCTCAGATACACCACAAGCCTGGGGTAACAACAAATCTGGTCCGCCCCTTCAAGCTTAGAGAGTCCAACTTAATGTCAATGGAAGAACAATACCTAGAGACCTCATTTGCCGGCTTGCTTGATCCTCTGTGTCGCTCAAGGCTTCTCATGAACCGAGAAAATTAGCATGCGCTTATAATGTTTCAATCATGAGGTATGGACATCTGCGGCCACAGAACCTTGAAAGCACCGCATCCCGTCCGATCTGCGAAGTTAAGCAAGGTATCGCCTAGTCAGTACTGCGGTGGGGGACCACGCGGGAATCCTAGGTGCTGCAGTTCTTTTTGCACTTTTTCCAACTTTCTTTTGAGCTCGCCTTTTTGCACCATATTTCAGTTCCTGCTCATCTTTTCTTGTAGGTCTTCTCGATGGAACAACGTTGCGCTTCACATGATGGCCGTAAGCCTCCAATTAGATGACACCACAGATTGAGACGACTCAGCCATTGACGCGACAGTAACTCAAAAGTATGGTACAAGGGCGCCTCCATGGAGGACGAATCAGAGTGGGGTGAGAGTTCGACCGCGGCCCGCTTTCCATTGCCAAGGTTCATATGGTGTCACGATGGAGGTTTCGGGACCATTCGAGTGGATTTGAGGGTCTGCATAGCCGCTTGTGCTAAGCTGGGGTGTCGGCGTGTTCGGTGAGATGGCATATCCGGACGACGAAGACGATCCAATCGATTGGTTTGAATATGCAGAAGCTTGCAGCAGTTGAGAGGAGAGTCAAGAAACTTCAAAAAACGCCGATGATGATGTCTGTGGAGAAGAAACAGGCCGATCAGATACGCATCAAAAAAGCTCAGCCTTCCGGCCAGTTTGCCGCCAATCCTTCCTTCGCATCATAGAGCAAACCTCAGATACATAAAGCTACCACTTCCCCTCCTTTGAGCTCATCGCTTCTCTCAATCATCTCACCACCTCACAACGAAAGCGATCGCAACAATGTCGACGAACGCTTCCCCTATCCCAGTCTGCGTCATTGGCTTCGGCAACTCGGCCCGTACCTTCCACATTCCTTTTGTTCTTGCCCTACCGCAGCTCTTCACCCTGCACTCGATTCAGCAGCGTCCTCGCAACGCTGCCAACACTTCTTCCTCGCCTGACGCCTCCAAGCTCTTCCCGAACGTCACGATCATCCCTGACTTCGATAGCGTCCTAACCACGCTCCCCAAGAACGGCCTCATCATTGTCACCACCACCAACGACACCCACTTCCCATTCGCCAAGCGCGCCCTCGAAGCTGGATTCAACGTACTCGTCGAGAAGCCCGTCGCTACCAACCAGACCGACGTGAAGATTCTCATCGACCTTCAAGAAAAGACCGGCAAGCTTTGCGCAGTCTACCAGAACCGTCGCTTCGATGGCGACTTCTTGACCATTCAGAGCTTGCTTTCGGACAAGGGAGCTGAGCCGTCCGCGCTTGGTGTGCCAACTTACTTTGAGTCGAGGTTCGACAGATTCCGTCCCTACGCCAAGGGTGGCTGGAGAGAAGAGGTTGACCCGGACACACAGGGTGGTGGTATACTTTGGGATCTGGGAAGCCACTTGATCGACCAGGCTCTGTTCCTGTTCGGCCCTCCCGAGAGCGTCATTGGCTTCGTCCGCAACCAGCGCAACCAGGGCCCTGCTGCTGTCGACGACGACTGGCTTGCTATTCTCAACTACCCTGAGTCCGCACCTTTGCCTCCCTCTTCGCCTGCGGCTGGGTCCAAGATCGGCGGCCTCAGAGTCTCGCTTGGAGCAACATGTCTTTCATCTCACGTCGATGCTGAGCAGCCAAGGTTCAGGGTCGAAGGTACACACGGAAGCTACGAGAAGCGAGGCACTGACCCGCAAGAGAACCAGCTCAAGTTGGGTTGGACTCCTTCCAGTCACCCTGAGGAATTTGGTGTTTACAGCGAGACAAACGATCCTGACTCGATTCGATTCGGAAGGCTCACGACCATGGTCAGGTCGAACGAGGATCTCTCTGTCCCCGCGCCAGGTGCTGGTGCGCCCAAGCAACCTCAATTGTCCGTCGCCAACATCCCAACGTTGCCAGGTAGGTACATTGACCTGTTTGCGAACGTTGCTGCCTCGATCAACGCCGCTAAGCAGGCCGAGGCCGAAGGCAAAAATGCAGCTCAGGCGATTCGGGCCGTCTCGTTGGTCGGTGTGGAGAGGACGCTCAACGCGGTCAAGCTGATCAAGTTGATCCGTGAGAGCAGTGTTCAGGGCAAGACTCTGAAGTGGGCTTAGTGTAGTCATTAGTGGATCGTCGTAATGTAGTCATGAGTTGGTCTGAAACGTATCGTCAAGTGTCTGTGTATGCGTGTGGGTATCATGTCGGTGTATAACGTCTGTTGTGTGCAAGGGAGGCTGTTCGAGGCTGCGCGGCTATGACTCGCCCTTGACACGGCGCTTGTAGTCTTCCGGGCTCTCAAACTTCTTGCCTAGGCTCCACATGCCGATCTTTTGGTGTCTGTTCGATATCAAAGGAACTCGTCTGTCAGCGTCATCTCCAAGGCAGCGTTGTTCCGCTCGCAGGTAGGTTTAGACTTACTTTGCTTTCGTCTCCGCCCGTTCTAACGCACTCAAACCTGTCGTTGACTTCCTCCAGAACTTTGCCCACCACGTCGCCTGCCCATAGTCTGCTCCTGCAGCTCTATACACCGTCGCCAACCCTTCCTGCACCATTGCTAGTGAGACGTTCTTTTTGCCGAAAACATAAGGCGGTTCCCAAACATACGGTGTAGCAACCAACCTCTTATACTGATCAATGTGCGATGGGTATAACCAGACCAACTTTCCTGAGATATCATTCCCTGTCGCTGACCCGCTTGCTGCTGTCGTCTTGTCTGCAGTCGGTGGATAAAAAGTAAACTTGCTCGGCGGAGTTGTATTGCTGGGCGCAGAAGGAGACTGAACCATAGAAGTAAGGAATGCTTTTGCCTCTTTTGAGAATGGTTGTGCTGGTTTTCCAAAGTGAGCGCTTTCAGGGGCGTCTACACCTGCAATACGGACAGAGATGGTCTCTCGGACAAGTCTTGATCGACCACCGGCACCGCTGCCTTTTGTTTTCTTGATGGCTCGTGGTGGCCATGGATAGAGCCAGTCTCGAAGGAAAGGTGGACCGGGCGTGTGGTGGAATCGGAACCCGTCGGCATCGCCTACAGTGACAACGCGGCCGACGAGGACTTTACGATATCGAAGGACGGCAGGTGTGATGAACTCTGCATTGGGTATCCGTCGGAAGTAGCGCCACCAGAGAACAGCGCCGAGAGAGGTGGTGGTGATGCCGGCTACTGCTGCGCCGATGGGGTTTGAGAGGACGGTGCCGAGGACTCCTGATGATTGCTCGACTACGGACCAGACTGTGATCCTCGAGTGGTTGACAGAAGGTGGTGAAGCTGCTGATGTATCTATCGCTGCGCTTTGCCGTAATGTCGGGATCTCCGCTGCGTTGTTGGATCTAACCAGATATGAGGGTGAAGTAAGACCATGTTTTGAATCGGATAAGGGAGCTGGTGCTATTGTTGTGCCCGTTGGTGGACCTGGTATCGGCCACAGGGATAGCATGGTGACTGCGTCTATCTGGAAAGTGGCTGCCAGTCGGGTCTCGGAATAGAGTATCGATCTGTAGAGATGAAGGACCAAAAGATAGGTGAGGTGTTGACCTTGACACCTCGTCAAACATGTGGAGTTTGCACCGCTCGTTCGTGCCCAAAATATCACACGCCTAAATTTCGCTTAAATCACAACACACGCTGCAGTCTCGAGACCAACACCTGAACGGACACGCGTGGTTTTGCAATATCAATCATACTGCTCAACGAAGATCGTTTTCTTTATCCTCATCGCAGTCACGGCAAGCACATGCTATGTCAATGCGCA
The DNA here is from genome assembly GCA_022963135.1 of Ustilago loliicola. Lineage (NCBI taxonomy): Eukaryota > Fungi > Basidiomycota > Ustilaginomycetes > Ustilaginales > Ustilaginaceae > Ustilago > Ustilago loliicola. The sequence continues at coordinate 646,821 of JALCUU010000013.1, read as the reverse complement.
TGGAGCAAGCTGTGTGTGTTGGCAAGAAGCATGGAAGCAGCAGTGTGTTGGCGGATCTAGTCGAGCTTCCTGCCTCGATTCTTGGCCGGCCCATGAGTGCTGACAGTGAACGGCTCGAACGAGGGTGCGACACCGCTAGGACTCGAGTGGAGCCCAATCTTTTCGCCATCACCCTTCTTCTGTTCCGCCAACGCCTTGTCTCCGTTCCAGTAGTAGATCACCTGCGCCGCAATAGCCGCATTGAACACTGTCGCCAATCCAAACCCGTACAGGAGCAGCTTGTCCGATGTCTCGGTCATGGTCGTGAACACTCGTGCAATCGTACCGAGAAGCTGTGCAAAGACGACGATACTGCTGAGCTGACCTCGGCTCTTATCCTTGTAGAGCTCGAGCATCTGTGGTACCTTGGATGCGAGCGAGATCGGGATTGTCAACGCCTGCAGGAACGTCAATGTCGATTGAGTGATTACAGAGGGTGCAGCCAATGCGAGCGCGCCAATCGCCATGAGTACGGCTGCAACGGTGAGCTTGGTAGAGTGAGCCGATGGATCCACACGACCTGTCTTTGAGCTAGGGGTGTAGGCAATCACGAGAAGAAGGATGATCATGTTTTGCAGAGTTAAGCTCAGGTTCTCGCCGTATGTCGAGAAGGGGAGTCGCGATCGAACGGCGTAGGCCAGCGAGATGGTATACGCCATCACTTCGAGTGTGTACATAGAGAGCGAGATACCACGAGCGCTGCGATTGTTGACAATGTTGAGGATCTGCGGCACCTTCATGATGCTACCAAAGACAACGATGCCCAGACCGAGCCCTTTCGAGATGGCATACTTGACGCAGTGCGACGAGCTCAAGTCGACATTGTAGATGAGCGTCGTATAGCATTCTTGTCCGATCAAGGCGATGGCAGGTTTTTGGACGAAGAGCGGCAAGTTGTGCGTGACCAACTGTATCGCCGACTGCATTTTGGCCAGCTTTCTTTGCGGGGGAAGAGGTCGCAGAAGCCGTCGAAGTGTCTACAGTTGGAAGACGAGTATACTGGTCAGTCGCCGTTGCAAAGGAAGGCAAGTCAGCAGTCGTGACTCAAGCGATGCCAGGCCTGGAAGAAACGAGCTTGCGGGTTGTGAGTGAGTGAGTGAGTGAGAGTGAGTGAGAGTGAGTGAGAGTGAGTGAGTGAGCGTGGATGGGAAGGAAGCTGAGTGGATGGACAGCAATCTGTGAATGGATGGTCAAAGCGTGCCGTCCCCAAGTCGCCGTTCCCGAGCCTGGAACATTAGCCTTGATTTCCTCCACACGGCACAAGACAAACGCGCGCGTACCCGCTCCTACACTTTTTCCGAAACACATCCCGCCCTTGCCAAAAAATAAACAAATTTCCAAAATGTGACTGCATATTGCTTCAAAAAAAGCAAAAAGAAAGTAGCTCGAGTCGGCTTCGATCCGACGACCTTTGGGTTTCACCACTGTATAAGTGGAAAGGCATATGAGCCCAACGCGATTCCAGCTTCGCTATCGAGCTCCTTGAATGGATTCATGTTTCGACGGGGCTGATTTGCATATATATAGCAAGAGAATTTGAGGAAAAGATAATGGCTAATGAAAAAAAGTATCGCCAAAAGTCGCGCCGAAATCGATGCAGCGATATTTCTACGAGATCACCTCCTTGACTCAGCTTCTAGTGACTGACCACGCTTCTGCTCAACGAGGGGGAGGGGACTGTGCGAGGATGAGTATGACATCACACGACCATAGTTGCTATGTTCCATTCGATCCTTCGCGAACCGCAGTCTTGGCAGCTCAGTCACTCAGGGACTTGACTTTCATCGCGCGTTGGATGACAGAAAGTCGCCAAATGTCACGCTGAGGGAAACTCGAAAAGACGCTGACCCGTGGTCCCTGTATCAAGGTACGCGAATCGGTTCATTCAGCCCGCTCGAGCCTCTCGTTTCGGCAAGGAGCCGATGTTCTCGTCGTCGCGGCTGGCGACACGGGACCTTCTGACGTGAGCTCGCTCTCCGCCGAGGAGCGGAAGAGGAATTTCCGAGACAACACGCTCAGGGACTTTCCTCGAGCCCCGCCGACTTGCTACTGGTCTGAGCCATCTGGCCTCGGCCGTCAGCTCAACTGAACGCACGAAGTTCAAGCCACTTTGCTCTTCACCCAGTAGACTTCTGTGATTTTCCGTGTGGCTGTCGACTCAGCACTGAGAAGGTACTCGAGTTTCTCCTTCGACGACAGCGACAAGCCCTGCCAACATCAAGAATCACAGTGTGCTTGAGGAAGACGAGCCGAGGGAACCCAGAGTCAAATGCTCGAGACCCTCACGAGGCTGTCTTGAGCAGCTCGATAGCATAAAAGAGCTCCGGGCCCCATCGAAGCTCCTCCCCTCTTTCGGTCCCTCATCCTTTCTTTTCGACATCACTCTTCCCACATCCTCTCTTCTCTCGAATCGACCCCTCTTCGACTCATCTCATCCTCGCAACAGCTCTTCAGCACAACTCTTTGACTTCACCGTCCTTCGATTCATCGTTTCTGCCAACTATCTAACATACTTCGAAGCTATCTTATCGCAACCATGGCTCGTATCTCTTCCCTCGTTATCTTGGCCACGGTCTTGTCCTTCATGGGCATGCTCTCGCCCGGCGCCACCGCCGTCGCTCTTCCTACTCCCCACTTGGACGAACGCAGTGTCGCCGAAGAGTCTGCTAAAGTACTCGAGGCTCGGCAGGGACAACGACGTCCTTGGGGCCCGTTCGCCAAATGCCCCTGCAACTACTGGCGTCAAGGAGACGAGTGCAGACCGATGCGACCACCCAACTGTGGCCCAGGCTATGTGTGGGACTTCGAGTCAGACCGATGCGAGGTGATTTGGCGACGCCAAGATGTAGACGGCAGTAGCGAGCATGCCAAACGTGGCGAACTCGAGGCTCGAAACCCTCAGCATGATCGCGACCATGGATACGACCATGGGCATGGACACGACCATGGATACGACCGTGGACACGGCGACGGACATCATACAAAACGTGGCGAACTCGAGACCCGAAACCCTCAGCATGATCGCGACCATGGACACGGCGACGGACATCATCACGACGATGGCTGGGACTGGGACCATGGACATGATCACCATTACCACGATGATGATGACTGGAGGCACTAAGAAAGTCGCAAGACATGCAGCTTTGAGCTTGTCTTCCGCCAATCTTTGATATCGACTTCCCGCTCAGGTCCAATTCTTCTGGTTTACCCCCCTCTTATCTCGATCTTGTAGGCTCCGACTCAACAATCTCGACGGCGCAACTCGGTTCAACACCTTTGCGCATCGTTCCATGGTTCTTGTCGTTCCCTCTTCCCAGCTTTGCATTGCTCGGCGACGCCGTGGCTTTGTAATCTGACATGTATCGGTATCTTCACTCAATGTTGCGATCGTTCTCGATTCATTCTTGTTTCAATATCAACTCTTTGGGGCCCCAAACTCAATCTGCGACTGCACTCTCTCCTGTGTGTGAGCGAAGACGATCGGAGCGAGAGTTGGTGCGAAGATCGAGTTGCCGTACTGGCCTTGATCGAAAAGGGCCATCTCAAGGGAGTTTGCGGATCGCAGCTGTACTGAGGCGGCGTCTATGCGATCGCAACAATCTGAGAGTCACGAGCGGGGGCTTCATGATCGGGACGCAAATGCCAGACTGACAGCAACGGCGATCGACACGCGTCGTGGCTGTTCCATTTCACCATCACTCATTTTCAACCGGACCTTGATCGCTTCGCTTTCACATACTCGGACCAGATCTTGTAGAAACACCTTCACCTCTAATGAGACAGAGCACGGTCCTTCATTCGGTCGTGAAATCACATGCACAACGCCAAGCGCGATGATGAAAGCAACGGGTGCTCGTGCGAGCGTGCCTGATCATCTTGGCACACACCTTCGCGGCTTACGAATTCATTTGGCTTGGGCCTAAAAAGGACTGCTTCTCCCTCTTTCATCACCGCTTCGATTTCACCCCTCGCCTCCATTTCCAGCAAACGACCTGCAGCAAGGTCCGAACCCGGGAACGCATCCTTTGCCGTCACAATGGGATTCATGGAGCACGGCTCGCCCTTCATTAGCACTGCGACACCAGATGGCGGCGAATTTCGGTTATGTCACGAGCGGCATTGGACCCGTGCTATTTAGTTACAAAGGAGGGCGAAGCTTGGTACTCACCGCCATATGAGGTCGAAGCTTGCTGGCGACGAAACGGTTCCAGATCCGCTGACGATGCCAGTAGAGGCTCGACAGGCTGCAGAGAGAAACAGAGAGGCGAAAGGACGGCAGGGATGCAGCAGCGGTTTGGAATGAAGTCGAGCTAGTCCGCACTCCAAAGCGACGGCCAGCTGCTTCTCGTTTGAGTGAGTCGACGATGCTCACTGTCGGTCCACTCGACCTCAGAATGTAAAAGTATCGGCCAGACCGGAACGACAAGAACAGATCCAAGATCATCACACTCACACACTCCCCTCCCACTCCAATCTACTACTTTCTTCTAATCTTACTCAACTCAAAGCCTCAAGCACAACACTCTTCCTCACTCACATCTTCGCTCTTTGTCAAGATGGCTCGCCTCTCTTCCGCCCTCGTGATGGGTGTAATGCTCGCCATGACTGGTGCATTCGTCGCCACTCCTGCATCTGCCAAGCCTGTTCATGGCTCGTAGCTCAACCTCAAGGTCGAAGCCGCTCCTTACGCCAAGCGCAATGTTGACGAGCCGAAATCCTCGAACCCTGAGCTCGAGCGTCGCACTCTTGGTCTTATTAACGGTATCCTTGGCGGTGCTGGCGTCGGAGGCAGCGCTGATGCAGACGTTGCCATTGGTGGTCTCGGCGGTGCAGCTGCCCACGTTGGTGCCGGTGTCGGCGTTGGTGCTGGTCCCTGGGGATACCCTTACGGATACCCTTACGGTGGGTACCCGCACGGACACTACCCTTACGGCGGCTACCCTTACCCTGGGCCTTATGGTCCCGCTGGTCCTCCTGGTCAGCCCTACTACCCTCGCGATGGCTTCGGCGGCCCTGGCGGTCCTGGAGGTCCTGGTGGCCCTGGCGGTCCTGGTGGACGTCCTGGTGGACGTCCTGGTGGCCCTGGTCGATCGAGTGGCTCTATGGCTCCTGATGTTGGCGACGATGACGACAATGACGATGGTCCTACTGGCTACGGCTCTAACGACAAACCTCACGGTGGCCGTGGAGGTCCTGGTGGTCCTGGCGGCTCTGGTGGACCCGGTGGTCCTGGCAGCTGGTCTGGAGACTCTCCCAGCCCTCCTCCTTACGGTGGCTACGGACACCACGGCGGCCACGGTCCTGTCACTGGGCACTACGGTTGGCCTAGCAACCCAAGTGGCCCCAACGGCAGCGGAGGCTACCCGTCAGCTCCTCCCTCCGGCCAGGGCGGTCACAAGGGTCCCAAGCACTCGCCTCCTGAGGGCTACGGTAGCGATGGCGGAGAGGGTGGCAGCGGCGGTAACGGCGGACCTGGTGGTGCTGGTGCTCCTGGCAGCCCAGGTGGCAATGGCGGTAACGGAGGCAATGGAGGCGATGGCGGCAATGGAGGTAACGGAGGTCAAGGCGGCTGCGACACCGATGAAGCACCTTAGCTGAACACTTAACACTCTACGACGCTTCTATAAGCTACAGCCATATATGCAACTCTATCACTTTCCGACACGCTAGTCATGTTCCGGTCACGATTATGTCTCCGATCCGCTAGAACTCTCATATTCTGCAATGTTCATCATTTCTCGTTCCCTAAAGTATGGTCTCATGTTGGATGATCGAAGTTTCAGGTTGGTAGTGGAGTGTTGCCATCAGCTATCTCGTTTCTGGCTAAGTTCAGGGTCCAATCGAGCACAGGTCGTGTGGGTGTTGGTCTGGGCGTCAAACTGCACACGACTTTTTTAAGCATTGAAATTCTTCTCAAACCAACGCTCACCTTCTTCCATCATCCTCGCTCCGCATTCACGTTCCCCTCTCACCATAATGGCTCGCCTCACAGAGATCCAAGACGGCTCCGACAGCGACGATGCTCGCCCTTCCGCCTCCACTTCCAAGCAGACGCCACGCGCAGGCTTGACACAGGACGAGCAGGAGCAAATCCTCTACAAATCCGGTCTCATCGAAAAGCTTGGCCTCCCTAAGGACTTTGTTACCATGGATCAAGCACAAGCTCAACTTGATGCGCTCAACAAGAACAAGTCGAAAGCTGAGCGAAAAGCGGCAGGTGATGCGGGAGAGCAAGACGATTCGGAAGACGACTATGGCATGGCATCGAACCACGAGTTTGATGGAGACGATACAGCGAATCGATTGATGGAGGAGCAATCGGCGACGGAGATGAGTCCAAAAGTGGAGAGTATTCTGGATCTGGTGATCTGGACGATGCCGTTCGGGTTCATGTACACGCTGCTGGATGTGTTGGTCCGTCAGCAGTATGGTGAGACGGTGGGTTTGCAGGATGAGGCGATGCGCTTGGTTCGAGCTCTTCCTGGTAAGCATTCCTTCTGCAGCTCAAGTTGCAATCCGTGGCAGTAGCCCATGATGCTGACATCCTTTGCTCTGCCTTCTGTTCTGGTTGTTCCTTTGTTGGCAGTCCTGGCATTCTTCATTCACCACAGTAAGTCAAAGACGCTTCGCAGTCGAATCAGCGAACTCAGCTCACGCCCGTCCGTCTGATGCTGGTACTGACTGACCCTTTTCCCTCCGTCCTTCGACCCTTTCAGACCTCACTACTAAGCATCAAGCATTGATACAATGGCTTCTCTTTTTCACTTGCTCTGCATGCGGCTGCTCGCTCCTTTACATTGTCAACAAGGTAGGTCCACATTTCCACTCCTTCTCGACTCAAAGCGGACTGTTCTAACGATCGCCTTTCCCCTCATCGTTGGCCTCGCAGTCCTCGTACGATGTAGTTGTCCAACGAGTAGCTCCTCTCGGCACGCTCTGGATCTTCTCCGTGGTGCGATTGGATCTGATACCTGCCTGCATCAGTCTAGCACTAACCGCCGTATTCGTCAAGCAAACGGAGCTCAAAATCGTGTTCGATTAGCTTTAGCGCCCTTCATTTCAACACGACCCTTTGCATATCAGACTAGCGAAGCAAAGAGTGTGCGATCGATGTCATGTGGTGTGATGTTGTGGATGAAGATGTGAGCAAGCAAGTGGAAAGTGTGCGAAGGTTCTGAGTGAACGTTCGGTCAAGTCCGAAAAGCGTCCAAATTTGATTCAAGGGTTCGGATTCTCTCCCGCGTTGGTCTGTGCTTCCTCTCCTTCCCCATACGCTCTTCGTCTTTCCTCACCACCACCATCACCATCCCCTTCTCCCACCTTCACCACCGCTGAGACGCAGCAAGAATGTCCAAATCACCAATCACATGTCACGTCCTAGACTCGACCCTCGGTAAACCTGCCGCCAACGTCCGAGTCCAATTGGAAGCTTTTCCCCCACTCAACTCGCAATTTCACATCCTAGCTACTGGTGCAACAAACAGTGATGGAAGATGTCCTGATCTCATAGCTGGTCAAGACGCAAAAGAGGTGTTGGTGCCGAAAGGAATATACAAGATGACCTTCTTCACGGGAGAGTACTTTGATAAGGCAAATAGGGCTACTTTCTATCCTCAGGTTGAGGTGAGTACAGTCAAACAGGTTGGCGTGGTAAGAAGAGAGAGGAGTAGCGCTGACAACTGACCTTCTGTTGCTGATCGTGGGAGAGAAAAGATTCTTTTCCAGCTTCCAGAGAGCCCAGATCCGCACTATCACATTCCGTTGTTGCTTTCACCTTTCTCATATACTACTTATCGCGGATCTTAGTTGGTCACACAGCAATGCAAATCATATTGGTCCGAAGCGCACCACCTCCGCTCTTTCAGTCTCGGTCAACACATCGGGAAGCAGTCAGGAAGATTCTTTCCTTGATTGAATCCAATAAGAGCACAGTGAAGGAACACAGGGGCAGAACCTGGTGAGGGTGAATAAAGGGAAAGGTGAAGGTGAATGAGCCACAATCGCTCCTCCTTTACTTCTTGACAGGGGCAGCGGCGGCGACAGGAGCAACGAGCTGCAAACGCGGATGAAAAACAGAACAGTGAGAAGATGCAAAGTTGTCAGTGAAACCTTTCAACGTTCAACGGAAATCAGGACCGATCAATCTCGCTTCCGGAGGGCGGAACTTACAGCCTTTGTAATGTTGAAAACCCTCTCCTTTGCCAAGAAGAGAATAGCAGCTGTCAACACCGATTGGAGCAACTTGCTGGTGATACCTCTGTAAAGACCAGCGATACCCTCCCTCTGCACGATCTCGGTCATGGCAGTCCAGATGTTAGTGCTGGCACCCTTGCTGCTACCAGCATGCTGTCTGCTCTTGATCACGATCTGGGGGTAGGTCAAACCGGTAGCAAACAGCTTACTGAGTGCGCCGAGCCAGAAAAAGTCCCAATCGCTCAGCGAGACTTTGGCGCCGTTAGAACGTGCAAGACGGCTCTTGACGACCCAGTTTTTCAGTTGCTCGAAAGCAGTGTACTGCAAAACGGGGTTGATGACCAACACAAGTGCGGGTCCGAGACCTTTCCAGAGTGCAAGGGGACCTTCCTCGCGGATGATCTTTTGCATTGTTTGGATGAAACCAAGCTTCTTAACCGCGGGGGACTTGGCGGGGGTGGTAGCCGCTTTAGGGTCGGCTTTGGGGTCAGTGACGCCGATTCGGACGGTTTGGCGCGTGTTGACGATCCAAATCGGGTTGGTGGAGACGGTGGTGGCTGTACCGGCGATGAGACCAGCAAGGATGGATTCCAAGGTAGTGAGAGCACCGCCGTTGGCGATGGTAGCAGTGGCCGAGGTGGCAGCGGCAGCGGCGACTTTGGCTTTGGACTTGAGGATGGTCTCTCGGCACTTTTCGAAGAAGAAGTAGTACACGCTGCCAAGCACGGAAGCCACATATCATTCAGAGGAAGAGTGAGAAGTTGAGATGAGTACCGTATCAAAGGCTCATCAAAGCGTTGTTCTTGCGAGACGGCTGAGCACTTACAAGTTGGTAACACCAATACCGATCAAACTCGAGCTGAGACCTGCGTACAGACCGGCAACACCCTCCTGCTGCAAGATCTTGAGCGCAGCATTAAACATAGGCTCCTCTGGGTTCTTGCTGGACTCGACAGCAGCACGAGTCGAAATGCCCACAAGGGGATAAGTGGCGGTCATGGCGATCATACCACCGACACCGCCGGCGCAAGCATGGATGAAAGAGTCGTCGGACATGGTTGCTTTTGGTTGTTGCTGTGTGGAAAAGGTGTGTGTTGTGCTGCGTAGGTTTCGAGTAAGGACTGACTAGGAGTGGTATACGGCGAGGATTGTTTTGGTTGGGAAGAAGGAAGGATCGCGAGGACGACTCGGGTAGATTAGGAATGTATTGTAAGTCAATCCGAGTGCGGGGAGGACGAGGAGGAGAGCAAGGCACCGGGTTTTGGGGAAGCGAGTTTTTGGCTGGGCTTAACCGGAGGTGCCTGTCTGTCTGTTGCCTCGGTGTGGAGAAAGGTGCAGCACAACAGCAGCGTCAATGCACGCGATCTCTGCTATTATCAATCCACCACTTTTCAACCGGTCCACACAACACACCCCGGCCTTTGCATTCTCTTAATCCACCGAATCCCCAACGTACGCATAGCAGACTCCATCACGAACTCAAACGGGATGAAGACATGAATTGATCACCACCAGAATGACACGCGGCAGGCGTGGATGTCAAAGCAACCCATCATGCAGGGAGTCGGTAGGAGAACAGGCATTTGACGAGTGGAAACCGGCTTTTTCAGGCTCTTTCTGAAGCCGGTCTAAGGTTAAGTTTATCGAAAAAGAAAAAGAAAAGAAGCAAGAGAACGCGAAGTGACCGCAAGAGAGAGAGAGAGAGAGTCAAGTCAATTTTGGCATAACCGAAAGCAGCGTGAAAAAGCGCGTTTCGGACGAGCCGGATCGACATGATCAGCTTCCCGACTTTCAAGACGGATCGTATCGAGTTGCCCGATTGCAACGATTGCAGACCACACCTGCTCAGACAACAATCTCTCATCTCGAAGAGCATCGCAAATTGATACATAGATTTTCAGCAGGAGTTCATAGCCCAATACGCTCCAGGAACATCTTGGCAAACCAGTCAGCTCCCGGCGAAGCTACAACTTGATCAACTAGCCCGATCTGTGATTCTTCCCCGTCTTTTCTCTTGTCCTTTCCTGCTGTCGAGGTGCGGTGTAGAGGAACATCAGGATTCTCGATGGTATGCAGCTCCTTCTCCTCTCGCTCGAGATCCTCGGCTCTATTTCCACCTGTCTTTCTACTGCTGCCGTTTGCTGTAAACCTCCTATCAACAAGCGCAAACCCTCTTGTAATATCACCCGATGTCTCGATCTGGAATCTCCTCTCTGAGTGCTTCCATCCGTTGCCATCGACGTCACCCGCTGAGGGCAGTGGTGCAAAGACAGCATGAGCAACGGCTAAAGGATCGTGTGCCTGAAAAAGATCACGTTGATCCGGGTGAAACTCTTCCGGAGCAGCCAAGTTGTTCGTGTAGGCTCGAGGATGGGTGAGGAAAGTACCGATGAACTTTTCAAGATGGCTGGCACCTTGTGGTGTGTTGTCTGGTGTCTTGTATGTTGCTTTGACTAGTCGCGAATAGGGCACGGTGTGATTGCAAGTGATATCGAGGGGCAACACTTGGATAGGCAATCGCTTCCCTTGCAGCGCTGGGTGTCGTGGCGCCTCATCGATGAGTACGCGGACAGAGTAAGGGTCTGCATACCAGTTGAACTCGGCGACAGGCGAGGTGTTGCCTGGCACGTCAAATGCTCCGCCCATGACAGAGATGCCGCCGACCTTTGCAAACGTCTCCGGATCCTTGCGGAAAGCCGCGGCGAGGTTGGTCAATGGTCCGAGAGCTGCGATACGGACGGTGTGGGGTGGGTGCTGTCGAATCACATCCAACATCACGCCTGCTGCGTGCTTCTCAGTCGGAGCTAGTGGAGTTGTTGGTTGCTGAGGAATGGGAAAGGGGTCGTTAGGAAGCCAGTGCACACCTGATAGTCCGTCTCGACCGTGGAAGTAGGACGCGGTGAACATCTTGCCCTCTAATGGCTGGGTTGAGCCCGAAGCGACAACGATAGGGTCAGCACCGGCGCTGAAGTTGCGATAGCGTTGCTTGACGGTATCAGGTGTAGCAGGATCGGCGAGATGTTGCTGCAAGACAGCACCTGTGCGAAGGACGTTGGCGTAGGCATGGTCGAGTGTTGTGTTGCCAAAGGTAAGTGTCAGTGCCTTGATAGAGACTTCGTCGGGTGAAGCAAGAGCTAACAAGATAGCGAGCACATCGTCAACGCCTGGATCCGTGTCGATGATGAGTGGGACGGGTGATGTTGCCATCTTGGGCCGTGTTTGAGTTCGCTGCGTTTGATGGTGGGCGTAGCTCGAGAAGAAGCGTGGGGTAGGACCGAATCGCTTCAATGCTTGCCTTGGCTTGTGCACTTTTCAAACTAGTTGACCACACTGAGCTCGAGAGATACTGAGGGTGTGCAACAGCATCGGCTCGTGTCCGTACCGTCCTTCCGAGCAGCCGTGTTCTCAAATGGCCGCTGAGAAAGAAAGCGGTGGGACACGACAATCGGTTATTTGTTCGGAGAGAATTGCACTTTCGGTGTTGGCCGGACAAGCCTTTCATAGCCGGAGATTCCATCTCCCGATTCGCTGCTCACACCCAACGGAGATCAGGCCGATGAGAATTGCTGTGGGCGTGTTTGATTTGCCGCGGTTTTCGGAATTTGAGTCGCCGGAATCCAAGCCAAAAGATTTGGTTGAAATGATATCGCAGCCTGCTGCCTTGAACATTCAAAGCATGAATGACGAAGCGTTGGTTAAATGTCGATGTCTGCTCCACATCGGCTAGTCGAACGCCGCTGCGCACTCTGCAACAACAAGAAAATCAGCTGAGTTGCGCTCTGTCGATCCAATCACCAGTCCAGCAATCCATCCACATCACTAGCAAGACTGTGAGATGCCATAGCATGGATGCTGCTGTATGCACATGCTTCTATTTCTCCGCCTTGAAATGCACTTTGCTGCTTGCTTTTGCTTGCGGTGTCAGTGCTTGAAGAGGTGTGTCACACGGCCACGGCAATGGTTTCTTGTTTCGAGCAGCTTCCACATGCACTCTGTGTGTGACTCTTTCTTTCATGCCCGGCTCAAGTGTGAAACTTGTTCTCTGTGCTGTGTTGCCGGAAATAACACTCCTAGCCTCTAGCGTAATCATGCCTTGCTGAGTTCTGATATCTCAGTAGGCCGTAAGCCGGGTGCCGATCTTGAAACCCTTGCTGCCGTCCGCATTACTATATCGGGTTCTCTTCTCCCCCACCACAAATGAGCCGAACTCTCCTACGTCAATCCTTCCTTCCCCACCACATCCCACTCCGACCTCTCTCATACTCGCATATACAACGAAGTATCGCAACCATGGTCACCTTCTACGATCTCAAGGCCAAGAAGCCCTCTCAGGAGGAGTACACCTTCGACCAGCTCAAGGGCAAGGTCGTTCTCATCGTCAACACTGCTTCCAAGTGCGGTTACACCCCTCAGTTTGCCGAGTTGGAGGAGTTGAACAAGAAGTATGGCGATCAGGGTTTGCAGATCATCGGTTTCCCCTGCAACCAGTTTGCCGGCCAGGATCCAGAGAACGATGACAAGATCGGCGAGTTTTGCCAGCGCGTAAGTTCCCTCACCCTCAGAGCCTGAAGCTTGTCCGGATTATACTTGCTCACAGCGTATCTCTGCATCATACTCGTGTGTTAATAGAACTACGGTGTCACTTTCCCCATGATGGCCAAGTCGGACGTCAACGGATCCAACACCAACGAGGTCTTCCAGTTCCTCAAGAAGCAAAAGTCCGGCATTCTTGGTACCGAGATGATCAGTAAGTTCGTCGTCCCTTCAGCATCTGATTCGTCACCCTCTCCGCTGGTCTATGTACTGACATTGCTCCTTCTTCCCCAATGTCTTCCTCGCGCACCGCAGAGTGGAACTTCACCAAGTTCCTCGTCGACAAGCAAGGCAATGTTATCGAGCGCTATGGTTCCAACACCAAGCCCTCCGCTATTGCTCCTACCATCGAGAAGCTCCTCGCCCAGTAAAATCGCCATCAGGCTTATTTCTCAAACAGTTCGCTCGCATATGCTACATCCTCGACCGGCTATGCACTCAATGTGACGGTCTTACATCGATTATACCTAACGCACTTTCCAGGCTTTGCTAATGTACTTTTGCTCGCTCAGAACGCACCCCGACTGTTGGTTGTGGATGATATGATTGGATTCGAAGAAGAAATTGTTCGTGCAGATCTACTGGGTACATGAGGGTGGAGGGGAACAAATTGACCAGGACCGTTCATACAAAGAAAAGAAGCTCATCTAGAGATGGCACCAAGAGATTTGGCGGAGAAAGCGAGTTACTGCTTCCCCGAACAAACGCTCTCGGTATGCATAACCGCAACAATCTCCCTCATGCTTTCCTGACTCGCCATTTGCACCGTCTGAATAGTGCTCTTGTTCGCGAAAGCCGTTGTACCGTGCAACGCCAGCGCAACAATCCACAACCCACAGATGCCCCACAATGTCCCTGCCTGGCTCATGTCCAGCTCCAACAGCGGGGTACCGTTTTTGTTCACTGCCGTCAAGCTCGTGACAATCGAAGATCCGGCCATGTAGGAAGCAATCGCAGAGCAGATGGCTTCAATAAATGCGACGATTTGGAAAAACTGATCGCTACCAAAGATAAGGTTGAACGCTTGACTGCCGCTTAGACCCATCGCTGCTGCGGCAACCGCTGGGGAAGGTGGTTTTGATGATCCAGAAGAAACAGTGTGGACGGAAGCGATGGAAGAAACAGCAACTGCCATGGAAAGCTTATGTGCTGAAGCACTTGCTGCTAAACCAGTTAGCATGTTCAACACACCTCTGACGTAGGTTGCGTTATCTACTGAGATCTTTGCGAACTTGACGAGGATCAGGAGGATGATGACTCCAAGGAGAGAGATAATGCCCTGCATGTGGGAGATGAAGAGAGAGGCACTGCTGCTTGTACCACTGCTGCCTGAGCCGGCATCTGGCACACTTGGCGCAGAGGTGTCATCCATGATCATGGCGACGCTACGACGGCCTGCGGTAGCGGAAACTTCGTCTAGCGTTAAAGCCTTCTTTCGCCTGCGAGAGGAAGGAGCAACTACGCTAGCAGCTTGCATGTTCTCATCATCAGAGCTTCCAGCATTGTTGTGCGAGGGTTGAGAAGAGGCGGCGGCAGCGGCTACAGCTAGACAATACTTGCCTCGTCGAGAGGCGCCTAGTGAACGGCCGCGGGAAGGGATCTGACCGCTTTCGATACGAGTGTATCGACCATTGGCGTCGCTGTATTTGGCAGGTTTGGAGGGGGAGAGTGTGAAGTTTGGCATGATTGCAAGGCGGGTTTGGGTGGCGATGGAGAAGCTGGGTTGGAGCAGAGAAGGTGAGGAGACGTTGGAGGTGGTGGCTGCAGACTCGCTGCTAGCAAATAAAGGGGACGAGACCGGTTGACAAGAAGGTGTTATAAAAGAGTGTAGTATAAGAGAGTGTGTATAAAAGAGTGTCGAGCGTTAAGCTGAGAAGACCGGTGGTGGTGATGGTGAGAAGAAAAGGATCAAGGATCAAGGATGGAGCTGACGATATCAAGACTCGACTTAGTGAAGAGCTCAGCAGGAACGCCATCCTATCAGTCACTCAAACAGGGCAAGGTCAAGCTACTTCCGGGGTATGACATCTAGCTCAGCACTCCCACAATGCAACACAGGGGTCTGTAGAGCTTGTTCTTGGCCGTTTCACTCAACACTCAGCCGTTGCCGGCTCTCTTCACACACGCTTGCCGCCAGAAGCAAGTGACGGCATTGAAGCGCTTACACTAGCTTCACTGCATTACGATTGACTCTGACTCCAAAGCCCGCTACACAACTCGCAAGGAGAAGGTACCGGAGCTGTCGACGAGCGCAACCGAGCTGCAAGAAGAAACGCACAGATTAGCCGCCCCATCACTTGCCCGAATAGGAAACCTTTTCTCTCTCTGAAACTATAGAGAGTTGCTCAACGTGCAGGCTCAAGTCACCGTAACACTCACTCACACAGGGTCTGGTGCCCCCCTGTCTCGTGCCTGAGAAGACGATCATGCGGAGCTTTAAAATTCACCGATGTCCACGCGGCTGTCTTTCGAGGATCTTTAAATAACATTTCTGCAGAATTAGCGCGCTTAGGCCTGCCGGTTTACCAATTTCGCAGCCTTCTTTTTCGCGCTTGTTTCTCTGGTGACTTTTTTTGATTCCAACAAACACATGGGAGCGAGGTTTCAGAGGTGGTGAGAGACTATGCTTCGACCCAGTCCTTCGGTAGCAAACACATGGCAATCCCTCGCTCTTCATAAGCACCAGTCACGTAGAGCAGCTTCTGCTCCAAGTTAATCGCCAAACCTGTTGGGACGGTGGGCAAGAATCCACCATCTTTATGCTCGTCCTCGCTCCTGGCTTCGATCTGAGCTTTAGTCTCAGCTGGACTTTGGAAGACGTTGAAAGTGTGATACTCCTTTCGCAGCCAGACGCCTTTCTCCCTTTTGAGTCTGAGCTTTTCTGTCTCCCAAGGATGCGCGACTACACTGCCAAAGTGGCGGAACACGTAGGTGGTTTGATCAATCTTGCCTGCTGGTCTGGGCGGTCTTTCCGAACTTGACAGTGCGCTCGAGTTTGACGCAGAGGAAAGACCGAGACGTCTTCTGCGCCCATCTCGCTGTGATGCAATCCACTTCTCTACCGAGCGGGTTTTTGGGTTGCTTGCCGTCCAGGTTCGACCATGTTGATCAACGACAAGGGCTCGAACCGGGCTTTCTTGCTCCATGGAGAAGAAGTTGACAAAGGAGGGTGTGTAGGTTTTGTAGAGCCGAAGAATGTTGTTCAGCCTACCGTCTTTGGTGGTCTCCCTGATCTCGACGTGATGGTCACGAATTCCACCAGCGACACCACGCACCCAATGCTGCTCCCACTCCTGCACTTTTGCCGAGTCAGCTGTGAGGGAAGGGATGAACAGTGCAGTGGCAGAAGAGTTGGACCCTGCTTTCTTTCCTCCTCCGTCCCATGCCTGAAGGAGGGGAGGGAAACCTTGCCATTGATCTGGGTCGCTACCGTCCAGTCGGACTGAGAGGGTCTTGTTAATCGAAGAGTGGTGGAGGAAGACTTTGCGTGTCACCGAGTCGCTCACACGAGAGTAGTGCGATGAGACATAGGACGCGATAGGCTCCCAGACTGTAGAAAAGACCGAAGAAGTCTCTTGTGTGCTCTTGCTGCTACGATCGGGCAAAGAGGTGACAAAGAAGCTCGGAATGCGAATGTACTTTCGCGCAATTGCTTCTGGATCATCGTCCTGGAATCCAGCGAGGTGGTCTGGGTTCTCCGTAACATGCAATGGATCAGGATAGGCTCGTTCGATACGCTCCGAGTACTGCTCTTCAAAGACAGCGATGCGGAAAGGATCAAGGTTGAAGCGAGTATCAAAGTTGCTATGCGACCCTACCAAGTCTTCGCCTTCCACACGCTTGATCCATCGCAATGTCGTGTGATCCTTGCGACCGATCTTGTCGAGATCGTGTACAAAGATGTCTACCACACCAGGTCGGTCCGCATATGGCTTGTTTGCTACTAGTACGAGGTTGGCAGGTGGCTCTAGCCTAGCCTCCTCACCCTTTTTGGGCTCTTCGACAAAGTACGGATGCGAGGAGGCAACAGCAATACCGAGCGGGTGGAACGTCGACAGCAGGTCAGCTGGTGCCTTGATGGGATACTCGGGCGGAGGCGAAGAGATGTAGAGCTTGCGTGGGAGACTGCGTCGATTCGTGTCCCATGCCCAGATACCAGGCGTGCCTTGCTCGGAGGCGAGCTTGTCGCTGTCGTCTTCGAAGATGCCTGCACGAGCGTCCCATGTAAGTCGTGTAGGGTCACAGCTCAGGTATGCGAGCCCTGTGCGACGGTCTATAGCGATGTCTTCACAGAAAGAGGGCTCGGTGGGTCCTGCTGGCTCGTTGGGCAGACGTGTGGAGAGAGGCGTGCAGTGCTTGAGGTTGAGATTGTGGCTCAAGCCAAGTGCGTTTGGATCGAGGGCTTCGCCATGGAGCTTGAGGTGGTTCTTGTATGGGAAATAGGAGGTGACGGCGAGCAGACCCGCTGCTACTGATGAGATCGCGACCGGTATCAACATCTTGCTGTCTTTGCTATCACCGAGCGGGTGGAGATGGAAGGAGGAAAGCAAAAAGGATGCCGACCAGGGATGCTGAAATGTCTGCTGTGCTAACTCCTGTTCGACCCTTCTGATTGGAGCACTCGAGCTCTAATCTACCCCAGACGTCGTTTCAGAGGGAGAAGATGGTCGCAAGCACTGGACCCCAGGGCATGCATGCAATCTTCCAGACTTGCCGACGGCACGGCATCCAACGACGGCCAACTTGGGAGGACAGGAGGGATGAGCAAGCTTTAATCTTCGGAAGACTGTCAACCGTGCGCGTGTCTTTTTTGTCGCCGGTTCGGGAATGTGAGATCGCAACTTCCACCACATTGTGAATTTTGTCCTGATAAGATAGCGAAAATGTCGTGTGATCATGCGCGGAGAAATGGCCGGCTAAAATCACAAGACGAAGGTGTTGGGAAGAAAATTATTTTCCCCATCGTGCCGTTGGTCTGACCACCATTACCATCACCATTATCATCGCTCCCATCAATCTCAGCTCTTCCGAAGTCTCTGAGGAGCTCGGACTTGCAATATGAGCGCAACAATCGATCAGAGCGGACTCGAGTCGCTGCTCGACTCTTCACGCATTGGTATTTTGGACGGTGGACTGGCGACATACCTCGAAGATGGACTCCACTTTGATCTCTCCAAGGGCCCACTCTGGAGCGCACGCTTGCTCGACGAGAAGGAGGACGATGTTAGTGGAGGCAAGGGGCAGAAAGGTATCTTTGATGCTCATCTGCACTACTTGCAAGCCGGCGCTGGCATCATCGGGACGGCTACCTACCAAGCATCGCAAGAGTCTTTCGCTCGGGCCAACTACGATGAAGCCTCTGCGTCGCATCTCATGTCCAAAGCTGTCGACCTTGCCTGTTACGCTCTTCACACGTACAACAACGCCAACTCGTCAGCATCATGTTCGAGACCAGCGATCAGCTTGAGCCTCGGCCCGTACGGCGGCATGCTCAGCAACGGCGCAGAATACACGGGAGACTACCGACGCACTTTCCTGCCCGAGTCGGATCCGCGACGCGACCAGCAGCCGTCGCTCGAGGAGATGGCGGCATTTCATCAGCGACGTATCGAAGCGTTTGTCGCTCAGCCAAGCTGGAAGGATGTTGGCGTGCTCGCAGTGGAGACGGTGCCTCGAGCAGACGAGGCTCTCGCCTTCCGAATGGCTCTCGAAAACGTTGTCAAGAGTCATCAGCAACAAGGCAAGCCACTCGAGAGAAAGCCAGTCTACGTCAGCATGGCATACCCTGACGACCGACGTCTGCCATGGCCTCCCGTTAGCTCCAATTCTACGGCCAACGACGATGGAGATGTCGATATGGATGAGGATGATGACGAAGAAGACGCAGCAGACGACGAGGGGGCCGTCCAAGAAGAGATGAACTGGCTCGTCCAGATTGTAACAGACACACAGGTGCAAGGTCAAGACTCGCTCTGGCCTGTCAGCGGCATCGGCATCAACTGCACCAAGCCGTACCTGCTGCAAAAGCTGGTGGAGCGCATGTCGACGTCTTTGGTCACACTCAACCGACCAGCTAGCGAGGGTGGAATGGATCTCGAGCGAAAGAGAAGCGAGATCGGATTACAAAGGCCTCTGCTGTTCTTGTACCCGGACGGAGGACTGGTGTATGACGCGGTCAGGAAGGTTTGGCTGACACCGTCAAATGCTGGAGCGCTCGGAGGCGACAACTCGGCAGCATCGTGGGCATCGAATCTGATGAAGCTGGCCAAGAGTGTCACTGCAGGTCATGAGGGTAGCTTGCCTGATGTGTGGAGAGGCGTCTTTGTAGGAGGATGCTGCAAGAGTGGCACCGATGAGATCCGGGCGCTCTGCCAGTGCAGATCGTCCTAGCATGCCCGATTTGCAATCAAACGTGACTTATACACAGATTAGCCGGCCGTGCTCTGCTGGGCGATGTTCGCAAAGAGATCGCATATGCGAGCATCTCGGAATTGAGCAATGAATGCAATCAATATGACATCCGACATCGACACCCCTTTCAACGGCTCTACCGGGCGAGAAGGATGATGAGCAACAGCAGATCGCGAGCTTGTCAGCAGTCCCCCATGTTATCTCGTTCCACTCACCGCGCCCACTTCTCACGCGGTTCTGCCAGCTCGCCAACCACTGCGTCTCTTCTTATCAAGGCTGTTGACAGTCACCCTGGCAACACGTTGGAGGATTGACCGGCCCATCGACATGGCGTGTGCAGACCGCGGTTTGGCTTCGAGTTGAGCGGTGTCTCTCTATAGATCGTTCCGAGAATTGACCCAGGTTTCAACAACGTAAGAATCACGGACGGAAAGCGACATGTCCTCGTTGACAGTCGGGTCGGATCGCGTTCACCGCTGAGAGAGATGTTTGGGTAAGGAGAAGATCTTCTTCCTATCAGACTCCAGATTCCGGAGCGGCATGGGAGAAAGGGGGAGAAGGGAGCAAACGAGACCCTTACCTCTCTCATCTCGCTTAAGCACGTCGCAGATCCCGCAAAGTACGCGTTCCGGCAGGCGAAATTCGAGTCTTGAAATTGTTTGTTCTTTGGTTGGACAAAGATTCAACACACGAGATGCGCGTGGCTGAGTCGTACAGTACAGCACGCGTCATTTGGTTTTCCAGATTTTCTTGGACTTGCAAAATTCATGGTATCTCCTCATCACCAGCATCTCCTGTAATCAGCATATCTCCCTCAATTTTGCATCAAATGGCATCATCTAGCACATCAAATGGCCCTTCCAGACACCATCTACTCACTGCTGAAGAGAAAACTGCATGTATATCACTCAGATCAGCAGGATGGAAGCTTCCAAAAATTGCAGCTCACCTGGGCCTCAACTATGACACTATATACAAGTTCTGCAAGTGCTATGACACCACTGGAAGCAAGGAGAGTGCATATTCTACTGCTGGAAACCCAAATTACAGCCCACAAGCTATCAGAAACATGATCAGAAACACACAAAAGGATGCACAGAGCAGAAGAACTCCTTTGAAAGAGATTGGACAGCAAAATGATGGTATGTCAGCCAGTACAGTCAGTAGGCATCTCAAAAAAGTGGGAATCAGGAGCTAGAAGGCCACCAGAGTACCCTTGCTATCCCCAGCCAACTGGATGCAAGACAATGCTCCTATCCATCAAAGTGCCTATAGCAAGCAGGGCTTCAAGTTATATGACATCAAGACCATGACATGGCCACCACAATCTCCAGACCTGAATCCCATTGAAAACCTATGGGCTTTCCTCAAGCACAGGCTCTACAAAGGCTCCCCACATCTCTATCTACTACAAGGAGGATCTGAAAGGACAAAGAAAGCAATCTTTGAAGCACTCCTACAAGCTTGGGAGACCATTGAAGAAGATTACCTTGGTAAGCTTCTAGAAAGCATGCCAAGAAGGATGGAAGCTGTAATTAAGGCCAAAGGTGGTCAAACAAGGTTCTGATTTGTGGATTCTGCACTCAAGCAATCAAAGTAGGTGTTCACAAAAAATCTGCCAAGGTTGTATTGTGAGATGAGTAGGAATATTCATGTATAGTGACACAGGGGGGGGAGCGAATTTTGTGATAGTGAAATCTGGAAAACCAAATGACGCGTGCTGTACATAACACTGTTGACGAGATCCATCTCACGGTCTCGCTGTCGCCTGTCGTTGTCGTTGTCGTTGTCTGATTTGCAATCTGCACCTTGCATCTCACACTAAAATCTGAGCTGCGAGATTTGGCGTTCCGATAGCTGTCCCTTGTGCTTTCAACAAATCTTGCAACGACAACACAGGCACAAGCACAAGAACAATGATCCGCCAAACATCGGGCCCATTCAACCATCTTCAGCTCGCACAGCACGCTGCATGAAAGCTGTGCCCTTCATACCCTTCCTTACGTCCTCAAGCTAGCGCTGCATCCCCTTTGATCTCCTTGCTCGCCTCGCCTCTCCTCTAATCGACTCGTCTGCTATTCTGACAAACGAGGACGGGGTGTGGATCGCAGATCGTGACCAAGCTTATGCAGCTGCTAAACAGTCTTTGCCATGTGCAGGGCGTCCCACCCGGATGCTTCTATCGCTTGCGTGACGGCTTGTCCCCGTCCCCTCACACTGGTCTTCGCATTCAAAGCTCGATCCGATTCTCGATCCCACCCGCTCCTTCGCACATCGCTCTTGCACCTTGTGACCTGAAGACTACACACCGTTGCGCGCGAATGAACAAAGCAGTAAGAAAGGACGCCAAGGCCCGTACTCGCTTGAAATCCGTGTTGTCGGCTGCGACCACGGGAAAAGGGCGGAGTGGAAAAGGATGGGGCTTTTTTTGGTGCGGAATTCGCCACCGCAGCGCATACCGCAAATCCCTCCAACCAAGATGATTTAGACAGTGTTGCCCCGGCCCGATTGTGCCTGAAGAGAGTAACGCCATCGCTCCCACACAGAATGGGCCCCGCCCTCCCTCTCAAGGTGGCACCTAATGGCGGCTTGTTTCCAACACTGCACGGGTTTTTCCGTCTCGAACAACAACGCCCCACCTCTTGATCCACGATCTCTTCGTCGTCCCGCTCCCGTTTCTGTTCCTTGACTTGCTCAATCCGAACGTCTCATCACTTTGGCACATCTTGATGCACCATGAAGAAAGCGTGGGAACCGCCAAGTCGTACTTGACGACATCGTGTGCTGAGGAGCAGGCTTGGCTTTCATTCATCTGTTGACCACAGAAGCTGGGCGGGACCCTTGCTTCAGACCTCGCTTACACTGCCTTTTCGCACACAAGCCTGAGAGCATCAGTCGAATGCAACATCCTCCCCGCGCTGTTACAGAGTTGTGGAACCGAACTTACCTCAGTAATCTCCAGACCCTTGATTGCACTGCTCATCTTGGCACTCTTCGCTTCGCGATATCTTGCCTCTCTGTGCTTTTGTCCTGCTTCTTGTCCCTCGTCATCTCGCGGGTTTTCCGCTTTCTTGGCACTTCTGGATGTGCACCCCTTTTCACTGTCGCGATCAGTGCGCGCCTCCCTTGCTGCTTTCAGCCCACACGATGCCCACAAAGTGCAGTCCCACCTTTCTCGAGCACCATACGAGGTGTGGGTTGATCATTTGTGCAAAATGGTCATCGGTTCCTCGTAGTGGGATCAAAGTGGCGCGGTCTGTCCTAGGGGCTGGTTGGGTGGGAGTAGTGGTCGTCTAGGATAGCTTGTGGGTTGTGATCAAGCTTGGGAGCGGCGGTGAGAACGTGCGGCTTCGTTTCGACCGGCTCTGACTCTGTGCAACCTCGCAATCAGCTTGACCGATATCAGGCCTGGGTCTTCTTCTTCAGAAGGTTCCGATAGAGAGGTCTCACCCAACATGCCGCCGGTCCTCTGCCTCTCCTTTTGCCCTTCTCATCCAGACCTGTCCTGTACGCCAAGTCCCGGACCCAAGAAAAACACAAGTCCACGGGATCCCGACCTTGGTTTCATCCCCACTCCCAGCGGTCCCACCTCCCGTACACTGAGACGCCCGTCCTTGTTTCGCATGGTGTGGTTGTCCTCATCTTCGGCCCCTTTCCCACCGTTCCCATCGCAACTGCTGCAATATGATTGAATGTGCCCATTCGTACTCAGCGTGGTGAAGAACCGTGCCAGAAGACTGCGGATGAGATGGGGCAGCTCTTACTCTGGTTGCAGCTTGAACGAAAGGACGTCGGAAGATTCAAAGCCAAGATCAACGTCGAGAAGCTGTCAAGCCCGAGAAAGAGCGAGAGATGTAGCCCTTCTGACAAGGAGTTCCTCCTCCTCTGCTGTGTCTACCTGGGTTGTCGCTTGGCGAGAGCTCCGGGTATAATACGAGACAGCTTTCTCGAACTCCGCTTCCCTTCTTCATCCTCATCCTTCTCCCCTTCTCCCCCCTCGACCTCTTCATCCTCATTTTGCCTCCCTTCTACATCCACTTGTCCTCCTTTCCACCCTAGATCCCCCTATCTTCAAGCTGAAATAGACCTACACGATGCGATTCTCGTCCATCCTCGCAGCCGGTGCTGCTCTCTCTGCTGCTCTGCTCACCCCTGCCACCGCTTCGCCCACGGTGATGAGCACCATCCCCCACACCATCTCGGAAAATGTTCGTCAGGAACTTGCCGCGATGTCACCCGACAGCTACACCCTCTACCAGCGCGATATCGATTCTGACAAAGGTTCGCTCGAAAAGCGATCTCAGATCAACGGTGTTCAGACCCGCTGCACCACCAGCAGGTGTCTCTCCATAACCTTTGACGATGGTCCGTACGAATCCATGACCAAGCTTGTCGACACCCTCGATAATGCCGGTGGACAGAAGGCGACCTTCTTCGTCAACGGCAACAACTACCGCTGCATCTACGACGATGCTTCCGTCCAAAGGCTGCGATACACATATGAGCGTGGCCACCAGATTTGCTCTCATTCGTGGAGTCACCCGGATATTAGCACGCTTAATAACCAGCAACTTGACCAACAGGTGCAGCTGGTCGAAGATGCCCTTTGGAAGATTCTTGGTGTTGTGCCTGCATGCTTCCGTGCTCCTTACGGCTCGATCCGACAAGACCAAATTCAGTACCTTAACAACAGGTGGGGTCTTGTGGTCGTTCACTGGAACTACGACTCGAACGATGCCAACGGCTACGGTACAGAGTACGGTCTTAACTTGTACAGGAACCTCAAGGCTCCCACCCATGCTATCGTCCTCAACCATGAGACCGTTCCGGGCACTCCCAACACTGTCATCCCCCGGGCTGTCAACATCGTTCGCCAGAACGGTTACCAGGGCAGTCAGACCACCGCCGCAACGCTCCGATACAACCCTTACAAGGTCGTTGGTCGCTATGGGAACCGTGATGGCTCGTGGACTTGCTCTGACAAGCCCACTCCCGGTGCATACTAATCGTTGCCTCCCAAGGATCTTTTTCGTGCCTCTTGCTCCGTCTTTTTGCTCCACCTCGGACTCTAGTGTCATTACTTCGTCGCCAGGTCACTGGCCATACTGCCGTCGATGGCCTGGTCTATATAATTATCTCGGTTCGAGCTCAGATCAGCTCGCCGCGTCTTCCCTGCATTTGATTCCCCCGTCACATTCATTGTCAGCATTGCATGTCCCTAAATCAGTATCTTCGACTTCATTTTCATTCCGTTGCCCGATCTAAGGTTCGGAGAGTGCCCTTTTCAGAACCATTTGTATATTGTCCGTCAATCAAAGCGATACACATACACTCTGCGTGTCTGTCTCTGTTAGTGGTGCCCATAGGCTTTCGAACGAGTGCTTGATTGCGAAGATCACCTGACATAGTGACCGTAGTTGAGGTACATGGCGGTGAGACTCGAGGCTGCCAATCGTCCAAAGGAGAGGAAAGCGATCATCAACAACAATGTGCCAATGACACGAAAGGCACTGAGAAGGCACTTACAAGCAACAATCAAGGGGCTGATCATTCCAGCGCCCAGCTTGGCCGTTTTGTAGACGAATGTCTCCGAGATGAAGTGAACGAGGGCAATGACGAAGGACCACATGGCAAGTTCGTATGCGCTGATATCGCCGAATGGAGGACATGATACGGTGGATTGTCAGCACTCATAGCAATCTTGGTAAGGACTCTGCGGTGCTGGGGGAATGATACATACGTCTTGTCATGGATGTTGTAGGCAGCGTAGCCTCGGATGATGGCAGAGGTGGAGTTCCAGATGCCAAAGAGGCGGGACGAAAGGGGAGTGACTGCAAACATCAGCATCGTCGATACGGTGCCAGTGTTGGTTGACGGATGCAATCAAAAGGAAAAGAGAATCAGCGACAAGCACGAGTTGGAGCTCAAATGAAGGACACTGAGCGGAAGTCACTCACTCTGTGCACCAGCAGTTGAGTAGACCTTGGCACTCGCCTTAGGGTTGAAGAAGTTGGTAGCGCCGTTGATCTGGGCGACGACGGCGACCAAGAGCAACCATCGTGGGATCAGGCCCTCGGGAATCCCTGTGCAAGATGGGTTCGAACGAGAAGAAGTAAGTGTGTCAGTCATTTGATGACTTAGGTGAGGAGTAACGAGGTACGACGGAGCGCAATGCTTACATTCGCTGATGGTCGACATCTTGTCCGCAAGTGTGTGCGAGGTGATGAGCAGCAAGAGGAATGGTAGATGATGGTGGAAGAATAGACGCAACACACAGACCAACGCTCGGAAGACGGAGCTCTGTTTGACAGCCAAAACTGATATCATTTCCGACTCAGCAACTTTCTCAGGGTCCACAGTCACACTGCCAGATTGCGTTCTCAGATTCATTCATCATCATTACTCACCTCAACTGACTTCGACCTAACCTTCTCTCTCTAGTCACCAACCTTCTTCTCCATCATCACGCATCCCGCCAAACAGCTAAGTCGCGATGTGCAGCTGGTCCCGTGACATCACGTGTCGCCAAATGGCGTTAACGCAGCGAGGACCGGCCTGCCAAAGTGCATACACTGCGGAACAATCGCATTCATTCTACCTACCATCACCTCCAACTTCGACACAAGCACCGCATATAGCCACTCGGATCCCTTCAAGGTGGATCTACAACATGCTGACGAGCATCTCGATGGCAGATGTCATCGATCCCGAGACAGCAGTCCTGCATATACCCCGCATGATCCGTCAAGACGAATATGGATACCGCACCAGCGTTGATGGCAAGGAAGTTGCTCCACTCACCGTCGTTCCCCTCAATGAGCCTTTTCGAATCTCCAAGCCTGGCGGATCTGCCTCGTCTTTTGTGCTGAAGCGTTTTGCAAATGGCTACTATGTCTGCTCCTGCCCCGCATGGAAGTTCAGCACCGAACGCGATAAGATGCGGAAAACGTGCTCCCATCTGAAGGACATACTCGGAGAGGCTTACGAAGCAGAACGGATCTCGCTCGCAAAGGAAGCCAAGAGCACTGTTTGGGAGCAAGCAAAGCTCCGCAGAACCACATCCGACGGTCACCACGCCAGACACACGCAAGCTAAGAACGTACTTGATGATCACTTTCGACAGCTTTCCCAAAGTCAACCAGGGGAGTCCACTTCGAACCCAAACAAACCCGCATCGAAGACAACTGCACCAGAACCTTCACGTAATGACTTCACGGCCGGCAAGTCTCGTACTCCTAGCAGCACCTCTGCTCCGCAACCGAAGCCCACACCAAAGCCCGCAGTGCAGGGAGAGAGCGACACGGAAACCGAAGAAGAAGAAGAGCTATTGCCCTCTCAGCCGGGTCCTTCTCGCCGCACTCCACCTACAACATCGACTTTCAGTGCAGCAACCACAGCAAGTCCTTCCGCTATTCGAACTAGGCCTGCAGCTCAAGACAGTGATGATGAGAACAATGGCTTTGACCCTGACGATGTCGAAATGTCTCCCACGAAACGCGCTCGACGCGGCAAGAGATCGACTCGTGACGACGACGATGACAAGGTGAGACCATCCTATCTCACGAGTTCAATACTATTTGAGCTCCTGCTGACCCGTACACTGCTTTCGATGCTGCTCAATTTTCAAATAGGTCTCCTTGCTGCTCGCAAAGCCATGGCTTCTCGACGCGGACCCTTCCAAGCCAAGATCGAAAGCGATGGACCCGACCGGCTGGTGGATCAGCGAAAAGCTCGATGGCGTCAGAGCCTTTTGGGACGGTCAGCGGCTCTATTCTCGTCAGAAGATCGAGTGGAATGCTCCGACGTGGTGGAAGAATCGTAAGTGGACACTGATGGCTAAACTCATCTCTGCTGACCAAGATCGTGTACGAACGGCACTGACTCAGATGTCCTCCGTGCTCACTCTTGCTTATCGCCAGGACTACCCAAGGACATCACACTGGACGGAGAACTCTGGATGTCACGAGGCACATTCGATCAGACCTCTCAGATCTGTCGCACAACTGTAAGATTGGGTCGCTTGCGAACATTTACACACTTCCTGGATCGAGATTCAATGGAGCGTCAGTGGCTACGAGAGCAGGTTGGCGGACGGATAGCCAGTCAAGATCGTTTGCTCGCCGCGCGTTCAGCCAGCACTTTGCTGCGAAGCACAGCATCGACGGGTAATGTAGCAGCGCACGCCACACCAGCAAGCTCGTCAGCGGTGCTTTCTGAGTGGAAAGCCTGGAAGAACTCATTGTCCAAGTCAATCAAGCGGAAGAGCAAACGCAAGGGCAGGCTCAAGACTTCGCGTATCGCTGCTGCTGGCTCGTTTCTGCGGGCTCTGTTTGGCCAGGCTCCTGTCAGCATTGGTGCTTCCCTTCCAGTAGATCCGCATGCATCTCGGCGGCCCGGGGTGAAGCGATGCCCACGATGCGGCAAGGTGGTCAAGCGAAAGAAAGCCAGGGATGTCCCTCGTCTAAACGCTGCTCGTTCCTCAGATCCGGCGCAAGAAAGCAGAGCGAATGCTGACAAGCTTCTTTCCGAACCTGCTTTGCCCTATGCTCTTTCGACTTCTGCTCTCATGCATAACCGCACATCTGGAATGCCTTCTACGTCGACACGGCGGCCACATGTCTATTCGATGCTCGACTCTTTGCGATCGGGCCTCCCTCATCGAACGATACCCTCTGCATATACCCATGTGTGTCGGCGCAAATTGAAGGGCTCTAACGAGTGGAACAGAATCAAGTTCATGGTAGGTATCGTCTCCCTTTTGGCCTGACTTTCGCACAAGAGCAGATCTGACTGACGTTTCTATGCTCTGTTCATCTTGCGCAGATCTTCGACGCTCCCTCCATGGGCTCAAGGCCAGTAGAAGAGCGCTGGGACGAGATCGAAGAGCGTTTCGGGTCTACCGACGGCCTCGACATTGACTCTTTGGAAGGTCCTCAGATCAAGCTTGTCAAGCACGTCAGATGCGAAGGTCGCGATCACCTCGCTGAGCTCATGAAGTCTGTCGAGCTCAAGGGCGGTGAAGGGTAAGTCATCTCGCACACCGCCATCCAGCGAAGATGCAGACCATCCCTAACATGTATTCTTGCTTGTGTGTCGCTCCAACAGATTGATGCTGCGCCAGCCGCGATCCAAGTATAAAGGTAGACGAGGCAACACCCTCTACAAGCTCAAATCGTGGTACGATGCTGAAGCCGAGGTCATCGGCTACGCAGATGGCTCTGGCCGGCACGAAGGCCGAACAGGATCGCTCGTGGCTCGTATGGAATGCGGCACCGTCTTTCACGTCGGTACAGGCATGTCAGATGCTCAGCGAGAGAACCCTCCGCCGATCGGAAGCATCATCAACTACCGCTTCTTCGAGCTCAGCGAAGATGGATACCCTCGCTTCCCTGCTTTTCGCGGTATCGCACGCGACAAGTCCAGGCCGAAAGATGCTGTTGTTCGTCCGCGAGCAAGCGCTCTCAGAGCGGCTGAGGACGCATAGACAAATACTCACTACCGTTCGGATCTGTATGCCATTCCATTACCTCCAGAAGAATGATCATTTGTCCGAGCCAATTGTCGAAGACCGCTTGGGCTAGATATAGAACGAGACAGTAAGAAATCGGGTAATCGGGAAAATGCGTGAACCGCTGCACGGTGACTGCATCCACTGCAAATCAGTTTACCCCCGCATTTGCACGTCCATCTTGCACATCCCATCCATCATAATCTTAGCCCGTGAGACAAGTGAGCACGATCTGCAGCCGCCGGTGATTTTCTCCTTGGCTTGCTTGTCAGCAGCAGTACTTTGAAGTTCCTCCTTCCCAGCTCAACCGGACCCTTGTGCAAGTACGAGCTTGTTTCCACCCTTTACTTCTCACCCACCACTACATAGAAGAAGCGGGACCCCTGAGTGTAGTCGACACTCATTCCTCGCCTACCCTCCTCTTGGCAACATCTAGACATCCAAACTCCTAGACGACATTCCTTCCCGCAGAGACAGTAGCATCACCTTTTCCACCACTCGCATGCACATTATCCAGCCGCAAAGATGACCATCACCACGGCGGGCACCGCCGTCCACCTTGCCCCGACCGTCACCAAAACCTTCAAGCACTACTACAAAAAAGCCAAAAGGTCCCTCAAATCTCGCTCCCGCAATGCCTCCACCACCGACCCACACGACCGCATGAACGCTCGAGACGAATTCATGTTTGATGAAGCATTCAACATTGTCAAGTCCTTCATCAATCTCGGTACAAGTGACACAGTAGAAGCGATCCAAAACTTCACCGATGCTCCAGCACCACCCATCCCCTGGGCGACCACACTGCCGGTGATGATTCCGATGGAGAGCTGCGATAAAGCTGCGGAGCTGATTATCGAGCATCTGGGTAAGAAGGATTTAGAGAAACTCGTGGGTGGAGAAAAGTGGTGGCAGTTGAGACCGTTGCCTGGATTGCAAGGAGAATGGATAGCTATGAGTAACGATTGGAAGAAGATAAAGAGTATGGAGCGTAAACAAGCTCAGGAAGGCCAGGCCGAGGGTGCAGCAACAAGCAAAGCCAAGGTTCAGTCTAGAAGGAGGAGGAATAAACGACACGAACGAGCTAGAACAGAGATTCTTGCTATGCGTCAAAAGACCGAGTCTGCTCTTAAGCGTCGATCACAGTCTTTCAAGCGCACATCGCAGGATCGGGACAATGCTGCTGCCGCTGCAGCGGCGGCCGAAGCAGAAGCGAACAACGACACAGCCTCCGCTGTGGACACCGACGACGAAGTCCCCCATCCCACCATCGGTGCTGCTGATCTAGCCTTCGAGACTGGCCCAGAAGAAGAGGTCGACGACGAACGCGCAACAGAACAAGAAGAACTAGACCGTTTGCAACGAGTGATGCTCTACTTCCATGGCGGAGGATACTATTTCGGCTCACTAGCTACTCATCGATACCAGATCGTACGTTATGCTCGCAAGTTCGGAGGCAAGTGCTTTGCCCCGATCTACCGCAAGGCACCGCAATACCCTTGGCCTTGTGCGCTGCAAGATGCTGTCGCATCCTACTGCTTCCTCATTGACCCACCCAAGGGGGCAAAGCACAAGCCAGTAGACCCGAAGAAGATTGTCGTTGCAGGCGATAGTGCAGGAGGTGGACTCACATTAGCTCTGCTAACAGTGATCCGCGATATGGGTTTGCCAGCCCCTGCAGGCGCAGTGTTGATCTCGCCCTGGTGCGATTTGACGCATTCCTTCCCATCGATTCTGCAGAATACTGCGATGGACATCATCCCACCATACGGCTTCATTCATAAGCCTTCGACTTTGTGGCCTATCAATGCGACCAAGCCGGTGAAGGAGGAGAAGAATAATGAAGCTGGGAAAGAGGATGGAGAAGGCGAGCCAAGACGCAAGGTTCCTGTTGGTGTCGAGGAGGAAGGCAAAGAAGGCGAGAAGAAGAAGAATGATGATGATACTGAGCCGGCTGCGCGTAAGAGTGTTGATGGAGGCAGATTGCAATCCATCGGCGACATCACGGCAAAGCAGGCTTCTATACCATCAAAGGCGAGCAACGGCGTCCCATCAGCACCAGATCTTCTCTGGTCAGACCCCATTTCCATCCGTCGATCCGACAGCTCAAAACAAGACATCGAACTTCGAGAACAGATTCAACTCTACGCCACCAATGATCAACTCACCCATCCCTTGTGCTCCGGTGTCCTCTCAGGGTCTCTTGGTGGTCTTCCCCCGCTGTTTATTCTTGCAGGAGATGCTGAAGTGCTGCGTGACGAGATCGTCTACCTCGCACACAGAGCAGCACACCCATCTCGTTATCCTTTGCGAAAGGATCTGCTGGATCATTCGCAACGCAATCGAGAGAACGCGGAAAAGTATGATTCACAGCCAACAAAGGTCCATCTTCAGATCTACGATCAGATGTGTCACGTCTTGACTGCTTTCGCGTTTACTTCGCAGTCTCGTTTCGCTTACAGGGCTGTAGCGAGCTTTGTAAAGCATGTGACGGGGGCTCCGACGAATATCAAGAACCCGTTCCCGGAGGTTGTCCAGGGCGAAGACAGAGAAGAGAAGGAGGTGTGGGAGGAAGAGGGGCACGAAGAAGGGACGGCAGGTGGAGAAGCGGATGATGGGATCAGTGATAATGTAGGTGGTGAGGTTGTTTCGCCTCCGTTGGCTAGTTCGCTGAAGAGTTCGCAGGGGTCGATGGTTGTGCCTGAGGGTAATGGGGCGGTGGAGAAGGTTCTTGCTATGACTCCTTCGTCCTCCTCTGGACATGGAAATGCTAGCGGAGGCCTGACTGCGCTCACGAGCATCGACAGCTCGGAAGGCGGCAAGGCCAATTCTCAGAGCCAGGATAACGGCCCGCTGCGCACCGAGCCAGAATCCATCGATCAGCCCTGTGCCACCG
Organism: Ustilago loliicola; assembly: GCA_022963135.1. Taxonomy (NCBI): domain Eukaryota; kingdom Fungi; phylum Basidiomycota; class Ustilaginomycetes; order Ustilaginales; family Ustilaginaceae; genus Ustilago; species Ustilago loliicola. Next base: position 615,178 of record JALCUU010000013.1, on the reverse strand, counting down.
TCGACACCGACCCCATCACCAAGACTCGTCACCGTAGCATGTCCAAGGTGCTATCCGACACTCTTCACGGCCATCCTACCGGCAGCGATCCCTCCACCCGCTCTGCCACCTCCGACCCCGTCACCCGTCCCCGCCGCGGCACATCCGACGTAGCCAACGAATACGCCGGCCAAGTCCCACTCCTCCGACCATCCTTCCAATCCTTCATGATCCGAGAACGCGTCGATGTCCGAGGCTACCTCCGTCCACTCGAACCCGAAACGTCCCTCCCTGCTCTCCTCATCAACCCGGAAGAGATCGGCTGCATTAAAGAAGGCCCTGTCGAACGCTATCTCGACAGCCAAACACAATGGGCCTTACGATTCGCCAAGACTGCGCGAAAAGTCGAAAAGCAACGCGCCAAAAACGAACAACTCGCCCACAAGATGCTCGAGGAAGCCGCCGCACAGGGGTTGATGGACTTACAGGGCTTAGAAAGGAAGAAGAGAGGGTTGATGCGGAAAGCTAATACTCCTGAAGCTGAGCTCGGTGCGGTGGGAGGGAGTGGAAAGGGGTTAGGTTTGAGTGCGGTTGATGTAGCAGCTGGGGCGGAAAAGTGTAGAGAAAAGTGGAGTTGGTTATGCGATTTTGGCCCGATGGATCTCATTCACGAAACCCCACCTCCAGCTGCTATTGCTGGAAGGAGAGATACCGAGGACGCTCTCATTCTCCTTCGACGATCGCTGCAGATTAGGGCGAGGGCTTATGGGCTACAGAGAAAATCCAGGTTCTGGGGCGCAGAGGACAGACCTGTCAGAGCACATCTCAGAGCAGCTACAGAGACAGATTTGGACACCGAGACGAGCACCGACCCCACTGGTGAGACTGTCGATGGAGAGGGCGGAGAGAAGGGTAAGAAGGGAGGACATCATCATCATCGAGGATTGAGAGTTTGGAATTTGTTGATGGTCAAGAAGCCTCCAACTGTTGGAAAGGGGAAGGGAAAGGGCAAGGCAAGTAGCAGACCGACGACGCCTAGAGCTCAGAGTAAGAAGCCGGCCACTGCAGACGAGGCTCAGACTTAGCCCTACTGCAGTTCACACGTTCACACATCATGCAATTGGACGGCATAGTTTACGACGATCAGGGTTGCACACTCTACGAGATCCGAGTTCGCGTACTGATTCATTTCCACAATTTTGGCAAGGATGTGTGGTTGATAAGATATGAACAGAGAAGAAAAAGTCGATGCTTGAGTCTGGCATTGTGTGGCAGTCGTCAACCCAACCGCTTTGTCAAGTAGGAAGGCGGTTACTTCTTCTTGCTAGGACTACCAAGCGTCCTAGTAACCTTAGTAGCACCGCTCGACTCTGCAGCAGCCTCTTCATCCGCCACATCGTTCACCACCTTCTTGGGCTGTACTTGCGCATCAGCCGTCTTAGGCACAGGCGCAACCTCGTTCGAAGTCCTAGCACCGCCAACACCCACACTAGCGCCAGTCGAAGACGACGATGCAGCAGCAGCACGAGCATTCCTCTCGGCCTCAGCTCTGTACATAGCAGCCTCCTCTTCCGGCCTGAGGGGCAGAGCGATCCTACCCTCCTGTTTAGCCTTGATCCTCTTCCATGCGACACCGGCCAAGAGAGCTACACCTTGAAGAGAGATGCTCAAGATGATAGCGGCAGTCAAAGGTGCAGGGCGGGGCTCACCATCATCTCGACCGCCAATAAGACTGAAGTGCTTGTGCCAGAGCAGACCGATGTTGAGGTAGATACCCGCGACAGTCCAGGTGAGATCGGCAGTAGCAAAGATCCAAAGCGCGGAAAAGGCGCCCAATCCAGTTACGATACCGAAAGCAGGCCAGAGACCTTGAACAAGAGCATGGTGGCCACCAGCACCAAAGTCCCATCCAAGGGCCATGAAAAGTTGCTGCCAGAGATCGTACTGAAGCGTGATGACGAGGAACATCTTGACAGGCACGTGGATGAAAAGCCAGTCGAGAGGGTGTCTTGCCGAAGGAGGATACCTGACCGCCAGAATCAAGGCGTTGAAGAGAAGAATGAGAGCGATGATACCAAGAGTGACGGTGCCGAGGATGAAAGTGAGCGGACGGTCAAGGATCCAAAAGATAGCCCAGAGGACCATCATGTAGTTGGCCAGAGCCAATCGGGTACCGACTCCGTGCACGAGAGCCTTCTTAGTCTCTGGTGTACGACTGAGCAGTAAGAATACTGAGAATCCGATTAGGAGCACATATAGGATGGCCCAATAGAAGAGAACAAACGAATCCTGAATCGAGAGATAGGTGGGATGACGACGCGAAACTTGTTGAAGGTTGGGCTTGATGAGCTTAGATCCGCACAGAATCATGACACCCATCTGCAGCAACACCGACAAGGGTGTGAGGATCTGCATCCGGGTGAGCGACTTGACTTCGTTCTGCTCCATGTTGTGGGATAGCGCGCGGTAGCGATGCGAAAGTCCAGAGGCTGGGTGGTTTGGGTTGGAAGGTACTTCGCTGTCTGCGCGAAACTGATCCGATTGTTCGGGGTCCTCGGGACGGTAAATGTAGTCTGGTTGAGGCTGCTGTTGGGAAGCGGTATTGCTACTGGGCATCGAAGGTTTGTGGTTGAGTTTAGACACAGCAAGGCGATGAAGAGTCGCTCTTGTGCTGTATCAAAAGGTTGCGACGGGAATGTTTCGAATGTTGTTGAGTGGTCACAGTGAAGGAGGGAGGCAATGATGCCAGCGACGATGGTGAGCAGCCGCGGCCATCCAAGCCAAGCCAGACACCGAGTACTAATTTTGGCCAAGAGAGTGGAGGAATGCCGGCGTCTGTGCATCTCTGCAGCCGTTTGGCGCTCGATGACGCTGACCGAATCGCATGTCTAAAATTCATTGTTCTCCGCCAAGCATAATCACATCGGTCGATACTGCTTTTAGCAGCCATCAAATCGGCGATCCATTTGAAGGTGGAGAAAAAGCGCATGGTTCTCTGTCAAGCGTGGAGGTGGAGGAGATTTGTTTAAAATAAAACAAGGCACATGACAACGTCCATGGAAAACTCGCTTCGGGGATTGGCCCGTTTGCGCATCATACAGTACAGCTTCTTCGCACTGTTTGATAGAAGTGCTTCTCGACGATACGGAGTTTAGCCCTTGGTCGTTGTCGGAAGGACTCGTCGTAGCCATCGATGATCGTAAGCAGCTCGACTAGATGGGACCGACGTCAGCGTCGCAGAGATCAATGATGACCGCGGAGTGGAGTGAACTCAGCGTGTGGCACACTTGCTTGTCTCCGGATGGTGTTGCTGTCTGTGTGTTGTCGCCAACGAGTAGACAGCTCGAATGCACAGTTCGCCTAGGTGAGGATCGTGTGAAGTAAATTTGGTGTCCGCTAGTGGCTCCTGTCATCGGTCTGATAACAGCTATCCCTTGGTTGTCTGGTGGAGCTGGCGCGACAAACGATGTCGAGCGTTCTTCTTCCCGTCCTCTCGGGTATATAACACTCTGATTTCAGTTGCTCTACCATCCCCTCCTCATCATCTTTCCCAGCCCCTTCTCTACACAGCCAAGTTCAAATCGAAATGGGTATCTTCGACGCCGAAAAGCCAATCTCCAAACTCGACCGACACCGAGTCCTTGCTCCCAAGGCCGGTGTCCGTGTCTCCCCCCTCTGCTTCGGTGCTATGTCCATCGGTAACACCTGGAAAGACATGATGTCGGGTGGTCTTGACAAGCAAGCCTCCTTCGAGCTCCTTGACGCTTTCTACAAGCTCGGTGGTAACTTCATTGACACCGCCAACCTCTACACCGATGGCCAAAGTGAAGAATTCATCGGTGAATGGATGCAAGCTCGAAAGAACCGTGACGAGATTGTTCTCGCCACCAAGGCTACCTCGCCCTACCGCACTAGAGCGCTCGGTACACACATCACTACCAACTTTGCCGGTAACTCGGCCAAGTCGATCTGGGTCTCGACCAATGATTCTCTCAAGAAGCTCCGCACCGACTACATCGACATCATGTACATCCACTGGTGGGACTGGTCCACGGGTATCGAGGAGATGATGCAGGCTCTCAACAAGCTTGTTGCATCCGGCAAAGTTCTTTATCTTGGCGCAAGTGATATGCCCACATGGGTCGTTGCTGCGGCCAATACTTACGCTCGTGCACACAATCTGGCTCAGTTCGTTGTATACCAGGGCAAGTGGAACGCTGCTGAGCGCAGTTTCGAGCGCGAGATCATCCCTATGGCTCGCGAGTTCGGTATGGCCCTTGCACCCTGGGGTGCTCTCGGTCAGGGTCGATTCAAGACCCCTGAACAGGTCGCTGAGCGCGAAAAGACCCAGGGTCCTCTCCGTGGTGGTGGAGGCCAACTTACCGAGAAGGAGAAGAACATCTCGGCTGCCCTTCACAAGTTGGGTCAGGAGGAACTCGGCGGACTCAGCATCACTGGTGTTGCTCTCGCTTACTGCTTCTCCAAGTACCCTTACGTTTTCCCTATTGTGGGCGGTACCAAGATCTCGCACCTCGAGGACAACGTCAAGGCGATTGGTGTTGTGCTGACGGACGAGCAGATCAAGAAGATCGAGGATGTTGTGCCGTTCGATGCTGGATTCCCTCTGTCGATGATCGGTCCTGACCCTCACCTGGTGGGAGAGACTCAAATTGGTCTGCTTGCTCACGCTGGTCACATTGACTGGGTCAAGCATCCTAAGGCTCCTTCTTTCCAGTAGTTTCAGATACTTCCAGCTTTGTAGTCAGTGCACAGTGTCGACTGAAACGTCTTGCTTCTGCTAAAGTGTCCCAGCCGACAATGAGTAGGTGTGTGTGAACGTCAGCGTTGTGAGGTGAATGGGTATGATGCAGCTGCATTGCTGGCTGTTGCAGTGATACTTGAGCTCAATTTCGGCTGCGTCAAACGTGCGCCTTTCTCGGCTAAAGCCGAGCGCTGCTTTTGACACATTTTTCGACGTCGGTTTTTGCTCATTCGCACGCGACAGACCTTCTTCTCTGTCCAACACTTTTCTCCCTCAACCTTGTCGCTCACTCTGCTCTCTGATCCCTGTTAACCACCACATCGATTGACTGGCTTTCATGAAGCGAGAGCATCAGGACAGTGATCATCTCTCTCGACCTCCTCACCCCCCTCATCCTTCCACGATGTCTACATCACAAACTGTCGAGTCGCACCAGGCCGCAGTAGAAGCCCTCAAATCGCAAGAAGCAGCTCTACGATACGACCATGCCACCCTAACCTCCATGTCACCTGACGAATCTCGCGTCACCTCCATCTTCGCCCGCCTCCGTGACGCAGAAGTACAAGCGGAATGGGAAAAAGAAGGAGATCTCACCAAATTCCCGGGGATGGACTTCTACGGTGCCAAACGAAACGGGTTAGGGCCTGAAAAGCCTACCGATATGTGGAACGCAGTTCAGCGTATGCCCAAAGGCGCGCTATTGCACTGTCACTTTGATGGAACAGTGGACACCAGATTCTTGCTTCGACATGCGTTGCAGACACGCAACATGGCAATGAAATCCGACATGCCGCTATCCAGCAAGGATGCGCTGTGGAAAGCAACGGTCGAGTTCCTAGTGCTGCCGGAAGGGGCAAAGAGAACGAAGGACAGCATCTACTCGGACAACTACGTACCAGGAGAATGGGTCAGCTTATTGTACGCCCGCGAAACTTTCCCTTACCCTCATCCATATCTCACAGAGAAGAATGGCTCACCACTCGAGCTACCGGATAAGCTCTTGCCCACGAGCCCATTCGACGCCTATATCCACGCCCTCATGACCCTTACCCCGCACTCAGCCGTCCCAGTTCCTACGAACAGCAAACAAGCCTGGGCCAAGTTCCAGTCCACCTTTGGCGTCATCGCTGGTCTCCTGGGCTACGAACCAACTCTCAAAGCCTACACGAAAGAACTCCTCCGTTCTCACGCACGCGATGGAATCTCGTACACTGAAACACGAATCAACTTTCTCACCGAATTCATGGTTCGTTCCGACGGCACATACGATCTCAACCACGAGGAATGGGTCAAGATCTTCATCGAGGCCGTCAACGAAGTTAAAAACGAGATTACGGATGGTAGCTTGATCGATGCGAAAATCATCTACACTACGGTTAGGTTTGTGGATAACGAAAAGTTGAGGTGGTACCTCGAGGATTGTATTTCGCTGAAAAAGAAGTTTCCGGAGTGGATTGTTGGATTCGATCTTGTCGGACACGAAGATCCCCTCCTCCCGCTCAAGGTTTACATCCCTGAACTGCTCCGATTCAAGGCAAGGTGTGCAGAGGAAGGTGTGGAAATTCCATTCGTTTTCCATGCGGGTGAGACACTAGATGACGGCGGAGATGCAGATTTGAACCTGTACGATGCTTTGGTGCTAGACACTAAACGTATCGGCCATGGTGTCTCTCTTGCCCGCCATCCTCTGCTGACAGATATGGTGAAGGAGAGAGATATCTGTGTGGAAATCTGTCCCATCTCGAATCAAATTCTTGGATACACAGCGTCGATCTGCTCGCACCCGAGCTTGTTGGCGTTGCTGCATAGGAATGTACCTGTGGCATTGTCGTCGGATGATCCGAGCATTTTTGAAAACTTTGGACTGTCGTATGACTTTTATCAACTCATTATCAGTAGTAAGGCGACAACGCTGGCTTCGTTGAAGACGCTGGCGAGGAGGTCGTTGAAGTATACATTGGTGGGGAAGGAGACGAAGAAGATGTTGGAGGACTTTGATAGGAGGTGGGAGGAGTATGTTGCTTGGTTTTTGGGGGCCTTTGGTCACCTCGGCTAGATTTCGTGGAAGTATAGAAACTTAACACACACACACAATCATAGAAACATCACAAGGATACACATCTGGCTGTGACACGATCGAGCAATTGTTATTGATACAGGCGGCGTTAAAAGCTGCTATTTGAGACTACGGGACTGCAAATGTCCCTGCGTGGGTTTAAGGAGCCTTGATAGTGGCCTTGGAGAGCAAATACTCATAAGGCGGGGTAGTAGCCTCGACAGCGCTCTTCAAGTGATCAGCAATCTTGGGCTTAGGCTTCTCCTCTCCAGGGACAGCGGGAGCAGGAGCCTCCTTCTTAAAACCTGTCGAATTCTCTGCTGCATTGTGGTATCCGCCCCACTTAGCCCACTCGTCGACCGGGCCGGAGTCCCAAGCCAACATCTCAGGTGAGAAGGGTATGCCCATAGCCTCGCAATAGCTCTTAATGGCGTGGTCTGGGTGAGCGAGCAAAGTGGAAGCGTCGAGGAGGGGAGGTGGTTGTGGCTGCTGGACGGCGAGATGGTCGCCGGATTCGGTGTTGAAGGTGGAGTTGGGGTTCGAGATCCAGTCGTAAAGGATCTTGAGTTCTATGTAGCCTGCATCGGCTTCGTCCCAGAATGTCCAGCCTGAGGCTCCTTCTTGGACGCACTTCCAGTAGGATGGGATGGACTTTTCAGGGGTGCGGATGAGGAAGGAGTGTCGGAAACGCTTGAGGATGGCGGTAGGGACTGTTGTAGGGTTCTCGATGACGGGCGCGCTGGGGTCGAACTTGTTACCACTACCGCCGTTGGCGGGGGCAGGGAAGACTTTAGAGTTGGGATGGAGCTGGTGCAGGAGATCGGCGGGGAAAAGACACTGACCCATGTCCTTGAGGAAGATGTATTTGGGTGGGAAAGGCTTGCCTTTGGACATATCTTCTTGGGTAGGGTTGAGGACCTTTTCGAGGACCTGAGTGACGGTTAGGTCGTAGTTGCCTGATGCTTTGGCGTGCTGATCGTCAAAACGACGGCAAGGGCGGTCTTTACCGAGATAGAAAGGGTCACCGATGGGCTCGTGGAAGACGACGGTGTCAGGTCGCTGCATGAGCGAGCGCTCGAAGGCAGTGGAGCAGGAGCGTGGGTGCACCCAAATGACGATGGGCAGAGCTTGTTGGGATGACGACGACATGGTTGCTAGTGTTGGTCAAGATGATGATTGTGGTGGGCGGGAGACAGAAAGAAAGATGTTCAAGAGTTACACTTCCGGTACAGTAGCGACCCGGATGAAAGTGTTTGACTGCTGCAAGTTTTGTTGACAGATGCGGTGCTTCAGTTGCAATTCATGAAGTGCAATGCAGCACAAAACAGTGGCAGCGACTGCGGCGGTATGTACAGCACAAGGGTGGTGCCCATCAAGATCAGTATTGGCATAGGAAGAATAGCGAGGTGCATAGTGAAACAACAGCGAGGCACATGGTCCGTGTGACAAGCGCCTATTGTGCAGTTGGACTGCAGTCGTGCACTGTTGCTTCCAAATTTCCCGTTCGAATTGCTCGTGCGTTGCTGTTTTGTGGGCCAGACCCTTATTGGACAATGCTCATCAGCCCTAACCTCTCCCAGTCGAGCTTGAACGCAAACAGTCAAGTTCGAGCCGAGTTGGTTGCGCAATTCGTGATGGCAGACACTGGGAATCAGCGGGGGACCAATGATTTGGGTCGGCAAGGCAGTTGAGCGGCAAAACGAGCGGCTCATCTCGCCATCGCACTGTAGAATAGTGCAAGACGGAAGCAGAATTGCATGCAGAGGTGAATCACCCTGCGTCTTCATCGCTGCACTTTTTAAAGCGACTTTTGAAGCAATGCTCTAACACAGAAAACATCGGCATCGGTCTTGACCGTGTCAGCTATCGGGAGATGGTCGGCGCAATTATGTGGTTTTCGACTGACGCAAACGAGGCGGTGCAGCCTGAGATTTCGGGGTTGCTGGCATCACTTGAATACTAGGGTCTAGCTCGCATGGTCTTCCTTGCGTCGCTGCTGATATCATGTGCGGCGACGCAAACAATCAAGGGACGGCTGTGCGACCTCAAAGCAGCTGGTGGAGAAACGAGCCCCTGTCTTGGGCTTCAACTTTCTTCTTGACGAAAAAAAGGGGGCCTTGATGTTCTTGGGAGGTGCCAAGAAGCCTTTTCCCTTGGCCAATTGCTGCTGCTGCTGCTGCCGTCAGTTGAAGATACAGTTACACGCGGGGTTTGCATGGTTTAGAGTGATTTCACTCTCTAATCTCGTCTGTGCTTCTCCTGCGCCATTCTGCCTGTATTCTTGTTACGCGAGCAATCAAGTGTTGGTTGCGGCTCCCTACCAAATTCGTATTCATGGCTTCCTGCTCGTTGCTTGTTCGTGACTTCATCTTCGTGCTTCTCTTCTCAGCACCATCTCTCCACCACCTCTCTAGACTCACCCATCACAGTGTTCGCGCGGACAGTAAAGGTGGTCACGACGTCGGGACAGTCAGATCCAGCCTGTCGGCTTACAAATATCCCAACCTTCGCGACATTTCAGATCCACGCCTCAACGGAACGAGCAAGCCGTGACGTCTTGTCTCTTACAAGCTTCCATCTTTTCCATTGCCTATCCGGTCATTGACAGCCAGACTCTATTCTCTTACAAGCCCTGCCAATCTCGGCAACTTGGTTCCGGCGTCTTGACAACTGCTTCCGCTTGATTGCAGAACATCACCCACCTCATCAACCAAACCTCTGCTGCTGGATTCGCTGGTCGACCCCACTGCTTCTTACTACCCACCATATCTTTAACCAAGCACTCGTTGCATCCAGACCACGCTCTTATTGGCGACTTCATATGTGTGCGCTGGGCGCGATATCGACTCTCTTCAACCATCAGCGAGAGCGCCGCTGCGCTAGCATCTCATCATGTCATCGACAGTAGCAACAATAACACAAACCGTCGCCGCCTCGCCAACATCTTCCATCGATGCTACTGACGCTGCCAAAGCATCGGCATCATCAGCTGTGCACTCGCTCTCCAAAGCCATCGCATCCGCCTCGGCAGCCCTCACTTCCGAAAGCGCCATCGCTGCCGGCAACGAAGCCAACCCACCAGCCTTCAAGTATGTCGGTCTCGCACTCGCCGTCGGATCTGGTGTCCTCATCGGCTCTTCCTTCGTCTTCAAGAAGAAGGGTCTCCTTGCAGCACAGAAGAAGTACGAGACAGCAGCAGGTGAAGGTCATGCCTATCTCAAATCTCCCATGTGGTGGACCGGTATGATCGTCATGGTGTTTGGAGAAGTTTTCAATTTTGTGGCCTACGCTTTCGCAGACGCAGTCCTCGTAACACCGCTCGGCGCTCTCTCCGTCGTCATCTGCGCCGTGCTCTCCTCGATCTTTTTGAAGGAGAAGTTGACCTTGTTCGGCAAAGTAGGATGCTTCTTGTGCATCGTAGGTTCGGTCATTATCGCTCTCAACGCGCCAACTTCTCACGTCGGTGGCAAGATTACCGAGTTCCAGAAGCTCTTCCTGGCACCTGGCTTCCTCACCTGGGCTGGTGTCTGCATTGTCGCCTCGCTGGTCCTGATCTTTGTCTTTGCGCCCAAGTATGGCAAGAAGCACATGATGATCTACATCACCGTCTGCAGTCTTATCGGCGGTCTCAGCGTCAGTGTCACCTCTGGGCTTGGTTCAGCCATCTTACTTTCCATTAGAGGGCAGAACCAGTTCAAGCATTGGTTCATCTACTTCCTTCTCGGCTTCGTCGTCATTACGCTGCTCATCGAGATCAACTACCTCAACAAGGCGCTCGAACTATTCAACACTGCCACTATCACACCCACCTACTACGTCATCTTCACGGGAGCAACGCTAATCACTTCGATCATCCTGCAGCAAGGTCTCAATGCGACAGTCATTGACATCATTACATTGGTCATGGGTTTTTTGGTCATTTGCGCTGGTATCGTACTGCTTCAATTGAGCAAAATCGATCCGGAGGAGCTGCAGGACAAGCCAGGCATGGATCGCGACACAACCTTGCTCGTCAGGGCAAGTCACTCGGTGATCTCGCATGGTGGAGAGAAGGCCGATTCGTCAGCGTACGAGGATCCAGGATTGGACACTGTGCGTGGTGGTATGGGCATCGTTGGGTCCATGATCCGCGCACGAAGCTCTCGACGCTTGAGTTCAGCTGGATCGTGGAGACACCACAGCGCAGCCGACGAGTACACATTGCGCAGTCGCAACAACCTCCCCCTCACCACGCACGGTGCAGGCGATATCGAGCGCTATCAGCTCCAGGACGCTCCTCTCTCACCTCGTAGCCGAGCTGACGGAGGCTTGACAGTTCCCGGAACACCCAGCCGCCGCAACACAACCATCTCCTTCGAACCTGGGGCAGGTTCTCCCCACGGACACCATGCACCTGAACCTGTCGTCTCCCAATTCGGCACCCTCAACAACCAGCAGCATCACACTCTGCACTCGATCAAAGAAGCCTCCAACGGCAGTGGTCATAGCACCAACGCCTCCGGTTCCGCCAACGCTTCCGGCTCGCTACGTTCCCCCATGTACGTCGACCCATACGCACCTCGATCACACTCTCCCCTATCACCGACAATGCCACGTTCCGACGCAGCTCCAGATATCCGCAACATGTGGGAACAAAACGATCTCAGCTACACTTCTTCACCAGCCGCCTCACCTGAGACTGAGGAAGACGAGTATTCGATTCGTGCAGTAGCCTCGTCGGCGGCGGATGGAGAACGCGGCAGTCAAAGGAGCAAGAAGGACTATCCGAAGATCAAGCCTAGGACAGCGTCCAAGTCGCTAGCAAAGGGTAGTAGTGATGACGATGATGAGGCCGAAGAACTTCTCAGCCCAAGGTTGGGGTACAGGTGATGTGCTTGTACGACTCTTGATGCTTTTTGTTTGGATTTGCACTTTTACATCAATGGACACTTTGCTTGCCTTTCTCCTTCTTCTGCCCTATGACTGAGGTGTTGTTTGTGTGTGAGGCGATGGGATTATCGACGAGCTAAGGAGTAGCCTACTGTAAGTGTTTCAGCGGCGGGGGATTCGGAAGGCCGGCGCTAAAAGTCGGAAGCTGATGATTTCATGGCACAGCTGCGCAACTGCGCACGCGGGCTGCAATTGACGATCACCAGTCCCGCTAAAAGCGTTGCCTTGGCGCAGAGGACCCTGAAATTGGAATGAGTCGGGCCGTCGCTTACCTGACATTCCGGACACCTCCACCGCAGCTTCTCAACATTCATTCGACACCATCATCTTCGTTCCGCGCACTCAACCATCACCATACCCCTGGACGCCATGGTCTCTTCTTGATAGACAAAGCTCTGTATCTACATCTAGACCGCGCTATTGAGCACGTGGCAATCACACAATGGCGGCGTCGATACCCGATAACGAGGCCCGTGCGGCAACATCATCCTCGGGTAGCAATGCCACGCTCCTACCACAGCAGCTGACGGCATCGAAACCAGCCAAACCAGCTACCAAAGGCATTCCACCGTACGCTACACTAGCATTTGGCGCATTATCCGGTTTCGCATCTTGTGTTCTCCTTCAACCCTTCGATCTGCTCAAGACCCGCTTGCAGCAACTAGACCACAGTTCTTCCCCGGCAGCACCTGTATATCAATCCCGCACACAGAAGCTCCTCGGCATCACTCGCGACATTATCCGAACTCAAGGCTATCCCGGACTATGGCGTGGCACAACTCCCACAGTAATCCGCAATGTTCCTGGAGTAGCACTATATTTCTACTCGGTATCACATCTTCGGCATGTCGCAAGTCAGCGGCAGATACCGCTCATATCCGTAGTTGTCAATGCGAATGATGCTTCTGCTGGCTCATCAACTCTCGCTAAGCTCTCAACTACAGGAAATCTGTTGACAGGGGCAGTGGCGAGGGTGACTGTCGGGTTCATTCTGTCTCCAGTCACAGTAGTAAAGGCCAGATTCGAGAGCAGCAACTTCTCGGCAGCCACCGAAAGAACACTTCTCTCGTCCATGAGAGAGATCCGTTCGCAATCAGGGTTTCGTGGCTTCTTTCAAGGATTCACAGCCACAGCATTGCGCGATGCACCCTACGCAGGACTCTACTTGGCGCTATACGAAGCGAGTAAAACCAACCTTTCTACCCTCTCACAAGGCCTAGGAACCGGAAACTGGATGGTTGTTAGCGGCTCAGGTCTTCTCGCAGGCACTCTTGCTACCGTCATCACTCATCCTTTCGATATCATCAAGACTCGAATGCAAACCACACCACAAGAAATCTTACATCAAATAGCGCTGTCACATAATCCTCAAACTTCACCATCATCGAAAGCTGCAGCAACGGTCAAAGAGGCTGTGACAAGGGAAGGGAAGTGGAGGAAACCAAGCGTTTGGGGTATGACGAAGCATCTGTGGGCTACTTCGGGACCAAGAGCGTTGTTAGATGGGTTGGGGTTGAGGTGTGCTAGGAAAGCGGCGAGCTCGGCGATAGGATGGAGTATCTTTGAGGGCGGGAGAGGGTGGTACACTGAGAGGGAGGCGAGGAGGGCGGCGGAAGCGGGGACAACGACCACAACGAGAGCGCTAGATCACAAGCAGGTGTGAACAGATGGGAGTGCAGAAACACACTCTCGCAACACACAGATGTACAGTGCAGCAGCAAATTGGAGCTTCCATCACAACTCCTCGTCCTGACACCGTCGCTGGACGTCCTGAAGTCGGCAGAACACAACTCATTTATGTCAGAAAGTCTGATCAAAACTGGGATATAGATTGAGCAAAAGTGAATCTAGTTACAAAGCAGAGGAGCACAGATTGAGCTGGTCAGAGCGGGGATTTAGGGAGTGAAGACAAGCGAGAACTGCTTCCCCTTGGCTTCCTCTCCGACCTCGACGGTGACAAGACCAGCATCCTTATCCACACTAGCTTTGACATGATCGCCCTCGACCGCGACGTTCAGAGTAGGGTAAAGTCTCTGGTTGTCGTATCTGATCTTGAAAGTTTCTTCTCCCTGAGCATGGTACCAAATGGTCCATCTCTTTTGGCCGGAAGTAGCTTCTGTGCCATCTCCATCCTCGAATTCGGAATAAACGAGGATGGATTTGGTTGCGGGCTGGTCACCCTCATCCTGGGCTGCGTCGTAAGGAAGATGGCCGGTCTGGTAGTAGACATCGCGAACACGACCGACGCACATCGGAGTCTCGGTAGCCACCATCGAGACGACAGAAGTGGGAAGCGAACCGTTGAGGTGAATCTTGACTACGTATTCCAGCTTAGTGTCGTTGCCCTGTTTGACAATGACCCATGCAGATACTTCGAGTGTGGCGCGGGTTCGAGACTTGCTGTAGGACCCAGCCTCGTCGATGTACTGATCAGCATCGACCGAAGTCTGAATCACAGTGATTCGGTTTCCGTTGTCACTAATGATGTTTTCCTGCACACCTACGATGTCTCGCGCCCAGACAAAGTAAGAGGGAGACTTCATGTAGGTGTAGAAAAGGTATTTCTGGGGGCCGTAGCGTTCGAGTTGGTTGGCAGCGTCGAAACGAGGATCCCACTTCTTACGCATACCGGGTTGTTGGATCACAGCCAACACCTGGGAAGGAGTGGCATTCTCGACGAGAGTGACACCTTTCACGATCGGGACATCGTAAGCGTTCTCGGGGTTGGTTTTCTTGAAGAGTTTGACGTCTTCGCGCTCACCGGCGTCTTCCCATTCGGATTCTTTGCTGGGGTCGTTTTGGGTTTCGAATTGCGCCTTGGCTTTTTGAAGCGCTTCTTCGTACTGCGGAGGGATAGGGAGGTACGAGTCTTGACGAGTGGAGGAGGGGATGTCGAATGTCATTTTTGGTGTCAATACTGTGGTGTGTGTGAGTGATGGCGGGGGTAATGATAAGTAGATGAAGGGTTGGGAAAGGCTTCAAGTAGTCTCCGAAAAGTGGCAGTTGGGGTCTGGGGAAGCAAAGCGTCTATCACCGCACAAGTGGCAACTTCAGGGACTCGCGCTGATAGAGGAGAGGCTTGGATCTGTGCAATGACCTTCGGTTGCAGGCTCAGAGAAGCAACGGCGGAAGCGCTGGGACACGAAAACTCCACGCAGATCCACACACAGACCACTTCGAGTGATTCGCGTGAATCAAAAAAAAGAAAAGCGGGGGAATACACAAAAGAGGTCTGTGAAAGCCTTTAGCAACCTTTCTTCTCGTCCGGAATTGTAGCCGAGATCATGAGCCTGTCTTCAAGGCTCAAACTTTGTATCAGAGAGCTTTTGCAACTCCCATCTTGCTTTTAGGTGATAGCCGACAAACAAGATTTTAGAAGCGGCGTAGAGCTGTCTTTGGATGAGTGCGAGTTCGGTCAGGTCCGTGTGGCAACCGAAGCTACGCGTGGTGGTTACCTGCAATGTCGATCTGTCGAGGTCCCACCGAAGTACAGTAGCTTTGCCAGCGTATGAAGGCTCCTTGGACCAGAGCTGCTCGATGTTCAACGCTTTCGAGGCCGTATCGAGGAACCCAGACCTTGATGTTAATGACCAAGATTGATCAACACGTCTGATAGCCAAGATCACTGCAAAGCATGTCGATCCTTAGAAAGCGAAGATGTTGATGCCACACATTTGTCAAGCTTTGATACCGCTCTCTTCCCACCATGCGTTGAGTGGGAATCGTGGTTGCCTGCAAGAAAACCCAAGATGTCGGTCTGTGAGGTCTCTTCTATGCTTGTGAGACACGGATCAGGCAGGATCTGAGACCGATCAAGCTGAGACCGATTACCGCTGGTGGGTAGAAGGCGAAGATGTTTGTGCCGCACATTCGACGAGCTCGTTTGTTTCCGGCATCCTAGGCCAGTGACATTGGAGAGAAGCTGGCCGAGCCTTGCTGATAGTAGTCGTAATATGCAACGCATCACTTCCTCATCCTGGGCGCAGCACTATCGGGTAGTGAGCGAAGGTCATTAAGGAACTAGCCGTGCTGTTCATCTCACCTTGCCAGTCTCATCTTGTCTCTTGAGTATCATCTAGCTCCGTCCACAAGGTTCGCGAGCACAGTCCGTACACCAAGCGAGAGCCTTTCACTTTTTGATGTGATTGCTGATGTCATGAAGTCGGAAAGTTCGCTTTCCAGCTCCATTCCTGCTCATCACCTTTTCTGTGCTCTCCCTCTTCCGCCTCCTTTACCTCCTTAGTCGGATCAATCTCCTCCCCTTTCCCATCCCTCGCAGTCACCTTCTCCCCAGTAGCATAAAACTCTCTCTTCCAGACAGCCACATTCTTCTTCACCTCCTCCAACAACCATTCTGCTGCCACAAAAGCCTCTTTTCTATGCGCTGAACTCACAGCGATCAGTATACTGCACTCCCCCACCGCCACCTCTCCCAGTCGATGAGCTATGTAACACCTTTCAACCCTATCTTCCTTTGCTTGCTCTGATGGGTTTGCATTAGAGGAGATAGGTATAGGATTGTCAGCGAAAGGCGCGGAAGTATGCGCAGATTCCAGCAGAGAAGAGAGAGTCTTGAGCGCAAGCGGGGTGTAGGATTCGTATTCAAGCTTTGTGACGGCCTTGCCCTTGAACGAATCGCGAGTTGTACCGCTGAAGAGAACTGTTGCTCCTGCACCTGGGTCCGAGACGAAACGGATTGCGTCGGACTCAGAGAGCTCGTCGTAGGTTAGAATTGCGAGATCACCACGGTTGGTCTTTGTGCTACCTGAGATTGAGGCTGGTGGGTATGCCAACGAAGCAGAGCTCGAGCTCGCCGGTTGTGATGCTGTCGACATTGTAGCAAAGGTGATGATTGATTAAAGTCAAGTGTTGCTCTCGAGGAACCCTAACGAATAAGAATGTCGAGGCGTCGATAGCCGGCAATCAATTCGGCCAATTAAGCTTCTTCCAACTTGAGGGTCCGACCGCAACACCATACCTACTTTGGCTCAGAAGCATTCTCACACAAGGTGCTCACAACACTCATAGCATCGATCAGTAACAAATAAGATTCCATAACATTCACTCGACCTGAGTTTGAGCGCTTAGTAGGAGCACTGAACAAAGTTGTTGCCCGAGGCACCAGTGTGGGTGATCTGTCATTTGCAAGTATCGAAACCCTTTCATCTTGTCAGCAAACACTGCAATCAGCTCATCGTCATTCGTTGGGCACGGTTTGAACTTACAGCGCCGCAGAAAGTACCATCGTTGCTGTCGTACACAACGCGGTCAGCACCAGGCGAACCGCCAGTGTAACCGGAAGAGGAAGTCTTCAAGGGGTACTCCTTGTAAGGCCCATTGCAGTAGTCGGAGAAGTCGAAACCTTCGTAGTTGTTATAAGTGTGAGGGTAGCCGGAGCTGTCGTAGTTGCCAGACTTGGCGTTGTTGATGGCACGGTTGACCTGGGTCGACGAGTAGGAGACGCTTCCGCAACGAACGGCAACGCCACCCTGGCGGGGCTCGAGGACGGGGGCGGCAAGAGCGGCGGGGATGAGGGCGAGGAGGGCAAGGGAGAACTTCATTCTGATGGAGCGCAAGGGCAATGGGGGCCGGAAGGGGAAGAGAAGGGGCAAACGGGTCTGGGAGCTGGGGGCTAGATTGGAGTGGGGAGAGGATGCTGGACGATGGGGATACGATGTCGAAGAAGATGTTTCAGATGGTTGCTTATGTACCTTTAGCCAGCCAGTAGTAGTAGCTACAGCTAGCCAAGACAGTGGATAGGTGGGCGAGGAGAAGCAGGCGGTACAGTTGGGCTGTCCATGCGAAGCTTCTCAAGCCCAGAAACAGGTCTAGGAGGCATGCATGATTCATGGCCAGCGTACACGACAAGCTGATACAGCGGAAGCTACTAATTGCTGTACAATCGAGCCAAGCAAGGTCACGCTTCGTTCAATCTGTGCGTGCAAGGTCGTACGCAAGCTTGATCTGATGCGAGGGGATCATTGTTGGAAGAACGACATCCGAGTGGAAGGCGCACGATGTCAAGTGCTGTCTACCCGCACGTCTCCCTTCTTGGCACCCTCGGCTGTCCATCGTTATCGCACGTTCGCTTGACGTGCAGAGATACTTGCTTTCTTCGCGTTACCTTCTTCCGAAAGTACTGTCGCCCGCGGTTCTCGTTGTAGCAAATTTAATCCTCCTTCCGTACTCGACAAGCCTGTGACAGACCTCACCAGCGTCGGCTCAAGATACATCGGCTCTGTCCATAGCAAATGGAGCCATGGTGACTATTCAGGAGGGATGGGGCTGCGGTGCGAGAGAAACGGCACGTTTCATCCATTGTAAGGTTCGTTGTAAAAAATGGGCGCTAAGCGAGCAAGCAAAAGGAAGGATGTTGGATGATGGGCGCTAAAAGTGGTAAACTTCGAGGTCCGCTAGGCAGGTGCTTGGCAGCCGACGGTATCATGGCATTCACCATCTCGGACAACGCCGACCAATCATGGGCTCGCATTCTCACCCCATCTTTACTGACCTGCTCGAGATAATGCTGGCAGAGGGTAAGTAGTGCAAGCGTGAACACGGAAGACGGAGGTGTGATGATACCCACGTTTTAGGCTCGATTGTCCCTGAGCGGCGTCTTGAACAAGCAAAGCGAGGACGGCTCGAAAGGTTCCGTGTAGCCGAGGTGCACTAGCCTGCTTTCTTCGAGAAAGCGACGCAATTCATGCGAAAGCTTCAACGAGCGTGTTGGCGGGCACCTAACGCGCCCAAGCGGGTAAGAAGACAGGGTCGGTGACAGCTTCTATTGATCATACAGTCGACATCGACTTGGCACTCCGCTCAAGCTTGACCCGCCAACGTCCTGGCAGGAAGCTGGCGAAGAGTGAACGCTTCTTCCAACTGCAAAGCCGGAGCGGTTGTTTTGCCGCCGGGGCCTTCAAGCTCAGAGCTCACTGTGCTGTCGACTAGATGCTATCGCGATCGAAGCAGACTTCCGATTGCGGAGGCAACCACGTTCCATCAAGTCATGCACCAAGCTTCACTGCATCCTAAAATGGCTACCGAGCTAAGGTCAAAGCCTCGCAAAGCCTCGGATTTTGAGCACAGCGCTGTTGATGCCTAGAACGAGCTGCCCTAGTCACTGCTACGACCACGTCCTTGTCACTATCACTGCACTCCACACCGGACAGCCAATTCAGCTACAGTATGGTCCAGTGCAGCAAGCATTGACTTCCTTTTTCGCTTAGCCTGGCGCCAAACTTGAATTGCATCATGTCTTGCAACCGCAGCGCCAACACTGACACCAGCCACACCTTGAACCACTCTCCAGAGCTTACACCGAGTTTCTTTCGTTCTGTACCGACGACACGTATTACACCAACAAGTCTCCTTTCGACATACCGATTCTGCTCGCTTTGCCACACTCAAGCCGGATTCAACACGCGCCCAGACAACAAGCGATTCATGAACAATTAAAGTTTTCCAATGCAAAATTCGATCTAACAAATAAAGAAATTTCCTCGAGAAGAACTGAGCCAAGGCCACGTCAGATCGTTGCATCGCCACTGAAACTTGTCCGATGCGAAGACGACGCCCGGCCCTCGGCAAAGGCAAAGCAAGGTTAAGCGTTTCGTCGACATGGCAGTGCCACTTTTGATCTTGCCACCACCACACTATCGATCGTGTGCGACTTGACTGGCGACACGAAACTGCTCACAACGAAAAAAACAAGATGAGGCTCCTCTCTTTTTCCCTGGCCTTGCTGGTCTTGGCCGCCACTGCACTTGCTAGCAACGTGCTCGATCTCACCAACACCAAGGACTTCAACAAATATATTGGCAAGTCGCAAGGCGTTCTCGTCAAGTACTACGCACCATGGTGTGGACACTGCAAGAGCCTCGCACCCATCTACGAAAAGGTCGCTGATGCATTTGTCGAGCAAAAGGACACTCTCTTGATTACCAAGGTCAACGCCGACAAGAACAAGGAGCTTGGTCAGAAGGCCGGCATCCGAGGTTTCCCTACGCTCAAGTGGTACCCTGCTGGCTCGACCGAAGCTGAAGAATTCAACTCGGGCCGTGACCTTGATAGCATCGCCAAGCTCGTCACCGAGAAGAGTGGCAAGAAGAGCACGATCAAGCCTCCTCCCCCTCCCGCTGCCGAGCAGCTCACCAGCCGCAACTTTGACCAGATCGTCATGAACAAGGACAAGGACGTTCTCGTCGAGTTCTACGCTCCCTGGTGCGGTCACTGCAAGAACCTCAACCCTATCTACCAGCAGGTTGCCCAGGACTTCTCCGGTGACGACGACTGCGTTGTTGCCCAGATGGACGCCGACGACGATGCCAACAAGCCTTTTGCTCAGCGCTACGGAGTTTCTTCGTACCCTACGCTCATGTTCTTTCCCAAAGGCGGCAAGAGCAACCCTCAGCCCTACAACGGTGGTCGTGGCGAGGAGGACTTCATCAAGTTCCTCAACGAAAAGTGCCAGACCTGGCGCACCAAGGGCGGTATGCTCTCCGACCTTGCCGGCCGCATGCCTACCCTTGACGGCTTCGCTGCCCGTTGGTACACCTCTGCTGCTGACGCCAAGAACACCATCTACGAGGAGTTCATTGAGTACGTCAACACCATGAAGGCCAGCCCTAAGAGCGACAAGAAGAAGAACGAGGTGGCCGACTACTACATGCGCGTGCTCGACAAGGCCAACCAGAGCGCAGGCTACATCGAGAAGGAGATCAAGCGTCTCACAACCATGCTCAGGAAGCACGCCGAGGGCACCAGCCAGCTTGCTGGTAAGAAGGTCGACGAGCTCACCAAGAAGAAGAACGTGCTGTTGGCCTTTGTCAACGAGCGTATTGCTGCTCAGGCTGACAAGCAGAAGAAGGACTTTGAGAAGGAGGCTGAGAAGCATAAGCAGGAGCTTTAAGCCAGCTTAGATGACGCACATTTTTCATTCTTACCTTTCTGTCTTGCCCCTCCGCCCTGTGATGGAGTAAGAGAGCGGCGTTCTGATGTCTTTGATCAGATGACTGCAGTCTTTGTAAACCAAAAATGGAAGAACAATCTTTCTTTCTGAACTACTTGACTCCAAATCACCGACGGCAAATGGCTGTGTATACAGTACCTGTGCGCTGTTCAACCCATTGAGATGAGATGTCTGTCTTACAGACGCCCGTGACGATAGGCAGATCTCCATCAGCCTGCTGGCAGACTGTAGCATTGAAATGTGTCGTTCGCCTCCACCCAAGGTCGGAGAATTTCTCGACCTCAATTTGTTGGTCCGTCCGCACACGGAGGACGCGGTTGAATGAGTGAGCAATAGAATCCACTGAGTGACTGGACCCTTCAACCCTTCTCTCCCCATCATATCCTTCCATCGCTCCGTCCGTCAACGGTCGGAACCAGACAGCGAACATGTCATACGCAACCGACGTCTATGCTCGCCTCGGCTCTGAGCTCGAGCTGTACGACTCGCTATTGTCCACCGCCAGTACACCTATAGAAAAGGAACCTGACTTCAAAAGCCAAGCTGCGGACGCCGATGACGACAATGCCGAAGATGATGCTGTCGAGGACCGCAAGAAGTCTATCCAGGAGATTCTAACGTCCATCCGTCCCTCTGATGGTGCCCATACACTTCCATCCCGCAAGACACTCCTCAGCCTCCTAGACAAGCTCGACGGTACTTCTCAGCATCAAGATTGCTCTGCCGTGGCTCGTCTTGAGGAGCTCCAGATCGTTGCTCTCTCCCGCCTAGTGGTCGCTACATACGCAGTTGCGCTAGACACCTTGCTACAAGATGCAAGCAAGCTGGAGGATGAGACATGGTACTGGACCGACATCGAAGAATCGACGAGGAAGACACTTTCATATTTGGTCCAGACGCTGCCCGTGCGATTATACAAGGTCACGAAAGAGGTGTTGGAGCTCGCAGCTGGAACTGCTACTCACACTCTTAAGAACACATTGGAAGCCGGTGCTGAGAAGGAACGCAAGAGCGAAAGCAGCCCTTCCTCTTCTTCTGGGACAAAAGGTCTTGACCGCAACACGATTCGCGCTGCTCTACGCAGCATCCTCGACACTCCCAACCTGGTCACCTCGATGCTCTTCCCTTACACGTTCCGCATGGAGCGAAGCATCACACTCGATACGGTCCGCGCCGAGCACGAGACTCAGCAGAAGAAGGTCGCTACTCTCAGGACGCAGCTCGATGCCAACAGTATCGCAGGAGACCAGCTGTCTGCTAGCTCGAAGAAGACCAAGAAGCAGCGAGCCAAAGCATTGCGCTCGACGATGCTGACTCTGACACCAACCTACCTCGTCCGTCATGAGGCGAAGTGCAAGCGTCGCGGCTTGGTGAACGAGCGCGATCGTCTGGCGGAGAAGCTGGGTCGATTAGCACTTCAGCATGAAGCCCTCGCAGATCAGGCGCAAGAACTTAGCGTCTCTTCAACATCCGGCTCTTCCAACCATGTCGTTCTTAGCCACCTCAACGCCAAACTCAAGGTACTTGTCGATAGCTTCGCCGGGAGCAGCGACGTAGCCGAGACAAAGACGAGCAGCCAGTCTGGCGACATCAAGATTGATATGGAAGCAAGCTTGACCCCCGAGTCAACACTCAGCACCCTCCGACTTTTGCTGAAAGAAGGCTTCGACAAGCAGCAAGAGCGAACTCGCCTTGTTCTTTCACCTGAGATCTTCGGTCAGCCATCCGGTCTAGTACAGCGCTGGCCGAGACTCGTTTTCTACCCTGTCGGACTCTTGCTTTTGGGCCGCTACCTGTCGAACAACTGGAACGGCATTGAAGCGAAGCTCAAGGAAGCGCAAGAGACGGTGCGAAGTTTCTTGATCGGCTGGGTATGGGAGCCATGCATGCAGCTTCTTGACACTATTCGACACGGTAACGAAGGGAGTGTGATTATGTCTCGTGAATCGCTCGCCTCTGACTTGCAGTCGTTGGAGAGAATGGTGACCGACTTCACAGCTGACAAGTACGGCACTTCCGGTGCTGAGTTGCAAGCCGTAGCAGCACGCGTGCGGGAAGGAGACTTGACTCAGGTGCTAAAGGTGTACGAAAGCGAAATGAAGAGTCCCGCCAAGTCGATGGTCAGCGGCTCTCTGATTCGATCCTTGCTCATCCAGATTCAGAAGGCGAAAGTTGACCTGGAAGTAGCAATGTCAGGTATCGATAAACTACTTAAGAGTCAACAGCTCCTTTTCGGTGCAGTTGGAATCGCTCCCGCACTGGGCCTTTTGTACGTCGGACAGAACTATGTTCGGGGTAAACTGTTCAACCTCAGCTCGCAGAGGTCGAGATCGTCGGGACAAGGATACCAGATGCGGGCGTGGGAAGCTATGCGTCGTGTAGACCGCCTTCTGTCCTCGCCTCCCACTTTGAGCAAGAATGAAGGAGCGTCGGCGGAGAAGTCTCAGAACGGCCGAGATGATCTGACGCAGGGCTTGCTGTTGTTGGATCTGTCCACGTTGCGTTCGGCTTCGGGACCGTTGCTCATGTCGCTGTCGCACAACAAGAAGGCTGCTGCTAGAAGATTGCAGAGGCAGTTCTTGCAGGATATTCGCGATCTGGAGTCGGGTGAACACAGTGCGGTGGAGAGAATGTGGCGAAGTTGGGGATCGTCGGTGCTTAAGTTGCCGTCTTCTTAGACATCAGTACCCAATAAAACGACGTAGAGTATCCAAATGCGAGACAAGCACAGTCACGCAGTGTGCATTGTATCAACAACACCATTCTCAACGACAATGACGATCTCAACCCCTGTTAACAAACGACATGACCTGCGTGTGAGTGCACAGTTGCGCATTGGGAACATCAATGACCTCAAAGCGCGCAAACCGCTCTGCACGCTCTGCATTGTGGTGGTGGGCACCGGAACGGGAAATGCCACAAACAGAACGCCCTTCAATGTTGCGGTAGGCTACCAACTCGATCGCATGCATACAATGGGGATCATTTTGGACATCTACTGCTCTTAGAGTAGGATGGCAGTCGGTCGTATCGGTCATGTGCGGAAAACACGAGCACCGCCAGCCTCTTTCGCTTTCCAAATGAAGTGACTTCCCTGATCGTGGGTAGTGGTGTAGCTGTTAAGCTGCTTGTCAACGTCCCCACGTCCCCACTGAATCGAGACGCCTGTTGCTGAAGATTGCCGGCGGTGTCGCCAAACGTGCCGTTAAGCAACGTAAATTGGCCGTGTGTGACAGCTACAATACCCCCGAAGTCATAGTGGGCTTGATGTCACTCTTTGATTTCTTCACATGAGAAAAGGACCACGGCGAGGGATCCAAGGGTCTCCAATCCTGCGGCTCAGGGTCTGGGAGCTGAGAAGGTTGCTCAAATAAGCGCGAATAGCCGGCGCTGCAACAGGGATGCGTGAGAAGATCAACCTACGCCTCCGACTCTTCACTTTGGATGTGAGAACAAGCACACGAACAAGTGTTTGTTGCAAGCCAGCCCCTATGCGCATGAGAAGAATGAGGCGTGAGCATGTACGACTCTATTAACAACTGTCTGTCATTGTCGGTCGGGCATGAAGGCCAAGAAAGAACGTGACTCGGCGAATTTCGCGGCTTTTTCCCTGCAGTGATAAGGCAGCTCTGTGCCACGCGCTCGGCAAAAAGAAGGCAACTTCAAACAAAGACGGAGCAGCAGATGGCGACAAGAGCAATACAAGCCGAAGGTGAGCATAAGAAAAATCTCGAAAAAGAAAGTTTTTCTTCGCTTGTTCTTACAGTACATCCGCTTTCTGTTGGCAGAGATATGCAGGGTCGTCTTCTTATTTGCTCAGATGACTCAAGTTACCGTAGATTGGAGTCACTCATCGCTGTCTTGTTCGGTGTTTCCCGTCGAATGCTGCAGTGGGCGTGTGATTATGGTTTTGTGCGCCTTTCTGGACAGCTTCTCGAGATGAAGGTTTGGGCTCGGCTGTCGTGACCCGAATCTCCATTCCTTCCACTTCAACTCCTCTTTGATACTCCTTGCTTCATAACCATATCCTACAACCACTCCCTCCTCTTCATCGACAACATCCGACATATATCAAGGACCCACCTCTTCCCATATCACGTCTGGCACACTTATCCCCTTTACACCTTTTGTGTTGCTCCCGAAAAGGCTGTCCATTTCCCTCCAACATCACAATCAATATTTGCAGTACCACCACCGCCTCTCCGTCTCACGCCCATAGAGCACAGCACAATAGACGACATCTGCCCTCATCACCGACTGCATCTCCCACGCACCGCTTTTGTCATCACAGGTTCTTGAAGTCGCAACCGCCTGATTGGCCACGTTGTCCGTTGACCTCTGGACCATACTAGAGACCTGTCAACCAGTCCCTCACAGAATCCCTTGAACTCGAAGAGGATCTCGGATCGATCCATCAAAAAGCATAAAAGCAGCTCTCCCAAGACCCCTTCTTGCTAATAGAGTTGTCATCAACCGCACATAGACTCTCCCCACTCTAAATAGAACCCCCCCATCACAATCATGTCTCCTACAGCTCAGGTCATCAACGCCCACCCCAGCCCTTACCAGGGCGACAAGGTTGGCGATCTCACTTGGGCCTCCGAGACCACTCCCAAAGCAAGCCGCGTCACGCCCGCCCGCTTCCTCAGCCAGGCGACTCGCGACCGACCCGCATCCGCCATTCGTTCTCTTTTTCCTGCCGAGCAGATCCCGGGCATGCTCTCGCTCCTCGCCGGCAAGCCCAACCCTGACACCTTCCCCCTCGCGTCTCTCAATCTCAACCTCAAGCCTGAAGCCGAAGCAGGTCCTATGTCGCTGACTATCCAGGGCGAAGATCTTACGACTGCGCTCCAGTACGGTTCCACTGCTGGTATTCCTAAGCTTGTCCAATGGATCACTCAGCTTCAGACTCACATGCACAAGAGGGAGGTGGTTACACCAGGTTCTAAGCTCGACGGTGTTGCTGGTAGGACCCCATGGCGTGTCACTACGGGTAACGGATCGCAGGATCTGCTCAACAAGACCTTCGACGCGTTGCTCAACCCAGGAGATGTGATCTTGGTCGAGTCTCCAGCATACACTGGTATCTTGCCGTCGTTGGTCATGCTCAAGGCCAAGATTGTTCCTGTGGAGAGTGATGATCAGGGCATGATGTCGACCCGACTGGCTGAGATCATGGACAAATGGGATACCGACCCTGTCACTGCGGGTCTTCCTCGTCCTAAGTGTCTCTACACCACTCCTACAGGTGCCAACCCTGCGGGAACTACTGCTTCAGAGGACCGGAAGCGTCAGATCCTCGCCCTCGCACGACAGCACGACTTCCTTATCCTCGAAGACGATCCTTACTATTACCTTCACTTCGAAGGCTTGGACCAGGACTCCGTAACGCGACCTCGATACAGGTCCTACTGGGTGCTCGAAGAAGAACACCGCGAAAAATGGGGTACCGGACGTGTGATCCGATTCGAGTCCTTCTCCAAGATCCTGGCTGCCGGCCTCCGTCTTGGCTTCGCCACTGGCCCTAACGAGATCCTTGACGCTGTCGATGCAAACACCGCCAATTCGAACCTCCAGCCTTCCGGTCTGTCCGGTGTAACGGCCTACACACTGCTCAACTACTGGGGGATCGCCGGCTTCCTCCGTCACGTCGACAATGTTGCGCGATACTACGCCAAACGTCGTGACAACTTTGAAGCCAAAGCCAGAAAGGTGTTGGGTGAAGCAAGTGTTGCCAAGTGGGTCACACCTGTGGCGGGAATGTTCTTGTGGTTGAAGCTCAACTTGCCGCCTGCAGGAGAAGACACGCCAGAGGGAGACAGCTTTGCGTTGATCTCGGATAAGGCCAAAGCCGCGGGAGTGTTGGCTGTGCCTGGTGTTGCATTTATTCCGGATGGTAGCAAGACGTGCTATGTGAGGACGAGTTTCAGTATCATTGCAGAGGAGGATGTTGAGGAGACTTTCAACAGATTGAGGGGTGTTGTCTTGGATGCTTGGAAGGAGATCGGGAAGAAGATGCCGACTATGAAGTAGGTGCTTTCTCGATCAGCTTGCTTCTACACTGCTCTGTTCTTCCATCATACTCTTTCATCCCGCAACATGTTTGTCGCATTTCACTAGAACCCACAAACAAGCTTCTGTCAATGTCAAATAGAGCTTAAGCATAACTTTTCTTTGAGACCACCCATTTTGTCCTCGTGTAGCAGTCAAAATGGCGTTGATGTAAGTTCAGGGTGGTCACACCAGAGGTTCATCTCGCATCGGGCGCAGGCAGACCCTCGAGAGGTCGCTATAAGGCCGTGTCTTTCACAAAGGCCTCCCGATGCAGGGTCTGATCTCGTGTACCTACCTTGGCTCGCTTGGTTGTTCAACCCGGATTCCGGATCATCAATCGAGGGTTCCTTGCCAAACTTAGACGACCATGCGGCATCGTCAAGCTACTGTACCTAGCAACCATCATGTCAACGGTTAGCGATTCGAGCGTTGTTGATGCACGATGCGGTATTGGTTCGATCGGAGTTGGAATCGTTTTTTGAAATTGGAAATTTAAGACTGTTTTTGTGCGGGAGATTTTCACGGCATTTGACGTCACTTTCGATGCTCGTGAGCGGAGCAATTGGAGTGCGTCACTTTTCGTGGCGAACCCTTTCCTTCTCCCATCGAAGCGTAGAGCCTGAAACCAACTAAGGCAGGCAGGCAGGCGTCAACCGTTTGAAAGGAATCCGGCGTATCGATCCCCTTTGACCCCGCTCCGACTCCGGCTCGCTTGTGACACTCTGCCAAAGGCAAAGGCAGAGTGGGAGGTCAGGCGAGACGAGGGTTTGGCGGACAGCGCCCTTTCTCCCAGGGTTTCGACTGTCAATGCTGACCCCTCGTCGTCATTGAGCGTTGCGCATTGCCTTCGAGAATGACGCTTCATGGTTTGTAGGTGTAGCTTGACTTGGCCTGATTCTTCTTGCAGCTGTCACGCTTTGTGTGTACATTAGCAGTGTCTTCTCAATCCCAATCTGATCCTACTTCCCACAGCTGGTATATGAAGCTTTCATTTTCGACGTCGTTGTTTCTACGTTAACCCACCCCCACCTACCACTAACCTTTCACCTCTCCGTTCTTCTTCAAGGTCGAGTCGGATCCTTCCAACCTCTTTGTCTACTCTCTCACCTACCTTCGGCGCTAATCTCACCAAACCGACCCAGGACCAACGACCCCCCCCTAGCTGAGATCGCCAAAAATGAAGATCGGCATTCACGGAATCTTCTACCTCTTCCCCATCCTCACTTTTGCCGCCTGGACGACCACTATCGTCGGTCTTCTCGTCATCTGGGCAGTCCGCGACAACTTCAGGCAGTACGAAGGAGAAGAAGCCTCGGTTGTCTTCATCTCGGACGTTGGAGCATCGCACAAAACCTTCTTCATCATCTTCTGCTGTCTCACAGCAGCATTCTACATCCTTACCACTTTCGCCGAACGACAACTCCGTCATGCACGCAAGATCCCCGGTTCGATTCGAAAGAAGCAAACCATCCTCGATATTGCCTCCGTCATTTGCGCTATTATCGGCTCTGCTGCGCTCATTCTCCTCAGCATTTTCGACGCTTTCAACCACAGTCAAGTCCATTGGTCTATGACCTTGATCTTTGTTGTGTTTGTTGCTTTGTCGGTACTGTTCCAGGTGCTGCAGGTGTTTTCGCTCTCGCACGATTATGACAGGCTGGCTACGCTCAAGGTTATTGCGATTATCAAGGCTATTATCTTGGCATTGTCGATTGCAGGAGCTATCGCTTTCATCATCTGCTACGGTATTTGCCGTGGTAATGCATTCCCAGGAGACAACAGGTGCGATCGTGTCGTCAGTGCGGCTGCTGTTTGCGAATGGGCCATTGCTTTCTTGCTCGACATCTTCTTCTTGACCTACCTCGTAGATCTCTGGCCCGCACACAGGCGAGCCCAGAAGGGTCTCAGCGAAGATGGAACAATGGTCGAGAACAAGCAGTTGGCTAGGGAACAGGGTGTTGCTCACAACCACCCTACCGCTCCTCATGCTGTCGAGGGTGTCAGGGACTACGACAACACTTACTACCCCAGCGAGGCTGCTCAGCAGTACCACAACCAGCAGACTAACGGCTACGGTGTTCAGTCTGCAACCGCTGGTATGACCACAGGTGCTGGCGCCAGTCCTAACGCTGCTCCTTCGACTCTTCCGGGCTCGGAGCGGGGTAGTTTGTATCAGACCCCAATGACTGAGGCTAGGCCTTATCCTAACAACGGGACCGGCTATAACACCTACCAAGCATAAGTGCAACCAACGTTTTGTATAGAATACCATTTCCGTGAAAGTGCACCTCTTCACACCATAGAACCTTATTGCACGTCTTATGACCCACGCTCTGCAATCACGAAACGGCAAATGCCTACTCTGTATACCTTGGACTTTTCACCTTAATATCATATCATTGACGATGTTTCGCTCATGAAAGACGGTGTGACACAGTCTGTACTAGAAATCTATGATTGCAAACCGCCTTCTATGTGCGCAGGTACTTTCTCAGCATCTCTGGAGGCTCGATTCCCAGTTCCTCCCTCTGCTTCCCCACCAGTGTATCAAATGACCAGATAGGACACATTTCAGGTGCATATCTGTCTCCTTTTCTACTGAAATCTTCTACCACTGGTGCCGGTTTCACCTCACCATCCTCCACCTCGTCTGCCAGCCCCACTGCAGAACCCGGCCTCGACCTCACTTCATCCTCCTCTTCCTCGTCCTCATCGTCATCGTCTTGATACATCGAACTACCGAATGAAGAAGGAGGAGTCTGAACAGGGATCAATTCTTCCGGATCTCCTTCCTCCGCCCAGTTGACTTTGTTCGGTCCTGGCCCAGCTAGGATTGGGATTGCGCCCCTGTGCGAAGGTCCTTCACCATCTTGGTCGTCCTCCTCAGCATCGGGAAGGGGTTCTTCGAGCGTATCTCTAGTCCAGCCCATTCCCCAAGTAGAGAAGAGAGTGGAGAAAGTCCAATTGCGCACATCTCGTGCATGAGTCGACTGAGTCGACTTCTGATCGGGGTCTTCGGGCGCCATTCTGTTTGTGCAGACGCGCAAAATCATCGACTCGACTAACAACCTGTCGAAGTGTCCCTTTGCATATGCATCACGGTACTTCCACAGATCTCTACGATGCGGAGGGCGAGACGACTCTGGTTTGGAATCGGCAAAGAACTCTGCACTCGGTGTGGAACGATGAATAGCTGAACGATCGCTCAGTAGAGAGTAGGTGGCAACTGAGTCGATGACTGCATCCACGAGCTCTTCTTGTTCGCCTGAAGTGATGTATGCTTCGCGTGTGCGTTGAGCTACACCAGCCAAGATGCGCTCGACGACAGACTGAACCATGAAGCGGACGGGATCGCTGAGTGCAAGCGCTGCGAGGGCTTCGTCAAGCTTGGGGTGCATGGTGTCACCGATGGGGGTGGCGGTAGCTGAGGTCATAGCCGAGCTTCCGCTACGCGCGGAAAGGGCGCCCCATCCAGCAGAAGTTCGACCAAGACCATTGCGAGAGACGGAGGGAGTGGCTGTACCGGACCGAAGACCAGGTGTGCGGCTGCCAGAGGAAGCCATGCGGAGTGTTTCGGTTTTGATGGCGTTGGCGATGAATGTGATGCGTTGCGGGCCGGTGGGGAGGGCAGGGTCGAGGATGCGCTTTTGGATGCTCGCTGTGTAGTCGTTGCCCACTAGCGCTGCTAGGAGGGGGAGCATTGAGGGGGTGATGCCAAGCGCGGCAGCTACCTTTGCAGAGGAGTAGGATGTGAAGCGAATAGCACTGAGCGAGCCTTCCTCTGTTCCTTGCGGTGGTCGGTCGAGTACTTGCAGCTGCATCTCTGCAGGCTCGGCGTTCCTTCCGCCTTTCCGACCTTTAGCTTTACCGCCCTTGCCGACCTGTGCGAAGCCGTCATCCTCAAAAGCTGCGGCAGCAGAATTATCCGCTGCTTCAGCTGACTCCTGCGCAGGCTTCACGAGGAACTCGAGCGTATCAATCGGCACATAACCCTTACACTGCGTGCCCCTGGCACAAAGAATGAAGAAGTCCGAGTCATTGCTCACCGCCCAACCACCCATTCTATCCGCCAATTCTGCCACTGCGCTATCCGCCTCGATCTCTTCCACCACAATCTGCACTCCACACTGCCTCAGCGCTTCCAGTGTACAATCGTAGATCAAGGGTGGGAAAACACCCATTGCCACCTGAAAGCCTGGCTTTGAACGCGAAGAAGAGCGCATGAAAGCCGAGTTACCTCCTGCACTCTCGTTCATCCTCGAAAAGACGGTGGGGAGCTTGAGCGGGAGATAAGGACCATCGAAGACAAAGATCGGTTCCAAGCCAGCTTGGCGAAGAGCGTTGATAAAGTGTCGGACATGGAGAGTGTAGCCAATGTATTCACCGCCTCGGAGGGACTCAGTGAAGAAGTCGAGGTAGGCACGGAAGATCCATGCCCATCCGTCGATCACGAACGGACCGGTGGGTGTGGTGGTTGAGGAGCTGGGAGCGACACCGGCGCCTTTGACGTGAATGGTGACTTCTTCAGAGACCGCATGGCGGATTTGCTTGACGAAGGAGGTCAAGCCTTTGACGCCCATGTTGTCGTCCTTCTGTAGCACCACAGAAGATAGCACGAGAAAAGGGACTAGGTGTAGAGAGAAGAAGGATGAGTCGTACGAAGAAAGATGCAGCTAAGCGACTAAAAACCTCCACACGAGAAGACATGATGAAGAAGCTTTTTGACTCTGCGGAGCCGTGGGTTTGGTTTTGTTAGACCGCATCTTCTTTCGCGGTGCAAAAATTAACGATCTGCCTCTGTTCGTTTCTTGCCTCTGCCATCGACCGTAGCAGAAGACTTCTCGGTCACATCGCCGTTTTCTCGCAGGGAAGCAGAAGAAATCGACCGGCAGCGTCGATCGTCTTGCCAAGGGCATGGTAGAGGCGCAATCACATGGTCGAACGGCAACTGTTGACGGGACAATAGAGCTTTCGGCAGGGTCTCGGCAATGTCCGAACAAGCCAAACGCAGCTTCTCATCAGCTTGTTGCCGTACAAGGGACGACGGCTTCTAACAGCACCGGCAGAACAAAGCAATAGCGGAAGATGCAAACAGAAGGCCCATAGGATCAGGGTGGGGGATCAGTTTGCGTATCAAATTCGATTAGATCTGCCGGCATTGAAACGAAACCGTCGGCACGAGAACCATGCGCGCAGTGCCCATTTGATGCAGAACCGGAACAAAACTCCATCGAACAAAAACAAAACATTCGAACCAGGAGAAGAAGAAAGCCTATGTACTCTGAGAACCTCAACAGTATCAAATGTGTCTTTGGCGGTGATCATGGCTGACAGGAGCCAAGGAGCGAACCATGTCCAGTGATGAAGGTTACAGGTGCATTTTTAGCCCTCGGCCCAAAGCGCGGGGCACGAGCAAAGTGAATTTGCTTGGCATTTTTCTATTTGAGAGTCAGTCGCTGTTCCGTTGCCGAGTTGAGCGTCTTTGGTTCGTGTGTCCATGGCTCCGATTCAGCCAGCGACAGTAGCAGCTGTTGACGACGTCCCCTCGGATAGAATCTGTTAGCATAGCCGCTCAAAGCGTGACTTTTGCATCCGGCAACCAAAGGAGCCTAAGACAGCGAGACAGCGAGTGCGAGTGATCCTTGATTTCCGCGGTCCACCTCCTGTCCCGCCAGCTCTTTCCTTCATTACTGTACTCGCGTCACTTTCCTTGTCAGCTCTCTACCATCAACACCACCACCTCGCTCCAGCGACATTCTTGTTGTTGCTAACCCTACCATCTCCATTGCCTCCAAGCACCTCTCCAACGCTCCCTCGCACTACGTTACGTCCTCTCTCTCCACGGACGGACCTGCTTTCACACACTTGCGCACCTTTAAACCACAAACCTCCTGACTTTGAAGTACAATCCATGGCAGAAGCACGTAAAGCAGTCGAAGACCTCGTTCGGCTCTCCAGCCGCGTCATCCGTGTCCTTGGCCAAAATCCCGGTCCATACACTCTCGCAGGAACCAACACCTACCTCATCTCCACTCCACCCACAGCCTCAACCAAGCTCGCCTCCCGCCCATCCATCCTAGTCGACACAGGTGAAGGAATTGATGCCTACATCCCACTCATCGAGCGCGCGCTCAAAGGTGCTGTCGATGCCAATACTGTCAAGCCATCAAAAAGTCAGGATGCAATGGAAGAAGATGAAGAAGACGAGGATGACCTCACATCTTGGATCTCAGACATCGTCTTGACGCACAAGCATCACGATCACATCGGAGGGTTGCCTTCTATACTTTTCTTGCTATCGAAATTGAGGGCAGAGGCGACGGTGACATTGCCTGCACCCAGGATACACAAGTTCTTGGATGCAGAGTCGGATCCGGAGCTTCTCAAGATGCTACACTCTTTGCCTAAGGGCTCATTCATTCCATATGGAGCGGAGAAGGGAAGGGCTGCTTCGCTGCTCTGGCCGCTTCAAGATGGCTCGATGGTTTGTGTTGAAGGTGAACGAGGTGCAAGTTCTTCGCTTCAAGTGTTGCATACGCCAGGACACACCGCGGATCACATTTGCTTGTTGTTGAAGGAGGAAAAGACCTTGCTTA
The DNA here is from genome assembly GCA_022963135.1 of Ustilago loliicola. Classification (NCBI taxonomy): domain Eukaryota; kingdom Fungi; phylum Basidiomycota; class Ustilaginomycetes; order Ustilaginales; family Ustilaginaceae; genus Ustilago; species Ustilago loliicola. The sequence goes on along the minus strand of JALCUU010000013.1, from coordinate 581,834 downwards.
CTGGAGACCACGTCCTCGGTCAGGGCACGACGGTTTTCGAAGACCTCACAGCATACATGTCAAGTCTACGCAAGTGCTCTCGCGCGCTTGAGGAGCTTGGAGCTTCTGTCGATGCAGCGGTCTCAGGTGAAAACCTGCTCTACCCAGCACACGGCCCCGTCGTCAACGAAGGCCGCAAGACTCTGAAACAGTACCTTGACCACCGACTCGAAAGAGAAGCACAGATTGTTGAGCTTCTCAAGACTTCCCCCTCCGACTCCTCCTCCTCTTCTTCAAGTTCTAGCGTCAAAGTCGGCGATGCAGAGTACAAGCTAGGCTCGCCATGGAAGATCCGACAAATGGTTCTGAAATTGTACTCGAACTATCCGGAGAACCTGTTCCCAGCTGCAGCGAGAGGTCTGTATCTGCATTTGAGGACGTTGAGTAGTCCAGATGCAGAGAGGGGGCAGGTTTCGAGGGTCAGATGTTTACAGACTACTTCATTTGCCAGACGCGGATCAGAGGAGGCAAGGAGGGATGTGGGCAACTGTCCACCTTTACCGCAGAGCGACCACGAGTGGGTCGAGGCTATGGAATTGGATTGGGCACTGATCGAGGGGCAGGCTGAGCAGGCTAATGGCTCCTCCAATCATCAGCATCTCTGACGCTTACCAGTCGATCGTGTCCTGTTCTTGCACGCAATTATACCAAGTCCACTTTCAAAAATCTAGTGTCTGAACTCGAGGGAGCCGGCTTGGCTTGGCTTGGCTTGTCGATCATCACGCGTGTCATTGTCGCATCGGCTCGTAATGCTCCAGACTCCTGAGAGGAGGACGCTCTTGCTCCTGACCTGTGATGATTGCAACAGGGTCGGAAGCTGAATTAGGAGCATGCACGACGGCATACTACTTTGGCTTGGCATGCATCTGATTCGGCATCGCTTCTGCGCACACGAGCAGCCTACGGTTCAGGGTCTCAATCTAGCGGAACCCAGTCGCGTGCACGGATCTATTTTTGCTCTTTCCTTTTTCCATGCGTGTTAGGTTATGAGATTGTGTGCGCCATCATGCTGTTAGTTTCTAGTACCCTTTTTTTTTTTTATTCGAGTAAAAATTGTTTCCCCGATAGTTTCCCCGACGTGTTTCCCCGATTCTCCATGCACTGACCTCGCTCCAACAGCGATAGGCGCTACACAGCGACCTCAGTTATGTATAAATAGTGCACTTCCCGATTCACTCTCAAGTAATTTCACTCAGTTGCGACTCAATATTTTACACATGCAAGGGTCCTCATTCGGAAATCGGAAAGGATTAACGCTTTCATCCTTGCTCTTACCAACACTTTACCTCTTCTCCTTGTGACTAAAGCTACTGTCTACGACCAAGAAGAAAGCAGCGAGGGTGCGGAGGGCAAGATGATATCTCGCTTTATCCAACTAGTCCTTCTAGCGGGGCTGATACTTCTCATTCCCTCGTTCCTATACCTTTCGCACCCAGCTATACCGACCCTGATAGATCCAACAACAGGTCTGGCGTACTCGTCAGACTCGATCCTCAAAGGTCAAACCAACGAACATGCCCAAATCTCTCAAGGCAAAGGCGTTGAGCAAGCGGCACATCTTTGGAACGGCTGGAATTGGCAAGCCGCCTCATCACACGTCAATGATGGTGTACATAAAGTAGAAGACCAAGTCAAAGGATTTATCGATCATTGGAGACCTACTCCTCCCTCCCCCTCCTCTTCCACCACAGTACCAGGCGACGCTCAAGTCAACCCGCCATCATCATCAAAATTTTCCCCCTCTCCCCCCGCTAAGGATGTCGAGAGGGTAGAAGGAGTCATAATGCCCAAAATGGCCAACGCAACAGCCAAAGCCGCTCTCGGTCGATCCACTTGGCATTTCCTCCATACCATGACACTACGCTTCCCCGACACACCAACAAAGGCCGAGTCAGACACTTTGCGATCATTCTTCCTCAACTTCGCCCAACTATATCCGTGCGGAGAATGCGCAAGACACTTCCAACAACTGCTCGCAGAGTTGCCGCCACAGGTGGGGTCAAGAAAAGCCGCAAGTTTGTGGTTATGTGCGCTGCATAACGAGGTGAATAAGAGTTTGGGCAAGGAAGAATTTCCATGCGATAAGCTGGACGAGAGTTATGATTGTGGATGTGGAGATGATCCGGCGGCGGCCAAGAACGGGACTGGTACGACTACAGCAGTGGGGGCGAAGGCAACGGAGAAGTTGCATAACGAGGTTACGCCATTTGCATAGTTTGGATGGCGCTTCTTTGCCGTCTATCGTTCGAGCGACTTGGTATCACGGAGCAGGACTTCGTATACATACGACATATCAACGAGCCACACTCATTTCACCAGCTACAGTATTTTGAACTGTACCTACCATACTCGCATCTCGTTGTCACTTTCTTTCAGCACAGCATACATTTCAAGCACAGTCAAAGCCAAGGACATTCGATAACATATATTGCTCCGCGACCGGATGTATACCGGGACCAGCCGAATACAAGCGCGATAATGAATACATGATGAATGTCTGAAAAAAAGGGGATGCGCTTCCAACCATGAAGCACTTTCCCCGATGAAGAAAAAGACAACAGAAGACGAACTGAAAAGGTGACAACAACAACGATGACAAGAAAAAGCGAGCAGGGAAGAGGTCCCGGAGTCCAGCGGTGACCTTGACCCATCCTCACTTGTTGGAGGTGAAATGAACCCAGTCCATCCCTTTCCTTCCTCAAACCAAGCAATGCATGGCTGATTCTACTTGCGAACGGGAATCAAACCACGACGACGTCTCTTGTTACCAGCCTGCTGTACACTAGCCAAGTAACTCTTACCCGTAGCACTGAGACTCTGACCCTGTTGGTTAGGAGTTAAATCACCAAACGGACCGTTGTTGGCATCGCTAACACTGTAAGCCGCCACTCGGGAATCGCTTTCGAACAGATCAACCATTTGGTTCAACATGCTATCCACTTTAGCCTGATCGCAGTACTTAGGGCTGGGGCCCTGGTAGTTGGTGCAAGCGAATTCGGTGATCCACATGGGTTTACCGTATTTCGCATAGTGATCGAGGACTCCTTTGACGCCGTCCATGTTGTCTTGGAAGATATGAACTGCGATGATCTCGGGTTGGGTCTTGATGGCTTTGAGGAAAGGACCCAGCCAAGTTTCGTCCTTCTGCATCGCCATGGAAGGCGAGATGAGCTTAGCGCCGGCTTTGGCGTGTGGGGCAAGGTACTGTTCCCAGGCAGCAGCGGCTTCTTCCACGGGGATGACACCGGAGGAACCAGAACCTTGGAAATCAGGCTCATTGAAACCCATAACGAAAGGAGCAGAACCAGGCTTGAGCTTCTTGAAGGCATCGAAGCGAGCCCAGTCGTCGTCGTGGTTAACACGTCCCAGACCCCAGAGCATGGGGACGGCAAGGATATCGCCACGGCTCGGGTTGTCCGGGTTGGGAGTCCAGTCGTAGTACCAGCCGAGAGACTTGCCAATCCATTTGAGCGAGTTTCCTCCTGCAACGCCGGCTTTGCCGAGAGGTGGGCTGAAGCCGCTGATCGAGATGGTCGAGCGGGATGACGAGGAGGACGAAGACGAAGAGGAGGAGGAGGAGGAGGAGGAGGAAGAGTCGGAAGAAGAGTTGGACGAAGACGAAGAGCCAGAGCTGGCGTTAGAGCCGGAACCAGAGCTAGCGGAAGAACCAGACGAAGCGCCAGACGAAGCAGAGGAAGAACCAGAACCAGACTGAGAAGTAGCATCAGACTGAGAAGCAGCCGAAGAAGAAGCAGAGCTGCCAGACTGAGTCTGTTTGTAGTGGTTGGGGTTCTTGTGGTGGTGGTGGTGCTTCTTGTGAGGCTTGGCACGGCATTGCTTCTTGGCATCGACAGAGTCGACGTTGCTCAAGAAGAGAGCGAGGACCAAGACGGCCAAAAGGATGAATTTGTGGTTGAAAACGAGCATCGTGATGGAGCAAAAGGGTGGTGGTGGTGGTTGGGTGTTGGAGAGGAGTGGTGGTTGCTACAGTAGTCGTGCGAGGGAGAGAATGTTGGAGCTGAACGATGATGATTTGTCTGTCAAAGACTGTGAAACTACCGTTGGAGCGAGACAAAGTGTGGTGAAGAGAGATACAAAGGAGCAAAGAAGGAACACGATGCTATCAAAGCTATCGAGACCGAAGAGAGTAAGTGGAGCGAGGGAGAGGGGAGGGAGTGATGGGAAGAAGGAGAGAAGGAGAGGAAAGGAAAGGGAAGGGAAGAGGGTTAAAGGTGGACTCGGTGTGAGTAGGGTCGGGCTGCTCGGTGTAGACGCAGATCGCAACCCAACTGACCCTTCAATGCTCATCCTCCTTTGCTGGACTCTTCCGAACACTCGCCGCAGCATCCCTTTCCTGTTCTTTCTTCACTGCCATCAGCCAGAGCACGTCACCAACTCTAGCCGTATCATACTCTGCCGCTCGCTGTCAAAACCTAAGATCACATCTTGGCAACGGCAAGAACAGGGCGCTGACAGAACCTTGAGCATTAAACGTGGTGACTCAAAGCTCTGCGGCAGCACTCAATTCCGCTGGCAACCACTTGCTTCCTGCAACTGTGCAGCAACGAAGGCAGCACGGCAAAGCGGCACGGAACACCTGTTCCTTGAAAGCTTCGGTTGCAAAGGTGCTGCATCCTGCACAATGCCTTTTATGTGCGCTAAAAGGCAGCCTTTTGTGTGCAGGTGCACGAGCGTGGGAAGCCTTCGGAAAGCGCTTCCTTTCATTTCTTTCACAAAGCTTTTTCGCCGCCAGATTAGGGAGATAGATGAAACCCATCACAAAGATGACAGAACGTAGAGTCTTTCGTATTTGTTCTTATTGCCAGCGATCTTTCCCTGCAGAAGGGAGAGCGATCAATCGGACCTGCAATAAGCGAAGGGGAGAAGGAAGGGGTGAAAAAGTGGTCGTTGTCGCCTTGCCGAACGGTCGGACCGGCTTTGCCTTGCTGGCAACTGTCGGTCTGAGATTTTCCTCGACACACACGAACACTCGAATGCAGCCTAGAGAAGAAATTCGATCTCCAACGCCGACGGTCGCTAGCGAATTCAAATGCTCACTTTTGAATGCACACAGAAGCTCAAGTCCTATCCTTTTCAATGTTCAGTTAGGCTGTGACACTTGCGCACAGTGACGGAGCAAGATAGGAGTGTGAGTGTGGCGTTGGCGTCGGTGGTTGTCGAAGCTGCGATCGACGTTGTCTCGGAAAACGAGGGATCAACGTCCTTGACGTGTCGATCTGTTTCAAATCCTTGCACCGTTGAACCTCTGTGCTTCGTTCCGTCGCCATGGCGGCGAAGCATTTGCTGAAGCTTCCGTCGCGCTGCGCTGTCTTACGGCCCGCTCGATGCTGTGCGCCCTCTGTTGCAGGGACCGTCTTGTTCAGGAACATCAGTGACGCACAATGCACGATGTAGAAGCGCCAAGAAGCAGAGTCCAGACGCACCCTCGAAATTTCAAAGCGCGCCATGTGCAACCACGAATATTGGCTTCAGAGAACATAACTTAGCCTGCGTACTGTAGGACAGTGTGTAACGTTTTGGTTGGTGGCTCACTCATATTTTTTTGTTCCTGCGGCTAACCTAGGGCGCTCGCAGATCTTAGCCCGCACACAATTCACAGGCCTCTCTGATATCACATCGAGCGAAAGGACGTCCGAAGGCGTAAAAGTTAATCTCATTGCAGATCGGGAAGCGATCCTATCTCGATACAACTCTCTACTTCCTCCAAGCCTCCAATACCACCCAATTGTCATAGATCTGTCCCTTCTCCAGCACCTCCTCCCTACCACCGACCCCAGCAAGCCCTTGCTGGAGGAACCCACAATGAGGACCTCCAAACTCGATCGCTGTGTAACTCCTCTTGAAGTTGCCACTGTCCGCCTGCCCACCCTTCCTGTGAACCTTCTTCATCAGTCCACCGGACACCGCAGGATCAGCAGGATGCTCTGGCTGCCCTTCAGCAGTGTAGATCTGCGTACCGGCTTGGTTTGTGTAGAACGTAATCGAGCGGCCGGCCGACTCTGAAGTAACGCGCATACGCTTCGTCTCTGCTGTAGCGATCTTGGTCACATCATCCGACTGGGGAATGGCTTCGTCGAGACCCCAGACGTAGAAGTCATCGTACCCCGCAGCGGGGATTCCCTCAGAGACACGCTTACCACCTTCCTTGTCCCAATGATGAGAGCCAGGGTTGGAGAATGAGTCGGGTTCACCAGAGGTTGGGTTGAGTTTGCCTGTAGCAAGCATGGCCGAGTCCAAGTCGAGGTTGTACAATTGCTTGCCCGCGGGAGGGTGGAGTTCAATGACGTGGTCCGAGACGGTTCCATTTTCGGCTTTGCCAGCTGATTCGTTGGAGGCAGAGAGGTTGAAGCCCCAGTGATGAGTTAGGTTGAGCGGCGTTGCTTCCACGCTGCCCTCAGAGGAGAGAGCGGCGCGGTAGCGGATGAGGAATCGACCAGCCGACTTGCCAAGCTCCTTGTCCGAAGCAGAAGCAGGTACAATAGCCAACAGCGTCTCTACTCGCAACTGTCCAGGATAGCCTGAATCACCGTCCGGCGACTCGATCGCAAAGATCAGACTGCTCTGCTTTCCACTAGGGCTGATTGTCGACGCAAACCCAGCATCCTTGAAGAACTTGCTGTCCTTCACCTCCACTGGCTGCCAGTAGCACTTATCAAAAGGACCATGCTGAACAATGCTGTCGACTTGATTCTCCTTCTCGAGCTGCGGTCCACCGTGAAGCATCACATCAGAAGCGCTGAATTCGGGGAGCTCGATGGAAGTAGTCTTGCCGTTAGCAGAGGTGAAATCGACTTTGCCTGCGGGGAGACGGTTTGCAAAACGGCCAATGATGGGGTTGAGGAAAGCACGACCACGGGTTTTGTGATCATGCGGTTCTTCAGGACCGCCGATGAAGTCTTCGCCTTCTTCGGTGCCGAGACTGTGGATGGTAAGACCGTAAGGGAGGACAGTGACGCTTAGGTCAGCGCCATCAGCGGCCAAAAGGATGGGTTTGAAGGGATCGACTGTCATTTGTTCGATACTTTTTCTCGATAGTCGGCGGAAATGAAAGTCGTGAGTGAAGATAGGTGCAAGGCGAAGGTGCGATGCGGGGGTTATATGGTTTCCTGAGTCTTGCGCAGAGTTGCTTGGCCGGTGATCTTGTTCTTCCTACAACTAACTATGCGAGATGTCAATGCGCACGGTCTTGGATTTCTCCACAATAATTAGCAGTCAGACGCTGTCTTCGCCGAGAAAGTCCAACTCGGCTTTCTACTTCTGCCAATGACGCGACCGGGAAACTTGCAACGACTTCCCCGGTCGTACAAAAGTCACGCTTCTCTACCGGCAAACACCGAGAGACCCTTAGCTTCGTCGACTCACAAGCCCTTGCCAAGCAACCTCGCACACACTTCTTCGACTCCGCATTCGCAGCGACGCTTCTGCAAGCCCCGAAGACCTTCTCCAAATGTGCACAGAGCATAGTCTCATGGACTCAGTTACTCATTCAGAGGTATCTTTCATTGGACACAGCTAGAGACAGGCTACGAGCAAGAGCTACTGCTGAAACAACCCATCCAACTCCTCCAGCTCTCCGACAGCATAGACACTTTCTAGACCCAAATCAAAGTTGTACGTCGCACCACGCTTGCTGCCTCTCGCCTCCTTGCCATCGAGCTTGAGATCGCCATCCACCGCCCAGTCATCCTCCTCTTCCTCCTTGCGCGAGCTGCGAGAAAGCGCAGAGGGAGGTGCATCCTTGCTAGGAGGCTTGGACGCTGACGGAGGCACTGGTACGTCAAGGACTGCAGAGATACCAACAGTGCGGATCTTTTCCCTCATCATCGAGACTTGCGAGTTGGAGACTTGACCGGTGTTGGTTAGTACAAAGTCGTCGAATGGAATCTGCAGGGCACAATGTAGCAAGAGTGTTAGTGAGCTGAACTTCAAACATAGCGGGAAAGGGGGTGAAGAAAGGTGCTTACAATAACAGTCTGCCAATCAGACCCTTTGTTTTCGTCCAAGTAGAGTCGGTGTTGAAAAAGATCACTTGTCACAGGACCATCTGTCTGTACGTTAACAAAGAACTTGGGACCGGGTAGCTCTTTCTTTCCCAACCCCAGAGCGTGAATTGCTCTGCTTTCAGCTGGTCCGGAAGGATCACTTGCATGCAGTGCTGCACGAAGGCCACTTCCTCCGCTGCCATCAGCTTTGTCGGTCTTGTCTGCACTGACAACAGGCTTCTTCGCCAGTCTGTTCCTTACGCGAAGAGCCAAGTATGGATGAACGGTAGTATCCCAGCACTGATTACCGAAGAGCGTGGGTCGATTCCGGTTTCGGAAGCCAGCATAGCCACTCTTCTCGATCTTGCCTCCTCTTGGCACCTGCGAGGAGAGTGTGCCGTAGAATCGACCGCGCGAGGATTCGTCGAGACCAAGGCGGCACTGAGATAGACCGCCAATGTCCGAGTCGGAGCCGGTTGCAAAGTTCGAGAGATGAGCAAGTTGAGTCATGGCGTAGATGAGCAGTGCACCTTGATTCTTGGATGTTGGAGAGATTTCCATGCGCATCACTGCAGTAAGAACAGAGGATCAAGGGTGGAGGGTCAATGTAAGCTTCTATGAGGGTGATCAGGTGAGCGAAGAAGTGCGGAACTTACTCTTGGCGGTCTCATCACGAGCGACTTCGACTGAGCGCTGGAGCGCCTGGCCGAATGATCGGAGCAGCGACATTGTTGACGGTATTGAGCTGTAAGTGAAAGCTTCGTTGTTGGTCGTGAGGATGCTTGGGTTCACGAGATTGTGGAGGGTTCTCAGCGATTTTTTACTAAGCCACCAAGACCCGACACCCGAAAAGTTGTTGTGCGCACGGATTCAGCCGAGAGCACAAAACCCTCTCTCTCTTTGACATGTTCAGGGTCCAACCTTTTCTTGCAAGGCTCGTTCTCTTTCAACGCTTAATCTTAGACAACATCGAATGCTGAGAACTGCCGCTGCGGTTACCGGTTCATGTGCTGCATTTGTGATGATTATGGCTATACTACTTGAGACTCTTTACGGTCCAAATCAGACTGAAGCTCCACACTATTTCCCGGGCGGTTCACCGTACTCGTCGAGGGCGGAGCAAGCAAATGCCTGTTTCTAGGATACCCTTTCTTACTCTTCTTCGCCACCGTCACACCAGTCACATATGCCAGACCTGCGACCACAACGAGCGCCACCGCTAGACTGACCAGCGCACCAATCACACCCGCTACCACCGGCAACACCTGCTGCCTGCCCGTAGTCGAGGTTACATCCGAGTACTTGCCACCACCACCTGTTCCATTGAGCGCATTCAATGCAGCACATCCTCGCGCCTGAGTCTCTCCGCACTCATTGCACCAATCAGCAAGCGTCTCGATCTTGACTGAATTATAGTGCTCCAAGAAGAAATCCACCTTTAGAGGTTCTACACCCAGAATCGAATACGCATCCAAACTGCCAGAAGATCCATTGCGGAAGTAGAGCTGCATCGTGTTGTCTTGACGGATCTCGAAAACCATCGCTGAAGCATAGTCGACGAGCTTTCCTCTCAGCGAAGGCATCTGGAAAAGACTGAAGAGTGAGAAGAAGGGCTTGTAAGAAGCAGCGACGACCGAGACTTTGAGCGGATCCGAAGAGTTAGCAACTCGACTGATGGCTTCAGTGAGAGGGTTGAGCATGCCTCGACCTGCAATGCTGCCGAGTGAAGCAGGACTTGTTTGGCCAAACAGCTGCGCCTCGTGGAATTGCGCCCACGTAGAAGCAGTCTCGAGCATCTCGTCTGTGATTAAAGGCGCCAGTGTGGCGTTGTGAATCTTCTGGACATTGAGGAAGTCGAAGATGTTCCAAGCGTTGACGAGGGTCTTAGGACGGTTGCCGAGGATGGAAGCCGGGATCGAGTCGTAGAAAGGCTGAGCGATTGCGCTTTGCCTCTTGAAGTCAGAGTCGTTGTATAGTTCCTCTGTGTAGTCGTCGAACTTGTTGCATGATGTCCAAGGCTCCATGACGAAGGACTGTTCCGGCTCGATGGTCTCGACAGGGATTAGCTGGGCACGGTTGCCCCATGAGACTGTGGTGCCGTTAGCAAGGGTCAGGGTGTCGTTGAAAGCTGGATAGAGACCCTGCATGAAAGCATTGGCACTCTCGACGATGACACCACCTTCTCCACCCGCATCTGCTTGAACCTCGACCTGAACATTCTCGGCAGCAGTGGTGCTGACACCTTGAATGAGATATGGCGAGGCGGGGTCGAGGTAGCGCGATCGCAGCTGCGCTCCGCTGTTGAGCTCCTCGAGGTATCCAAGTACGGTCAAGTTAGTCTGCGAGGCAGTATAGGTGGAAGGCGACTGATAGAAGCCCTCTCTGTCACCATGACGGATGAGGACGACGATACCGGTTACTGGAGATGTCATTTTGGATGCGTTGTTGGTGGAAATGAAGTGATGATACTACGATCCCAGCGAGCAGACGCCTCTTCAAGGCTGCGAATGGTCAGGATGATTAGAGCGACGATTCAAGGTCGAAAGCGAAGCAAGTCAGCGTTTTAGGTCCGAGTTATGGACATCAAAGACTGTTCTATTTGACTATCATCCAATTCGGAGAACAGCGAAAGATTTTACAGTCATTTCATGCGATTGTGGGGCAAGAAGAAGAGCTTTACGAGTCTACCGCTATCTGGAGTCGCACAGATGCATTGATTACTGTACTGCAAGCCTCTTTCACTCGTTGAACAAGGTCATGTGCACTGACTTTCCGCCGGCGGATACTCGGCATTTTTCTCTTATCGCGCTTGAACCACAAAGGGAAGGGAAAAAGAGGTACCAGTTGTTCGTATGTACACTCTAACACAGACAGTTTTAGCTTTTTGCTGTTGCTTTGGAAGAACCGAAGAAGCCATCGACGTGGAAGCCGACGCGTTTAACTTGCACAGACCGCTCCGCTCGCCAGCGGAAAAAGTATGTGTCATTCTCATTCACCTTTGAGTTGGTGTTCCTTTCCACTTCTCCACACCGCTCCTTTCTCTCTCGTCCCCACCACCTTCTCGCAGCAGCTGGACTGCCCCCCTCTGCTTCCATCTTCTAGCATCGCAGCTATGGCAGCATCAAAAGGAGCCAAGAGCTCATCCAAAAAGAGCAGCAATGCCAACCTTCGACAGAGGCCAACAACGCTCAATGGCACACCAAGCTCTCGTGAAGTAGAAACATCCGACTTGCTCGAAACACGGCAGACCGCTACAGGCAAAGATGCAGTCCTCGACCCAGCATCTACCTCCATCGACGGCAAGAGCGGCGTAGCAGTCACAGAAAAGCAGGCAAACGAAGAGGCATTCGGATTCATGGACCTTTCACCAAAAGACCGGAAAGCGATGATTCTACTCGTTATTCTCTACCTCCTTCAAGGTGTTCCTGTCGGATTGGCATTTGGTACGATGCCATTCTTGCTCAAGTCGAAGCTGAGCTATGGCGATATCGGTTTCTTCATGCTCTGCACATATCCTTACTCGTTGAAGCTCTTTTGGAGTCCTATTGTCGATTCGACTTTTGTCAACGAGCTACAGCTGCCCATCATTGGCAAGATCTCGCTCGGACGCAGGAAGAGCTGGATCGTCCCTATCCAGACGATCGTTGGCATCATGTTCTGGTACCTCTCGAGCAACGTGGACCAGCTGCTCCTCGCGGACTTGCCCAACGTCAAACTCATCACCCTCATCTTCTTCGTTCTGATCCTCTTCGCCGCTACCCAAGATATCGCTGTTGACGGTTGGGCATTGACCTTGCTCTCTCAAGAGAACCTCTCATATGCCAGTACAGCCCAAACAGTAGGCTTAAACTCAGGCTACTTCCTCAGCTTCACCGTTTTCCTAGCATTCAACTCGGTTGAATTCAGCAACAAGTACTTCCGCTCCACACCGCTCGACTACCCGCTCTTATCGCTTTCAGCGTACATGCACTTCTGGGCCATCGGCTTCCTTCTTGTCACCGCCTGGCTCGTGATCTTCAAGAAAGAAGATGCAGAGAGCGACGACGCACCGGATATGGACGTCAAACAGGTCTACTCGATCATGTGGCGCATTTGCCGGCTCAAACATGTCCAAACCTTTATCCTTATTCACTTTGTCGCCAAGATCGGATTCCAAGCCAACGAAGCAGTCACTGGTTTGAAACTCGTCGAAAAGGGTTTTGGCAAGGAGGATCTAGCGTTGGCGGTGTTGATCGATTTCCCGTTCCAACTCATCTTTGGATATCTGGCCGCAAGGTGGAGTAAAGGCGATAAAGCGCTACAGCCTTGGGTTGTGGCGTTTTTCTTCCGACTCGGATTTGCGGTCCTGTCAATGGCGATCGTACATGGCATGCCCAAAGCGCCGATCGGAGCAGGTTACTTCTTCGTGGTGATTGCAAGCACTGTTGCAGGTAGCTTTGCTTCCACCGTGCAATTCGTTGGTATCTCTGCATTCCATACGCAGATCGCAGACCCTCTCATCGGCGGAACGTATATGACACTCCTCAACACCGTCTCCAACCTTGGTGGTACTTGGCCACGATACTTTGTCCTCAAAGCGGTGGATCTTTTCACAATTTCGAGCTGTCGGCCACCTTCCAGCGCAAGTCTGTTGAAGGATCCAGAGATCGCAAAGTTGTGGGTGACAGCGTCAAAGGGCATTGGAGGGAATGAATGCACCTCAGATCTCGGTAAAGCGGCTTGCTCGGCTGCAGGTGGAGAATGCTATATCGAGAGGGATGGATACTATTGGACTTCAACCTTGTGTGTTGTGATCGGGACAGCGTTGTTGGTAACATTCATCATTCCGGCTTGTAGAAAGTTGCAAGCTTTGCCAGCGAGCGCTTGGAGAGTCAACTTGCATAAGTCACAATGAACCTGTCACCTCTGAAGCGACGCTGTTTCACGGATACGCACACCTTTTCATACCATACAGTCGCTGAAATAGAGCAAAATCATTGCATTGTATCTCATGCTTGTCCAAGAGTGGTGTGTTCTCTAATCTAGCCCATTCAGAAAGGCGAAAAAGCCTGTCTAGCAGCCCCCGCAGCACTCCTAAAACCCGAAACAGTCTCCGCACTTGGACAATCCGAAGCTCGCCTTGTTTCCAACGCCTCCGGCAACCACTTTTCCATGTTCTTTATCCTCTGACTACTTACTGGATGAGTCGACAATATCGCCTGTGCACTATCCAATACCCCACCACCTGCCTTTCCACCCTCTGACTCGCTCATTCTAGTCCACAACCTACTAGCTTCTCTCGGATCAAAACAGGCCCTGCTCATGATCCTTAGTCCCAAATAATCTGCTTCTAGTTCTGTCTTTCTTGAATTCGGTAGACTTAGCAATAGCGTTAGCGCTGCTCTGCTCAATCCTATATCCAGCCCAAATGCATCCAAGAGGAAGGTGCCAAACAGCAAAACCTTGTAGCCGGACATCTTCTCGGCAGAATGTCGAGCGACTTGATGAGCTACCTCGTGACCTAGAACCGTAGCTAAGCCGTCCGAGTTGGCACAAATGGGTAGGATACCGGTAAAGACAAATATCTTGCCTCCGGGTAGAACGAATGCGTTTTTCTGTTTGGGATCGTCGATTACGAATACTTCCCATTTTGTTGTCTGTTTTGGCGATGCTGCTGCTTGAGTCCCAAACCACGAAGCTCCTTGTCCACCACTACCAGCAGCGCCGCCAATGGAAGCATGAGAGCCATATGTGATCCCACCCTCTTCGCCGTGCGAATGGTGAGTCAAATAAGGATCACCTTTAGTGTGATGAGGCTGATTCCTGTCATCCACAGCTTTGTCCAGGGCTGCTACGATACGGCTTGCTACGGCACGAACTTGTTTCGAGTGCGGATGATTCGCGGGTAGGATACGATCGCGGTATTCGGCTAGGGTTTGTCGGAAGGTTTCTTGTCCCATCTGATGCTCTTGTGCGGGACTGACGTCTATGAATCTCCATCGACCTGTTTCGAGGACTTTCTCGAGGTGGACTACGTAGTAGACACCTGCACCGCCCAAAGCGACGATGATCAGCGTAGGTGGTCGAGAGGAGAGCCATCCACCGCCGCCAAAGCGCTGGTATTGGATCGGCTGCCGAGAGCGTTGTTGCGGCTGAGCTACTTGGCCAATGCGGCGGAAAAGTTGGTCTTCGAGTTGTTTGCGCAGTGCATCCGGTGAGAGCTGCTCTCGAGATTGCTGCGGTGAGGAGGATTGACTAGGCCACTGAGGCCAGGATGAGGAGGAAGAAGAGGGCTGTTTGCCATCATTGAAGCGACGGTAGGATGCGGGAGCTGCGGAGGAGCTGTGTAGGAGTCTACGACGTGCGATTGTAGCAGTGGTGCTGCGCAGGGTTGCGAAAGATTCAGCTGCGATCCACAGCCCTGCGGTCGCTCGAAGAGGCGAAGTCATGGTCCTTGATCGAACTAGGGGTTGTCGGTTGATGCCAATAGTGGTGGTGTTGGCGAGCTAAGGGTCTCATGACAGCTCTCTGTGCAAGTCCTCGGCTGCATCCACAAAAAGGCTCAGTCTCCTGCCTTCGAAATCTCGGCTTTTAGTCGTCACTAGAAATAGCCGAGTAACCTCCACACGAGTTTTATGGAAGCAGAGTGTGAGTATTCTCCGATGCTCACCTTGCCTTATACGACAGCTATCAGTCAGCGGTATCTGAGGATATAAGAAGCTCACCAGACCTTCGTCTTTCCCCTCTCAACCATCACTAAAACAGAACTTCCACAATCAAGCAACAACCATGGTCACAGCACTGGTATCAGGAGGTAATCGTGGCCTAGGCTACGGCATCGTCCGTCGCCTCGCTAACGAGTTCCCCTCCTCCACCCTGTATTCCCCTTCCTCATCCTCCTCTGAAAAGCTCACCATCTACCTCGGCTCCCGCGATCTCTCCAAGGGTGAAGAAGCCAAGAAATCCCTCCTCACCGATCTTTCCTCTTCCACTCTCGATCGAGTCAACATCGAAGTTCGTCAACTCGACACCTCTTCTCACGACTCGATCACTAAACTCGCCTCTGAACTCAAGCCCGGAATCGATATTCTCATCAACAATGCCGGTATCGCGATGGACGGCTTCGATGCCAACGTAGCCAAGCAGACCGTGGCTACCAACTACTACGCTGTGCAGGACATGATCAATACCATCCCTGTCAAGGATGGAGGTCGTATTGTCAATATTGCTTCTTTCACAGGTGTGTTGCGCAACTTCGGCGACAATGTTAGGGATAGGTTCAGAGAGAGCAAGACGATTGAGGATGTAGATGGGTTGATGAAGGAGTTTGTCGACGTAGTGGCAGATGGGACGTGGAAGGAAAAAGGTTGGAAGGGTGCTGCTTATGCTACTAGTAAGAGTGGTGTAATTGCTTATACGAGGGCATTGGCAAAGCAGTACGAGGGCGAGGGTAAGAATGTGAGCGTTTTCAGTTGTTGTCCTGGTTACGTCAACACTGACATGACAAAGGGAAAGGGCCACAAGACGTTGGACCAGGGCGCGGAGACTCCTGTTTATCTCGCTTTGCACAGCACTGATGCTAAGCCAGGCGAGTTCTGGTCGGATAAGAAAGCTGTGGATTGGGAGCTTAGGAACGGCGGTAGCTGAAGCCCACTTTTGATGCTAAGATGATATGCTTTGTGCCTGATGTTCGTTTGGGCCGAGACAGGACAGGCACTAGACGAGACCATGCGGGGTAAAAGAGAGTTGGAGTGATGCACTAAAGTGTGTCTGTCTGCATCATTGCTCTTTCTGTATTGGACGGAGCGGAAGAGACAATTCCGGTCTGCTCGCTTTCCTCGCACATTCTATTGTTCTGTTCAAGCGATCAACCCCTCTCTGTAGTGATGTTCTCCCTCTTATCAGTTTGACAGCGTAACGCTTTCCGAGTCGCCGGCCAATCAAAATTTAGAATTTTTCATGGTCTTTTTGTGGCCCCTTTTTTTCAATTGTTTTTCAAGACAGGATTTCCTCTCAATTAATTTTAAGCCCTCCGTCTGGTCACGGAACCGAAAAGTTGACTTTTTTGAGTTAGACCCTGAATGAAACCACCTTCCTTGCTTTCTTCTCTTTCTTCGAACAGCTCCTACAGTACTCTCCTCATCATCCAATCATTTCGGCAAACAATGTCGGCCATTCGCGTCGTCCATCCAAATCCCGACGTCAAGCGCGGTGTACAGTACTGGGAAGGCGTTGAAGCTAGCGTCGATGGTGTTCTCGGCGGCTTCGGTCACGTCTCGCGCGTCGAATCGCTGGGCTCTCGCTCCTTCCTTCTCAGTGTACTCCCACATCTCTCGTTTTGCGCACCGGCATCATCCAACGTCTCGTCGTTCCAATGGAAGAAGGACAAAGTCGCAGAGCGAGGCGGCAAGGGCAAAGCTCGCACTAGAGCTCTCGATTGCGGTGCAGGTGTAGGCAGAGTTACTCAGCACAGTCTTATTCCCATCTTTGATGAGGTTCACATGGTTGAGCCCGTTGCCAAGTTCCTACTTGAAGCTAAGAAGCAGTCATCCTCATGGCCTCAGATCCAAACACCACCGAGCAAATCACCTTTCCAAGCACGCAAGGCGGTCCACTTTCACTGCTCTACATTGCAAGATATCGAACCTAGCCGACCATACTCGACCGCTCAAGCAGTAGAGGGAGCCAGCACCATCCCACCAACCGTATCCGTCGATGATGACCAATCCACCCACGAAACAGAAGCAGCTGCCGAGGAAGACGGCGTGGCAGGATCGCAAGTCGAGCCCATGACCTACGACCTGGTATGGGCACAGTGGTGTCTGCAGCACCTCTCGGATAAGGACTTGATAGCTTTCCTCAAACGTTCAAAGGCGGCACTTAAGCCAGGCGGAATCATTGGTGTCAAGGAGAATGTATGCAGCGAAGAAACAGATGGTACCGAGCGTGTGTGGTACGATGACGAGGACCACAGCATCACGCGATCAACAAAGGCTTACGAGCGAGTATTCAAGGAAGCCGGTCTTGAGATTGTCAAGTGCGAGATCCAGTTCGGCATGCCAGCAGAGCTTTTTGTTATCAAGATGTGAGTATTGCACGACAAGGAAGACAAATAGAATATCAAGCGCACAGAACTGACATCTTCTTGTTCCAACTTGGCTTGTAACAGGTGGGCACTGCGATAGATTCCTCGGCACACGACCTCTTGGCATAAAATCTCGGGAATCGCAAACATCACACATAAATATCTCACAGGGCAATTGACGCATCTTGGTCAAGAGTGTTCAGTATGACTGATTGCATTTCGATGATGGATGTGAATGCGGGTTGCAGAGCCGTCTTGCAAAGCATTCGAGTCCACGGGTATATGATGAGAAAAGTGCATAGTGACGATCTAGTTGGTAGGCTTGCGAATCTTGTCGAGCATGACTTCCATCCGCGCTCCCAGATTCGGCTGACCTCTCGCCTGTCCTGTCCGACTGCCACTCGGCTTGTTCCACATCTTGTTCTTCTTCAACCTTTCCTGCTCCTTCTCCTCTTTACTCTTCGTGTCTCGCACTCTTTCCTCCCTCTCTTCTCGTTGAACTGGCTTTGGCGGAGGATGTGGCAACGGCTTCTTGCTCTTCCCCTTACCTTCCTTCCTTGGTCTCAAGTCCTGCTTGCCTCCCGACAGTGTCAAGTCCAACCCTGCGTTGTGATCCTCCGCTCCGTTCTCAGGTGCAAACCTTCCCTGGTCTTTTGGCAAGGTAAAAGGCAGTGCTGGTCCGTCATCGTTCGCTGTTGTTGCCGCTGCGCTGCCTCGTGTTCCTAAAGGCGCTGCCTCGGCGTCTGCACCACTGCCACTGGATTTGTCTTGCTTGAGCTGCTTGTAGTACTCTTTCTTGACTTTAGCTTTGTGAATGAGCTCAGCCTTGATACGCTTATGTTTGCCGAGGTAGGCGCCATCGGGAAGATGCTTGGGTCCGACTTGGAAACCTCCGGACTTCTTGCCGTTGGATGATGTAGGTGCCGTTCGGTGCTTGACCAGCTGCTTTTTGGTGAACTTTGATGGAGGTGCCATCTTGTCGTCGACGCTTGCTCACGGCTCACGAGCTAAGGGAAACGGTGATGATGGTGTTCGAGCAAAGAAGGGTCCAGGCAAAATTTAAGAATTCTGCAGCAGCTGAGTGTGAGTGGAGGCTTTTGCACCCGGAGAAATTTCGTTCGTGCGAAAAGAAGAAACTCTCACACTTGCGAGCTGTGAACCCTTTCTGTATGCAAGAGCACTCACTTGTTCTTCTCGTTCACAACCATCACAACCGAATACCTTTACTCAAGGATAACAGTACTCGGAACAGAGCTTACAATCATGGGAAAGTCAACAAAAGACAAGCGAGACATCTATTACCGACAGGGCAAGTCCGAAGGCTATCGCGCTCGTTCAGCCTACAAGCTGCTCCATCTCAACGAGCAATATGGCTTCCTAGGCGGGGCTGAAGACTATGCTCTCGATGCAGCTCAAGCTTCTTCCTCGACTTCCAACGATGCAACTTCATCAACACCGTCAACCTCATTAGCCAAGCACTTTCCTACGCCGACGCGAGTAGTCGACCTGTGTGCAGCCCCCGGATCATGGTCTCAAGTGCTCTCCCGCCGCCTTGCTTCTGTTCCCGGCTCACACCTCGTCGCAGTCGACTTGCAGGCCATGGCGCCCCTTCCTGGCGTCACACAGATCATAGGAGATATCACTACGCCTGCTACTGCCGATGCTGTCAGCCACGCTCTCTCTGACGGCCCTTCTTCATCCAACATCCCGACAGATGTCAAGGGCAAAGGCAAAGCCCGAGCGCAACTCATTGTTTGTGACGGAGCACCCGACGTCACCGGCCTGCACGACCTCGACGAATATCTTCAATCGCAACTGCTACTCGCTGCGACCCAGATCACATTCCGCTTGCTCGAAGTAGGAGGTACGTTCGTAGCAAAGATCTTCACTCAGCACCCACAGGCAGGTCTCGGCGCTTCACTGGGGAACATGGATCTCAAAGGAGCTAGACCGGCGACGTCGGGTGCATTGCTAGCTGATCAGCTGAGGACATTCTTTGACAGGGTGGACATTGCTAAGCCTCGAAGTTCTAGGCTGGGAAGTGTAGAACATTTCCTGGTGTGTTTAGGGTTTAGGCCGCCACAGAACTTGCCTGCTGGTATCGTTGGTAGTCTTGCTGAGACAGAAACAACATTAGGAGCAGAGGGAAAGACAGAAGACGAGGCAAGGGAGGATCTAGTTCGATACGCACAGAAGCTCAGGTCGCAACTTCAACGGCCCGAGAATTTGCCATACAACGCTCAACAGTCGCACAAGGAGCTCTCAGCAACACTACCTTTTGTAGCACATGGCGATCTTAGTGGATTCGACCAATAGATTGCAGCAATAGCAGCAATACAAAGACCCTTTGTGCACATGTCGTACAAGCTCACGGCGACTCGGTATTCTGTCTCTGTCTTTCTTTGTCGCTGCTCTTTGAAGTGACTCGTAACTGAGCGGAGTCTAAGCGAGTCGCATAGAACCATCAGCCACCACCCACCACCACAAAGCAGCTGCAGAGTTGGCCCCGTGCCTGTGCTCTTGTTCCTCGCACGCCCTTCCGCCACCCACGTTTGCTTGGTTTTGGCCGCAGGGTTCTTTTAGAACTCGTATACAGTACAGTACGTCCACTCTGAGACTCAGAACAGACTCTTGTTCCGCCGGATGCTGCGCCAAGACCGGCAAGTTTTACTGTCCGGCTCTTTACGCTCAGCCGCTCAACTCCACCTTGTCCTGCAGTCCCTCTTCCGTCTCGCAAAGGAGCGCCTTCAGCTGGACAGCGCTTCCCTCGCTACCATCACATGGTCTGCAAACCTCTGCTGAGCTAGCCGCCCTCATCACAGCAACCGCAACCATGAAAGATACCATGACGCCGCCGCTGAGCGATGGCTCCGGCTCCAGCTCCAACAACAGCCCGCTCGAGCCCACTCCCACCTCTCAGCTGCCCAACTACACCGATGCCACCGGCAGCGCTGCTGCACCGTCCGATCAGGTCGATAAGATTGCGCTCACGCTCAAGAATGCTTCCCTCAAGCTTTGCGATGGCCCCGGTCTGACACCAGAAGAGCGAAAAGAGGTTGACAAGGCACTCACAAAGGGCGTCAAGATTGGCCTAGCCAGCCCCGACATGAAACTATGTGACCTTAACGACCTCAAGGCTCATCTCAAGCTGCTCAATCTTTTTGATCGTCTACGACAGCACGTTTAGGACGGCACCGAGTACTTTGACTATCCCTCTTGCCATCACGCTCAAGATGATGGTCACATTGACGCACCAGGCATCGATGCGCCACCTCCCCCTTACGCTCCCACTGCAGACCCACCTCCGCCCGTCGACGCCAAGTCACGCAACAAGCCTACGCTCCAGGAAGCTGAACAGGCCGCTGCCGAGCTCAGTCAACAGCTCCAGCGTGAACGTCGCTGGAACATCTTTCTCAACCGTGCCGCCTACCGCATGGAACTCTGGTCCAGCCGAATTCTCTGCTCTGATGCCGTCAACGACTATGTTCAAGATGTCGTCATGGCCAAGGAGAAGGCTTCAGTACAGCGGGCCTTGGACATGTCCAACATCGATGCTGTGGCGGCCGAGAAGATGCTTGACGAGGCGCTTGACAAGACGCTCAACAACGCCCATGAGTTGCCCGATTTTGCTTTACCTCCTATCGACGTCGCCCTGGTGCTCCATTCCTACCACCTCAACCCGCTTTGCAAGGAAGAAGACAGTCAGCGTCTCCGCACACGCAAATACCTCAGCTTCTTCGACTATCCACTCCATCAGCTTGTCCGAAGGGCTCACCCTGATCTCCCCATCCTCCACAACGTTGACTTAGCCAAGGATTTGTGGGAGCAACGTGTCACTTCGACGCGCACCAAGCAACCTTGGAACCTCAGCCTCCAGCCGCCTCCCGAGCACCCTACTCATGCTCAAGAAACCAACGGCGGTGACATCTTTGGTCTTCGCCTCAAGTGTCCTCGATGCCACAAGACTCAATTCGTTCCCTGGACTGGCCAAGGCAAGGATCCTTTGAAGCTTGGCATCGGTGAGCTCGGCTGGGAGCGCGTCTGCAGTCCCGTCGAAACATCCGACGATTGCACCCAACTCATCTCGGCCGATCACCTGCAGTTCGGTCGCTTCCTCCAAGACTACAAGCAGTGGCGCAGAAGTCCCGGTAAGAAACACAAAGGCGAGAAACCCTTCTTCATGGCGGGAACCATGATTGGAGCAGCCCAATATCAACGCTCCTCAAGAGACTACTTTGGCGAAGCTCTGCTGACGCCCGTCTTCCAGCACGAGAAGCCTGTCGAAGCAACCGCGTACAAAGATCATCGAGTCGCCAAAGGCGCGACGTTGCACGACATAGAACAGGTCGGGGTGCAGTGCAACTACAACATGCGCACGTTTCGCGGATGATTCGAGGACCATTGCATGAGCTCCGCAGTCACGCCAAGACTCAAATCGCCGGAAGAAAGAGCCAAGCAGATGGCTCGCATAGCTATGCTCATGCGCAGCTATCAGAACGGCAACGCCGCTGCGTACGGCGAAGGCCTCTGCGATGTCGTCGATGGTGTCAAGCGCCAGACGAGCTTCAACCTGGAGATGCAGAAGCTCGGCTGGTCCAAGCACCTTGCCCTGGTCGAACAGGGTGCCCTTGATGACGTCCTTTCGCGTAGTCTGATCCGCTATTACAAGTTCCTCGACCTCATGGGCAACGTCGCCACGCTGCTCACACCCACCTTGGACATCGACCTCTGCTGACACACGCATCAGCTCAAAGCTAATTACTATAACCACTGCTTCAAGCTTGTCGGTCGCTTTGTCAATCACGACGATGCCATCGAGACGGGAATCTTGAAGGATGCTTTTAATCACACTGCTGCGCTCTGGAAGGACAGGTACAGTCAGCCTTACTCCATGTGCAGCTGTATATACAACGATCCCGGTACGCTCAAGAAGCTCAAGGGTCTGCTCGGCAGCAGTGGCCCCAACAATGCATCCGAGTCTGCCTCATCTAAGACTGGCTTCACCTCGCGGATGAAGGGCAAGTGGCGTGCTGCTCGCGATTTGCCCGGCGATAACGAACAGAGTGCTACCGTCTGGCAAGATGCCACCCACCCCAGCGCCCACTCGGCCGTAATTGTCAAGGAAGAAGAGCATCGTCACGATAAGCTCCGAGAGTTGATGGTTCGAGAGTGGGCACAAGGAAAGCGCCGCGAAGGCCACGAAAGCGCATTTGTGTAAGTCATCCCCGCTGACATTGTTCCTGAGCAACGCCCCACCGCTGTCATCTGATGCTCGGTGGGACGCCAAGGGACAACGCTCCCATCTGCAGAGATCCCCGAACATTTGACTGACCTTCCCTTACCTTTTCTTCCTTTCTTTCTCCTCTCTTTTTGCGATTTGCAGGTTCGGCTATGACACTCCCGGACTGTACCCCTTTTACTACAGCCCACTCTACAGCACTCATTACGTCAGTCGAGGGTCGACCGGTGACGCCACACATAACGCTTACAGCTTGTACGGCGTGTACGGTATGATGGCCGTCAGTGGGCTTGGCATGGGCACCGCTATTGGTGTCGGTGGTTTTGGAGGCGGTTTTGGTGGAGCTGCTTGCGGTGGTGGAGGATGTGGTGGTGGTGGAGGTTGCGGAGGTGGAGGCTCTTGATCGGATCCGCACCGACTCCGGACTTCTTGTTTGCCGTTGGTACATACTTGCTTTCCTTGATACCCGCATGTCCTTGTCTAAGTGCTCCATTCTTATCTGAACGAGATCAACAGATTGCCGTACTCACTTCGTGTCGACGTGTGGGGACGATTGGCAACATGCCCGGATGAGGGTGGGTTCACACCATCCCCCTTTCTACGCAATATCTGACCTTGATTGTGGCGTTGGCTTCATTAGATTGCATCTCACGTACGCACGGTCCTAGTCACTTTGCCACGCCCCGAAAGAACGATCCGAGCTCGATGCAATGGCAAGAGATGCGATGAATTGACCTGGGCGCAAAGATCGCTTCCGAAACGATTTCCTGCAGTCTGAGAGCCCTTGTTCTACAGCGGTTACAATTCGGTCGGTGGATATGGTGCAGGATGACGGCGGGTCACGTAGCCGCATTACAGTCAAACCTCTCGAAATGACACATGTAAATTGAATAAAATAATTCAAAAATCGCGTTTTAATTTTGGCCTAAAAAAGGAGCAAAAAATCTAGCATCATCTTGCAGTGCTTAAATAATGCTTCAAAGGTATATGATATGTATATTGTTCTGAGCCTCTCAATCAGCTCTGGACACTGAAGAAGTTAACAGAGGCAACTGTCCATGATGTAGTGTGATGATCAGGTGAAGAGGAAGCACTGGCAGAGATAAAGGATACTGAAGACACTTTGGAATCCTAGCCCATCTGTAGCACCAGTAGAGCTTGACAAGGGCCCATAGAGTGCTACAGGAGTGGTGGAAGAGCAGTTCAAGACTCTCAAGTCAGCTCAGGATACCCTGGCAGACCATGGTCTTCTGACCTAAAAAGTTTCAGATGCTTTCTCAGCTTGTAGCTCTCATCCTACTGTATCACAATCAATTCTGTAGTCACACATTTAGTTTAAAAGCTCTCATACTTCCATAGGTGCTCTAAGTGATGAGCTACAAGAGTTTTACTGCTTGAGGATGTCAAAATAATTTACGAAAATTTTAAAATAAATAATGTGTCATTTCGAGAGGTTTGACTGTAGTGCGGTGTGGACGGACGTGGTTCTGTGGCTGTTCGGACATGATTAGCGAGGTGGGATTGCTTGAAAGGGGCTGTGAAAGGATGGTGTGCTTGGAATGAAATCGTTCCCACAGAGCAAGCCGAATACAACCACATCTCACCCACATTTCGCCTCGTCTCGGTGTGGGAACAGGTGGGCTGTGACAACACATGGTGGTGACGAGACGCATAGCTATGACACTAAGTGCTGACCAGCTACACAACATTCAGTCTCTTTCCCATGATCGACTTGGACATCCGTCAACGTGGGACTGAAAGATACTTAAGGCGAAGGCTTTGCCGTCTGGTTCAATCCATTCCTCACCACCTCATCCACTCTTCTCCACCCCTCAACCCTACAGCTAACCCTTTCTAACATCCCTCAATCCTCGCATCAAACCCCTTCCCCGTTCTTACGAATTCTACTACATTGCCAAGATGAAGTTCGCTTTCGCTTCCCTCGTTACCCTCGCTGCCGCGCTGCTCCCCGCTGCCCAGGCTAGCATGGGCATCAGCTTCACCGCCGACAAGTTGGCTCGCCGTGATGAAGTCGATGTTGCTCGTGGGGACGTTCCTGAGTCCCTTGATGCCGCTGCTGCTGCTGCTCCTGCCGCTAAGGTGCGCAACCCTGAATTCGGTATCCCTCTCAGCAGCGTGTACCTTCTCCACAACGGCGAGGGTCTGCCCAAACCCAAGGACGTTAAGGAAACCTACCCGGAGTGCCAGTGGAGGAAGTACGGCGCTCAGCAGGCTTGGTTGGACGACAACAAGGTCCAGTGTTATCTGAGTCCCTCTTATCGCTGGCATGCTTTCTCGCCAGCCAAGTCCTTCGACCCTGTTCCCTCGCTCGACCACGGTGGATGTGCCGACACCGTCGACCCTCAGGACTTCCCCCACGGTGTCCCCAGGTTCACTATCAGTGTTCCTTACCTCTACTTCAACAACTTCTACGACCGTCGTTGCAAGGTTCGCGCCATGGTCAAGGTGCCTCAGACTGACAAGGAGAAGGAGCACTGGGTCCAGGCTTGGGTAGTCGAGCACAACGGTGGTAACTGGAACACCAAGAGCGGTGACGCTGGCCCGAATGCTCCTCAGCAGGGTATCATGCTCGACATCAAGCTGTACCCCAAGTTCCTCAACTCTGGCGACAAGGACATCGGCGTTCTTCCCAAGGAGGTCGAATGGTTCTTCCTCGACATCAACACGCAGGGGTAAGCTTCTCGTAACGTCGTCTGCTGCTTGCAAGCTTGAGATGCGAACTGCAGTCGCGTCTCCACGCATCAGTATCTAGCATCTCGTTCTGCTCGAGCCTTGTTTCATCTTGATTTTAACACTTCCCATATATTTTCACACTTCCGTTTTCGCATTTCAGCTGCCGAAGCTAGACGAGTCCATGTCGGTCGCTCTTGCCTGTTTCTGCACGCACATCGGCAAATGCAATATCCATGTTGCATTTCCTTGTCAAATTGAGCCAGTGTCAAAATACACAAAGACTGAGCGATGCGGGACAGATAGTAGGTATATTCTCCTTAACCTTACCAATCCTTTGAAGAGTTAGATGTCAAGCTTCATGAAAGCTTCCTTTGCCGCGGTCGAATTCTTCCCCTGCATCTCGAGATATTTGTAGAGGCCAGTGTACTTGCCATCGTCAAAGTCAAAGGACGACTCGTGTGCGCAGTAGCACCGCAATCGGTTGGTATACGGCGCCAATGGGTTCTGCTTTGGTGTCTTGGGACAGTGCATGATCGGAGCATGATAGTAGCCGATATTATCGAAGTAATGGAATTCGCTCTTGTCCAAGAGCAATGCTGCACCAATTGAATGAACAGGAGCATCACCCCATCGCTCGTAGAAGAAGCCACCTGCTTGATCGAGGTGATTGAAGAAGGAAAGGTAGGCGTCGGAGCGGTAAAGGTCCATATCAACTATTTCCAGATTAGACCAGAAATGTATCTGCGGGCAATCAAAAAGGGGTTCGAAAGCGAAGAAAAGTGATCAGTATGATGTGGAAAGAAGGCAGAAATGTGTTGAGAAGGGGTCGAGGAAGAAGTGGAGAGGTTATAGGAGGGGTTGGGAAGGAAGGGGGATAAGAAGTTGACCTTGTTGTAACCGCGACCGTTGTTGTCGGTGACGAGGCTGAACATGTTGTTCGGTGCGAGCAAGTCTCGATTCTTTTCGTACCAATTGCGAACGTGGATCCACAAGGTAGGAACAGTGCCTGGGATCTCGTGCATTGCAAGAACAAAGCCGTACTTTTTCTTCTGCTGCATGAAGCGGAAGGGATCAAACTCGGTCAAGTCGCAAAAGAACTTGACGCTTGGTTCGACTCGCCAGTAGTACTTGTACTTGAGAACGAGAGGGTGACGGAAGAAGAAGCCGGACTGGAACCTGCACATCTGCCTGTATGACTGCGAGCCACCATATGGCATGCCTCTGCTGGATGCTTTGGCCCATGACTTGCGAGCCTTGTCGAGGTCGATGTGAGAGGGGATGTCCCACATCTCGGGCGGGACTAGGCCGAACTCGACGCTAGAGGAGACGGCACGAGTAATGCGAAGCTTGAAGTTGTCAGAGAAGGGTTTGTCGTTGAGAAAGACATAGGGGTATCGATGATGCGGTCGATCGTTGAATGTAGTCTCGAGAAGGAGGAGACTTTCAAGGATGCCGTTGATCTCGCCTTCGCGGCAGAGGACGACAAAGGTGGCATTGGCTTTGGGTGTGCCTGCGTAGGGTATAGAGAGACCATTGCTGGCAGTGGCAGCAGCTAGCTTTGCATCGTGTGCATTCGACGACCAAGAGGACTTTAGCGTGTCGACTTGTGTCTGGTATGTGACCGACGTGTAGCTGGCAAAGTAATGCAACGAAAGGATCGATAGGACGGCCAAAGCGATATACCTGAATGTCAGGTTCATGTTGAACAAGTCGTCGCCGGTGTCGCGGTCATGGAGGGTGCGAAGAAGGGCTCAGAGAGTCGATATGGATTTCGTGTGCAGTGAAACGTGTGCGTTGTTCAGGAGTGCTGTTGGAGCAAGAGGACAGGTCGGCAAACGTCTCACACCATACCAACTCCGTTCCGGTCAACTGGAAGCAGAGTCGAGTTGAAACAAGATGCAGGGTGCCGATTCCATGCATGAAAGTCAAGCAACGTTTTTCATTGTTCTCCATTTCAACCCTTTTTATCTGATACGAATTGGCAAGCAAGTGGGTTAAAGCTTCGTTATCGCTTTTACGCGCTCGTCGTGACTTTTGGACCCTCGCGACAACACCACTTTGTTAGATCATTGGGTGCTGTCTCGACGGCCGAGAGAAGAAATATTGTCCGGGTATCGAGGCTGAGCCGGCCCGGCTTGTCACTGTGACGGCAAGGAGCCCTAGATTCTTTCGTACAAGCCGTCCAACTCGGCCTGACCGGCTTCTATCCCCGCACGAGACTTGTATCCATCTTCACTCAGCTCGCATCTCTTGCTCCTGAAGCGGTCGTACTTATACTAGCCGATCATCATCTCATCACTTCTTCATCCGCATCCCTTCACGAATCTCACTTATACCAAGCACAATGTCGCAACGAGTCTCTCAGATTGCTGGCCACCTCAACCGACGTAAGTACCTTGCTCCCGTTTGCTGTCATCTCTGATCCTCTCTGGCTCACACTTCTGTCTTGTACATCCTCTTGCAACACAGCCGCCGCTCTCCTCAAGGGCCAGGTCGCCATCGTCACTGGTACCGGTCAAGGTATTGGTGAGGCTACCGCCAAGCTCTTTGCCAGCCACGGTGCTCACGTCGTCGTCTCCGATCTCGACGCCAAAAAGGCCAATGATGTCGCCTCACAGATCACCAAGGCTGGTGGCTCTGCCATCCCTCTCGCCGGCAACGTTATGGACAAGGACTTTGGTGAGCGTGTAGTCAAGGCCGCCGTCGACAAGTGGGGCAAGCTCAACATCATTGTCAACAATGCCGGTTTCACTGCCGACAAGATGGCCCACACCACCGACGATGCTACCTTCCAGCTCATGCTCGACTGCCACATCACCGCTCCCTTCCGTATCATCCGTGCCGCCGCTCCTTACTTCCGCATCAAGGACGAGAGCAAGCGTGAAAACATGGCCATTGTCAACGTCTCCTCCACCTCCGGCACTCACGGTAACGTCGGTCAGGTCAACTACTCTGCCGCAAAGGCTGGTGTTCTTGGTCTCACCAAGACCATGTGCAAGGAGTGGGGTCCTTTCGGTGTTCGTGTCAACACTGTTGCTTTCGGTTGGATCAACACTCGTTTGACTCAGGCTAAAGAGGCTGGTGCTTCCATCGAGATTGACGGCAAGAAGATCGCTTTGGGTATTCCGGGCCGTCCTGCCGGTGGCAACTCGAAGGAGCAGTCTGTTACCGCTGTCGCTGATATTCCTTTGCGACGACCGGGTGATGCCGAGGAGGCCGCTGCTTCGATTCTTTTCCTTGCTAGTCCTTTGGCCTCGTACGTCTCGGGTCAGACTCTTGAGGTTACTGGTGGCCGAGGTATCTAAGCTTTTCCAGAATCTATCATACCATCAGCCCGCAATCAAAATTTGTGCTTATCAGGGTCATCGTTAAGAGCTGAAAACTTCTGTCTGCCTGTGTTCTGGTTTCTTCAACAGGGTGAGGACGAGCAGCTCTGAAGGCCTTGTAATTCCATTGTTAGGGCGTGGCGCTAACATCCATGGAAAATGCGCTTGAGTGGAGAAAGTCCAATTTTTTTGGAATGCATGTTCACTTTTCGAAATCCGTTTGGCCTCGGCTGCTAGCACACAACGGCTCTCCTTCTCCACCATCACCTTCGACTAGAACACTCGTCACCATGTCGCCAACAGCCACCACAAGCGGCGACGACGCCGCCTCGGCCAAAACCAACTTCACCTTCGACCCATTCGCCAATGTTCGCACTTTCAAATACTCGGGTTCTGTCAAGGCGGTCTATCCTTTGAGTCCCAAGCCCAAGATTCCGCCATCGATTCGAAGGCCCAACTACGCCAGGGAAGGGGTGAGGATGTGGTTCAACTTTTGGTGGCAGGTCAGAATTCCTTTCTTGACCGTTACCCTGCCTGTTTTACTTGCACGAACGGCTTATGCTGACATCTATCTTGATGCGGTTGTGATATTTGCTCTGTTGCTGGTCGGGTTTGCGCTTGATGGCTTGAAACAGTTTTTGGAGTCGAGGAACATCAAGGTCAATAATGCTGCTGATCAGCAAGGAGTGAGGAAGGCTGCTACGGTATGTACAAGTCGATTCTTTAGTCGAACTTTGCTAGATACCTTCCGCTGACAGACGGAGCTTTTTCATTTACTTTTCATCTGCAACAGCTCGCGCGAGAGGTGCTCGAGATCTGCGCTTCGCACGCTAAGCCTGGTGTCACAACAGACGAGCTCGACAAGATCGTCTTTGCTGAAGCTATCAAGCGAGACTGCTACCCTAGTCCACTCGGCTACCACGGATACCCAAAGAGTGTCTGCACGTAAGTCCCACGCCTCTCACGTAGGGCTCAACATTCTAAATACAATCAGATCACTGACTGTCACTTGCTCACTTCATCTCATCTCGCCTCACCTCACAGCTCGATCAACGAAGTCATCTGCCACGGCATCCCCGACCAACGTCCGCTCGAAGACGGCGATATCCTCAACATCGACGTCACCCTCTTCCACAAAGGCTACCACGGCGATCTCAACGCTACCTTCCCTATCGGTCCCAAAGCCGAAGCAGACACCGAGTCGCTCAAACTCATCCGTGTCGCACGCGAGTGTCTCGATGCAGCCATTGCTATCTGCGGTCCCGGCGTACCCTACGGCGAGATCGGCCGTGTAATCCAACCTTTGGCTGAATCACAAGGTTGTGCCGTAGTCAAGAACTACACTGGTCACGGTATCTCAAACTGCTTCCACGCCGCACCCACCGTCTATCACCATGCTACCAAGAAGAGTTACGGTGTTATGAAGCCCGGTCACATCTTCACTATCGAACCGATGCTCAACTTGGGCACGGAATGGAGGGATTTGAGCTGGCCGGATGATTGGACTGTGGCTACCGTCGACGGCGCAAATTCGGCTGCAGCGGAAGAGACGCTCTTGATCACGGAGACGGGTGTGGAAATTTTGACTGCAAAGGGAGGGCCGAGACATATCGATACTACGGAGAGGAGGAAGCAGTTGCAGGAAGAGATCAAGGCGAGGGAGGAGAGGAAGAAGAGGAGAAAATTGGATAATGGCAGTGGGGCGAACACTCCAGCTTCGGGAGCGGCGACTCCTACTCCTGCCCCGGAGGAGGCCAATGCTACTACCAAAAGCGATGCTGGCCCTGCTACTGCGGACAAGTAGAGGGCCTCTGTTTGCTTTGTAGCTGCTCGCAATCTGTATTTCTAGATGAGCTCCGCTCCCGAACGGACTTCAAAATCATGCTGCAAACTCTTCGTATTAGCAATGCATTATTTCGTCTGAAAGTCAGTAACCTCAAAGTGTGTGATGATGCCTTGTGCCACCTGCTGGAGCTCGGCCTTGACGGTCCAGCATCGTACTGTGAGCAGAGAAACGGTGATGAGCTTCCGGTTGTTCATCCGGCTAGGCTGTCGAAAAGTTGACCCCTCGGCAGAGCTTGAAACGGCTTGCTGCTTTTTACCGGAGAACGGGATTTTGTTCGGCTTCAAAATTTCCAACCTCTGTGCGCACGGCCACCACCCTTTAACCCTAACCCTTCCTTGTACGAGCTGTCATCCTTGACATCTCTCCATCATCTCCACGTTTCACCTCGCTGGCTGTGTCACACGATGCTCATCCTACTGCGAGGCGAATGCCTGCGGGCCACACGCTCCTCTTCACCCCTCATTTTGAATAATCTTCGCCTGTACTCCGCCCCATCGTCCGACCCCAAAAAGTCCACCGCAGCCTCTGCTACAGGCAAAACCGTCTCTCTCGACTATGAATCCTACATTCCCACCTCCGCACAGCTCGACAAGAAACGCACTCAAGTTCCCATCTCCTCCCTTGTCGTTTGCCATGGCTTGTTCGGTTCTAAACAGAACTGGCGTTCGTTGGGTAGGGCGATGTCTCAACGATTCGGAATCCCAGTCTTCGCTCTAGACCTACGCAACCATGGTACATCGCCGCATATCGATGGGTTGGCCTACTCTGACATGGCGCTAGACGTTATCGAGTTCATGAAGGCTCAAAGTCTTGAAAACGTGGGATTGATCGGTCATTCGATGGGTGGGAAAGTCAGTATGAGCGTCGCGCTCCACCCAGAGCTTCCCGAGGGTATGCTAAAGAGCTTGGTTAGTGTCGATATGTCCGCCAAACGCGGGCCGTTATTACCTGAATTCGAGAGGTATATCGACGCAATGATCGCCATTCGTGACAAGCCTTGTCGT
This sequence comes from Ustilago loliicola, assembly GCA_022963135.1. Classification (NCBI taxonomy): domain Eukaryota; kingdom Fungi; phylum Basidiomycota; class Ustilaginomycetes; order Ustilaginales; family Ustilaginaceae; genus Ustilago; species Ustilago loliicola. The sequence continues at coordinate 550,619 of JALCUU010000013.1, read as the reverse complement.
TCCCGTACGGAAGCAGACGCCATTCTCGCCGAAACCGAACCCGACCTCGGCGTCCGTCAATTCCTACTCACAAACCTAACCCGACCTCCTAACACGGACAACTGGACATGGCGAATCCCGATAGACCTCATCCGCAAGAACATCACTCAAATCGGCGACTTTCCATATAACCCACCCAATGCTCAACCTGACGAACTCGAAGCGGCAAAGGACGGCGCAGAGGAGAGAAGCTGGACGGGCGAAACACTGTTTATTAAAGGAAGCAAGAGTAAGTATGTCAACAGAAGGAATATTCCAACCAACCAGAAATACTTTCCGGAAGCAAAATTGGTGCACATGGATACAGGACATTGGTGTCAGGCCGAGAGACCGGGAGAGTTTGTAGAGAAGGTAGAGGAGTTTTTGGTGGGAAACACAAAGGATGAGACTGGGCAGGCGATGAAGCCTCGTTCGAAGGCCTGAGCAGATGTAGTGCGAGGCATGTAATGGAATGCACTGCAGTTCACTAGAAGCATGACATAAGCTTGCACGAGACAACTTGTCCGAAGAAAGATGTTCATTGAGGAGGGAAATGAGTGTCAAGCTGGAGGATGCGTCAAAGAGATGTGCATGCTCGACTACATGGGACTGACAAATGTTATGGAGATGAGATGGAAAGTAACAAAGAGAGTGTGCGCAATTCGGGCAATGCTGGACCGACCAGGGTCCACGGACATTGCACTTGGGAAAAGAGTGTGAGTTGGAAGCGACTGTGTCCATCTGACATCAAGTCAAGCCATGAACCTCGGCCTAGTCGGTCGTCGAAGTGGTGTTCGCACGACAATCATACGTGATGTCTACACCAACACCCTTCGTACTGGAATAGATCCGGTTCGAAATGAAGTCATCCGGATCCCTAGACCCGTCGATGCAATCCGTTGAAGAGCATTCGATACTATCATCTTCACCTTTGTGATTTTGGCTGTCATCAAACCACGCCTTGACAGGATAGCTAAACTTCTTCCCAGCCATAGCATCATAATTGATATAGCTCCTCACCGTTTCATTCGGGTGAGGCTGGAATGTGAGATCAAGCGATTGACAGTTGTCTCCGTATTTACCGCAGTTTTCACCTGCTAGGTAGACCGAGCCGATGAAGTCGGCTGGGACGATGATGGAAGTTGAGTTTGGGGTGATGGTGAATTGCGAGGATGGAGAGGAGGAGGTGGAGGATGAGGAGTAGCCAGAGAGTTTGGGTCGGGCGGAGGATGGGCAGGAAAGTAGGTGGAAGCGGAGGGTGTGGCGGCCGTCTTGGAGCGGCGTGTAGTTGTGATAGGTGGTGGTGGTGGCGGTGGAAAGGGGCTCGACGTGAGGCGTAGCGTTGGCGAGAGTCGGGGTGGCTAAAGTGGCCACCGATAGGGCCAGGGATGTGAGTGTGAAGAGTTGCATCTTGAGATGATGAGTAGGTATAGTGGTAGTGATGATGAAGAAGATGAGAGGTGTCGTCGAGTGAAGAAGAATCAAGAACTAGCTCGTTAGACAAGCTCGTATTGGTCGAGGGGAAAGAAGAGCAAATACGATATGGTGAGAAGAGAAGCGACAAAGATCAACGACCACTGAGGAGTTATACCGAAGAGCGTGTCAAAGAAGCGTAAGACAAGAAGGTCGAGCGTCCGTTGCTCAGCTGAAGCAGGCAAGCGAAGGCTCAAGCTCTCGGCACGAACAATGACTGCACCTTTTCTTGCCGTCTCAGACGTTGCTGTCATTGCCTTCACTACGAAGCTCTGAACGAGGGAAATATCACAGTCTCTTTTCGAGCAGCGCAGCGAAATGAGGACGCTTTGACAGCAAGAACCTCAAAGGCATGCATGAATCCCTCTCTCCCGCCGAAGGTGATCTACGCCCCCGCTCAGACCCTCTTCCCCGGCCAAACTCCAGCCAGTCTACTGGAGAAAGAAGACGAACATGTCGAAGCGAAGTGTGAAGTACGGTACACATGCACGCGCTCACCACCACACATTCCACCGCCTCGGCTACGCTAACCGACGGACCAAAATTGATCGACAGACTGACAGGGTCCTTCGATTCCTGCGTGCTTCCTTTCTCCGCCGCCGGGACTCCACAGCCGACAGTCCAACGCTGGGATGCGCTCTGACGTTTTACAGACGCTAAGTTAATGCATGTAATACTGTACAGTAGCTCGAGCTAGAAGTTGCCGTATGTACAACAGTTAGTCGCCGACATGAGCGTCCGTCTTCGTTCCAAGACACCGATGGCTCTTTCATCAATAAGAACAGGGAGTACGGATAGTGATTGAGCGAAAACATACTCTTCGTGAAGCTCACTCGTCCTATGCTTTGAGTGAAGCTCTGCGAGAGGGAGTATATGACCCACAATTGGATCGACATTATTTGTGTGGTTGGGAGGGTTGCCATGCCAGTCGGCATGCAAGGGGTCCTTGCGGTATCCGACGTCGGCGCAGAAATTCCACAGTGTGTCAGATCAGCTCTCTAACAACTGTCAAAAATCTCGCCCACATCGAATTGTGACTCCGTTCAAAACCCTGACACAAACCTCTTGTGGGGGCGGTCAGATCAAGCTTTCTTGGCACTATCCTCCACCCTTTGCCTCTCACTCCAGCCCCTCTTCTTTCCATCAACCATCTCCTGATCAACACTCCTATCGACAATTCCTAGCGCAATCATGGCCACAAAAAATGCATCAAAGTCACCGCTGCGAGCCGTGGATGTCTTCGCCGAACACGTAATCACTCAGCTCCATCAGCACCGAACCCGCTCCACCGCACCACTATTTGTAGCAATGCAAGGTCCACAAGGCTCTGGCAAGACGACCGTCACCCGCTCTCTTATCTCTCATCTCTCTTCGACCGGGCTCAAGATCGGTATTCTTAGTACAGACGACCTTTACCACACTCATGCGAATCTTCGGAGAGTTGCAGAAGAGAACCCGCAGAATCCGCTTTTATCGGGTAGAGGACAACCCGGAACGCACGACGTTCAGCTCGGAAGTGAGATCTTGGATCAAGTGTATAGAATAAATCAAGGGGAGAAGGGCGAGGTCAAGTTGCCTGTATTCGACAAATCTCTCTTCGAGGGTTATGGAGATCGCGCCCCGCCCTCAGCGAGCAGCCCGGTGGTAAAGGGTCCGTTAGATATATTCATACTGGAGGGCTGGAATATGGGGTTTTCCCCCATCTCTCCCTCCCAAGTCTCCGAAAAGCAATCCACTAGCCCACCGGACTCTCCACTACGTCGATACACCCTCGAATCACTCCAGCAGATAAACACAATCCTACAATCCTACACAGCATGGTACAAACACTTTAGCGTCTTTCTCCAAATCAAACCCATCGACCTGAATCACATTTACATCTGGCGAACACAACAGGAACACGCAATGAAGGCAGCGAATGGAGGTCAAGGGATGAGCGATGATGGTGTGAAAGCTTTTGTCGATAGGTATATGCCCGGGTACTATTTGTTTTTGGATACAATACAGGAAAACGAGCAGTGGAAGGGGAGGAGTAGGACCATCACTATCGATCTCGACCGCATCGTCGTCTCCGTGGAGGACTGGTAGCGTATGCAATCTCACTTCGGTGTCTGAAGTGTTATCGCTTGAGTGTAGAGGGTTCTATTCCGTGCGCAAGCGGAAGATGAGGAAAAGGTTCCCAGCAGGCATGTCGATTCGCTCGTTCAGCTCGAATCCGTGTCTTTCTGCCAACGGCACTATCTCGTTCTGTACGTCTCGTAGACCGAATTCCGGATTCCTGCTCTTCATGTCGGCGTCGAAGTTTTGATTTCCCTCACTGGTGAATTTCCCATTCTGGTTGAATGCACCATAGATCGCAATCCAGCCATCCCGACGCAGGACGTTGCGATATCCTTGTTGTGTAGCATAGCCTAATCGCGGATCGAGGTGACTGAATAGACTCTGAGTGACACTCCACGGTGTGATATGGGTGAGATTGCATGCGATGACGCCATCAAACAACCCTTCGTCGTTTCCAGCTGCGATGGGAGTTTCGGAGGAGACGTTGTGTACGAGCGTTGTCCAGTCATTTTGCGAGAGCAGGTCGAGAGATTCGGCTTTGGCGACGTTGGGTAAGTTGGATGTGAGGGAGTCGATGTGTGTGCGTGGGTAGGTGTCGGCTTCGGATGGGTGGAAGTGGATGGAAGGATGGCGAGAAGCTACGGCGTAAAGTTGATGGCCGAAACCGGAGGCTACTTCCAACACCACTGGCTTGCGTGAAGAGGTCGAAGTGGAGATGAGAAGCGGAGAAAGGGCTTCGGCGATCGGAAGGGAGTTACGTTCAGCTGAGCCTGGTCGGGACCATGATGTGCGGTACTTGGCGTCCTGTGCGCTTGGTTGAGAGGCTGTTGCTGGATCTGTTGTCATGTTTAATGAGTATGTAGAAGACAGAAGCGGAGAGAGGTAATGATGTATACGAGGGCGAAGTGTAATTCTTCTGAAAGATGGTCGGTGCGCCAGTCGTTCGGATTTCGGCTTTGAATTTGGCAAAAGAAAAATAATGTTAGACCGTATCCAACTTTGCCTCCTGCTCGCGTTATTGCACAATTTTTCCAACACGTGACGCTGCCGCAACCTCGAACCCGCGACTGGATCCTCTCTGAAACCAACAGCAGCTGTGCAATTTCAGGGTCTTGTTTCACCTATCAAGATCGGTAGGCCCAGCATTCGATACTCCACCAAACCAGTGAAGCCGTCACCATGATACTAGAAGATCACGATGTGACTATGTTGCGTTTGTTCGAGAGCGATATCTCAAAGGGCATGACATTCCCAATTGGCTCTTCATCCGCAGACTTCGACGGCTAATCGTTCTCAGGCACCAAAAAGAAGTTCAGTCCAGAGAGACACGAGATAGGGGCTAGCTGTCTCACACCGGGAAACAAACAATTTCTCGCTTATCCTACTTCTTGGGTCCAAAACCTGTCATGCTTGCCGCCTGACCACAGCCGCCTTCCGCTGTGCCGCCACGGGTAGCGTCGACTCCCACAACGGCAACAAATTGACAGCTTCGCTTGTCAGATGAGAGTCCCATGTGTGTACTGTAGTTCGAGGCTGAGGTTGTCGCCAAGTGATCACGTTGACGGGTCGCGTGAGAGCTACCGCTGACTACACCATCTCTTGCCCTTTTCGAGTCGGGGATGAGATGGCGTAGAAGCACAAGCGGCGGTAGTATTCGCCATGAAACAGGGTCCAAATGGAAGGGAACACAAACATTGCCTTCTTCTCTTTCCACTTCAGTTTGTCCCAAGACCAGCTGATGTAGTAGCGAAGACTTCCCACGGGTTCCAGGCTTGGCTCGTGGCCAAGTGCGATTTTGACTCTCTTCTTTGCGACAACCTCGGCTAAGAGAGAGGGCGCTAAGTTTCATATCAGCAGGGTCCCGAGATCGGGTTGTACTGTAGTCCTGAGAAAAGAGAGAGAATTCGGTCAGCCGCCCATCCGCCGTTGAAAGTGTGAGCAGCTGACTGCCATGCTCTCGCGGGAAGGTATCAAGGGGTGATGCCGTATGACGACCGGGATACCATCCCCTTTATGCAAATGAGCCAGAGAACTTACGGAGGATAGCGTCGCTGCTGTCACGATCCAGTTGTCTGTACTGTAGTCAGGATGGAGTGAGGTTGTGCCATAGGAATCGCTGGTTCCTAGAAAGAACAAAATAAGAAATAAAATAAAATATACTCTACGCGAGCCAAATTAGGAAGGTGTTTGTTTATGCTAGAGCGAAGTGTCGAATAGTGTATGCAATTGTGCAGCAAATACGCCGAGCCGGCTGCATACATACAGCTTCCAACTCTTCTTCCTCTTGGTCGCTGGAAGAAGATCTGATCGCATACATGACTGCTTGCTGCTGTACTGTATGCTGTGTAATGAGCTGTTATCTATAAGAGAGAGAGAGAGAGAGAGCGAAAGTGATTTGCTTAGCGGGGCGCTGCGTGCGATGGTAGCGAGCGGTTCGTGGTCGCCGGCTTGCTGACTTCTTTCTTGTGGGTCGGAGTTCGGATGCTGCCTTTGCTCCCTCGAAGAAAGTTGAGCAGCATGTCGGTGGACAGAGCCCTTGGCTGCCTATGAGCTTCAGCAGCATACAGACTCCGCCGCAGAGAACTCAAAACATCGTCCTGCTTCCAGAGAGCAGCGCATCTTGACCGCCTGACCCTGACCCTTCCTCCTCCTCGTCGTGCGACTGCATGTCGGTGTTCCGATCCTGTGCTAGACGCTGGGTGCTGATCATTGCAGTTTGACTTCGTCGCCCTTTGAACTCCGACCTCCATCTTGCAAAACACGCAGCTAGAGACCCATCCACTCTCCTCACCACTTGACCGGATTGTTATCTTGGCTTGCCTCCGCCAGTCACCAGTTCAAGTCCTCGTCAGGCTATCGTAAATCGGGTCCGATCCGTTCGAAAAGCGTCGACATCGTTTCCAGGAGAGGAGGCACAGCCTTGTATGCGCTCTTTGGCTTAACGACACCATCTCCACCATCCACCCGTCTCGACCTTTTATTGCAGTCTCGACACTTAGTACCGTTGAAGGCCTACCATCCGCCGCATATACAGCATTTACAACTTCATTGTAGAAGCCTTTCCCGCATTCATCGACAACGGAACATTACCATCGCCCATGCGGACAACCACTCGATAGATCAGCATACATCCTGTCCACTGAACGACACCCGCGGGTCGAGTTGATAGAAGGCAAAGCAAGCAAGCGTCAGCGACATCGTGGCCGTTGTCCCCCTTGCAGACAAGCCCTCTCCTCATGGCCACAGCATCTGCAGCGCCAAGTGAGCGCCCTGTACTTCACTCCAACAATCGCAGACGAGGATGGGTTATAGCAAGTGAAGACGGCACTGAAGTAGAACGACCCACTAGCTTTGACGCTCGACGCAGTGCTGCGGCGTGGAACAAAGGCAAAGGCCCTTCGTAAGCTTCAATACCGTCCAGAGCCTCTTCGCTTGCCTCTTCTCCAATGCCATCTCCCACTATCCAAAGCGCGCCGTTCCAATCAGCCTCAACGAACGCGCCTTCCATAAGCAGCACTCAAAGCAACAACAACGCAACAACAACAAGAGAAACCCGACCTCTACCACCACCACGCGACCCATCATCCAGTGGAAGCAATGGTAGAGAGACGTCTTCCAGTACGACAGCGAGAAGCGAGGCGGAGTCAAGTACGGGGAAGAGGAGACCATCTCCACCACTGCTTGTACCTCCGAAACAGACATACAGAAAAGTACCATCAACAAGGGTACTGCCACCATCAACATACAGTGATCATCAAAAGTTCATGGCAGCGGCTGGTGTCGGATCTCGACCAGTGTCGCTTCATACTGCCTCTTCATCCGCCGGGTCATCCACCACAGCGTCTGGATCTCGGTCGCCTACCGCGTCGAAACCGCCGACGCTGCGTAGTGATTTGGCATTGCTTGCAGCACAGCGTCACGCTAATAGCTCATCCGATCGAGTGCTGTCACAACAGCATCTTCCGCGGCGCAGTCCATGACCACAGCAGCAACTTCGGTCGCGCCAACACCACCCGCAGGTGCTCAGATGAATGGAAAAGGGAAACAAGCTGTGCGAAGTCCTCTGCAGACCGACGACGAAGGCTTCTTCACCTCCGGACGCCCAGTCTCAAGCTCGTCCAACGCAGCTGTTGCTGGGTCACCGTTACAACAATCGTACGCCAACCGACCGACACCAAAAACGTCACTGCTTTTCTCACCGAATCCCCTGCCAGCACTGAGCGAGAAGTCGGCCAACTCTGGTCTAGATGATGTGCTATCGTCCGCCTCGGAGAACGTGTCCGACAGCGAGGCTACAACCTCATCCTGTGCGAGACCAGGCAAAAGGCGCGACAGCTTGCGTATTGAGCTTCCACCACCGCCAGCACAGTTCAAAGACAGATATCCTTCCATCATGATCGACTCGACCCATGCCAGCGACTCTGAGGCCAGTGGTACCAGCGATGTTGGTCAACGACGCAGACGAAGACGAAGCACCGCATCGACCAGCAACAAGCTCGGTAGGGATGCCGAGGATGACGATGAAGACTATACGGACGACGATTCGAGCTGGCCTTCAACGCCGTCGACCACACCTCTCGAGGCGTACTTTACTGCAGCCGATGCTAGACCGACTCGTAAGGCGGCGCAGACGACCAAAGAGATCATCGCACCTGCTTCGAACGCGATCGGCATGGGTCGCCCAATGGTAGTAGTCACCAGCCCAAGCACAGCTTCAGAGGTCTCGTCCGATCGACGTTGTAGTTCTGGCTCGGCCTCGACGTCGGATCGAGTTCTCTCCTCATCGTCGCCGGCTGCTCCGGTCCTATCCAAGATCGAGGAGCATCCGACAGCAAAGGTTGCGACAGCGGAGGCGGGCTCGAGCGCACCACCAAGAAGGTCACTCTCGTTCGAGCTGCCTGCTGTTCCTCACACTTGTGCTTCGGAAGAGAATCTGCCAATTGCAGCTCCAGTTCGTTCACCTTCTCGCACGATGGCCTTCCTCGCAAAGATCAACCCGAGCAAGTCATCCACCAACCGCAGCAGCGTCGACTTGGCCGCCACTACACATCCTGAGGTATCAGCAGCAGCGATGGAGCAGGTCAAGAGAATGTCGTTAGAAAATCAGCGTCGCACGTCTGCTGAACAGAGGCGCTCGGTTGAGCTTCGTCCCATCTTGCTAAATGCTGCATCACGACCAGTCCCACGTCCTGTCGTTATTGCCGAGGATGCCGTCCCAAGTCAGGTTCCCGCACAGGCGATCGCGACTGCTGAGCAGAAACAACGACGTCGATCGTCTGGTCGTGTCCCTATTCGACCGAACGTGGTTCCCTACCACTCGCGACGTAGCTCAGAGATCTCGGTTGGCTCTTCAAGCGAGTCGCCGCTGGTGAAAGACCGAGGCTCGTTCGACAAGGAGGCATTCGACCCACGATACAGCCCATCGTCGCAGGAGACAGCGCTCACTATGCCCTCGCCAGCAATGAGCACCATTGCAAAGCCATTCTCTGCTGATATCAGTCCTCAGCGAGCCCCTGCCGGAACACCTGATCGTCGCTCCTCCGCTACTGGTGCGCCCAAAGATCGCTTCGCTGCTTCGATGCCTTCTCTGCACCAGCAGCACTCTTCAGGGCACCAAGTCGTGCAGCGACGATTGCCTTCGCACGGGCAAGCTGCTGAGAGTCGACCCTCGGCGATTAAACTGCTGGTCGACTCGCAGAAGGGCAGGATGACCAGAGACAACGACTCGATCGCAGAGTGGATATCTGTCTCGGTCAACGACTTGCCATTGCCGGATGGCACACAACCTTACGGCAACGGCGGCGCGGGCGAGTTCTCGAACAAGAAGGATCAGGGAAAGAAAGTTCGGAAGAACAAGCCATGGAAGTTTGGACGATTTGCTGCGTCGGAAGCGGTGCTGCCCGCAAAGTCTTCGTCAGCGTCGCCAACATCGCCTACTGCGGGAGCACGAGCGCTGCCAAAGCGTAGATCGATTTCATTCGTCAAGCGTGCTTCCACTGTGCAGGTCAACGACTCGACACGAGCAAGTGCAGATTCGATTCCTCCACCGCAACGGGGACCGTTCATGCGCAACTTGGGCTTTACAACTGCCAACCGAAACGTGGTTCTGCAGACCCTGTGCGCAGAACGGTCGATCTCAGCTCTCGCGGCCAGCACCATCTACATTGCTGGCTGTGGTCGCATCAACGTTCCACAGCCTGGTTCACAGCAAGACGCCAAGACGAAGCTGAAGGCAAAGTCGAAGCCAAAGGAGGTTGTGGAGAAGCGACAGAGTCAACAGTTGAGTCAGCCAGCGTCAGAGGCGATCCCTATTGCGGACATCGCGAACAATGCGATGAGCCCATCTCACAGCGCGGAAGCGTCCCAAGATGCTTACCTGAATGTCACTGAGGATCGATACACTGGCTACAACCTGAGCGGCGCAGCGATTGGTACGGTCAAGTCGATGGTTCCAGAGACGGGAGACTGGTCAGGATCTTCGCACCATGACAGCGGCCCAAGCGAAGAAGTCGAGCAAGTTAGGCCGTTCAGGGACTACGAGGACGAAGGATCGGACCTTTTTGACTCGGACCGGTCCGAGTCGGAGTCCGAGCCCGAGGATGAGATGGACTATGATGACGATGGAGAAGATGCGGAAGTACCAGTGCGCTTCGGTCAGCGGTTGAATCTGGCCAACAAAAGCGGCGTCACTGCATCGCCACAGATTCAATCGAGCACCGACGTTAACTCGAGCGACGACAGGATGATCCGCCACCCAGCTCCGACGAAGGATACGAACGCCGACAAGATGGTAGTCTCGAAGAGTCTAGAGCGCCTCAGTCCCGGCGTTGTCATGCTTCGTGGAGCGGAGTTGCGTCTTTGCGTGGAAGAGGAGGCTCGCACGGCCGAAGGTGAAGAGGATGTGGCATACTGGAAGGCTGTCGAGGTCAAGCAGACTCAGGAAGGAGCGGAAGATGCTGAACCTGTGGAAAGGCAAATGCGTCGACAGCCATCAAGCAAAGCGATGAAGCTGGAGAAGGAAGTCGCAACGGGAATGTTTGCTGCCTTTGTGGGCAATCGCAGTCCTCGAAGGCAGGCACAGCGGACGAGCTTCGACGCCGGTAACAGCACGGATCAGGGTTCTCCTCAGAGGCGTGGCGAGCTCGTCTCCAAGCACGGCGTCAAGGAGCTACTCATCTCGAAGCTAAACCAGGGTGCCTTCTCGATTCGAAGCGAGGTGCTTCTTACTGGCGCGGAAGAAGAGCAAACGGTGGTGATCGTCAGTCGCTCTGGGGGCCGTCGTGGCTCTACACATACTTCATCAAAGGAAGGGACCGACTGCACGGAGGACGCCGCATCACGAAGAGTGGGCGCGCCGCTGAACAAGCTTGAGCGCGCCTTCCCTTCGCTTCTTCTGGCCAACACGGACTTGAGCCACAATCGATCCGGATGCAATCGCACAGATGACTCCCAGGCCTCACTGGAGGGGTCGGAGCGCGTCACGATGCGTATCCAGCGTCACGGAGGCCGAGGCTTCGTAGCCAAGTTCCAGGCACGAGACGGGCAGCAATGGATGTGGCAAGGAAACAAGTTGGAAGCAGCCTCGGTGCTGACGCCTTCCAAGAACCGAGCTGTCAGCCAAGGACTGGACATGCTGGAAGGATACGATCTAATTTTGCGGGCTGTCGTTGGCAACGAGATGATCGAGTTGGCCACATTTTCGACCGAGTCGCAACTGCGCAATACACTTGGACTCTTCAAACCTCGAGGCAAAGCTTCTCCTAAGCCGCTTCCTGACGATGAATCAAGCGTCGGCCCAGCAGTTCCGCCACCAGCTCAAGTCTTGCCACTTGCCGTTGCAATGCGAGGTATGGGGCGAGCAGAGCCACAAGTGCCTCGCAGAGGTATTCGTGGTGGACCACTGTTGCGACCGCAGCCTACAGCGGGCGGAAGCGCAGCTCGTCACCATGGAATGTGGCAGAATCAGCGGGCAGTCATCTCGACGGATGCAGTGGTGCAAGTGCACAACAATGCCGTCAACAATGTCAGAGCATCGCAGCAGCTCAATGATCGCCAAGGATCGACGTTCCGCACCGATGCATCGGGCTCTCAGCGAAGGTCGATGGAGGCGGCCAAGTCGACAGAGGAGACAGCAGCCAACAAGAAGATGGGCGAACTCAGCTTTTCGGCCATCGAACATCTGGATCGGGATCTCGTAGTCCTTTCGCTGCTAGCGGTGATGGGCGTAGCCAGAGTCTGAGATGGGCAAAGTCATAGAAGTCGGTCAGCCCGATGCGAGGCTATCGGAGTCGGGCCGAGCTCGGACAATAACACGAACTTGCGATGAAATCCCACGCCTTTTGCTGCGAGTGCAAAGCAACGTTGTCAGATAATGTTCGCTTTGACCGTTCTGTACCTGCGCTTACCATACATGTGAATGTGCATCTAAGACTCGGATCGGCCCTTCCGAATGAGGATAATGCACCCACCAACTGTATTTCTACACAATCACATTCATTTGGAACAATCACTACAGTATTGCAAACAAGCAGTTTGAGGATGCCGTCGTGAACATTATCCCAAATTCCGATGCGCTTGTCAAGATTGGAACTCTTGAGCAAGGCTACTCATCCAAGGTGCTACGGTGCCGCCAGACGCATGAGAACAGGGTCCATAGGAATGTCGCGAGGCGAACTGGTCCAAGCTGTCATAGGCCTTACCAAAGGGTCCCGAAAATCGAGCATTGTCAGAGTGGGCAATCGCGACATCCACAGGGTTACAGTATCTGATGTCGAGCCGACGGATTCGATAAGACCGAAAGAGAGCTGACTCTATCGCATGAAGGAAGCGGGACAGCGGGGAACCAAAAAGGTCAACTCATGCCGCAACAATGGGTACAGACCATTCTCTGATGTTCTCGCCCGAATGCTACAGTACTGTGCTAGTCACAGCCTCGAGAGGCAGGATAGCGGCGGAGTAGGGAAGAAGTAACTTAGAGGGGCGACGAAAGGGAAGGTATCGCTCGTCAGGTGCTGGTGCCATTGTCAGTGATGAGAGCCGACGAGCGGAGCTGCGGACGGCGGAGTAATTCGATTGCCTTTGCATCTCGTCCACTGTCTCGCCAGTCTGCGGTGCCATTCTTCTTCTCTGCTTCAAGGTTGGCCGACATTTGAGGTTAAACCCAGCTCTCGCTCAGGATTACCTGTCAAGGTCAAGAGCAAGTCAAATACAGTAGTAGACTTGAACCGGAGCTGATACACATGGGAGAGAGCGTGTGTTGGTGCTCTGGGACATGAGATGCGTTCGCCGGAAAAATAGACTCGACGTGCATAAAGGGGGCCTTTCGCCCAGCCGAATCTCGCGAAGAGCTCTCTCTCTCTCTCAGTCAGTCAGTCAGTCAGTCAGTCAGTCAGTCAGTCAGTCAGTCAGTCTAGACCATTCCAAGCCTTGTTCCTGTGTGCGACATGTACACCACGCTGTGCTACTGCAGCGAGAGCAAGAAGGGAGAGCGAGCCATGTTGGATGTCGGCTTGGCACATCCAGATTGCGGCTTGGCAACAACCCGGCTTCGATTGCTGAGGACCCGATGCTGTGGTTTACCGGCTTGAATAATGACAAAAGTACGGCTTGATACTATCGCTATATATTGAAAACGACCATCAAAGCAGCGAGTCAGAAGGTCAACCAAAAGTGGCGGTTGCGGCATTGAACAAGGCCGGAAAGCGGGGCTTAGAGGATTCGAGTTCCGCCGAAAAGCTGTCTCCATTTCGTGCATTCTACTGTACAGTATTTTACTGATTTCTATCTAAGCTGCACTGTACAATAGCCAAGTTCGATCACTTGTTGCTCCCTCTCACAAACTGCGCTTGACCTTGTACGACTCATCTTCCATGTCGAGGTGTAGTGCACCAAGCGTTCAACCCTCGTCTGGTGATCTCTGTGCCCTGTCCCTGTACAATGACATGCCTTCTCGCTACCGGGTTTTGTTGTTTCAGCAAGGATGACCAACGCTGCGTATGTCGATCGCTTATTCTTGTATGACGGGCGACGGCAGCTGCTTTGATCATCCGAGAGACTCTTACGCGAATTTTTGCACTTGCCGTAGTCGCCAAAATAAAATTGCGAAGGAATTTGGCACCAAAAGCCCTTCTTTTAGGAATGCATCTCTCTCTCTTGTCTCTTCTTTCTCTTGTCTTGCTTTACGACTCAAAGCAGCATCTCATCTGGCTCTTGACCATGATGATGACTGCCTTCTAACTTCCGCTTGTTCCTTCCCCTTCCCCTTCCCATGTCCATATTCCGGTCTCTCTTTCTCTTTCCCTAGTCACCGAGCCATGCAAGATACGCTCTTCCTCTGCGTCTGTTGATGGTCTCGTCTCGCTTCGCTTTACTGTCCCCGACCCATTAGTCGTCTGAACTCCTTCCTTTCCCGCAGCCTCTCGTAGATCTCCTTTCCTTCTCGACTCGGAGTCTCACTTCCGTGCAGAGTCAACGACCCAGGTCTCACACACTCACACCACCAGACTCGGTTTAATCTTTCACTTGTGCGAACCCACCAAGCAGTGTTTGCACACGGTCTTCAGCACTATCGTCGGGATCGTCGGTTCTCTTCTATCTCCCTACCCACGCTGATCCATCGAAACCGTGGCGCTTCTCTGCACGCAGTGGCTAGCTTCTCTTTTCACTCTACCGGCCAACCCTTTCGGAACTACGATACCCTATCTTCCTTCGCCAGATACCCTTACCTCTTCCTCCCCTTTCCTATCCCCCTTCCCGTCTCGTTCTTAGCGGAACCTACCTCCTGTTCCCCGGTCAAAGTTTGTTCACCCACCACTTTGCTCCTGTCTGCAGCAACGGATCTCACATTCTTAATCTCATCTCTTGTCCCTCAAGTGGATGAGCAAAGTCGGTCATCATGGCGCAAAGTAACATCCCTCCAGGCTCTTTCCCTTCCACCGATTCCAACGGAAGCCCATCATCTATGACTACCACCGCAAGTAGCAGCACCGACTTTGCATCAATACCCTTCACCGCTGGAATTCCCATGGCTTCTGCCATCTCCAATGCCGGCGCAGGCGCCGCAGGCCCAGGTCTTGGCTGGAGAGATCCACCCAAGGGCCTCGAGCTCTCTCAAGTCCACTATCTAGTCCGCCACGGCGAAAGAACACCAGTACGCAGTCGTTTGACACATATCTTCCCGGAAAAGTGGAACCTTTGTCACGCTGGTCGCGAATTCGACGCTACCGTTTTGGAGTTGGCACCGAGTGCTTACAACTCCATTCCACCTTTTGAGGTTGGCCAAGTACACCCTGGCAAGACAGCGGTCATGCACAGTAGCATCATGCGCATGCGAAGAAGTGTAGAGACTGAGTCATCACGGTCTGGGCGTGGCCAAAAGGACGAGGAAGGGGACTGCATGCTTGGCGAGCTCACCGATCTCGGTCGCTTGTCTACATTGCGGTTTGGTCGCGAGCTTCGTGGGCTGTATGTTGATCGATTGGGCTTCCTGCCTCAACTTCTCACAAGCAAAGATCACGATGCACTCTACTTTCGCACCACAAACATGTCACGGACGATAGAGAGTCTCGAGCAAGTCATCCGCGGTCTTCACTTCAATGCTGTTCAACCCAACACCGCAGGTCAATTCATTCCCAAAGTTCTGGTGCGCAACGGAACCGACGAGAATCTTTTGCCAAATACATACGGTTGCTCAAGATTGCAAGCGCTCGACAAGACATTTGCTGACGCAGCAGCGCGTGCCATCAATCCTTCGCTGGAAGAGTTCGATGCGCAACTCGAGTCGGTCACAGGCGCCAAGCCACGCGTCGACGGTCGACCACGTCTCAACGGAATCGTCGACACTGTCAAAGCAGCGCAAGCACATGGCTTCCCCATGCCCGCCGCTTTGTCGGATCAACGCATGCTACGCAAGTTCGAAGAAGCCGTCGTCGCCGAATGGTTCTCCGGCTACAAAGCCCCCGAACCAGAACAAAGGCTCGAATTTCGCCGTCTTGCCATGGGAAGGTTTGTCAATGACCTGGCTTCCCGCATGTCCTCTCGAGCTGACAAGGGTGAACAAGATCCACTCAAGTTTGCCGTATACGCTACCCACGACACTGCGCTTGCAGGTATGCTGTGCACTCTCGATTGCCTCGATGGTCGCTGGCCAACCTTCACAGCTTCGATGGGAGTCGAGTTGTTCAAAGACACTTCAGCACCAAGCTCAACTTCGATTCTGGGTCTGCTGGGGTTGGGATCGAAATCAAAGCAACAGCACTACGTGCGCGTGCGATACGGCGACCGAGATATGCAGCTCCCAGCATGCGCTGCAAAGGGAAAACACTTTGAAGGTAGACCAGAACTTTGCACGCTAGAAGCGTTCATGGATATCGCAAAGACTCTTCAGCATCCTAAAGGTTGGAGTTGGGAACAACAATGTGCCGTTGGTCAAGGGCCGCGGTCTTCCAAGTGACCGGACCCTTTCAGCCGTTCTCCAGCATTCGCCTACTGAACCTCATTTTTATACCTGCAGGAATACTCGCATCCCCCATCAACCCGCCACTCGATTGTGTGTTCCATTCGACTGTGCTTCCCCCCTCCCCTCGCCGCACCTCACTCCTTTCCCTTTCCCCCCTTTCCCTTTCCCCCCTTTCCCCCTTTGCTCTTCCTATCAGGAAGGGTAGTGGGCCCATTAATCGATGTCTTTTCGCCTTGTTTCTTACGAAAAGTCATTTTCATGCCGGGCCAAAATCAAATCCGCGAAAAGCCTGACCATGTACTTAGTAACTACGTGGTTGGGGTTTTTGTTGGGAGCGGACTTCACTTTACCGTCCCTCTTCTCTTTATGAAGGAGGGGTGGTCATTCTCTTGCTCTTACATTTCGCAGCTGCTTCTGTCTTATTTTGTTCATGTGAGATGTTGTGTTTTGCGCCAAGTTTGAATGGTGTCGTGTTGGAATAGGAATTCTGTTCACCGAGGTTTATGCGGATTGTGATGTGTGAGAAGAGTTCTGTGTCGAGTGTAGATATGAGCAGAGAAACTTGTAAAGATCAAGGTGAGGCGCGGAACTCGGGAAGGGTAAGAATTAAAGCTCCGTGCACACGCACACTCTACCAACCGCACCAAACAACAGTTGACGTGGAACAGAAGCAAGAACCACCGCTAGCATTCAGGGTCCAACCCACTTAGTCGTTCAGCTCCCCTTTACTTTACACCTCCGTTCATCACTCGTCTGCTTCGACTCTCTCGTATCTCTTGTCAACTCTTGTCACCGTTCGGCATCGCTTGGCATCCCCCGCATTCGCACAGCTTCTCGATCCTCCTTCTCACATCACCCACAAACGAAAGAATGGAGACAATTCAACGCTGGATCGATGGAAAAATCGTAAGTTCCTCCCTCTTCCCCCCGAAATCCAGCGCAACAGAAGACTGACTTTTTCATCTCCCCCCCTCCCCCCTTTTTCTCCTCTGTTCAACCTTTGATAAACAGGATTTCCAGGGACAAAGATTAGCAGATCGCCTCATGCAAGAATCCCTAGTAGCAGCTGCTGTTATCTCCTTCCTTCTCGGATACTTTTCACAAAACCTACAACTATGCATGCTCACTTTCCTCGCTTCGACACTACTCATTGCTCTCGTAAGTCCCTGTGCGCCTCACTTTCAAAGATAGAGTGATTTGGCTCACAATAAGCTTTTATTCTTGATCCAATCAATCCGGTCATCGGCGAATAGGTCACCGTCCCCGCATGGCCAATTTACACCAAGCACCACGTAGAATGGCTGCCTAACCGCTCAATCACAACAACACAAGAGACAGATAGCAAGGTTACAAACAACTGAACTCACACATACACACAGGGACACGCTCTGCAATGGTTTAAAAAACGTCTCCTATTCGCTCCAACATCTGCTAAGGTTTAGTCTGTGCCCCACCTTGTTTTCCCGCTGCAGGAGAAGCAAGGTTTGAAGAGGTGCTAGGAAGCATCGATAAGAAATCAAGCAATGTCGAAGCGTCCGTCTCCACTCCAGCCTTGCCTGTTGAACCAGTCGCTGTGCCAGAAGGAGAAGTGGAGGTGTAGACCGCATTCGACCCACCGTTACCCCTCAATTGTGGTTCACCAGAAGTGCCGGTGGTGTAGATGCCAGCAAAAGCATCCGCTGCTGTGGGAGTATAAGCCGAAGGCGAACCAAACAGCATCGGCGGAGCCGAACTTGCACCCATACCAAAACCTGTGGTGGTGGAAGAAAAATGAAGCGAGTCCGCGCCACCTTCGTATGGCCGAAGGAGCCAATTGTGGAATCCGAAAGCTGCGGCACGTTCGCCTGTTGCTGTGATTTCCTCTGCTCCACCACTTGCGTTGCTGGTCTCCTTCTCGCTCCTGCTCCCATTCGCATCATTGGTGGTGTTGAGCTGGAACGCATCACCAGCACCCGCACCCGTACTTGTGGCAGTATTGGCGAATTGAAGACCGGTAGGGTAAGACTGCAACCCGAACCCGCCGCCGCGTGGCGATTGCACCGCTGTGTTCTGCGCCACTGTCTGAGTCGTCCTCTCGCTCAATGTCGGCACTAGGCTATGCCCTGGTGTCCCATATCTCGCTTGTCTCGGTGGAGCAGCAACAAGGATAGTAGACCCCGGCGGTGGAGCGGCATCCAAAGTGTTGATGGAGCTCCAGGTTGAATCTGACAGCCAAGTTGGATGTTGCGTTGCAGCTTGTAGCAGAGCTTCACGATGATGACTACTCGCCCGTCGACCGTCGTGCATTGGGCTCGATCTCAGCTCGCTCTGTCGTCCATGCATCGGAGTTGAGCCTCGAATGAATTCCTCAACAGATGCCATGTCCGAACTTGAAGCGTCCGCCGAAGACTGCCGTGTGGATCCAGGCTCCAGTACTGACCTCAACACTGCCGACGCAGCCGCATCGAAAGTCTCCCTGATCCTTGTCCCATATCCATCATCGCGTGATGTAAGCGCCTCGAGAGTGGAAGCGCAACTTTGAACGTTGAACACCACCTCCACCACCGGACTAGGACTCTGTATTCCTGTTCTCGTAAGTTTCTCCAGCGCGTTGAGATGCGTCAAGCCCGAGATGAAGAGATGATGCGTCGCTAGCCAAGGGAAATTGATAATGGAACTTCGATGCATGCTTTTGTAGATCTTCATCGCACGGCCTGAAGCAATAAATGCCTGTTGCAAGCCATGCGAGTCGGGCCTGGGATTGTTTGGCGATGGACGGAACAAAAGAGAAATGGTGAGATTGTGGTTGAGGTCGATCCAATCACGAGTGATGAACGGCGTCGCAGTGGAAGCAACACCTTCGCCTTGCGACCTGTCGTGCACAGGTGAAGCCAATCGAATGCGATCGTACTCCGATCTCCACTCTACCAACTTGTCCATCATTCGCGATTGCCACTCGAGGTTGGGTGTCGGAGGACCTACTTCCATCACAAGAGCCAACGAAGGTCTTGCGGGCGCCGGCTGCGAAAGGCTGATGCCGTCATTGTCCAGCGAATAGTCACGAGGGTTGACGCTGTGTAGACGACACAGAATCTCGGATTGCACTCGGCGCAAGTTGATGTGCGATCGGAACACTTGCTTTTGCGGATCGATCTGCGACTTGTCATGAGTTGAAGAGCTCGAATCGCGGTCAGAACGTAGCAGATCGCTGTCAGACACCAAGCTTGGCAGCTGAACGTGGATCCACGCATCCGACAAACCAGGTGGTCGAGCGAGAGCCACAGCCAGACTTCGATCCAAGCAGTACGTCGTCCAGAAGAGGCGACGTCGGAGGTCGATTGTCTCGTGCGTGAACGGAGCATTGGCGGCCGAATCGTATTCGCGATCGACATGAAGGTTGAGTTCCGTCACTAAACGAATGGCAGCACCCGAGAGCTCCCAAACGCTACCAGAGGTCGGAACCAGCAGAGCGTACTGCAGCTGTAGCAGAGTAGCTCGCAGCTTGTCAATATCGCTGAATCGAAACAGCACAGGGAACAGCGCCTGTGCTTCAGCCCAGTACTGATGACCGAGACGTCGAAGCTCGGGGCTGAAGTTATGAGAACGGCCAAGAGAGGCCAACGCGATCGCAAGCGCCATCAGAACAACGTATCGATGCTTCGACATAGCGACACGATCCGTGGCGGGGGAAGGCGGCAATGACGGCGGAGGCATGGCATCGTACGCATTCGACGAGAGAGCTGCCAGACGCGATCGCTCATCGTCCTGGTAGACGGAAGCGGCCATCTCCCACATGCGTACTTCGTTGATCACGGGAAGCGCAGTATTCATGTAGGTGAGATACCTCGCAATGAGTCGATCGAAGAACGTCCTGTAGTAAGCAGATATCGTGCCAAAGCGGCCAGGCCTGGACCTTGACTTGAAAGGGAAAGAACCAGAAGCATCCTTGAAACGTGACGGACCGGCAAAGTAAGAACTCGCATCATCTCGATACCTCGAAGCGTTGGACGATGATCTTCGTTTGAGCCTGTGTGGAGATTTGGTGCGGTCCCTGTGATGTCTCGTGAGAGCTTCCAGTGCTGAAGCTTCGTCATTGTCTAGTGTCTGTGTTGTCGGCCTGGATGTCGAGGCTTGATGTTGACGATGCGCAGATCCAGTGAGATCTGAAGAAAGACTCTCGAGAATGGTGCTGGTCTGCTGAATGAAGTCATTTGGCGAGGGTTCCGTCGGCTCGGGCGAGCAAGACAAGCTGTCGGAAGCTGAAGACCCATCATCAGAGTCGGCGCCGTCTGCTGCATTGTGCAAGCTCTGGTGGCCATTGCGGCCTCGTTTCTGTCGCTTGGTCGCAGGTCTCCCAATACGAGAGGTCCGACCGTCGCTCGCGCTATCACTGTCGTTGCCGTGTCCGTCGTGAGTTGCAGTGTTATTTCCTCTGTGAGAGCTGCTACTTATCTTGCCGGAAGATGCGAGGGCCAATCGGCTTTCCAGGTCCTTGACCTTCTGCTGCAATTCGTACACCAGACCACGAGAGACATTCGGTGCCTTGTCGCGTCCAAAACATTCCCTTCCGGACTTCTGACAAGGAGTACAAGCCGGGAGCAAGGCATCACACTTGACTTTACGATTTCTGCAAGCCTCGCAGGCAGGCAAGCGGGTCTCTCTTTCTTTGTCCCGCGCCCTGTCATTATCTTTCGATGCGCATCTCTCCCGGTCTTGCTTCTTAACTACTGCGCTTTTCGGTGAGGATCGAGATGAGCTTGCTATAGCGGAAGACGAATCGGCTGCCGAGGTCGATGCTCGAGCAGGGCTGTTCTTACTCACTTTGACCGAGCTCCTTGGCGATGAAGAGCTGGCTAGATCCTCGATGCTGTGTGAGTTCGCTGACTGGACGCTGTCTTGTCCAGGGCGGACAGCCGATGCGACTATCCCTGCTGACATGCTGGTCAGGCTTTGATGAAGTTTTGCATTCCCGATGGGTGGGGACCTGCTGTGCTGCAAGCAACGGTGAAGGATGGTGATGATGGTGTTGAACGAACAAGAGATCGGCTTCAAGTGGAAGTTCGGTAAAAGACGGCCGTGTGCGCAAGAAGGAGAAGGCTGAGCCAAAAAAAGGGTCCATAACACTCTCACTGTCCACGCTCCTTCGAATTTCTTTGCCAGTCTAGTAGCCGGAAGCCGACATCACAACACATCACATGTCACACACTTCGCAACGCCTCACAATCTTCTCACTCTCTCTCCGTGGCGCTTCACAGTCATAAGGTCGCACATCAGCCTCTTTGTAATGGAGTCGGCTTGTCAGTCTGATACAGCATTGACAGGTCGATGCGTCTACATATGTGAGGCTGTAGGCGCTTTCAATCACTATCCTCCAACTCCTCCTCTTCCTGTCGCGGACCACCCAGACCGTACGCCTTGCGCACCTGTCTCGATGTGTCCGTACTCTGAGTATAAGCTCTTGAGCTTCTCCTCTTCTCCACAACCGGCGGGGTTGCGATGACGGGGGATGCATCGGGTACCTCAGCCAAACTCATATCCAGTTCAGCTGCAAAGTCGTCCAGATCATCATCTTCGTCATCGTCCTCTCTTGCGACTGAGTCCGATGCTTTGGCTGCCTCTACCACGCCATCACTATCTTCTTTTACTGGTGAAGCTTTGCGTGGGCTCGGAACATCGAGACGAGGCGAAGCAGTTGGAGTAATCCCAACACCGGTCTGCTGTAAACCGAGGCCGATCGAAGTAGGCGCTGCAGCTCGACCGTCGGTAACTGGTGTCGAGCGGTCCGTCGAAGGTGAACATGAGCGTCTGATCTCATTTGAAAGCGCAGATGGGCGACGAGGTGCTGCAATATCTTCCGCGTCTGGAGTGTGAGCTTTTGGAGTGTTGACCTTGGCTTCCTTGTCTTTAGCATCGAGTCTAGTAGCGGGCGAAAGGGATCTGTTCACTGATGACGTTGGTGCAGTCCGAGCCGGTGGAGCGGATTCTTCATGTTCGCTTACGTCTTCCATCTCGATCTCAAACTCGCGTTCGAGTTCTCGCTCAAGCTCGAGAGCCAAGTCGTCGTCGTCTCCTTCCAAGCCAACTGGTGCGGACGTGGCCTTTGTTGCTGCGGTTTGCGAATCAGCAGTTGGCGTACGTGGCTGTTGCGGTGAGCTGGAGCTCGCTTCGCCTTGAGCTTGGCTTGAGCGTCGACGGCTGCGGCGTAAGCCGCTGGCAGAATCTTGAGATGGAGCTGGGGCTGGATCTACCTTTGGTGCAAGATCCTTTGTCTTTTTGACTGAATCCTTGCTGCCCGGCTTGACTTCTCGTGTAGTGCTGTTCTGCTTTGGAGTATTACCGGCTGCAGTCGCCGACGGACCTGCCGAGCTTTCAGGCTGATCGTCGAACTCCTCCATTTCGACCGCTATGCTTCTGCGCGATGACCTGCGAGCCGGAGCTACCACTGTGCTGGTTTTGCTACACAGCTTCAATTCGCCCGATCTGCTGCTACTTGATGATGCTGATGCACCGCTTGATTCGATCAGACTGCTATGATCACGCTTGAGAGAAGTCGATGCTATCCTCTGCTGTGTCGAGCTATCCTGTGTCGGTCGCTTCTTTGGCTTGACCGCATCTCGTTCCCAAACATCCTGACTTTGACCGCTGAGCACAGTCTTTGACCGTTCATATTTGAGCGCAAAGCTCGCTGCGACCCGATCCAGCCGATACACTTTAGCTGCTGCATCCCAAACCAGCACGAGATCGTACGCCTTCGCAGCCGTTTGTGGTCCGGTGAATACATGCGCCGGCTTCTTACTGCCGCCTTCCCCGTTTGCATCGTTGTCGACCTCGTTCGATTCGAGCTCCAGCTGCCAGTCAGCGTTCTGGCTTCGACTCGGTCCAGATTGAAAGAGTGCACCCTTCTTGCAATCGTGTGTTGAGTCAGGCTTGAAATTGAAGTTCAGCGCAAAGTAGTTGGGCAGATGTGTAGTGGCGACCTGATCGTGTCGAGGGTTGCCATGACTGTTGGAGGGTTTGGCGTGGGATTCAAGCAGAGATGCAGCCGATGGCTCGATAATTATGTCATAGATACGGCGATTTGTGGGCCTCCTGCTCATTGTGAGGATGCTAGTCCTGCTCAGGATGGCAACCAACGCCAAGTTAGGGGTCAGAATGCGAGTGAGAATGAGGAATTGAGGTGAGGTGTGGTCGACAGGCAAGCGAGCTGGCGGCAAGGAAATGCGGACCTTCTCATTTCAGGGTCCAGCAGCCAAATATGAAAGGGCCCGAGCGCGGCAACACAAAAAGGACACCTCATATCAAATGCCCCTCTTCTCACTCACATAAGGGATTCGAAGCTCGACGGTCATTAGACAAAGATATCACTCCAGTGATCATCTCTTTCGTAAACGGATGTAGCAGCCAAGAGGGATGACAATGAATTTAAAGTGTGGAATGACGAGAACAACGGAAAACAAAGGCCAGAGTTGAATGCAAGAACACAGGTCTCGATTCAGACCAACGAGGATCGTATCTGAGTTAGTTCTTGCCAGCAGTCTTAGCAGTAACCACAGTAAACGACCATTTCTTCAACTCAACCGAAAGCTGCTTTCCAGCGGCCTTGGCAGTGCAAGTGGCAGTCGTAACGGTCTGCTTCTCCAAAGTGTTCGAGTCCATCGGACCTTGACCAGCCACCTCCTTGCACTGAGTTGCGCCAACTTCAACACCAGCATCGATAGTCAGAGGAACACTCTTCTCGCTATAGTTCATGAGCTTGATCACGACGTTACCCTTGTCGTCCAGACCGGCCGAGACGTAGATCTTGGCGTCTTCGAGTTCCTTACTGTTCTTGATGGCCAAGTTCTGGCTGATGCGGTTGGCACTGACCAAGCTCTGGATCAACCAAGAGGTCGAGCCGACAACTCTGGTGGTGTCGAACTCGAGCAAGCCGGGAGTCGACTGCGAAGCTCGGTCGTCGGATTCATTCGAGAGTTCGGGGGCATAGGCGGCACCACGGACAATGTCACAGTTATTCTCCATGCCCAGGATGAAGGCGGATTCGGCGAGAGAGCCTTGGAGGATGCTGTGGTGGAGTCGACCAGGACCGAACCAGATGTTGTCATCGGCTTCCATGCCCGAGTTGATGACGGCGAACTCCATGCTGTAGAAGACGGTGTTGTTGGTGCGCGAGGCATCGTCGTACATGTGGTACTTGCCGATGAAGTCCGCGGGAGTGCCGTAGATGGGCTGGTTGAGAAGGTCAACGCGGTACTTGTAGCCGGTGGGAACGCAGACGGCAGCTGAAGCGATCAGGTCGATCTCGTCGAAGCCTTTGTAGTTGGCGAACTCCTTCTTGAGTCGGTTGGTGATCATGTTGAACCGGGTCTCGTACTCGACGGCAGGTTTGAGTTCACCTTCGTTACCGATCATGAAAGCTTGGACGTCGTAAGGCTGACGAGGTCCGCCGCTCTTTACACGAAGGTCTGCAAACTTGCCTTCAGTGTCAAGCAAGAAGTGAACAAAATCAACCTGCTGTTGAACGTAAGGATCGAGGTCCTTAAGCGGAACAGAGTGGCCGTTGGCATCAACACCAGCCCAAAGACCAACAATGATACGAGCACCCATCTTGGTGATGAAGTTGTACATCTCAACAGCTCCAAGACCATCAGTGTTCCAGCCAGCCCAGTTGCCCAAGCGACCAGGTCGGTTCTCAAGAGGACCAATGGTGTTGTTCCACTGGAAGCGCGAGTTGATCGTGGCACCAAGAAGGTCATTTCCACCAGGCCATCGGATTGCCTTGGGCTTGAACTTGAGGAAGTCCTCGGCAAGATCCCTCCTAGCGACAGTACCTGGGTAAGGCTTGGGGAAGAGGCTGATGAGGTTGACCTGGAACGACTCGATGCCGGTATCAGTCTTGATAGCAAAGACGTTGTTGATGTCCTTAGCACCGACTTTAGGTGAGAGAACAGCGTTGAAAGGAGTCCAGTCGCTGCCGACCTCGACAGTATCCTTTTTCTCAGCATGGGTCTGGGTCAGGTCAACGTTGTAGAGACCATAGCTGAGGCTCAACTTCTGAGGCTTGTCAGTGCGGATGTAGAAGCTGGCGTTGTAGCTCTCGCCTGCCTGAACGGGCATACCGAAGAAGCCGAGGTTCTTGAGACCACAAGCAACGCCAGACTTGCCAGTGCAGGTCACCTTGGCCGACTTGGGCAAAGCAGCGGAAAGAGGCTTGTCGTCGACAAGGTCGAGCTTCGAGTCAGCTACGGGCTGCCAAGCGGTGAGCGAACCTGAGCCGATGGCGTCGTTCTTGCCGACACCGAAGACGGCGTCAGCAGGAGACTGGAAGGCTCGATTACGGATCATCTCGGCGTAGAGACCACCGTCTGTGCCGTAGTTGAGGTTGGACTCGACAAAGGTGTTCATGTCGTACATGCACTTTGACTTGGGCTTCGAGTCGAGCTGAAGGGTGAGGCCGGACTTGAGGGAAGCTCCGGTGCCGTCGGTGACCTGGGGACCCTTGCGGACGGGGAACTTCTTTGCGTTCTCGTCCTTTATGTCCGAATAGTTGACCACCATTTCGGGGTCAACATCATCGGTCTTGGGAAGAGTTGCGCCTGTTTACATTACGATAATGAAGCAGAGTAGTTATAGTTGGCAATAGTGTCGAAGCAAGTGTCAGCATGTCTGTCGCTACGTGTCGACGTGGGAGAAGAGGGGTCGTGAACACCTACACTGAGCGGTGGCAGCAAAGGCTACGGCCAAAGCCACGAATGTGAATTTCATGTCTATGCTTGATACTCGAACAAGTGTACGAGATTGGGGGAAAGGGAGGGAAGGGATGGAGGAAGGTGAGGAGAAGAGGAGCAGGGTTGTGCGGAGTTCGACTTATATGCGTATCTGCTCTGACCAAAAGTCACCTGCCAACAACTAGACAAGCACGTCAGCTTTTGGTCGAGTGGGTGCATGGCGAAGGAGGTCCTCGTCCGAAGTCCCACCGCAACACGAGATGTCGACGGCAATACTTCATATCGGTATCACCGGCCAGCACAGCTTCATTTGCTGACCTTCATTTGCTGACGACGATTGGACCTGCTCCGAGCTTCGCGTGACCCACACTCCCACCGAATGTGAACCAACCGATATTCAAGCGATAAGCATGGCTCGCTTGCCCTGATCAACAAAGTCCGACGCCTTGGCTTCTACACTCACGAAAGCTTTGATTCCCTCGATACTCATTCGAGGGCGCCTGGCTCACGGCATACATGCAAACGTCACTCTGAAGCGGAAAAGCGTTATTGACATAATATCATTTCTGTGAATCGTTAGTGCAAACTGATCAGGTGGGCTGAGTGGGGACTTCCCGCACACGGCTTGGCCTACTTGAGGAAACCCGAGCGCTTCCAAGCTGCCACTGTGGCAGTCAAGTACTCGGGCCGGTACGCTGCAAGCCCCTCGACAACCTCTTTCTGCTGCGGTGATGAAGCGAAGAGCTCTCGCAGTCGCTTTGTTTCGAACTTGCCCATCTTCTGCGGAGCCTCCTGCATAGCGCGGAAGTGTCCAAGCAACTTGATCGTAGGGTTTCGTGTGGGGTTCTGGTCTGAACGTCCGAGCCTGTCCAACCACTGAGCGTAAGGTACCGCCTCAAACGTCTTGCCCAAGTTCTGAGGCTGAGCGAGAGTCTCGAGCGCTGTCCTCCAAGGCATGGCCTCGTCACTGACCACGTGGACCAATTCGCAGTTCTTTCCAAGAGGTGCAGTGGTAAGTTGAGCTGCAATCAGACCGGCGACATCGACTGGAAGCCAGTACAGATCGTCACCGTTCTCTGGAATGCAGCTGATGGTTTGAGCACTCTTCAGCATCAAAGGTTGAGCTTCGGTCTCGTTCCAGATTCCCTTGGATCGGTCACCCACCATTTGGCCAATCCTCATCACCACCGATTGGAACCCACCTCCGATCTGCGCCTCTGCATCTCGACACAGGCTTTCAACGATCCACTTCGACTGTGCGTAGCCCATGAAAGCCGTGTTGTCAAGGTTGTCAAAGATCTCTTCAGGGACCACTGCACCGGAGTACGCCAGCGCGACGGACACAGAGGAGGAGAAGAGGAATCGAGGTGATCGAGAGCCGGTGCTCTGCCCAGCCAGATTCATGAGCTGCACAGAGCCCTCTAGAACACTCCGGAAGGAGTCGACCGACATGTTGAAGTTGACTGGCCATCCATTGTGAATGACACAAGTGACCTTGCTTGCGATGTCGGCGTACACTTGCTGGGGCAGGCCGAGATGCTCCTTGTCCAGTTCTACAGCTAGCGAAACAACTTCTGTGTTGTGGCTGTCTTGCAGTGGTGCCAGACCACGAGCCTCGAGCGATTCTTGCGTCCGCCTGGCAGCCTCTTGATGGTTGGCTGCGCGGTTGAGGCAGATGACCTTGGCAACAGTCTGCTTGCGACGAAGCTGGTCTACAATGTGGGCGCCAAGTGAGCCTGTAGCACCAGTGAGCACCACGACTTCTTTCTCTCCAGTATGGCCCCGTTCTGCCAAGGCAGGATCACGAGCCTTGAGCTTTGATCGCATCTCTTCGAGCAGCTCATAGGTCTTGCGCTCCTGCTGCTGCTTCAGCTCGCCATCGACGACTACCTTTGTAGCGCCAGCTTTGACGTGCTGGTAGACGGCCTCGGTGAGTCGATGCAGAGTGGGGTGTTGGAACACCATAGTGCTGGGAAGAGGCGCCGGCATGCGGACAGACCGATGAATGTGACTTCGAATCTGGCTATCCATGACTGAGTCCACGCCGAGACTGGTCAGATCGACGTCCCCCTTGTCGTCCAGCTTGAGCCCAAGGAGGCGCTCCAGAATGCTTTTCAGCAATGCGTGAAGCTGCTCCTTCGACGCGACAGAGACTTTGGCCTCGTCCGGTATAGAAGTGCCCAGGTCAAATTCCGTGTACAGCTGGTTGATCTCGTCAGCAAACATCGAGTTAGCAGGTGCACGCTTGACACTCCCCTTGTCTGCTACGGGAAAGCGTTTCTCGGGTGATAGAAAGCGGACCATCTCTGGTACAAGACGCGAGTGCGAAGGGCATTGAGCGTTGACTTCGCGCAGCAAAGGCTCGATCTGCTTCTTGAGTAACCTTTGCCTCTCGTCCTCTGACCGGTTTGCATGTGCTTGCCATACTTGCTCGTAAGGGATGATCAGAGCGCCGGTACACGGCCGTCCAGCACCGAAAACAAGGCAGTCACGTAGCAAGGGTGAAGATCGGACACTCTGCTCCATGGGCACGGGATTCGTCTTTTCGCCGTTGAGATGGACCAGAGTATCGTCGCCACGTCCGAGATAGACATAGCCACGGACCCTGCCGTTGTCATCACGGACGATGCGGTAGTGGTCGCCACTAGCATAGCTGCCATCGGGACGGTTGACTTTGGACAGCGCCTTCCAGCCTTTGATGCAGACCATCTCGTAGGGGCCTTCCTCGGTAGTGCCTACATTTTCAAACTTGAGGTATGGGGCGCAACGCTCGCTGGGCCGCATGACATTCCAGCCTTTGTCTGTTTTGAAGTCTCGAATGCTATCCTGAAGGTACCGAATCGAAGTTAGGGGCATCAAAGTGCTTGAGTCAGTACGTAGTCAATTCTTCAATGCAGAGCGGCTGGCTGGGAATGACGCTTACCATAATCTGTCCAGTCTCCGTAGCTCCTAGGAAAGCGACGAGGTTGACGCCATTGGCCACCAGCATATCGCCTACCTCGATGGGACAAGGAGCACCGCTGTAACAGCACATTTTGACGTTGCGGAGCACTTCGAGGCTCTCCTCATCTTCGCTCAGCATCTTAAAGGTGAAGGGAACGGCGTAGATGATCTCAGCAGTGCTTTGACGAACTGCTTTGCAGACAAGGTCGGGGCGAACGGTGGCCGAGTAGATGTAGAGACGGCGATGGTGGATGATTTGCCTCCATGCGACTGTGGATGCGAATCCATGATAGAGGAGCGCAGTGCATAGAGCGTCATAAGGCATATAATCCGCGACAATGACCAAGTATGTCTCGTGTCTGCAAAGGCATGGAATGGAGGTTGCGGCAATTGTCAGTAACCATCACTTTTCGAAACTGGTCATTGACGGCTGAAGTAGACTACTCACGAATATGTATAAGGCTTGGGAAAGCCTGTACTGCCACTAGAGTGAAGCGTGAAGGAAGGCTCTTGAGCCTGCTGTTCGTAGGGCACCTCGGATTGGTGAGGATCCCGCCCATTGAATGGCACTGGCAACTGGTCCAGAGCGATAGCTTGTTCGACCTGGAACATTTCCACCAGTACAGCATCTTGATGCTTGGCTTTGAGCTCTGCTTGCAGCAATTCGTAAGCGTGCTTGGCTTCCTCCGCCTTGCCTGAGCCATGGACAAGGGTTGTCGAGTTGGTGCTCTTGAGTAGATGGACGATAGCAGGGACCGAATTGTTGGGCGAGATGAGCACGGCACCGTAGCCAAGCCGAATCAAAGCCATCTCGGTGACCAAAAGATCAAAGCCGGAGTCTGAGAAGACGCCAATCTGTCTACAAGGCTGATGCTTGCGTCTGACTCCAATGCGGTCAGCATAGTAGGCGGTGGTGGCTCGAATACATCTGTCGAGCAAAGCGCCGGTGACGTGTTGCCACTGGAAAGGTTCGGTGGACTTGATGTAGGAGACACAGGTCTGGTCGTGAGCTTGTTGAATGAGATCGTCAATCAGAGCGTTGACGCTCCAGCGCCCTTGATAGGGAGCGAGGAGGTTGGAGCTGCCCAATGCTGGTGAGATGGACATGGCTTTCTGACGAGAAGAGGCTGACGTGTAGTGTCTGATCCAGCCCCGAACGGTCAAATGTGGGGCAGACCCCTCCTCTGATAGGATGGCAGAGTGATGTTTTGACTCGTGGGGCGCTCTTGCAGCAGCTAGACACCAAGCTGCGCTGGCTAGCTAGATGCTTGCGGGGTCTGTACGGCAAGGAAGAGCGACGACAGACGGATTGGCTGTTCCGGAAGGTCCGGAACAGGGTGCGGTTCAGCTAAGAATGACTTGGAGGCAGCAGGCGAGATTGATGGTGTAGGGGATGCGGAGCAGCAAGATTGAGGACTATGGTGTGTGAAAGGGGAAGACAATAGCACAAGAATCGCAGCTGAAATAGACTTCTCGAACATCGGTATGGGGGGAAGCTTCGGTCAGGCAGAGGTGCATGGGTGAACTGCAAACCTAATTGACATCAAGAACTGTCAAACGTGTCCTTTCTGGTCTGAATACTGGCAACGGCTCTCGATTCATGACATGTTCCCACGGTTTAACGAGACAATGCCAGAAGCAAGCTCAGGGTAAAGGAGCTCGGCTGTGTCGGCGGAAGGCGCGGCAGAGGTGTCACGATACACAAGCGATGAATGATTCTTCTCCGTCTGTGAATTGACGTTTTGACAGTGCAACGGTAATGCAGAAGGAACAATCTTCTCACACACTCGCCTTGATGGCGGCTGAGAGTGACACAGACTACGCCACCGTACCGGTTCCATGTGAAATGAGCCTCACCCTCAAGGTGTTAGTGACGCCACACTGTGTGTCAATCAGCATCTCTGAGCCTTGGAACGGACACATCAGTGCACAACGATCAGGTTGGACATGAAAACATCGGGGGTCGACTCTTTGTCAACAGGTTATCGATACTGTATATTTGAAATTTGACCGGCATGAGATTTTTATGCCATACACAAGGCCGTGACGGCCACTTGCCGATTTATATTTATATTTTATTTCTGATTTCGTTGTCAGCTTTAGATCAAGATATCGCACCCACCACTAGCCGAGAGAGCTGACAGTTGTGATGGATGTCATGTGAGCGTCATGGCGTCGGGAGCTCGAACTCGATCATTGATGGCGTGGCTGCCTTGTCAAGTTCCAAGCAGTGACGAGATTGAATGGGGTCGGTGGTTACATTTCTTTTTGTCGTTGGAAAAGTGGTCGAGCCGCAACATTTGAACCTTGTTTTTCCCACCGGCATCACTTCTTCACACTGCATCAGACTAGATCCACCACTCTCTCCACCACTCTCTTGGGAGCGCAGTCGTGAGCAGTTGTTCAGCGTAGCCTGCATCGACGGTCGACTCAGCTGTATTGATAGCAGTTGCATAGCGCGCCCACTTGGTCGTTAAGGCTTTGCGATGAGCGCGAGATTCCCGAAATCAACGGCTCCCATTCGACTGGTCCTCTTTGACGCCTTTGATACCCTTGTCACGCCACGATCCGCGCCTCACCTCCAATATGCCGCTGTAGCACGACAACACGGTCTCAGCGTCACTGACAACGACGTCAAAGCCGCCTTCAAGCAGGCCTTTCGTGCGACTTTGCAGGAGCATCCCAACTATGGTCTCGAAACGAGCATCGCTTCACCGGACGAATGGTGGAAGCTCGTAATTCAACGCACTTTCACCCCTCGACTGCATTCCAACGTCACATCTCAACAATACGCCCACAGCATCGAATCGTTGTCACGCCGTCTCGTCACTCGATTCGGCACTTCTGAAGCCTATCACCTCTTCGAAGACGTCGTTCCCACGCTCGACAAGTTGACTCGGATCCGGAATAGCGAAGACAGACCTATTCAAGTGGCACTCGCCACCAATAGCGACTCGAGAATCTTGTCGGTGCTCAAGAGCTTCGGTCTTGATCGGTTTATGGAGCTTGATGTCGTTCCCACACCACCTTCTTCCGCTGCGACAACTGCACCGGTGGGAACCAGATCTGGCCCAACACTTTCTTACTTTGAGAAATGCTCCAAGCCAGATTCGCGCTTCTTCCACACTGCGTTTCTTCGAGCTTCAGCTGCAACAGATGATAAGCTGACCCTTCAACCAGACAACGTGATTTACGTGGGAGATCAATTGCACGAAGATTTCTGGGGTGCAACTGATGCTGGTCTGCAAGCAGCTTGGTTGCAAAGATCCACAGGTGGGGAGAGCAATCAACCGTGGCAAAAGATCAGTCAAGATCGCAACAGCGAGCAAGACGTGGCTTACGTGCGGGATAGAGCCATTCCGAGTCTCGAGAGTATTATCGAGATTGTCACGCAAAGCAGATGAACAATACTACAAGAAAGGCTTGTTACGGCGTGTGAGAAGATAAAGAAGCTAATATACATGAGTCCGAGACCTTTGTGTGGCAATACAATGAGAGAAAGGGAAAAGAACAGCTTAGTAGGGCGTAGACCGCATCGCCCGAGACTGATAGTCGTACGATATTGAATTGGTATCTCCATAGTAGTCGCCATTCAAGCTGAAAGCAAGATCTGGGTCGACATCGGTCCAATCTGGCACTATCCTACGCAGCCGTGTTGTGTTGCTGGGTGTATGCAGATTTTGTGTGGATGACACTGCTGTGCTCTCTGCAGGCGCAGCTTTGGTCTCGACCGAAGCAGGAATCGAATCCTTCTCTGCCAAAGGAGTGGCGCCGACCATGCTTGCATCCGTCGGACTACCGGATTCCATCATCGACTCTGCACCGTGCACCTGACTCGCGGCTGCTGAGTCTGGCATGGTGTTGCTCGAAGCAACCAACCCAGCAGTAGCCTGTTCCATACTTGTATCCATCCGATAATGGTCCTGCGTGTTACTACCAAAGGTATGCGCCAAAGCCAACTCTCTTCCGATCGCCTTCCAGAGGTTGATGAACAGTCGGCACGAAAGAACACTCGATAGCCCGATGTAGAGGTTGAGATAGGGCATCATGCGACCGTCTCTCTGCTGACATATGTACCAGATCGGAATTGGGATGACGCAGAGGAAGACGATGGCGTAGTAGACGATGTTGTCTTTCCTAAACATGCGTTCTAGAGGTGAAAATCGTCGTCGATGGGAAGCACGTCGAAGTCCAATCAGCGAGAGGATGAGAATCGCCGAGTCAAAGATGGGTAGGAAGAACCAAGGCATCATATACGTGATCGGATTGCCGAGCTTTTTTGGAGGGCTTGGATCACAAGCACTGATACCGTTGCGTTTGCTCTGACTGGAGAGCACAAAGATGTTGACGATCAAGAATGCCGGCGTTGCTAACCATAGCAAGCCAAGAGAAATGACAGCGACAATGTGGAAGCGGTACAATGCTAGGCAGCGGAGAAGGAGGATGCCAGAACTGCCAGCGATTGAAATGACGGAAAAGAAGGTACTCGCTCGACGATCTGCTTGACATGCAAAGTTAGCGTAGTCCCACCTCGCTGCACCAAGCTCCATCGGTCCACCGGCAATGTTGCCGACAACAGAGTGAAGGACGGCAGAGATCGAGTAGCCAAGGCCACCAATACGAGATGCAAAGTAGGCAATGTGCGAGAGTTTCCATTTGCGACGACGAGAGAGAAGCTTCCATTCCCAGGGAATATGGATCGACCAATCCGAAACCACAATGCCTAGGGACATGGATGCGGTGATCAAGTTAGGAAGGATCGAGTTGATTCGTCGTGCTGAAATGACAACGAGATCTTCGGGTGGTGAAAAGTGGCGGCCCCATGTTGCGTTGACGATGGGTGGCAGAGGTGGTGCGCTCATGTTGAATGGTAGCTGCGTTGGGAAGGCCGGGATGGCGCTGACTGTCATCTGTACTCCTGCCATCTTTGCAAGAGGTGCTCAGCGCTATTGCTGGCGAGTTGCAAGGGCGTCGAGATGTGCTCAAGTGCCGATGAAAAGGTGGTGCTGAAGGGAACGTCTCTGCGGTCTACCTTGTCGGCAGCCAAGCCACCTCTTTGGTGTCTTGAAGCAAACGACACAGTAGTGATTCGCCAGACACCAAGTTACGATGAATGAGATGGTGTGTGTGGTACGAGAATAAGAGTGGTGCTCATTGTCGAGCGCTGTGACACTTGTGCGTACCACGGAGTTGAGCCAAGTTGACGGCCCTCTTCTCCCCGATATCGCAGCGGCTACAGTGTAAGCGAAGGGCATGAAACCGCCTTTCCTCTTTCTGCTCTTTTTTCTGCTCAAATGCGCCCATTTTTGCCTCGCTTTTTAGACCGAAATTCGAGATCGCAACTGCAGACAGGTACAACACTCTTGACCTTTTCCTTTGGATGTTAAACGGAAAAGGTACGGAAAAATCTAACCAAAGTTGTCCTGCTGCCGGCCGACAGCTCTTGGCAGAATGATGATGCGGAGAGTGGAGTACTGTAATTTTAGTTTTGACAAGCTGCAGTTCCACTCACCGCTCTGCATGTGCCACAACAACACTCACTCACTCCCAAACACACAGCCCGACCTTCCTTACATGCTCGCACCCTCCATCCTAGGCACCTTTCACACCACCCTATGCTGTAAAGCTGAACATGCTTCAATGAGGCGATAGAACTATCAGCTTACCACAAGCACTCTATTAGCAGCGCCTGCACTCTTTGTGCAACGATACGCTGATACCTCGTGCAACGTGACAAAAGCCCTCACCTCGGCTCCTTGCTATCGACACCATGGCCACAACCCAGGCACAATCCGACATCGACGAGCGCACAGCATCAGCACTTTCCACCTCATCCCACACACACGTCGACTTGAACGATGCACACCCTCAATCACTGCGCACAAAGATGATCGCTTGGTCTGCCAAGCGATCCACCAGTCCCGACCCTCCAGCCGCACCAGAACCACCCTCCGTACCCGCAATACCCGACACCGCTCAAACCAGCCGACGAGCCATGCCACCTCGCCATCGTCCTCCACCAAAATGCATGCAAAGTTGCATCTCCAGCATCGAAGCCTGCACTGCAAATGTTGTCCGATTCAACGAGCGTATGGAGCAGAACCGAGTACAGGCTGAAGCACAACGGCGAGAAACAGGCGACCCCGTCGTAGCAAGGAAAGCTATCATACCGCTCGTGTTCGTTATCCTGTCGTGGGTGTTCTTGGTGTACGTATGGAGATTGTGTAGTCGCTTGATACAGCAGAATCCGCAAGGGATGGTGTTGGGGAAAAGAGAACAAGGGTTAGGACTGTTAGTTGGATTCGTGGTGCTTTGGTTGATGACGATTTGGTCGTATGTGGCGTTGATTTCCAAGGGCCCAGGCCTGGTGAAGGACTATGTAGCTGAATCGGAGCCTCCGTTTCTGCCGATGCAGCAGGGGCAATGGGATGGTGTACAACCACAGCCGTACCAACCGCATCAGCAGCAGGGCGCAACAGCACCAATGCCTATTCCAGCCCAGACTCCAGCTATGCGTGCATCAGAATCGGGCTCTGTTGGACCAACGGCATCAACATCGCTACTATACCTATCCTTCAACGCAGACCTAGAACGGTTCGGCGGCAACCGTGCATCATCGGATAGTATGCGTGTACTACTGGGCTCCGTAGAGCCTGAACACAATTCTATATCTGCGGCCGATCTTTCACATTCTCGCGACATGTCTCGATGTACCATCGCTGAAGAGGCCGGTACATCTGCTGCTGATCTCGAAGCTCAGCTTTCTCCTCCGAACCAACCTCCAGCTGACGAGGTGGAAGCAGTAGCAGCAGAAGACGACCCGCAACTACCCGGTATTATCGGCCCACTCGCAGCAGCAGCAGTCGCCGGCGGGCAAGGTGCAAGCGAAGCGGCAACGCAACCTGCAGCCTCCCAACCCGCACCCCTAGGCCCGAATGGTTGGGTGCCTCCTCAACGTCGACCAGCCAACGATCCGCCTCCGCTCTCCACCTCTGCACTGTACTGTCATCGTTGTCGCCGCATAAAACCACCTCGCGCACACCATTGTCGCCGCTGCGGAACATGCGTTCTCAAAATGGACCACCACTGTCCCTGGGTAGGAGGCTGTGTTGGAGCGCACAACCAACGCTTTTTCTTCATCTTTGTTTTCTGGGTTACTCTCCTCGAGCTATACACACTTATCACCACCGCTGTCTTCTTTCAGCGCGGTATACAATCACTCAGCCCGACCTCAGCTTGGAAGATCGACGGATTCTTAATCTCCCTCTTCCCGATATGCGCCATCTTCCTGATCTTTACCGGCGCGCTGCTGGGCACGCACGTTTTCTTGATGTCGCATAACATGACGACCATCGAACATGTCGGTATCAGTAGGGTGCAGGGACGCGAGAGAGTGTTGGTTGATAGATGGTTTGGAATGCACAAGGGTGGTAACAAGGGGGCATTGGGAGGTTTCAAGGCGAAACGAAACATGATTAGAGATTGGGATGCCGAGTGGGGGAAGCTTACGAAAGAGGGTAACAGGTGGTGGTTAGGCGGTTTTAATGAGCTCAGCTACTACAATCGGAAGGGGGATGGAGAGAAGGAGCATTCAAGTGCGTCGCAGGCAAAGAAAGGAGCGCCAAAGGCCAAGGGCGCAGCCAAGACCAATATTGAGCAAGCTTTGGGTGAAAAAATGTGGATGTGGATCTTACCACTCGGAAAGCATCCGAATCAAGGATTGGACTTCCCGATGAATCCAAGATTTGGTGAACAAGGCGTGCATAGGAGGCGTGATGAATGGCCTACTCAGTTACGATGAGGCCGACTCATCATTTTGTATCAAAGCTTTATAGAGTCTCTTGATCGTTTGCGCTAGGCAATGGAATATACCCGATTCTGATACAACGATACGCAAAGACTTTAAGCTCTAAGACCAGACAACACACACCAGAGTCGGACGGATTGATCATACAGTTACAATTCAGGGTATACATCTCTTAACGCATTGTTTCCGGCAACGAAAGCCCAACAGCCAAATTCTTCGGTCCAAAGAATTTTGCATAACAAATCCTACACCAAACGTTGGAACCTCCCTTTGGTGCGCCCGATCCCGCGCTTCCCCCTACCGGCCCTTCCTCCAATTTGCCAGATTCAAGTGTCGTACTGCAACCATCGCATCTCAAACAGGCTCTATGCCATTTTCTACCCGCTGCAGCTTTTTGTTCTGCAAAATAAACCGGTTTGCCACATCTAGCGCACAGTGGGGTACCACCACTTGCATCAACTATACTTGAACTCAATCCGATTCTGTCGATCCCGCTTTTGCGGCGAGAAGAGAGGAGAGAGTCGGTCGAGGTGGATTCAGAGGTGGAGGTGGCGGGATTGGTGATGGTTCGGGGAGGAGCGATTTTGGCTGTTCCTGAGGCGCCGGTGAGAGTTTTGGGATCAGGACGGCGCGGGGGAGGGAGGGCGCCGATGGCAGAGAGGGGGGAGGCGGTGTTGACTGTCGGTGCGGGGCGGGCAGATGTGGGTGTGGGGGAAGAGGTGCCGGTGAAACGAATGGAACCGATGGTGTCGGTGGCAGCTACGCGACGGGTTTGAATTGTGATCGGCGTTCCGTCTTCTGCGTAGGCCGTTTCTTGGGTGTATTGGGACTTAGATGAGCCAGGTGTAGTGGCCCGCTCTCGTGACGAGGGTGGGGGAGACGGGGTGGCGTAGTAGTCGACTGCTGGGATGGTGTGACCTGTAGCAGAGTGTGTAGGAGGCGCCTCGAAGCTGTCATCTTCGCCAGAAGGAGCGGCTGTTCGCTCTGAGCTGTTGATGCTCATCCCGCCCACCGCTGCTTGCAGTCGAGCCACCGGGTCGTTCAAGCCAGCGTTGCCCGATGCAATAGCTTCATCGATGGATCGAATGGGTGCTGACGAGCCGCTACTGCCTCCGTTGCGCGACGTTCGCTCTGCAGCATACACAGAAGGCGACGAAGGCTTCGTTGGTGAAGGTGGCGAGGCGAGGGGACTAGTCGCTCCGATTCCACGCGGTCGAATGCTGATTCCTGGCACCTGATCTTCGCTTCCCGTCAGTGACGCGCCAGGTGTAAACTTGGTTGGGCTTGGCGAGCGCCTTGCCGCCGATTCAGGATAGCCTCTGCGGAGTGTTGTCTCTGGTGTGCTGAATTGTTGCATTGCTGCGCCAGTCCTGGAAGGAGTCGAGATAGGGCTCCTGGTTGCATTCGAGAGGTTTGTAACAGGAGAGCGGGGCGACTTGGGTGACGTGGGGTTGAGCGAGACAGCTTTAGCAAAGCCACCTTTGCCGGTGCCTAGGTGCTCCTTGTGGCAGTTCTTGCAATACGGTTCGCCATCGTGCTCTACAAGGAGAGTAGAGTCGAGGCGTTTGTTGCACACGACACAGGTAAGACACGTCTTGTGGTAAGGCTTGGAGGCGGGACCGATGACCTGTTCGGCAAGGTAGACAGATGTGTTGCATCGCGCACACTTTGGTGCTGCTGGTACGGCGAAACGCAGCATGATTACGGCTTGCGCTGCATCAATTGGTGGATGGTGATAGGTGAGCGTGGATGATACGCGCTTCAGGCTAGACTCCTTTCTTCGGGTGAGCGCAGTTGGACGAAGAGACGAAGGTATTTCCACGCTCGATTATCCGCAGTAGATAGGATGAGAGCGTCGAAACAGAGAGAGTGGGTCCAGGGGCTGTGTTGGTGGTAGATGGGGAAGTTGTGTGCCGCCGTATCAGTGAGTGTTCTGTGGAGGTGTTGATGTCGAAATAGAAGGCTCAGCAAGCGCGGCTGTGCACTGTGACTTTAGACGTGCATATCGTGGCGCCCATTTTTAGATCCACGCGTCGCAAAATTGTGGAGCATTTAACAGATGTCGGTCTAACAAACGGACTTCTCGTGCTCATCACAACGTTGCGGCAGCCATAATGTCCCATGTTGGCCTCATAAGAAGCTCTGTGAGCTGTTCATTCACTGGAGAGTTCCTGAGTTGGCTCCACAGAAGCTTTTGACTGGTGCGCGCACACAATGCAACCAGCTCCCGCAATGTCACATGAATACGATTCTGACATGATGATGCTTTCCAATTACACAGCTTGTACAGTGATTTCGAGTCTCGCGGCGGATTTACCACCAGTATCGGTGTGTCGAGCAGTGGTAGCCGTTAGGGTTGTTGATCAAGTACTGCTGGTGGTAGTCATCAGCAGGGAAGAAGTCCTCCTCCTTTCGGATCTCGAGCTGGGTAACAATCTTCTTGCCCTTAGGTTCAAAATGCTTCTTCTGCACCTCCTCCGTTACCTTCTTGGCAATGTCGAGCTGATTCTGGTCGTGTGCGAAGATGGCCGAACGGTATTGCGTACCACGGTCGTTACCCTGTTGGTTCAACTGGGTAGGGTCGTGTGTACGGTAGAAAAACTCGATCAACTCGGCGTACGACACCTTCGAAGGGTCGTACTGTATCTGTGTTGCCTCGGCATGGCCCGTTCGGCCAGTGCAAACTTCCTCGTAGGTAGGGTTCTTGCTCGATTCGCTGCCACCGATGAAGCCGACTTTAGCGTCGAGGAGGCCCTTGCCGTTACCGTAGGCCTTGCGGTAAATATCGTCGGTACCCCAGAAGCATCCGGAAGCGACGGTGGCGGTTTCCTGGCCAGATATGTTGGCGAGTGCTTGTTGAGCGGCTTGTGCGGTAGGAGTAGTCGGCGGTCCAAGGTGTTGAATGAGCGGCTGCGACGACTTGGTAAAGAGCGAAAAGAATCTGCTCATGAGCGGGAGATAGATGATAGCGAGACACCCAAAGACGACGACAAAAAGTATGCGACGCAGGTTGGGCGATTGAATCTTGGGTAGGCTGCTGTGGTTGAAGGGGAAGGTTGGGACTACGGGAAGATTGGCAACATACGATGCAGATTTGAGCGCAACTAACAACCTGCAGCTGAGTTTCTCGAGCTTCCTCTTCTCCATGTTGTACATAGAGCTGACTTGACAGGCACAGAAATGCTTCAACACTTGCCGCGGATGACGTGATCTCTGTGCTCCTCTCATGGTCCATGCTGAGCCAACGCCGAAAAGCAAGAAAAAAAGGATAGCCGGGATCGGGTGCTTGTTATATCGGCGTTCCGATTTCAGATTGCACTCGAATGCCACGCACGGACACACACATTCCACACGCTATCCGACCCTGAACTCATTCTCTCCTCTCAGACCAACACCACTCAAGACGACAACGACGGCTGCGTGAAGCAAAGACCAAGCTAGCTCTCTGGATATGACTGTAGTCGAAACTTGAAGCGTACAGGCGGATGCTCGAGCTGCTGCAGCTTATTCAAACCGCTCACGGGCTAGGATAGCCAACATGTCGTACCCCGGCCAAAGTAGCAAGGCCTCCTCCTCCTCCTCCTCCTCGTCGCTCAACCCGACCACTCGACCTCTTCGAACAGCAACTTCATCAACATACCCCAGTCTTGGAGGAGCTGTCCACGATGACACCGAAGTCGCCTTCGCAGAGCTTCAAATGCTCTCGCAAAACCAGCGCAAGCTTGCAACCCTCACCAGTCGCATGACCACCATCCTCTCCGGCTTCGACAAGCGCCTCATCAAGCTCGAAGGCAGCATCTTGCCCATTCACAAGGGTACACAAAAGCTCGCCCGCATGTCAGATAACATCGACCTTACTCTAGCAGCACTCAACAAGACGCTAGGGCACTACGATGTCGTCATTGACGAGCAGCCTTTGCTCAAGCAAGGTCCTGATGTCAGAGACACGAGACCGTACATGGACACCATCGACCGAGTCATCAAGGGTCTCAAGTACCTGCAAAAATCAGATCTGAAGAGCCAAGAGGGGGTGATGAAACGCATGAACGATCTGATCGAGCTCGGCGCTCGTAACCTCACACACGTCATCTCGGACTGGGTCCGCGCCGATTCAGAAGTCATCGATCTGAGCGAGTATAGCCGCAATGCGCACTACCCTGTGTTGTCAGAGGCGACACATAATGCGATTGTGCCCATCCTCAACTATCTCTCTACGCTACCACGGCACCCGCGCACAGGGTATAACCCCCTTTCCGCTGGATTTGCCGCCTACGCTTCGGTCAGGAGCGACTACCTCGCACAGTGTCTCACCCCACTCGCTTCGAGAGTGCAACAGTATGCGCTCGAAAAGATCGGTACCGGTGCAAGC
Organism: Ustilago loliicola; assembly: GCA_022963135.1. NCBI lineage: Eukaryota > Fungi > Basidiomycota > Ustilaginomycetes > Ustilaginales > Ustilaginaceae > Ustilago > Ustilago loliicola. The sequence continues at coordinate 509,787 of JALCUU010000013.1, read as the reverse complement.
GGGGCCGGCATGGTCATGGTCAACAACAATGACGATGAAGACCACTCTTCTAGCTACCGTCGAGGTGGAGCTGGTGCTGTGGAGCTCTTTGAAGCGTTCTATGGAATGCTGGATAATGAGTACCGTATCTTGCAAGGGCTCATATCGTCGGCAGAGCTTGACAAGGAGACTTTGCTGCTGGCATCAACATTCTCACAGCTTGCAGCGGCAGCTTTGACTGGTTTGATAGAATCGCTCAGCACCATTCAATCGCATATGCGTCGGCACTTGGCTACGCGCACTTCCTTCCTACTCGACCTGATCGGAGCTTTGTCTGGAGTCATCTTGACAGGGAGATGGGATGTTCTCATTCGGTCGATGGAAGACTCGCCGGATGCACCTTTGTACAGCAGCGCAGCCATTGACAAGGCAGACCTCGACCTGAATGCTGGTTTCGCACCTGCCGCCGAACTTCTCGAGATCTACAGCAAGCTCAAGAACGTCGCCATAGGCATCTTCCCACGTTTCATCGAAGATGTCAAAGCTATCCCAGCGCGCAAAGCCGCCGAAGTACCTAGTACTTCCGTCAACGAGATCACCTATCTCGGTTTGCAATTTGTTCGACAGATTACCGAATACAGCGATGTTGTATCCCCCCTACTCCAGACGCTGGGCAATGGCAATTGGATGATGTCCAGCGGTGTAGCTCCCGTTCTCTCGCTCGGGCTGGACAATGATCCAAGCAAGCAAACCATCGTTGGTGACTACCTGAACGATGTCGTTACCGTAGTCCTGACTTCACTCGAAGCTCGGTCTCGGGCCATTCGCCAGCCCTCTACCGCCTCTGTATTCCTTCTCAACAATATCGGGCATCTTCGTCGCACACTCTCCGCTCCTCTCCCTTCCTACCTAGGTGCAGCAGAAGATGGCAGTCCAGCATCCGTCATCTCCCTCCACCTGGGTGAGATGGGAGAAGACCTCCTCAACACAGCTTTGCGCCAAGCTAACACAGCCTATCTCGATGCGTGGTCACCCGTTATTGCCCCACTGATGGAAGACCAACCGCTAAATGCGAACCAGCACTATCACAGACATGCTACGTCGAAGCTCATCGGTGTTGGGTCTGGGTCCGAGAAGAACCAGGTCAAAGATCGGTTTGCGAAGTTCTACGAAGCGCTCGATGATCTTGAGCGGTTACACAGGGCCTATCCGGTAAGCAGGGAGGATGTGGAATTGAAGGAAAGGCTGAGGAGGGATGTGACGAGGTTAGTCTGTCCAATGTATGGAAGGTTTGTGGCGAAACATAAGGCAAGTGATTTCACAAAGAATCCTAGCAAGCATATCAGGATGACGGAGCAGGAGGTCGAGGATAAGATTGCTAGTTTGTTCCGCTAGCTGTATTTGTATGTTGCATTTCTATCAAGGATACGTACATGTCTATCAGGTTGGAAGGTTAGTGAAAGTCGACGAGACCAGCGTGCAGCGTAAGGGTGTTGAGCCAACTCGGTTGGATATTGCTCTCGAACAAGACGCTGAGCCCGGCAGCGATGTTTTTCAAGTAGGGCGAACTAACATCGTCGCCTTTTTGGGTATAGCTTCCGTAACCGTCGACTGCTGGACCTGCTACCCAGCTGCCCAATCCTGTTTGGAAGGAACGAGGTAGTTTCGCCCCGACCAAAGCTTGTTCGACAGCCGCCCAGCCGTTTTTGGAGCTACCTAGGTTGCGTGCAGCGTTGCTTTCCTGGTAGACCTGAGGCCAGGTGTAAGGATCTTGACTAGAAGTTCGGGCGAGGTTGCTTTGGATCCATGTAGCGACGTGAATATTCACCCAGGGTCTGAACAGGTCTTCATTCGTCAAGCTTTTCAGATCTAGAATTTTGCCTGTGTCCCAATCCAGCAGTGGTCCAGCACCGAAGCTGCTCGGTGTAGTGGTGATGTTATACTTCAGATCCCAAGAATACGTATTCTTCGTCACTGTAGCGTGTTGCTGGAAAAGCTTAAGCTCACCGGAACCAAAGGGTGAGACTTGCATCAAGCCCCAACTCGACCCGGAATCAAGTCGGCCACCGGAGACTGCATCATGGTCGAAATCGGACTCTGCTTTGATGTCTGACATTATGACTCGTGCCGCATCGCGAGTTGAGAGTTCGGGCAAGTACCGAGCGGAGGCGGAGAGGACCGCTGCAACTGTTTCATCGAGCAAGGCTGGGGTGGAGAGTTGGTTGAGGTCGTATGCCCACTTGCGGATGACATGGAGATCGTGGCGTACTTGAGATGGACCATAGTCGGGAGTGTTGGATAGGAGAGTGATGTCGGAGCGGCCTGATTGGATGATGTATTTGTGCGGGTTGGCGGGGTTTGTGGTGGAGGTCCCTGGGCTAGGTGTTGCTGCGATCTGCTTAGCACTGGCTGACTGCTTAGGTTCGACTGTGGCATTGTTGGAAGGGTAAGCCTCAGCAAGATTCGACAGAATGCTCTCACTCCTAGATGCATTTGCAATGACGCTCGTCTGATTCGAGAGTATCATCGCCAATTGACGGGCTTTGCGTCCCGTAAGCCCGTCAAAGGTCTCCACCAAGCTGTCCACCTTAGTTCCGAACTCATGTGGTAAGACCGCCTGACTGACGACCGCATTTCTTCGCGATGCAGGAGCCCGGGTCGAGCTGGCAGGAGCTACAGTAGGAAAAACAGTGTTCTGCTGCGAAGCCGAAGTTGAGTTAGAATTGGTGACGGATGTCGACGCGAGACTGCTCGACGAGACGCGAGCTGAAGTGTGTCGCTTCGTGCATTTTCCTGGCTTGGCTATGGAGCGAGGAGGAGCGGTGCTCGAGCTAGGAGGAAGGGATGAAGTTTTTGCAGGGGCAGTCTGGGAGGTGACAGGAGCAGAGATAGTGGCTCCATTATTTCCGAAGAATAGCGTGTAGGTGGCTACCACGGGAAGTGGTGTTGGTGCGGTCAAGTAGCTATCGTCTGTATTTGCGACTTTGAGAGGGGCCATGCGTGGGAGTACTGCTGCGTAGATTGCGCTGCTGTAGCAAACATTGAGTGCCACCGCCAAGAGCACGCACAGCAGGGAAGCGTTCCAGGTTCTCGATCGGGTCATCCTGATCAGAGGTTTTCCGTGCACGTGATAGTGTCTTGAAGATATCTTTAGTGATGCTGAACAGCAGATGAGAGACAGGAGTAGTAAAAGTGATCAACTTGATTTATAGGTGCAGCGAAAAGAGATACTCACCGAACTGTCCAGCAGCGGTCTTGTCTTGCGATTCCGGCGTCGTGTGTCAAACACGATGCTTTTCCTGGGATTTGATTCTGCCTCGAAGGATTGCGAAGTGGAAGTTACAGCTCGACCTGCGAGGCTTCGGGTATCGGCGAAAGGAAAGATCCTTGACGCTTGCGCTTGTGCAAGGGGTTGTGGGGGAGGGTGGTGGGGAGACAGCAAGATTCTTCGGAGCACGAGATCTGCGAGGCGGGTCAATCTTATACTTTTTCCTTCACATGGCTCAGGCATGACCCTTCGCACCTCTCAATCAGGCAAGCTCAGTGTCCAAACAGGCCGAGCCGTAGGGCGGAACCAAAGAAGGTACTTCAACAACCTCACACGTGGGCGGCAGCACCCTTCCCTTACGGCAGTGCTAACATTTTCTGCAGTCACCGCCTTCCTTTGCGCTCAACCGAGGCTTTTAGGAAGTAGAGTTTGCTCTAGACTTAGGAACGCCGAGTCCCTGCGTCAGAATAGAGTCTATGTCTAGGCCTTACACCACCGGCATCAGGTGTTCATGATGAGGAGGACCATCAGGCGGAACATGTCAAGCAATCCTGGACAGCTGAATTCAGATTTTTAGGCTTGAAAAAGAAAGTGAAAATTACGACCACGAAAAAGATCCCCGATGAGGAACCCGATCCATGCCCGGCTACACGCGGGTTCTTACCGCGGGCGGAAGAAAGTTCAAGAGAGCTCAAGTGTGTGCACGGAATTGACGGAGAGCGCCGTGTTAAAGTGGAGAGAGAGTTGTTCCCCACAGTTGGCCAAGGTGGAAGAACGTTTGGGCTTTTGAGCTAACGGACCCTGTCCGCGAGTCAGCAGCAGTGACTAGCTCGGGCAACTTGAAGTACGGGTACATTCGGATGAGATAAGCTCTCCTTTCTTCTGAACCACATCATCCCTTTCAAGACAAGCCATATTCAACTTGACAAGTCATCGCTCGCTCACTCACTCACTCAGGCAAACAAGACTTGCAGGCACTTGAAGCAAATCGACATAGGCGACAGCTGTCCCACACCATCACGCTCGAATAGGCTCGAACAATCAAAATGGCATTCCGCAGCACGACCGCCGTGCGACAAGGCCTTCAAAGCCTCCTTCAGAAGCGAGCCGACGATGTGGTCTTCACCACTGCTCTGCGCACTCCCATCGCTCGCATGAAGAAGGGCTTCAAAGATGCCTACCCCGAAGAGCTCCTTGCTCACGTGCTTCAACGCACCCGCGAGCGCCTCGAATCGCGCGGAGTAGACAAGAACATCATCGAAGACATCTGCACCGGTACCGTCCTCATGGAGCTCGGTGGTGCCAAGTCTGGTCGCATGGCAGCTTTGCACGCTGGCATGCCCATCACTTCCGCTTACAAGACTGTCAACCGTCAGTGTGCTAGTTCGCTGCAAAGTATTACCGACATCGCCAACGTTATCCGAGCTGGCGAGATTCAGTGCGGTATCGCTGCAGGTGTCGAATCCATGACTCGCAACTACGGGTCTCGTGCTATCCCTGTCGACCTTAGTCCAATGCTCAAAGAGTCGGACTCGGTCGATGCGAGGGACTGCATCATGCCTATGGGTGAGACATCAGAGCGAGTTGCGGATAAGTGGAACATCAGCCGAGAGCGTCAAGATCAGTTCGCTGCTGATTCGCATCGGAAAGCTGAAGCTGCTCAACAGGATGGTCGACTAGGCTCGGAAATCGAACCCATCGAGGTGCGATGGATTGATCCTGAGACTGGCAAAGAAGGCAAGAAGCTCATTAGCAAAGACGAAGGTATTCGACCAGGTACCACAGCCGAATCTCTTGCCAAGCTCAAACCCGTGTTCCGCTCTGACGGTCGAAGCACAGCGGGCAACTCTTCTCAGGTCAGTGACGGAGCTGTTTCTCTCACTATGGCGAGACGCGATGTGGCTGAGGCCGCCGGAATGGAGATCTTGGGCCGCTGGGTGGGTACAGCTACCAAGGGTGTCAAGCCAGACGTGATGGGCATTGGACCAGCCGAGGCGGTGCCCAAGCTTTTGCAGCGATTCCAGCTCAAGACGGACGATATCGATCTGTGGGAATTGAACGAGGCGTTTGCTTCGCAGTCGCTGATGGTGATGGATACGCTCAAATTGGATGCAGCGAAAGTGAACCCCAAGGGTGGTGCTATTGCGCTGGGTCACCCATTGGGTGCATCGGGTGGAAGGTTGGTGACGAGTTTGTTGGCTGAATTGAGGAGGACAGGTCAGCAGGTGGGTGTCGCTACGCTCTGCTGTGGTACTGGCTATGGTAAGGCTTCGCTGATCATTGCTGAGTAGATGCGAAGTAAGGAAGAGGTAGGTGTTGTTACCGATACTGCAGACGAACGAGCAGTTGAGGTTCCCGATACCCTTTTGCAATCTGATCAAGAATTGCACAAATCGGCGATCTCGAAAGTTTTGTCCGGCTTCCGGCCTCAATGCGTTTGCCGTATCCGGTGCAGGTTGAATCTCAAGACTACTTGTTCACATCTTCTATCACTTGGATGACATGTACCTTACTGTACGTATCCCTGCATCTTACCTGTTTCAAGCATCTGCGTGCCTTATCACATGGCATGTCGCTTGTGCTGAGTTCCGAGGATCCGTAGCCTGGGTGTTGAGCGGTTTTGAAACTCATCAATGCATTGATACGATCGGGAAGTCATGCCTAGAAGAATTACGATGAAGAGGGCTGATAGCTGTCATTGTTGTCCGGGACAAGCAATTCGTTGGGTGCGGCACGATACGAAGGGATGTAGCCGAAGCAGAGGGGCGACAGTTAGTGACAGTTAAACTGTGCTGCAGGGTCACAAAGCGTGCAACAGGGGCGGGATTCGGGCTCATGGGCTACACTGATAGGGCTGGTAAACAAAGCGCTAAGAGAGCTAGGAGTGCAAGGAAAGAAGGGTGGAAAGGAGGAAGGGAGAAAGGGAGGAAGAGGAGGCGGGGAAGTTTCGGAGAAGCCCGAGAGGCATTGCGGGGCCAAGCAATCATCTTTGCTACAGATAGCGCACCGCGATCACGGGACGTCAACAGCAACACCCGGATCTTGTTATCATAGAGAATAAGTGCGGAGAGAGCGAGAACTGAGCCTGCAGAAAGTGCGGGGCGCCATGTGGATTGCAATTGGGATGGGTAATGGTGTTTCAACAGATGCAAAGGATGGTGGTGGTAGCCGAGCGACTGATGGCTTCCGAGCAGCCGACGATGGCGAAAACATTTTTTTGGCGTGAAAACGATGTTAGGTTGCGAGAAGGAAGCTCAGAAGACGACAAGACATCGAGAAGAAGTTCGGATATCGCCGCGAAGTTATGCAAATCGGTCCCTCTGCTCTGCAATACTATCTTTGCTGATTGCTTGTATGTACTCCGCAAATGTGGAAGAGCTGTGTCATGGTGCGTGCAAGCTGATTGACATGAGCTGAATTGAGATGAGATGAGAAGGTGTCATGTCAAGGTGTTGTGATACGGAGTCGTGTTAGTAACAGCATCTATTGCCCGCCTCTCTTCTTTTCGCGTGCATGGCAAGTCTTGCTCTCCCGTCCGAAACGAAGAGTGTGCTTAATACTCGGATAGGAAAGGGATCGACATTGTCCCTCGTCAGGCCGATCATCGTCTCATTGGACAAAGGATAAGGTGGTACGACCGGTTCATATTCGGTCAAAGCGGGGTTGAAGGTAAGGTGTTCCTGATTGGCGCTCTGAATCGAGGATAGCGAGGATGACCGAAGCATTTTTTTCGAACAGTCAACGAGACCGGTGCCTGCAGATCCCATACGCACACGACACATTCTCACGTTTGGAAAAATCTGTTCCGGCTTTGCTATCTTCGGAAGGCGGTCAGACGAAATGAGGAAAAGAAGAGTGAGAGTCTGCATGCATGAAACTCAGATGGAAATTTTTTCTCCTTTCACTTACTGTAGTTCTCCTTGTCCTTCCCGCGTGACCGCACCCACACACCTCACTGAAAGATAAAGCCACTCGCCGTCCTTCATCGCATCAAACCTTCGTAAGATCAAGGCAGCCCCTTTTACGTCTCGAGGATCGAAGACGTAGTGTATGAGCCGATGTAATGGGCTGGCTGTTTTGCTCCACCACCATTAGAAGAAGAGCTTCTTTTTCTATTGCTCCGACCCCTGGAGAGAAAAAGGAAATCTTGTCACGAGACGGAGTTCGAATTCTGAGCAAGAAAACAAGAAGAAAAGCAACTGATGCTGCTCCTCTGTGACAGGCGAATCGCCGTTACGACCGATAAGAAGACTTTCCAACGGCTTTTTTTAAAAAAAAAAGAAAAGAGTACAGTAAGGCTTTTTTTTTTTTTTTTTTTTTTTTTTTTTTTTTTTTTGTCCGCGCGACCTGCAAAGAAATGGAGCCGCGTTATCTGAGAAGCAGTCAACGAACGCTCTGTTTGGCCCGCTTGGAAGATCTTCCCTCGACTACCCGCCCTGCTTCTGTCTCCCTGTTTGTGTGCCTGCCAGATTGGAAATTACTGTCAAAATGCGACGGCGATTGGAAAAAAAGTGAATTCTTGGGTTCTCTTCCTCCCTTCTCCTGCCCTGCGGCTTTCTTTTGTGGCTGTTGTGAACTGCTCGCTCCCTATGTGGACGAGGCTGAATTCGGATGTCGTACAACCTTGTGCTCGTACAAATCGCTCTTTTGACAGTCCACATTTTGCATTTGACTCGAGTTCGCTCCCACAGACAAGCCACAGGCTCGCTCGCATTGCAACGATGGATAGGAAGCGTGGGTACTGTATCAGGGTTGCGGCGGGAAGGTCTGTATTGCTTTTGAGCTCAAGTCAAACACAAATGAGCATATGGAAAGGGTAGTCTAGCCTTTGCGCGAGGTTGTTCGTTCGAGGATTGCCAGTGCTTCGGAAGACGTTGGTCCTTTTCAATTCGCTTGGCCCTTTTCCTTTCAGCAGCGATAAGTTCCTGTACCTCTCTCGCTCCAGTGCCATTCCGGTCTGGTATCCAGTCAAGCATCGTGTCCCGTGACTATCTCCCTTTCTTCATTCTCGTGTGCTCTTGCCTGGCTGGCCTCGACCTTGCTCTCGCTTGTCGTATCGCATCCCGCTCTTTTGCAACACCAAAGCCCCCATTTCATGCCGCTTGCCGTATCCTCCTCAAGCCACATAGCGTGTCGTGTTGCTGGCTGGTGCTCTTGTGCCTGATCGCGTCAACAGAAAGTGTGTGAGAACACCTTCCCACTGGTTCAGAGTCTGGCTTCCGCAACGAAGCAACCCTCGCCACCTTTTGTCTTCCCCCAGCTCTGGCCCTCCTCGTCTCTGTGTTCTTTTGCCTATCGCCAGTGCGAACCTTTGCAGCTCGTCTCATTGGCTGACTTGCTCTTGCTTGCTCGCTATGCACACCCGGTTTCCCCTCATTCCCCTCTGCTCCCTGCTCGACGCGATAAGAGAGTTCTGGATAGTATGCGCGCTCCTTGGCCTTCTCGGCGCTATCCTACCCTTGCCACATGCCAGCACGGCCAAGCTGTCGTGCTCGGTTCCTGAATGGTCTTGCTCGACCCTGACACTAAAGATCACACCACGCGCTCTGCTTTGTGTGGCAAACAAGAGAGAGAAAGAAAGAGGGACGAATGAGCTTGAGCATCAGCTTCTGGGTCGGTCGCCGCTGCAATACCTCAACTCATTCTCTCTCACACTTTTATTTTTATTTCTTTTCCCAGCCTGTCTGTCTCTGTCTCTAAAAGTTTGTGCTTCCGGATCCTCTCGACTCCTCGTAGACCGGTTGCCTCGCCACGCCCCCAGGCCTCCTCGTGAGCCTCTCTCCCTATCTTTGACCTCTGGATCCCTTTCTCAGACCGTCTCCATTCCTATATCATACAACAACCGTCTTCTCGTCATATCCTTCCTTCCCCGTCCACCCCATCCAACCCTACCCGCCCCTCCTCCTAACTTTGGTGCTTCCGCCTCTCTGCGGAGCAGCCTTCATTTATAGACTACTCGTCTTCCCAACGCAGTAGCTTAGTTTCATTCCCTCTCCACCACACACCCTCCTCCTACCTCTCAACATAGCTTTCTCCATGAATCATGTCTGCTCCGGCTCCCACCTCGCAGACTCCTCAGCTCGCCAAGGACGCTGCTGTTGAGGAGCACGTCACCAACAGCAACGACGGCTCGCACTCCCACAACGACGTTGCCGACGACAAGCTCGCCTACCAGGCTTCCGACCGCGACCTCGAGAGCCACAATGGCCGTCCCCCCATCGAGGCCATCGAGCCCCACCCTCAGGGTGAGCCCGGCCGTGTCAGCAAGGCCTGGCGCTCCATTCGTACCCACAAGGCTACCCGCGTTGTATTTGACATGGCCTTGATCTGCTTGATCCTCGGTTGGTGGTTGCCCGGTATCATTCGTGAGGAGACTCGCCACCGATGGGTCATCACTACCATCTGGTCTTGGTTTTTCATCCTCCTCATTCTCTTCCACAACGACCGCTACATTTCCAAGACTCCTTTCGCCAACGCCATCGAGGTTTTCTGGACCAACTGCGTCTCCAACCCCTGGAGCAAGGTTCCCCACTACGCTCAGATTAGTCTTGGCTGGCTCGCTCTCCTCGCTATCTACCTTGGTAGTGCTTTCGGTATCAAGGAAGTCCCCGAGTCTCGCTACGCCGACCGTGCTCGCTCGCTTTTTGGTCTCTTTATCATCAACAGCTTCTTCTACCTCATCTCGACTCGTCGCTCGGCTATCAAGCTCCAGCCCATCTTCACCGGTTTGGGTCTTCAGATGATCATCGGTCTCCTCGTCTTCAAGACTGGCGCCTTCTTCAGCGTTGCCAGGTGGCTCGCTTTCGCTGCTGCCGACTTGATCGCTCAGGGTCAGGTTGGTGGTGCCGCCTTCTTCTGGGGTGATCTCGCTGGTCAGCACTACTTCTTCATCGACACTCTTTCCTCGATCATCTTCTTCGTTGCCCTTGTCGTCTTGCTTTCGTACCTCGGCGTTATGTCGTGGGCCATTCGCAAGTTCGCTTGGTTCTTCTTCAAGTTGATGGGTATCTCCGGTGCCGAAGCTGTCGTCGCTGCTGCTTCGCCTTTCATCGGTCAGGGTGAGAACGCTGTTCTTGTTCAGAGCTTCTTGGACCTCATGACCAACGCCGAGATCTTCCAGGTCTTGACTTCTGGTTTCGCCACTATTGCCGGTTCCGTCTTCCTCGCCTACGTTCAGATGGGTGTCTCTCCCACTCACTTGATCACTGCTGCCGTCATGTCGATCCCCGCCTCGATTGCTGCTTCCAAGATGGTTGTTCCCGAGACCGAGACCCCCGTCACCGCCGGTTCCGTCAACATCCAGCTCAACGAGAAGGCTGATGCTGTTGACCCTCTCCACGCCTTCTCCAACGGTGCTTGGCTCGGTGTCCGCGTTGCCGCTCTCATCTTCTGCAACGTGCTCTGCATTGTCTCGCTCCTTTACACCGTCAACGGTCTGCTCACCTACATCGGCAACTTCTGGACCATCAACAACCTCACCCTCACCCTCATCCTCGGTTACATCCTCTACCCATTCTGCTGGTGCATGGGTGTCCCCAAGGCCGAGCTCCTTCGCGTCGCTCAGCTCCTTGCCACCAAGATCGTTGCCAACGAGTTCGTCGCTTACGCCGACTTGGCCAAGATCAAGACCTCGGCCAACCCCTTGTCGGACCGATCGGTTTTGATCTCCAACTTCATGCTTGCCGGTTTTGGTAACATCGGTTCGCTCGGTATCAACATTGGTGTGCTTTCCGGTTTGGCTCCCAGCCGTGGTGGTGCTATTGCCCGATTGGCTCCTTTGTCGTTGGTCACTGGTATCCTTGTCACCTGCTCTTCGGCTTGCATCGCGGGTGTCCTCGGTACCAAGTAAGCTCAAAATTCTCACTGTATCGTCCCGACAATCATCATACCCTTTCCACAAGGGGCGGTCGCTTTCTCTTTCTTCAGGCGTCTACTTTGACGCCGTCTTGTACTACTACTACTACTACTACTTCTGCTTTGTATATGGATGCTTGGGTATTACTTTGCTTTTACAAATGGTAATCAGCTTTCTCTCTGCATACAGATTAAGGATTGTGCTTGTGTGAAGATGAAAACGCAGTGTGATTCGAGAGGATTTCGACTCAACACAAAGCTGTATTACGACATGATGTGATGTTTCGGGATCCGTGCCCAGAGGACCTGGCCCCTCTGGCACTGGCGTTGTGATCAATCTGAGATCAACGACTCTTCCTAGTCCAACCTCGTTCCTGCTTCTGCCTGGCAAGATCCTGTTTTGCATCGTCGCGCAAAAGCATCCCAATATATACTCCGACCGTGCTCAATCCGACCACGAGCACAAGTGAGGGGATCGTGATGGCCCATCGGCGGTCAGGTACCCATGTGTGTATGGCCGAGTCGTATGGCAGGAATGGCTGTTAAATGCCAGCAGCAGATCAGAAATACATGTTATCAGCTGAGCATCATGCACAGTGCGGAACCGAGGGACTGAGACTTACGAGAAAGATCGCCCACAGAGTATACACGCCGAATAGACTTAGATCTGTGAAGAGTATGAGGCTGCCTATGAGCCTGTTGGAGGTGCCCTTTTGCGATCGAACAGAAAAAGGGGCCGAGTGTCAGCACCGCGCAGAGTCGCCACGCGAGAGATTTAGAGTTGGACGTACTTGCGCGAGAGGCTGGTCAGCGGGCCTTGACATGGTTCGCTTTGCTTCAGAAAGGCCGTAATGACATGCTGCCGAGGGACGCAAGACGGGATGAATGGAGGGTTTGACGAGGGAGAGAGGAAGGAAGAATTGAAGATGGACCCTGATTTGGGTGTTCTTTCTCCACATTTTGGGCCGTTCGGGAATCGGGATCCAAGATAAGGCTGGACGTTCAGGCCAACCTCGGGAAGTTCTTCCTGCTCCTCACCCCTCATCCTTTCCCTCCTCCAGCGTCGGCAACCTTAGAACCTGCATCATTCAGCAGCACCAGGCACAAGTCGGCGTGAGTGACGCCCAGGACTGAAGCTTTGCGATCCAAGATGCCTCCTCTGCCACAAAATGACACCTCTTACCCCCCTTCGTCCTCAGGCTATCAACCACTCTCCCGCACCTCCGAAGAAGATCTTGAATCGCGTTCCTACCCTCTCTCTTCCTCCTTCACTGGCCGGATCAAACGACGCCGCTTCACAGCCTCGCCCACCTCAGCCGTCGCCAACGACCCCACAGACCTCCTGCGGTCCTTTCTATCTGATACAAGGTCCAATTCCGGGCCACGGCAGCTTTCGCTCCGCATCAGTATCTCAAACAGGGGCGTAAAGGGGAAAACGGTGGAAGTGCCGCTGCCAGAGCTGACAGAACAAGATTCTCTACCTTACGCGTTGGCTGACGATGTACCGTGTTTGCGGGGGCTCCCGGTGACAGGGGCGCTGACGTTTGGGAAAAAACTGAAGGGCCTGGTTGGGCTGCTCACGAATCGCACACCCTCGAGCACTCTTGATATCAGTAATGCTGGAGAAGGTGAAGGTCTGCAAGTATACAACACCTCACAAAAGCGTACCCTTTATGCAAGTCAGGACGAGATCGAACGCTACCACCAACGCCTAGCGCAAGGCAGCTTGCCGCCGTGGACGCCTCTCAATTCCACCACCCCCGCACCACACACGCAGCAGCAAGAGGAGGAAGAACCAGAAGAAGAGCAAGAGCCCAACGGATCAGGGGGAGACTTTGACCTCGGCTCAGTTTTCACTCGTTCTCGCAAACGCAGAACTACACGTTTGGTCTCCATTGGTCTGCAGGAAGCCTTTGAACGATTCAGTGACGACAGACACTTCTCCAAACATTTGGTCTGCAGAAGGCATGTTTGGGGTTGGAACCTCACCCATTTACGTATCTCTATACTCACACTTCTCACTGAATCCAAAGCTGCGTCGGCGGGCAAAGGGAAGAGCAAAGCTCTCGACACGGAGGAACAGGAAATCAAGATCGAGGTAGCGGGAATGGATGATGGACCGGTATACCAAGTGGTTTGGGCGCCAATACCTTTTCTTAGCCAGCGTGCTTCATGGATGTTCGAGTTGCATGGTTCCCTGCTGACGATATCGTTATTAAGCGGGTTATTTGTTGGGAGTGTATTGCTGAGGCTAGTTGCGAATACGTTACTACTCATAGCGGGGTTGCTGGGTCTGCTGGGATGGGGTGGAATGATGTACCTGATAAGAACGCAGGGTGGGTGTGTATATGATACCGTCGGGACGGTGTACTCGCTTACTCCTAGGTGGGTGCGCATTGCTGATGCAGATCCAGCTTGGGACCACGATCGAGTGCTAGCTTCGCTCAAAGCTCAGTACGGGGACAAGATGCCTAGGATCGAACAAAGGGGCGACGAAAAAGCATGGTTCATACAGCGTGGTATGGATCAAGACGAGTGGCTGTCACTGCATCGAGAAAGGATATCGCACTTGCTCTCGCAATAAATCTTTGGCAGTGTTCGTCTATGTGCGTTTGCTAATGCATCGTGTGTTGTAAGAAGAGGGTGAGGGAGGTGAGGGGGGTTAGTCAGCGTCATCTCCCAACCTCCCTCCTCTACTCGAATTGTTCCATGTCTCTTTCCTCCTTCTATCCTTCTCACCTCCCTGCCCTCTACCTCCTCCTCCTTCGTCTCCCTCCTCACCAAGCTGCGGTGAATTGGGATCATTCCAATCGACATAAGGACTAATCACCGAATCCTCAGGATGCGCCTTTACCCTCGACTTCGGTGCCATCTGTGTCATTTCATCCAATATCCTAGCTAGACTTGGGTTGACTTGTGTTGATCTATCTTCCTCTGCACCCACCGGTGTTGAAGGTGGGTATTGACCTGTCTTAGAAGCGGTGTTAGAAGGGCGTGGAGCGGGGGCACCGAACCGTGCTGGTGGCCAGAGAATAGCTTCGATACGGGAAGTGATGAGCCCCATTGGAACAGGACCGAATTCTCTCGAGTCTCTGCTTTTGTTCCTGACACCCGCTGAGGAAGTGTTTGGATTGTTAGCGATACGTTCGAGAGAACCAGGCACGATGTCTACTGCTGCATCTCCTTCCACCCATACGTGACCGGGGGGGATTTTGATCCTAGTCCACCTTCCCCCGCTTCCGCTTGCCTTGGCCGTGCTTAGGACCCAGACTCTGACCGTATCCCCCGGTAGGGCAATGATTCGTTTCGTAAGCAAAAGTCGCGGATCAAGAGGGGAGATGAGAGTGACAATATCACCAGGTCGAAGTTCATTATGCTTGTACTTGAGAGTACGATTGAGTAGGACAACATCGGAGGGGGAATTGGAAGCTGAAGCGGTGTGGTAAGGTCCGTTGAAGGTTGGTGACATTGAGCCTCCGGTGACGTTACCTATACTGTAGAGATGAGAGGTGATAAAGGCTGCGACGGGGATCCAACCTAGGGTGAAGAGCGTGCGGGAGAGGCGACTGCGTTTGTGCGGGCGCGAGGAGCCGGGGCGGAAGGACGGGTCGGCTTTGAAGCCGGGATATTTTGATGTGGTCGAGGAGGAATTCACCAGCGTGGAAGATGAGGTGGAGTTTGTGCTGCTACTGGAAGGTTCAGATGAGTTTGTCGACGATGATGACGATGAGCTTGAGCTTGTGCCCGTTGAATACAGAGATGCCAGACGGCTCGATAAGGCCGCAGTTGGTCGACCGGTGCTTATAAAAGGGCACAGTATCGGCGCACCGAGGCGCACCGACAATGCTGACCGCACCATCTTCATGTCCCGTTACCTGGCTGCTGAGGGTGAAGACTTCGAGGTGCGAGAAGAAAGTAAGAAGATGAACATGTAACCGAAGCATCAAACACGGATCCTACCGCGAGTGTTGGTTGTGGAGGGCCGAGTTCCGAAATTTCTCATCACGCTCCGATTTCATCAGAAAGACCATCATACCCTCATCACAGTCGGCTGCTCTGCAGTCTTGAAAGGGTGTAAAAACTGAATTCTTCGCTAGAATAGAGAAAGCATTGGCCATGTGCGCCTACAAATACATATGGAAACCCCGAATGGAGAGCGAGTCTAGCCGAGCTCCTTGAGCTTGGCCTGCGTATACTCGGTAAACCTGTGATGCTCCTTCCATACATCATCCATCGTCACCTCTGGCTCGCCTATGGAGGCTCTCTGTCTGTTCATGTTCTTCAGCAAGTCTGGATCCGCCAGCTGAGGGTATCTGATAAAGAAGGGCAGCGTCAGAATCCACGAACGCTCGGAAACAACATCGCATCCATCTGGCGAGAGGAAGCGAATGATATCAATCGTGAGAGAATGCATATCGAGGTTGGGCATCTGAATCAACTTATCACGGATCGATGCCCAGGGAAAATGTTCGATCAAAATGTCGTGCGGTGTGGAAAGCTGTAAAGGCGTGGGTTTGAAGATCGGCGGAGGGACATGGTTTGGATTGATGTAGAGAGTGTTGCCGCGGCATCTGATGACCAAGAGTGCTTCAAGCTTCTTCTCGAGGTCAAAGATGTCTTTGAATGCCGAGCCGGACGAAGAGTTTTCTCCCTGGCCACGGGGGCTCAAGTCACCCTCGTCCCAATTGTTGGGCAGTCGCATATAGGCCAGCTTGATGTGAGGGTCGTTGGCCTCTCGTTCTTTCAAATACCTCATGTCCGAGTCATCAATCTGATAGTTGATGGGAGTATTGTAAAAGGCAGTAGCGCCTCGCTTGGCCCAGATGCGATTGACTTGAGCGACGACGCGTGCAAAGCGACGTCGATGCAGCTTGAAAAGCTCGGCGGGGGCTTTAGCACCGTAGGCAATAAGGGGGAGATCCACGCCGCTAGTTTTCGAAATGGGGAACGCTTTGTCGTCGGACGTGGAGTTGGAAGTCGGGGGAATCGATGTGGAGTAAGAAGACGAACTGGGTGGCATGCCGAATGTTGAAGGAGTGGAACCGAAGCCGAGATAGTTCATGTCTGGTGGCGGCCCGGGTTGGGCTAGCCCCCCTGATGAACCGGCATTGTTAGCGCCGTCCGAAATGAGACCACTGAATGATACTGCCTCGTGGGACGGGAAGGAACTTTGGTTCATGCCATCGTTGGGGAACATAGAGGTGAAGTTGGCAAAGTCGGAATAGCTGCCCCCAAGGAGTGTTTGGGCGAACATGGAGTCAACCTCGTTGCCACCCTGGCGTGAGAAAGCAGCTGGCGATGGCTGCCAGAATTGTGTGGGAAGGGGATAAGCCATCTGTTGTTGCTGTTGCTGTGGCTGCTGTGGTGGCGCTTGCTGTTGTTGATGAGTTTGTTGCTGCTGCTGTTGCCACGCTTGATTGGGGTCATTTGCGGGTGTGCTCTGAGACGGCGAGACGAAAGATTGGCCATTGCTGCTGCTGAGATCGGGACGAGCGGCAGGGCTGCTCTGGTTGGACGAAGTGGCGGCGGTGTTGGCTGTACCAGCTCCGTTGAAATTTTGTGCATCGTCCGTCTTGCGTATGCGTTTGGAATCTTTGCTTGCAGGATCGTCTGTGGTCCTCCTCCTCTTATCTCCGGTTGATCCCTCTGCTGCAGTCTCGGCGCCAAAGGAAGTGTTGCTGCTGTTGCTGCCGCCGTTATTGTTGACGTCGCGAAAGTAATTGGCAAGCTTGCTTTCCGGAAGACCTTCTGGAGGAATGTTGCTTTCCTTGCGTATCTCTTTGAGCGCCTCGCATTCACCTGCGCCTGGCCAGTTGGCCCATGCCTCGGACATGACCTTCTCGCTAGAAGATTTTATGGTGGCTTCGAGAAATTCTCTTGTCATTCCTGCTTCAACGAGGCAACCTCCAATGCTGCGGTTTCCGATGAAGTGTGCGAGACTGGTGACGATGGAACGGAGATGGTTGTTCTCAGTGAGCAAATGGCGCAAAGCAAATCGAAGTCGGTTGACTTGGGTATCATGATCGGAAGAAAGAAGTTCGACTCTAGCCTCGAGTGCGCGAATGTACTGCTGTTTGCGTTGACGGAATTCTCGCTGAGCGGCTCTGTTCTGCTCTTTTCTGTGCTGAGCTGCTTGTGCAGCCTTGCCTTTGTTTGCTGAAGCATTCTTCTTGCCTTTTGCACCCTTGCCCTTGGCCTTCTTGCCCGTGTCGTTAGCAGGCGAGCCGTCATCTCTATCTTCGTCATCGTCAAAGTCGTCCTCGTCGTCTGTACCGAAATTGGCGGATGTCATGCTCTGAGCAAGACCAGAAGCTGGTACAAAGTCCAAACGTGGTTGTGGACCGAGTGACATGGCAGTTTGGAAGCCGCTAGCGATGGCACTGGGAGACGCATCGGTCCACCTGTCCATGGGCGAACCGGTGGGTCCGCGATGAGCCGGAGGCATGGCTGCTACGGACGCAGAATCAAAGAGTCAGGATGTCGATTCTTGTTTGGTGTTCGAATTGAGCTGGAGCTTGAAATGCTCGCTATACAAGCGAGACTAGGCGTGGGTAGCCATAGAGTGAGCAAATGGAAAGATATGAGGATGATGAGAGTGCAAAGGAGGAACGAGAAAGTTGGCTGTGAAGGATGGATGGTACGAGACCCTTGCGAAATTTGCCATTCCGATGCAGCAACATAATGCCACTTCCACACGCAGTCGGAGGAGGGTCCAAGAGCTGCGCGAGGTGTGGTTGCACGAGCAATTTCACCAGATGCTCCTCCGGAGGTGCGTAATTCACAGACTGCCATTTTTTTTCTAAATTTCACAGAGTGTCCTTATTGTGGATCCGACACCATCAAGCGCCTTTTCCTCAGATCAGACAAACTTTGGCGTGCCATTGTTCAGCCCACAAAACAAGTTAGGAGCTGAGACTTGCTCTGACAGATAGCTGTGATACATGAGAATGTAGCTGCCCATTACAAGACGCTAAACAGAGCACTGAAGCATTGCTTGAGGCATCTGATAAAAGAGGTACAACAAGGACTTGGAGGAAATCGAAAAAATAATGTCTTTTTTGTCTTTTCGGCGAGAAATTGGAATATTTGGCAGGCAGATTGTGGAATTTCGAAAAAAGGGGCAGTCTGTGCAATACCTCTTGCATAAGTGGCAGCGGGTGAAATCGGTCGTGGTTGCACAGAAACGGAACGGCGGTTACGCTCTTACCGGAAAATAATGACGATAGAACCCCAAAAGAAAGGGTTATTGTTTCGGTTTTTAAATTGTTTGAGAAATTTGACCGGCGAAACCGGTGGAACTGCCAAAAATGGTTGCTTTTGTTCTTGACGCCACACACGCCGAATGAATTCCGGCTACAGTGTCCGGTACAAACACATCCTGTACAGCTCAAGATTACTGTACCACAGGATTGGTGCATCGTTTGCATACTTGCAGACGGCGAGAATGGCGATAGCGAATCTTACAGCAAGATGGCTTCCCAACGCAGGTGAGAAAGCTGTTTGCCAGGACTGAGGACTTTGAGCGATGGGCAACTTGTCACAAATCAAGCAAACACGCTGAGTTCATCTACAATTTCGACAACCAACCACGAACAAGACTGTGCCTCATTCCAGTTGACACAGTGGGACAGCAACAGATTGTTATAAGTGTTGTAGTAGGTTGGCATTGGTGATGGTGGGGCAGGGCAGAGCGAGGGCAAAAAGCTGGAAAATGTTATACCGGCAAAAAGATGCGAATGCTCGGCAGGCGAAATTCACCGCACAGGCCAGTTTTGGGTTGGCTGAGCGGATGTGCTTGTGATTTGGACCCCGACAGCTCGACTCGATTGCGAGATCAAAGCGAAACTGCGCCATTACAGCATTGGCCATCGAAACTGCCCTTCTCCGCACTCTGCTGCTGCACCCTTTGCTTAGATTCAACTCACCGCCCACGTTTTGCTCTAGTATCACACTCGACGATTCCATTCGCCCTTCTCCTTGGACCACCAATTACCCTATCAAGCGTGTGGACACATTCATCATGCTCAAGGAGCTCACAGACCAGGCTCAGGGCTTTATGGGCAGCCGCAAGCCCTTCACTGCCGTCACTGACTGGATCGATCGTCTTTGCACCCAGCGATACGCCGAAGAAGAGTACGATGGCATCCCCGAGCTTGTTGAAGCCATCAACTTGCAGTCCACAGGTCCCGCAGAAGCGAGCCGCGCGCTCCGCAAGAAGCTCAAGTACTCAAACGTGCACGGACAGAAGCGTGCACTCATCATCCTCAAGGCCCTTGTCGAGAATTGCGGTCAGCGCTTCCAGACCACTTTCGCCAATGATCAGCTCGTAGACCGTATCAAGATCATGTCTCAGGATCAGCTCGTCGATGCATCCGTGCGCAAGCTGCTCATGAGGGCGCTATTCTCCTGGCACCAGCAGTTCAAGGATGATCCCTCGATGAAGATGGTCGCTGGCCTCTATCAAGCTTGTGGAGGTGGTAAGAAGTCCGAAGCACAGAGAAAGAGCGAGGCTGCCGAAGCTTATCGCAAGCTGCAGGAGAAGCAACGCATCGAGGCGCAGATCCGTAGTGACAGAAAGGCCGCCGAGCAGCTGCAGAAGGAAGAGGAAAAGAAGAGCAAGCTGCGAAAGCAAAAGGGCGGCAAGCGACCCACATTCAACTTCGAACAGGAGAAGCCCGCCATCTTGCAATCCCTCGCCATCTCGCAGCAAGTCGCTACAGCACTCGTCAACGCTCTCCAGCACGTCAACCGCGAAAAGGAGAGCGTCACTCAGAATGCACGTGTTCAGGACTACCTCGTCAAGACCAAGGTGGAGCGAAAGAAGATCATTCGCTACGTTCAGCTAGTCAAGGATGAAGAGTTCTTGGGATCGCTCATCAACGCCAACGACCAGATCATCTTGGCTCTCGAGCTCTACGATCGTCTCTCCAAGCCTGTAGAGCTCGATTCGGACGATGAGGAGCCACTTGCTGCCATTTCCGGTTCCGCACAGACAGCCGAACAAAAGACAGCAGCTAGAATTGCAGCAGACGATGCCGAGATCGAGTTGGTCCGCAAGAGGATTGCCAAGGCTCGTCTTGATGCACCCGATAGCGAATTGGAGAAGCTGCAGACACGCCAAAGGGTGCGAATCGAACGACACAATTCGCGCGTTGGCAGCATGCGCAGCTTTGACATGAGTCCGCAGCCTAGTGGTGCTGGATCCAGCGGCGGTGCTCAGCGTGGTGGTGGTGGTGGTGTGATGAACGACTTGATCGATCTCGACTTCCAGGAAGACCAGGCCGGCGGATATTTGCACCCTCAGTCGCAGGGTCAGCAGGGCGGCCACGGTCGACGTGGTATGATGGCCAGCGAAGCAGCAGGAAGCAGCACCCAGCACGGCGCCCTCTCCGACTTCAGCGACTACGAGTCTGAAGATTCCGCAGACGAGCACCACTCGCGTCAACAGGCGCCTGGTCGAGCTCGTCAGCTTGCAGCTGCATCTGCGCGTCCCGAAGGCGGATCCTGGTCCAACCTGAACGACTCGGAAGAGGAGGAATGGTTGCGCACGACTCAAAACCACCGACCTAGCATTGGGCCCGGCTTTAGCTGGAACGAGGACGAAGACGCGGATGATGATCCGTTTGCTGATCCTTTTGCGGATGCCAACAATGCTGCAGCCTCAGGAAGTGGTTGGGGTATTGAACGACCCCAGAATCAGCCACGAAAGGAGTGGGGTGTGGTCTGAGCTGTTACCCTGCATTCTCGAGCCTCTTCTCTTTTCCCATGTCTTTCGTTTCAGCATCACTGCAATTCTATCTATGCATCCAATACTGTCGAGATTGTGCACAAGCAAGATGGCGAGCTGTGCACTGCATGGCATCAAGGTACAGTACAGTGTATGCTGTTGATCAACGATGCATATTGAGAAGCACAGCTTGGAACGCGTTCAGGGGCTCCGAGACGTGCTATCGAGCTGCAGAGCTACGTTGTACAGTAGAGCTCGCTTCAAAGTCAAAAAGCAAGGCTTGACTTGATTGTGTGTGTGTTGAAAGCGGAAAGCGTCGCCGAGCCCTTTGGACTTTTTTTGGATTTCTACATTAGTCCCCGTTTTGGCAGGTGCTAAGTGAGTTCAACACCACACACACCTTCCATCAATATCACTATCAGCTATCACCTACATCGCCATCCTTTTGCAGCTCTTCTCACCTAGCTGCCATGCTCCAGTGAGCTTGCAGGCCGACACCCGTATTTCACCTCTATATCGCTACGACATTGTCACAATGAGCAGAAATGAGCGAGCCTCAGAGGCTGGTCCCAGCATCGCTCGACGCCAGACCACCTCCTCCTCCACAACAACATCACCGATCAGCTGGACAATGTCGCTCTTCGGTGGTCGTCAATCCAACGCCTCTTCTTCTAACCGCAACAACACCGGCAGCGGTCTAGGATGGGGTCGACCCACCACCTCCTCATCTCGAAGTCGAGAGGAACGAGAATCACTCATCCCCGAATCCACCTCCACCGGGGGCGATGACTTTGACGACTCGGACGCAATCTCACTCCTCAGCAACATTGCCGATCGCGACTCACGACGAGGTGGCAGCAGTGCAGCTGCTCGACGTCGTGCACGTGCTCGATCGCGAGCGCAAGGTCGAACCTGCGCAACACTCATCTTCGACTTGGAAGACTGGGGGCGGGCCATGTCGTGCGGCTTGCTCGGCAGGGGCGGAAGCAACGATGATAATCAAGCGAGGCAAAGGGCAGCATCAATCGGAAGCGTAATGAGCCGAGGTGCTAGACGAAACAACCAGCCGTCATCCACCTTATCAGGCTCTTCGGCGATACATGCTACATCGCGACACTCTAGGTCGGTAAGCGATGCGAGCACTGATAGTGCCGGAAGCTTGGTTGGATCAGGTTTTGACGTGGATGCCGATGCGGGGATGCTTGATGATCAAGCCATTGCTCGGTTTGGCCAACCTTCCTCTAATGCTGAAGCCGAAGCCGAAGCCGCAGCAGCAAAAGCCAAAGCAGAATCAGAAGCGAAAGCGAAAGCGGAAGAAGAAGCAAAAGCGCAAGCAGAACGACAGAAAGCAATTCAAGCTGAAGCATTGCGTCTGCAACAAGAAGCAGAGGCCGAATCTCAACGGCAGAAGGAAGAAGAAGCTCGCTTAGCCGCAGAACAAGAAGCTGCTATTGCCAAGGCGAGGAGAAAAGCCGAGAGGAAAGCAGCGAAAGCTGGTCTGCTCAAGTTGCAACAAGAGACGCAGGCTGCGCAGAGGTGGAGGACAGAAGCTGAGGCTGAGGCTGCGGCTGGCGGGTTTGGTCTCGCTGACGCTGAAGGTGACGAGCAGTACGAGAGAGGGAACGAGGAAGCGTACCCACAGCCAGATTTTGACTACGACGATGGTGAAGCGGGCATGCGTGGTGCGGAGTACGATCAGTATGGAGACGCAGAAGAAGGAGGGGAGGGAGAAGGATACTATGCGACAGTGGAAGAGCATGGTCCGGGCGGTGTGGTGCATCATCATCATTACTACCATGCTGCGCCTCCTCCTGCTGAAGAGCAACATGGCTATCTCTCACCCAACGCCGTCATCGAAGACACCATTCCGGCTGTACCAGAGCAAGCTGCAGCAGACAAGACAGTCTCAGAAGACGAAGCAGACATCGCCGGTCTCTCCTTTGGTCGCAAAAAGTCCAAATCTCGCAACAAAGACGGCAGTGCAGGAAGTCACAGTGGAAGCAGTCTCACTGCTCGCACACTCCCCCACACTACCACCACAGGAGGGTCTTCTTCGGGCGGTAGTGCATCTGGTCACCGCGGACCTACTTCGGCTTCATCTTCTTCCGGTCGACCCAACTACCGCGACGAACCGCGTCGTCACGAACGAACTTCATCGAAATCATCCAACTCTTCATCTGGTATTTTCTCCTATCAGTCTTCGAATACGCTTTATCACCACGCTCCGCCGTCGACGGCGGCTACTTCCGTCGTCTCCCCACTGGGACTGCCGAATCTGTACGAATCGGAATCGATCTACTCTAAGGCGGGAGCAGAAAGAGACGGCACGGCAAAGATGGAGGAGGAGCAGGTGGCGGATCCGAACGCAGACGAGTTCGGCGTTATGACGGCCGCAGGTAATGCGGTCACCAATAAGGCTGGTGCGAAGAGGATCAAGAAGTCGTACCGCGACAAGAGGAGCAAGAGTCAGCTCATGGAACAAGGGGAGGATCAGGGAGGAGAGGACAGGTTTGAGGGCTTCCCTGGATTCTAAATTCGCCATCATCGCCTCTTTTGTGCCCGCCCATGATACCCATTCGCAATCACAAACTTCACACTGCCTTCTTAACCGAGACCTCAGAATCAGCTCCGCACACTTCGGACTATAACACATCGAATAGGGGGCTTGAAAACCGGAGGTGCATTGCGAATACCAAATACCAAACTTACCCTCCACTGAGAGCTCAGTTGTACTCATCATACAGAATCGTCTTTCCGACACTGGCCAACCTCTTCCTCCTTTCCTGACCGCCACTTTCACTTCTCTCCATCTCCTTGGACGCAGCCAACTTGGCATCGTCACCAAAGAACGAATAACCCGACTGTCCAATCTGATGTCCCTGTCCGACCTCATCGTAATCCTGACTATACCCATTATTCTTACTACCAATAGGCAGACCTGTTCTGACGTCGCACTCTACACCGGCATGATCAATGTAGGTGCTCTTTGCGCGCACATTAGCAGCTTTGTAGGTCTCGATGATCATCCTCTGCGTATCCAACAGATACGCTTCCAGAGTATCCAAGAATCGCTTGGTCTGAAGGTGCTTGGACGAAGCACAAACAGTAATGCCGTCATCTTTGATGATATAACCGATACCAAAGCCATCGGGCACTACGGGACCGAAACCGAACATGCGCAAGGCAGGATTGCCGCAATTCGACGTCGAGACGATGGTGTTGTTGAGCTTGGCGTAGCCTGCATCCGTAAAGATGGCGGGGGGCTCACTCTTGGCAGAGTTGGGTGAGGATTCGGCTTGAAGCTTCTTCCACAGATTGTTCAAGGCATAGAGATGTCGATCATGTCCTTTGCCACTAGCACAAGCCTTACTGAGCTTAGAGTGGCCATCACAAGCCTTGCGGAGCGCATCGAGCTTTGCCTCCACCTTGGCATCGGGTGAGATGTAGGTCTCGACAAACTTGGCCGAATGCGGCTGCACCGTTCGAATGGCCTCTGTACGACCATGCAAGAACGCTTTCGTCATGGCAGGCTCGTACGTCGTCTCGCATCTCCCGTACAGCGTGTAGTAGGCAGCCTGGAAGGCCATCTGCACATACGCATCGGGACTGAACCTATGTCTGGTGATAAAGTTCTTACCATAGGTATCGAACTCGAGCACCTGACACTCATTTTGACAGATCAGATCCGACACTCTCGTCTCGCCGTACTTGATACCATCGGCCAACTTGCTCGTCAAGTTCCATTCGAGTTTCTTGGGCGCCGTAGCCTGGTCAACATCTTGTGCCTTTCGCGCGTCGATCTCGCTCGTTGTTCCGTTGGCTTTCTTCCCTGCGCCCTTTGCGAAGGGACTGGTTTGGGCCTTGAACAGGGACTTGGTAGCCGAGTTGATAGATTTCGCAAAGCGCATGATCAACTCGGTATACACATCCGCAGCGTATCGCAGGACGGTATGACCATCAACACCGGTATGTTCGAAGTTGATACCAGCAGCACCGTTGGTACAGACGATGATCTGGAGCTTGTCGTACCATCGGTTGGTGCAAGTACCTGTTTGAACACCGCGCTGAAGCTTGTAGGTACCGCAGAGCATGTTGTTGCTCAATTCGGCTGTGTCGGCTGGTTCCGAGTCGTCCATGCAGACAACGAAAAGGGCGGTGTCGACCACTTCCAAGCACTTTCGGTTGTGTGAGTCTTCGCGGAGACGTTCGCGATACATGGACCAGATGGGACGCTTCTCGGTGGTCAGAATGCCAACAGAGCCTTTGGCTACGTCTTCGATCTGGATCTTGTCTGCATCCCGCACGATGGCCTGAAGGTTACCCAGCATAGCACGTTCGGTAAGGAGGGGGCGATGCTCTTCATCGAGTGCCTCAAACCAGTAGATCTGACCTCTACGCATAACCACAATGTGTCTTGACTCTGGTTCGACTTCCATCTTGCATCCGTTTGCTGTCGGGATACGCGAGGTAGCGAACAGCCTCGTATACTGGAACATATCCAGTGGCGTACCCCTGACACTATCCGGCTCCAATTCACCCGTGCGCAAATCATGGATGAAAGCCAGACTCGCGAGAATGAGATTCGCCGTCCTCATCAGCTGGTTACCCCTCGTCGGAGTCGGGTCATCTTCCAGAATAAAGAATGGGTTGAGGTTCAACACAACCGAGTCTGATGCTTGCAGGTAGGATTCGTCCCAGAACTCTTCGATATAGCTCGCTCGTGTACTAGCGTATTCCTGAAGCTGCTTCTGAATGACTGGACCGTCATTTTTGAGGAAATCTTGGACAACGCGTTTGGTAGTTGCATGCTGTTCAGCCGTCTGCAAGGGTTGAAGGGAGGAGAGGTAACGTTCGCATGTTTCTTCGAGGGTGGGAATGGGTAGATGAGGGAGCTTGGATTGACCTTCGAAGGTTTTGCCGCCTCCGAGACCTTCTTTGTCGCTAGCGTTTGCGAGAGCTGCGGACTTGGCTTCGACGGCTTGGGCGTTGAAGACGCCTTTTGCTTCTGAGGACATGAGACCGGGGGCCATGTTGACGAGACTGTGGGCTGCTGTGCTGGTCTATGTGGATGGTTCTTGTGCGCTAGAGGGAGGAGAAGGAGTGAATGGAAGTTACGGGGCTGACGTTATATATGTACACGACAGAGAGAAAGAATGAGGTCGGAAAGCAAGCAAGGTTATTGGGTATCTGCGGGGAAGACAATGACGGCCTCAAGCGGATGTGGAGAGAGTCGGAGATGAATGGCCGAAAAGGTCTCGAGCTAAGGCAGCTAGCCTCACACGGGCTAAGAGACAAGTCGCAGGGGCACGCAGCATTACACACATCCGATTTGACCGGCGTCTCCTGCTTGTCATCGCCATCTTGGCCAAACACCATCATCGAGATGCGCATTGACCTAGCTGTCTTAGTTGTGGTACAGTCCCGCAAAAAAAAAAAAAAGAAAAAAAAAAAAAAGCTAGGCGAAGCCAAGAGTCGGAAACAGGGGAGAGAAGCATACAAAGTGGAGGCTTTCGAGCGTCGCACAGTCACATCACAGCGCGTGTGTGCACAATCAGGCGTGGATTTACCGAAAGTCGAGATCTCGCAATAGCAGCAGCATCGCACAGCGGCATTTTTCCTCATCTCTTCGTCGCGGGGAAAGCATCTCGAGCCGATCTGTCCGAATGGCTGCTATCTCGGATGCCAAGCACGATCTACTTCGGTACATCTTCCACACAGCCTTATGTTGGTCTTGCGATTACATCACAGCCATTCATCCAGGCAGAGCAGAGAGGGTGATGACCTCGCCAGAGGTCGCTGCGACAGAAGCCTTCTAACATCAGCTGTTTGCGCAACATTGGCTCTGGAGATCATAAGAAAATGCTAGCCGGAAGGATGAGCACGACAAAGAAACAAACGAGAGAGTTCAGGCCATGTCATGTCAATGCCGACTTGTATCGGAGAAGCCGGAGATGCAAGAACAGGATCGTTCGCGGCCAATTGCTACCGTCAAGCTTGCTCGGTACCGTGCCGCTGGATGCCATTCTAGAATGACCGAAGACATTCGGCCATAACGTTATCTTGGAGAGTGCGGGGAAAAGGAGCAGCAGCAGCAGCACGGATCGCCGACGCAGAATTACGCGCGAGATTGGCTTGCTCGAATCGCTATCGGGCATAATCGTCCAAAAGGTATCGCGATGCAGGAGGACCCTGAAGCTGTATTTTGAGCGGAGAATCAGCTCACATTCCGTGCACGCTTTCAGTACGAACCCCACGCTAACCCTCTCTCAAGCAAACGCCGGCGTTGTACGAGGTGGATCGACTTTGCAGCACCTCCCTCGCATCCTTCTGTCCTCACCATCATCACGCACATCTTCGACCAAATCAGCGTATACATCAGCCATGGCGGACACTAACACCGCAGTAGCTTCGGAGCAGTCGGCATTCGACATCGACCTCCCATTCACGTCTTACGATACAGCCCATCCGCTTCACTTCACCTCTCGACCAGACAGAGTCATCGATGGATTCTGGTACATCATTGGGTCTTCTCTACCCTTGTGGAAGTCCAAAAAGAACGTCGTGATCCGCTACATCCCCCATGCCAACCCCTCCGGCGATGAGGTGAAGTTTACAGATGAAATTCGCTCCGACGCCCGTTCGAAAACCGCCAACTCACCCGACATCGTCCCGTCCACAGACCTCGCTGCTAAATGGAAGGAGGAGGAGGGAATCACAAACAAACTCTTTGGTATCAAAGGCACAAATGTCCTGCAGAAGGACGCCAAGAATGGGTAAGTGGCTCCCAACATCCCCCTTTCCGCTCCTCCCTTTCTTCCCATCCACTAACTCTCTCTCCTCTCTTCTCTTGCTTCGCGGTGTCAGGGCTTCATATCAATGGACAGGCAACGGCCTACTCAAATTCTTCCATTCCAAATGGCAAGTTATCGGCTATGGGCCCTACAATCTCTCCGATACTTCCCGCACGAAATTCGATTGGGTCGTTACCTACTTCGAAAAGACACCCGCAACCCCCGCCGGTATCGATCTCTACGTAAGAGACCCAAGACAGATGCCGGAAGAGACGTCAAAAGCGGTACTGGAGAAGATGAAGGAATTGAAGCCAAACTATGCCGGGGATGCTGATGAGAAGAGGCAAAAGTTGGCTGTAGAGCTCTCGAAGCTCGCAGACGGGTATTTTGAGATTCCGCATGATTCCTAGTCCCAACATACTCAAAGCGAGTCGGATCCATGTCGTGTTGTTTAGAGCGAGCTTATGATACCCTGTAATGCAATGCTTGCACTTCCTCCTGGCTGTGTGATGGTTGCTGATTGAGTGATTTTCATGAGTACAAATACAAGACGCCGCACGTCCATACCTCTAGGACCAATCCAGATCATCGTCATTAAACTTACTCCATTGTTGCCCCTTTCCGCCTCTTGGCCCATCTAGAGCACTTGCATCCAACAACGGCTTTCCATCAGCGCCCACAGGTCCTGCTGCATCAATAGGCATTCCGTCGGGCCCCAACTTTCCCTCCGCCCTGTCTTTTATCGCTTGCAACCATCCGCCTTCGTCAATTCGTTCTGTTTCTTGTGCTGCAATTCGTCGGAAGTAGAAATCTTTACGAGGATCGTATCTGATTCGGTCATCGCGAAGCATGCGGTTGTCGACACGAGCGTCTTCGCCTTCGACTTGGAGGACTGCTTGGGGAGTTTTGGCGTCGATCACCTGCCGAATGCCGAGTGGTAACGGGACAGCGTGGAGAGAAGGTGAGGCAGCAGGGTGCGGGAGTGTCCAGAAAGTGTAAGGCAGGTCAGTAAGAAGAAAACGAGGTGAGGTAGGGTGTTCAATAGAATAGTGGACGTACATAGTGATTATCGCAATGAGGACAGTATTCATCGGAATCTTCATACTGCGTCAAGTCCTTACGGAAGGCTTTACGACATTTCTTGCAGATGAAAGCCATTTCGATGGTTTTGCGCAAGACATGGTCTTGTGATTCTGCGTGGCATTGCGGGCACTACAACATCCCCAAAGTATCTTGTCTGATCAGCTCTTCTGCTCTGAGTAGGGTGAGGGGAGGTGGAAGGGGACTTACGTCAAAGAACTTCTGACAGCACGGTGCACGGATAGATACCTGTGCGTTGAGGATGTGTTTGCTGCAACAACCACGATCAAACGGAGTCAGCGAGGTGATTTGGGCGCAATGCCGGAGGAGCAAAGAGAAGAGACATACCACATGGTGACAACGTGTGAGAGGTGTGTGGTCGATGCAGGTGGAAAGAGATGACGATGGCGAGGGGAAGTGAAAGATGGAAGCGAGCGGGAATCGGATCTTCTCAAAAAGTCACGCACGCGCGTGTGCATCTTTGGAAACCAACACCCAACCAACACGAGAGAGCACTTTACGCGCTTGCCCACTTTCGGACGAGACACGCTTGCATCAACATCATCGTGCCTATCCACTCCACAGGCTGCCTCCTTGTATGGCGAGGTGTCTTTGTAGTTCGATAAACACATGAAGAAGTCATTGCTCCAGAACGAGACAAAGACTCAAGCCGTGAAGAAGTTTAGGATGTCGAAAGAGTGAATTACATGCAAGAAATGCGAAACTACAACGAACGGTGTTGCGAGCTCTAATCAGAAGGATGTGGCGACTGGCGTCTGTATCTATGCCTCAGCATCCTCCTCCTCTTCCTCCGCTTCAATGGCACCAATCTCAAACTCTCCAATAACATCCCATCTCGAGCCTCCCGCGCTCGCCGCCAAATACTTGACAAACCTCATCACACCCTCGTCCCTGAGTACAACACTCAGTGTATTGAAGCTAGGCGTCAAGTTCAGCAGCACACCATCAAAGTCCTCATCCTCCTCACCATCATCCTCGACCATCTCCACAACCTCTTCTTCCTCCTCCTCTTCTGCCTCGCCATCCTTCATCTCTGCATCACCGTCTTCCGCCTTCTTCCTACCGCTGTTTGCACTTTGGTAAACCGCAGGATCCTCTTCACCTTCATGTGGAGCCATATAGCATTCCCATCCGCCGATGTCGCCGCTTTCCCACTTACCCGCCAAGTTCTTGGCCTCCTTCTTGGATAGAAGCTTGGAGCTTGATGAGGAGGGAGGGGTGGAGGTTTTGGGCTTTTTGGCTTTTCCAGCAAGTCCTCGCGGGCCAGCCTTGCGCTCTTCTTCGAGCGAAGGCTTGACAACGTCTGGGGTGAGGTTCAAAGTGACATCGAGTACAGGCTCGGGATCGCTACGAGCCAAAGTGTAGTCGAGGCCTGGACGGAAACGTCTTGCTTCCACCGGACGGGCTCCGAGAGGGACGAGCTGGGAAATGTTGGCGAGGAAATGACGGAATGCGTTCGAAGGGAAAAGCACTGTGCTGAGGAGCTTGAGCAGTCCGCTTGCGTCTGTGGGGAGTGGGTTGGGGATAGTTGCTTGCGAAGTAGCGATGTCTATTGCTTTTGACGGCGCGGCTTGTTCGGACAGAACAGCGTAACGTTGTTTGTGAGGAAGGCCAGCTATGCTGAACTTCTTAGCTTCCGCATCGGCGGATTCAGCACGGTTCGTGCCTACACCATGAGCCTGAATTCGAGTAGATTCTTCTCCTTTGCCTGAAGTCCACCATTGGAATCCGTCCCTTGCGTCTGCGTTGCGCAAAGCCTTCTCGATGGGTCCGGCGATCTCCTTGCGCAAAATATCGGATAACAGGATGTGGGAGTCGTCTCCAAACTGCTCGTAGAGCTGTTCTTGTGTCTTTGCTACCAAGTAAGCCGGGTTGAGGAATTGGATGAGGAACTTTTTCTCGTCTTGACTGAGAGGCGAGCCGGGCAGTGGCGGTGGGAAATCTTCAGAGTAAGCCTCGAATAGCTTTGCGTTCTCTTTGGCGGAGAGACTTTCGAGAGAGCTCATCTCCTTTTCGACCTCTGCTTCTTTCTTCTCGTCTTCTGTTGTGAAGCCTTCCTCTCCTTCCTGTGGGCGATGGAACCAACCTGAGATACTGAGACGCGACTGAGAAGGGTGGACGACTTCCTCTACCGAATGGAACGAGTGCCCCGGCTGAACGGTGAAGAATGTAAACTGGTTCCACTTGGGCGGAATAACCTTGCTCGGCACATCATCTGGTGTACCCTTGGTCTTGACCGGATACAGCTCCAGCGCACCACCCCATTCCGCCTGCCATGGCTGGTCAGGATCCGGCAAGTAGAGAATGTACGAAACTCTGCGTGTAGAAATGACATCGTCGTGGTTGAGCAAGTGACATCCCTGACGGTAGTCGTTGATGCTCATATCCTTCTTCTTTGCGCTCAACGGTCCGCATCCTGTTACTCCCTGCAGCCACGACCTGAACTCTTGAGAGTAAATAGCATTGCGGACACGGAGCAGGTTTTGGAGACGACCAGCTTCTTCAGCTGGGAGACCGTCCAGGTTGGCAAGATCACCGGTTTGGTTAACTTTGTAGATGTCGGTTTCCTTTTCAGCAAAGCGGAGTTCACCGATAATTTCCTGACGGGTGGCTTTGAGGAGAGTATCGTCGATGAGGCAAGGAATGACGGCGTGCTTGTAAGGTGCGGAGGCTTCATATTCAGTGTTGTATTGAGAGACCGTTTTGGAGTCAAGGAGGTTGGGGGCGAAGGCGGAGGCGACGTCGGCACATGCGGCTGCCATCTTGTCTAGCTGTTCAGTGGCGATACTGATGGTAGCTAGTGAGGTGGCCTTGCGTCGTTGTCGGTAGAGAAGGTGTTGTAAGGATGCAAGAAGAAGCACGAGCAAAGGTCACTGCTTTGCCTTCTGAACAAGGTGGAGTTAATTTCTCTTATTACTGGCGCACCGACCTCAAAATTTTCGAAGGCTTTTCTTCTTCTCGCACGAATGAGCTCGCAGGCTGCTCCAAAAAAAAGAAAAGAAAAGAAAAAGGCGCCGTTTCGGGGCGCCGTGAAAAGGAATTCGGAAGCGAAAGCTTCAGCCCTCGTGTCTCTGCTTCTGGCGGCTATCGGAAGTGAATGCTCGCGATCGTATGCTCAACTTTGGTGGTGTCTTACCCCACACTTGTTTGCCATACAAAGCTACAGTATCCGCACTTTGGCAGCAGAGCAGGGTCGCAACCGAGACCGCACCGCACCCTGCTCTGCCATCGGCTCGTAGCCGAAACCCCCCTTTACCCCACAAACAAGCCTTCCATGAGTCTGGCTGATCGAACATAATCTCTTGGTGCGGTTTCACGAGATGTCAAAGTGGGAAAAGAAGGGGTCTTGGAGCAAGCGAGATAGATGGAGCGTATCCTGCTCGATTGATGTGTGTGCGGCGTCCACATGACCTGTGCGAATTGTTTGTGCCTTCATCCCAGATTTCCTTAAGATGCTGTTCTGAAACAAGCTCAATCCTCCACATTGAGAGAGCGTGAAAGGGTGGTTTGTGCTACATTCCTCTGTTTTGAGCATCACTTTGTCACCGCTCTAGCATCGTCGTCATTTCACCCTCCCTACCACCATCAAGCTTAAATAGAGCCCATCCTTGAGCCCTAGACATCTCCAAACAAATCCACGACGACTCGCAACGCACCTCCCACTGTCCCGGAATAGGTTGAAAGCACACTCTCCCTCTCTGCGATCCGAGTACAAGGCAAGGCAAAATGGGAAAGGAAGACCGCAATGACGATGTAAACCTCTTCCAGCTCATACTGGACCAAGCTGATGGCATCGACTTCTCCGATCCTGCGGCGCCCGATCTTCCTAACCCTACCGAACTCATGGTGCCTGGTCTTGAAGTCTCAAAGCTCTTCTGTGTGGTATACTGGGCGCTCCTCCACTCGCAAGACGAAGAAGGCATCACCGCCGGCCTAGACATGATGACTCTCGAACAAGCAAAGAAGGCAGTCAATGGTACTTTCCTGTTTAACGTTCGACCAACCGAAGGCTCCGGTATCGACGACAAAGTAGTTCAGTTCTACGTAGACATGCGTAGAGAGGGAAAGATCATCCGTGGTCCCGGTCCAGACAAGCCGAAGCCGGATTGCGTCCTGACAATTAGCGACAGGGAAATGATCAGAGCGGGGCTGGGTCAGTTGAGTCCTCAAGTGGCTTTTATGAAGGGAAGGGTCAAGGTGAAAGGAAACATTATGTTGGGGTTGAGGATGCAGACGGTATTGATGAACGAGGTAAAGGAGATGTCGCGCGTTGCCAAGCTCTAGTCTCCGTTCTGCACACTCTTGTCTTATGGTTTTAGTTCGTTGCTGTGTCTTGTTGTAGCTATCGCTAGTATATATCCACACCAGGTCTTAAACTACGGACGAGCTCTGGGACTGAAAGAGTGTGTATTGTCTTTGCAAGAGAAACAGCGTTCACAAAAGAAGAGACCGAATGATATGAACAAGGGAAAAGAGAAAGCGAAAGGCGAAGGGCTGGACAGAAGAGACAAAAGCAAATGACTGCAGATGGACTCGTGGATGTAGTACTGGCTCGCAAAGCGCTGCCAGAGCGCGTCCGAGCCAGCTGGAGACGGGAAGAGACTTCTAAGGAGTGTGCAGGAGATGTGTTCAAAGGAAAGCGGCACCGACAGCAGCGATACCAACAAGCGCACTTGCGTAACCAGCGAGCTTGCCAGATGCGGGTGCAGCACCTGAAGAGGACTTGACACTGGTGCTCTGGGACGAGGCAGCGGAGGAGGATCTCGCAGCAGCAGCTGAAGTGGATGTAGCCATACCAGTTGATGAGGAGAAGCCAGAGAAAGAAGGCGAGGACGAAGAAGCGGCAGCGGCAGTGAGCTGACCAGTACCCGAAGCGCCCTGCAACTGGGACATGACGGTCGAGTTAAAGTTTCCGCTCATGCCATCCAGGTTGAAAAGAGCCGAGAAGGCCATAGGAGGGATACCACCGGCAGCGCTAGTATTGGTGCCTTCGAAACGAATGAAGTAGTAACCACCGCTGGGACCAACGCTGGCGTCAATGTTGTAAGAGCCCTCGTTCTGGGTGTACGAGACGTTGCTGGCAAGAGTCTGGAGCTTGTACTGAACATCGCGGGAGCCAGTGGCAAGATAAATGTTGACACGGCCCCAGTCACGACGAGAGGGAGACTTGTTGTCGTCGTTCCATTCGACATCAAGCTTTCGTCCACCGCGACCATTGGTGGAGCTGCAAAAATGCAGAGTTATAGACAAGGTCAGCAATCGTATGAGAGGCGAGGAGGTAGCATTCAACGGCTATAGACTTACGCGACGGGCTTGGTGACGACAATGGTGGAGACGGCGGCATCAGCGGCGGCGAGCGCGAGCACGACAATGGTGGTAATCTTGGCAGCGACCATTTTGAAAATGTGAAGAGGATCAAACGAGTGTAGTTTGGGTGGTGGTGGTGTGTAACGAGAAGGAAGAGTGGAAAGTGAGAGTGAATGCGAGTCCGAGGCCTGCGGTCAACGTAAGATAGGAGTGTAGCGAAAGAAAGACGTTTTGCGGAGTGGAGATGGTGGAGAGAGCGAGAAGCAGCAGAGATGGATGAATGGTGAAGAAGCAGGAAAGGCAGAGCAGGAACACGCTGTTTAAAAGGGCGGGCTTGAAGCAAAAGTGGGTCAAGCCGAGGGGAACATGGATTTGCTGTTGTCACAGTGAGGCTGTTGAACAGCATACTCAAACAAGCGGACAAGCCGAAGCAGCGAATATGCATGAATCGTACGCCGAGCTTGCAATCAAGAACGTTTGGCGCCCATCAAGTGCACAAGAGCCGTGCTTTTGCTTTACTGTATTCAGGAACAGCAACCTCAGAACGAAAACTTCTCATCAAACCCTGTCCCTCTCTGCACCTTATCACGGTGGCATGACCGCATGAAACACTCCCATGGTGTCATCTACGGCCCGTTCACAGCATCGACACACGCGCTATTGTATGCTCTGCTCTGGAACGAGCCGATGGATCAGATCGAGCATGACGTGAATGGATAATGCTAACCGGCTGAACTGTCGATTGAATACCTCTGACGGAACGAGAGCTGAGCTTGCAAGGTCGAGGCGTATTCGCGAGCTCCTTCCTCTGCAAGCTAAGAAAGAGGCAGGCAGGCATAAGACAGGGGCCTCTCGTCAATCTCAGCACGAACGCACAAAGATGCACGCTGTGCAGATTGCAGCCAGCTCTGCATCGAAAAGCCTCGTAAAAAACGACACCTTCCAGCCTTGGCTTTGCAGGTTCTTCTCCCCGCTTCTCATCGAGCGTGAATGCAGATCGAGCCTCTAACGTCTCTGATTGTCGATACTTTCACGCCTCCGTGTTCAGGTGAAGCAAGGATGATGATGATGAGAAGGCGTCGTCGCGTTGAACGCGTCTTGCAACTCTGTCTCCGAGACCGTGAGAGGAGACGTGACGACGTGGGAGAAGAAAAAAGTGTCACTCTTCAGCTGTCTCAGCTGCCCTTTTTTTAAGGGTCCTCGTGTTGTTTCTTTTCAATCTCAGACCGCCAGCGGGGCAGTTCTCTTCTGCTGCTGCTGCTGTGAAACAAAAAGAAAATCATGTGCTCGTGTGCTCGGGTGCTTGAGAAGAAGGTTCCTTTTTGCTGTCACTCACCTCGCTTCTGCATCCACTCCGAAACTGCACCAAATTGCAGCTCTCTTCAACAGCACATTCGTATTATTCTTGCGAACAAGCAATCGGACCATTTTCACCGAATACACTGAGCCACTCGATCGACCTAAGCATGCTGGATCGCACACTGCAACCAGCATATGAACGCCGGGTCCAACCGCGCTTGACTCCATGTGGCAATGATGCACATCGACGATCCTTTCTCTTCTTCATCTTTGATCTGCCAGCACTCAGGCCGAAGCATTGTCCTTCCAGCCGTTCATTGGTCCTTGTCTCTTGTCAATACTGTCGTCAGAAACACAGCTCAGGATGCAAGTCGGACGTAAAGGTGGTCTGCAGCGAGCAACAATTCGCCGTAAGTTGAGCTGTGAGTGCCGTGCATGCCTCGCCTAACCGAGCAACACCAAACGCCTCTCAGGCTCGCAGAACACACAGTCAACCTCTCTCTCTCTCTCTCTCTCTCTCTCTCTCTCTCTCTCTCTCTTTCTTCACTGGCAATGGACAGCATGATTCGTCGCGGCGATCAACACATCCACTTGCCAGCCTCGTCCGACCTTTCGCAGCTCCGGCATTCATGCCTGACACAGATCCACGGTACAGTATTGGCCCGACCTCCAAGCTTCGTTATAACAAGTTTCCTGCGTCCGTTCCGAGCTGTACGCCAAGAATGCCTCCGCTGCAGCTATAACTGTGAGAGATCGGGCCAGCATCCGCTTCTAGTCCCACAACGCAATCGTCCCGATGCATCTGACGTGAGGGATGAAGTTTAGATCGGCGATGCACTTCGACCTCCACAACGGTGTCAGTTTCAGCGCTGCACGCTCGGGCCAGCAGACCTTCTCTCGCTCCGACTTTTTTTGTAGCCTGTAAGCAGCTGTTTGAAATGCGGGGAAGCTCTGAGCTTCCCTTGAGGCTGGTGGCTGGTGGCTGCTGCCATCATCCGTCCTCATCCTTTCGCCAACTGAGCGTAGTGTATCAACTCGACCACGTTGATCCAGGTAGCCATCATCTTTTGGACCATTAACGCGATCAACTTTGTTATCATAGCCCACAATGTCAAGCACGGACTTCAAGCCAAAAGATCCCAACGTCAAGCTCTTCAATCTTGGCGACTTTGACCTGCTCTCCGGCGAGACTATCCCCAATACCCACATCGCCTATCGCACCTACGGCGACCCCAATAACCCAGCCATCGTCTACCCCACTTGGTTCTCTGGCACTATCACTGACGGCAACGAATGGCTCATCTCCCTCCCCAACAAAGAACCCTCCACCCGCTCACTTGACCCTTCGCGCTTCTTCATCATCGTTCCCGCCCTCTTTGGCAACGGTGAATCCTCTTCCCCTTCCAATCATCCTCTCGGCTTCAATCTACCCCGAGCTACGTTTTATGACAATGTTCGAGCTCAACATAAGCTCGTTTACGAACACCTTGGGGTGAAAGGAAAGGTGGTGGTGATCGGGTGGTCCATGGGTGCAGGTCAGACTTTCCAATGGGCTTCACAGTACCCTGATTTCGTGAGGGCTGCCGTTCCCTTTTGTGGCTCGGCAAGAACCGCTATTCACAATTGGGTCTTTCTCGAGTCGCTGAAGCATACGCTGAAGCTCGATCCCAAGTGGAAGAATGGTCAGTACGATCCCTCCGATCCGCCAGTGGAGGGCTTGAAGGCCTTTGGAACCATCTATGCGGGTTGGGGCTTCAGTCAAGCATTCTATCGCGAAGATGGCTTCAACAAGAACTTTGGTCTCAATGGAGCAACAAACATCCTGAACAACTTTTGGCACGCTTGGTCGACTTCCAAAGATGCCAACAATTTGCTCTATATGTTGCATACTTGGCAACACGGAGATATCGGGGCTCAACCGACCTATGCTGGCGCCAGTAAGCATGATCTTCCGCAGTCCAAAGGAGGTAGATTCGGGACGAGGGGCGATGGTGGAGAGGTAACAAAGGAGGATGATCAAGCGTTTGAACGGGCGTTGAAAGGAATTCAGTGTCCAACATTGATCGTACCGGGTAAGACCGATTTGTATTTCCCGCCGGAGGACTCGGAGATAGAGGCTAAGGTGATGGGTGAAAACGCGCAGCTGGAGGTGATTCCAAGTATTTGGGGTCACTGGGCTGGCGGTCCTGGTGATTCCAAGCAAGATGTCAAATGGCTGGATGATAAAATTCATGACTTCTTCAAGAGGCATGGTATTGTTCAGTAGACTTGCCTCTGTTTCTACAGCTCTCAAACTGCATCGTCAGAAATCGCACACACTCGCACTGATTCCAGAGACTGTGTATCAAAGTGAACAGGAAGGCTACATGAAGCTGCAAGTGTGTTGCTTTAGATCTTGGAAGCCCTCGCCTCCTGATCCCTGACCTCATCCCACAATCCACCAGCGATCTGCGCTGTCTCAATACCCTCCGTCTCATGACCCTTCCACTTTCCTCCCTTAGCAAACGCATTCCTCAGATGGCTGACGAAAATAGTCGGCTCTTCATGGGCAGCAAAATGTCCACCGACAGGACTCTTTGCAATCCACCTCGTCTTACCACTTGTCGTTGTTGCGTCCACAACGAACTTGGGTGTGTTGACCAGCTCATCTGGGAAATCAGAGTATCCCAGGGGAACTGGAAGCTTGTATTCCGGAGCACCGTGAATTTCAGGCAAGAAAGTGTTGTTGGTGTATGGAATGAACGAGGTACCGATCGAAGAAGTGAACCAGAACAATGTTGCGATTTCCAAACATGCGTCCATGTTTAAGCGAGGGTGGTCAGGTCTGCGCTCAGACAAGGTGTCGTAGATGTTTCCAAGCCAGCCGAGCAGGCCGACAGGTGAGTCGACAAGGCCGTAGAGAAGTTGGACAGGACGAGTACGTTGAACATCGTAGTAAGCTCGATTTTGCTCAAAGTACATTCCCTTTGCAGCCATCATGAGGTATTCTTGACCGTAGACGAGCTTTGCAATGCCCAGAGTGACCTTGACGGGAAGCGAGAGAAGCATGAACTTGCTCAATCCCTTTGCAGCTACGGGGCAGAAGTTGAGGTGGACTGCACGGCAACCGGTGCCGTCCTTGTGTGAGTGGAATGCACCGAGAGCACGAGCGTGAGGGCTTCCCCAGTCACCACCCTGGGAAGCGTACTTGTCGTAACCCAACCCGCGCATGAGAGCGTCCAAGATGCGAGAGTAGCCTTGGACGTTGCCCACTTGCTTGTTGGGTGGTGGGGTCGAGTGGAGGAAGCCAGGCAGGGATGGAACTACAACGTGGAATGCAGGTGCGTCTTTATCAGCTGGGTTGGCAAGGTCATCAATGACGTGTGCAAATTCGAACCAGCTACCGGGCCAGCCGTGGATAAGCATGATAGGGATCGCATCGGGTCTGTCGGATCGCTTGTGGACGAAGTGAAGCTGAGTGCACCAGTCGACCGAAGTGGTGAAGTGGGGGAAGCTGTTAAGACGCTTTTGGAAGCCGGTGAAGTCGTAGTCTGTCCATTTTTCGACCAGGGTTTTCACAAGGGGAAGGTCGGGTTTGTAGGAGAGTTTCTTGGGTCCACGTTCGTCTCCAGGAAGGTAGGGAGCGTCGGGGAAACGAGTTTTGCGAAGACGGTTGCGAAGGTCCGAGACCTCGTCGTCGGTATAGACGATCGTAAAGGGCTTGGGCGACGTGATGGAAGGGATTTCTGAGCTCGACATCTTTGAACTACTTTCCAGGGGATGGCACAGAGGGAATGGTAGATTGACAAGAGTGGTGGAGAGGAAGTAGAACAAGATCTCACCTTGTATGCGAAGACCTTTGAGCGATCAAGCCTCAATTCAAGATGCCAAAGGCGAGTCGGCCGCTTCACACCGGATGCTTGTATCCCGTGGCTGCAGCATGGAACCGGTTCAGGAAGCAGCGAGTCTCTGAGCCGAGACCCTGAAGCTTTGTCTTTGGTTGGCTTGTGCGACCCTCCTGTCAACCGATGCAGCTGCCGCACTGCAGTCATGTAGAAGCTTAAATTCTGTCCGACCGGTCGAATTCTCAACTCTTCCCTTTTCACGCATCGGCAGCCGTCCAACAAGGAACCGCCCTGGTGGTGACAAAAAAAGTTTCCACTTGCATTGTCATTCGCTGCAGTCATCGGTGAGCCTATTGTCCAGCAAGGTTGATGCTCTGCATGTGTCGGTACGGAAGCTGTGCGTTTGCCGGTGCCCGTTAGGCTGAATGACCCACGTGTGACCTTATGCGAATGTAACATCCTTTTCCGTGGCGCACGGCTGCCACGTGCTCTCCTCTAAATGCAAAGCCGCTTCTCATGACTCCCCCTCGAGTCTTTGACATGGAGGCCCGTCTGACCTTGCTTTTTGCATACTGGTGTTCAGATGCGTTTTGCGACGATGAACACCCGAAAAGCAAGCTTCTTCGGCAACCTGAGCTCTGACTCGACTCGGAGTAGCGATTGATTGCAAGGCAATCTAAAAGCGTTATACCCGAAATGAGTTGGACCCTTCCCATCGTGACTCGGTCTTGCCCTCCGACACTCACCTTTGACACTCTATTCGCGTTCAGATAGACACCATTTTGCTAGTGTCTCCTCGCCTGACAATATCAACGCACCCTGCTAGCCAGCACTGCATCACACTACGCTTCCTCTCTAGCGAAGACAGCACGGACCACTAAGCACACCTGTCGCAGTCTATACGAGCAAACTGGTATAAATACGAACTAAAGACCTCCCCCCACATTAGACAACACCACTACCTGGACTCAACTGAGATCCTCGAGTAGTGTAGCGATCATGTCGGGCAAGACGACAACATACCCTTTCCACCAGGTGGACGTCTTCACCGATACTCCATACTATGGCAACCCCGTCGCCGTCGTCAACTGCCTCAACCCATCCCTTCACACACCCACTCAAGAACAAATGCAACGCTTCGCAACTTGGACCAACCTATCCGAGACAACCTTCCTTCTTCCTCCCTCTGACTCTAAAGCCGACTATAGATTGAAGATCTTCACGCCTTTCGAAGGGCTTCCTTTTGCAGGCCATCCGACGCTTGGTAGCTTCCATTCGTTCCTTCGACATCTCGGCTCCGCAAAGTCTTCTGCTCTGCTCAGTGAGAGAGATGGAAAGCTAGTACAGGAATGCGGTATCGGTCTAGTCTCGCTGCAAGTCTCTCAAGACGCTAACACCGTTCGCTTCGCAGAACCCGATTTCATTCGCCACGAGAAAGTCGATCAAACCACCACGAATCGTGTCATCAAAGCTCTCTGTCTTGACCCCAACCACGTCATCGATGCATGGCACATTCACAATGGCCCACGATGGATCGGCATCAAGCTCAAATCCGCTGCTGACGTGCTCAAGATCAACATCAACGCACCCTCTTGCAATATTGCCAGCATTCGTGATCTCTTCCTCGGCTTCATTGGGCCTTATGAGGGTGGTAAGAACTCAGAAGGGGAGAGTGTAGCGAATGAGATTAGGGCATTCGTGTTTGAAGACATTGGAGAGGATCCTGTGACAGGGTCGTTAAATGCTGGTTTCGCAAAGTGGCTCGAGTCGACGGGTGAGAGTCCAGCGGATGAATATGTCAACTCGCAAGGTACAGCGATTGGGAGAAAGGGCAGGATCAGTGTCACGATCGATCGAAGCAAGGATGCGAAGAAGCCGGAGATCTGGATTGGTGGTTCTTGCGTTGTCTGTGTCGATGGTGTTGTACACATCTAGACTTTCACACATCGAGTCATAGAACTCATGATGAAGGACAATCGTTTTGATTCTATCATTTCAAAGGCGACAGCGTGATGACATCGACTGAACAAGGAGAAGGGTGTGAAGATGAAAGCTTGGAAAGTGAAAAGCTTAGACGAAAGCAGTGCCGTTCCACTTCATCTTGTTGTAATCAACGGCCTGAGCCTGCAAGAAGCCCGAGTTAGGGGTGATACCGTAGTTGATGGGACGAGTCAACTTGTTAGCGCCCCTCTTGACGTTGAACTGAGCAACGAGGAGCTCCTCAGAGTTGGGGTTGGTGTTGTTGACGTAACCGTAGAACTTGGCGTTGCAGTCAGTCTTGGAGAAATCAATCTCGAAGTAACCACGGTGAGCACCCTCAGCCCACTGCAAGT
This sequence comes from Ustilago loliicola, assembly GCA_022963135.1. Classification (NCBI taxonomy): domain Eukaryota; kingdom Fungi; phylum Basidiomycota; class Ustilaginomycetes; order Ustilaginales; family Ustilaginaceae; genus Ustilago; species Ustilago loliicola. Next base: position 468,304 of record JALCUU010000013.1, on the reverse strand, counting down.
TCCTGTTGATGGTGACGAGCTTCTTGGCGTTGGCGGTGTATCGCTCAGCAGTGAGGTTGGCACCGTACGAAGAGGGAGAAGAGACAGCGGTACCAGCAAACTCGACACCGATGGAGCCGTCACCAGTGGCGGGGTCGTAAGCGGTGTTGTTGAGACGGTCTTCGGGGACAGTGTCGTAGACCCAGTTGGCATGAGAGTCACCAGCAAGAGTGATGGTGTTCTGGACATTGTTCTTGACGATGGTGTCGAAGAATCGACGACGGTTGGCACGGTATCCCTGCCAAGCATCGTAGTTGTACATGAAGGTGGGCTGACCGTAGTTCTGCCAGTTCTGGATGATCTGTTGGGTAATGACCTTCCAGACGGCACCACGCTGCTCGGAGTGAATCATACCGTTGTAGAGCCACTGCTCCTGCTTGCCGCCCATGAGGGAGCGGTCGGTGTCATTGCTGATAGCAGCGATAGCATCAGTGTTGTAGTAGACGTCGGTGATGTCACGGTCGAAGTTACGGGTGTCGAGGAGGAAGAGATCGGCGAGCTTGCCGTAACGGAACGAACGCCAGATACGGAGAGAATCGGTGGTGTCAACCTGACGAATGGGCATTCACTCGTAGTAAGCCTTGACAGCGGCAAGCTTGCGCTCGGTGAAACGGACACCGCGAACAGCACCAGTCTCGGTGTTGTTGCTGTCGGCGGTACCATGGTTGTACGAGTTGTCGGCTACCTCATGGTCGTCCCAGGTGCCGAAGAAAGCCATCTCACCGTGGAGAGCCTGGAGGTCCTTGTCCTTGCGGTACGAGCCGTAACGAAGACGGTAGTCCTCAAGCGTGACGATCTCGTGATCGGGAGCAGGGACACGGTTGAGAGCGGTACCGTTTCCGTAAGTCTCTTCGCCAGGCACCTGCTTGCCGTCACCACGAGCCTCGTAGATGTAGTCACCGACGTGAACAAAGTACTCGGCGTTCTTGCGGGCTGCAGCCGCACGGTAGGCGTTGAAGTAGCCGAAGGAAAGGTTCGAACAAGAGAAGACAGAAAGCTTGAGCGAGTCGACCTGGTCATCGTTGTATTCGGGGATCGACTTGAAGCTGCCAACGGGTGAAACGACCGAAGGGTCGTGGCAAGAGAAGAAACGGTAGTAGTACTGAGTCTTGGGCGAGAGGTTGGTGGTCTCGACCTTGAAAGAGTAGTCTACTTCGCTGGTGGTCCAGGCGTAGCTGTCGTCGACAAGGTTCTCCTTGGAGAAGTCGTTCTTGCTCTTGGAGGTCTGGTAACGCAAGCAGACGGGGAGGTTGGTGTTGGAGTCCTCGGGAACGGGGTGAGTCCAGAGAATGGCCGAGTTGGGGTAAGGATCACCGGAAGCAACGCCGTAGGGGAAGGTGACCTTGCCCTTGTACGCATCACGACCGTCAGAGCCGTACTTGCCGTCGTACTTCTCGACGAGGAAATCGGCTTCGGTCTTGTACTGACCGTTTGCCTTCTTGTTGCCGCCGTTGTTGCGCTTGGCCTTGCCCTCGACCTTGGAGGTGACGTAGGCGTCGTAGGCACGCTTCTTGATCTGAGTACCGATGTGCTCGATGTCGTGGCTGAGACGTTCACCATTGCTCAACGAGAGCGAGGGTGAACGGTAGGCAAGGTTGCGCTCCAAAGGGGCCAAGGCCGAGACGGAGGCGACGAGCGCAGCGGCAAGCGCCGCGAAGGGGGCGAAAGTAGTCTTCATGGTTGTCGAGACTGAGTGGTGTTTGCACGAGGACACATCATTTGTTTTCAGCAAGCATTGAGGACCCTTATATATCTCGCTTGACATGAGTGAAAGCGGACCGAATAGATCCTGTAGCGTCTTTGAGCCATAGTGCCCATGGTGCACAGACTGCACAGACCTCAGCAGCAAAAGGTCAAGAAGATCTTCTCCTCCCAAACAGGAAAGCGAAGTGCAAGCGAGGGCATGTCTCGCAACGCTACGAGGTCGAATCTTGGTTCACCTTGGAGGAGTGTGTGAGAAGGAACCCACGTTTTAGGCTCGCTTGCTTCCATCCAAGCATTTTGTGAAGGCAAAGTCGCTTAGCGAGCGCAGACCTTCCTTCCTAAACGGATATTTTGTCCTTGTTGTTTCACAGCGGCACGAAAAGTCGCCGGCTATCCATTCTCACGCTTCGCCAGAATTGCCTTTCATCAATGCAACATTCGACTTCGATCTGAAAGTCTGTTCATGCTTCCTTGTGGAACAAGCTTGAGCGTACAGCTGCAGAAACGTGGGCCTGCCCCACCATGAGGTTCCCACGCAGAGAAGGCAAGATGGAAGTCGGTGTTGCAACTACAAGAAGCGTCCATGCATGGATGCTGCTGGTCAACGGTGCAAACGGAGGAAGGTCAAGCGTTGCTTTGCAATCGGATCGATCTGCGGAGAAGGACAACCAATGAGCATGCTCTCATTTGATCCATCGACAGGATCCGTGCGTGGAAGCCTGCGGTTCTGCATCTGCAAGATGCTTCTCAACCGGAGGCTCTCGCTCTCCCTTTCACCGACACGAATGCGTCTTTACTTTTTATGTACGACTGCCAAGCAAAAAATAAGCGAGCTCAGAACGTGGACACCTTTCAAGTTTCGCATCGCTTTGCGCAGCTCTCGCCATCTTCTCAGAACACTAACCGCTCCACAACCCACCAAAGCCTTTGCACTTCACTTTCCATGCAGAGGTGTCTGCGTGAGTAACAATCAGATGGTGTTCGGGTTGCTCGGCGCGAGGAGCGCTAGGAACGTGTGCTTCGTCTAGTGGCTCGGAAAGGCGGCACCCGAAGCAGAAGACAGGCGCGGAAGGGCAGCTTTGATCTGCGGATCTTCGCGGGACCCTTTCCTACTCAGCAGCTCCTTCCTCTTGGCTGAGAAGATAGAAAACATAAGTAACAAACTGAACTCCTGTCTGTTTTTCAGCTGGCTCTCGAGCACGTGTGATCTCAGGCTACAACACACAAACAGAACGGGATCTATCGACGGATCGTTAGTCACTCGTCATTGCACTGACAAACAACAGTCTTGCAGATACAAGGTCCGCGAATCCCGAAACCCTTTACTGAGACAAAGCAAGACGAGTGATCAAGTCGGACCTGTTCACACCGGGCAACTTGACCTTGAAAACAAACAGCTGCGTAGGCACGTCCTGAGGGTAAGCGGCCGAGTAATCTCCAATAGCCCTCATGTAGCCCTTCTTGGTCTGGAAGTCATTGTCGCTGATCGAAATGATAAAGTATTCGTCCTTGTCAAAGTCGCTATCGCTGTCAGACTTGGGCAAAGTGGGCAGGAGGATCAAGCTCTCGATCTTTGCAGCCAGAAGGGTGGGGTCGACAGGGCTGCCGGAACTGTGCATGCCAAACTTGCTCAGGCCGCTGGTGTAGTCCACAAGGCTGCTGTAAGCTGCGAGGTCAATGCCGCTTGCGAGCTTGCCGCCGGGAGCGATGGCGCCGGTGGCCTGGTCGTACTTGGTGTTGGCAAGGTTGGTGGCTGTGGAAAGGTCGAGGATGTCAATACGCTTGTAGTTGACGCCGCTGTCGTCGCTGCCGAAACCGTTGCCATCGCGGACAAGAATGCCGACAGTCTTGTGGCCGAGGTAGATCAAGTCGTTGATGTTGCGTGCTTTGCCCTTGCTGGAAGTGGGCGCCTTGAATGCGTACTCGGCGATTAGCTTGGCGTTGTTGCCAGGGTTGGCACCATCCTGGTACGTGGTGACCCCAGAAAGCGAAGAAATGTCCCATTCAAAGATGCGCAGGTAAGGGGCACCATCGCCGCCGTCCTGAGCTGTGGCCGATTGGAGGACAGCAAAAAGCTGGTTGCCGTCCCAGGAGACAGTCATACCCTCGAAGCCGGCGTTGGGGCTGTGGCCTGAATCAGGGGTCGACTTGGAAGTAAAGTTGTACTTGCCATTGATGTGGGGCAGAACAGCTTCAGGTGGGGCGATATAAGCGATAATGGTGCCATCCGAGGCGAGCTTGTAGATACCAGGAGTGTACTCATCCGAGACCCAGAAAGTGCCATCTGGATTGGCAGAGATGCCTTCACTATCGAAGGAGAGCGACAAGGCGTTGTTGGGTGTGTTTGCCGCTGCAAGAGGCCCATCGCTCGAGCTGCTACCGCTCAAACCGCCGGTTCTCACTGCTGTAGGGTCGAGACCGGTCGTGTTCTTTCCAGAACTTTCGTGATAGAACAAGGAGTCGCGATAGGTCATGTTGAAGAGCTTAGTAGCTTGGCTGAAGGATAGGTTGTCCGAGCCAGTGTACTCTTGGAAAGCGAAGTCGAAAGTGTGACGACGCGCAACGTAGTCGATAGTGGTCTCGACATTGTAGCCACGGTCAGGCTGGAGATAGAACTGACCGGAATAAACGTTGCCGTTGCGAGAATATTGACCAGGTACGAGTGCACCAGCTGATCCAATACCGCCGATGGTCTCGTTGTTCTTGTCACGGTTGCTGGCCGAGTACTGGCCGATAGCAACCAGGCCCTTGGAGCGGAAGTCGGAAGGATTGATGCCACCGTCGCGCATCTTGATAGCAGCCCCGGAAACGGTAGCAGTCAAGGCGGAAAGGATGGGCAGCGCCAGTGTAAGCTGTGACAGCATATTTGTCGTGTTGCGGGGAGAGGAGTTGATGATGTTAACAAATGCTGGTTAAGCGAATGGGAGTGGAACCTTTATACTTTTGAATCCGATGAAGCGGCTTGGGGCCCACCATCATTCCCACAAGCAGCGGCAACGCCCCATGCTTTGTACCCTATTTCCGCTTGCTACAACATCACTGGTTACGTTCAGTCAGCGTTGAAAAGGTCAAAGTGTTGTCGGCGAAGCTTTGGCGCTAAAGCGGAGTTGCGTTATTGCTCGCTTAGACGCCGTGATTCTTCCAAAAGATGGGCACGTTCCGTTCTTTGTGCAGCAGGTCAATTTCAGTCCCGCCTTTACTCGGCTGTCAACAACGGTGGCAAACAAGAGAAGGAGCTCAATTCCAAAATATGCCTTGCATCAACGGCGACGTTAAGAACGAGTCTGCTAGGTTAGCTCGGGACTTGCCGTCGACTGCAGCAGCATATCAAGAGCAAGCCTACGTCGATCGAGGTCAGAAGACAGACTTCTCACGATTCACGATTGATGCCACGAGTGATGATAAACAAGCAACAAAGTCGAGCATCGAGTCGGACAAGGGTTCGGGTACAACGATGACCGACTTCCGAAATCATGCTGAACCTCCACCTTACTTCTTCTGACGTTATGATACAGCCGAAGCTCACTCGACGAATCAGTCAGCTAGCTTAGCCATATCGGCAACTTTCTCGAAGAACGACATGCTTCTCGACGCCATTTGAAGATATGATCTCAGCTTGACACTCCTCAAAACAAGCTAGAGCACTAACAAAGTTCGAAAAAGGCAAACATGGACACAGTAGTGGCCGGCGCTCTCGCGGCGTTCACAGTCGACCTCCTCATCTACCCTCTCGATACCCTCAAGACTCGTCTCCAAGCACCCGACTACACCACCCGTTTCCCATCAGGCAGAGGTCTCTACGGAGGCCTGTATCAAGGTGTTGGCAGTGTCATCATTGCAACCCTCCCTGCAGCGGGGCTGTTCTTTACCACCTATGAGGAGACAAAAAGCATGCTCGCTTCTTCAAGTTCACCACTGGCAAATGCCCCGCCAGCATTATCGCACATGCTTGCTAGCTCAACAGCAGAGCTCATCTCATGCCTGGTATTGACACCTGCAGAGATCATCAAACAGCGAGCACAGGTCGTCAACAAGCAGCAGAACCGATCTCAATCCACAGCAAGCGGAAGCAATACCTCAGCGTCCTGCCCTGCAACGACAGCAGCAAGTGCAGCGAAGGAAGTGATCAGAAACGCAGAACCAGGCGAGTCAGAAGCACAGATAGCAAAGGAGACGGTCAAGCATGCGGCCAATAAAGTGACAAAGCAGGCTCCGTCAGGCAGCGCAGCATCAACAGCGAGAAACGTCGTCCTTGACACACAAGAGAAGCTACAGCAAATGAGGAGCAGCAACGGCAAGTCTTCCGGATCTCGAACAGCGATAGCACCTCTAGCGTCTACTTTCGGTCGCTCTTATCTTTCGCTAGCGGGTCGCAACCTCCCATTTACAGCGCTGCAATTCCCGATATACGAATCGCTCCGAGAAACATTCGGCAAATGGGCAGGTCTCAAAGCAGCAACGCACAAAGATGGTGGCGTTGACGACGTCCGCTCATCCGAAGACTTTAGACGAAAAGCAGCGAGGGACGAGACCAGTGTTGCGAGTGAGTTCACAAAAGCAGGTCTTGTCGCGGGAGGGTCAGCGGCGATAGCAGGCTCTTTTGCGGCTGTAGTGACAACACCGATCGATGTAGCAAAGACACGAATCATGCTCGACACGGGTACAGAGGGTGTCAAGGGAGTGGTGGCTACGATGAAGGATATTGCGGTGAAGGAAGGATGGAAGGCGCTGATGAAAGGTGGTGCTTTGAGAGGTGCGTGGACGGCTTTGGGAGCTGGTGTGTATCTCAGCAGTTACGAGGCTGGCAGGTTGTGGTGGAGAGATCGACAGCAGAGGATGAAAAACAAATGATAGTATGTTTCGCTGGAATTGATACACCATCTAAGCGCTTGCTACGGCTTTGCCAGGATTGAGCGCTGACCGTGATGAAAGTGATGTGCAAAGTGATCTTGAGCAGGGATCATGTAAGGTCAATGATCTGATCCAGATCAACAACGCCTTTTGCTTTACGAGCAGGGGCCTTCTTCTTGGCTTTGCTCCTTTCTTCGACTAGCACCTCTTCCTCTGCACCTGTCGTTTCTCCTTCTGTGTTAGTTGCAGACTTTCTCTTCGCCTTAGAGGCCTTGGGTTTCTTCCCTGTGTCGATTGTGTCTTCGCCATCGTCTGCATCGACCTCTTTCCTCGTCGCTTTCGCCTTGCTCCTCGCCTTAGGCGCCTTAGCTGGAGCTTCGACCTCTGTTGGGTTCAGGTGCTCCTCCAGCGTTTTCCCAGAGCGTACAAGGAAGTGTAAGAGTCGCTCGAAACGTTCGTGCCGGCGGTACATGCCTCTGACCACATCCGCCCACGTGGCCACCTCACTCCCACAAGTGTGGGATGGACATGATCCGTGAGTGGGAAGCACTGTGTTCCTGCTGCTGTTAGCTTCGTCAGCCACGCTTTTGCTCTGCTGTTGCTGGAGGAAAGAGTCGGCGAGGCAGCTGACGTGGAAAATGGAGCTACAGCTGTGTGCATCCACGGTCGGGGACTGGCCCTCTGGGACGGTAGCGGAGGACGATGAGACTACTGGCTGAGTGCCGGATTGCGGCTCGGGACAGAGAGCAAAGTCCAGCTGACGTGTGAGGTCGATTGGCTCTCTACACATAGAGCATGGGGCTGACAGAGCCGGTGGAGCAGCGTCAGCGGTACGAGCGTCTTGGGCTGCTACGTGACGATCGACGCAAGTCTGCATGAAGTCGCCGATCGACTGTCCTCGGTTGGCCACGACGTGCTCGAACTGCTTCCACTCCATCTCTTCCACGTCGGTATCGTCGAATCTCATCCGTCGCAGTGCTCTTGCTGATGCGTTCGCAAGTGGTGCACTGCCGAGCACTGGCTCTGCATCCTCGACTTCTTCGTCACTTGCTCCATCCTCTTCCTCGTCCACATTCTGCTCTGCCGCAGCACCTTTGCTCGCCTTTGTGATGCGCTTCGCTTTCTTTGTCAAGTCGCTGCTCGCGATCACGGGTGGTGGCATCGGAAATGTGTCAAGATCCTGTATACAAGCGTCTAGCCCCTTCAAATTGGCCGATCGAGGTAGCGTCTCTGGCCATTGAGCAGCCTCCTTGTCGTCCTCTTCTTTCTTCTTGCTCGTCTGTCTCTTCTTCACGGGTTGGTCTGCCACCCCTGCACTGAGCCTTTGCTGCTGTGAAACGTGAACCAGAGGTATCCGTTTGCCGTCGACACCGGTGAAGTCACACACAGCAACAGGATATAGTGGATGCAGAGGCTTGCCTGATCGACTGTATCTGTGCAGCCTCAATGCAGTTGGTTCTGCGCTGTTGCTCTCCTCATGCTGTTGCAGAGCTTCGAGCCTCTGATACGCGAGCCAACTCCATTCGGTAAAGAAGGCAAGCTTCAAGCCCCAACCACAGAACGGCTCCGATCTAAGGAGCGCCCTCATAGTCAGTAGCCTAGCGTTCGGTGTTGATGGTGGCCTGGCTCTCTGTCTCTTTGGTCGACCCCATTTCGTTTGAGCCGGTGTCATGCTTGTTGATGGAAACAAAGGCAATCCTGCCAGAGCAGCTGTGTCGGACGCTGTACCGTCGGAGGTATGCTCTGAGGCGAGGAACTTCAAGTGTCGAGAAAGATTTGGTTTCGCCCAAGCCCACTCAAACTGCAGGGCAGCGATCTTGGAGGAGAATCCGTATACGATGCATTCCATCTCCCAAGGTCGGGCACGAGCGGTCTTGTAGGCTCCTTGTGTCAGGTCTCCATTGTGCTGGCGCTTGCGACGGGGAGGAGCTGGAGTGGAGCCGATGTAGGTGATCCCTGGAGATGAGAGAGAGCGTAGGAAGTAGCAGGCATAAAAGGGCGGGATGGTGTGCTTGGCGACGGAGGACGGCATCGTGGCTGAGTTCCTTGAGTGCTGGTCTTGTGATCGGATCTACGAAGAGTCTTCCTTGCGACGGTCTGCTTCAACGATCGGATGTGGCATCGACGATTCGGGAATCCATGCGACGCAGCGGTCATGGCGAGGTCCCGCATATGTATGGTAGCATGCTGGGTCGAGTTGCGGAAAGAAGACTTGGTGGGTGGTTGACGGTGAGACAGATGAGAAGAAATGCAGGGTCCAGCAATATTTCTTCGCTGAGAAGCCTCCGCAAGAAATCTTGCAGAACACCTCTCACACCACGCTCACAATCAAAGATACTTCATCGACACTCGATTCAATCTTCGGACTCTTCACGCACAGTGATGAGTCTGAAATGTATGTCGATAAGATGGGTCAATAGATGAATGACAAGCAATGCAATATTTACAGCTCGTCACCATGGCTCAGCAGAGCGCCCAGCTTGCTCTTCCCTTTCTTCCCCTTAGCCTTGCTCTTCGGCTCGGCAACCTTGCCCTTACTCTGCATTGCATTACCTCTGGTCAGCAGATTCATGAACTCGTAGATGAGATCGCTAGCAGCATAAGCCGTGATCTCAGCCTGATCATATGCCGGGCTTACCTCGACCAAGTCAAATCCAACAAAGTTTAGCCCTTCCAATCCCCTCATAATCCTCCTGAGCTCTCTTGGACTCCAACCCGCGCTTTCGAGCGTTCCTGTACCCGGTGCAAATCCTGGATCGAGCGTATCGATATCAATACTGAGATATACAGGCATAGTCCCAACCCTCTCCCTAATGTTGCTGATAATCGTCGGAATGCCCAGATCATCAATATCATCAGAGGTGATAATATCGAATCCGATGGACGAATCGTGTTCGATGTCGTCATAGCTGCCCAGTCTAGTGCGAATACCAGCGTGAATAGACTGATTGCGGGCGATGAGCCCTTCGAGCGAAGCTTGTCAGAAGAATGTGCCGTGTTGGATCTGGTGTTGACGTGTTGGAGAGCCGTGAGGGGAGACTTCGGGTGGCCAAGTATCGAGGTGAGCATCGAAGTGGATGACTGCGATGGGACCGTAGACGCGATGGAGGGAACGGAGGATGGGGAGGACGATAGTGTGGTCTCCTCCGAGAGAGACTATTTTGGGATGGGGTTTGAGGTCGGCTGCATAAGGTGCGGTGGTGAATGCTGACCAGGCTTCCGGAGACACAGCTGCACTCGGAGGAGAGGAGATGTGCAGAGAAGGGTCGGATGCCGGAGTGCGTTGGAGAAGAGACGTATAGGCCGCTTCGATCTGGTCAATAGCTAGTGCGGGGTCATAGCCAGAGGTGGGGATACCATCGCAATCGAGGAAGCGGAGACCAGTCGCATAAGGGTCTTGCATGTGGTGCAAGGAGAAAGTCCGGCCGGCTCGCTGCCTTCGACTAGCCTGCCTGATCGCATTGGGACCGAACCTTGCTCCTGGTCGATACGTCACCGTCAGATCATACGGGATTCCGAGGATGGCAACATCGAAGAGCTGGTTGGGGTCGTTGAGGCATTTTGCCGTGGGAAGGTGAGCGTACGTATTGACACCAGCGTAAGCTGGCTTGGCTACCCCAGCATATTTGTTCGTCCAGGGGTCAGGGTTGTCGTTGGAAGGAAACTCGACCAGAGGGATGGGAGCGAACTCGGCAGAGCTGTGAGGCCATGCCCCGTGATGGTCTTCGTCCAGGCCAGGAGAGCGTGTGTGCGATTGCACAGTGGAGACAGCTCCGAGGGCGGCAATCAGGAGGCAGAGCGTATGTCTGGTGATCATTCTTGCAGTCTAGCGTTATCTGCTGGTACGATAAGGAGAGAAAAGCAGGACGAGGAAAGCTTCAAAGAGCTCAGCTTCGGTGAGCCATTAAATACTGCTGGCCAATATGCTCTGCGATAGAGAGGCGAGCTGGTCATGCGACCTCGGGAAGGCCATATTCGCTCAGTCTTAGCCCTACCCTCGCTTCGACTGGTGCTGAGATACGTACAATAGAGCGCGAGAGAGGCTCGTTAAGCTCACCCGTTCTCGTTTAGCATCAAGAGTTCAGCTATTTCGAATGCCCGACCAAGTTGCCGCGATCCGCTGACGCCGCGTTTCGCACTCGCCAATTTTTATTTGTTGGAATTGGCAATGTAACAAAGAAAGAATTTCGATGACCTCGGCGAATTTCGTCACCGTTGCAGAGCGTGTTTCCCGCTTTCTTCTCCCACACACAAAGGACTGCCCACTCATCCCACAGCGGGAGAGCGTACAGTCGAACCTCTCGAAATGACACATGTAAATTGAATAAAATAATTCAAAAATCGCATTTTAATTTTGGCCTAAAAAAGGAGCAAAAATTCTAGTGTCATCTTACAGTGCTTACATAATGCTTCAAAGGTATATGATATGTATATCGTTCTGAGCCTCTCAATCAGTTCTGGATACTGAAGAAGCTGACAGAGGCAACTGTCTGTGATGTAGTGTGATCATCAGGTGAGGAGGAAGCACCGGCAGAGATAGAGGATACTGAAGACACTTTGGAATCCTAGCCCATCTGTAGCATCAGCAGAGTTTGACAAGGGCCCATAGAGTGCTACAGGAGTGGTGGAAGAGCAGCTTAAGGCTCTCAAGTCAGCTCAGGATACCCTGGCAGACCATGGTCTTCTGACCCAAAAAGTTTCAGATGCTTTCTCAGCCTGTTGCTCTTGACTCACTGTATCACAATTAATTCTATAGTCACACATTCAGTTTAAAGGCTCTCACACTTCCATAGGTACTCTGAGTGATGAGCTACAAGAATTCTACTGCTTGAGGATGTCAAAATAATTTACGAAAATTTTAAAATAAATAATGTGTCATTTCGAGAGGTTCGACTGTAGTCGTGAGTGTGGGGAGGCAAATCTTCTTGTTCTCTGACGTTGGTTGGTCTGTGCGGCTGCAAAGTTTTGGAAGATGTGCATACGGCTACAGAACAGTACTTATTTGTTTCCACCAGAAACTCGATTGAACAACACCTGCAGATTCTCAAGAAGGACCTTCACCAGACGTCCTAATCTCTCCTTCGGTCCATCACAACCCCCAAATCGCCTGCAACAATGACAGCAGACGCTAGCAAGTACTACTATATCGGCGTCGACGTGTAAGTAGCACCATCGTCGGCTTCTTCGCAGCTGAGAGTGATACGCTGACAGAGCTCATTTCTTCTTCGTCGTTGAGGACAACAGCGGCACCGGCTCGGCCAGAGCAGCCTTGGTCGACGACAACGGCAACATTCTCGCCGAGTCAACCCATGCCACACAGACATACCGTCTCGAGTCCGACTCGCGCATCTTTGAACAGTCCACCACCGATATCTGGTCCCAGATCAAGCTCGCCATCACACAGGTCGTCGCCGCATCTAAAGTTGACCTCTCCCACATCAAAGGTCTTGGTTTCGACGCGACATGCTCTCTCGCCGTCACGGACTTCAACGGCAACCCGATCGCAGTCACACCACAGCCTTCTGGTTCGAACAGCAGCGAGTGGGGTCCAGGAGAACGCAACGTTATTCTGTGGGCCGACCACCGCGCAGAGGACGAGGCGGCGTTGATCAACGCTACCGGTTCCAAGGTGCTCAACTACGTCGGAAAGACCATGTCGCTCGAGATGGAGGTCCCGAAGATCTTGTGGTTGAAGAAGCACATGCCTTCAGAGCTGTTCAAGCAGTGCATGTTCTTCGATTTGCCCGACTATCTTACGTACAAAGCGACAGGCTCGTTAGCGAGAAGCAACTGCTCGCTGGTTTGCAAGTGCTCTTATATCCCTCCGGGAGTGGATGGGTCGGAGTTGGGATGGCAACCCGACTTCTTCGATCAAATCGGGCTGGGCGAGTTGGTGAAGGATGACTTCAAGCAGCTTGGTGGAGTACCCGGTCGCAACGGCATCGTCCTCACTGCAGGTCAGCCTGTCGGTGATGGACTTACTGCAGACGTTGCCGCTGAGCTTGGATTGCTTCCAGGAACAGCAGTTGGCTCCGCTTTGATCGACGCCTACGCGGGCTGGGTTGGCACTGTCGCTGCTCCCGCCACGAACCCTGTCAGCGAAGAGAACAACCACCCCTCCCTCATCAGCTCGCAGAACCGTCTCGCTGCCATTGCAGGCACAAGTACGTGCTACTGCGTCCAATCACCCGACGGTATCCTTGTCGACGGCGTCTGGGGCCCCTACAAGCATGCCGTCTTCCCTGGCCTCTGGATGAACGAAGGTGGTCAATCCTCTACAGGCCAACTCATTGACTTCATCATCGACACCCACCCTGCTTCTCCCCACCTCCGCACTCTTGCTTCCGAAACCAACCGATCGCTCTTCACTGTCCTTCACGACAAGATCGACTCGCTCGCAGCTGAGGCTTCTGCTCCTCACGCATCTCACCTCACAAAGGACCTCTTCATTTACCCTGACTTCCACGGCAACCGTTCGCCACTCGCCGACTCGACCATGCGTGGTATGATCACTGGTCTCAAACTCGATCGCGGTCTTACTGAACTCGCACTCAAGTACTACGCCACCCTGGAAGCCATTGCTCTGCAAACCCGACACATCGTGGAGGAGATGAACGCAAAGGGCCACAAAATCGATTCGATTTACATGAGTGGTGGACACGTCAAGAACCCGGTATTCATGCAATTGATCGCAGATGTGTGCAACATGCCCGTTCAATTGCCTTTCAGCTCGTCAGCTAGTGTTGTTGCTGGATCGGCGATTCTGGGTAGATTTGCGGCTGATGTCAAGGATCCACAGGGTAGTGGAGCAAGTGGAGATTGGGCGCCAAAGGAAGCGACGGAGATTAAGGATCAGAAGAAGGCAGAGGAGAGCTCGTTCAAGTACAAGGATCATCTTTGGGATCTTATGGTGAGAATGACCAAGCCGGGCACCTTGGTTTTCCCACAGAAGGATGAGAAGTTGGCCAAGTTGTTGGATGTCAAGTACAAGGTTAGTCGTCACAGCTTCGAGAGATTGAGAAAGCATTGAGATACTGACATGATTCGCGGCTCTCCCCTGTTCTTGCACAAACAGATCTTCAGAGAATCGATTGTGATCCAGCGCAAGTGGAAGTCGATGGTTGCTGAAGCGACCAACTGAGCCGCAGTCCTGCTTACTTGATGCCGCAGCGGCGATGCTGACCACGCACATGTCAATGTCACCGTTCAAATATCTGAAACGCAAACATTGTTGTCAAGCTGTGAAAGTTGCTGCTGATGATTGATGCGAGGATGTTGTCTATGTTTGTGCAGATGCGTATGCGTTGAGTCTAGAGAAGCTTGAGGTTGCCCGTGAGCTGGTTCATCAATGAGACAGGAGCAGGTCCAAGGCCGAGCACTGTTCTTGTGTTTGGTGCAATCTGTGTACGTCCAGCATCAATGATACTTCTAGCAGCAATACCCAACTGCTTGGCCTTCTTTTCCAACTCCAGCATCTTGTCCTCATCCGGACACTTGACGGCCACTTTTGCCTGTCCCCTCCTCTCCCACTGCTTGATGAATTTCGGTGTCAACTTCTTGGCCGTCTTGTAAACAGCCAGCGTAGCGTGTCCACACTGAGCGGCAATCTTGCCCTTTTCCATCTTGATATCCATTCGTACAGCCAAGATCATTTTGCACTCTTCTGCTTCCATGCCGGAGCCGGAGGTGTTGTAGTTGTCAGAGATTGCGGCGAGCTCTTGATCCGAGTCGAGGTCTGATTCGTCGTCAGAGTTGGTGGAGAGGATGCGGCGTGAGTTGGCGTTGTAAGAGAAGAGGGAGCGCCCCATGCCAGCAAAGTAGCCGACGGTGAGTGAAGCAATCGAGACAGCAACGAGTGTCGGCAGCATGGCGCTGCTGGATGACGATGCAGATGTCGACATGGTGAGAGCTTCGATGAGGGTGAGAGATGGGGTCAGGTTGAGGTGGGAGCAGATGATGTGGAAAAAGTAAGTCCAAGAAGAAATTGAGACTCGGAAGACGGCAATGCATCATGACAGGTAGAAATTAACGTGCGGAAAAGAAGCAGAAAAAGAGGACACGAAAATCCAGCAAAAATCAGGCAGCAAACGGCAATCATGTCATCTCGCGTGGGGAGCTTGAGTGACATCGGCAATCTCTCTCTGTTCCCTTGGTTAGGATCTTCTGTTTGCCATTGCTCTTCTCGATTGTCTTGTTTCAGTGAGGACTGCGCTTCAGAAAGCCTGAATGCATGCTGGTGAAGGAGTGGGTCTGATCTAGGCTTCACAATTCCCTCGCTATAAGCAAGCAAGCAAGCAAGTCAAAGCTCTCTCTGCTGCATCGGTGATCGCACAAAAAGTCGCCGAACAGAGCCGAAACAGCAAGCGAAGACGGAGGATTCTGAATTTCAATTTTGAGAGATGATGTCGTGTGTTTGCCGAGTACAGAGTGGGCACTGAAGCAGTGTGTCAGTGAGCATTTTCGTATCTCACGACATCATCATCGCGAGCACGGGCGCCAATTAGAAGAAAGGTGCACGAACAGTCAACGTGGGGTTGTGCCATGCATCAGCTTTTTCTCACAGACCAGCAAGCAGACAGGAAATCAGAGCAAAGTGTGAGCTCATCGCTCGCAGTTTCCATAGCCGTCCCAATCAGAGCACCTCTGCTCAGCAACGCCGCCCCCCCACTCACCACGCCCCCTGTGGCCATATATATAGGTCTCGCTTCCTTTCTATTTGCTCCCAATCATCGTCTCCACCATCACTACTATCACTTTTACCTCTCCACAACGCAAAGACTACTTCATTATGCCTCGCGGATACGGTATCGCTGACACCAAGAATTGGACCGACTTCAAGGTCTACGACTTCGACCTCAAGAAGGAGACCGACAACGATGTCGACATCGCCATCACTCACTGCGGTGTTTGTGGTTCTGATGTCCACACCATCTCTGGTGGTTGGGGTCCCTTGAGCCACGACTTCTGCATCCCCGGTCACGAGATCATCGGTACTGCTACCAAGGTCGGCAAGAACGTTAAGGGTATCAAGGTCGGCGATCGTGTCGGTGTCGGCGCCCAGGTTGGTGAGTACCATAACAAGAAGCCCGCATGCTTGCACGCTCGGTGCTTCATCATTCGCTTTTTGAAGAGAACTGTGCTCCACCTTTTAGTGCCTGTCCAACTTTGCGCGTTCAATCTCACTAACCTTCGCGATTTGTCCTTGGAACCATCATTTCAGACTCTTGCGGCGAGTGTGTACCATGTAAAGACGCCGAGGAGCAGTATTGTCAAGGTAATGGCAAGTTAGGCATGGTAGACACATACAATAGCTCGCACCATTGCGGAACGCAAGCCCAAGGCGGATATAGTACGCATATTCGAACTCAACAGTAGTTCGTTTTCCCCATTCCTGAGAAGATCAAGTCCGAGCATGCGGCTCCTATGCTCTGCGGTGGTCTCACTCTCTTCTCCCCTCTCATCCGCAACGGTGCTGGCCCTGGCAAGCGTGTCGGTATCGTGGGTATCGGTGGTCTTGGCCACTTTGGTGTCATGTTCGCCCACGCCCTCGGTGCTGAGGTTGTTGCCATCTCACACTCTCCGCGCAAGAAGGAGGACGCTCTCAAGATGGGTGCTAAGGAATTCGTTTCCACTGCCGAGAACCTCAACTGGGCCGAAGAGTACAAGTCCAAGCCTTTCGACCTTATCATCAACACCGCCTCGTCCAACGCTGTTGATCTTGCCTCGATCCTTAGCACCCTCAAGGTTCACGGCCGACTCATTTGCGTCGGTATGCCCGAGGATGTCTTCAAGGTCAGGATCCAGAACTTTGCTGGTAATGGTTGCTTGATGGGCTCTTCCCACATTGGTAGCAAGAAGGAGGCTTTGCAGATGCTCGAGTTGGCTGCTGAGAAGAACATTCAGCCTTGGGTCGAGGTTCTTCCCATGAAGGACTGCTCCGTGGCCGTCAAGAGGGTCGAGGAGAACGACATCCGATACCGATTCGTTCTCGAGCAGGATATCGAGAAGCACTAAGCGCAGAGTCCCGGGTGTGTTACTCGGTGCATGTAAAACCTCAATTCAATCCCATAACCTCAGATGAATGGGTCTGCTGTGACAGCGTGTGGAAAAAAAAGAATGTGATGCTGAGGTTGAGCTGGCTTCCTCACACTTCAACTGGGTTGGTACATATGTTGGGGAAAGGCCAGACCACGGAGAGGGACTGCATCCTGATGTACCGGCTATCGGCACTTGGCGATGGGGATCGGGTGACGGCAACAAGCATCGAGACAGTACGACAAGCTCGGCAACGTCACCTTGAGCATCTGAGATTGACTGCGACAATTTGACACATGCGGTATCCAAGACCAGCGACCTGACGATTCCCCTTTGCAAAGGGGGCATTGATCTCCTTCCAATGAGTCTCTCTTGTGTGTTGACGCGTTGTCCATGTCAAGATTCACCCGTGACAGCTTCACTTATGGCTCCCTCATGCCCGTTCTTGTCACTTACGATGAGAATCGTGGCCGTCCAAACCCAAATCGACTGCCACGCTGCGAGCCGCCTCCGTTTGGGGGAGGACGAGGCCACGCTGTTCTGTAAGGGTCACAAGCGCATTCGGGGAATATTCAAAGAACTGGCTCGAGCGCTTTCAGCAAAATAACGCTCGCACGGTGTCTGTGCGTGCGACCGGCATGCCTCCACAACCACAAGCTCATGCATCCGTAGCGATTGTGCCTCCTCGTTCTGAACTGAGCTTTCCGAGTGCTGAAAGCCAAAGCCTACATCACCTCAGCTTGCCGAGCTCTGTAGCTTCTCTTCCACCTTCCCTCCCACCAACCATTCTTCACTCTGCAACCATGTCGGACAACAAGGACCCCCACACCAAGGACGGCGAGCCCGCTCCCTCTATCCTCACCTCCAAATTTGCCAAGCTCAACCCTTTCTCCAAGACCGCTTCCTCTGACCCCGAAGGAGGAGGTGACAACCTTGGTGAAGAGGTCGAGTTCGACTCTATTGCTGGTGGTGGACATGCTGCTCGTCGAACCAAGATCACCAAGTCAGAGCTTCGTGTCAGTCATGCTCTTCGCCAGTTCCTTGTCGACCAAAATCTGCTTTCATCCTCCGATGCTGCGTTGGACGATCCCAAGGCACAGAGCTCGCAGCCGCTGAAGGAGTTTGTGGACAAATCACACATTGATGTGCCCGACTACGTGAGGGACAGAAGCAGACCGCTGAGCGAATACTTTATCAGTTCGTCCCACAACACGTATTTGCTTGCTCACCAGCTTTACGGTAGCTCCTCGGCAGTGGCATACGAGCACGTGCTCGTGACTGGCGCAAGATGTGTCGAGATCGATGCATGGGACAACGACGACAATCCGAGCGAGCCCAAGGTCACCCACGGGTACACGTTGGCTTCGCATATTCCCTTCCGAGCAGTGTGCGAGACAATGAAGCAGGCCATCCAGAAGGAAGAGGAGGAAGCTAAGCGCGATCAAAGCTTCAAAGTTGCACCGGTGTTGCTGTCGCTCGAGAATCATTGCGGACATGCTGGACAGAAGAGATTGGTCGAGATCATGCATGAGGTGTGGGGAGACCTGCTCATCAGTGGACCTGTTGATAAGAGCGAGCCTGCTTCCGAGCATACTGCTCTCGATCATCTGGGTGCAAAGATCGCTGTCATGGTCGAGTTCCACCCTGCTGACAAAGCTCCTGTCGAGCAGCCAGATCAAGATGACGACGACGAAGAGAAAAAGACAAAAGAGAAGAGAAACCAGGCCAAGACACCCATCATCCCTGAACTTTGCGCTCTGGGTGTCTATGCTCAGTCTGTCAAACCCACTAACGACTCCTGGTACACTTCTACCTTGACCAACGGCCCGCACGATCACCTCATCAATATCTCCGAGACCGGCCTTCTTGATTTGCTGCCAAAGCAAGCAGCTGCTATCAAGAAGCACAACGCTGAACACCTGATGCGTGTCTATCCCAAAGGCACCAGAATCAGCTCCAAGAACCTTAATCCTGTCCCGTTCTGGGGCGTTGGTGCCCAAGTTTGTGCCCTCAACTGGCAAACATTCGATCACAGTGTACAGCTCAACGAAGCTCTATTCTCCGGCTCGGACGGCTATGTCCTCAAACCTCCCGGTCTTCGCATCGGTGGCGACGGAAACACTTCTCTCGGTCGTCGAAAGCTCAAACTCCACATTGCTGGTGCTACCGACCTTCCCCTCCCCGCAGGTCGAGACGCAGACGATATCCGCCCATACGTCACTTGCACCCTAGTCCTCCCCACCGATCTTGAGCAAGAACCGCCGAAGGAAAAGACCAAACCGTACAAACAGCACAAGTTGGCCATCATCCACAAAGGCGAACAACCCATCCCCACTGATCCGACTTGGCACGAGATCTTGGAATGGGAATTCGAACATGACGAGCTCGCCTTTGTGAGGATTCTGATCAAGAGCGATGACAAGTTCGCCAGGAACCCATTGTTTGCCGTGGCGGCGGTGAGGTTGGTTTATGCTGCTGAGGGTTGGAGGTTCATTAGGTTGTTGGATTTGAAGGGTAGAGAGACTCATTCGACATTGTTGGTTAGATTTGAGTGGGAGAGGCTTTAGCTTGGAGAACACGATTTTGCTTTTGTACCAGTGGTTCTGAATCGAATGTTGAAAGATGCTGTGTTGCAATGTCGTTCTGATATGCTTTGCGATATGTGTGGACTGATTCCGAGTTTGTCTTATGCGATCACCAATACCTAACAGCCCTAGCCTCGAGCTCTGCCAATCCGTTCTTCTCTCTCCTCCTCTTCTCTAGCATCCACTTCTCGAACCATTTCGCCATTTTGGCTCTACTTGTCGGACTACCTACATTGACCGTTGCAATGATCCTATCGTATCTCGTGGACAGTGCGAAGGCGGTCAACTCGAAGAAGCTCGAATGCTCTGAATACGGCACACCGTAGATCATATAGTCCGGCGTACTGTCTCGCGTCGGAAACAGGTTCTGCGGACCAAAGGACCTGGATTGATTCCACTGTACCAGTCTGTCTAGACTGGGAGAGACAGTGTCCATCCCTGCTGGTGGCTTGTACGTCCATCCTGTAGGACGGAATGCGACAGCATGGGTAAAGTCATAGCCTCGCGTACGAAGGGCAGCGACGACATCGCGTAATCCTTCACCGTTGATAGCGTGGAGATTGGTGACGTGTACGGAAGCGGAGGGGGAGCGGGTGAGGAGCGAGTGGAGTTCAGGATCTTCGAGTTGAGCGTAGACGCGATACTTGCGAGAATCCATGCAGAAGATCTTGGAGTTCATGGCACGGGCGACGGCTTTGACAATGCGCTCTTTGCCAATGGTGTAGGTACCAATGACAACGAGGAGGCGACCGCCGTCGCGCCGACGAAGACCAGAGACGGCGTCGCGAGTTGACTCGGAATGCTTGGCGAGCCAGTTGGATGTGTTGGTGCCGTCAGATGGCGACCGCTTCTTGTCTGGACTTTGCTCGGCGTCTTCCTCGTGTTTTACATCTTGTGCAGGCGGAGCGAGAGACGGTTGCATATTGGTTGCACCGGATCTCACATCCGGCTTCGTGTCTTCGGCGCCAAAGTCGAGCAAAGCGTCCTCTGATGGCTCGAGCTTGACACGAGGAGTAGGAGACTCGCTGACAGGGTTTTCGAAGGTGCTATCGCGATCGTCTGCTGGATCTTCAGGATCTTCTTCACCCAGGAAGAGATCCTCTTCGTCCAATTCGAGGTTGTCACCCTGCGTTTCCTCCTGCTTGATCGAGGCTGTTTCGGGCGAATCTTCCTGCTTAACAATGCTGCCTCTTGTGTCAGTCGAAGGTGGTGGCACTGACAACGCCGACAACGTACCATCCGGATTCTCCACCTTCGTATTGAACCAACCTTTAAATGCGGTCGCAGATGCAGAATCTGTATCAATGCTGCCCTTGCTTCTGCGTGGCGGTGCTTGTGTCCAGTCTTCTCGTCCGTCTTCGCCGGCTTCAAGCTCCTTCATCTTGACAGCACGATTGGCCTCTAACTGTGACTCTGGTACAATTTGCCTCACCAGCTCGGCACAAGCCTCGATGACCTGATCCTGTGCCGGGAAACAGTAGCGCGGGTTGCAATACGTCGTGTCGAGGTAGATGATGTCGAGCTTCTTACCCAGTATTGATGGGTGATTGGTGTGAACGGGGCTGGCGCGGAAGTCTCCGCAGTGCAAGTAGCGGAAAATCCTGCCGGTACCAATATACGGACTAGCATGATTGCGCGATAGCAGCTGGCAGGTCTGCGGACCTTCGAAAAGGAACAGGCATGAGCCAGGGCAGTGATTAGCCTCGATGCAGGTGACCGTCACGCCACCACTATCCGGGACAGGAACAGCCACTTCCATTGGTAGCGGTCTCAACCACTGCGGGTCGACGCCGAGATGTGTGCGACATAGGTTGGCTGTGGTGACACTGCAGTAGATGGGACCGTGGTTCCAGTTGGCGGTCATGCCACCGTAATGATCGCTGTGAAAGTGGGTGAGAAAGTAGCCTCGGCAGCCTTCTATCTTGCCAAAGCGGAAGGCGTCGACGGTAAGAGGCATGCCTTCGAGTGCTTTGTAGAAAGGAGCTGTGCGGGCTTCAGCTCGGGACCTCGCCTTGCCGCGGTAGTTGGCAGCCTCGACTGCATCTGCTGTTGCCCATTGCTTGGATTCGGAATGCGACTTCATCAATACTGTGAATGCGGAAGAGGCTGCACGCTTGGCGGAAGAGAGCAGCGATGGTGGTGTCCTTCCCAGTGGGAGTGCGGATGACGCACTCGAGCCTTGCTCAGTGTTGTTGGTTGGAGCCACTTTTGCGTCTAATGTCGAGGCCAGCTCGGATATCGATGTGAGCTTGGCGGGCTGGGGTGGTGCGGGAGTCTCTGCAGAACTCTGCTTGGATGGTGAGGGAGGGATGGGAGTCGGTGCGGGAGAGCATGACTGACTCGAAACAGCTTCATTGCGGGGAGTAATAGGTTGCTCGTTGACGTGGTCTCTCAGCACCTCTGGCTCTGCGGCTATGGAGTCGGCAGCATCTAGACAGGTATTGACGTGTGCTTGAACTGTGTTGAAAGGGACCTTCTTTCCGCAGATAGGACAGTCAGCAGTACGTTCCGCTTTGATATCGAGTTGAGCAGGATCAGGGCCTGAGTGAGAGTTTTCCAGTTGCGGATCAGACGGTGTGCACTTGGGCGCGTTGGAAGGAGCTACTGATGATGCTGTTGGAGATGCATTACCGAAGAAGGATAGGAGGGAAGCTTGAGCTGAACCGTTTGGGCTAGCCTGCTTAGTGGGACTCGAAGAAGCAAGCTTCCTCCGCTTGGTGGGAGAAGCCACTGCTGACGGTGCCATCTCTCCTGTTCATGGCTCAGCTCTGAGCTGTGCGGAGGTGTGCGAATCGAGAAGAAGCTGAGATGATGGTGGAAGCAATGAGTTGGAAGGCCGAGTGGCTGAGGCAAGTGCTGCTGCACCTTGCACCAATTGTGCATCAAACCTGCAGCTTTCTTGCCACGTTCAGGGTTCAATTTTGCCAAAAAATTCGCAGTTCAATTGACTGAGAAACTTGGCCATCACGTGCCTCTAGCTGATTTCTGAGAATGTTAGTTTCTGAGGACGCAGGGGCCGCACACTGCTCGTCACGCACAGATCCCGCAAAGAGTCAAGGTGTTGGTGTTGGTCTTGGTCATCATCATTCCGCTTCCTGCCTCCACACCATTTCCAGCCCTCCTGCTTCTCCTTTTGCATTAACATGTCGGCGATGCGACCCGTTGTCGGCAGCGGCCTTGGTAAGTACACAGATAGCATAAGCTGCCAGTAGGCGGAGCAGCGATGACATGGATGCTGACTACAACCACGACTTGTCATCCGCATTGAACCCACTCATCGGAACACATTCGCCCAAACGCCATGTCGACCCGCACTCTCGCAACTAACAGCCAGCTGCTGCACGATCGTATCTATTTTTGGAGCCGTCATCCTTGCCATCTTCGGATATGGTTTCCAACACAACTGGCCAGCGCTCATGGGCAGCACCGAGGATCCAGAGGACGGAAATGCTGTTGGCACAACTTGCTATATCGCCGCATTGATCTATATTGCTCTCATCGGATTTTGCGGGTGTCAGCTAGGCGTCCACCGAAGATATAGCCGCATCCAGCTATGATCAATCTACAGCTCTTCGAACGGCCGACACTGCTGCAGCAGACATGATCCCCGCGCTTAGTTGACGGCGTTTTCTCCATCCACTTGTTTATACCATTCCATCGCTCCCAATACATACACCTTGCTGCCACAAATGTGCCTGATTCCGACGCCGCTCAAGAGAAGACTCGTCCAGGATATTCAGACAAGTGAGGATGGTGGTGCCCCACTCGACTCGGATAGCTCGCCAAAGCAGCGCGGCTCACCATGGACTTGCGCTATCCGCCCAGCGCTCCTTCTTGCTCGTGGGCCCTTCTGAGTACATGCAGCGAAATCAAATTCGCTGTTGAGCCTTATCATTCACGAAAGTTACTATCGAAACGAGTACACTGCGGGGACCGGTCGCATATGGCAAGTGACCAGCTTGCATCGATCGGGATCCTCTGGCAGCCTCTTTTTTTGAGTCCGATCGATCCTGCCCGCAACAAGCAGTGCAAGTTGGCAGAAGCTGACAGCTGCTACGAGAACAAGGTTGGCGGGAGTGTGTAGCACCTACGGAAGCTATTCACGCATGTTCAGTCCGGAACACCCTATAGTCGGAATCGGACGATGCATCATCGGAATCGGGCACCATGGTAAATTGTTACTTGTGTTCTTGCGGATGAAAGGTGAAGGAGCGGAAGAACCGCGGCTAGAAGCGTTTAACGACTTCAGCAAGCGCATAGCAAACAAAGTACAGTAGAGTATGTCGGTCCGGAGTGTGTGGAACCGCGCTGTCTTGTTGCAGCTTGAAGGGTGTCACAGTCGTTAGGCGGAACCGCGGTGTGTTGAAGTCTTTGACAGCCGCGCTCGCTCGCTCTGCCTACAACAGCGCTGAATTTTTTTCGCAGCAGCAGATGGCGATGTGCCATATTTCATCGCCCGACCTCGGCTATGAGCTGGAAACGCGGCTCCACCGCTCACAACGACTGGACCTCCTCACCAAAATACCTCTCCGCACCTTTTGTCTTTGCTCAGGCCTTTCGCCAAACAGATCGTCGCACAGGTCCGTTGTTTAACACCTCGATCTCGCACCGCTCTAATCATGCAGCTTGTCATAGCAACAAGCAAGCAACTCAAAGCGTAGCGTAGCATGATGCAGATTGAGATTCATTCCGAAGGCGCGGAGGAGAAGAGGAAAGGTCAAAAAAAAAAAAAAAAAAAAAAAAGCCAAAAATAAATAAATAAATAAACCAGGCGGCTCTTGCAGGAGCCGACGCAGCAGAAGGCATACGGCCTGAGCAGCGGCAGCGGATGCCATTCTCCAGCTGTTCATCCGTAACGTGCCAGTCACTGAATCTGCCTGCCCTCGCTTCTGGTCAGTCTTGGCTGTACAGTCAAACCTCTCGAAATGACACATTATTTATTTTAAAATTTTCGAAAATTATTTTGACATCCTCAAGCAGTCAAATCCTTGTAAATCATCACTCAGAGCACCTATTGAAGTGCAAGAGCTTGCAAACTAGTTTGTGACTATGAACTTGATTTGAATGCAGTGAGATGAGATTTACAGGCAGAGAAAGCATCTGAAACTTTTTGGGTCAGAAGACCATGGTCTGCCAGGGTATCCTGAGCTGACTTGAGAGTGTTAAGCTGCTCTTCCACCACTCCTGTAGCACTCTATGGACCCTTGTCAAGCTCTGCTGATGCTACAGATGGGCTAGGATTCCAAAGTGTCTTCAGTATCCTCTATCTCTGCCAGTGCTTCCTCCTCACCTGATGATCACACTACATCATGGACAGTTGCCTCTGTTAACTTCTTCAGTATCCAGTGCTGGTTGAGAGGCTCAGAACACTATACATATCATATACCTTTGAAGCATTATGTAAGCACTGCAAGATGACACTAAATTTTTTGCTCCTTTTTTAGCCCAAAATTAAAACGCGATTTTTGAATTATTTAATTCAATTTACATGTGTCATTTCGAGAGGTTCGACTGTAGCCGATACTTCGGTCCTCCAATCTCATTTTCGCAGCACCGGGAAGCACTCTCAAGTACAGTACAGGCGCCGCTACCGAACAGCAAACGGAGTCGTAGAATTGCCGTCGATGACGCTCACACTTTCTTGTGCTCCCTAAAACGATGCATCACCTTGCACACAAATGAACAGCGGCTGCCAAAAAGTTCTACTCGCCAAGCCTCGGTACAGATGGCTGCCTAACCCGCCCCCAGACTCATCATTGATGGTGTCCGCCTTACAACGCAGCGAGCTTGGACCGTCTCGTTTGCTCGCCTGTGCCCCCGCATCAATGAACCCAACATCACTATGCTTTCAACCGTCAAGAACAGGTGTTACACACAGGTCGTATCGGTGAAGAAAGGGTCAAAGCGGCAATCACACGCTTTCCTTTCCATCGTATTGCAAAGCAACTCGTGCATGACCAGCCTCTGTGAACAGCCCGAAGACTACATAAACCGTGAGGATCACTGCCTCAATCATCATCTTCCCCGCAATCTGACCTCTCCTTAACCTTCTCGACTCTTTCGCTACTCGCCGTCACCGGCAATATCCTCCACCATGTCGATGC
This sequence comes from Ustilago loliicola, assembly GCA_022963135.1. Lineage (NCBI taxonomy): Eukaryota > Fungi > Basidiomycota > Ustilaginomycetes > Ustilaginales > Ustilaginaceae > Ustilago > Ustilago loliicola. The sequence continues at coordinate 442,986 of JALCUU010000013.1, read as the reverse complement.
TCCTCCCGACCGTTCACAGCTCCTTCGAGTACATCACACCGACTCACATTGCCATCGGCTCGGTCCTGATCTTTGTCATTCTTTGTCTCATCGCTCCTGATCGCTTCATCTTGGCCTCACACCGCAAAGGCATCAAGGAAGTTCCCGGCGCTCTCCCTATCGTCGGCAACCTTGTCTTCCTCCTCGAAATCGCCACAAAACGCCGCCGCTTCCTCGATGAATTCCTTCACATGCAGCGCACCATCGGTGCCGGTGGTCAACCCTGGGCTGCCACTTTCCCCTACCTTGGCGGCCGTGTCACTTCAATCAACCGTCCCGAGTACATCCGCTGGTGCCAAAAGACCAACTTTGAGAACTACGTCAAAGGTGCTGCTTTCCAAGATGCCATGGGCGACGTCATGTCTCTCCACGGTATCTTTGTTGCTGACGGCGAGATCTGGAGGAAGCAGCGCAAGATGGCCTCGCACATCTTCAGCGTAGGCAACTTCAGGACTCACGTGCAGAACACTATCCAGCGCGACCTGAGCAAGCTCAACAAGCTATATCAGGAAGCTAGCCAAAAGAATGTCGAGATCAACCTCCCTGATCTCTTCTTCAGGTTCACGCTCAGCTCCTTCTCGCTCATGGCATTCAGTGCTGATATCAAGTGCTTGCCCACCGAGGTGGCAGAGTTGGACAAGGTCGTCGAGTTTGCCGCCAACTTTGACTATGCTCAGCGTGTCATGGATGAGCGCTTCGTTGATCCTCTTTTCAAGCTCACCGAGCTCTTCTCGGCACAGGGAAGGAGGATGCGAAAGACGATCAAGGCGCTCCACGGCTTCTGCTACGAGATCATCGACCTCCGACTCGCTGCTCGTGAGCGTGGCGAGGCACAGGCTGCATCGGGAAAGGGTGACAAGGACCTTCTCGCTCTCTTCATGGAGCAGAACTTGGGTCGTGACGAACTTCTTCCTGTAGTACTCAACTTCCTCATCGCTGGTTGTGACACCACCGCCCAGGCTCTTGGCTGGCTCTTCTGGGAGTTCTCCAAGAACCCTGACACTGTTGAAAAGGCTCGCGAAGAGATCCACGAGAAGCTTGGTGCCGGCGCTTCATTCCGCTCCATGGCGTACGATGACCTTTCATCCCTGGTCTACGTTCAAGCATGCTTCCTCGAGGCTTTGCGATTGCACCCTTCCGTACCCAAGAATGTCAAGACTGCCGTCAAGGACGATGCTATCCGACCTTACGCCCAAGGTGCCTCGTCTGACGCCGATGTCGCACCCAACGCTGTTCCCTCTGCGCAAAAGCTCCCGGACCTCATCATCAAGAAAGGCGAAACCGTCACATGGCAAGACCACACCATGGCGCGCATGCCTGAGCTCTGGGGTGAAGACTGCGAGCAGTTCAAACCTGAACGTTTCATCGAGCAGCGCGAAGACGACACCAAGGGTATCAAGACCTACTCGCAATACCTCTTCCATGCCTTCAACGCTGGACCAAGGCTGTGCCTCGGTCAGACATTGGCCACCTACGAAGGCTGTGCGGTTGTTGCTGAGATCTTGGGCAACTTTGATGTCAAGTTCGACCAGCAGGCCCTCAAGAACGACGAGCCGACGTATGATGACTCGTTGACATTGCCTATCAAGAACCCTTACAAGGTTCGTGTTCAGGCCAGGGACGACTAAGATCCCCTTCTCATTCGAATCAATGCACTTCACTTTCTTTTTGGACACCCTCCTTGTGTACGCGATAGACGTCGCGGCTATATACCCTCCTTCATACACTCGTAATCTCCTCCTTTAGTCTTGCTCTGTCTCTTCGGTTTCCAGGATACGCTTCTTGTTTAATATAACCTTCGTCCAAGATCACTTGTTGCTTGATCGCAGCGGGCGCGCACTGTTTGACGTGTGATAACGGGCTTGTTGCACCCGCTTGCTTTGTCTGCGCAAATGAATGGTAAGCTTCTGGGTTTTGATAACGATGAGGTCCTCACTCAGATAAGCTCGTAAGAATTTCAAATTCAGACTTTTAACCGCCCTTCGACTGAGAGAGTAGCAAGCTTAGCCAAGAGGAGATCGTCAACCTCGCTTGGGAAAGAGACGCAACCCACAGAGCGGAATCGGGATTAGGGGGTCAGGAACGTGCTCAGCGGAATGTGAATGAATGAAATTTCAAATTCATATTCCGCTCTAAACAGCGGCAAAGGCTCCGAATGCTGTTCGTTTGTTCTTCTGCCAAGCGTAACACAAATCTTGTGCCGCTGCCCTTACAGACAAACCAGAGCTCCTGTGGCGTATGCTGCCGAGCAAATTTGCAATTCGGCTTCTCACTGTGCCACTCCCATGTCTTCATGCGTAGGAGGGTCGAATTCCGCCCTCTTCCGCTTCAAGAGACTATCTTCTTTGGTCGTAGACATATATACGTCCCTTGCTTCTCTACCACCGCCAACGTTATCTCTGTTCATATGTAGATCGTCGACCGCCTCCTTCTCGGCATTCCCGTTAGCTTGACGACTCAGACAATCTGTAGCGACAGTACAGAGGTGATAACGACTGACTGATGGCGACAATCCCAAACATGTCGAGCTCAACGTTGCGCTCGCAACAACCAACGCACGCCGACTCAAATCACCAATTCCATCACTCATTGCCACAACGAACAGACAGCATGGCCAGCACTATCGACACCGCCGCTGCTGGCGTTCCCGACGAGGACGGTCTTATCCTCGACTCAAAAGGTGGTGTCCCCAAACTTCGATCCGCACTCCAAGACGCTCGTGACTCGACCGGTGCAGCACGCAACGTCCTTCTCTCCCTCGGCTGGCTGGACCGTCTTCTCTCCATCTTCATCATCGTTGCCATGATCCTCGGTGTCATCATTGGCGAGTTCGCATCCAACGCAGCAGAGAAGCTAAACAAAGGCAACTTCCGTGGCGTCTCTGCACCCCTCGTTGTCGGTTTGATCGTCATGATGTGGCCCATCCTCACCAAGGTCCAGTACGAACGTTTGCCGCAAATGTTTTCCACTAAGCGACTTTGGTACCAGCTCGCCATGTCGCTGGTGCTCAACTGGGTAGTCGGTCCATTCCTCATGCTTGCGCTGGCGTGGGCAACCCTCCCCGACCTAGATGATTACAGAGTTGGAGTGATCATGGTTGGTCTCGCGCGATGCATTGCCATGGTCATGATCTGGAACAAGATCGCTCGTGGAGACAGCAACACCTGTGCAATCATCGTTATTGTCAACTCAGTCCTTCAGATCGTACTCTACGCTCCGATGGCAGTGTTCTTCATCAACGTCATCTCGAATGATGATCAGTTCGGTCTTGCTTACTCGGACGTAGCCATCGCTGTCGCCATCTACCTTGGTATTCCACTTGCAGCTGGTGTTCTCACTCGCTTCCTCGTTTTGGGACTGTTTGGCCGCGACTTTTTCTACCGCAAGTTCTTGCCTTACTTTGGCCCTCTCTCCCTCATCGCTCTTCTTTACACCATCATCATCATCTTCGCCGAGCAAGCGGAGCACATTCTGGACAATCTCGGTCCAGTATTCCGCACCTTCGTACCGCTCGTGCTCTATTTCGCGCTCATGTGGACTGGAAGCTTCGTGCTAATCTGGTGGCTTAGCGTCAGGTATGGCAAGACAGAGTGGGGCTACCAAATGGCGGTGGTACAGGCGTTTACTGCGGGAAGCAACAACTTCGAACTGGCTATCGCTGTTTGCGTTGCTGTGTTCGGTGTTGGGTCTGATCAGGCGCTTGCTGCGACGATTGGGCCGCTGGTCGAAGTGCCAGTGCTGTTGGTGCTCAGCTGGGTCGCCATGTTTGTTGGCAAGAGGTTGCGGTGGGACAGAAGCTTGGAGGAGAGGCAGCAGGCCAAGAGCGGCCAGCTGGCTCAAGCCGATTTGGAGAAGTAGACGTCCACAAACCAAAAGAACAACACCCTCACATTGTAACATTACAGCATTTCCTTTCTCAGCATTGTAAAAGTATATCTTGAGTATAGTCTCGCAGGTTTCCGTCGCCTCGCTCTGTGTGTGTGTGTGCGTTCGTCTGTATTTGAATGGCTGTTTTGCCGCCGGAGTGACCGTCCACCGGCTTGCATCTGGTCGCCAACTTACAGAGAAGAAGCGCTTGTCTGACTCGGCAACATCACCAACGAAAAAGGCCGACCCAAAGCCCGCCTTCGACGCGAAGCAAGCGAAGGACTATCGTTCAAGCAACGTTAACATTATCCAGATATTTGGTGTAGGATGAGGCTTTTATTTCGTCCGGAAAGAATTTCGAGCTCCACGCGGCTCTGGATTCGCAATTCAACACCTGTGCGCATCACTAACGAGTGTTGTTCTCTCGGCTGTGCATTTACCATTCATCCTTCACCATCCATCCTTCACTGTTCGCCGACTTGCTACACTTCAGCCATCATCATCGTTCATCCGCGGCGCTCGCACAGTCCACATCTCAAGCCTTGTCCATCAACATGTCGGATCAGAAGCAACCCCTCATCAACAATGGCGGATACCGCGAATCGCTCGACGAAGACCTTGACCCACGCTACGCAACAGAATCTTACCAGCACCAAGCCTCTAGCAATAACGTCGTCTTTGATGTAGCGTCAGCAGTGGAGTCTCAATCGCAACCTCGTGGCGGTCCAGCGTGGCAGTCATCACAGGCACAGTCCTCTCTGCAAGGTGGAGGAGGACCCGGCTATCCGAGCTCATTTGGTACCTCCTCTACACTAAGTCTCAGTGGTATTTGTGCCGCAGCATGGGCACTTCCACCGTTCAGTTCGGCAGTGGTGCTGATTTGGGAGACAGAGAATGACCTGGCAAGGTTCCATGCGTATCAGGCAGGAATCAGTGGAGTAGCACTGATCGTGTTGCTGTGGATTCTGAGAACAGTTTTGGGGCTGAAGACGATTGGGCTTCTGGTTGGAATGGGCGCTTACGGATGGTTTTGGGTCAATGCGTAAGTACCACAATGATCCACTTCAGGCACGGTAGAAATGCTGACCATCATCCACCTCAAATCTTTGCCGACGACAGATCAACGGCTCACAAGTCGGCTCCCTCACTATCAAGAAACCCTTACCTGCCACACATTGGCGACATAGCATCCAGATGGGTGGGCGAAGAATGATTCTCCAGCTCCACACGCAGTATATCCTTCTCGGTCAGAAATGTCACCTTGCATTCTCTCATCCACAATCGCGCAGGCAGAAGTCGCATCTTCTGTTAATCGTTATTGCTGTCTATTCGCGCGTTCTAGCAACGCGGCAGCCAATCTCGATAAGGCAGATCAGGGAAAGCATCATTCCATCGATCCAAAAAGATATCCAATCCGCCACCTATCGTGCATTGATGGGTATAAAACGCCTGCTCGACCCATCTCCTCGCCCCCTGCCTCTTCTCCTCGCCTTTCCTCGACATGAACTTTGCCAGAGTCAACATCGACGTGATCCCGCCATCAAAATGAAGCGAAGGCAGTTCATTCAGTATCCTTCCACTCGCATCGCTTGACAGCGTGCAGCCAATGGACTCGAGAGCTTTCACCTCTGACCCCACTGCGGCATCCCAGTCATATTCGCTTTGGTGCAGCGCTAAAAGTTGATAGATCTTCATCAAATCCGGTCTCAACATCCCTCTATCTTCATGATAGGTTGCCTGCACCTTTGCGATCATCTCCTCCAACGACCCAGCTAGATCTTTATGATCCTCTGCATCCTCCTTCCCCTCTTGTTGCGGGGTCGACGATTTGAGCACAATCCGACTGCGCTCTTGAAGCATGGAAAAGGAGCCTCCGATGATTTGGCCTCTCTCCCGTACCTTCTCCTCGCCGTCACGCTCGTCGAGCAAACAAATGCCGCAGCTGCATTTGAACCCGTGTTTGGAGAGTTGAGAACGACGGATGAGCCAAGGTTGTTCGCCTTTGACGTACTGATGCATGATTTCGGTGCCCTTTTTAAGCGGGTGAAGAGCTCGCGTGGTGACGATGTCGCCAAAGAATACGGATGAGACATTGGGTAGGCAGGCGTGGTTGAGGATTGCGGGGAGCGGGTGGACCATTGTGGATCGGGTGAGTTCTGAGTCTTGTGGTGCGTCATCGGAGGAGACGGTGGTGGACGATGAGGACTTGCCACCAGGGTTGGCGGCTGGACCGAAAGCATTGAATCGGAGCACACCGTCGACGTAGCTCGAGTCGATGGGTGGTCGGGATGCGCCTTCAAGGACGGTTGCGTGCCACTTGTGGGCTTGTTCAGAGTCGATACTAAGCTGTTTTTGGCACGAGGCGACAAGAGCTTCAATTTGGTCTGCTGAGCTGGCTGCGTGGGTGTATGTTCGCCTGGGAGGCGCAGGATACGGCTGTCCGACCCATCGCGAGTACTCAACGTCCGGTCCTGCGGTCAAGCCCATGATTGGCAACGTGAGCTCGTTTGGTCTGTCGATCATCGCGTGGATGCTCTTTGTCGCCGCCAGAAGCTGCGTTGTTGTGCTTGTCACGCCTGTCTCCACGGTGTAACGCAAGAGATAGACTCCTCGACATCCGCCTTCGGCTGCATAGCTCGACGCCGCAGCCTTGCAACACAATAGCAGTTCTCCCTCCTCCACATCCCTTGTCAGCACCAATCCTCGACCAGCTCCTGGAATGTTTTCGATAGCTACGGGCCCAAACCAGTCCTGAACGTCAAATCGAGGAGTAGCGTAAGACTGCGAGTCAAAGTAGTAGCCCCACACGTTCTCGTGCGTTGGCCCAAAAGCGGAAGCTTTCTGTGCGGAACGGACAGCATTGAGCGTTTCCAAGATGCGGTCTTGGGCCGAAGTCCGTTCGGAGGCCGGGTAGGCTGACAGGGCAGCTTCGAACGCCGCTCGGCTGGATTCGAAGTCACACTTCTTATAGAGCACTTGCCCCTCGAGTTCGAGGTCTTGGGCTACAGCGCTGGTCGGGCAGGTGGAGAGTGGGAGGGAGAGGAGTCGAGCGGCACAGAGTTCGCGATAGGCTGCTCCAGGGCGGTTCTCGCTGAGGAAGGACTGGATCAGCGACCGTGTGCGCTCGCTGAGCTGCTTCTTTTGATCATCGTTTACACCTTGCAAAAGCTTTGTGACTTGTTCTGGGCTTGGCAAAGCAACGAGACGCGAGAGTGGGCCGTCTTGCAACCATCGACAGCCCTTTGTGTTGCATGCTGAGGGTGAGTCTCGAAGTAAAGAGTCGACATCTTGGAAATGTTCTCCTGTATCTTGTGCCACATCGACCTTCCAAGTGGTTGAGTCGAGGAGCTTAGCATCTGCCTCAGTTAGTGTGTCGAGAATGTGCACATCGGTAGGCGTGTCGACACGAACGCCTGGCACGCTCTTTCCGCCTTGACACGGGCCACCCTTTGCAAAGTGATTCAAGCTGATGTAAGGTTCGCGTATCGCCATAACGCTGCCTACGGGGAGATGTGCGTCGAGCTGCTCGCCACTGAGATGAAGATTGCTGGTGAAATGTGCGATGGTGATAGGTAGAGCATTACCCGATGGAAGGACGCCGATAAATGTGCATCCTACGTACAAGTTCAAGCTGGAGGCGACCTTGCAGAGGATGTATCGGCCATCGAAGCGTTTTGGAGCTGCGAGTTCGTCTGCGTCGATGCGTGTGAGCTGGTCGAGAGGCTTGTCAGACGCATAGCTGCCAACACCATCGAAGGTCTGTCGAGGAAGGTAGGTTCGTTTGCGTTTGCGGCCGGACTCAGGGTGGTGACTGGCCGCGTAGACCTCTTCTTGCCTCTTCTTGATCTCTGCCGCTTGCCTTGCGAGGAGCGCCTTTAGTGGGACGGGCTTGAGCTTCTTTGGTGAGGCAAGAGCCTCTTTCTCCTTTCGAAGAGCATCACGCTCCTTGTCGATGGACTTGTTGTAGTTCTCCAACAAAGCCTGTACAGCTCCTTTGAACAGATCGGCATCTACGAGTGGAACCATTTCGAGGACATCTTCGTCGTCGCTCCGTACTGCGGTGTCGTCGGTTGCTGGCTCGTTCTCGTCAGGTACGAGGTCGTTTTTGGCAGGAGTGAGAGAGAGATGTCGGGCAAGGTTGTCCTGAACCTCGCCGTCTGGGTCGGACAGCTGAAGCAGCTGCTCCGGATCTGGCAGCGCCAAACCAATGTTGCGCAGCGCTTTGAGCAGGTCCTCCATGGTCGGAATGGCGAAGATGTAGGTGGTTTAGAAGCAGCTACGCAAGGACATTCTTTGTCGTGTGAGGTGTTGGTTCCGCATTTTGGAAGAACCAAAAAATTAGCGCTTTTCTCGGAAGTCGGACATGACACATTGTCGGCCGATAGGCCTTCACTGCAAGGGCTCCACGATTCTTGCCCATGAAAGGATGGAGCATCTGTTCTCGACGGCTTTGCTCGACATCCAACTTACTGTACGAAAGTCGGAAGCATGCTTTGTCGTGTCAACGTGGTGATTAGCCTAGGAACATGCGAGGTCGAAGCATGCAGAATAGCATGTGCAGCTGAGTTAAGCTAAGGGTTCGTCGCAAAGGCGGACAAGCGTCGACCTTGTATTCAAGGCAAAGGGGCAACTCGCTTGACCTCGATTCGACGGTTGCCGTCTACAGGTCACACGATGGCAAGCAGACTCACGAAAGCGAGCCCGGAAAAAAAAAAGTGTATAGGCGAGGCAGTTTGAAACCCTGCTACTTTTTTTCGGCACAAAAGTTGTTGCCGGTCCTCTCTCTTGCTCTGCGAAAGGAGAACGTGACCGCCGAAAGCAAGGTCTTGTTCATGCGAGCAACGCTTTTGGATGCAGGCAAGCCACTGACGAGGCAGCCTAGAGAGACGCAGAGACAAGTATAGCAGCGTGTAGAGACAAAGTCTCGTTTGTCTCTGGGCCTGACAGCAATCGTTTGCGTTGACGCCGAGCTGCAATCTTCACGCGGGATGTGGGTTTCCAGCAGCGCTTCCGTACACGTGCTATACAGTACAGTACAAACAGCATGCTCATGCCACGAAAGTGTCGTGTGAGTTTGGTCGCATAGTCGGCCCGCCGGCTGCACAGGAGAAAAGGAGAATTTGCAAGAGGTTGACCGGTCTAGGGAGATTGCAAAGCCGGTGGGTTGACAGAGATGATGGTTTGGCGAACGAGGGAACGTGGTCAAGCTCGAACCTCTTCTTTTGAGTGGACGATGGATCACGATGTGCTGCCCTGGCGATGCGATTGGCTCACCCACAATGAGGTTTGCATCGCATCGCATTGCATTGCAGAGCACTTTCCAGAGAAGAGGTGAACGCGCTCTTTTCGCCTTTTTCCTTTTTTATTTTTACCAATTTGAATCTCAGCACAAACCGCCGTCTGAAAATGCCATCCGATTGTGCCGCCGCTGCCTCAGGATGATGGGATGCCAAAGAGCGCAGGTTCGGATTTGAGCGTTCCTTTGCTCGCTTGGACATAACCGAGTCGCCCTCTCTCTCTCTCTCTCTTTGACTGTGATCCTTGATAGGAATCGCCCTCGTGATTGTTGCTCCTTTTGCCGGTTGAGTTCGAACAGTGGCAAGGCAAAGCTCGGCTGTTCATTTTGTGCCAAATGGACCGCTTAGACCGAGAAAGGGACTGTGCAGATTCACTATCTAATCGACCCACCACACAAGGATCGCTGTTGATTGTCTTGTTTGCGCAGGTTTATTCCGTTTATGATCCTACACGCACTTGCAGCCCCCTGTCACACAAGTCTACCGCTTGTATAAGAAGCTGCTCGTCAAATTCCGATCGTTTACGCCCTCTTCGCCCCACTTCCTTCACACCCTACATCCTGACCCATTCTCGACCTTCCTTTCCCTGCCTGCTCCGTTAACGTTCAGAAGACCACCACGATGGCAGATACCCAACTCAATCAGCGCGACAATATATCGCCCGCTGGCGAGAAGCAGCGTGAATCCAGCTCTGTCGACGCTGTCCCCCAGCCAGCAACCAAGAAAGGCCGCCTGGGCGCTGTCAGTCTTATCTTTGCATGCGGTGCAGCACTCTTTAGTGATGGCTATGTAAATGCTTCGTCAGGTCCGGTAGTGACAGTGCTCTCGTATGCATACCCCAACTACGCTGACTTCTCCGGCTTCGAGTCTCGCTTCTCCTCCCTCGTCTTCGCCGGTACTGTCTTCGGCATGCTCCTCTTTGGCTTCCTTGTCGACCGTATTGGTCGACGACACGGTATGTGGTTCGCTTCTATCTGGCTCACCCTCTGGTCCGTCCTCATCGCCGGCGCCTGGGGAGCTGGTAGCTCCATTGGTGGTCTCTTCGCCGCCCTCGCCGCCTATCGCTTTATCATTGGCATTGCTATCGGTGCAGAGTACCCAAGCGGTTCCGTCGCTGCTTCAGAGAACACCGAGGGTGAAGGTGTCAACAAGAACCGCCAACAGGTGTACTTCATCATCGCCACAAACACTATGATCGACCTCGGCTTCGTCGCTGCAGCCCTCGTCGCCTACATCCTCCTCCTCATCTTCGGCATGAACCACCTCGCCTGGGTATGGCGTCTCACCCTCGGTCTCGGCGCCATCCCACCTTTGCTCGTCTTCTTCTTCCGAATGGGCATGCAGGAACCCGAGCACTACCAAAAGGGTGCGATTAGGAAGAACATTCCTTGGCTCCTCATCTTCAAGCGGTACTGGGTCCGACTTCTCGCCGTCTGTCTAGCCTGGTTCGCCTATGACTATGTGAGCTATCCTAGTGGCATCTACTCTTCTATCATCATCAAACAACTCAACCCTACCGCTGGTGAGAGCGACGAGACCGTCCTCCGTCGCAGTCTTGCCTATTCCACCGCTCTCAACTGCTTCTACCTTCCCGGAACCATCATCGGCGCCTTTGTCTCCGACCGCCTTGGGCCCAAACACACTATGATCCTAGGCCTTCTCATCCAAGCAGTCCTTGCCTTCATCATGGGTGGTGCTTTTGGAAAGATAAGAGAGTCTCTCGGCGGCTTTATCACCGTGTACGGGCTATTCCTAGTCTTCGGTGAATTCGGGCCAGGGAATAATTTAGGTTTGCTTGCCAGTAAGGCATGTGGACCAGCAGCCGTAAGAGGAACATTCTATGGTATTGCTGCTGCAGTGGGTAAGGTCGGCGCTTTCTCGGGTTCTTATGCCTACCCTCAGATTCAGGCCGATCTGGGTACTTCGGACGATAACATTTACTACGCCGGTCCATTCTACATTGCTGGTGGTTTGGCCATCTTCTCGGCTATCATCACGTTCTTCTTCATTCCGGCAATCGGGCAGGACAGCATGAAGCACGAGGACGAGGCCTTCAGACAGTACCTGGCAGATAATGGGTATGACGTCTCGCAGATGGGTTTGCTGGACAAGGATCACCCAGCTACTTTTGAGGAGGGCGCTGCCAGGACCAGATCGAACGAGAAGAACTCGTTGGAGAACAAGGAGCAGACACAGACTATCGTCACCTCTGCACCCGTCAACTAGCTCTGTATACTAGAGTGATGAGCTGCTTTGATTTGTAGAGTAGTTTTGCCTGTACGTTACATGTGTCCAGAATGAAAAAATACCCGCATGTTCTTCACTCCGCACGAGCCCGATTGGCCTGAGACTGATCGTCGAGCCGCTTAGTGAACGGGGCTCAGTCTTCCTTAACCAACGTAATTCATGTAGTGCCGCTCCTGTAGTACCGCTGCGTTTTCAAATTTAGAAATCCTCGCCACTCTGATGTATGTGTCTTGCATGATGGTGAGCCCACTCAAAGAAGGATGCTCAAAATGCGCAACAGTCGCTATCGCCATCAGCTGAAAGCACGCTGGTGGAGCACATCCGTCATTGTGCTGCTAACGGTGTCATAAGCCAAGTCGGAAACAAGCAGGAAGAGCAGCTGTGGTGCGGAGAGAGACGGATCCTGCTTGTTTCCGACTTCGCTTATGACAGCGTGAGCTTGTGGTGATAAACCCTGATCTCGCCCAACACAATCAGGAGGAAGATCAAGAGGAGGAGGACGGAGAAGCAGAAACGGATCTTGCCACAGCAGATGACAACAACAAAGAGGATGATACATGGCCACAACAAGGCCTCAAGTACAAACTTATCAACAATCTCGACGTCGCACACAGCTGCCAAATGCCGTCAATTTGACCCATACGCCGCCACCTCTTGTGCTACGACCCCGGTGGCAAGCTCCTCTCATGTCAAGCTCTGATTCCGTTCCGTTATTCATGTAAGGTAGCATCTCATGGTCTTGGCAATGTTAGTCTCAGTTCTCAATGATGACGGAAAGGCTTGGTTGCGATCATCTCAAGGTACTACCATCAGACTCAATTTCACGCAAAAATTTGCGGCGGGGCTGAGCATGGTTACATGAAGTGATTGTGACTACCGAGGATTTCGATGAGGGATTCAGTCAAGCAAGAGCTATCGAGGTAGCGCGTTAAGCAATGGCTTTGTTGGCAAGCCATCGGTCCACCATGATCGAGGCTGCGTGAGGTTGATCGTAAGGGACCATGTGTCCAGCTTCGGCAACCCTTACGAAAGCAACATTTCCGGCTCCCTTACCACCTTTTCGCACTTCTCCAGCCTTTTTGCCGTTGACGGTCCATTCCTTGGCAGTACCGTTGTTGAAGTCGTCGAGGTAGCTGGTCTGGAGGTTCTGCATCCATTCGAGGTTACCCATGTAGTTGCACATGAAGTCGGCCTCACCGGCGTAGATGAGGACACGGACGTTGTCCTCGATGAGCTCAGGGAGAAGAGCAGCCGAGTCGTGCATAGAGTCACCCTGGAGCAAGAAGGCCTGGTTGATGTTCATGTTGCACGACTGGAAGGTGACAGACTCGGGGACACCGAGGTTCTTCTTGATGCTGGGGGTGTTGAGGAGAGTCTCGATGTACACCATGTCCTTGTAGCAGAGAGGGCCATCCTTCTCTCGGTCACAGTTCTTGCGAACATCGTAGAGGTTCTTGCCAGTCTCCTGGGCAGGGCCGTAGAGACGACTCCAGCAGTAGAGAGCGGCGGGAGTGCAGGTGAGACGCGAGTTGTACTTTTGGCACGACTCGATGAGCGACTTGCAGGTGGCGGCCTGCTGCTGGAGGGTGGAGCAGGTAGAGCTGTCAGGCTCAAAGAGGGCATACTTGTTGTCGGCACCGCAAGCGTATTCGGGGACGGAGGGGAACTGGTACTGAGGCGAGCTGAGACCGTTGCCAATCATGACAGTGTCGAGGTTGATGTGCTTAGGGACGAGCTCAGGGTTGCTGTAACGGGCAAGGGCGAGGTTCTTGTTCTTCTTGTAGATGGTGGAGGCGATGTTAGGGAGGTAGGTGCCAGCGTAGGACTCTCCGGAAGCAGTGAAGGGAAGCTTGGAGTACTCGGGGAACTTGGTAAAGAAGAGCTGGAGGAAAGCGTAGACGTCTTCGGCAGCGGCAGGCGAGTTGTTGACCTGGTCGTTGTCCGAGTACGAGTAACCTACATCGACGGGCTGGTCGAGGAAGAGGAGGTTGGCCTTGTTGTTCCACGAGTGAGGGTTGTTCTTGACAGCGCGACCTTCGTCAGTGACACGGCAAGGACCGAGCTCGAAGAGGAGACCAGTGGACGAGGAGCAACCGGGACCACCGTTGAGCCAAAGAACGACGGGGTCGCTCTTGGGCTTGCTTCGAGACTCGAAGAAGATGAACCAGAGGTGCTTGGAGTCAGAGATATCGAGGTAACCGCTGTGCTGGACAACATCCTTGTCACAGAAAGCCTCGGACTTGGTGTTGAGACGGAGCGAGTAGTCGGGGAAGGAGGGATGAGTGAGACGCTCGAACTCGAGGCCGTCAACGATGACCTTGCCGGTGTTAATCCATTCCTTGACACCGTGCTTGGTGCCGGCGATGGCATCCTCAATCTTGTGCTCGATGCGCTCGAGCTCGTGCTCGGTCCAGGTGAGGATGTTCTCGGCTTGCTTCATGGTCTCGGACAAGACATCCTCGACGGCAAGCTTGGCGGGAGCAGCAGCAGCAGCGGCGACATCGTTGAGCTTGAGGCCAGAGAAGTCAGGTCGACCAAGGGAGGGAACAGCGCTAGAGACTTGATCGTCTTCGTTCCAGACAAGGTTGCCAGCCTGGTCGTAGTGGATCTGCTCGAGGGGAGCAGGGAGCTTGGCCGAGTTGGCGAGCGCAGCAGCGCACACAAAGACGGCCGAAGCGGTCGAAAGCCAAGAGGAACGCATAGTGTGCTAGCGTAGAGTGGCTTTTGGTGTCGATAAGGTTGAGACAACGATCAGCTTCAAACAAAGTTGATACTGATACTGGATGGTGGTGGGAAAGGCAAATGAACGATGAACAACAATCTCAGTATCAGCAGTGGCAAGCACGATGGGAAAGGGGCTGAGCGTCGATCTGTGCGAGTTGAGGGTCTTTGCGGTTAGGCGAGGCGGAGAGAGTGGGTAAGCCAGGCAGGACACGCAGAATACGCAGAATACGCAGGATAAGGCAGATCAAGTGGACCCTCGTTTTGCGCGCTTGTCCATCCACGATCCCCCGCTCTAGCAAAGGTTACTGTACTGTACTGTAATTGTGAATTCAAATTTAGATTTACGAATCCGGCAAGGCACACCAAAAGGTGCGGTCATCAGGCAGCGCTGAGTTGTCGACTGTGAAGGCTTTTCCCTTTTTGTGTCGGAGCGTAGAGATCCGTTGCTCGGTTGAGCCGCTTTGATATGCCTGTGATGCTCTGACCCGCCAGGGCTGTGCCATACTCTTTCAGAGTCTAACAATCTAATCCCATTCGAGTACAGCGTGCATAATGAGTACAGTAAGTTAAAGCTGAGTTGCTCGCTCAGGCCACAGATGTTGTTCGCCGGCACCTAGCAAAGCAGCTGCAACCTTGATTGCCGATTGACGTGACGCTCTCACTTTGACCACTCCTCTTCATACTACCACAACGACGAGAAAACAATCATGCCGCACATCTTGAAGAACCCAGACGGAACCGTCAACTTTGACACCGTCAAGAAGGAGACTGACTTCTTGAAAGCGTGAGTAGCTTGATCCTCCAGTGTTGACTGCGATTCTGGCCTGACAATGCTGCCGCTTGACCATATCCAGCAAGTACGCACAGAACGCCGAGAACGCCAAAAAGAACACTGCACAGCAAGAGCAGCACGGACATGCCTCTGCCACTTCAGCGTCATCAGCTCCACAGCAGGCTCACGGCGACCTTGTTCCACCTAAGGCCGACAACGCACAGTAGTAACCATCATCTGTTCCAATGTTGCTTCGTACGCTTTCGAGATGGTCTCAGTCTCTCATCTTTATGAACTTCGGGTCAACCACAGATCCTGGAGCGTTTCAGATGTAGCATTGAATTGATATTAAAGTCTGGTCTAGCACAGCCGTCTAAGCGACGCGAATGACAACCTTGCCGACATGGGCCTGGCTCCACTGGTAAGCATACGCCTCCTGTGCCTGCTCAAAGTCAAACACCTTGTCGACTAGAGGCTTGATCTTGTGGTCTTCAAAGATCTGGTTCATATGCTCGAACTGGGCACGCGAACCGACAAGAATACCCTTGAAGTAGGCGCCAGTGCTTAGCGCAAGAAGGGCGACGTTGGGTGCCTCTCCCTGAGCGACAAAGCCGATGGTCGAGATAACACCACCACGCCTGATCGAGTTGAACGACTTTTCCAGAGTACCGGCTCCTCCAACCTCGACGACGTGGTCGGCACCGCGTCCCTTTGTAACCTCGAGAACAACCTTGTCCCAGTCCGAGTTGGTCTTGTAGTTGACAGTGGTGACAAGGTGTCGAAGAGCCTGAGGAACAAGGTCGACCGCCTTCTTGAGCTTGTCGTCCGAAGACGAGGTGATGACAACCTTGGCGCCAGCAGCAACAGCGAGCTGGAGAGCAAAGACGCTGACACCACCAGTGCCCTGAGCCACCACAGTATCACCAGCACGGAGCTGCTCCGAGGGAATGCCGTACAGCGCATTGTAAGCAGTCACAGCAGCGCAAGGAAGCGTAGCTGCCTCCTCGTACGAAAGATGAGAAGGAATGCGAACCACACCGTTCTCCGACAGAGCGACGTACTGAGCAAGCATGCCGTTGATGGCGCCACCCAGAGCCGTCTTGATCTCGTCCTTGTTCGGAGTCGAGCCGCTCTGTTGAGCCTGAGTGAAAATACCGGCGACACGGTCACCCTGCTTCCACTTGGTCACCTTGCTACCAACAGAGACGATCTCTCCAGCGCCGTCCGAGACAGGAATGAGCTCATCCTTCTTGAGGTCCAAGGGGTAGAGTCCTTTAGAGATGATCAGGTCTCGATAGTTGAGCGAGACGGCGTGAACCTTGATGAGCACCTCGTTGGCTTCTGGCTTGGGGATGGGCCCCTCCTTGAGGCTGAGAGCGGAAAAGTCCTTGCGAGCAGAGACTTCGGGAAGGACGTAGAATTTGTGAGAACCGCTCATTGTGAAGACTGTGAAGGGATTGATTGGTAAATGTGCGGGGTGGTGACAAGGTTTGTTACATCATTATATATGCTCAACGTGACCACACGCCGGCGACTTCAAATGCGCACGCACCATCGGAAAGCCGTACGATCTTGCCTTCGCAAGACAGCCTGACTGATCAACACCAAACTTCTGAGAAGCACACCTTCGCACGGAGTGAGCAAATTTTCCTTTGGCTTCGTATTTCCGCCATGGCGTAATTTGTCTGTTTGGATGTTGCATTGCCGATGTGGAGCATTTTGCCGTTGGAACACGGGCCACAGAACTTTCCAGCAGGATCGCCTTGTCCAACAGCAGTGGTCGGCGTAACAGAACGACCATCGGGCCGAATCTTCAATTCGAGGCTGATCGGGGCGATATCGGCGACTTGAGAAGTTTGACCGTCCGTGCGTTGTGTCAGGTGCTTGTGGCCCCGCATCGAACTTTGCCTTATCTTTGAATCTTCGCTTAACTTGGAGAGCTTCTGACTGCCAGGCCTCGTGTCCCTGCAGCTTTAAACCTGTTCTTTGACTTTGACTGGCTGCCGACTTATCAGCGGACTCTGAAGTCAAAGTTTGCTGCCACTGTGATTAACAATGCGGCCAATTCCGCTCTATGATGGCAGTGGCTTGCACAGAAGAAGCTCTCTGGTAGGCTCGATACTTCTCAGAAGTTTGTGCCCAAAGCAGAGCTTATCTTGTGGCCTCCTTGTCACATGATACGTGTTGTCGCACCGTGGTACGCAGCAGGACTGCATCAAAACTTTTGCTTCACAGCTTCGCAGCTCGCTTCCTTGTCGATCCGGAAGCTCTTTTTGCTGTCGTGTCTTCGTAGCAAACCTGATTCTTCCTCCGCAATCCAACGCAAACACCTTTCTTTGTGACCAGCATCTCCATCGAGTTCGGACGCGAATTGATCTCTTGAACATGTCTTCCTCACAGACGGAGCGCACACCCCTGCTGGGCAGTGCCCAGCAACGACAGCCATCTGTCTCGCGCCATCGACCTAGTTTTGCCGCCAGCATTGGTCGACCTGACCTCACCGCCGAGGAGGAAGATGCCATCGCACAAGAATCAGCCTTTAGCGCTGTTCAAGGCGCCGCACATGGCGTGGACCCCAATTCGTCCGCTTTCATACCCTTGGACCAGAGCCACTTTTCCATCTCTGGCGTCCCTGCGATTGCTGAAGAGCCTGAAGAGCCCCCTCTGCGACCTGACATCTGGGTCATCATGGGCGCTATGTGGATCGGCAGCTTCCTGGCAGCCTTGGACGGTACCATCGTAGCAACTATCATGACCTCGGTCGGCTCCGAATTCCGTGTGAGCAAGGAGGTTGGCTGGCTCGGTACGAGTTACTTGCTCACCCAGACGGCTTTCCAGCCGCTCTACGGCAGAGCATCGGATATCTTCGGCAGAAAAGCTGCCATCTTGTTTGCTTCGGTCGTCTTCCTGCTTGGATCCCTCTTGTGCGGTCTCAGTCAGACCTTCTGGCAGCTTTGCGCTGCTAGAGCCATTGCCGGTATCGGCGGCGGTGGATTGACCACGATGGCCACTCTGGTCACCAGCGATCTTGTCAGCCTCAAAGCTCGAGGCACCTGGCAGGGTCTCGGTAACTTGGTCTATGCTACCGGTGCTGCTCTCGGTGGTCCGTTGGGTGGTGCCCTCGCCGATGGAGGTCTTGGCTGGAGATGGGCTTTCCTCGTTCAGGTTCCGCTCTGTGCTGTGCACTTTGCCGTGGTTTCGTGGAAGATCGACATCCCTGCTGGACCTGGTAGCATGATGGAAAAGATCAAGCGCATCGATGCACTAGGCTCGCTCTCGCTTGTCACCTCGGTTACACTTATCCTCGTTGGTCTCAGTCTCGGCGGCAACGAGCGCGAATGGTCCGACAGGCTCGTTCTGGGCTCCCTCATCGGCGGTGGCGCTGTCTTGGTGCTATTCGTCATTGTCGAGCGTTATGTTGCTCGTGAGCCGCTCATGCCCATGTCGGTCCTCTTCAACCGTACTCCAGGCTTTGTTGCTCTTGCCTGCTGGTTCATCACCATGTCGCAGTTTGGTATCATCTTCAACGTGCCCACCTACTTCTCGTCAGTCGAGCGAACCAGCACTTCTTACGCAGGTCTCCACCTCATCCCCAACGCCATCATTGCCTCGAGCTGCAGTCTCGGTAGCGGTCTCATCATGGCACGCACCGGTAGATACCGCAAGATGCTCCTCCTCGGCGGTCTCTTTGGCTTTGTGGGTCCGCTCATGATGTGCTTCTGGCATCGCGGAACATCCGAGGTCTTCTACTGGGCCACTATGCCCTTTGGAGGTGCAGCTTACGGTTCCATCTTGACCATCACGTTGGTTGCTCTGATCGCATCGGTCGATCCCAAAGACATGGCTGCTGCAACGGGTGTCACCTATCTCTTCCGCGCTACCGGTTCTGTTCTCGGTATTTCACTCTCTAGTGCTATCCTCCAGAACAGCTTGCAGAAGAACTTGGAAAAGACCGCTATTCCTCGCAAGGTGATCCAGTTGATCCGTCAAGATGCCAAGGCGATCGAGAATCTCAGCAAGCCGCTTCGTGAGGCTGCCATTAGCGCTTACGAACAGTCGATGCACACTGTCTTTATCGCGATCGCAGCTGCAGGCCTGATGGCCTTCCTTGCACTCTTCTTCATCGAGGAGCGCGACCTCCCCGGCAAGAAGCCTGCTGCTTCCGCTGCTGCCCCTGCTCGCTCCCAGCGCTAAGAAACAGGCCTACGGTCATCTTGTCCGGAAATCTTCAAGAAGGAATCAAATACACTTGTAGAAGTGCCCCTTGAGCAACAAAGGCACGTGTGATGCTAGCGTACTTTATCAATTTTAATAGAAGCTTCAAACCTGCAGTGATGTCCGAACAGTCATGAGCATAGGGGCCAGACTGGAAAGCTTGAAATATCGAAGGAAATCATATTCGTTTGAATTGCAGCGATGAAGGCACGACGAAAGCTGAGACAGAGTTCGATACAGATCAAGCCAGCTGCTTGGCGAGGAAGTCGTTCCAGGCAGCCTGGTCGAAGGAAGACGAGATGCTGCCCTCGACGAGACCATTCCAGACTGGTGTGAGGGGTGAGAGGTGATGTCAGCTTCAGACAAGCGTCTACGTATCTTTGCATGTATTCTGCTACTCACGACAAGTTGGCGTAACATGGATACCGTTCTGTCGGCCGAGCTTGACCTGAGGATCGAGAAAGAAGAGCGTGACAAGGATTGTCAACTTTCTCTACTGCTGTGACACCGAAAGGTTGCGAAAGACTTACACAGTACTTGAGTTCGGGAACTACAGCGCTTCCACCGTTGCCCTCCTTCTCGACGCGGATGAGGTTCTTGACAGACTGGCCGAGCGGAGTTCCCTGTAGATCCCGATGAATGGCTTGCTGCTTGCGCTTCTTGGGACCTTCGCCCACGGTCTCGATAGCAAGGGTTGCAAGCTCGCCACGGATCTGGTCGGGGCTCTTACCTCTGGCAGGGCCATCAAAGAAGCGCTCTTGCTCCTTCATGAGCTCCAAGGAGTAGAGCCAGAATGCATTGCGGTCTGGGACTGCTGTCGTAGCAGGATCCGTTAGGGCGATCTTGGCCACTGCCAAGGCGGATTCATGCAGCAGCGTCGAGCTCGAGTGCCATGGCTGCGGGTAGGGTCGGATGACGATGCGAACCTTGTTCTTGTACTGGGCAGAGTCTCCAATGACAAGAGGCAGCAAGTGCTCATTGACGCCTTTGAGCTGCTTGGCAGAGAACGGACACAAGTAGTCCAGGTATAGTTCGAGGGTGTTGGGAGCGGTGAGCGAACCGATCGAAAGAACTTGAAGTGAAGGTGGGAGCGCCATTATTCAGATGTTGCTAGAGAGTGTGACGAACGTCTCAAATGGTCTACGTCGTTAGTTGCGAAGAGAGAAAAGGAGCTTGAGATCCATATACTGCGTCTTTGGCCATGAGCCTCCACTCTGCACGGACGTCTTGCAGAGCTTAATCTTTGGTTGACGTGATTCGCTTGCTTGCTTGCATATCAGCGCTTTTTGGCTGGGCAAACCTTTGTTAGATCATGAGTGAGAAAAAAAAGACGAAATGTGAGACTGAACGAGGAAACAATCAAGGAAATAAAATCAGGCCGCACCTTCAGCTCAATAATGAAGGCACTCTAGCCGAGAGGCCTTCAAGACACTGTTTCGCCGCATTTCGATTCCGCCAAAATTGCGCTCTTCTGCTTCAACCTCGGCCAATCTGCCCCGCGCGCGGTCAACCTCAGCTCTGCATCAGTGTCTGTTGGGCTGTCTTCCCGTTCTCCTTCTCTTCTCGGCTGTGTTCGCATTCGCAGTGTCCAGCCTTGTCTCAGCCACGCGGCAAGCATCTTCTCTGCCATCCTTTCCTCTCTTTCTCCCATTCGAGCTACGGAAACACATCATCTCTCCGCTCCATCACCAGGTAAATTCACTCGGATCTTCTTCTTTCGATCTACTTTGGAGTCGCAAGGACATAAGATGCCTCCCCAAAAAGGAAAGGGCCCCATCAGGAGGCACCATGCCTTCCACGGTGTCGTCATGGTCTGCGGTTGGCTGCTGCCTCCTCTGGCCGTGTTGATCCGTTTTGGCGTCGGTCTTGATCTGTTCATCAACATCATCTGCACCATTGCCGGATACATCCCTGGTCATGTCCACAACTTCTGGATCCAAAACATCCGCAACAACAAGAACTCACGACACTCGCCTTCATGGGCCATCAAGTACGGTCTCGTCAAAGACTACCGCCTCAAGCGCACCGCCAACGGATGGTCTGACCGATACGGAGACTCTGCCAACGACTGGCAGAACCAGGAGGTCATCGTTGACCCCATCACTGGCGAAACACGCCGCGATCCTGAGGCGGCTCGCAAGACCGGTAACGTCCGTTCTGGCAGCCACTTCCTCGCTCCATGGGCCGACAATGTGGACGACAGCCCACGCGCAGAGCGCGAAGATCCTTACGCTGATGAAAGAAGACGAAATGCTGGTCGCCCTGGAAATGTTTCGCGGGACCCTGTCACGGGTGCGATTATCGACGACGGCCGAGGAGGCGGCTCGGATTCGCTCTCCCGCACCAGCTCGAGGAGGAGTCTTGGTAGCCGCTACGCTGAGCGTTATGGCATTGGCACCGAGGCCTCATCTAGAAGCTCGCTCAGCTACGCCAACGATGTTCGTGATAATAACAACAGCTCAAGCAAGTGGGGTCGTTCCAACTCGTCCAAGAGCAAGAAGAAGGACCGATGGGCAAGAGAGGCCGAGGCCCTTGGTCACCCTTCGCAGCAGCAGCCGTATGGCTCGGACAACTATAGCTTCGACGACAACTCGCGCAACTACGACAACAATCACAACAACAGCGGTGCAGGTAACCGCAGCAGTCGCATCCGTGACCCTCTTGCTGACCGTCACGATTTCTGATGGCCATCTTGAAGCTTTGTTTGTGTGTCGGTCAATTCGTCCATGTCAACCAGTACCAGCATCTTATTTCCCTTCAAAACTAGCCTGCAATGACTTGATATGTGCTCGAGTGATAGTGTCTTCAAACTGTAGCGTCTTATGGCAAGTCAACATGAGTCGGATAACGGAAATGGTTCTGCGAACAACAAGAAGGTATGTAAGACTACGGAATGTTGCCTGTCGCTGCGGCCTGCCTGATACTAGGCTCATTGGACTGTGTTTCGTAAGGTGCTGCTTTGTATGTCTTGTCAAGCTCAGACTGCTGTAGATGCTTCCGATGCGCTATTTAGACTGCTCCCGCCGCCCTCTGACAAGAACCCCTTTTTGGAGCCCCAATTTTCAGCGCCGAATTACGGAAAAAATAAAATGGATGCAATGCTTGCCTCGAGGAGAAAAGGTCAACAGTGCGCAGAGGAAGCAAAAGCCTGCCGTCCAAAGCATTATGACGCCTTTTAAAATGTGAAAATACAGTAGACAAGCTGAATGCTAGAGAAAGCTGCCGAGCTCCACTTTCAGCGAAGCGTTTCTTCTCCATGGAGCAAGAATCTGGTGCCGCCCATTTCTCCACTTTCTCGGCATCTACGATTCCGTGCGTGATAAGTTAGCCTCAAAAGCAACAAGCTTACGACGCTAGCCGGCGCTTCCTCCTTCACTTTTCACCATCACCTTCTCGATCCCATCAGGTCAACTTGCAAGATTTTGTGGAAACAAGACATCATGCCCTCCTTCAAAGCATCCGACATCCCCAACCTTTCTGGCCGCGTGGCTATCGTCACTGGCGGCAACAGTGGACTCGGCGAGTAAGTCGTCTTTGCATCAGGCTGCCATACTATGTTGATCACTGACTGACAATCTGCGCAAATGTGTTGCTCTCTCTCTCTCTCTCTCTCTCTCTCTCTCTCTCTCTCTCTCTCTTCGACAGGGTCTCTTGTCTCGAGCTCGCTCGCAACGGCGCCAAGGTGTATATGGCTTCGCGAACCGAGTCGAAAGCACAGGAAGCAATCCAGAAGATCAAGCAGCAGGTGCCCACCGCTGACATCCACTTTTTGCAGCTCGACTTGACCGAGCTCGCAGCTATTCGCAAGGCAGCCGACGATTTCTTGTCTCGCGAAAAGCGTCTTGACATCTTGCTCAACAACGCTGGTGTCATGGCCACCCCTTACACCTTTACCAAGGATGGCCTCGAGCTGCAGGTCGGCACCAACGTTGTCGGTCACTACCTCTTGACCATGCTCTTGCTGCCCACCCTCTACAACACCTCGAAGCTTCCCGAATACGCAAAGCCTGACTCGCCATCCGTGCGCATCGTTCAGGTGTCGAGCATGGGCCACCTCGCGACTCCATCCGACACTAGCTTCAAGGATCTCGAAGCCGTCAACAAGCAGCACTGGCCCGAGTTCAAGGGTACTTGGGACCGATACGGAAAGAGCAAGACCGGTAACATCCTCATTGCCAATCAGCTCGCCAGATTGCTGCCTAAGGACGCACGTATCACCAACATCTCGGTCCACCCAGGTGTTGTGCGCACAGGCTTGATCCGTGGTCCCAACGAGTCGTATGGAAAGATCATTGGCGCTCTCAACTCGCTGGCTTCTCGCTTCATCACTGCGCCCGAGGATGGCGCGCTGACACAGCTTTACGCCTGTGCTTCGCTCGAGGTCGACCGCCTCGACCTCAACGGAGCCTACCTCGTCCCCGTCGCCAAGCTCGGCAAGAAGAGCAAGATCGCTGAAGACAAGGATGGCAAGCTTGGCAACGAGCTCTTTAGCTTCTGCAACCAGGTTGTCAAGGAGAAGCTCGGCCTTGAACTCGTTGCTCACGTTAAGGAGACCGGCATTCAGCTTCCTCAGAGCCACCTTTAGACTCTAGACTCTTGCTCAAGATACCAAGTGGTCTCTCACAGAATATTTTGATACTCTACTCACGAAGGACTACTCTATCTTAATGCCTCTTAAATTGCCTCGCTGCCTTTCCTTGCTTTTCACACCTCTCTGCTTTTGTTCAGGAATATAAAAGCTAATCATTACCTATCTGAAAAAACCCCAAATGGCTGTGACAGATGCTACGCTGACGTCGTGCTCAAGCACGATCCTTGTTTGCAACCGCTAAGCAGCATTCAGGGGCTGATGAGGTGTCTGACACGAACCTGAGCTTTAATTGTGCCGAGCTGCTTCCGCGTAAAGTGCTTGTCAATTTCAAGAAATACACGGATCTCGGACCTTCCAGACTCGCACATTCAGGGTCGAGGGCGTCTTTGTGTTTGTCTTTCTTCTCACACTCTTGCCGTCGTTCTTCTTCTTTGTCCACCATACTCTCGAGCTCGCAAGCTACTTGCCTCACGGCTGCAACGTTCAACAAATCCGGAAGGGCTCGCTCTGTGCATCTTCTGCACTCCGATTCCTGGCTCATTCTTCACCGATTCAGCAAGCGTTCCTGATCAAGCTTTTGCCATCATGACTCGTAAGTGAAAGACTCCGCCTAGCTCAAAGCTGTCAGGTCCCAGGCTGGCCATGCATCCTTTGACGAACGGGTTCTGATGATAACCTCCCTTCTGCATTGTATTAATGTATCACAGGCGGCAACCAGAGAGAGCTGGCTCGTGCCAAGAACCAGAAAAAGCTGGCCGAGCAGAACAAGGGCAAGCGCAACGAGTCCAACACCTCGATTGCTGCGAGGAAGGAAGCTGACGCCGCAGCACTCAGGGCCAAGCAGGCTGTAAGTGATACTCGAATTCTCAATCGGAGCTACAGAGCTCGTATTCTGACTTTCCATCACACATCTTGCCATCGTCATTTGAACAGGCTAAAGCAGCCAAGGCTGCTGCAGAAGGAGCGGGTGGAGGAAAATGAGGCCATTCCCCTAATAGCACAATCCAATCAATCGTCATACATCCCTTGAGGCTCTCTAACACGACGCTTCATTACAGATCAAATCACACAGTCACGAAACGGGCAAAAAAGAGCACCGCAATGCAGAGCTTGGAGTGTATTGTATCCATTGAGGGAAGTATGGTTACTATTTACAGATATACTGGGACACCAATGAACTCGGGCAACAGTGTTGTGACTAGCGAACCTTTGTTCCAGCCTTCTTCATAGCACGCTTCCTCTCCACCTCCTTGCGCTTAGCCTGCTCGGCAGGGCTCAACTTGTCAAACTTCTCCTTCTCAGCTTTGCGCTTGGCCTCTTCCCTAGCCTCCTGTTCAGCCTCTCGCTGCTCCTTGGTCGCTTCCTCTTCGATCTCCTTGTCGACCTGGGCACGGGTCTTGCGCAGCTTGGCCATGGTCTCGTTGCGCGCTTTAATGACGCCCTTATCCAGCGCATCGACCAAGTTGCATCCGAGCTGAAGCAGCTCGACTGCCTTGGGCACGTCTGAGCGCGATGTGGGAATCTGCAGAGTGAGGATCAGCAGGCGTTCGCGCTTCTCGGCAGGGATTGGGCGCGTAGGACGGGTGAAAGGCTGGTCGGTGAGGGTGAGACTGTCGAGGTACTTGCCGGCCTGTCCCTCGAGGAGGTCGACCAGGCCAAGCTTGGAGCGCTGAGCGAGACCCTTCTGATCAGGTTCGCCGAGGAAGCCGTCAGTGAGATCAGAAGCCTCGCTCATGATGGCCCACTGCTTGGAGAGGCCGCGCGATGCGACGGCGCTGTCCGAGTCGTTGACCTTGGCGAAAGTCAAGTCAAATCGACCGCTCCGGGTGTGTTGGAGCGCACCTTTGTTGACCAGTGCAAAGACGCCCGAGACGTTGTCGCTGGTAGGAGGCAGAGTGAAGGTAAATGTGAGAGTGTCGCGGAAAGACGAAGTTGTTGAAGCAAGCACGATATCCTTGGCGAGAGTGTACAGGATCTCCATAGGATCGTGTCGAGCGATGAGATCGAAGGTAACCTGCAGGCTAGTGCATCCTCGTCGACCCGAGGCAAACATGAGAGCCGAATTACCACCGTTCCAGAGCAAGTGACCCTTGCCATCATCGTTGGCGACGACAGCAAATTCCTGTTCGAGTGTTGGGACGGCTGCAGCGGCAACCTTGCTGGCCATTTGTCGGTTGCGTGTCTTGCCAACATAGTGGATCAGTACGAAGAGCACGCAGAAGCCAAGCACACCTCCTTCGAGCCAGAAGAGAGCGGGCCGGAAGACGAAGCGTCCGAAAAGAGGGTATTCGAGTCCATCGTATGGCTGATTGGCCTGGTAGGCGGTAGCCCCGGTAGGCCTGTTGACGTCGAGAGTCGATCGAAGGAAGGATGGCAGTTCGATAGCGGCGGATGGAGATGCGAGCAACAACATGGTCCAAATGGCGAAGATGGCACCGGTAGGCGCCCACACGGCGTTGCTGATGAGCTGTTGAGAGGCCATGTTGGGATTATGGTCTTCAACGAGTTGAATCAAAGGGAGAGATGGTGAGATGAAGTCAGGTCGTTTGTTCGTCAACAGTTGTACCCCACGGTCTGTTCTTCCTGCAGATCTCTTTGGCCGGAAGCGGAAAATCTAGAGTACAGTACACGAAGAAGATCGCGTAAAGGCGCAATTGATTGGTCGAGAAAGTCCGTGCGAGCTTCGCTTTTTCTTGTGTCATGTTAGGTCCGGCTAAATCAGTGCCTCCACTCTCGAGCGCTCTTTCGCTTTCAGCAGCCACAGTCTGGTGATGTGATGAATGCTACCCCGCACATTCAACAATGACAAGGTGACGCCGCTAACGCTCTCAGATCCTTCATCCGACGCTGCTCTCCAAGTGACATCCCAACTGTCCCTTGCCTTCTCAATCGTCCAAGTACAAGAGCATAAGAACAGACCGAGGTGGACGTTGCCCTTCTGCACCTCATCCTTACCGTCACCTATCCATTCTGCGTTTCCCGTAGACATCTGGCGACATGGGCAGCAACGGTCTCCGGGTGCAGATCGCATCATACAATGCCAACTTGGCAGGGGCCGAGACCACTCGCCATGATCTGACACCTTGGCTCATTCCGACCGCCGAACAGAAACCAGTCACCCCCGCATCTTCCAAGCCTCTGACCAACAAGAATGTGCTCGACGCCGATGCATACAAGTCTAGAAACACCAAGACACTGTCCACGCATCCTTCTTTGCCACGCGAGGCCCCTGACTTTTATGCTGTTGGCTTTCAGGAGCTCATCCCGCTCCACACTGGCATGTCTGCGGCTGGCGACTCAGCGCTGTACAACACAGACCTAGATATCCGCCGAACAATCCGTCCGTACCAAGCTGTAGTCTCCGGCACCGGACTGTATGCCAGCTTGGAGGAGGGAGGCGGTCCAGAAGGCTATCCCCTTCTCTGCAAGGTGGACCTGGTCAGCATCGCTCTCTTTGTGTATGCACGCGAAAGAGCGCCGTTCTCGATCTCGAAAGCCACCGCAAATAGCGCCAAGAGTGCTGCACACCGAGTCAAGGAGATTCGCACAGCCAAGGTCGGCACGGGTCTTGTCGGAGTGATGGGAAATAAAGGTGCTGTAGGCGCCCGCATTGTTGTCCAAGCAGCTGACGGCAAAGGTCCAGACGAGATCCTGACTTTTGTCAGTGCCCACCTCGCAGCGCATGACCACAATGTTCTCAGACGAAACAAGGACTGGCAGCAGATCGTACAGAGGATGGTCTTCGAGCCTTCATCGGTGCACAAGCTTCCGATCCTGCAAGATCCTTCTCAAAAGCCGTTGAACCCTAACGATATGGCTGCTTTGAAGCAGCAGCACGAAAAGTCGACTCAGGCCAGCAAGAGCACGAAAAAGACGACTGCGCTCGACAAGAACAGCTACACGCTCTACGACACCACACACCTTTTCGTATTTGGTGATCTCAATCATCGTTTGTCGCTGGGCAAGAGCGAGCTGGACAGCGTAAAGGGCGACAATGAGAAGGAAAAGGCTGAGCTGAACAAGGAGACACTCTCCAAGGCGCTCGAGGTGGGAGACTGGTCTTCGCTTGCCAACCACGATCAGCTGACGCACCAGAGATTGGCCAACCCACCCAAAGCGTTCCACGGTCTCATCGAGCTGCCAATTGCGGAAGCAGACATTCCGCCTACCTACAAGTACACTGTCTCGCGAGCGGGCAAACAGACCAAGAAGAAGAATGCCGGCATTACTTCCGCCGCTTTGGAAGGTCAAACACTCAGCAAGAAATGGATTCCGGGTTGGACTGATCGTATCCTTTGGGCATCGGCACCCTCCAAAGATGAAAACGATCGGCACGGCGTCGAGGTAGAATTCTACCGCAGCATCATGCAGTATACCCACTCGGACCACAAACCCATCACCACCCTTCTGCGTCTTCCAGCTCCGTCCTCTTCGAGCAAGGGCTCGTCCCCGGCTTTGCTCACCTCACTGAATCCGTACGAGCCGCTTTCGTTTACGCAGCGCCTTGCTCTGTCGACTGGCGGACTCGTGCTCGACCGACTCGTCGGCTACATTTGGAGCTTGCTATTGCTGGCTGGTGGTGGAAGCCTTGCCGGAGGTCTTATCGAAGTGCTTGTCATCGGCATCATCACAGCGTGGTGGTTTTCGCAGTCAAGGTCGTAGTTTTCTAGATGTATCGATTCGAACGCAGAATCATTTGTATACGTTCCGTGATGTGCAGGTCGAATCAAAGCTTGCTCTCCTTGCCCTGACCTTCGAACTCTTCAGCGCCTTCGATGGCCTCGCAGATCTGTTCCGTATTAAGATCAAGTACGTGTTAGTTTTCCGACCGGGTTCAGAACGAAAGGCTGCTGTTCTGCTTTTACTTACGCCATCGATAGTGCGAACAACCCAAAGGGCGCCTTCCTCCGTAGTGAGCCACTCGAGACCCTGCTTGCTAACATCGTCGGGCTTGATCGAGTCTTTAGCCTTGAGTAGACCCCAGACATGGCTCGTCACCTGCGGACCCACACCGCCCTGAGCTCGAAGCGCCGAGATGGCAACCAACGAAGTGCGAAGTCGGTTGACATCCCAACTGGGCTCCTTCTTGGCCGATTCGGGATCCGAGGGCAGAGCGAAAGAAGCAGGAGAGGAGAACAGCGGACCGTACTCGGACTCAACGATGAAGATAGGCAGATCCGGGTGAGACGTGCCCAAGATCTTGAGAAGCTTGTCGGAATGAGGCGTGTAGATGTCATCCCACAGGCTGTAGGCCGCTTTGTGGACCGAGTCGAGTCGGTCAGACTTGATTTTCCTGCATGAGCGGATACGAAACAAGCATGTGGTCAGCAAAGGCTTTCACAGAGGGTCTTGGCCATCTGGGGGGCCGACTTACCTTCTAGGCTGCGTTGGCAGAGAGCTGACGAGCTCCGAGTCCTCCTCGACTGCCTTTCTGAGAGCAGCAAGGTTGTTGATCACCTTGGGGATACCGATGAAACCGATACACTTGAGACCTGTCTCGCGCATCAACAGAGCCACATTCTGCCTGTGCTCAAGGTCGGTAGACTTGTCACCGGCAGCGAAGCGATGCAAGGCTTGCAAGCTTCCTGGGTTGTTGAGCGTAAAGAGCGTTGCAGTCGCAATCGAGACCCACTCGCCCCAGCCAATGCCTTTCTGGTTTGCCTCGGCCTGTAGACTTTGGAAGTGTTGGCTGACGGTCGTCAACTTGGGTGTAGGCGAAGGATTGGCGGATCGTCCAGCTGGGAGCTGCTTGGAGGCCGAAACCCGAGATGCTCTGGTTGGGAACGTTGGCTGCTGAAGCAGCTGCTTGAGCGTGGGTGGAAGCGAGCGACCTTTAGACATGTTGTTGCTTGACGTCAATCGATAGACGTGTCAACTGACCTCAGATGTTATTGTAAGAAGACGAGGAGCTCGCTGTGCGAGTGTGAATTAGAGACTCGCACCGGCCAGCCATTGACCGCGAACAGCCGGGGAGGAGGCCGGCAAAGCATTCGTGATTGAATTTAGCGAACTCGCAGTCACGATCCGCCGGCCACTTTACCCCGCACATACCCATTCACCACCAACAGCTCAATCCCTTCAGAAGCAGCACGTCTGGTCGCAGAGTCGTTGATGCTTCAGGTAGGCTGCGTCGCTGTCTACTTACTGTTGAGGCCCTTTTCGTAGACGCCGGGATCAGATAGCAATTCCAGCGGCAAAGATCAGCAAATGCTCCGTATTTCCGCAAATTCGCGTCTCGCCGCCGTGAGCGATTCGCATTTGGAGCGTTTTCTCTCCACAATAATATACTTTCATACGAGAAAGAAGCCCACTCTGTGACTTTTGACCCTGCATTCCACTTCCAACCTCTCTCATCTCATCCACTTCGACGTCCAGCAAAGCCCTCCGCCGACGACACCCACAAGCGTGTCGCAGTCGCTGTATACCTCAGGCAACGTGGCAGTCGGCTTGGCCTACCAAATCGCCGACGCTCGGCGCTGCTTGCGATAAGATACGTCTCCTTCCGCCAGCCCGCAGATCTTCATGCGCCCTACACACTGTTTCGCAAACGGTGTCGGCGGCTATTGACGTGTTCAAGCTACCCAGAGACTAGCGTGCGACGCTCTCCCATAACAGTTCAGAGGCTGTGCTCGACGCTGATTCCTAGGCGACGGCCCTCATTGAAGAATGTCGACTAGCAATTGGGATACATAGACTCCATCACATACGAGTGCCATCCTGTCATCCATTCAACCCTCTGCTCCGTCTTACAGGCCACTCTTGCAACCTATTCCAGCACTACTCGAGACAAGCCATGGGTAAGCGTGGCACACCGCGAGCATCTTGCGACCCGTGTCGTCGCAAGAAGGTCAAGTGCGACAAGGACCAGCGCAACGCTGAGGGCATCTCGCTTTGCACCTTCTGCTGCGCAAGAGGATATGACTGCGTCATCACCGACGACGCTCGACCGAACACAGACAAATCGGAAGATGCTGCAACATCCACATCGAACGCTGCAGATGCGTCCTCAGCGGCAAAGAAGCGCAAAGCTTCCGATGCAAACAGCAACGGCACATCACATGATGCCTCCAGTGGTACACATGGACGGTCTCAAGCGCAGTCCGCTTTTGGATCAGCTGCTAATGCCGGCTCCGCCCATGACCCTTTTGCTGTGTCTGATTCCACGAGCGGGCCTGACATGCTCAGCGTTCGAGGTCTAACACGCCAAATCCTGGACGATGCAGTAGCAGCACACTTTAGAACAACGTATTGGTGTAATCCCGCCGTGCACCCTCGTCACTTCTACCCGAGGTACCGTCGATACCTCAGCAAGCTCGACGGCATCGCAGCATCCTCTACGAACTATGACGCTTTTCCTCCGGCCGACATTCTCATCCTTGCCGTCGCTTGCGTTGGCGTTGTACAGCTTACCGGGGAGTCGCAACGTTTCGATCTTCAGGCACGCATTTTTCGCCGAGTCGAGAAGCTGGTCACACAAGCGTGCACAAAGGATCTCACTGTGGCCTTGGACGTCTTAGAAGCTATTCTGCTCACCTTGGACGTGCCAGCACGCACGAAATGCGTTGATGAAGCAACCAAGTCGTCTCTGGATGCTGGCTTCGTTCATCCCATGAGTCACACCAAGATGATCCGCCTCTTGATTCACCACGGTCTCAACAGATCCAAGGAGGACCCTGTCGTCAAAGCGCAGAGGCAGAAGTACCGCACTCCTGAACGGCACACGGTTTGCGAGGTCAACGACAAACGTATGCCCCTTATCCTGGCTGTCGCAGCAGTCAACGACATCATCCGCAGCTTCGACATGTTTGATCGACATCAGCTATTGCAGGAAGACATCGATCCGGATGCCATGAATGCAGATCTTGGTGGTCCCATCGGTAATCAGTGGGCGTGGCAGCTGTCCGTCATGGCGTCAGTGCTGCGAAGCAACAACCTTACTTTCTGCGCGGCTAGATCTCGACGTCTCGGCATTCCACCGTCTGCGATCCTCGAAGTGTTGGATCAGCTGGAACGCTTCGAGAGACAGATTCCGGAAGCGTTGCGATGGAATACAGCTGCTCCCGAAACCAACACATCGAATATACGCCAGCTCATTCCTCATGACAACTCGAGCGAAGACATCATCTCGGTGCTGGTGCGCAAAGGTTTTCTCAACTTACTCTTGTGGAGTCAGTACCGATGCATCCATACGCTGGTACAAGCCAATGGGCTTCAGCGACCGGCACCGGGCACACGACTTGATGGCAGTATGTACTTGCGAGCTCGTCAGCGTGTCGACTCTCTACTGCTGACGGCTGTAGATCGTATGTCGGAGATCTGCCCGCAGCTGGCGTCGATCACGGTGCCAAAGCAAGGATCAAGTACAGACCCTCCGTCGTTTGCCTCGGTCAACTTGCTCGACTTAAGCTCGATTGCGTTCCGCAGCTCCACCAAGGGCGGTGCGTATTACACGTTGGAGATGGCCAAGTTGACATTCAAGGCTGGACTGCACGAACTCACCGCCGATCTCCTCTTGAAAGCTGGCAAGAAGATCTACGCTTTCAGAACGTACCAGTGTCATCCGGACACACAAGCTGAAGCAACGAGGATGCGTAATGTCCTCTTGAGCTTGTATTCCGAATTCGAGATGATTCCCGGTCTGGGTGCGACCAACGAGACCAAGCTGAAGGAAGAGCGAGAGCGATTCTCGAGCGTCTTTGAGCCTGCAGCTGCTTATCAAAACGCTGATGTCAATGCAGCGCTGTTGTCGGGTGTTGGGGATATGCAGTGGAACGTGGGAGGACCTTCGGTCCCGATGAATAGTATTGCGCCTTGGAGCACACCAGGGGCGGATGATCTGTCGAACTTTAGCGGGTCGATGACTGACTTCCTAGCAGGGCTACCGTTTGTCAATGCCGGTAGCGGCCCAGCGTCTACGAGCCCACATCCAGCGTCGTTTGCGCCAAAGACACCAGCTTCGACGGCGACGGCTGCAGCAAGCAGTCCTTTCGATCTGAATGCGTTTCTGGATACGCAGATTGAGCCAAACAATATACCAAATGCTCGACCAGCGCCCTCCAGCTTCTAGCACTAGTCGCTTCTACTGGGCTCCATCATCCCTCATGTAATTCTGCTGCTCAATGTATATTGCCAGCATCCAAGTGCTGTTGTGTTTCTGCTTCCCGACTGTGAGTGAGAAGACATGATCGGCAGATCCGACAAGCAGAGCAGCAGATCTCGTATCACGATTCAGTGGAAGGATCGGGCACTATTGAGCTTCGGGAATGCAAGCTGTAAAATATTGCCGAGACGCGTTTGAGCTTTGTTCTAACCGTTGGCAACTTTCACCCCTCTTCAACAGTTGAACACCTCTCCATCATCAGAATACGTATCCCACCACAACAGCTTCAGCAGCGATGGCGGCAAGGCAAGAGACAAGAGCTGTTGAGGTGCGGCCAAGGACAATCACCTCACGCCCACTGGATGTGCTGTACCTAGCATACTTTGGCATCCACTTGTTTGCCTCGATTGCGATCGATGCGCAATTGACCTATCCGCCATACTCGCAACGCTTGTTCCCTGAATCGCTGCGGAAGGTGCTGCAGGACTATTTGACGACGTCGAAAGATCCTTTCCTGCTAGCCGCAGCTGCTAGCTCGGCAAACCATGTTTGGTTCAGGGTGTTGTTGGCGAGCGAGACAGTGTTCCAGATCCCGTTGTTTGTTATTGCTATTTGGGGTCTTTTGAAGGGTGAGTTGGCGAAGTATGAGCGAGTTAGATCAGAAGAACGATGAAGACTGACCTTATCCTGGATTTGACTCGATTCGCGATGAAAGATGAGAAGCGCACGTATCCGCTGATGGTTGCATATGGTACGCTAGGTAAGTTGACTCAATTATTAGCTTCGGACTAACTAGATAAAGAGAAGGGCATCGAATTGACCGGCATTCGTTTATGACACCTGGGCTCCTTGTCTTGAACTCATTGTTCACGCTACAGCGGCGTCGTCAACACTGCAGTGCATCTGCAGTGTCCTCTTCGGAAGCGACGGGATCGGGCTCACATCGGCTCAGATCCGAGGCCTTCTTCAGTGAGTCCACCTAACTCCGATCCCTCGTGCCGCCGGACCGTTACGAGCAATGGCTGACCCACAAAACTCTCTTCCTTGGCTCTACGAACGACATCAGGAACTACGTCCCATTCTGCATGATTCCAACACTACTTACAGTCGATATGGTGTTGCGCATCATTCAGCTCCTTTCCGTCCCGCCTGCCAGTGCGAGGGTCAAGGTCAGCGGTAAGGTCGAGTGAGGCATGGTCAATTGCAGGCGAAGTGACAAAGGGAGATCGTCTGGCAATCTTTCCGAAGATCGGCGACATATGGGCGGCGAAATCTCCGAGGCCAGGGACATGTGCTAAACGGTTTCTCTTGCGTGTTCTCCGGATTGACTCAATAGGATATGCCCCTTTTGCTAGACTGATACCTGTGCCTTGTACTCTCATTACAATCAGAGTTGAGCTCAGTGTACCGTATCTTGGGTTTGCGGAGTTCAGCGAGAGCTAAGCTTCCGGTGTGAACCGATCAAAGTTTGGCGGCTGACGCGATGGCGTACGGAATGCTATAGAGCAGCCTACAACGCAGAGGCAGGTGCAGGGGCAGGTGCAAAGAAGAGAGCGTGCCTGATTGATTGACAGGGTAGAGAAGCTTCGATATTTGCCGGTCTTCGGAATTGGTCGGTAGCAGTAGGCTGCACGAGTCGTGCGTCTTGAATCGACAAAAAAAGGACAAAAAAAGGATTCGAATGTCGGCTTTCATCATTATCGGACTTCGCCTGAGTCTCAGTAGTTCTGTCTGCTGCTGCAACCGGCTGAATTGATTTCAGGGTCTGTGCTGTGTTGCAACTGAATCCCGCATCGAAAAGGAGACAGACGTCATGCCTCAGTTCCCCGCCCACCCGCTCACGGAAATCCCAGTTCCACAGCACAACGGAGAGATGCCCGGTCATCTGCTCGCTTGCTGCTCCTTCGCCGACATGTTTTTCCCTCCAACCCTCGCCAGCTCAAACTCCCCGACCAGCTACAGTACCAGCACCCTTGCTTATCAGGATCACATCCTCATCTCCCACCTGGACCATATCCGTCTATTCTACCATCACATCCCTCGCTGCAACAGTCACATCGTATTCATCAACACCTCCTTCTGCATACTGGAACCTCGCAATTGCCTGTCACATCGTTCATCCTCGTCTGCTCTGAGTTAGCTACCTTATACCACATCTCCTAGCAACTATGAACGGCGTCACCTCCAACGGCAGCGGGTCTGCGAATCGACTCGTCAATGGGCAAGTCAATGGTCAAGTTAACGGCCATGCGAACGGACACACAAACGGTCTCGTCAATGGTACCTCTCACGCCTCTGATTCGGAAGACGAGCTTCCAGTCTTTGATGCGACTCAGCACCCTCACCGAAGATACAACCCTCTCACACGCAGCTGGGTCCTCTGCTCGCCTCACCGTACCAAGCGTCCTTGGCAGGGTCAAGAGGAGAAGCCTCAAGGCACCTCTCTTCCCGCATACGACGAAAAGTGCTACTTGTGCCCCGGCAACTCACGAGCGACGGGTGCCAAGAATGACGACTACGCTTCCACATTCTTTTTCGAGAATGATTACGCTGCCCTCATCCCGCAAGCAGTAGCTCAGGAAAAGAACCAGCACCCGCTCCTTCAGTTGCAACCCGCCCGCGGTCGTTGCTACGTTATCTGCTTCAACCCGCAGCACAACCTTACACTCGCCCAGCTCAGCACACCACCCTTCTCGCCGGATCAGCACATTGTTCCCATCATTCAGAGCTGGCAAAAGATCTACAAGCAGATCCCTGCCGAAAATCCTTTCGTCAAGTACATTCAGATCTTTGAGAACAAGGGATCTGCTATGGGTTGCTCAAATCCTCACCCTCACGGTCAGGTCTGGTCGCTTGACTATATTCCAGAAGAACCCAGCAAGGAACTTGCCTCGCTCCGTGCTTGGTCGCAGGACCCTGCTAACCAAGACGAGAAGGTCAACCTTGGTGTCCATGACGACCACGGTCGACCCTCGATGCTCCTCACACTTGCCCAGCTCGAGTTTACCACCCCTGGACAGCCCCGTGTCATCACCGCTAACGATCACTTTGTTGTTATCGTCCCTTACTGGGCCGTGTGGCCATTCGAGGTGCTTCTTCTGCCTGCCAAGCGTCAGATCCGCAACGTCCTCCAAATGACCGAGATGGAAGTCGTCTCGCTCGCCCGTATCATTGCCGAAATCACCTGCAAGCTCGACAACGTCTTCAAGTGCTCCTTCCCTTATTCGATGGGTATCCACCAACAGCCCACGCAGATCTCGACACAGGAGGACGACGAATTCGTGCAGTTCCACATTCACTTCTACCCGCCTTTGCTCCGCTCTGCTTCGGTGCGCAAGTTCCTGGTCGGGTTCGAGATGATGGCTGAACCGCAGCGAGACTTGACTGCTGAACAGGCGGCAAAGAGGATTCGCGAGTGCGACAACACCCACTATCTTGCTACTCTTGAGCAGGAATAACGGCGTTTCTCCTTGCATGCAATCACACTGTATATCCGGTCGAATCGCCCAAACATATGTATACGATCGTATGGTAATCGACAACATTGCATTTCCGGAAGCTAAAAGTACATGATGAAGAAGAGGCAGCCTGCCTTTCTTACGTTTCCGTTGTGATTTGGAGAAGAGCTTGTCGAACGCTCTCTTCGTCAAATTTTGGCGTTCCACTCTTACTTCTCAACCGCGACTCTGCAGCAACACACTTGATTCCTAGCGCTTCCAGCTTCTCTACATCCACCTTCACCTGACCTTCAGCAAAGTAGACCACATGCGAAACAAGCTGGCTTGGCTTCCATTCGTCTCTTTTTACTCCGTCTGGTGTTGGCTGATCGCTCTGGTTGAGCGATCCGCAGATAGCCTGCACAAAGTCAAGCGCGTCCATTCCTCTTGTTTCGCGGTCTTGCACCGAGTTGAGGAGCAGAACTTTATACCGCAGCGTAGGTGAAGTGGCGATACTCATAGCAATACTTCGCAGGCAGAGACAAGGAACGATACTAGTCCAGAGCGAACCGCATGAGTAGATGATCGTTTTGCTCCTGCTGAGTGCGGTCACGAAGGAGGGATTGGGTGCGGGGTAGATCTCGTTTCGATAAGCATTGACGTAAAGGATGCGACGAATGCGTGAAGGTAGAGTAGGTTCTTCTTCGTCTTCGGCTTTTGAGAAGATGATGTTGCCTGTTTTCTCCTTGCGTGAGCCTCTTGCTTTTGTGCTGCTGCTATGTGAGTCTTTGCTGAGTGCTTTACGGCTCATTGTGATGCTTGGATCCGTGCCATGGTCTTCTTCAGCCGCACTGCTGTCCCGCGGTGAATCGGCGGCATCGATTCCATCTTCTGAGTCTTGATCGTCGTCTTCTGGATCCAAGCCATCTTTTTGATTGCCGACTGTGGTGAGACCTTTGCGCGCTTGTGCAGAGTATGCGGCTGCACGGTCGTCTACAAGCTGAGCGAAGAGTGGACTTGGTCCAGCACCACTTCTTGCCGGTGTATTCGCCGCTCCCAGCTTCCCAGGACCGCTCCGATGAGATTCGTTGTCCGGAGTGCTGATCTTGAGCGCATCAACGCTTGCGTTCATTGAAGTATAGTTCGATGACGCGGACGCAAAAGGTTCGTTGATATGGTAGTGTGCAGGTGGACCAAATCCTGGTGTCGAGGGTCCGCCATCACCCAATCCGAGTCCTTGCAATGCCTCTGCTGACAGCAGCCCTTCTCTCTCTGTACTTGTGTGCTGATTCCATACCGCTGAAGAAGGCGTCCCTGGAGGCTGACTAGCAAGCGACCTGCCCCTCTCCATCGCTGGAGCCAGCGCAATCTTTGGCGCCATGCTGCTCCGTTGAGGCTTGGGCGCAGGATGCGAAATCTCACATTGCCCCACAATGATCTCTCCATCCTCCAATTTTGCCGCAATCGTGGCTGTGTGATTCGTATTGATCACTGGTAAAACTTTGCTGGCCACTGAGGAAGTACTGATCTGAGTCGTGGCCGAGAAGAGGAAGATGGCGCTCTGAATCGAGCGAAAGAACTTCTGTGCTGCTGCCAGGAAGAAGGTGCCGATTGAGCCTCCGCGGAAATTGAAGTGTCGGTGAGCACGACGTAGCACCTCGCTTTCGAAATGGACGAGGAAGCCTCGGATGACTTCTTTGCGTTCGGGTTCGATTCCACGCCAAAGCCGGTGTCGGCCTTCGAGGATGTCCATCCATTCTTGTTTGATTTCGCGTGATTGGCCGTGGGATGGAAGACGGTAGGAGAGGAGGTTGTGAATTGCTTGGTTAGATTGTGGTGGAATCGAGGCAGAGAAAAAGGTGGTCAAGTCGTGCTGTGATGGGGTGGGGATAAGGCGGTTGAGTCGCGAACGAAGGTCACCAATGGAAGGCCCACCTAGTACGCGGATGATCTCTGAGGATGAGCCCCCGTTGTCGGAGATGGACATGACATAAGTAGCGCCTGGAGTGGCACCGACGAGATCATTGTAGCCGCTGCCTCCGCTGATGACCAAGGTCTCTCCTAAGGCTGCTTCGAGGGATTGAGACGAGGGGGGTTGGTGGGTCGCTGTCCAGCAACTTGCATCGTTGGTGGGGCCTGCAGCGATGCGAGAAGATCCCGCATTGGGATCATCGCCGTCAACATCAAGCTGCAAAGCCTGTTCAAAGCTACCTGGAGGCGGAGAGCCAGCACCCGTGCTGTCGACTTCGACGTCCGTGATGGCACTGACCGAGAGCGTATCGTCGTCTTTGGCGGTGGATCCGCCTCGAGCACCGATGCTTGCCATGTCGAAAGCGAGTTGCTGGACAGTGCTTCCGTATGGAAGCGACTGCAGCGTCTGACCGGCGACTGCACCTACTTCAAACGGTGAGTTTTGCTGATCACAAAGGAGGTGATGGTCTGTCTCGGCGAGGAGGAGTTGGTCAAAGCGACGTCCCGAATGCAGACCCGTCGTATTGCCTTGAGAATGCCATCTCCGCGGAAATACTCACAAGACCTCTTTTTTGACAGCGACTTCGCTAACCAACTCAAGTCGTACAAAACCTGAGCGCGTCCGAAGTTTTCGTCCCCCCGCACCCTCACCCTCTCCTTCTCACACCATCTTACCATTCCATATCACTTCGATCACCTGCCCAACCCGAGCAGCAGTAACGCGCAGCTCGTCATATACAAACACTTCGGGGGTCAAACAATTGCGACCAGGTGTCCATGCAGGCGCGAGTCCTTCGACCTGGCATTCTTCGTTTCGCTCAACCTTCTTTCTACCGACCAGCGTTCATAGCCAGCAGAATGTCATCGACCACCAGCGCAAGCTGGTCTGTCTCCAAGCCAGAGGCCAAGAGCGCCATTGCGCCTTCCTTCTACCAGACTACACCACCACCGCACTGGTCGAATGTTTCCAAGCCCTCTAGCGAATCCACATTGCTCGACGTCTCAAGACGCAAGTTCAAATCCCCTTGGCCTTCCGCACGGAGTCATGGGCTCCTGGGTTTCCTCCGTGCTCGACTATTTGACTGGGACGAAGTTCCTCTGCCCCCCAAAGTAGCCTCTTCTGCAGGTAGTGCTGTTCTTCCACCCGTGCACAAGCCTACCTGGACAGCCGCTGATGCGTCTTCATCCGACGAGAGCATCACATTCACCTGGCTTGGTCACGCTATCTGCCACCTCCAAATCCCCATCGGTAATGGCAAGAAAGCCACTATCTTATGTGATCCAGTCCTCTCCCGCCGCGTCTCACCAGTTCAATGGTTCGGTCCAGAACGATACACGGATGCTCCAGTAACCGTGGAAGAAATCGCCTCTGCTACCGAAACAGAAGGCAAAAACGCATGGCCCGATCTCCTTGTCCTCTCGCACAACCACTACGATCACACCGACTACACTACCATTCAGAAGCTTCTCAACCCTCCTTCGACATCCTCGGTCAAGCGACCGCACGTCTTCTGCACCCTTGGCACCAAGCAATGGTTCCAGTCGAACTTCGGACTGACCGATGAAGAGGTCACTGAATGCGATTGGTGGCAGCAGAGCATTGCTTCGCTGAATCAAGAGGCCATGTTGAAGCTCACCTGTGTTCCTGCACAGCACTTCTCCGGCCGAGGAATCACCGATCGCGACCGTACGCTGTGGGCAGGATGGACTTTCCATGCCGTCAGCGAGGCAAGTTCGAAAGCTAGTGTGTACTTTGCTGGCGATACTGGCTACCGCTCCGTTCCGCGTGGAATGGAAAAAGAGCAAGAGGACACACTGCCTATCTGTCCTGCGTTCAAGGAGATCGGCGAGGCACTTGGACCTTTCGACGTCTCGCTTATCCCTATCGGTGCTTATCTGCCTAGGAATGTTATGTCGACCATCCACCTTGCGCCTCAGGACTCTGTTCTTGTGCACAGGGATGTCAAGAGAAAAAGATCGTACGGTATTCACTGGGGAAGCTTCCGTCTGACCCCTGAAGACGTAAACGAGCCGCCTAAGCTGCTTATCGAAGAAGCGAAACGTCAAGGTATCGACCCGAACGAATTTGCTACCATTGAAATCGGGCAGAGTGTCGACATCCCCATCTCCTCCTCCACTAGCTCCTCTTCTGCTTCAACCAAAGCTCATGAGCCGAAAGATGTGGAGGAAGGTGAACCATTACCAGAATCGAAATTGGGCACAAAACAGCATTGGGACGAAGTATACGAACGAGAAGTGACCAACTTCAACGAGATCGGTGAAGAGGGTGAAGTGTGGTTCGGTGAAGATGCGGTTATGCGCATGATTCGGTTCCTCGAGACGTACTATACCGAAACCATCCCCGACACATTCTCTTCGGAAGATGGAAAAGCACCGACGGTTCTCGATTTGGGCACAGGAAACGGCCATCTGCTGTTCGAGATGATCGAATCAAGTGCTGACCTTGAAGACGTCATCCAACCCAGCAAGTTAGTCGGTGTCGATTACTCCCAGGCTTCGATCAATCTTGCAAAGTCCATCGGAGCAAAGAGAGGAGGCGATTGCGAAGAGGTCAAGTTCGACACTGCTGACTTGTTGGACGATGGCTCGGTCGCAAACCTTTGCCAGATGCCTACGAGGGAACTGAACGCAGACGAGCAAGGTTGGGATCTGGTATGCGATAAAGGAACAATGGATGCAATTGCGCTTTCCTCTCAACCCATCAACGGTGTTTTGCCCATCGACAGGTATACAAACGCAGTCAACCAGCTGGTGAAGAAGGACGGCATCTTCTTGATCACTTCTTGCAACTTCACAGAGTCGGAGCTCAAGGCTAGATTCACTGCGAAAGGCTTCGAAGTCGAACAGGTCCTGCCAACTCCCTCATTCACATTCGGTGGCGCAAAGGGCTCAACCACCACATCGATCGCTTTCAAGAAGTTTTGATTTGTTTTGTCCTTGGCAATAGAATCAGATTCAGCAAAAGCAAAACTAAATTATACAAACAAACAAAGACAGTATGACTAGAGTGCTTTCTTAGAGATGAGAAGAGATGTTGGAAGCAGAAGACTTGTCCTTAGCAATGTTCTTGAGCAGCTCAGAGGCCTTCTCTGCCACCGCAATGACCGCAGCAGTAGGGTGACCCGAGATCTGCTCGGGGAAGATACTGGCATCGCAAACAACCAGACCGTCGCAACCATGGACGTGTAAATCAGTGTCAACAACGCTATCCGACGCATCGGGACCCATCTTAACAGTACCGATGGGGTGGTAGAGGGTGAAGGCACGCTTGCCGATGAAGTTCATGAGCTGATCGTCGGTGAGCTTGCTCGTGTCAGTGGCAGAAGCAGGCCAGAAGAAGTCATCCTCGTTGTCGCTCTTGTACTCCTCGAGGTAAGGCTTGAGTGCTGGCTGTTTGGCAATAGCGAGTGCAATTCGAACACCGGCGAGTGTCACCTTGCGGTCGTTGTCATCGGGGTCAGAGAAGTACTTGGGATCGACGACAGCCTTGTCCCATGGATCAGCAGATCGGATCGAGATTGTTCCCTTGGATCGTGGTCGCACGTTGAGGCCGACGATCGAGATACAGCCGGTGCCAGCAGGGGCAGGGAGCGTACCGTGCTCATTGTAGGCAAGAGGTGTGCAAATGAGCTCAATGTCAGGTCCCTTGCCTAGCGAACCGAAGAATTGAGGACGGTTTTCAGGCTTGGTCAGAGCGTTAACCAGGGGAAGCTTTTCGTCGTTGCAGCGTACGAAGGCAGCAGCTTCACCCGCATTTGAAGAGACGGGCCCACCACCAGTCAAAAGCCACCTAGCCAAAGAAGGGATCGCCTTAATATCGCTGCCCAAATAATCGAGAGTGTGTGCAGGCTTTGCCTTGACATTGATGGTAGTGTGGCAGAGGTGGTCAGAGAGACGTTCACCGACCATCGGGCTGTCAACAACAACAAGAATGTTGAACTTGTTCAGAGTAGCTGCAGGACCAATACCAGAGAGCATGAGCGTCTGAGGCGAGTTGATAGCACCACCACAGAGGACAACTCGCTGCTTGGCGGCAGCATAATACTTCTGGCCACCCTTCTTGTTCTGGATCTCGACTGCGATGGCCTTAGGTCGGGAGCCGTTGCGGTCAAAGATGATTCGGTTGACCATGACGTTGATTCCGATGGTCAAGTTGGGTCGCTTCTGAACCTCAGGTGGGAGGTAGGCAGTGGCTGCACTGCTCCTTCGTCCGTTTGCGTCGATGAAAGTGGTGAAGTGGCAGACACCCTCGCTGCCTCGAGGAGTGTTCAAGTCGGGATTGTAAGGGATACCAACTTCCATGGCGGCATTGACGAAGCCTTTCGCCGTGCATTCAGCCTTGTAACTCGAATGACCAGTCTGCCAAGGTCCAGAGTCACCTCGCTCTTCAGCCTTGACTTCTGGAAGGGAAGCGTGAGGTGTGTACTTCTCGGCACGTCGCAGGTAAGGGGAAAGCTCCTTGTAAGACCAGCCCTTGCAGTTGAAGACCTCAGCCCACTCATCGTAGTCCGAAGGGGCGCAGTGGTGGTACATCATGGCATTGATGGAGGAGGCGCCTCCAATCAGCTTTCCTCTGGGCCATTGCATCTCCTTGTTGAGGACGGCAGGCTGCGGGACGGTTGTGTAGTCCCAATCGCGTTCAGTCTTGAAGTTCTTGGTAAAGACCAAGGGTGCTTTGACTTCAAGAGCTGAGTTGTCTCCTCCTGCCTCCAAAACGAGTACGGAAGTGTTGGGATCCTCGCTGAGTCTGGATGCAATGACGCAACCAGCAGTGCCTCCACCGCAGATGATAAAGTCATAGCTCTTCGCCTTCTGAGCCTCCTCGACGGTGGAGGGTGCGAGGTTGGCCGCAGTGGCGTACGATGAAGCGTCAGGGAGAAGGGTTGGTGAGGAGAAGAGACCCATGGTGTCGATGGCTGATGATGGTAGTGTCTGGGGAGGTGAAGGTTCTGTTCAAGTCGGGGGACAAGTGGTGAGAGAGAAGCGTCTGTCTTGATATAGTCTCAGCCATATACTCATCAACGGTCTGTCTGGAGAGGAAGCGCAAGCTAGCCTTTTCGGGTTCAGATGCACAGATGCGAACAGACAGCGGGGCAGCAGTGGTTCATGCAAGATCGATGCCCTTGAGCCGCTCCCTGAGGTGTCACACCCTTGGCAAGTGCTCAGCCTCAGTATCGTCGCTAAAGTGACAGTGAGCATAGAGAAAAACGCGCGCGAAACGGCAAGTGGCAAGGAGTTGAAGGTTGATCGTGCCGTTCGAGGTGTGAGATGGCCCGTCCACAGACCCTCTGATGGGACGGATACAAGACTGTGACAGCAGAGGTGCGTTATCTAGAACCTTGCACGACTGCCTGCGGGATTCGAAAGTACTTTGGTGCGCGGGTCTCCCGCGAAACTGCAGATAAATGATGGCACAAGAATGCGACAGGTCCAAACGTCTATCCTTCGGCGTTGGAAGCACATGACCTGGACTCGGCAACGACAAGATGGATGGTAGCTAGGGTCTTCAGACTACCCCAGCAAGCCTTCTGACTTCGGCTAAACACCGAGAACTTCCAAGGTGAACGAGAAATGCGGGGAAGCTTTCGAGGTTCAGGGTTCAGCTTTGTGCGACCGTGCGTTTAAGGTTGTCACGGCGGGCGAAAAAAATGCGGGGAAAAGTCGTTAACACCCTCCTCGCTTTGGTTTGGCGCGCCTGACACAAACGACTCCTCGGCCCTTCCTGATGCATGCCATCTAGGTTCATCCGGCGGAGGTGACATGCTCTTCAGGAGGGTCAATGCGCTTAGCGCTCCTCACACCGAGCCATCCTCCGCATGTTTCAAAGAGCTTATCAAGAACGTCTGTGGCTTTCAAAGACCGCTCTTAGAAGCACCTCAGCATGGCTGTACCAAGCCGAATGAAGCTCTCCACTCCACCGATTAGCTTGCAAGCTATCAGCGCGCTGACCGGCTTTCGCACTGTAACTTACGGCCTTTTTCAGGTGATTCTCTCGATCGGTTGAACCTATCTGCACCAACGCAGATGAAATTAGTGTGTGAAGCTAAGTTAACGGCAGAAA
Source organism: Ustilago loliicola (assembly GCA_022963135.1). Classification (NCBI taxonomy): domain Eukaryota; kingdom Fungi; phylum Basidiomycota; class Ustilaginomycetes; order Ustilaginales; family Ustilaginaceae; genus Ustilago; species Ustilago loliicola. The sequence goes on along the minus strand of JALCUU010000013.1, from coordinate 398,644 downwards.
CTCCTCAGACCTTGCATTCTAGATTCGGGTAAACTTGTCTATTGACGCCCTCCTCGGTCGTCTCTCTACTAGTATCTCGTGTTGATCGCTGTGCATGCATGCTTGATGCCTAAAAGTACATGTTGCTCAGGCTCAGAATGCAATGCGTTAATCTCGACTCTGGTTAAGAGCTTGTTACTGGCACGGCGCGAATCTCGCCGCGACGAGCTTCACAGTCACTACTGCACATACGACATGCTCTCCGACCAGCCCCATTCGCTGTCATACCAGCCAGCAGCTTGAACTCCACCTTCACCCATCCATTCTGCTGTATGGTCTGTCACGATCCACTCAGGAATCATAGTAGCTGTTCTTGTCGGTAATAGTCGAGCTGCCCTCGAGATGCCTTGAGCACCTATACCGTGCACGACCAAAGTCACACCTTGGGCGTACGTCGGATGTAGGGCCAGCGTAAGCAAAGCCGTACCGTTCTCGTAGAACGGACGACCTTGGATCTCGAATTGAGCAGATGAGTCTGGCGACGCGAACTTTATCGGGCTCTTTGTTGGCCAGCCGTCGAAGACAGAGCGAGTGTAGCTGTTGATCTGTGGACCGCCGAGGCTGACCATGTTACTGTGCTGCAGATCCTTTGCAACGCCCTTTGATAGATAGTCTGCGTCAGTGACGATCTGTGCGTTGATAGCGCCATAAAGGAGCAGGTCGTTCGCAAAGCCTTTTGCTACTCGTCTCCACGCTGCAACTTCGGCTCCCGGTCCATGCGACGGCAAGATCAGCAGCACAGGTCCTTCAGAGGATACGATGCGTAGCAAGGGCCCTATCGGACGAGCTGGAGTTGACACTGCGGAAAGCTCTTCGTCAGAAAGAGGGTACCACTGTCCATCCTGACCTCGCTGGAAATTGATTTTGTCGGTATTGCTGATGTCAGCTTGGTTGAGCTGACCATTAAGGGACACCTTGATAGTGCTACCATTGGTCAGTGAGCTCGCAGCAAAGCTTGTACGACGAAGCAGGTCTAGGTCCAGCTCGATCCTCTTCGCGTTCCTTGCACCTACTTCGAAGTGTGCACTGTCGACTTCTCCGCCATTCTGCGAGCGCTGAGTCTTGTAGTGCACCTCCAGCTTTGCGAGGCGTCCAGGAACATCAACCTCACTAATCTTCCACCCGCCCTTCGAGCCAGCTTCAGCCGGATTGAACACTGTCAGGGTAAAGGTCTGCGGTACATCCGGCATGTTGTAACCAGGATTCTTGCTCGATAAGCACGCCGATTCGATGGCATTCTGCACATCATCTTCTGAGAAGAACGTATCCCACCAATGCGGCTGGCCGGGAACCTCTGCCACCTTGGCTTTGTCTGAAAGTCCTGATCGACGGTTCCAGCCATCCACGATCATAGCCATGTCTTTCGAGTTCCAAGGTGGCACGTTGGCGTCCGCAGATCCGTACTTTACCAAGAGATCGAGGCCAGCTAGGTTGCTCGCGAAAAGGTCGTTCTCGAACATGGTCACCCCGCTGTGAAGGATTCCTTGCAGCACGAGGTCGACGAAGTGCCTTCCAACTTTCCAGCCGAACGAAACGTAGTCTGACACCTTTGTGTACGCTGACCCGACCATGCCTCCAATCACTCGATCGGGGAAGCGGGACAGCCGATACCAAGCACCTTGCCCGCCGTTCGAATGGCCCATGATGAAGAGCTTTTCCGGATCAAATTGCCACAGCTGTCGCTCTTCCGCAGACATTGTCGCAGGTAGCCCGTACAGATGCTTGTGGAAGGCAGTCACGGCAGCATCAGCAGCTTGGAATGATGCCAGCTGCCAATCATATCCCCAGGGCGTGCGACCGGTGGGTAGAACAGACCAGCTGTCTTGCTGACGCCGGATGCTGTTACTGAAGAATAGGTCGCGTAAATCTACACCTGCGCCATGCAGCGTCAGGATCAAAGGCGGAAGAGGTCCGTTTCGCGGCATTGTCCTTCCGGCTCGTTTTGGAGGTGTGGCTGCGGCCAATTGTACTGTGTTGTCTGCGGCGAGGTAGCTGTACATGTACGCGTTGTGGTCGTCATCGCTGCTTGTCGGTTCCCAGAATGCTGGCTTGTGGGTAAGCGGGATGCGGACAGCCTTACTGATTGATCCAGAGGTGGAGTCTTTCGCGGAATTGAGCTGAAGAATGAAGTCTAGAAAGGCTGTTTGTGGGTCGAGAGCGGCGCTTTGATTGAGCATAACAGGGACGAGCACCGTTTGCCCGGGCGCCACCGTGAGCTTCTGTCCGAGATCTGCCACCAATACCGGCGATGCAGAAGTTGATGCCACGATTTGGACGCTCTGCAGCAAGTAGGTGTTCTCTGCGTCCAGATTTCGGACAGCGAAGGACAGTCCTACACCAGCAACCCAGCCTCCGACGACATGTGGTACATTGCTGTGGTGCGGGTCAGTATGAACTTCGAGGAGATCTTGCTGAGCGGTGTTCTGCAAGCTGCGCACGGCAATGTCGATACCGATGGTCACCTTTGGACTCTCCGCTCCACCGTTGTTTCTCGGGTCGCCAAATATGCGGATCTCGTACATAGATCGTACGAGCAGCTTGTGAGATCCTTTGTTGAGATGAAAGAGGTGATGCGAGATGGGAAGCTCTGGAACAGCTTTGTCCTCCTTTGAGAATGCTGCGATGTACGAATACCAGTCTCCTGTGTGCCATTCGATTGCTTCTGCATCCAGTGTGGTGTTGGACTCGAAATTGGCCTTGGAAATGATGGCAAACTCGGCAGTCTTGTCCATCGTGATAGCGACGGCAGTGTTGTCTTGAGCGATCTCCAGATCGGTTGCTGCGACCATCTGCCATTGCAGCGAAGACCAACCAGCGCTCTTGCGGACCCAAGGCCAGTCCACTTCCGGATACTCGACGGTGAGCGAATGCTTGATGCGACTCGGATCTTGGAGCTGAGCTTGAGCTGAAAAGGACTTCGCTTGCGTGGTAGCATTGACGGGACCGTAAGTCGAAAAGTGTCTAATCGAGGCAGAACCGGGATCCAGAAGCTCGGCGTAGCTTGAAGATACTGATGGAGGGAAGCCACCAAAGGGAAGCTCCCTCATGCCCGCAGGAAGCGGGCCGAGCACTTGCCATGTCGTGTCGAGTGTTACCTGACTCTCAGCTATCGGTGTACCGTCAGCCAACCCCTGGGACTTGAAGACTTGCTGCGTCGAGACGGTTGAAGTGACGAGCAAGGCTATCAAGGAGCCCAACCTTAAGCGATTGCGGAGCATGTGGCTCGTTTCGTCTTCGCTCGTGTGCCTGACGCTTACGAGCTTGTGGCTGTCAAATGATACTTTCGATGATGCTGAGATTCTATGAGTCTATGAGCATGGTGATGTTGAGATGAAAGGTGGGAGGAAGAAGCTAAACGAGAAGAGCAAGCACAGGCTTTGTCCTACCCGCCTGGACCCTGCATGCATACCCCTTAAAATGTGAAAGAACGGCATCTTGTTGCGTCCAACCTCCACACTACATCATGCGCGCTAAGGCCACCTCCATCTTGCTCACATCATCTTGGCCTCGATCAATCAGGAGCCCTGTATTCCGTTCCCTTCCAGCTCACCGACTCACTTTCTCAACAGCAGCGATGACCAACATGTCGAAGCCAGCTCCAGGACACAAAGATGCCACCTATCATACCGAGTGCACGGGGCAAGCACTCGAGACTGTCAAGGCGCACTCGTCTCCCTCAGAGCAAACTCTTTTTGGTGCCTGCTTCTGCCCTTTTGTTCATCGAGTCTGGATTGCGCTCGAGTATCTTGGAGGTAAGGGGAAGCCAGCTCAGTCTAGTCTGAAACTCATCGAAGAGCACTGACTTTTTGAGTGATCTCACACAGCGCCGTACCAATACCGCGAGGTCGACCCGTACAAGAAGCCTGCAGACCTTCTCGAGCTTAACCCTAAAGGTCTTGTGCCAGCGTTGAAGCTTTCGAACGGCAAAGGGCTAGCGGAGTCCACCGTGATGTAAGTGCATCGGATAGCCGCCTTAAACTGCATAGTGGTTGGATCCGCACTGACCTCAGCCGCATTCTGCCTTTTCTCTATCAGCCTCGAATACGTCGATGAGAAGTACGGTGGTGGTAAGGGCGGCAAGTCACTGCTGCCCCCTCTCTCCAACCCTTATGAGCGGGCTTGCTACCGCCTAGCGGTCGACAAGACCAACCGCAACCTCATCCCCTCTTTCTATCGCTATCTCCAAGCGCAGGAGGTCGAGAAGCAGCTGGAAGGTGCCAAGGAGTTCACCTCGCATCTCAGCGAGTTTGTTCGCGGCATGTCTTCTGGCTCGGAAGGCTTCTGGGACGGCAAGTCGCTTTCAATTGTCGACTGCACCGTCGCTCCTTGGCTGTATCGTGCGACTGATGTGTTGCGACACTTCCGTGGATTCGAACCCGAGAAGCTGCTCGAGAAAGACGTCTTGGAGCGATGGAACCGCTGGACGGAGGCCGTGTTCGGATTGGACGCTTTCAAAGCGACCACCTCGACAGATGACTTGTACTTGAATTCCTATGTGCGCTACGCCCAGAACAGACCGATGACGTCTCAGGTTGCCGACGCCATCAACAAAGGCAGGAGCTTGCCTTAATCTTGAACGATGTAGCCCGCAGTCCTCATCCGTGCTCGCTATGCCATGTGTCTTCTTTTCGATCACAGCTGAACAGAAATGACAACGTTGACCCCAGATCTTCTGTCCGCGGACTTCCATATGATGTGGGACAATGCTGAGTGCGGGGTAGAAGAGTTCTAGCGGATCAGATTCTTCAGGCAAGAGGTCACCACCAACTCGAGATAGCGGTGGACACCGTGTGGAGACCTTTTGAAATTCGCGCAATCTTGCATCTTCCTGCAGATTTGACCGGCTGACGTCTCTCCGATGCAAAGCCGACAGCTTGCGTGGCTTATACTCGTCCGAGGCTAGAAGAAAGCAATCTCCCTCCATCTCGTCTCCTCACACCACCGCCATCTCAAAATCATACCATCATTTCGACATCGATCCGTATCGTAGCAATCATGTTGACTAAAGGAAAGGCTCCTGAGGCCGAGCTCATCGCATGCCCACTCGAATTCAAAGGCGGAAAGGTCGCACCTAACCGTCTCGCCAAGGCTCCTTTGGAAGAAACCCTGGCAAGAACAGGAGGCGGTCCACCTAACTATGCCCACTTTGAGCTCTATCGATCATGGGCTCGTGGCGGTTGGGGTCTCATTATCACCGGCAACATCGCCATCGACCCAACACACCTCGGCACTCCCTTCGACGTCGTTATTCCCAACGAGGAAAAGCACCTCCCATTCTTCAAGACCGCCATGAAGAGGTACGCCGATGCCTGCACAGGCCGAGACCAGCCCGACAAAGTTGACCCAGCAAAGCGACCGCTCGCCGTGGTGCAGCTCGTTCATGCAGGTCGCCAGTCGATGCGCGGCTCTGGTCGTGGCATCACAAAGCCTGCTCTTGCTCCATCAGCCGTTCCCATGAGCACCATGGGCGGTCTCGGCCCTATCAGCAGGTTCCTCGATCACATGCTCTGGGGTTCAGTTTCCGAGATGACGACAGAGCAGGTGAAGCAGTTGCGCGATCGCTTCGTCCAGGCAGCTCTCATCTGCGCAGAGGCTGGATTCGACGGTGTCGAGATCCACGGAAGCCATGGATACCAGATCGCTGCTTTCCTCAGTCCCAAGACCAACCTTCGCACAGACCAGTATGGCGGCTCGGCAGAGAACCGAGCGAGGCTCATGCTCGAGATTGTCGATGCCGTACGCAAGCAGGTCAAGGATGACTTCATTATCGGTGTCAAGGTGAGTACAACGTGGTTTCTTTATACTGTGGAATGAAGGAGTAGCTTCTGACGCTTTTCATCTTTCTTTTCGTTTGACTTCAAACAGCTGAACAGCTCCGACTACGTCCAGGGCGGCTTGACCGAAGACGATGCGCTGCTCAATGTTAAGTGGCTTGCTGAAGGCGGCAAGGCTGACTTTGTCGAGATTAGCGGAGGCAACTACGAGAATCCTTGTAAGTATTCATCCCCTCAACCGTGTCACCGTCTACCTGTGCTGTGCGCCTGCTAACATACCTTATCTTCTAATCTTCCTTCTTCATTGCTCCAACTGCAGCCTTCGTGATGGAAGGCTTCGATTCCGAAAAGGAACAAGCCAAAATCGACAAGCTCACCAAGAAAACCGCCTCTGCCAACAACAAGTCCGGTCCGAGAGCAACCGGTACCGGAGCCAACACTGTTCAAGGTGCTGGCGTAGACCCCACATCCAAGACTACTGCTCGTACAGGCCGTCGAGAAGCCTTCTTCCAGAACTTCGCCCGTCGCTGCCGCTCCACTCTTCCCGCCGATAGCCGTCTCAAGATCATCCTCACCGGAGGTCTTCGCTCCCGCCACGGCATCGCCTCTGCTATTCACCCAGACGATGGTGCCGCCGACATGGCTTGTCTCGGTCGTCCAGCCGCTGTTTTCCCTGATCTCCCACTCCGCCTTACAGACACCTCGATCGACGATGGATCGCTGGAATCTGGTACGCCAGATTACAAAGTTCCCGCAGTGTCGAGTCTCGCTCTTGTGCCCACTAAGATCGTCGGTGCAGGCTGGGGCACTCTTTGGCATACGTTCCATATGGCACAGACCGTGCTTGGCAAGGGGGGTGATGCCACCAAGAAGAGCACATATAAATTGTTTAAGGACTATACCCAGACTGGCGCGACGCAGGCTGGTTTCAAGGAGCCCAATGATGATTTGTTCATGCTGCTCGTCATGACCGCCATCCCGATGGTTGCGTGCATTGCTGTTTTTGTTTTCAGTTCTCGATCGTAGAATCATGTAGACTAGCTTTTTATATGTAATCGATGCCCTGGTCTAGGTTAACTTGGCATCTGCGAGTGACTGAGAGCGTGTGCTTAGTCAAGCTGAAGCTTCCTCCAAAACTCGGCAACACGGCGAGCTAGCCCCGCATCTCAAGCCTCCGCATCTCCATAGCTACGACGTCGTTCTTGGTGGAAGTCGTGGTCAAAGCCGCTTATCACTGGTACCACGCACAGCCACAATCTGTTAAGACTTCTTTCGAGGCTCTCAAGCCGGCTTTCCTTGCACGCTTCAGCACATCCAACAGCGCCTGAGAGTCAGCTTCCGTTCGGCTTGCCAACGTTGAGCGACACCTTGTTCCGGCCCTTACCGTAGAGGACGCGCAGCCATCAGACACTTTCTGGGATTGGCTGTACCAGTTGCAGGATTTGGCCAACACGATACCTTCATATGAGATCTTCTTGGCCGACAAAGCTTTGGGTGCGCTGTCTAGACCTCTGCAGACGGCACTCGGCAGACGAATCAGGTCCGTTTCGATGCTGATTTTCAGTGTACAGTACAAGAATTTGCCCGACGAAGTGTCCAGGACGTCCACCTCGAGCGCGGAGAAAGCGGATTCTAGACTCCGCACTCCACTTTTCCATCATTCTCACCTTTTGAACACTGAGATTCGGGCACTTCGACCGAGCTCTCCACCGTCCTTCCATCATCCTCCCTTCACACCCACTTACCCCCTCATCATACCAAGCGTTGGTCAAAAGCAACAATGGCGGCTCGAAAGCTTATCACTCCTCTATCCAGGGCGCTTCCCTCAGTGAAAACCCCCGTCGTCCTCGGAGCCATGACCGGTGCATCAGGTGGAGAACTCGCAGGAGCCATATCTTCCGCTGGCGGCTTTGGCTTCATCGGCGCTGGTTACCTCACTCCTCCCACTCTGCAAGCCGAAGTCGAAAAAGCCTACACTCAACTCTCCATCTCGCATGCCTCCTTGCTCTCCAACGGGAAGAGAGCAGAGTTTGGAATCGGAATCCTAGTCTGGCGTCTCACTGAGCTCAACGATGGCAAACGACCGCATCAATCACCTCCCAACCAAACCGTCTCCGACTTCCTCCACGTCATCGTGAAGGCAAGGCCTAGAGCAATCTGGCTCAGTTTCGGAGATGAAGAAGAGCTCACTTCTTGGCAAGAAGTTCTGGTCGAATTTGATCAGAAGCTGAATGCAGATTTAAAGGGAAAGGAAGGAGAAGAAGTGAGATGGTTTATAATGATCGATAGGGAGCAAGAGTTGCAGTCTGCTGTGGAGAGGTGTAGATGCGATGTACTTATTGTACAAGGTTGTGAAGCGGGAGGTCATGGACATTCGCAGGCTCCACCATTGTCTGCTTTGCTATCGGACGTCTTAAAGCGTCTTCCGACTCTCAAACCCAACAACGCAGGGCACGCTACACCACCGGTGCTAGGTGCGGGAGGTCTTGCCGACGGTAGATCGCTCGCATCTCTCCTTGCGGCTGGCTGTGCAGGCGGAGTATACGGAACCCGATTCGTCTTGACGCCCGAATCAACCTATTCGCAGCTGCAAAAAGAGGAGCTGGTGAAGGCGAAAAGTTCGGCTACACTTCGTACCTTTGCGTTCGACGATGCAAGAGGCACACTCGGTTGGCCTCAGGGCACAGATGGAAGAGGGTTGCGGAATAAGACGGTCGAAGAGTACGAGCAGGATCTCCAACAAGAGGTGAAGCAAGGAAAGGAGGACGCAGAAGGAGCTAAGCGGAGGATGGAGAGATACAAGCAAGCAGCGAAAGAAAATGACACCGAGCGAATTGTCATTTGGGCCGGAACGGGTGTTGGAGCAATGGAAGCTATTGTACCTGCGAAAAAGGTAGTGAAGGATATAACAGAGGAGGCGATCGAAGCTTTGTCGAGGGTTCAGAGCTATGTTCAGTAGAAAGCAGTTATTGCAGTGGAATACATAGATCGCTACGTGTTCACTTGCCCTTCTGACCACGCTCTTCGAGTTTCTTCCACTCTCCGATCACATCTGTGTAGACTTGCGTCCTTCCTTCCCTAGGTCTGCAAATCACCTGAACACCTCCCTCGACCTCGCCTCCTTCCTTCTCGCCCAATGCGGCGTTCTTCGCTTGCCTCGACTTTGTCGCATGAACAAAGTCATCAAACTCCACCACGTCCCCACCTTGTGAGCGACTCCAACCCCAGACGGCCTTATACGCTGCACCTACACTGCAAAAGTTGTAGTTGGCTGCAGTCCATCCTTTTCCGTCCTCACTCGGTTGGACCGGCTTGACAATTTCGCAACCGAAAACGTCGGCCATGGCTTGAGTGATGGTGGTGTTTGATGAAGCTCCTCCAACGGCGTAGATGGATGCTAGGGGGAGCTGGGTGGTGTCAGGTGCGGAAGAGGAGGTGCCGGAGACGATGGAAGATGATCGGTAGCGGTAATTGAGGAACTGAGTCTCCAGGATCGCTGCTGCGTTCATACCCTCGTCCTCGAAGTCGTCGACCTTGGTCCACTCCGAGGTGTTGGAGGTGTAACGATGGATTCCGGATGCACCAGATGGGATAATCTCAGGTCGAAGCCAGTAGAATCCAACCCTCTTTTCCCCCTGATCCTGCTGAAGCCTGAACCTTTCCGCATCAGTGTTGAAAGTGTCCCAGGAGGAATTGCTGTACTGGTCACGAATCCGTTCTCGTGCCAAACTGCCAGACTTGTAGACGAGCATGTTGAAGAACGCATTTTCCTTGGTAGGAAGCTTAGCGGGATGGAAGAAGGCATGGAAATCTGGATCGGGGACGTATTGATTCGTTGCCACCATGACCGTGTCGGATGTACCCAGACTTATGATCGCTTGTCGTTCGGCTAAGCTGAATGCGAGGAAGGTGGCTGGGTTGTCTCCTGTTCCGGGAAACACTTGGCAGTCGGGGCTGAAGCCGTAGCGTTTTGTCCACCAGGATCCGACCTTGCCAAGTGATGCACCTGCATCGCGGTAGATCACGCCAAGCTTGCGTTCAAGCTCTTCAGCACCGCCGAGGGACGAGTTGGCTCCTTCGCTTTCACCAGATGCTAAAGCGAGGAGGGTTTGGTTCCATCCTGGCTCGAGCTTCCCTCTTTTCTCGCTTGAAGAGATGGCTGAGGGGGAACGCATGTCGAGCAAGTTCATACCACAAGCATCGGATTCGTCAATCCCTTTGATTACCTCCTTGTCATTCTCTCCCTCCCCCACGCAGAGCATCGTGGTGATGAAGCTCGACACGAGTCCAATCCTTTCGGTGTCTTTGTACGCTTCCGGCTGTTGCTTGCGGAACTTGTAGATTTGAGGACCGGTGAATCTGGTGTGTGCTTTTGATCCTGTTACCTTGGCCAACTCTTGCGCTCCTCCGACTGCCTTTTCGAACGCCTGGCATGCTTCTATGGTAGAAGAGTCTTGCCAGTTGGGAACAACTTTCCTGCTGAACGCCGCCTCCACTTGCTCCGCTAGTGTCTTCTCAGGGGACAAAGTAGTAAAGGTACGAGGTGCAGCACGAGAAAAATAGACCGAAGCATGCTGTTGACCAGCAGCAGAGACCGCCTTGATGCGCGAAACTGGCCAGGAAGCAGAACGAATCTTGTCCGCAAGAAGATCGATGGACTCGACATAGAGCATAACAGGTGCCACTACGGTGCCTTGATCGTCGTCAGCGGTTGGTTGAGAGACTCCGCCGGTAGTCTTGTAGTGAGGCAGATCACGATCGAATCGAACTTCGAGCTCGGAGAGAACATTGAGGTCGGCGTCGAGAAGAGAGGCTTTAAGGGCTTGAGTGCTGGCGTCTAGGCCGAGGAAGAGGGGACCACTGCTGTCCATCTTTGCTATTCAGCGGATGATGCTGGTGGAGATGCAACAGTGAGAAGAAACAGGCGGAGGAAAGGCAAGGTGGGGTGTCCCGTCTTTTATGCATGGCTGGTGTGCTGAAAATGTTTCCCGCTCCGCAAGCCCCCGTCTACAAAGCAAACAACAATGGCGACACAGAGCAAGAAGCAAGGCGAGGAGAAGGTCGCTGGTGTCGGTATTTTTGCTTGATCAAAGCACCGATGATAGATCTCCGGCTTGTTTCAAGATTTCCGAAATGTTGCCTTCTTTTTGTGATTTGTTAGCCCCGCTTTCTAACACCGCAAAGCGCGATTTTTGCGGAGAAACAGTTTACACGAGCATGGAGGGGGTTTTTTTTTTTTTTTTTTTTCTGCAAGCATCTCCGACCATTGTCTCACCACCTTCACCACCAACATCATACTCGATAACCCCTGCAGCCTCTACTTTCTCAAGCATCGCATCTTGATTGTAACCCAAGATCGCCTCTCGCCTTTTCCAGCACTGAAGTCCTCTACGATCCAGCGCAAAGCTGCCATCCGAATGCACCCCTTTTCGCAGCTTCTCGACTCGGTCTCCATGGTCAGCAACACTTCTGGCCTCAACTGCTTCTCCGCCTACGTTCAATGACATTGGACTTTCGTCCACAGTGACATACATTTCGAATACGACTGATCTCTCGCCTTTGATCAGTTTACATCTTCAACTCTCTTACCTCCGTTGGCAGGTTTTGCTACGATGCCGGCACACGTTATCGAACTAGACCTAAGCGAGGTCTCCAAGTCGCTCGCCGTGCTCGGAGGATTTATCGTCATCTATGGTCTACTCTCGTACGTCGTCAAAGAGCGACTCTACTTGTCCGAGCCTCTACTGGCCGTGACAGCTGGTATACTCGTTGGACCCTACGTTCTCAACTGGGTCGACCCTATCAGCTGGGGCACGACCGAAGAAACCAATGAAGTGACATATCAGCTCACCCGTATAGTCGTAGGCATTCAGGTGCTATTCTGCGGTATATCTCTACCCAAGGCTTACCTTTGGAGGGAAAAGTTCTCGCTCGTCATCTTGCTCTTTGGCATTATGACCACGGCTTGGTTCGCCACCGCTTTGCTTATTTCGGGCCTCATACCTAATCTCACCTTCCTGGAAAGTCTTTGCATCGCAGCAGCTGTCACACCGACCGATCCTGTGCTCGCCAACTCGATCACCACAGGACGTTACGCCGAGAAGCACGTCCCCGCCAACGTCCGAAACATCATTATCGCCGAATCCGGCGCCAACGATGGTCTCGGATTCCCGTTCCTCTATCTCGCCATCTACCTTCTCGCTCGCAACGGAGAAGATGCAGGCAGCAGTGTAGGCATCGAGATCGGACGCTGGATGTACGCAGTTGTCATCTATCAGATCTTGCTTTCTATCGGCTTTGGCGCTCTGATCGGTTACTTGGCTAGGAAGTCACTCAAGTGGGCTGAATCCAGGTCGTACATTGACAAGGCCAATTTCTTTGCCTACGGTCTTGGGCTGGCCTTCTTCACTCTCGGTACGACGGGCTTGTTTGGCTCAGACGACATTTTGGCATGCTTCATCGCCGGGAACTCATTCACTTGGGACGACTGGTTCCGTATTCGCACGGAAGACAACGATTTCCAGGAGATCATCGATACAGTTCTCAACATGACTGTCTTTGTCTACATTGGTGCTATCATTCCTTGGTCTGCTTATTCCAGCATGGAACTGCAGCTGACGGGATGGAGAATGGTAGTCCTGGGTATTACGGTGCTGTTGCTTCGTAGACCACCTTGGGTGATCGCGGCAACGAAAGCCATTCCCGCGCTGAGGGACTTCAAAGAGTCGACATTTGCTGGTTGGTTCGGACCTATTGGAGTTGGAGCTGTTTTCTACATTCAGGTCGCGCTCAAGCAGCTGCCCGACGACGGGACAAGGGAAAGACTGAGGGCAGTGTATGCGCCCGTGGTGCTGTTCATGGTGTTCAGCTCGGTGTTGACGCATGGCGTTACGATTCCCATCTCGAAGCTTGGCCCTGGTGTGATGCGTCGTACTGCTACATTGACCAAAACCAAGTCTATTACTTTCTCACGCCCTATCAGCCGCAACAACACTATTCAGCCCACCACCACGGACACAAATACTGCTGCAGCTCGAGAGAGCTCGCCCGAATCCCCGTCTTCTCCAGAGCATTCCGACTCGGAACGCAACGGTGGCGGCAGTGGTGGGTCTTCGCAGGGCTCGTGGCGCGGCCATGTCGGATACGACGAATCAGGCAAAGCGCTTTGGAATCCACTGGTTGCTGTCGCTGACTGGAGCGTCCACGTCTTTGCCTTCTGGCGAAAAGATAGTTTCTGGCGCAAAGACGTAACACCTGGAAAACACAACGCTTTCGCCTCGCACCACGGCGGTGTCAACAAGACCCACATTTCTGCTCCCAGTCGTCCTGTCAAACAGCGCAGTGTCGAGGAAGACAAAAACGCTAACGGAGACAGCATTCAGATGGTGGAGACCGATGCAGATGGCGAGCAGATGAAATCACGTCTTCCTCCTCCTTCCATGGAGCTGCCCACCACTGGCAGCGTCAAAACGCCAAGCCCGATCTTGCAGAATCCATCGAAACTCGGGTCTCAAAGCGAAAGCAAGCCACAAATGCCCGATTTGACGAGGACGGTCTCGCCCAGAAAGTTTGCGATCCTGCGTGCTTTCGATAAGGAGATGAGCGAGGAGCGTAAGGAGGCGCAGACGGAGGCGCTGAAGGGATGGGAGAAGGGAGAGTTCAAGGAGCAGAAGCGATTGCAGGAGATGCTGCAACGTAGCGAGGCTGAGCAGGTAGGTGGTGAGGTTGAAGGAGATGGGCAGTCCACTCACTCATCTCAGCGCAGAACTCTTCGCTTCGTTTAGCTTGACTCAACTCAACAAACATCACATACATCACCTCGCACGTCAAATCGCACATATCACTCACATCGCCAATCCTCTACACTCGTTCATCTTACCAACCTCAACAAATCACACATCACACTTCACACATCGCACTTCACATCACACCTCACTATTACACGAATCTCATGCCATCAATCAAATCTTTCCATTGGATGATAGTAAGCTTTTCTCGAGAGCGATAATGAGCTCAATCAAACGCGGGCAACCCAGGTCTACTAGAAGAAGCCTTGCCCTCCTGACCTCCGTCCCTCCTCTTAGCAGTGTTCAAAGTGAAGGCGTTCTTGAACGTCGAGCTGCGATAGGCCGACTTTGCCGTCCCCTGTTCCTCCGCCCTCTCCTCTCCCGTCGAGGGCACGGGGTATGGTCTTGCTGGTAAGGGAGGCAAGCTGATCGGCTTCCTCACCTTGACGCAGTACAACAGAAGCAGTGAGATGGCAAACATTCCTGTGCCCACTGCGAAGATGGCTGGAGGGAAGGTCTTGGTCGTCCTCTTGAAGACTTCTGCGAACAGGATCGGACCGACGACTGTTCCTGAAATGGCAGAGGTGATACTCCATGCACCAAAGAGCTTGCCTGCGTCTGCGGGAGACTTGAGAAGTGCAAGTGCAAGAGAGGACATGGCTGCACCGCCTCCACCACCAAGTGATGTGATGGCTGTGGCAAGGAAAAAGAGTTGTGGGGTATCGGCAAAGACGAGGAGGGCGTAGGAAATGGTGTTGACGATGACAGAGATCTTGGCCAGCTTGAGGTCGAACTTGCTGTCATGGATGAGGCGGAGGTGCTTTGCTCGCAGAGTCCAAAGCTCTTCGACCGACTTCTTTGTATCATCCCACTCGCCTTGCCCTCCTTCATCCTCGTCCACCTCGTCCGCAGTGTCGTCATTCCAAGGTCGTTGAGACTGATCGACAGCGCCGTAAGAGCTCATCCTGTGACGGGGCCTCCCCTCATCATCCAATGTCGAGTGGCGGCGCGAATCGGGTGCAACGGTCTGCTCTTCCTCCACAGGCGGTCCATCCTGCGGTAACCTCAAGGCCTTGACCTGGCGGTGAAGGAACTTGATCGCCACGGGCAGAATGAAGGTCAACGCAAGGACACGAGTGATACTGAGGAAGGTCAAGTACATGCCCAATTCGGCCGAGCCCCAGATGAACTGCTCCTGGGCGTACTGTATCTTGAACGACATGATGCCAATGATGGCTGTCTCGGTAAAGTAAGTGAGCGAGAGGAAGGAAAGATTGTAGTCATAACGCATCTTGGGAGCGACACGCGAGACAGAGATGTGCGATGCTGATGCTTCGGGCGCAGCAAGGGCTCCAGGTCGGGGTGTGCTGCTGCCAGAAAGACCACCTCGCTGCTCGACTTCTTCGTCCTCTTGAACGACTATCTTCTTGGGGAGGAGGAAGCTGAGCGGCTCTAGAGGTGCGTAGAGGAAGCTGTCCATGAACATGACCTTGACGCGCTTCCAAACGCGCTTCTTGAAGGTTCGACGGTCGCCTTCCCAGCCTCTTGAGTCGAGCAGCGGTTGCAGTTCGGCAATCTTGCGCTCATCAGCTTTGCGTTCGATCTCAGCGCGTTGCTCTTTGTACTCCTTGAGCGCCTTGGCACGGAACTGCTGGCTGGTGCTCTCGGGGATGAAAGAAAAGATACCAACGACGTAGAGCAAGTGCATAGCGAGCGCAAACCAGAAGGGCGCAAGGATGTTGTCCGTGTGCTTGACGAGGAGACCTCCAAGCGTAGGACCGATGGCAAGACCAGCGTAAACGATACCCATGAAGTGAGCAAAGATGTGTGCGCGAGTGCCACTGGGAGTAACGTCCGAGATATACGATTGATGGACGGCGATAGCGGCGCTGTATCCTCCAAGCAAACCTTCGACGGTAGTACCGAGGACGAGGAAGCTATAGTCGAAAGGAAGTTTGTCTCGAGGAACAAGAGCAGCAGTAAGGATGACGAGGTCGGTGAAGACGATACCGGCCATTGCAAGACGAAGCACGGGGAGACGACCGCGCCTAGACGACAAGTTGGACCAGAAGCCTGTAGTGAGTGCGGCGAGAATTCCCATGGACAGGGTCATGCGAAGCTGTAAGGTGGCAAGAGACGACTGTACTTCGGGACTGGCGAAGCATGCTTTTCTGGGTCGTCGTGGTATCGGGATGACGGTCGAGTTGGGCTGATCGAGAGCTGCAAAGTAGGCAGTGACGGCGTGCACGTCAGAGGCGGTGTCTGTGTGCGAGACAGGGTTTGATGTCACGGGCCATGGCTGGAAGCCATCAAGGCGGGCGCCCGCAGAACTTGCGACGGGATGTCCGGTTGCGAGGTGATTGAGGGTGGAATTGACGGGTGGTTGTGGCACAATGATGTCGCCTCCTCCGACATAACTGTCGCCAAGGACCTCCTCGCAGACAAACATGTTGAGAAGCTCAAGCTTGGGACCCATGCACATTCCTCCAGCCATCGAGATCAACAAGGCGAATGGACGAAGCCACTTTTCGGAGGGCTTGCGGTACCAAGGCTGATCTTTGAACCATAGCAGATGGTCGTCTACCGCGGCAGCACTGTCTCCTTCAGCGCTGGGCGCTTGATTACTACCGCTGTCGCCTGCCGCTCCGTCGCGATGCTGATGATGGCGGTGATGTTCTTCGTCCTGCGCCTCGTCGTCGTAGCGGTAGATCATATCAGCAAGTACCAGATTGGTCGAGTCGATTTCGAGCTCACCACCTAGAGGTCGAGCGATAGGGAAGGACTCTGGCGGGGCGTTGGATCCGCTACTTGCCGATCGCTTCATCGGTGGTGGTTGGAGGGTAGCCCCAGTGGTGCGAGAAGTGGATCGAGATTTGCGCTCTTCTTCGAGAACGTCGCGAGGCAATGATGGCGAGGAAACGGTAGACGAGAATTCCGATAGGAGTTTTTCGGTCATGCTCTTCG
Source organism: Ustilago loliicola (assembly GCA_022963135.1). Lineage (NCBI taxonomy): Eukaryota > Fungi > Basidiomycota > Ustilaginomycetes > Ustilaginales > Ustilaginaceae > Ustilago > Ustilago loliicola. The sequence continues at coordinate 382,080 of JALCUU010000013.1, read as the reverse complement.
CCTCTTCCTCGGTGATAGCACGCCCGTCGATCTTGACAATAAACTGCTGGCTAGGGCCTGCCAAGCAAAAGTGGCCACGAACACCATACGCATCGCTGGTGGTGAAGGGAGTCGAGTAAGACCAGACAGCAGCTTTGAGCTCCTCAATACGAGATCCGGCTTCTGCTACATCGTGATACTGCGCAAATCCCTTGAAGGGGCAGTAAGTGTCCTTCTTCTCGCTTGGCTTGAGTGCGAATGACCATTGCAGTGCGTCGCGAGGAAAGTAGAATCGGATGGGATAGTTGCTCTCGGCAAGCTGAAGAGCATCGGATGTGTCGACGAGGGTCCGTCTGCGTCCTTTGATGGTGGTGATGATGGTAAGTTGGTGACCAAGCGGCTTTACCACGATTCTGTGAGGCGGCTTGGAAGCCGACGCTTCTGAGCTCGACATGATGGCTGGTGATGTTGCTCAAAACATGCAGGGCCAAGCTGGCATGCTTTCGGGAACGGTTGGTGGTGGTGGTGAGGGTGATGTTTGAGGGAGAGGAAGGAGAGTCCGATGATAGTTGTCGCGGAGCAAAGGCTTATCTCACAGCATGAAGAAGTGACTGATGCTGTTCGGACAGGAGAGGGCCGAACCTACAAATGTCGAGAGGAGCATGGCACTTGCTTGCATCTCTCACAGCTGACCCTTTCTTTCGCTTTGTGATTGCCGATCCAACCAACCAACTAACCGCAGCTCTCCTGTTGCTCAACAAGGGAACCAGCTGAGAAGTGGTGACGCCCTCCCCTATTTTCTCTCGCGCACACTGACTCTCCACTCACTCGGAAGAAAAAAAAAAAAGATAACCGCGGCGTAATGATATCAACAAGCGATTGCGACGCCTTTTGGACTGTCCTTCAGACTCTTTGCACACCGTCTACCCTTACCTTCCTTGGTCGGACTTTCAAAGAAAGCTGAGCAAGCTCTTCAGCCCCTTGGCTCTGCTTTCTCACGATCAAAAGAATATTGTTCGGCCTGAAAGACAAGAGTGCGAAGGATTATTGCTCTCGGATGTTCCGAAAATATTGTGGTGTTGCTAACGACGCGGAGTTTAGCCAGCTGCCACATCCCGATGGCCATTTGCTTTGTTTTTCCCCACGCCTCCTGTTCTCGCTTCTGCTCTTTTTCATCGGGGGAGCCGACAGACAGAATCTTTAATCGGGGCATCCGTTTAGCGGGATGTAACAAAAGTGTTGGTTTCGACCTCGAGTTAGGCAGCGAGCATGGTGGTGCGGATGTTCGGAAGACGCCGAGAGAAATGATAGCCGTGCAAAAAGCACACACCGCACGGACGATGTCTTGTGACCTTGAATAGGACCCTTTGAAGTCCATCACAACCACATCGCTCAGGCAGTCCTATCGTCACCGTCAAATCTCCCATCAATCACCTCCGGACCCAATCCTGAATCTCGCACGATGGACTCCAAAGACTTGCAGCTTATCGCCAACAAGAAGCACGATCTGCTTCACACAGCGCAAGAAGCACGAAAGCTTTCGTACTCGCCGTACAGGTAAGCGTCACTAATTTATCGTGCAAGCAGTATGCCACTCGTACTCACACACCACTTTCGCACCTTCTAATCCTCATGTCTGCAGCAAATTCCGCGTAGGAGCAGCTCTCCTCACCAAATGGGGCGAGATCATCCTCGGTGCCAACTACGAAAATGCATCCTACGGCGGCACTGTCTGTGCTGAACGCACTGCTCTCGCTAAAGCTCTTATTCGATCCGATACCCTCGACATCCAGGAGCAGAACACAGCACGCAAGATCGAACGAGGCGATATCATCGCTGTAGCCGTGGCAAGCGATCTCGAAGGCAGTTGCAGTCCATGTGGTATCTGTCGACAGGTCATTCGTGAGCACTGTAGTCTGCAGGCACGTGTCCTGATGGTGGGATGCAACTGGAACAAGGCGAATGCCCAGCAGACCATTCAGGGGACGGTCAAGGATGAAGGTGGAAAGGAGCTGAATGAGCCTAATGTCGAGGTAGTTACTCTCGAGTACCTCTTGCCGATGAGCTTTGGGCCTGAAGACTTGGACAAGCCGAGACACTCGTAGACACAGCCAGAGTCAATCAATGATACCATCTTTCAAGCTTTGTTTGTCGTGGCACAATAAAGTACAATGTCTTGAAACCTAGAAAGAGCGCAGTTGATGCCAGTGACCATCAGGAGTCTAGCTTCTCTTGGTGCCCTTCTTACCAGCCGGGCTTCTTCCACCTTGGGGCAGCCAATCCTGATCGACGTTAGGGTTGCGAACAGCTGTCGAGCTAGCCGCGTTCTGTGATTGTGCCCGCGCGAGGGCCTCTTCGATTTCTTCTTGTGATACTTGCTCTCCTGCTCGCATCCTTGCTGCAATCTCGGGAGTCACCGCCATGCGCTTCACGCCAGTCTCTGCACAAGATCAGCCATAAGGTAGAAATGATTCAGGTCAGCAAGGAGTCTCGAGTGAAGACGGAGAGTTGCAGAAAGTTGGCAGCGGTACACTTACGGAAACCAGGTGCACCGCGACCAAGTCCAGTCTTAGGGTCATATTTGCCAGTATATCCGCCTTTCTTTCCAGCGCCGAAGAAGCGCGATGCGACAGCACCGACGATGATGAGTGGCACGAGGACCGAGGGAATGCTGTAGATTTCATTGAGTGGGACAAGGAAGGACTAAGTTAGCAATGACTATCCTCCTGAACTCGGACGGTACGGCAACTTGCTTGCGCCCCAAATTCAGGCATGCCTGCTACTTAGTTACTTACAGATACCAGCCTGCCATGACCGTGTTGAATCGCGAGGATGGTGTGTGTGTGGGGAAGAGGGAGCACGAAGAAAGCATCGGAAGAACGCGACCTCTCTCGTGGTGCAAGCTGCATTTCGCCTCCACAGCTTCAAAACGCGGAATTCGGAATTGCACCTTCAACGCTTTGCCTTAATCTTTCCATTCCACTTCCCCCATTCCCCATTACCCTCCCAATCCCCGCTCTCTTCTATCATCTCGGCTCCTGGACATGATGTCAGCGCCAATCCTCCCAGGTGCTCAACCAGGGCCATCATCACAGACCAGCGCACCCGCGGCGCAGCGAGCACGAGAGATCCAAGATGCACTCAAATCTATAGTCCTTCAAACCGCATCAACTCTTCGAGCCAAGACACAGCTTGCACGGCTGCAGTCCTCTATCCCGCCTTCATCTTCAACAGCAGCAGCTGACGTCAGTGCTGCGTCATCGAGCTTGGATCAGCTCACGGGCGAATGCACACGCTACCTCTCACTTGTCCATGGACTGCGCGACTACTTGCTACATGCACAAGCAGCATTAGAGATCGAACTGGAAGCTGCGACGCAGAGAGAAGCAGAGGCGGCGAAGAGGGCAGCTGAGGCAGCGGTGGAAGCTCTGAAAAGGCAGCATGAGGCTGAGGTGGAGGCGAAACGGAAGGCTGAGGAAGAGGCGGAACGAAAGAAGAAGGAGAATGAGGAGAAGGCGAAGAATCAACCCGCACAGGAGAGTAAGAAGGAAGAGGCGGCGGGAGCGGATGATGGTAAGAAAGATTTAGCTGCGGATGACTCGCTCTCAGGCCTTGCGACACCGCCGCTACCACCTGCGAAGAGGGAAGAGACCGACGCGAAGGAGAGCAGCATTGGAACCAAGAAAGACGATACAGGCAAAGCAGCAAATGATGCCATCGTCATCGACAGCGACGGTGACGATGATGAAGATGATGTGCCACTGGCCTTTGCACCCAAGGCTGGCGGTGCAGAAGGAGCGTCGAAAGCAATCGATCTCACCGACTCACCTGCTCTCGCAAACGCGGCCAAGCCTCTACTTTCCGACACCAACACAACTGCCGATACCTCCACAGCTCAAACTTCGACCACCGCCGCAACAGACGCAGCAGCAACAGCCACAACACAAGACCCGGCTTCGTCCACATCGACCGACCCTTCCGCTGCATCTGCAGCCGCAGGCATTCCAGGCCTAGACCTTTCAGCATTCGGCATTAACCTATCGCCCCTCAGTAACCTTCCCAATCTCTCTTCTCTCGGCATCCCCTCCCTCAACTCCTCCAACACCTCTTCTGCCGACACAAGTGCTTTAGCACCTGCAACGGACTTTTCAGAACTAGAAAAGATGATGGGCATGGACTTTTCCTCCACCGCCAACAATGCTTCCACTTCCGGCACAGGAGACGCAACAGGCGGCGCACCCGACCTTTCCTCGCTGGGTAACTTCAACCTGGGAAGCTTGGGTGGAGGTGGGGGATTCGGTGAAGACAATGATATGTTCGGTGCGGCAAGTGGCGGACTGGATTTGAGTCAGTTTGATTTCTCGTCTCTGGGAGGAGCTGGTGATGCGGGTGCTGGAGGTGATGTGGATCTCAGCTCGTTTTTGACCAACTTTGGGGCATCGGGCGGCGGAGGACCTGGTGATGGAGGAACGGACACGACGGCTAGCTAAGCTATGTCGAAAGAATATTTCTGTATTTGTAACCTTTATCATCGAATGTATAGTCTAGGTGCGGTGCAAGGTATATATCCAGTGATTGATTTGTGGTGCGTTTGGATCTGACGATTCTACAGGCACTGGTCTCTTTGATGTTTGTTCCCATGGCCATGCGTCCTCTCCCAAAAGGATGTCTTCCCACCGAATGGAACTGTAGCTATGGCACAGCCATGTACCGTCTCTTTCCACCACTCCAGCTAGATTCACTCCAAGTATCTGCGGTGTTGCTACCCCGCCCTTTTTTCCGTCTCTCGCTCTCGCTAGTTTCACTAGACTTCCGTGATGTCTAGCCTCCGTGATCTGGTCAAAAGGCGTATCCTCACCTGTAGAGATGGAATCCGTCGTACTTTTGTCCAGTACCACATCGAACCTCCTTCCTCCGCTTCCGAGCACCCTGTCTACTTCCCGATGATCCAGCAAATCCAGCACGTGATTTTCCATTAGCTCCATCTCCCCTTCCTCTCCCAATTCCTCTAGCCATGCCGTCTCTGCCTGCCGTTGGAACTCGATACTCTTCTCGGAGAAGTCTACGTTTACAATTTGCTTTGCCCTCTCCTTCCAGTCTTGCGGTGCATTCTCCTTGTAATACCGTAAGAGATCGAGTGAGAGACGAGAGGTGCCGACACCGATGTGTAGGATACGAGCTGGTGATGTGCGGAGTAAGAGAGACCGAGGTATCAGTGAAACGAGGGAGGTGGAGGACGAAAGCCATTCGAACCCTGTGGCTTCGCGGGGGTCAGTGCTGAATCTGTTTTGCCAATATGATGGATCATGGTATGAGAGGCCTGAACCCGATGATTTCGGTGGCGGTCGAGAGCTGTCCATGGCAGGAAGGAAGTGTAAGTGATGAGGAGGGTACGATGGTGGGAGAGTGAGGAGGACGAAAAAGTGTTGCTTGTCTTATTCAGGGTCCAAGAGATTTCTTCCCGGAGGATTTTCCGCGGCTTGCGGGTTCTGCTCACAGGAACAACAGTCTTGGTATCCCACAGGGATCAGATATGATCCACTCAACATACCACATTCACTTAATGGTGCACGCAGAAACTTCTGGAGAAACACATTTTGATATTCGAAGATGCGATCAAGTCTTTGTTGTGCTCCTGCTTGACTTAGCTCGTAGCAGCTTACTCCTGAGCTCTCGTTCCCTCTCCCTCTCCTTCTCCTTTTCAACATCGCTCGGCGGTTCGAAGTCGTCATCATCAGAGCTCAGATCACTCCTTGATTCCCTCTGTCTCCGTCGTTCGGCTTCTCGACTGTCTTCTGACTCTTCATCACTAAACTCCATATTCCGAAAGGAGGGTCGCTTAGCATCTCGGTCATACGCATCTTCCTCTTCTTCGACCTGTCTGGATTTAGAGCCGGGCTGTGAGCCAAGTTTCTCCCGCAGAGAGTCGAGTTTTTTAGCGTCTTTCTCGTATGCATCCTCGTCTGCCTTGGGTTCTTTGCGCTTGGATTGAAATTGCTGCTGAGTGCGTTTCTTCTCGCGTATAGATGCACGGTAGTCTGGTGTGACAGAGCGCGAGCGTGAGGGTGAGCGAGAACGGCGGCGTGAACGGGGCGGCGGCGGTGATGGCGAGCGACGGTGATGACGTGGTGGAGGCGAGGGAGACCAACGAGAAGGACGATAGGAGTCTGCTTGTTGTGGCGGACGTGAGCCCCACCCTGAGTTACGACTTCGGTCGGTATGAATACCATTGCGATCCCTGAAGCTGCTGTCGCTGCGGTCATCTCGTCGTCCCCAGCTGTTTCGACTGGAATCATCCCTTGGGCGGTAGTCATCGCGTGGAGGTGGGGGTTGCTCTCTTTCCCTTCCTCCACCATACGCTGGTGGTCTTCTGTCAACAGGCTCTGTTGCCGATGACGAAGGAGCAGGGGCACCAGCGTCCCACCTGGACCTCCTCTTGCCCTCCCTCGCTGGCGCCTCACCACCTGCACCCGCACCCGCACTTTCCGCCGCCTTCGCTGCTCTCTCCCTCGCCTCTCTAACCACCCTCTCTCCTTCCTCCCTCTTCTTGCGTAACTCCTCCTTCTTTTCCTCCACAAATCTCTTCGGCACACCCCCGACACTCTCTTGTGCACTGACCAACAAGTCCCACAGCTCGCTCATGAACTCTGCCGTCTTCCCCTCTAAGAACCCCATGAGCTGAATCTGCACCTTTCGCGGATCCGGAAATCTCTCTTCCTCCAGCATACCCGATGCATACTCTAGCACGACATCGTCCTCGAAACCAAGTAGCTCGGTGACTCGTTTGGCGATCCAGGGCTTGATGACGGAGAGCTCGACTTTGCGCATGTCAACTTTTGTGTTGAAGTGAGGTGGGAATGTGAGTTTGCGGAGGAGGGTGGATTCTTTGTTTGAAAAGCGGCTGTCTTGGGAGGCAGAAACGCCTTTATATGACGAGTCGCCCATCGCAGCGATGTGTCGTCTGGGGCGGAGATGGGAGAAGGATGATGGAGATGACGGTGGATGGTGTGTCGGAGGGAAGAAAGGTTAGGGGCGAGAAGAAGTGGCCAGAACGTAAATGGACGCCAGAAATTTCAAAAGGGTCCGCACGCTTCATGTGGAGTTCAAGAAGCGACAACTAAACTCGTTGCTGCTCAGCACAAAGCTGCTCATTCTCACCATGGTTCAGACACAGCATCCAACACATGCATCCCATACAAAGCTGAAGCGCCTGAAAGTAGCCTGATATTGCTGTAGCATATGAGTTTCGAGCGACGTCAGAGCTTGGCGAACTTTGGAGTCTTCTTCTGCATAACGGCCAACATAGCCACGGGCATATCATCCGACTGGAGCAGTGCCGAGTTCAACGCCGTCGTATACTTCAAACCTTCCTCCACGGTATGATCCCTTCCATGAAGCAGGAAGATCTTTGTGCCCCTCACCGCCACCGGAGCCTTGCTAGCGATCAAGCTCGCAGTCTTGACAGCTTCAGCAACGACTTCCTCCCTACCACCATCCACTACTTTGCTCAAGAACCCAATCTCCCTAGCCTCCGCAGCATTAAACTCTCGCGCGGTATAGCAAAGTTCTCTAGCGAGCGAGTCATTTCCAACAATCTTAGGAAAGCGCTGCAAGGTACCGATATCAGCCGCTAGTCCAACATCGACCTCTTTGATGCTGAATCGAGCATCTTTGGAAGCATAACGAATGTCGCAAGCAGACATAATGTCGATTGCCAGACCGAAAGCTACACCATGGACAGCGGTGATGACTGGCTTCTCGACGTATTCGAGCCAAGAGATGGCTTCTTGGAAGTCTCGGATGTGTGCTCGCATGGCAATGGCTTTTCGTGCCGGGTCGGGGAGTTCAGAGATGACAGAGCTGAGAGACTGCTCGTTAAGGTCGAGACCGGCGGTGAAGCATCGTCCTTCACCAGCGACGACGATTGTTGAGACGTTGGGGTCATCGCGGACCCGGCGAAGGATGAGAGTGAGTTCATGCCATTTAGGATCGTTCCAGGCGTTGACGGGCGGTCGATTGAAGGAGAGGAGAAGGACACCTTCGGCTGGAAGAGTGAGTTTGTGGTACTTGGCGTCGGGATAGCCGGTGTATGGTTGAGGGTAGGACATCTTCCGAGATACGATTGAGTGTGGTATGAGTAATGGGTGATGGTGTGAGGGATGATGGTAAGTGAAAGGTATGGGGGGGTGTGGGAAGGTGTGGGGAAGGCAATAGCTAAGCAGAGGCACGCGCGGTTGTCGGAAACGTTGGAGCCGGTTAGGGTCTGTGTGAAATTCCCGGGTCAAGCGCTCGCAAGCTCAAGGCCAAAAAACAATCGAAAGCATCGGGATCTCTGATCGGGAGGCCAGGTCTCTTCTGAATCTCAGCTGAATGTTCATCGTGGTCGTGTTCCCTCATTCCAGACATGGCCACAAGGCCCTTCTTTCAAGCAGAGGTCAGGGTGACGCTGATGAGGTGAGAAAGCAGGATAAGAATTTTGCTGCCTGAACAGCGGAAAGCAAGGTTACGATTCAGAGTTGGCGTTGCTTGACCTGGACGTCTCACTGCTACGTGAGCGCTGCGCGGTTTGTCGGTTGAATGCAGCCGTAAGACTCTGTAGGGGCGACTGCGCGTACTTCTCCTGGTTGCTGGAAGACATGACTGCAAGGCCACAGGCGCGAAAAAACCCGGTTCAAAGGGAGTTAGTACTTGTTCCGCAGGGCTCAACACCAATGCGAGAGCTGATAGGATACTTACGGACTGGCGTCGACGAAGGCGCAGGTGATCCGTCTTCCAAAGATCCGTTTCTTTGCTGTTGCAGCTCTTGACCCTGCTTGATCATGAAGTTGCGCTTCTTGGCTGTGTTGTTCGACTTTACCGTAAAGTATCCGAAGCCAGCGACGACGACCAACGCAGCCCAGCTACGTAGATCATCCAAGCGCAGTATGTGAGAGTCAGTGACTTTCTCGGTGCAATCTAGCTGTGAAAGAGGAAGTAACTTACCCCCAGAAGATCGCCTTTGGCTGATTCAAGCCCTGTCCCTTCGGTGCTGGACCAGGTCGAGGCGGTGGTGTTGTTGTGCTAGTTGAGTTTAGTCTGCGAGACGCGATGCTCCGTAGATGCGCGCCAGCGACTCTGATTCGTATTGTTGATGTCAACATCTTGTTGGTGATGATCGCGTTGCAGGGTGATAAATGAAAGCACCTGACAGGATGATGGTGAGCTCGTAACAACTTCTTGGAGAGTTGAGGAAGCAAAACTACCAACTTGTTAGACCTCCCTGCACAACAAGGATAGCGAAAAGGCACCGGCTGAGAAGGGCTGTGTGTGTGATGCAGCTGCACAGCATTCGGGACTGACTGGACCCTGAATGCTTTCCTTTGTGGCTTCCTGGCTTGGCGTAGCCGCATGCCAAAGGTCCCATCACGGAAGGTGGGTCTTTCAAAGAGCTGTGTTGATTGCTCTCTTCACTACTGTATCCTCCGTCGCTACCATCAGCACCGGTCGACGTAAAGCAACGGTTCCTTTGGCTCCAGCGGACACACGATATGGCGCTCGACGCAGCGCTCTTTACCCTCCACTTCGTGCGAAGGAGAAACGAACCATGGATCGTCGACATCTATCCTTCACCTGCCGCCGCAAGTAGTAGTGTAGCGCCGCCAGTACCTACGAAGGACGCTAACGGAGCGTCTGGAAGCAGCTCGAAGCCAACCGCCTTCACTGGCACCATCCCAGATGTAGCCGCTCAACGAGCTCTAGCACTCGAATCGAACGACTTTTCAAAGCAGACGCCTAGCTACACTCGAGTGCGGGCAGTCAATCACACGCAATACAGCACTATCTTACTAGACGGCCTCATCAATGATTGCTTTCTCGCTTCCATCTCGCAACCGCACAGCACCTTGTCCAAGAAGAAGGACATCCAGCTATACAACCCGGATGCCGAAGTAGAACTGGAGAAGCGCACCAAGACATTTCAGCAGGCTTGGGTCTTCCACTTTGGCGACTCGACATCACAGCATACAGAAGAATTCTCATGGAAGCGCGAAGGTGGACCCTCGAGAGGTTCATCGACACAATCGGCGTATGTCTGCGAAGTGATTCGTAAGCCGGACCCAAGCGTACTGGCAGCACAGTATCGTCCACCCGTGGCCAAGGGCAAGCCAGGCACGCTGCAGCTGATGGACTACAATCTCGACCGTCTGGACATATCAGACAAAAAGGGTCTCGAAGTCGCTCTCGTAATGACACTTAGTGCATTACTCGATCAGGAGTATGATGATAGACTTGCAGCTAGAGGTGAGCGGAATATCTACATCTGCAACACAGGTATCCCCACCGATTTGAGCAGGCAAGGGTTCAGCTCAGCATGGCAAGAAGCGGAACAGCGACACCAAGCAGGCTCAACACAGCTGCCGCAGCCCGGCCCCAATGGAGCTACTCCTGGCCTGCCACGCAACCCAAGTGAGGCGTCGGACATCGCTAACGTGGATCGAATTGCCAGTCTAGAACCCAATGAAATGCTCGTGTCCAAGTGGGGCTCCATCGACGAATATGTTGAGCACGCCATTCGTTTGCTCAGATCGGATGGTCAGGGGCAGTCAATGTATCTAATTGCTTTGCTATCCGACGCAGTCGAGACCACGCCAAAGCTTGTACAGGTCGCTGCAGCTATCAAGGCGGCTTACTACCGCTTGCCTGATGATGCGAAAGGCACAGTCTACGGCCGACCAGCCGACGCAAGCCGGATCGAGGACGAGCTGTATCAGTACGTCCAGACGCTCGACGAGGAGCCTAAGCAGCCGTCCGCGCCCGAGTCACCGTCTGCCGACACCTCGTCCAGAAGACGCATCATCCATCTCAACCCCGCATCCCCTCCTGCAGGCTCAGGCAGTCATCCAGCCAGTTCAGGCTCTCGACCTTTCTCGGCATCCCCTTATCAGCCGCCGAGCAAGCTCAAGATCATTCTGTCAAAGGAGCGCATCGGTGAGCTCGAGCCGAAGAAGGTCGGTGACCCACATCCCGTACCCGCGCCAACCACGACGCCCTATACGACAACTCCGGCAGCAAGTAACGGTCAAGGCAGATTGAATGTCTCCGCTGCGCCTGCTTTGCCTAGTCGACCTGTGTCACCAGCGCGACCGCAGCAGCAGCAACCTCATCAGCAAGCTGATAGTCAATCCTCTTCACAACCAGATAAGAAAGGCAAAGGAAAGGCTCTTTTCTCCAAGCTCGGGCTACATCATTAACACACATCACACAGCAATCTAGATCACCTTGCAATCAGCTTCAATTGGCGTGTCTATGCTAGAATCTAAAACGTGGAGGACCGCTCTTGAATCTTCTTTATCACTTCTAAAGCCTGTGTCCAGTCCTCAACCCTGATCAGCACCCCTCCTTCTTCCTTCTCTTCGGCTTGCAAGAAGTCTGTGTGGTCCTGGTAAAGCTTCTTGATCGGCGGCTTTGCTGTTGCGATAGTTTTTCCAATCGAAGATTCCTCGAACCCGTCCTTCTTCTTCATCACCAAGCCATAGTCAGCATTTACTAGGCAGGGGAGATCCGTGGTCGAGTCCCCAACGTACACTTTTGCTACTCTGTCTTCATCTTGTTTCGCTAGGGCTTGCATGATTTGAAGCTTATGTATACCAGTCCTAATTCCTCCTCTGCTACCCTCTTCCAAATTCAGTAGACTGAGTGGCGAAGACTTGGTCAACTTCCCTGTGCCCTTTCCTTCTGCGTCCATCTCTACTTCGTTGGCGTACACTTGATTGATCCCGCTCTCCTCGCCGTCAGCACGGTCGGTGATAGCTCGGCGAATGAACTCCCCACTCCATCCGATGCTGATTACATCTGCTGCCCCAATCTTTCCCTCTTTGACCTGATCGCTGAGCCAAGAGTAGAAGGTATCCCAGCCGTCTCTGAACTCCACCTTTTCTGCTCGGCTGAGCAACTCAGATTTGGGCATATCCTTGAACAACCCGCCTTCTTCAACTCGTGCAATGGAGGCAACCTCCACCTCGTCGATCCTCTTCAGGAACTTGAGTTGCTCGGGCCAGGAGTCTGGTTCAGAGCGAGAGGAAGAGTAGGTAGAGAGATTCGACATGTATGCTTCCGTGTAATGGCTGAAAGACGGTCCGTGAAGCTGGGAAGATTCGGGTGGAGCAATGAGTGAGAGCGTGTCGGAGGATGTGATGGTTTCGTCCCAGTCGAAGAAGAGACGCAAAGTAGGGGCAGAGGTGGTGGTGATGTTGGTAGCAGCCGTTGTGGGTGTGGAAGGAGCGGTCGAGCGTGCGCCTGCTCGACGAGGTGGGCGAGAGGGGCGAGATAGGGAGGTTGAGCGGGAGAGGGCTTCTGAGTCGTTGGTCAGGTCCGTAGGAAGCGCTGATGGGGGGCTGGTGGAGGTCGTGGGAGACGTGGCAATGAGTGTGACAGGCTCAGCAGAGGCGTCGATCGCAGCAGGTTGATGCTTGGTCTCAGTATCGGGTGGGATTGATGCTTCGCCTGCTTCGTATGCTGGCAGATCCACCTCCTGTTCCCTCGACACTTGGTCGAGGCTAGTTCTATCTAGCTCATCAGCTAAGCTGTCGACAGCGGCCGGTCGACGAGGTGGAAGCTCTGGCTTACTAGGCTCCAATGGCTCATTGAGATCGATCATTTCCATGTCTCCCCCGCTCTCGCCTTTCACCTTCTCCTCTGTGTTTTCAATGTGCAGCGGCGAGGGAGCAACCCTTCTCTTTCCTCCCGGCGTGGTGCCTCTGCTCTCCCAGTACCCGACGACTTTCTTATGCCTCGGTGGAGGCGGTAAAGCCCTCACAGCTGCCCTTTCCTCTTCTTCTCTTCGCTTCGCTTCCTCCTTCTCCTTCTTTTCGAGCGCCAAATCAAAGTCATCGGGAATACCGGCTTCTTCCATCGCTTCCAATTCCTCTGGTGTAGGAGAAAGTTTAAGTCGCTCCCCATCTTACAAGAGTTCGGCTGATTCTTCTTGCTGCAGCTGTCGTACGGCTACATTAGGCGGCGCGTGAATGTTCTCGTACACGGTACGCTCTAGCGAGTCGCCTTGTGCAACGCCTGTCTCTGCATCCCTCAGTGCGCGGTAAAGAGGGTCGACAAGCGGTGGTTTACGAACTTTGCCTTCTAGAATGTCTCGTGCTGTGATACCTGGCCAGTAGTATATCCTCTCGTTCTCATCGAATCGATGCAAAAACGCCTGAGCCATAGCCTCAACACCTCCATACAAACCCCTCGACCTCACATAGGAGAACACAGGGCTGCGATCTATGCCCATCTCACCACTGATACCTGTACCGAAAGGACCTGCTGCGACTGCTGTTTCTGCTCCCAAGGTGACCTTGTGCGATTTGAACGTTTCCATCGCTCTCTCTGTATTGACCACAAGAATCACGTCAAAGATGTCGAATCCGAGCAGGAGACCAACAGCCAAATTGTTCGGGCTGATACTTGAAGGTGCACTCCAGCTTCCGTCTGGCAGTCTCGCTAGCATTAGCCCCGCACCACCAGCTCCACCGAATGGAGCAATGCCAGAGCGCATAGCTGTGTATATCACAATACCCTTGGCTCGCTTGATGACTGATGGTGGGATCTTACGCAACACTTTCCGCTTCTTCTTCATGAAGCTCTCCTTTCCTTTCTCCTTTATCACTATCTCTTCTTCTTCTTCTTCTTCATTCTCGCCTTCTTTGGATGTGGTAGTGGGCTTGGTTTCGACTCCTTCTACAGTGAATGCGCGGAGAATGCGCTCGCACTTGGCGATTTCTTCAGGAAAGTCGTTGCTCTTGGGCCAGAACCGTTCACCGCCTAGCTTGGCAGATGCAGAATTAGCATAGCCAGATGCCCAGTCGGAAACGACGATGGATTTGTCGAATGCTATCTTGCCCCATCGTTTCCAGCGGCTTTCGTCTGCGGATGAGGAGGTGGAGGTGGAGGATGAAGAGGGGTTGGGCATCTTGGGTTTGGCCAGAGCCCGCACGGGAGGTGGCTTTAGGGAAGCAACTCTTGAGAGAGTGGGTGGGCGGACAAGATGAAGCACTGTTTGGGCGATGTTGTCTAGTTTAGATGATGATGGGAAGGGAAGGTGGTGTTGAAGTGATGTGAGAAGAGGGTTTGGAAGAAAAGGCTGAATGTGCGTACAGTACCCTTTGCGGTGGAGGGAATCGCTTAAAAGTCGCCGTGGATCAGGGTTTGAGATTACACACTTGACAGAGAGCAGAAACAACGGAACATCTTGCCGCTGAACTGGTCTCACATATACTTCACACGGACTGTTGACCAATTACCACTAGCTTTGGGAGATCGTATGTCTCGTACTCATCATGATCGTATGGATCACCACAACCACATGCACCACCATGCGGAAGTCAAGTCGAAACTGATTGACAGATCGTCGCCGCGGACTTACAACTCCGGTCATCCCTCGTTTTTCTCGTAGCTCCTTTCGTCCGAAAGAACTCTAAAAGTGGAGGGGAAAACGAAAAGATCGGCAATGCATCATCCAAGGTTTTCCGCAATGCGAAAGTGTGTCGACAAGTGTGTCATCGAGCAGTTCACGGTTCGGCCCAAGTTCTACCGGCTCGACCGGCCAGCTTGTTCTTCTTACTTCTTCCAGAAAGCTGTCAGCCAACCATGTGCGGTTATTCTTCTCCCTTCGGCATCAAATGCCAGCCTTGTCCGCGTGGCAAAGTGCATAATCGCAACCTGCACCACGACAGATTTCTTGCGTCAAAGGTTGGGTTGTAAATTAAGTCTACAGTTGTGTTGCTCTCGGACTTTAGCCACTGTCTCTCCTCTTCTCGAAGTTGCGATTTGATAGCCGAGTGTGTAACGAGAAAAGCCCCTGTTGCGAGTACGAGAGGGTATATAGGACTTTGGCTTCATCAGCCTTCCTTCGCTTCCACGTCCATCCTTCCAGCCCCTCGGAACATTCGCAAAGATGGTATCGCTAAATCATTCGCTTTCCTGTCATGAAGAAACCCTTCGTTGGTTCCTGACCATCAACCCTATAGCCTTGACGATGGTACCTGACCGAAACGTGGACCCAATTACGCAGATCTCGAGCCGAGGTTCGAGATCCCTTGCCGGTCCACTTGAATGTCAGGGTTCTGTTCCTGACTGAGATGATCCCGACCGCTCTGACAGGTCTTCATTCACATGGCAATCGCAACCCACGAGCAGAGATCTAGGAGCATTAGAAATGGTATCATTAAAAGCCGAGCCATAAACGATCTTGCATACAGTTATCTACAAAGGTCGCAACTGAACATGTCACGATCTCCAGTGTATATGATCGTTCTCCTTGACCGAAACCACCGAACAGTCCTCTTCTCTACACACTACTGCTTGAAGAATCCAATGATAGCCTGAACACCTGCTGGTGAAAGACCGTGTCGCGGGTAGCAGACGTAAACTCTGTCTTCAACTGCACCGAGCTTCTGCCTGAACTCGCCCTTGTTGGTCAAGCGGTTGTGTTCCGCAATCGACGCATAAGCCTTGCTGAGCCATTTGGTAGTCATCTTGCTCAGACCGTGCTTGGCGACGAAAGTGGATGTAGCCGAAGCACCAAAAGTCATCTTGCTGCCTGCATTGTTCTCGAGCGCATGCAGAATAACATGCTCGATGGTACCGTTGGGAGCACCAGGGAAGTCGAGCGCCCACTTGATGTGCCACCCGCGCTGAGGCGAGAGCTGGTGAAGCACCACCATCGCGCATACCTTTCCAGATGCATCGCGGGCAATGTAGTAAACACGGTGCGACATGTCTTTCCACGGGTGGACATCGGTCATGTGCACCTGTTCGCCCTTGCGGTTCCTGTGCCAGTCCTCGATACGCTCGTCGGTCTCGCGGACGACATCCTCGGGCACGTCCTCGTTGAGCGAATAGTCCTGGATCTTGACACCTTCCTTGCGAGCGTGTCGGACCTTCTTCTGGATGTCGGGATCGTTGCGGGCAGGGTTCTTGGCGGGGTCATCGACACGTTCTTCTGCCGAAACCGAGAGCGAGCACCAGTTGAGCCTACCACCGAGAATCTCTTCTACCTCTTCGCAGACCATCATCCAGATGGGCTTGAGCTTGGCCTCCTTCTTGATATATTGGAGGAAGGCCGTAACCACCTGTGTCATCTGAGTCTTGTCACAAAGAGGATCACCGATAATCATGGCGTAGCCCTTGAAAGGAGAGTACCCAACAGCAGCACCCGTCTCGGGGTGTCGCCACACCTTGTACCGGTCATCTAGCCAAGCAGTGTTGGAAGCATCACCGTAGTTGGCAATAAGCTTCTCGAGTGGCTGCATGTCTCGCAAATCACTCTCGCCATCGGCCTTGAGTGCGAGGCGGGGGTGCTTCCAGGGAGGAGGGTTGGTGCTGGCCTCGGGGTGACAAAGCTCGGCTTCGTCGTGCTTCTGAAGCGGCAAGCTGCGTGGGTCACGGTGGAAGAGGGTGCCGAGACGGACATCGCCCAAATTGAGGTAGAGGAAGACAAGACGCTCAAGACCGATACCGCATCCAGCGTGGGGAGGCGCACCGAGTCGGAAACCTTCGAGGTACTCCTGCATGCCCTTGGAAGAGATCGAGAGGCGTTGCATCTTGCGCTCTAATTCTTCGATGTCGTGGATACGCTGACCGCCGGTGCAGATCTCCTGACCACGGATGAAGATATCGAACGAGTTGGTCACCTTGGGATTCTCCTTGTCCTCCATGGCGTAGAAAGGTCGTACTGAGGTGGGGAATTTGTCGAGAATGTAGTAGTCGGTGTTGTACTTCTCCTTGATCAGCTCACCTAGACGGATCTCGGCACGGGTGTGCAAGTCCTCGTCCTCCTTGGGCAAGGTACCATCTTCCTCGACGTAGCCCGACTCGTGCAAGATGCGAACACCCTGTGCGAAGGGAAGAATGAGTGTGTCTTCCGGGTAGACGAGATCCTCGTGAGGGAAGTGACGTTTGATCAGCTCATGCTCGGGCTTGAAGTTGTCCCTGAGCGCGGCAAAGATGCTCTTGAGCATACCGTCGATGACACGAATGGCATCGTAGTAGTGTACAATCTCCATCTCGATATCGAGACCGGTATACTCGGTCAAATGACGAGCCGTGTTGGAGTTCTCAGCACGGAAGACAGGACCGATTTCGTAGACCTTCTTGAAGTCGGCAGCAATGCACATCTGCTTGTACAGCTGGGGACTCTGAGCCAAGAAAGCGGGTCGGTCAAAGTAATCGAGCATGAAGACGCTGGAGCCCGACTCGGAGGCACCGCCCTGCAGCTTGGGGGTATGGATCTCGATGAAGCCGTTCTTGTCGAGATGGGAGCGGAAGTTGTTGCAGATGGCAGCGTTGATACGAAAGATGGCCTGAGCGGTGGGAGTTCGCAAGTCGATGATGCGGTTGGTGAGACGGACACGCTGAGTGATGACAGGACCTTCGTGGCGTTCGATGGAGTGGTTTTCGTCTCGGGGAGCACCTTCGGCGTCAGAGTCGGTTCCGTGGCCGTTGGCGCTGCCGCTGCCGCTGTCTTCGCCCTCGTGGTCATCGCTCTTCTTGAGGACGAGATCGGCATCGTAGACGTTGAAAGGAAGCGTCTCTTTGGGAGGAGCAACGAGGTAGAGCTCTTGGACCTTGATTTCGGCCTGCTGGGTGGTAGCACCAGTAATAGGCTCACGAGGCTTTTGCAGCTTACCGCGGACCAGGACGATGGACTCGAGGGGCAATCGCTTAGCCCATCGGACCATGTGACCGGTGATGACGGTGTCTTCCTCAGCTAGAACAGCCTGGATGGTGGAGATTTGCTGTCGTAGCACGATGAAGACAAGGTGGGAGCTGACATCGCGAATAGTGTGGATACGAGCACGAAGGGTGACCATGTCGCCAATCTGGTTGTCGTCACAGATGGTAAAGATGCTGGCCCACTTGTCATGCTGCTTGTTCCATTCTTCCGGGTATTGCTCACCGTAGCGAGCTCGCTGTTCGGGCGTTTCGATGGCAGCAGCACGAAGATCGGACTGGCGACGAAGCATGGCGATCTTTTCCCTGACCTTCTCCTGCTCGATGGCCCTGCGCTCCTTCTCCTCGACCTTTTGAGCCTTCCTGCTGGCACTGGGACGGGGCTCATCGAGACTGGCACCTCGCGAGGTGGAACGACGAGTTCCTGGGAGAGAGTGGCCGGAGAAGATGTGCGAGAGACGGAATTTTTTGTCCGTGTTTTCGCTCTGAGTCGAGTTTACGGTCGACTGGGCCGAGGGAGGCTGATTGGGTGTGGTTTGACCGGTGGCGGGTGTGCTGGCACTCTTGGAATGACCATCCTCGCTGTTCGAGTCCTTGGTGACCTTGGCCACGGCGCGCTTCAACATGTTGACGTCGGTCTATGCTGCGCCGGTAGGAGAAAGGTTTGTATTGTTGATGATTGGCGATGCTGATGAGAGTCTAGGAAAGTGTTGTCTGGTTGAGGTGGTGACGGTAGCAGCCCACACAGTCGAGACTGGACGTGGAGGTGATACCTTGTCGTTAAGGCGAATGTGGAAGGGAGAAGGGAGATGTAGGAGGAGATAAAGGAGGTTTGCTGACGGAGAGTGATGACAAGAGAAGCAAAGCAGAGACAAGGAGGTGGAGTGAGCGGCTAATATCAGTTGAGCAGGTCTCGCAACGACAAGACACGCCAAGACAGAGCGAGGCATGGATGTATCGCAGTCTTGCGTCGGATCTCAACGAGAAGGAGCAGGCAACCGGAATCCAACGACAAAAAACGATCAAGAGGAACCCTGTGAGAACATCGGGCAGGAGCACGCAGGTGTCATGCATCAGCACTCCATCAGTCATTCACTCGGTAAACTGTACCGAGAGTGTGGAGGTACCAATGCTCGATTGTTTCCGGTACAGTCACGTTTGAAACTCGCAATCACAATGACCAAACGATGACTCCGACTCAGAAGCAAGGACATCAGCCGCGGCGATGACAGCAGTGAAGCGAAACGTCGATAGGAATAGAGATTGAGTACCGAATAGCAAACAGCCGGAGACGACATCCGCGGACGAGGGTGGTGTGTGTGTGTGATTGTTGACGGTGCCTGAAGCAGCCTCCTTGCACGGGACGTTATGCCCAAATAAGTAGGCCATGTTAAC
The DNA here is from genome assembly GCA_022963135.1 of Ustilago loliicola. Classification (NCBI taxonomy): domain Eukaryota; kingdom Fungi; phylum Basidiomycota; class Ustilaginomycetes; order Ustilaginales; family Ustilaginaceae; genus Ustilago; species Ustilago loliicola. Next base: position 363,003 of record JALCUU010000013.1, on the reverse strand, counting down.
GTCTCCTCCTGACCAACATTCACCTACTGAGGTCACTATTGCGCTCGATCTCCTTTCCGGTCTGTTTCCGAGACGGGATGAAGCCGTTCTGGAGTTGAAAGTGAAATACGGTAACAGAACAAGCGTGATCCTCTCCTTGGAAGCGAGTTAATCTCCAGGGTCCCGTTATCGAGAAGCGTGACTTTAGTCGATCCTTTCCCTCACGGTAGCGGTAGGCTAGCCTTCTCCTAAGCTTGCACCATCGTCTTTGTGCCGGCTTTTTGTTCAGAGAGCCAAGTCTTTTGCTGATACTTTGTGATGACTTTCATATCCTGTGACGATCCGTACTAAGCCAGTGGGCGACGTTCCTTAAGTCCACGGGAAATGTCACACGGTACTTTTCCCCCGATTCGAATGCCCACGATGAAGCGCAAAGACGTCACAGCGCGTGTGCTCTGACGGAATTTAGTCCAAACTCTCTAAGAGTATTTTCGCTGGAAACAAAGCTCAGGCGTTGTTTGAATTCAAGATGTTACCGGACCGCTCTCCAACAGAGGAGCAGATATTGTCGCTCAACGAATTCAAGGGTCCGTCTATCTTCGGCATTACTCTTCCGGACTGTTGCTCCGACCTTCCCCTTCTTGCATTTCGTTGGTGTGCGATGAGATCTGATTGAGCTTCGGTAAGAACGTGGCATCAGCAGACCATGTTGAAGGAGATGCGCTGGAGCAGTATGCCCCGCGGACCTCTGCAGGATGGAAGAGATCCGCCGGACAGCCTTTCTCTGCAAACCGAAGGATCGTCAAAGACTTGGCATGCCAAGGCTAGGGCTTGTCTTGCCGTCACCTGGTCATCTAGCTCGCATCGCGGATCACTTCAGAATGTGGACCGACTTCGGGAAGCTCCGCGGAGCAATTTTTGAATGTCAAATGATCTGCCGGCCTAACATTCAGAGTGTTAGCGCTGCAGCCAAGAAAACGAGCTGCAGATCCACACTATCAGATAGCCACAATCGCCGCTTGCAGTCGCTCGGAACTCGGAAAATGCGCTAGAAAAAATTCCACTCCGAGCCAAAAAAGTTTGCAGCGAACTTTTTTCGATATGCTCAGCCTCAAGGGTCCTCGCCAACATCATCAACATCGTCAACAACATTACCTGCATCTCAGATCAATCCCAGCTACGATCAATTTGAGTGACGCAACAGCATCTCCGATCGATACAACCAACAACATTCGCGCGTCAGAAAGCTCGAGTAAACACACCGTCACGCGATACATCAGCTCCCCTCGCAACCCCCATCATGACCAAAAAGCGATCCCGCGCATCCTCAATAGCATCCAACGAGATCAACTCTACCAACCACTCTCCCATGTCTCACGAAGCTGACGGTAGTAGCGGCGTCGGTGCCTCCTCCAGCCGTGCTGCCAGTGCTCTCCCCGCCTCCGGCCCCCTCGTCCACGCATCCCAAGACCTCGACAACTTCCAAGCTTCCTTCTGGCGCTACCAAATGGATCTTGTTGAACAAGGCGGAGATGCAGACGGCAATATTGTCGACTTCAAGTCCGGTCTTCCGACCCAAGGTCAATTGCCCTTGGCGCGGATCAAGAAGGTCATGAAGTCCGACGATCAGGTCAAGATGATCTCTGCTGAAGCGCCCATCTTATTCGCGAGGGCCTGCGAGATCTTCATCTCCGACTTAACCTGTCGAGCATTCCTGATAGCGGAAGAGCACAAGAGGAGAACAATTCAGAGGTCAGACATCGCTGGTGCTATTGGCAGGTCGGATCTGTTCGACTTCTTGATTGACATCGTGCCGAGGCATGAGAGTGTGCCCAGCAGCAGGCTGCCTGGTGGTGGAGCTGCTAAGCGCGAGAAGACGGGTGAGGGTAAAGGTGTCGGTCGATCAAATGCGGCTGCTAGCGGAAGTAGGAGACAGCATTAGACTCAAGCGGACGGAAAGGATGCTGCATCGCGTGATGACCACCTCTTGCACGCGGTATCGGGAGCTTATGGCGATGCTAGTGACGCATCTGCCACGGGAGGTGCGGATTCATTCAACATCCCACACACCGCTGCCGAAGTCGGTAACAACAGCAGCAGCAGCAGCAGCATGGCGCATTGGATTCACGACACTTCGGCAGACGAACACTCTTCGCAACCCGACACCTCGACCCATCCTCATCATGCCCATCATTCGCATCACCATTCGCATCACGGCGGTCACGGCTCGCACGATCACCAACATCACCATGGCGCGGCTCACCACCATGCAGCAGCACACCACAGTGGGCACCACTCGCACCACCACTCGCCTATGGACTACGTTGCGTCAAATGCCGGTACACCGAACAGCATTGGTGCCGGTAGTGCGAGCGGTGGGGCTTGGTCGCACACTTTCTCTGGCTTTTCGTAAGGGCTCGGTCCGACAAAATTTTGTCTTTCTTCACTTTTAATGCTTTTCAGTTGGGCTTGTTGGCTTCCTTCTTTTGCTCCTCGATCAATGTATTGCCATCTTTTCGTCGACCAGCTTGTATTCGTAGCGTTCGTCTTGGAACAATGTCAGTGTCACATCCTTCATGCTGCCGCGTAGTGTTGAGAGTCGAAGTAAAAGCGAGGCACTTTCATGCCACGATTTCCACGTCTCATTTTTCCCATTGATTTTTTACGCCGTTTCTTAACATTCATCAACGGCTAAACCCCTTGAGCGGGCTAATCGACACCTGATGCAAAATCAAAGGGATAGCGAAAGCGCAAGCGATGTGTCAAGACTTGCTTGTCATCCCGACTTCGGCTGCTTTGACCTGGGCGAGAGGTTCAGATTTGCCGCTTCGACCGACTGCAGGGAAGCTCCATGGGATTGTGCGTATTTTTCGGGCTGAATGACCCGGTCCTCGTTGACAGGTCATTCTCCTCTTTGCGCTGTTCTACTGTCTTTCACGGAACAGTAGCGCACATCGACACGTGTGCACTTGATCGCATGCTGGATCGCAAGGTCAGATGATGTTCTGCAGCACAATCGAGCTTGCTGCGAGCGATGCGCTGTACCGGTGACGTGTCTGATAGCTTTTCACGCTCGCTCGAGTTGAGCACTGGCCTGCGCTCCTCGATTGCGCACTGGCTTGCGCTCCTCGAAAGTGAATGTGCAGCGGTAGCAGCAGCAGATTGATGCGGAAGAGCCTCCAATGAGCCATCTCGTCATGTGCGCTGTCTGCGGAAAGCGCGAGGGTCAAACCTTATTCTTGTTCTCTTCCCCGCAATTCGAATCGCGGCCACATGATAGGGTCCAGCACAGTCTCTCATGCACCGTGCAACTTTTTCACTTCTCGCATTTAACCCCTGGGTCTTAATGTCCCTCATCCTTCACAACCATCTCCTTCCTCCTCACCATCATCAAGCCATACATTACCTTCCGAGGCAGGGCGCAACAATGCAGTGGCTACTCTTCGCCACAGCCCTCCTGGCGATCCACCTAGCCCGAGTCCAAATCTCCCGTTTCTCCGCTTACCGACACATCCATCGTCGCTATGGTTCACGCTACTCTCTTCCCAACGACCCAGCGTCTTCTTCCAAACCGCGCATGATCGATTCCTATCGCGGTGTTCGTGATGCGCAGCGCATTACTCGACTCTCCGCTACTCTGGACTTCCCTTTCATCTTTACGAAATCACTCGAGTTCGCTTTCTTTCGAACCTACGGTATACCCACGATCTCCTCTCTTCTCTTGCACACTGGTCAGCTAGGCAAGGCCGAAAATGCTGGTAGGAGATACGTCGATACTTCTGCCCTTATCCAGGCCTTCACTACCTTCCCTGTTCCTCGTCTTGATCTGCCAGACGGAGGCGAGGCTGAAGCGAGCAATGCCAAAGAGGGTGAAGAGAATTGGGAGCTTTTCGGCGAAAGCCTTGACGATCCACGCTCAGCTATAGCCCTAGCTAGAGTCAACTACCTACATGGAAGGTGGAAAAACAAGATCAGCAACGACGACCTCTTGTATACGCTTAGTACGTTCGTTATCGAGCCTGTCAAGTGGATTGATCGTTATGAATGGCACAAAACAAGCCAACTGGAAAAGGAAGCTATGTTCGCGCTTTTCTACCATATAGGTAGATGCATGGGGATCGAACACATCCCTGAGACGAGGGAAGAGCTTATCGAATGGACCGTCAACTACGAGAAGCAGCACATGGTCTTTGAGGACTGCAATAAGGAGGTTGCGGAACATACGACGAATCTGCTACTCTACTCTCTACCGAAATTCTTGCATGGTTTTGCGAGAAACATGGTCTCGTCTCTAATGGACGATCCATTGCGCGATGCTATGGGCTACGATCTTCCCCCTAGTTGGGTAGTCAGCCTTAAAGATGGGCTGTTCGGCCTACGAGCGCTAGTAACAAGGTGGTTGTTGCTACCACGGGCCAAACCTTTGGTGAATGTCCCTGTCGCCGCTGACGAAGAAGGAAAGATGTTCTCCGTTGAACACCTACTCAACCAAGGCATACCACTCGTCTGCCCCGCTTCAGGCGCACGTGCTTCCGATGGCAAGTCTTGCCCCGTTGGCGGCCACCTACACGCACGCACCCCTGCCAACAAGGAAGAAGGAGGCTTCAAGCCAGCGACTTGGAGAATGGAACTCAAGTGGTACGAGAACGACCCAGTGTACTCTCGTCCTTATAGCAAGGGTTCGGCAGGTTGGTACGTGGAGGAGGTTAAGATAGCGCTGGGACTGTTGAAGAAAGAGGATAGGAGGGGAGCAAGCAAGTGGATGCCTGCTACTTTGCCTGTGCCGGGGCAAGTAAAAGGCAAGGATGAAAAGGAAGGGGACCTAGTGGAAGGGCTTGGCGGGTTCAGGTTGGAAGAGCTGGGACCTAAGGGGTTGGAGTTGAAGGGTAGGAAGGAGGTGTTGGCCGATGCGGAGAGGCTGTTTGGTGGTAGGATCGAGGGGAAGTGGGCTTTTGAGCCCTGATCAGAAATTAAAGGACTTGCTACATTTCATGGCTGATTCTCTTAGTGCTGAATGCTGATGGATATGATTACGAATGCTGTGTTGGATACAAGTACAAATGTGTGTGGGATGTCTAAGTGTGTGTGTGTGGGGCCGTCCCCTTCGAGATGAAGGCGCGATCGGTGCTCGATAGAGTGACTTGAAATAGTATGAAGAAATGTTGGCTCACCATGGGTATATTGGTCTTCAAGACCATGTCTTTCGTCACGAATTGATCACTCTAGCGACTCGATCTCAGACGTCCGCTTGTCTAATCGCCCTTCGGTGCCTCCTTCAACTCCGGAAAAGCCTCATCCAACGCCGCATCCAATCTATCCTTATAGCTCTCGATCGCCTTGTGTTGACCGTAACTATACTGGTTCTCACTCGCCAACCTATTCACAAAGTTCCTCGTATGAATATCCGGGTTCTTGCCCGAATCCAACATCTCCAGTACATCTTGTGGCACCATTAGATGAGCTCTGTGCAATTCGTCCTTGGTCGCATCTAGAGCGGCGAGAGCTTTGATGCATTCATTTACTTTGTTTGCTACAAGGTGTTGAGAGCCTTCTTGAACGTCGGCTGAGCAGACGGCGAGTTGGTAAAGTAGGTCGACGACGGAGCGGACGCGCGTTTCTAGGTTCGTGCGGACAGCTGAGGTAGGGTCACTCGGGTCGGAGCTTTGTTGAGCAAGAGAGGATGTTGGAGGCTGCGGAGAGAGTTGATGTGGAGCAGTAGGGTGAGAGGAGGTAGTTGTGGTGCCGTTTGTCGTGCCTGTTTGTGGTTCGGGCGAGGGGGATGGGGAGGTGGGGGTTATTTGACGTTGACGTCTCGCTGCTGCTGAGGACATGGTTGCTGACTCCCGATTGGCAGGAGATGAACAGTGCTGCTCTGGGTAGCTGAAATGGCGAGACGCTGTTCGAGAGGTATTGCTGGTCAAGCAGGGGTCTGTCGACGTCGAAGCTGGTTGTGAAGAGAAAGCTTTGAGCAATGCAGCAAGTGACAGCGCCGAGATCCGGAATTCTTCTCGTGTTCGTTCGAAAAAGCTAACAAAAGCCCAAAATTTGGACTGAGCCTTCACCCAACTTTCGTGAACCCGCACCGACCACCTTCACTTTTGCTGGCCCTCGTATCATCCTCTCTCTCTTCTCGACCAATCCCTTTCTACACGACGCCTTTACTTTCCGCTCCGAATCACCATCGATAGACTCTGGCCTCGCCATGACGACCACCACCCGCCCTAAATGGGTTCCTCTGGAAGCAAACCCCGAACTTTTCACATCCTGGTGTTCCTCTATGGGAATGGACACCTCTCAATTCGCATTCCATGACATCTACGGCACCGACCCTGAACTTCTCGCCATGGTACCTCAGCCCGTTGCTGCCGTCCTCCTTCTCTTTCCCCTTCATCCTTCTATGGAGAAATCCCGCAGAGAAACCTCTGCTGCGGCACCTGCCTCCCCTCCTGGCACTGAAAACATACTCTGGTTCAAGCAAACAATCGGCAACGCTTGTGGTACGATCGGCCTCTTACACGCCCTTGCAAACTCTTCAGCTGCCTCAGCAATTCAGCCAGATTCACCGCTCGATACACTGTTCAAGAAAGCCCGCGCGACTCAAGATGCAGATGAACGAGCAGATGTGCTAGTAAACTCGAAAGAGTTGCAGACGGTGCACGAGACAACGGCCGGTCAAGGGCAGAGTCAGGCGCCGGAGGATTTAGATAATGTCATTCATCACTTTATCTGCTTTGTCAGGAGTGACGGGGGTGAATTGGTGGAGTTGGACGGCAGTATGGACAGGAAGGGTCCGTTGGTAGTGGGAAGGAAAGTGGGGACTCAGGAAGATTTGTTACCTGTCGCTGTCGAGTATGTCAAGGAGAACTACGTAAGTACTAACATATCCCTATTGCTCTTCGATCTCTGGCGATGCCGATCCACTGACACTCGAGAGAGATACTTTTGATATCGCGATCACAGATGGCTCTCAACCCAGACGATGTCAACTTCAACCTTATCGCTCTTGGGCCCTCTTCTGACTAATGTCTCACACTATGCAGCCTGTATTCTGTACCCGTTTCGCTTTGTAACCAACCATTGACATCTTTCACACCAAGAAATGATCTGTAGAAGGGGTGTGGGCTATAGATGCCCCTGATTAGCAGCCCTAACAGCATGTGCAGCCGCCGCATTGAAATCATCATGAAAAGCAAACTCCAACCCTGACTGCTCCAGTGTCTTCTTCGCATCCTCAGCACCCGTACCCTTCATCCTCACCACGATCGGCTTTGATATCTGATCATCCTTGACAGCGTCTATGATTCCTTGAGCGACAATGTCGGTTCTAGTGATGCCTCCGAAAGTGTTGACAAAGATGGCTTTTACCGCTTCGTCTCTGTTCAGTGTCTCGACTGCCAGTTTCGCATTTGTGCGATTGGCTCCGCCTCCGCCATCGAGGAAGTTGGCAGAACGACCACCGGCGACGTTAAGACCGTCCATGGTGGCCATTGCGTTGCCAGCTCCGTAGCCGAAGCATCCGACGTTTCCTTCGGGTTGGGTTTGGGTGGATGAGGAGGTAGTAGGGTTAGGGGTAGGGGAGGAAATGTGGGAAAGTTTCACATAGAATAGACTACCGTCTTCTGCTCGGGCTGTGTTTGGATCGCGTGGGCGGGAGGAGTAGTAGGGTGAGAGAAGGGGTTGACGACGGACGGAGAAGTCATCGAACTCGAGGTAGGGGTTGAGGATTGAAAGACCGGAGGAGGATGGCTGGAGAATGAAGGTGAACCAGAGGCCTTCCTGACGGTCAAAGACTTTCCAGAGTTCTTGTACTACGGATGAAGCGTCCGAGTCGAGGCCGTGGACCAAAGATTCGACTTGAGAGTCGGGAAGGGAGGATGTGTTGGAGCGAAGAGTAGCATGCGCAACTGCGGACGGATTCTTGCGACGAAGGCTGAGCAGACCTAGTCCACCTTGGCCAAAGTACGTGCTGTCCAAAGAAGAAAGGGAAGAGAGTGGGGCAAAAAGGATGCTGGGGCCGTAGAACTTGCCCTTGCCTTCGCCATTGGGCCAGGTGGGTTGCGGATCTCGATCGGCTGAGATTAGAAATGCTACACCTTCAGAAGCAGTGGTGGAGGAGGATTCAATCTTGACAGAGGATGGAAGGGTGACGCCTGCTTCAGTAAGGAACTTGGGGATATCTTTTGACTGTAGGTGAAAGTCCCGTGCTGCGATAGAGGCGCGGGCTGTGAAGGAGGGAAGGAGATTTGGGCGGCGTGTGGCCCATCTCGAAGTCAGCGAGGCTCTTGTTGATGTTCTGGAGAACATGTTTACTATCTGAACTCGGTCGATGACTCTTCAGTATGCTTGCATAGTCAATACGAAGCCTTGTTTCGCTCCGTTGTTGGTGGTGATGAAGAAGAAGAAGAAGAGCAATATCGCACCAACGCGCTGGTCGATACCTTCAGCTTCGCAGAATGAGAAGAGCAGTACGGCACAGCTGAAACTTCAAGCGAGCTCGTCGATACTTTGAGCGGAAGAAAGCATCCTTGACCCGCTGAACAACTCGATCGATGATGTCGGCTCTGGGAGGCCAGGCGAAGGTGGAGAGCAGAGCGAGGCTAATTGCGGGGTTAAATCTGCTCCCTTCGGCTGCGGGGTTGATGTGCGAATTTACGAAAGCTTGCAGCCGCATCTCACACTTGTTTTTTCGCCGCTCCGCTCCACACTCCCCATGGTCGCCGATCTTTTTGTTCCCCGCACCGGCCAGCCTTATGTGACACCTTGGAGGAAGAGGCGGGCAAACATAGCGCCTCATGAAATGAGGATTGGCCAAAGGCCGCACCTCACAACCGCTTCTTTGGGTTATGAACAACACCTAAATGGAAGTCTTCTTTCGTTCCCGCCTTCATCTGGATGCGTCTTTCAAGGTTTGACTTCAAGCTTCGACGGAATCGTGGACGGACAAAAGTATAGACATAGACGATAGATCGGAAACTCTCCCACCCAACGCTTCCCATCCTTCGCAACGAAGCAAAGGTTCACAAGCTGCTTGGTCGTCGTCAAAACTAGACATTCATTTGCTCATTCGCACGATCTTCTATCCAGACACAGGCTGTATTGGACATGAAAGAAGGCCACAATGATTCTAGCAGCCACATACATGCGTGCTCCGACAGCGCGGACAGCCCTCAAAGCGTCCCTAACTCCTTTGCGGCGATGCTTCGCGTCGTCTTCCACGCGCTCCAGCTACGCAAATACAATCCCCAACCTCGCTCAAGGCCCCAAAAGCAACGTGATAGTTCAAGGCTTCACGGGCAAAGCATCGACCGTCCACACGTCCATCTCCCTCTCGATGGGAACAAACGTTGTGGCGGGTACATCACCCAACAAAGCTGGTACTTCTCATCTTGACCGCTCCGTCTTCTCCTCTATAAAAGAAATTCTTGATTCGGGCATTCGAGTGGATGCAACATCGATCTTTGTTCCACCAGCACTTGCTGCTGATGCGATCATTGAAGCTATCGACGCCGAAATTCCTTTGATAGTCAGTGTGGCGGAAGGTGTACCGGTAAAAGACCAGTTCAGAGTTATGGAAAAGCTTCATGAGCAAAGTAAGAGTAGGTTGGTGGGGGCAAATAGTCCAGGGTACTGCAATCCGAGGGGTTGTCGGATGGGAATCAGTCCGATGATTACTTGCGCTCCTGGGCCTGTGGGGATTGCGTCTCGGTCAGGCACGTTGAGCTACGAGGCGAGTTGGGCAACAAAACAACTGGGTCAGAGTTATATCTTGGGTCTAGGAGGAGATTTTTACCCAGGAACACGAACAGTAGAGGCGTTGGAGTTCTTGATGAACGATCCAGACACACGAGCTATCGTCCTAGCTGGCGAGATCGGTGGATGTATGGAGGAGGAGGTCTACGAGCTGCTAAACGACGAGGGATGCAAGTATAGGGAGGGAGGAAAGGGAGGCAAGTTCAGGAAACCCATCGTGGGATTCGTGGCAGGACTAAACACTCCTCCAGGTCAAATGTTTGGTCATGCAGGTGCTATTTGGCGAGATGGGACCGGGTCAGCGATCGAGAAGAGGAAAATGTGGGAAAGCGTAGGGATCAGGATGGCGGATGCTATTGCGGATGCGGGGAAGTTGATCGAGGACGAGATGGTCAAATATGGGGTCGAGGTGAAGAAGAAGTGATCAACTCGCAACAACTCATTGGAAGCCTGGAATGTAGCTCAGTCGGACGGAATCACACACATCAATGCACGCATTCAATGATGGAGAGAAGCTTGATAGTCTGTGATTGAACTTTCAACGGTATATATACGAGCGAGTACAAAAAGATAGAGTGTCAACTATGCAACAATACTGTTGGTGTTGGAACCAGCCCTCGAGTTGGCCGTAGAAGTGTTGTTCTTGGAGTTGGCGGAAGTACGAGCAGTAGGGTTCCACTTTTCGAACTTGATAAACTCTCGGAAATGGCAGAAGATGGCCATCATCGAAGTGACCGAGTACCAAATCGGAGTGCACATGGCGAACAAAAAGATACCGCCCATTCTGGTAAAGTGCGACCTGTTCCTTGCCTGAATGCAAATGGTCAAACCCAAGCAAATCAGGTTGACAGCCAGAGCGAACATCGACAACGAGTATCCACCAAAGTCCTCAAAGTAACGCTTGAGACCCTGCGTGGGGATGTTGTAGCAGATACCAGAGGCAAGCATGAAGACAAGCTGAGAGTTGATGTAGAAGTAGAACTCGCGGTAGAGGAGAAGCTGGAAGAGACCGGCACGCGAACGCCATCCGTTGCCGTCCGAATACGCACCACGACGGATGGAAGGCATAGCATGACGGAAAGCGACCTGGGTCCAATCTTGAGCCCAACGGAGACGTTGCTTGACGAGAGCAGGGAGGGTTTCGGGGGCAAGCTCGTAGGAGAGAACTTTGAGGTCGTACTCGATACGGGCACCGGAGATGATAGCACGCATGGAAGAGTCGATATCCTCAGTAAGCATGTGCTTTTGCATACCCAGTGTGCGGAGAAGAGAGGCGTTCCAGTGTCCGTTGGAACCACCGAAGAAGCCGTAACCCTGAACTTGGGCACGACCGGAGTGCATGACACCGTAGATGAGATCGAACTCGGAAGCGATGAGGCGAGTCATGAAAGTCTCGGAGTAGTTATAGATACAGCATCGACCCTGGATGATATCCACACCTCCCTGCATGAAGCGCTTAGCGACCCAACGGAGCGCGTCGGGCTCGGGATAGTGGTCGGTATCGTAGAGAGTGATGATCTCGCCCTTTGACTCGAGAGTGAGGAAGTGGTTGATGTTGTCGGCTTTGGAAGTGGATTTGGGAACCTTTACGATACGGAGGTTGGAGCGTTCCTTGGCAAGATCGCGAAGTTCGGTCTCGACTGGCTCGATGGGGTAAGGAGTTGTAGCAGACGTTGATGGTCATTCGATGGGCGGGGTAGTTGAGCTCCCGGAGGGCGTACCGGACTTGACGCATAATGATATCTTGCTCGTTGGGGAGGTAAGCGACGAGGACGACATCAATCAGGGGCCACTCTTGACCTTGATCGAGCTTGAAGCCGTGGACTTTTGCATGACGCCATGCCTTTCGTGCGTTGATAGCAGGTCGAATGCTCTGCATTGCTTCGGTGGAGACGGAAAGGGCAGTGAAGGTCTGAAGGGCAACGAGCGTGTACCAGAGAGCGCGATGAAGTCCAGCTGGGATGAGGAGGTAGAAGAAAAAGGACATGATCGAGTAGCAGATAAGCATGATCATGGGCGTCCAGCCGTAGTACCATGCTGAGGTCTGGCCAAAAAGCCTTGTGAACGAAGATGCTGCCATTTTTGCAGTGTCTGTGAACTGTGGGTCAGATCGGACCTGCGATATCAGTGAAGTGTAGCTGGCTGCTCTGAGGGATCTGTAGCTGCTTCTGCGTGCTTGATGAGATGAGAAGGAGCAAGTTAGTGTCTTGTAGAGTTGTCTCCGTGATGGGTATACGAGGGATGGAGATGGTGGGTCGACAAGAAGGTTGTGTGTGCCTTTTGAGAATGGTCCAAAGAGGGGCAACGAGTCGATCGGTGGAAGAGCCGACTAGCGGAAGAGGGGAGAGTCCTTGTGGCTGGCAATGAAGCTCACAGTTCGAGGGGCGTGACTCTATCACGACGAGGTTTGCGATTAGCCTTTTGACAATATAAGGGATTTCAGGGAGAAAGTGGCGCTCAGTAAGCGTGTGATGATTCGTGGCAAGCTGTGATTGCGCCCGTTGAGAAGTTTGTGACGACTTCCAGAGCAGCATGCGGTGCTTTACTGTATCAGCAAGGCGGCTGGGCGTCGGAAGAGCCGAAGAGGAAAGGCGGACAAGCCGAAAGGGGCGAGAGCATGCTGAGAAAGGCAAAAGAGTTTGCGTGAGACACTGCTTGCGGAAGAGCAATCAACGACGATGGGATCAGCTTGAGCTCGTCCACTCAGAAGCCGTACCAAGGCTGCTGACAAGCAGACGGCGGCTAAGCGTGGATCGCCGTCCCTGTCATTCTACGCCCGCACTCTACAGCTAAAGACGCAAGATGAATGAAGGATTAAGAAAATAAGGAAATAAAGAGAGCCATGCCGTATGCGGCACTGCCAAAGGTATCAGCCGCCTGCAGTGCGAGTGTGGAGAGAGGAGAGTGGACAGTCGAGAGAGCTCACGAAAACGTGGCGTCGAAACGTCGATCTAGACCCGAAAGAATTGAAATTCCGCTCCTCTCCGCTTTGCTGCAATACATACCCAATTTGTTTAGGCGCCTTGGTCTATTTAGTCTTCTTCCATTACCGCTCGAGCTTCTACGAAAGCCACACGACACCATCCCAAGTCATTCAGCTCGATGTGATGCCGCTTTCGACACGATCATTTTTGCGAACAGCCGCCGTTGAAGGTTGAGCAATGCTTCCACCGCCGTTCAACCGAGTCGGTATCTGCCACAGCGCGAGACAGCGGTACCGCGGAGCCCGGTGAGCATGGTGGTGTTGAGCATTGCAGTGGAAGGGTGCCATCATGCTAACGCGCTTTCGAGGGAGGACAGGGGTAACCAAGGTGAGACATTGCCTGCACACGGCGGCTATGGTGGCTTCGGTGAAGAAGTGCACTCATGTTTCGGATGCGGGATGCGAGCGGTGGGCGACCTTGCTGCCGTAGGTTGGCATCAATGCTGCACTCTCCTTCCCTATCGCTAGATCGCCGATAGCCTCGTATGCCGGTCAGCTTCTCGTCGGGCTTCCGACTGGCCCGTTCTTTCCAACTCTCCAAGATTAGATGTCGGATGCGTTGCGAACGATCGGGTCCTCGAGATGAGAAGAGGCAGGGACAATTGTGGAGTGTCGAATGCGGAATCGGAAACGGCGAGTGCAGAGTCGAGAACTGAGACAAAGCATTCGCCGTCGAGCAAGGGCAAAATTGCAAGATTATTGTAAAGCTTAGCCGCCCGACAGCAGCGAAATTGCATTTCGGATCTGCCGACTAGAAGCTTGCTCGACACCGAACAAAGCAGCCACATGAATTAATTGGTCCCTGTCAGATGTCTCGCTAGCCGCCCACGCGAACTCTTCACGCAAAACATCGTTGCTACTCAATACCACGCTGCTCACAACGATCTCGCCACTACAGTGTCCGAAACATGGCGCGGTCTTGGACGCTCGGCTGGACACGTGAATTGAAGGACCCGTTCCGCCTTTCTTCCGCATGCCTCGTCCATCATTGTCCATCTTAGCCTCAGCCACGGTCTGCTTTCAACCCAAATCAACTTTGACGCCGCACTGGCCAGACCATCCTTATTCCTTGTGATGAAGCTTGCGCGCCTCTGACTTGATATCAGACATCTTCCTGACACGGAAGAAACATAGCTCCGTTCCGGTCGTCATTCACTACCAAGCCTTGCAAGTGCAAACTTAGCAATACACTGTATCGCATCTGGCTTGACCAACTTTGACCGAGATCCTTCTTGTTGTTTGTAACGAAAAAAATAAATAAACAATCGGAAAGGAAAAGGAAAATCATTCGTTTCCCTTCATCTCAACTCCGCCTTCCGCCGACTTGCTTTCCCAGGCCTCAATCAATTCTACCCCCAGCTCGGTTTCATTGAGTTGGCCAGACCACCTGTCAGCCAGTCCCTTTCGCAACTCGACTTCCAGCACAATACTTTGACAGCCACTTGTTGATAGTTCAAACGCCGCTTCATAAGATGCTGCACTTTGGCAAATGGATCGACAGAGCAGCTGCACGCTTTTCTTTGTTCCAACTCAGTTTAACGCTCGAAATGAGCTGACTGCCTGCTTCCGGATGGTTGCGATAGAGGAGCTTAAGCAGCATTGGGCCCATCAAAGTGGCAATCAGACTCGTCACTCTTCCAAGTAGATCCATTTGGGCCCCGACCCTCTCTCTCCACCTTCCGACCTTCTGAATGGGGAATCACTTCTTCTCTCCAACCGAATACGGATAACTTAGGCCTAGCCGCTTGCCAAATTCCACCTGTCATAGAACCCAAACCTTTATCCTTTCTCCTTCTCTCGCCCTTTTGCATGTGTCTCATCCGTTCCACAATCCGTTCCCCGCCATCATGCAGGCAATTGGTCTGGCTCTATCTCTGACCCAAGAGGCTTCTACGCCGCCACTTGCCCTACACTGCGCCCTCGACATTGACACAATGCTGCTTCCGGCTCAATGGTCTCTGCCCAGTCGCCGACATCGCTGACTGAGACTTGGCCTCCCTTCATCCACTTGCTCTTTCCTCTGAAGGCTCTCAGCGCCATCCTCAGTCGCTTGTGCCAGATCCCATATATTTCAGACTGACGATTTGGTGGTGTCTTCATTCTTTCCCCTCACGATCAATCCCATCATCCCTTCCTCAAGAAGCTCCCCCTTCACCGTCGCTTTAGCCTATAACGCTTCCCTGTCCGCACAGCGCACAGCAAGCTTTGGCTTCGCACGCGCACACCCAAGAGAGCGACAAGCAGTAGTTTCCATTCAGCTACTTGGTCCATTCTCACCAGCAACTCCCCTTTCCCGTTCCACACGACTCGTGCATTTCCAGCGACTCTCGAGTCGATTACAGCAAGTTAGCGCATTTTGTTGCGCAAGGTTGACTTTCGAGCCCCTTCTCTCTCCTTTATTCCCAGCTTCAAGATGGTCAAGCCATTCGCTCTCTTGACTACGGCCGTTCTGGCCCTTTCCAGTGCCACACTCCCCGCTAAGGCCGCTTGCGAGTGTGGTTACTTGGACCCTACCACAAATCACCTCTGGACCGATGCCTCTTTCAGTTACTTCAACGAGACTGGTCTCGATGATATCGTCACCAACCCTGCAAAGTCGCCCAACGTCGACGGTGTTGCAACTGTCGGTGATACCGGCGATGGTCCTCAGACCTGGTCGGCTATCGGCAACCAAATCAACCCCTACGAGGAGTCCTTTGGTGCCACTTACCTCAGCGCATATGCTTACAACAACACCTTTATCAACAACCGCACCGACGGTCTTGGTATGCAAGTCTCGATCGCAAACGAAAAGGATCACGTCGTCAATGGCTCTAGCATCGTAACTCGACGTCGCGACATCCTCTTTGGCTCCTTCCGTGCCAGCGTCAAGCCTCCCTTTATCAAGCCCATCCGAGGCTCCAACCGTGGCTACGGCTCTGGTTTCGAATTTGCTGTCTCCTATAATGACTCGGAGCGCATGCGTGTCAGTATCCTGACCAACGACTACATGCCCAACTCCACTTTGGGCTGGTCCTTCGCTGCTTCCAAGTGGGACGACGATCCGGTCAAGAACAACCTCACTTACTTCCACAACTTTACCGAGACCAACTCCACCATCTTCCTCGAACACCGCATGGAGTGGCTCAACAAGACCGTCATTCAGTACAAGAACAACGCCGAGAACAGATCCGTTAGCTTCTTCGAGTACAAAAAGGGCAAGAACGCCATCAACCTTCCCACCACGCCTGCGCCTCTCTCGCTTCGTGCTTGGGCAAACGGTGAGCCTTCTGCCTCGCAAGGTCCGCCCACCTACGAGCCTAATGTCGTGCGCGTCATGTACACGCGTTTCTTCTTCAACTCGTCCCGTGTCGAGCGTCACGATCAGTTCGCTTCGCAGTGTGCAGCGGTTGCCAGCTCGGCCAACGCCATCTGCAGTACGGAAGACTACACACTTCGTGAAAGCACTCCTTTCGACTTGGCTGCCATCCAGCAGTTCAAACCAAACAAGGTCAAGTTCTCAGTGCCAATCTGGGCTGTCATCATCGAGCTCTTCTTCCTTATCGTTCTCATCGTCACCGTCGTCCACGGTCTCTATATTCGTAATATCAAGGAGGCAGAAAAGAAGCGCAAGGCTTCCGCCCTCGCCCTCGCCGAAGAGGAGGAGAAGCAAGCAACTCTTCTCGAGTACGACGATATCAACGAGCAGACAGACTCGCCTCGCTCCAAGGCTGCTGCTGACTTCGAGAAGCCGTACAAGCAGATCTGGGCCGTTCCCGAGCTCATGGACGACTGGGGTTCTGATGACGAGAGTGACATCGACGAAGATGACGAGCGCTTCTGGGAGTCGGTTGACGTCCTTCGCAGCAAGGAGGACCGCGAGGCTAACCAGCCTGGTCTCCCCCACTTCGAGGACCCTACGGCTCTCAAGCCCACCGCTAGTGTCGAGAGCTTGGACGAGCTCAAGTTCCCTCCTGCCGCCAACCCTAGCTCGCCTCCTCGCAACGGTGGCTCGCCTCGCACTCCTGACATTCAGAGCGACTCTAGTGCCGGCTGGGGATCTCACAGCCGCTCCAACAGCGCCAACCGTGTCCCTGCTGCCAACCAGTTCAACATTATCAACCGTCCTAATTTCCCTCGTGAGAACACTAACATGCGTCAGCAGATGGCTAACCGCATGAACCGCAACAACCCTTACAACACCGGTGCTGGCAACATGGGCAGCAACGTCGGTGCTGGCGGTGTCGGTAGCAGCCCTCGCTTCGATCACTACCAGCAAGACGATGTGACCGTAGCAGCACCATCAGCAGCACTTACCCTCCTGTTCGTCCCGATCTCAGCCGCTTCGACTCTTACGAGTCGGACATTCAGGTCCCCTCATACTCTCACGATGCCGCCCGTACCCAGCGATACCTCCAGGACAGCAGTAGCAACGTCAGCTTGCCTTACATTGCCCCCAAGTACGCTGGTTCGGCCGGCAACCTCGCCTCGGCTAACAACTCGACCGCTTCGTTGCTCAACTACTCTGGCTCTGGCGGTGGCAACACCACCAACGTCGGTGCTTCTCACGGCTACACGTCTTCGATCAACATCAACTGGGATACCGAGCCAAAGATCATCCAGTGGAACAAGCGTAAGAGTATGGGTGTTGATTTGACTATCGGTCAACTCGCCCAGCCCGCCATGGGTGATAAGAACGCCGCTCGACGTCTCTCCACCGTGATCCACGCTGCTCCCAACAATGGCCACTCGTTCTTTACCGTCATCTACAAGCGTCTTTACAACTTCTTCTTCATCTCTGGTGATGGTATAAAGACCGCTTCCGGTGATGCGTGTATCGACTACTTGGACGGCATGCGTGGTTTTGCTTGTCTGTTCGTCTCGCTCGGCCATTTCATCTTGATGTTCTGGAACGCTATTGCCAACTTCTACGGTCCTCACCACTACCTTGGCTTCGAGTACTGGATTCGAGTCATTTTTGGACCTATCGTTATCAACGCCGGTTTGGTACTGGGTATCTTCTTCTTGCTTCCTTCACGTACTATGGGTTCGCGTTACCTTGTGAAGGGCGGCGTTCAGTCGCTTGCTGACAACTCGGTTCGTCGTATGCCTCGCCTCATCATCCCTGCTGCTGATGCTTGTCTGGCCAACTACATGATGTTCGACGTCGGCGCTTACAAGTGGGTTCCACGCATGAACTCGCTGACCTGGTCCAATTGGTCGTACTACCAGAACTACGACAATGCGATTCACTTTGTCACTTCGTTCCTTGCTCTCTGGTGGGGTAATCCTCCCGATCAGCCCGCTTTGGTTACTCGTTACGCTACCGGTGTGCTCTGGACCATCCCCGTCATCGTTCAAGGTGCTTGGACGTGCATGCTGTGTGCCGTTTTTGCACACGAGATCAAGACAACCTGGAAGCGATTCTTCTTCTACGGAATGTGCATCTTGCTCTCCTGGTATGCACAGACTTGGGATCTCTTCTTCATGGCCGGTTTGGTGATTGCCGATCTCGATATTAACCTCAAATACCGCAAGTGGGGTGAGATGAGTATTCCTCTCCTCCCCAAGGGTTATGCCAAGATGTTGCGCATCCCGGAACGCATCCGACAGAAGTTCGCGCTCAAGGGCAAGATCATTCCCTGGGCCTTTTTCTTCGCATGCTGTGTTCAGGAATGGCTCAGTTATATCCCTGGTGCCCCAGCCGAGAACTTTGACATCTGGGACGTCGGAGTGCACCCTAACTTCTACAACTCCAAGCCTAACAAGTGGAACGACGATACCGGCTACAAATACCAACGTCTCCGTACCGCAGCCTGGTTCTTCGTCATGTCCATCTTCATCCTGGCCGACCATTCCAGCGCTTTCCGTCAACTCTTCCGTCTCCGTATCTGGTCATTCGTGGGTAAACACTCTATGGCCTACTTCTTGCTCCACGGTATCATCTTCTGGACTTGGGGCTCGTGGCTTTGCGTCATCATGCTCACCAAGGGCATCAGCTACTTTACCACCATTATGGTTGTCTTTATCACAAGTTACTTCTAGTTGACGCTTTTCTATATTACGTTCACCTACACGTTCGAGTACTGGGGCATTATCGCTTCAAAGGCTTTCTGGCATGCTACTTCGGGCAACCTTGGTCATCGTGCCGGTGCCTAAAACTCACTCTCTTTTGATTGTATACCCTCCTTTATTCTCATGTTTCAAAAGAATCGCTTTATTAGATACATCTTAGCGTTCGATGCTTTGCAATGCATCTTTTGCTCACATCTCTCCACAGGCGTGCCTATCTGTCTCTGATGCTGGTTGAGGTTGTGACTGACTATGAATTAGACGTGACCATGCGTAGTATACAACGATGACAAGGACTTCAATGACAACGTTCAACGGTGGTGATGGAAAGCAGATTATGCATTGATGCACATCTTGCTCCTCAACCTAATCGCCTTTCCGTACTTCAAGAACACAAAAGGCACTGGAATAGCCGCGATTGAAACGAATCCCAACACGCTTGCCGCCCAACCCGTTGCCAAGCCTTCGAACATCTGCCTCCCGAACAGCGGCACAAAAATGGCAAATAGACATCTCGAGAATGCCATCGCCGAAAGTGCGGAAGCTGTGTAGATGTGGTAGCACTCTGCAGCGTACGTTGCTAGCGAGTTGAAAGCTAGCATGAGCGAGACACCGATCGGTAAACCGGCAAGAATGGGAACCATAAAGTGGATGGAGGAACGTGCTGTCCAACCGAACCAGAAGAAGCCGACGGCGAAGAGCGGGGCTGAAAGAGCGACTTGTGGAAGTCGAGATTCGGGTACGGGCTTGCCACCTGCTGCGATACGGGCTGCGATGGAGCGTTTGTTGAAGTAGCCTACGATGGGTGCCGAGATGGCAATGCCCAGCCCGATGGCAAGGAATGCGAGACCAACTTCGCCCGCGTTGAAGCCGTAGGTGCCGGTGAAGACGACAGGGTAGGCCTCGAAGAAGATGAAGATGACTGCGTAGCAGTAAGATGTCCAGAGTGTCGCATACATCAAAGGAGCTTCGGTGAAGAGCATATGGAATGGTCGGCCAACGTGGACGCGCAGAATCTCGGACCAAGGGATGGGTGCAAGGGCTCCGTTCTCGCTCAGCGACTCGCCTGGAGCCAAGATATCATTTCGGCCCATCTCCTTGCGCAGCTTCTTCGCTTTACGCTTGAGCAAGACTGGCGGGTAAGACTCCCTCTGGATCAGGATCACCAACGCCATCGAAACAACCGAGAGCATGCACAACATCCAATAGATCCACCTCCATCGCGGGGACTCAACGTCGCTTCCTGCAAGAAAACCACCGGCTAGAGGACCCAGGGTGGGACCCATGAATGCCGCCAGCGAGTAGGTGAACATGGGCCAAAGCCTGACTTGAGGCAGCCAGATATCCGCAATGGTACCTCCCGAGTTGGCCTGTGACGCCGCAGCAAAGAGACCAACAAAGAAGCGGCAGACCAGCAGGGTTTGAACATTGGGTGCAAGTGCACATCCGATGTTGAAAAAGAAGTAGCCAGGGACGGAAAGGTAGTTGACGATGAGACGGCCGTACATCTCAGAGAGAGGGCCCCAGAGAGGAGGACCAATGCAGAAGCCAATCATGTAGATCGAGAGGACGAGGGCGGATACTTCGTGCGTGATCGAGTACTGGTACATATACTGAGCGGTCGCGCCGGTACCGATGGAGGAGGTGATGGTAGCATTGAAGTAGAGACAAGACACGAGAGCTGTGACGGTCCACTTGTGGCGGATGCTCCAATTTTGAGGGTTCTCTTCATCTGAAAGCATAACCGTAGGCACCTTTTCCTTTCCCTCGCCGTCACTTGAACTTCGGGCCTGCTCTGCATCGCTAGACGGTGACGAGCGGTTCCCCTCTTCCAAAGCAATACTGTCCCGTGCGGCTTCTCCATCTTCGCCCTCTTTGGACTGTAGAAGCTTGTGAAGGTGAGGGTAGTGCAAATGAAGTTTATGATGCTCGTGCGGGGGCAGCTGATGAAGGTGGGCGAGCTGTTCATACTCTGCAATGGCGGTGGTGTCACCTTTCTTGACCTGGCTGTAGAGGCTTTGAAGAACGCGCTCGACATCGATCGAGTTGACGCGAGTTGCAGCTTCTGATTGGTCCATCGGTGTGGCTACGGCAGTATAAGGGTATGTAAAGGAGTCGATGTTCGAGTTGCCGGAAGTGCTCAAGCCAGGTGAAAGAGGCTGTTCGTTCCTCGAGATCGAAGCTAACCTCGACGGACTGTTGGGGGACTCAGACGCAGCTGCAGCCGGCGAAGACGTCGCATTTGACTTGGGAGCTGTCATCGTTGGTTGTTATGAGCCGACGAGAATCGAGTTCGACATAGGGGAGGAGAAATGTAGGGGAAGGGTTGGACACCGCTTGCGGAGGTTGTACTACTCGGAGCTGGAGACCGACCTATGAAGCATCTAGCCACTTGAGCGCACGGACTCTGGGTGAAGATGCGCGTTGGGTGATAGTGTGAAGGAAGAAGCGAACGAAGGAATCACAAGTGGCATTTGAGGAAGAGTCGGTCGACGGAAGTGCCGATACAGATCAGGGTCTGCTGTCACACACCTTGTGCAGATCTCAAGGGTACGTCCTGTCGATAGCCGAAGACCACATCGATGCTACTGTGACTCAGGAAAGAAAGGAAGAAAAATCGCCGAAGTCGCTTCCATCCTGCGCTCGCTTTGCTGCCGACATGAGATTGACACTTGTTCTCACTCGTAGCATTTCTGGCCGACAATCACAGACACCTAACATGGCTATTGCTCATAGACCAGGTGTCAGTGAGCAGCGAGATACCAGAAGTGAAAGCATGCAAAAGTTTTTCATGGCAGCAAATAGCGGCGGTTACCTGGCGTTGTACCGTCGGGAAGTTGTTTTCAGCTTACAGATATACTAGCATGTCAAGAATAGCCGACTTGACCAAGAAACTCATCTTGACGTTTCCGGTCGATCGGCTAAGTCTAGCCTCGGTTGAGCATCAGCAAATCGTTTTCTTATCTGCGAATTTTCCTTCTGAAACTTTCGCCATTGCACATGCCTCAAATCAAGAGTATGGCCGCAAACCAGCTGCTTCGCTCTTCTTTCCTTCTCTAATTATCACTATGGATCCAAGCAACGGCAATGGTGAATGCAGTGGGGCCGATAGTCGTATGGCGGTATTGTCCTTTTGTCAAAAAGTGGTGCCGAAGATGGCCCCAACGAATCGTACAAGCACGTTCACTAAGAGCTGTCAAAGAACGGGCTCTCGTTTGCCGGCCAACCGGCTAAAAATTTAGCTGCATCGTGACGTCCGAATTGTGCCGAGAAATTGAAACTGTAAGATTTGTGCTCCAACACTTTTTAAACGTTAGTGCCCCAACTAAGGATGCAACCTTTCCAAGAAGCTATGCTGGATAATTTTACGCTGTTTGACTCTCGCTGATAGCTGCGGCCATAGAACCTTGAAAGCACCGCATCCCGTCCGATCTGCGAAGTTAAGCAAGGTATTGCCTAGTCAGTATTGCGGTGGGGGACCACGCGGGAATCCTAGGTACTGCAGTTCTTCTTTTTTCATCTTTTTTACCTCTCACATTTTCAGTGACATTTTGACATTTTTCATTTTCTATCCAACCCCCACTTCGACATCTAAGCGCCGTCATGAGAGAGCTCACCCCACAAGTTTCAGTCTATCCGTCTATCATTCAATGAGATCAAATCTAGTGTACAGTAAATGCGGTAGCGTGTCTAAACATAGACTCTAGTTTCCCTCTATGCAATCAAGTATCCCATGACAACAAGCGACAGCATCAAATACAGCATCACAGCGGGTCGGCCACTCAGACTGGCAGCATTGTCGTAGATCCTCATGTAGTCGATCTCCCACCTTGCATCACTGAATGCCTGCGGATTGTTACGAACGAAAGATTCACACGACACATTGTTGTACTGTGCCGCACATCCACTCAGCGCGAACGTCTCTCCAGCCCAGTCACCGCACAAGCTAAGGTTGATGATGATCGTGTGCTCGTCAAAGTAGTTGTTAATCTCGCACACAGATCCTTCCCCTCCGGCGAGGACTGCTGGTGTGGCGGACGAGTTGGCGGTGTTGGCGAAGAATGCGGATGGTGTGCCCCACTTGTTGAGTTCGCTCCTGTCCTTGCCGGTTGCGTTGCTGTTTGTGACGACGAATTTGGGTGCTGAAACACCATCAGCAAGTGCGGCAACAGCGGAGGGGAGGGAGAAGGGTGAAGAGGTGATGGGCCAAAAGTAGACTCCGATGCCCGGATCGCCGGGTCGTGTTTCTCTTCGAACGGCAAAGTAGCCGCCACCGTTGCGGTTGAAGCCGGGTCCAAAAGAGTTGTTGGCAGTGAAGGATGCCGAACAGCCGGGTTGATACGAGCAGTCGGTCTGTGAAGTGACGCCGAGCTGATCTGATCGTGAGCCTGCGGGGATGTGGCACCCGTACAAGGTATGCAAACTAGCCAGATTGCGAGGACCTTGATCATTAGCTCCTTCGACAATGTCGACCTCTCCGCCCTCTGGCCAGTTGCCGTTGGTGCATGTCCAGAATGCCGGCCATGTCGCACATCCTTGAGGCATGAACGAGAACTTGCCGACAATAATACCGTCACCAACGGTACGCTTGCTGTGCAGTCGTACGCTCTGTCTGCCTCGGCCTGCTGGCACGATCGACGTATTGTCGGCGCGGATGACAAAGTGGTTATTCGAGTCGACATACGCCAGCCGATTCGCAACAGCGGTCGATTGGTCTACATAGTCAACAGTGCCGTGTGTAGGGTCGTTGTAGGACCAAAACCAGAAGCGGTCTAAGAATTGACGACCCGTGATCTCGTCCCGAAGTGTGTAGTTGCCGGCCAACACAGCACTGGAGAGCAACAGCACCACGGCGAGCACCGCCAGTGGCGAGGTAGACCGAAACAACATCCTGAGTCCGTGTCGATCCTTGGCCACTCTGGGTGGCGGTCTAGAAGAAGCGTGCGAGCTGAACCTAGTCGAGGCTCTCTATGGAAGCCGGAACGTCGTTGGCATGGTGACCGTATGTATGAATGAGCAGCAGGTTGATGGTGGTATGCAATGTAGCTGGTCGGTCATCGTGGACGGCAGTACGGGCAAGGGTGCGGACGGACGGCATCTCGGAAGGAGGCAAATCGAGATAGAGCATAAGGGTCTTGGCAATGCAGGTTATGCAAACGAGTTGCACAAGGCTATGCTCATCTGACTGTCAGCAAAAGCACACTCGCGGCTGCCTTTTGAATTCAAGTTTCTTGGCTGTCTGCCTTCGCGCTGCCTCGGCGAATTTCGTGATTTCGAGCAAAAGCGCGGAGCAACCAACTTCGGCAAACACTTTTCTGTGTGTTCCTGCCGTGAGAAGATTGTAAGCGACCAAGCAGGGTCAAGGCAGAGCACGTTTCAGATTTTGTGGCAAGACCCTTTCATCCAATACAGGATCTGCAGGATGAGCCCATCTTGTTTTCCGGTGCTGGATCTCAGTGGCTACAGTTCAAGGGTCAATGTGGAATTGTGACGGAAGAGTCACATCAAGGATCGCAACGAAGTTTTGTACTGTCGACAGAACGCGAATGGCAAACCTCGTCGGAACAAAGGCGCAGAACAATTTGAAGTTACATTGCAATGGCTTACTATTCTCCGCGCTAGGTAGTTTCTGACGGATCCACTCCGAAAGCGGTGAAGATCTCCTCGTGATCATTGCATTCGCTCTTAATCTGTTTCTTGTAGAGCTCGCAATATTCGCGATAAACCTGTGCGATCTCGGGGAACAACTTGATCTCCTCGTACTCCTCTGCATTCGCCAAGAGGTCCAACATCGCCATGTCTGAAGCAATGTGTCGGATTGCTTCCCTGCGCAGACCATCGTAGCCAAACTTGTCAGCAAGTCGATACATGTCGAAAGCATTAGCAGGGTACTGGGAGCCAGCCCACCAAGGCATCGGCTCAGCAAACCCACCTGGAGTCCCATCGACCTGACTTGTCGAGAGAGAACCGCTCGTACCAACTGATGGCGATGGATGCTCATCGTCGACCAAATCGCAACGCCTCTGAAACGTGGCGACGCCTGTGTAGATGTAGTATAGCAGTGTGTGGAGCTGAACGTAGGTGACGTCGGGCAGTTTGATCGTTGCAACCGAGCTCGTAATTGACACGGGGCTTGCGTCCTCCTTGAGTCGTTTCGAAGCTGGTCCCGAATCAGGACGTGTCTCTGCGTTAGAAGACGCAGATTCCGTCTCATGCTGGTTGTGCCCTTGCAGTGTCGAGGCCTCTGCGAATTCGGATTCTAGGAGGGTCTTGAAAAAGCCGCTAGAATCGCATAGGATACGACGGTGCGCCCGAATGACTCGGGTCTCGCTGGGTGGCATGGCAGGAGCGAGGACGACGTAATCAGAGTCTGGGGCTGTGAGAAGCGCCATCACCGACTTGAGAGCACGTTCAGGCTGCGAGACGACGGGCAGCGCCTGGTTCGGATAAAACGGATGATCCTGCAACCAGTAACCATGGACGGCAATGTGCACTATGCTACACCTTACGAAGCGCAGCATTTGCACT
Source organism: Ustilago loliicola (assembly GCA_022963135.1). NCBI lineage: Eukaryota > Fungi > Basidiomycota > Ustilaginomycetes > Ustilaginales > Ustilaginaceae > Ustilago > Ustilago loliicola. The sequence goes on along the minus strand of JALCUU010000013.1, from coordinate 337,712 downwards.
TGGGCATCGTCGGGTCGAAAATGCCAAGTGCAATGGTAATTGTATCTCTGGTCAAACCAATTCATTCCACTCCTGTATTCTGCCTCTTCAGCCTCGAATCCAGCAGCCTCCTTACTCATGATGATGGTGTGGAACGTGCCTTGGTGAAAGAAGGCGATGGAGAGATCGAGGCGCTTGTTTCCGTCCTTAAAGTCGTCATCGATGCGGCCGTGTTCTAAAGGATACAAGCTCAACTTGGCAGTGCCAGCGCTGAGCGACAGCTCTAGGAGTGTCTCAGCTTGTCGGCCGTCCTTGCGTGCGGGCTCTGGAGAGCTTCCCGAAATCGAGCCGACGTAGCGCTGCAGCTCGATGCTGTCATGGGCAGACCAGTAAGTACCGTGCCCGTACGTTCTGTACATGTTTAACAAGATGCGGTGAAGGGAGCGATGCTCGAGAAAGGTTGGTCGCAGACTGAAGGAGGGCTCCAAACTTGGTAGTGAGGGGGGCAAGCCGAAGTGCTGCCGATGAGCTGGGCTTTAGAGCTGTCGAAATCAAGTGTTTTCAAGAGCCTCAAGCAGCAACTTACGGAATGTGGAATTCTTCTCGCAGGCTGAGGTGCCCTTGGCACCCGTTGTCCGAGCTCTTCACAAAGCGCCTGAAAGCTGAGTCTTCGCATGAAGCGAAGCAAAGTGCGCGTTAAAGTGGGTCAGTTCGAGTTGACGGGATCGCCGCACAGATCAGTCATTTGCGTGAATCTCTGTCTCTTGAACGATCAATCCCTCTAACTACAGCACGCGTCATTTGGTTTTCCAGATTTTCTTGGACTTGCAAAATTCATGGTATCTCCTCATCACCAGCATCTCCTGTAATCAGCATATCTCCCTCAATTTTGCATCAAATGGCATCATCTAGCACATCATCTGGCCCCTCCAGACACCATCTACTCATTGCTGAAGAGAAAACTGCATGTATATCACTCAGATCAGCAGGATGGAAGCTTCCAAAAATTGCAGCTCACCTGGGCCTCAACTATGACACTATATACAAGTTCTGCAAGCGCTATGACACCACTGGCAGCAAGGAGAGTGCATATTCTACTGCTGGAAACCCAAAGTACAGCCCACAAGCTATCAGAAACATGATCAGAAACACACAAAAGGAGGCACAGAGCAGAAGAACTCCTTTGAAAGAGATTGGACAGCAAAATGATGGTATGTCAGCCAGTACAGTCAGTAGGCATCTCAAAAAAGTGGGAATCAGGAGCTATAAGGCCACCAGGAGTACCCTTGCTATCCCCAGCCAACTGGATGCAAGACAATGCTCCTATCCATCACAAGGAGGAGCTGAAAGGACAAAGAAAGCAATCTTTGAAGCACTCCTACAAGCTTGGGAGACCATTGAAGAAGATTACCTTGGTAAGCTTCTAGAAAGCATGCCAAGAAGGATGGAATCTGTAATTAAGGCCAAAGGTGGTCAAACAAGGTTCTGATTTGTGGATTCTGCACTCAAGCAATCAAAGTAGGTGTTCACAAAAAATCTGCCAAGGTTGTATTGTGAGATGAGTAGGAATATTGATGTATAGTGACACAGGGGGGGGAGCGAATTTTGTGATAGTGAAATCTGGAAAACCAAATGACGCGTGCTGTACAGTATGCTGAGCGGTGAGCCTCTAAAGCTGAGTCCGACTCAGCCATCATCATCCAAAATCGGCTGCGTCCCGAAACCTGCAGAGGTCCGTCCGCACGCGCTTTACAGCAGTCATTTAAGGAAAACGCCGCAAAAGTGATATTTGGCGACGCCTCTTCTCCGCCGTTCTTCTGCTTCATCGACGAGTCACGGAGGTCAAATAGTTATACTCAACCTCGGCCACGTCAAAGCATTGACTCTCCTTTGAGATACCACATCCTTGCTCAGATAAGCTCACGTTCTCCCACGTTTTGCTTCAACGCCACTCCTCTCTGACATAGGGCAACGACTCGAGATGTGCAGCACACTTGATCAGACTGCGGAAGCAACAATGCACAACAGGGTTTGGAACTGGAAGGGGCCGAACATCTCGTCGCGAGCGCAAGCTCATGCCCTTTGTTCGCGATACGCAGCGCTTAGCAGAATTGTCCTGAATCTTGCGCTCGGACACTTCATTAACGCTCGGTTGGTGCTCGGTCCCACTCCTGCAGGAACCTTCTGCTTTAGGCGTTGAAGATACGCAACCCCACTTGACAAAGCACCCTCTTTTTATGAACTCGCTCGAGCCGGAAGTCGAGCTATCGTGACGACCATCACCTCCATGACTTGAACTTCTTGGTAGCAATAATGCGGTCAAGCCGACACGTTGTCTCGTTGGTGGCGCTGGCTCTCACGCTCACCCAGCTTTTGCTGCCACTTAGCGCCGTGGCAGCTTACAAAGATCATCGAAGGCTGCACCGCCGACAGTCGCAGTATCAGTACATTGCGGATGAGCAAGATCCACTCAAGGCTGCGGCCGATATTCAGCAGATGGAAGGAGTACCTAACAACAGCTCGGAAGCCAACCCCGACTGGCTCATTGTCAAAGACACTGGCAGCGAAGGCAATCCGCCCTGGCTTTCTCAGGTGCCTTTCGTCGCAACACCCGCGACCAATTTCACTACATTCCCAAGCGGTAAGATGGGATGGCAGTTTGTACCGGACATGGAAGGATTCACCCTCAACCGTACTTGGCAAGTGCTTCCCGGTCTCATCATACCCATGTACATTACCTCCAATTATCAGCCGGGACAAGACAATAGCCGCATTCAGCGCGCCATCATCACCATGCCAGGAAAGCCACGCGATTCGTGGAAGTACGCCAACCTATTCCGCAACGCTCTCACCGTCGCCGCATCCAACCCTGCCAACGGAATAACTGCGGACCAAGTCGTGATCATCGGGCCCGCCTTTCTCAACTCGGACGACAAAGAGGCCGGTAGTGTCAAAGATGGCGAGCTGTACTGGCACGGATCGCAATGGCAGTCGGGTCATCATGTGCGCAACGAACCCAAGGTCAAGCTCAGCTCGTACCACGTTCTCGACAACATCACCGACTGGATCTTCACCTCTGGCGAGTTTCCCTCGATCAAGCAGGTCGTCTTTGGCGGTCACTCGATGGGTGGTCAAGCCGTTCAACGGTACGCTTTGCTGAAGAAGACCAAAGCATACGATCCCAACATCCACTTCTGGATCGGCAACCCTGGTTCGTGGGCGTGGCTCGACGATCAGCGTCCATATCAAAACGAATCTTGTACTGGCTGGGACAGCTGGGCCTACGGCATCGGCAATGTCTCGAGCGTCATCGGCTATGCCCGCCGAGATGTCAACGCCAGCAAAGAGGCTGTAGTTGAGCGCTTTCGTTCGCGCAAAGTGCATTACGCTGTCGGACTTGCCGATACTGGAGCTGGTGACACGCACTGTCAAGCCAAGATGCAGGGAGGAAGTCATTTGGATCGCGGTTCGCAGTTCATCCTCTCCTTGGGTAGACTAGGAGATTTTCCGCCCAGCCAGACCTTCGACGTGATCGCAGGAACTTCGCACCAGGACTACCCAATGATTCGAGCCGACAAGTCTGTGCAGCGCATCTTCCTCAGCGACTTCAACACGAGCTTTCCGCTGCTTGCCAACACCACCAATCCGGGCGATCACGAGCATAAGCATCATAATCAGACCCATCATGATCCAAAGCAGCCCAAGTTGAAGATGTTTTCCACACCTAAACATCGAATCATTGCGTCTGGTCTGCTCGGCGGGTCCGTCGTCACTATTATCCTCTTCTTCACGGTCTTGCCGTTCGTCTTTGATGATAACTACGACGAGAGGAGCTATCAGGTGGAGATGTCGAGTCGGCGAAGGCTTTTGTCGTAGATACGGTAGATATGGTCTCGTAAAGTGGGAAGTCCTGCTACCTAGAACGTTCTTTCAGCAATTTCCAATCGTCATCTAAGAATGCTTCTCCATCGGTCTCTACAGAATCACCAGTCAATCAATATCCCCATCGTTCTTCGTTCTGAAAATAAGGGTTTGAGTTGTGAGGCCGGGACGAGGCGGTGCGGTACCGCTTGAATGAGTTGAGTTGAGCTTCCACACGAAGGGTCTGACGGGTAGCTTTGGATAGGGGAGATGAAGCGCAGTGTCAGCTCGGAGCCTTTTTGCGCTCAAAGTGTCAGTATGAGCTGAGCGTGAGTGGAGGAATTTAGACGAGGTTGCCCGTCAGTCTCCACTTTTTTTTTTTTGCAGGCTTTCCGAAACCCGAAGCTGCTCTTTGCTCATCACCTAAGAAGTAACACTTCTTCTGCATCCCCACTTCATTCTTCCATCCCTCCAACGTCACGCCTGTCTTCCCAAGACTTACGCTCACTCCAATCAGAGAGTCAGATAAGTCAAGATGGTTGGCTCTGTAAGTGTCCCACACATCACAACGTGGCTCATGCGGTTGCAGCGGCTGACTGCTTCGTCTACTTCGGTTTCTCCTCGGTTTCTGATTTGCAGTGTCTACACATTCGTCAGGATCTCACCGATTGCGTTCTCAAAACCGATTGCTACCTCAAACAAGGCAACTCGGCACAAGAATGCATCACATCACACATGACCGAGCTGCCATTGGAATGTCAACAACTCTACAAGTCTTTTGTCGAGTGTCGACGTGGTATGGTAAGCACCCCTTCCCTCCCATACACTGATATGAAAGCGATGAAGGGATAAGCAATGCTGACTACTCCTTCATATTGCGCTGCGCGGGGACTGAACAGCTGGATATGAGGAAGAGATTTAGGGGCAATGCACCGCCTGCGGCTGGAGGAAATAATGCTCCTGGTGGAACGAGTCAGGTTGATCCTTCGACAGCGGGGCAGTCCGGATCATCATAGGGGACTTTTAGGGGAGATTTGCTCACCCGAAGTCGATGAATCACACCTTTCGCGAGAAAGCCATGCTCCCTCCAACTCTCATCGGGTGAGCCGAAGTTCGGCATAGCATCCACACTTGTACTTGTATCGAATCACACACGCTTCTCACCTCAAGCCTCAGTCTGTCAAATCGTCGGAGTTGTTTGATCTCACCATTTCTTGGGTAACAAACACACACAAAGTCTAGAGGCATCATAACGCCAGTTGAAACCATTAACATTCCGAACAAAGAAAGAAGGAAAAGACAGACAAGGAGAAAGATTAAGCAGAATAGAATAAGAGATAGTAACGGTGTCGAAATAGGATAACCGGACCCAAAGCACAGCTAGCATATCACCCTTGCTCGCTGGGACCGGCTCGGAGAAAGAAAGAGAGCGCATCTCCTCTCGCGCATCTGTCGAGTAAAGACAGTATCACATCAACCCAACTGTTCTCCTCAGAGCATAGCAACAACAATCGCCGCCGCGGCCAGTGACAAAGATCGCCTTTGCCGCCGCATAGTTGAATGCATCCGGTGCGCTGTTTGCGATCTGCAAGTTGTCCGGGTTTGGTGCCAGTCCCCTCGCATCGGTAGCGGTGTTGTATTCTCCCTTTGACGCCAAGCTTTGGTAGACGCCGGTGGGGAAGATGGCAGGAACAGTGGCTGTGGGGACGGTGTAGCTGTACTGATAGGAGCCTGTGGCGGGGGAAGGACCAGGGCCGCCGATTACGGTGGGGTTTCCACCTTGTGCTTGAGCATAGGTGGTGACGGGGGTGAAGGTGTTGCTGACGGTATAGGAGGAGAGGGGGAAGGATGTTCCTGCGAATGCGGAGGATACTTGGGCGTTGGTGGTTGAGGCGAGGATGAGAAGGGCGGTTGCTAGGAAGAGGGCTAGCGCTCTCGTTGGAGTTGTTCTTGGTGCAATCATCGTATTTATGAGAAGGGATTGGAAGGTGGAAGACGAGTTTTGAGATGGGTGTAGGTCGTGTATGCTGATGGCTTCAGTGATGGTCCACGGTCGCAGCAATTACGAGATGGTAGAGCGCTTTCAGTGCGTTCGAGGCGATCAGATGAGACTGCTGAAACGTCGATTGTCAGGTGTAGGCAATGAAAGTGCTGGCTGTCAGGTGAGCTGGTGGATGGGTCTCCTGCGGTGCTGTTCCTGACGGTATGATGGAGAAGGTAGCGGTTCCGCTCGAAGGGATAACGGACAGAAGGGTGATGTAAGGGTATCAGAGCAACAAGGGGACGATAGGGTAAGGTATGGAGATGAAGGAGCAGATGATGGCGGGAGGATCGTGCGGGGAAGTGTGAGCATCACAAAGTTCAGACCTCTGTCACAGGCTTGAGTTGCAGATGTAGTTCAAACGAGGACGAGGTCCTAGCTTCAGCGCGGCAACTGGATCGAACGAAAAGAGCGGCAGCAGAGAGCAGTCGTTGCAGTCCAGAAAAATCTCCTGTTTGCTGTTGATGCATGATGCCTAAACCTGCCTCACTGGGGCTGGGCTGAAGCAGCAATCCCAACCCCGCAAGCATCAGCGGCAGCAACGACGATCCTTCACTCTTCCGCATACGAAATGTGGGTTCCTGTGCTGAAAAGAGCAAAAATATTCCCCGTCTGCTGCCGTCTGCCGTTGTTTGCTCGAAAAATAGACCTGAAATTCGATACTGCCATCTGCTGCCCTATCTGCTGAGTACGAGTCCAACCTCGCTTAGCTCGTTCGGCGCAACGCAAAGCAAACTTGCCTCTCAACAACGATGTTACAGTACGGCTGTGTAGCCGCGCCTGAATGAGGAAAGAGCGCAAGAAAGCTGCATTGCAAATTCAGGTCCCGACTGCCTTTGAGCTACGATTTCACAGGCCAAGCAGCCAGCCGCACTCAAGACCGCTCGCTGCCTTTCGCCATCCGTATAGATTTCTCTAAGCAGAAGGCGGAGCCAGCAAAGAGGGCGCACAGCTGAATGCGATAGCTTCCTATTGCGAGCATTCTGTTCTCAAAGCAGGCGTTCGTAGATTCAATGCTCAAGTGCAGACGGTTGCTCAGTAGACCAGAGGCTATTCCCCGATGGGCTGTCAGATCGGGCCAACTCAGGGGCTGCTCCACTAAGCTCAACCCGCCCCATTCGTTAGCTCCTCTGAACTTCCGCAGTCTGGCAGATCAACAGATTGCCTGAATCATTAGGTCGGAGCGCTCCCTTTCTTGAGAGAGTGAACACGAATGCATTAGCGAGAAGAACAACACAAGCAAGATGAGATATCGGCGAGGATGTCGTCAGAGAAGCGCCATCGACCGACGATATTGTCAAGATATGGGCAAGATACAACGGTGTCGAGAGTCGATAACCAGAAGTCAACATCACAGCGGTAGAGACGGACGCTAATTAGCATCAGCAGCCTTCATGTCCCGACTCTGATAATCAGCCTGGAACCTCCAACTTGCGACCCCATCGAACTCGCTCCATTCTGGCTTGACCTCTGCTGCCTTTGCTGCCACACTAGGGTCATAGAACGACGGCACCTTCACCCTCACTTCTGCGTTATACGGCACTGGTGGGGTCTTTGCGTTGTCCACATCAAACACGAACTGAGTCAAAGTATCACCCGTTGCCCAACCGTACCAAGGTCGACCTGCCCACTGCACTGCTCCGTTGTTTGCTGCTGATCCCTGTTCGCCATCTTTAGCAAAGTTGGCCTCGATGTAGTCCTTCACATTATAGAGGATGGTCGCTTCCTCCACAGGATAGATCGAAGGCGACTTTGACGGGGTGATGGTCACCAGACTGCTCCTGAGCCCTGCGATCAGACTTGAGGATGTGGAGAGGACAAAGTTGGAGAAGAGAATGAACTGCTTGAAGACGAAGCCCTTGTCTGCGGCTGTAGGCTGTTTTCCAGCCAACGAGGGATGGCGAACCCCAAGGACTTCGAGTTTAGCTTCGTCGAAGCTGGGTCGGAAGAAACGTGGTCCAGGACCGGTGTGGTTCTGGTAGCCCAACTCGAGCATGACTGGGTGATTGACACCAGCATTGTATTCGCTAGAGCTGAGACCAAGGGCTTGGATCTGATCGTGTGTGAATGGGATGAGTGGCGAAGGTTCGATGTCGCGCACTTTGGGAGGGAGGAAGTTGAGGATCTGCGCTATCGGCATGAGAAGAGGTACTAGCATCACATCGTAGGTTCCGCTGATGGCCACCATTTTGGCTATACTCTCGAGCTGTGTGCGTTTGATGTCGGTTTGAAGCTGGCAACGTGGGTCGTGATGGTGTTGGTAGTGAGACAAGGTGAACCGAAAGGTCGTCTTCCTGTCAGCTGCAACCAACGTCACCTCGAGAGCAAAAGTGGAGTAAGCCGTCGGAATAATTTTTGGACCCCACTTTTCAGCTTTGCAAGCTCTCAACACGAGCTGCGTGAGAATCACGCTAGCGTCTTCGGTTCCTGTGTTTGCAGGTTTCCCCACTATGCGGGCACCGCTCTTTGTCTTCAGGGGACGGCACGCACAACAGCGAGCTATCAGAGGACTTTCTACATCGACTAGGTCGAAACATCTATTAGAAATTCTGTTATGTGGTATCTAGTATACAATGGGTGTCTATGTGTCTATGTGTGAAAATGGTATTGGGAGAGGCGTACGCTACACCGACCATCCGATCTCAAACCAAAGGTATTCCTGCTCATCATTGCGTCCCACACTGGAGCGCTTATCTAGCCTACGCCGCTTCAGAATTCTCATTTCCGCGGAATGCCATTCTCCTTTCTGCGGTTCACGCACCGAGATAGTGTGAATGCGTGAGCGCAAAAGATCGCTGTGCTTTGTGCTTCTCTTGCAATACTCGCTTGTGGAAGGCTCTGGCACCTGTGCTGGTGTTCCGGGCAGGCTGTCGGACGGTGTCACTGTACTGGAGGCACTGAGCGAAGGAACAGCTGCAAAGCGAGCTCGTGGCTTGAAAGCGTCTTCTACAGTCCTGTAGAGGCCCTCAAACTTGCCTGAGCCACGAACAGCCATGATAATGTGCGCTCGTGGCTCCCACCCAACGGTATCCTCAGGAGAGGGCTTGCGAAGCAGCGTCTCGATTGAAGATCGGATCCAAAGGGCGTGCTCGGGTGCGTAGATGACGTCTGCGAGCAGTAGCAGATCGTACTTGGGCTGACTTGCATATTCGGCCTCTGCAGTTCCTTGCAGGACATTTTGATGGACTTGTAGCCAGTCGAGGTGCTCAACGACCACAGAGACTTGAGAGGAAAAGGTCGATGCGCTTTCGCGGGATGGAAAGTTCTCTTGCACGTTGTGCTCAAGGTTCTTCAATACCTGCAAGTGGTAGTCGGTAAGCACGACGTCAGCTGGGTTGTTGCGTTGTTGGAGCATCTTGGCAGCTGCCATACCCAAAAGGCCGGTTCCAGCGCCGAGCTCTGCTATCTTCAGACGCTGGCCAGTCATTGTTGCAAGTGCAGGATGGAAGAGTGTCGGGTGTCGGACAAGCACGTCGCTGACGACGATAGCCGCTCCCCAAGTCTGAACACCAACAGCAGCTGCGGCATCTTGACTCGATCCTGTCCCGTCCTGCGTATTGACTTCAGAGTGAGAGTCTGATGCTGGAAGAGGGTCATCTCGGAGAACAATCTCGATGGCGTCGGGAGAGTCGATGGCAGGGTGCGCCAAAGCATCAGCTTCAGGAATTAGGACGGGTTCCTTGAGTGGAAAGCGGAACTCGCGAGAGATAACTCCAGCCTCCTCCAAGCTGGCATGGCCGCCAAGGATACGGCCGGCCAAGTCAAGGAGAGCATCAGCGCAAGTGATCTCTGCCTCGTCATTGACCCAGTAGAGACCGGTGCCGATCAAGCGTGTGAGCCAGTTCAGGGCGTAGCGCTTCTCGTTGTCGTCAACCTTGGCCGAGTCCAGGGCATCCTGATACGTCAGTGCATCGTTTTCGTTGCTGCATGGGCTTTCATCCTTGTCGATAGAAGCGTGGTAGCTGGTCTCGGTTTGTTTCAAGGACAGCGGAGAATAGAGGTTGGCCAAATGGACGATGGCCCGGAAGATGTCGATAGATGATGGCTCTTCTTTGATGCGAGGAAGACAGCTGGTCGGATTGACATCGGCTGAAGGATCGGTGATTCCGGTCATTATGGTGGAATGGAAACGCAGGAAGAGGAGGTGGTATCAACGTCTAAGTCAAAGTGATCCGGTCGATGGGAGTCTAGTCTAAGAGGCCCGCGGGCTGGCAGTCTATACTTCAAATCATCGTCGAAGTTCGGGGTCGGACAAGACGACCAAGAGAGCAGCTAGATCATGTCGACTGCCTTGCCAAGCAAGGTGAATGTGCGGTAGAGAAGGGGTTGGAGATGGTGTTCTGAATGATGAAGTTACACACCAAGCTGCTAGAAGAAGTGGAGAAACGCAACTTTCTGTAGAAACCCCACATTTCTTAAAAAAGTTCAAAATCCGGACTCACGGCCGAGAGTGTCCGATTTTCACAGGCAGCAAATGCACTCTCCGCGTCGCAGTGTTGGTTGTCCGTCGAGAGCCGCGTTCTGCGGAGCGTTGCGGTGGTTGCGGGGAAGGCGGTCCAATTGAGCTGCAAAGAGAGAGAGAGAGAGAGACAGCGCTTTGAGCGACCGGTCCACGGTATCGGCTTAGCCCCGACAAGAAAGCTGTCAACTGTGTGAAGCTCGCTTCGGCGTTTCCGGTTCTTCTAGATCTGATATCGTTTCTGCCGACACAACCCTCGCCACTCCCACCATCACCCTACCTCTTGGAAGCGCAGTTAGATCCAGCGTCCCATTGTACGCAGCTCAGAAGCCATCAAGTCTCTTCAAAGTCATCGCAGCCGGATATACCAGCGGCTACCGGTACGCTTCCAGCCTCCACAGAGCATCACCATGTCTGCCCGCCTCGTCGCTGCTCGTCTTGCGCGTGTCAACGTCGCTCGAGTTCAGTCTTCCACTGCTTCGTCATCCAGCGCTGCCTGTCTCAGCATCTACTCGCGTTTCGGCCGCGCTCTCCCTACCTTTGCTTCGATCTCGGCCTCGCCCTTTGCTGTCAGGATGAACTCGACCGCTGCAACCTCGCTCAACCCTCAACCAGCACCTCTCCGAATTCAACCTCCCACCGCTCAACAGGAGCAGGCCAACTACGATGCTGCTGTCAAGCAGGTTCAGGAATGGTTCGACAGCCCCCGGTTTAAGGGCATCAAGCGACCCTACGGTCCTGAAGCGGTCGTGTCTAAGCGTGGTTCCATGTCCGTTCAGCCTCCTGCTTCTTCGCTCATGGCCGACAAGCTCTTTGCCTTGCTCTCTGAACATTACGCCAAGAGTACACCAGCTCACACCATGGGTGCCATCGACCCCGTTCAGCAGTCGCAGATGGCCCACAACCAAGAAGTCGTCTATGTTTCCGGTTGGGCCTGCAGTTCCGTCCTGACCACTTGCAACAACGAGGTCGGTCCCGATCTTGCCGACTACCCCTACACCACTGTTCCCAACCAGGTCCAGCGTCTCGTCAAGGCTCAGCAGCATCACGACCGAAAGCACTGGGATGAACGATGCCAGCTCTCCGCTGAGCAGAAGGCCAAGACTCCTTGGGTCGACTACCTCCGACCCATCATTGCTGATGCCGACACTGGTCATGGTGGTCTTAGCACCGTCTTCAAGCTTGCCAAGCTTTTCGCTGAGCAGGGCGCTGCCGGTATCCATCTCGAGGATCAGCTCCACGGCGGTAAGAAGTGCGGTCACCAGGCCGGCAAGGTCTTGGTTCCTACCTCTGAGCACGTCAACCGTCTAACCGCTACTCGATTCGCATGGGACATCCTTGGATCGTCCAATATCTTGATTGCTCGTACCGACTCGGAATCAGCCAAGCTCATCTCTTCCAGCATTGACGCCCGCGACCATGAATTCATCAAGGGTGCCTACAACTTGCCGGAGGGCACCAAGAGTCTTGCCGACACCCTCGCTGCCAAGGAGGCAGAGGGTGCTGCCGGACCTGAGGTCGATGCAGCAGAGAAGGTATGGATGGACAAGTGCGAGCTGCTCACCTTCAACGAGGCTGTTGCCAAGCACAACGCCTCCAACAAGCAGGGTGTCGAAACTTACAACAAGAAGGTCGCCGGCGGTGTATCAAATGGTGAGGCTCGTGCTATTGCTAAGGAAGTGTTCGGCGCCGAGGGTGTCCCCGTCTGGAGCTGGGATGCTCTACGAACCAAAGAGGGCTACTACCACTTCAAGGGTGGTGTTGAAGCCGCCATCAAGCGTGTCAAGGTCTTTGGTGCCTACGCCGACATGCTCTGGCTCGAGACCAAGACACCTGATCTCAAGCAGGCACAGGGCTTCGCCGCCGACATCCACAAGGACCTGCCAGGCAAGTGGCTCGTCTACAACCTTAGTCCAAGCTTCAACTGGAGCGCGCACGGCTACTCTGACCAGGACCTCAAGAACTTTGTTTGGGATCTTGCCAAGTCTGGTTTCGTCTTCCAGCTCATCTCGCTTGCTGGTCTTCACTCGACAGGTACCATGACTTGTGAGCTCTCGCAGCGATTCAAAACTGATGGTATGCTGGCTTACGTCGAGTTGGTTCAGCGAAAGGAGAAGGAGATTGGATGTGATGTTCTCACCCACCAGAAGTGGTCCGGTGCTGCTTACGTCGACCGCATGCTCCAAGCCGTCAGCTCGGGAAGCTCGGCAACCCAGGCGATGGGTGCTGACAGCACTGAGCGCTCCTTCTAGATGTCCACATAGTATCCCAGCTTTGATAGTGAATGTTAGCGCAATAGATTCAGAAGCATCTTTGCGTGAAGCGTGCTGTGCTGTGACAAGACCTTGAGCAAAATCACCCGAGTTCCGAAAAATGCACGAGAAGACCTGGAATTTTAGAGCCTTCTGCTCCACTTCATGCCCATCCTTCCCGGAGCATTCGAGCTGTTGAACCAATCAACAACAGAGCCATGTTCCGTTCGGCATGTCAGAACGCTAAGACATGCCTATTTCGGGCGCCGGTGGCCTCGACGAGCAGGATCGCTCCAAGACGTGCTCGACTGAGCCGCACCGAGCTCCTCCGCTCCGCGCCGGCAGCATTCGGACGGGCCGAGTTTTCGACCAGAGCATCACGATGTTCCTCATATAGATACTATTCGACAACACGACCACGGCAAACATCATCTTCCTCCTCTGCGTCATCGTCAAGCTCTGTACCAAAGTCGGACGCAAGGGACTTCTCCAAGTTCGACCGGCTCGAAACACGAACGTTCTCAATCATCAGCCATGTCGACCACGGCAAATCGACACTTGCAGATCGATTGCTAGAGCTGACAGGCACAATCCCATCAGATGGCTCAAATCAGCAAGTGCTTGACAAGCTAAAGGTGGAAAGAGAAAGAGGTATCACTGTCAAGTCGCAAGCAGTGACCATGGTGTACGACTACGACGGGCCACGAGAAGACTTCATCTCTGCTTTCGATGATGGGTTTGCGCCGAAACCAGGTCGCTACTTGCTCAATCTAATCGACTGCCCAGGACACGTCGACTTTTCATACGAGGTCAGCCGATCTCTCTCAGCATGTCAGAGTGCGCTACTGGTCGTTGACGCCACACAGGGCATTCAAGCGCAATCCATCACAGTGTTCGAGCTTGCTAAGCAAAAGGACCTCGCCATCGTACCAGTCCTCAACAAGAGCGACCTACCAGCAGCCGACCCGAATCGATGTGCGTTGCAGATGGAAGAGATTCTCGGCATCGACACAACCCTACCGGGTCAAGAACCACTCCTCATCTCTGCAAAAACAGGCAAGGGCGTCGACAGCGTTCTACGAGCATTGGTTGAGCGAACAAAACCACCACCTGGAGTCGAAAACGGCAAATTGGAAGGTCGAGAAGGGCCCGGCTTCCGTGCATTGGTATTCGACAGTTGGTACGATCAGTACAAAGGCGTCGTCTCGCTTGTCTCGATTGCTGACGGCGCAGTCAAGAAGGGCGACCGCATCACTTCGTGCCATACTGGCAAGCGATACGAAGTGCTCAGTCTTGGTGTCAACTCGCCCGAGATGATTGCAACAGACGTTCTGCGCAAGGGTCAGGTCGGGTGGATCATTGCTAATATGAAGGATATGAGTGAGGCACAGATCGGTGATACGTTCCATCTGTCGTCTGAGAAAGTGGAACCACTGGAGGGCTTTGCTCCCACTGTGCCAATGGTCTACGCAGGCATCTTCCCTATCGAGACGACCGACTTCTTGAAGCTGGAAGAGGCGATTCAACGACTTGCACTAAACGATCGCTCGGTGACGGTGCAGAGGGAGTCTTCGATGGCACTGGGACAGGGTTGCCGATTGGGCTTCCTGGGTCTGTTGCATCTCGATGTCTTCCGACAGCGACTGGAAGATGAGTACGGACACGCGATCTTGGTGACAGCGCCATCTGTACCCTACAAGGTAACATGGCGCGACGGACGCGAAGAGATCGTCTCGAACCCGATCCACTTCCCAGACGACTCGGAACGCAAAGCCAAAGTGAACTTGCTGGAAGAGCCGATGGTCAAGGGCGTAGTGCGATGCCCTGAAGAGTACACGGGCGACATCATGCAGCTTTGCGCCGAGCATCGCGGCGAGCAATTGGATGTCTCTTTCCCACCAACAGCATCGGCGATTCGATCTGTCCAGATGACTTATCGGCTACCACTTTCCGAGATTGTAACCGACTTTTTCGATAAGCTCAAGTCATGCTCTTCAGGTTTTGCCTCGTTCGAGTACTCCGAGGATGGATACGCAGCGAGCGACCTGGTCAAGCTCAATTTCTTGATCTCCAACACGGTGCTTGACTCGTTGTCGATCATCATGCATCGGTCCAAGGTGATGTACAGCGCACGGCAGTGGACGAAAAAGTTGAAGGACATCATTCCTCGTCAGCAATTCGAGGTGTCAATCCAGGCAACGACAGGAAGCAAGGTGATTGCAAGAGAGACTCTGTCGGCGTACAGAAAGGACGTTACGACAGGGCTATATGGTGGCCACTACGAACGTAAGCTGAAACATCTGAACAAGCAGAAGGAAGGAAAGAAGAGGTTGAAGGCGCTTGGCGTTGGTAGAGTGCAGATCCCAACTGAAAAGTAAGTCATGACTCGCAATGTGATCATCGGGCTCGTCGTATCAGGCGATGGCTTCACATTTGGCCGTGCTGAAGCTGTGAGGCATTCTGCTTGCCAAGATTTCATGCAGTACGAAGACGAAGACCAAGTATGATGTACTGATACCTGTTGCCTTGCTCCTTTCTGATATGATCTTCTATAGGTTCCTCGAGGTGCTTGATACCCGCTCCAAAGCAAAGTGATAGAATGACAATGCCAACAAGTGACACATTCTCCCACGAATTGTCTGCTTCAGGATGCGCTTCATACGAAGCCTCGCGGTGGCCGCTCAGATGTTGAGAGGATGAGAGCTCTAGAATGAGTTCAAACACGCATGAATCAATCGGAAAGATGCTAAGACTCGCCATGCGGTATCGGAAAGATCCCTCTCGCTTCGGTCGTGGCAGCGGAAAAGCGAGCGCAGTGGGAGGGCTTGTAGGATCCGATGTGGGATAGATGGCAGGGGCTGTCGTTGCGATCATACAGTAGCCGAGCGAAGCGAACAACGGAAGAGCGGACCGGCGAAAATCTCGGTATTGGCTGCGACTCAACAAAGCGGCGGGAGCAAAGGCGCCGCGGCAAGTTTTGAAGCGGCGGTCTCCGCTAGGCTCAGATTTGGCCGACACTAGCATGTTGGAATGCAGGTTCATGCAGCTGCTCTGCTTCCCTTGTTTCCTTCACGCAGAGCGAACAATGCAACTCCGCATTCATCTTGCAGCTAGGTTTGACAGGCATTCACTTTGTCTGTGTCCGTTTGATCTCGGTTGAAACTTGACCGACGTTCGACCTTCGACGCCCGACACTGGACAGCAATTCAACCCGCCCCCTCTGCGTTCCCTTGTTGTCGCCCATGGGCTAGACTCTGACCTTGAATGCGATTCACCGGTCAAGGATTTGAGAGTCCGGATCATTCCGTGTGGGATCTCCTTCTCATGCCGTTCACATGGTCGGAGGGGAGAAATCATTCCTTTTCGACCTTCACGAAAAGCAAGTCTTCGGTGGCGAATGCAAAGCCGAGCCAGCCACTGACGTCGGGATGAGGGAGAATAGCATCGGTCCTTCATATGGCCTGCGTTGAAGAAAGACACCGGTGAGCCAGTCTCTGTATCGATGAAGTATTAGCTGACGAGCCAATGAGCAGCTCTGTGATGACAGTTGCGTGATCTGCGTTCATGATTCAGTATATTGGTCGTGCTCTGATTGGATAGTTAGTCATGAAACAGGCTATTCAGCTCAACAAGTTGGCAGGTTTTGACCGGTGTTCAGAGCCGTGAGGTCGCACAAGGCGACGCATCTGCAAGGCATCTGTACGTGCAATTTGCAGGACCAAAACAGATCTGTGTGTGCCACCAGCCAATCAGCGGTCAGTCGTTACTTTCTTCTTTGGCTCGGTCAAGTCGGTCCCTCGTGTTGGAGGTTGCTAAACACCGAGTAGGCAAGTGCAAGTGGTGCTGGCACTTGGTTCAGGACAATGCTGCCTGAACATTGGACAGCTCTTTCGGTCCTAGCGCCGAAAGAGAACGCTCTGCGCAACCATCTGCGTGGGAAGGGTTCGACGGATGTCTCCGCATTTGATGGTCTCGCTTCCTCTGCTGTGGTACACTCTGGTCGGATTATTATTTTTTTCTTCATGTCCAGCTCCGTTGGCTCTGGAACCTACGGAATCGAAGGTTCTAGTTCACCGTGCCGCGCCGCCGACTCGAGCGGGATCATAACGATGGGCCCTTCTTTTTTCGATGTCAGTCTGCCAGACCATCGAGTTCACGACCTCGCCAGACGGCTCTCGCTTCAGCAAGCGCCCCCTTCCCCCACATCGATTGAGTTCCGTTGGTATTTCCATCCCATCCCTCCCTCCGGGCCTTTCCGTTACCCTTTATCCACCCTCTAAGACCACATCCTTGGCCTCAAGCCTGGCTCGTGAACATGCCGAGATGACTTTTAGTGCCCCACCATGTACCCCACGAAAGCGGGGAAGCTAGAGTGAGGATCGTGGAGCTCCAGAGACTTAGCATGGTTCGACTTTGGGATTGAGAAAGCGTTTGTGTTCCTGAGATCACACGCAAATGCGATGTGTGTAGCCTTGTCGTCTGCAAGTCCTTGAACTGTGACTGTTGCACTCGCTACTGTATGTCCCTTCTGCTGTCACTCGGCTCTGCTGCGTCGCTCTGTAAGTCTGCTGCTGCAATCTTGCCAAAAAATTTCGCCGCCGCCCCTCCCACCCTCTCCCTCTCCATCTCAGCGATCCAAGACCGAGCACCCCGCAAACTCATTCATCTTCCCTCCCTCGTGTCTCACCTCTGACCGCGTGTGGCTCGAGATGCATGTTCCTTTCGCTTGCAGTCAGTCGCTGATGTGCCTTTTTTGGCCGGTGCAACAGGGCTTACATCGATGATCTCCCTCGTGCTGGAAGAAAAGCCGCAGCCATTGCCCTCCTCCCTGCCAATGACCGATCCTGAGCTGCCGAAGAATTGATCGTGCTCCCTCTTCCCGTGCCTTGCAACTTGCTGCCTGACTTTATCGATCCCTCTCTCGCGGTGCCTCACAGCGCAATCTTGCCAAACTTTGGGAAGGAGAGCAAGAATTCTGCAAAGGGGGCCCCATCTTTTCGTGTCCGTCCCTTCCTTCGATAAGTGTACAGGTTCTGCCCAGACCCTCTTTGCTCTGGGCTCCTATAAAGTATCGATCCTTCCGCGAGGCATCCTTCTTGTTCCTTCCCCGCTCCACCTTCCTCACCACGACTGCCATCCCATATCTTTCCTCCGCGCACCTTTTGTCCTGACTCGGCTCCGTCCGCCACTTCCCCTCCTCCAACGAATCAACGAAAAAGACGTCCAGCATGTACATCCCCTCCAAATTCGCCCACTTCTCCGAGACGCCCAAGTCGGCGCTCAACTGGCGTCTGGCCTTTGCCGTCGTCGGCATGGGTCTTCTCGGTGCCTCTCGTGGTATCGACGAGGGTCTCATCGGTGGTATGATCTCCCAGAAGACCTTTGAAAAGGCCTTTGGCATTCCCGCCAAAAGCAACAAGGAGTCCAACGTCACCGCCATGGTTCAGCTTTTCTCCGTTCTCGGTGCTATTCTCGGTTACCCCATTTGCGAACGCTTTGGTCGTGTTCGCGGTGCTCAGATCTCGTGTGCGCTCGTTCTTCTTGGCAGCGCGCTTTGGGCCGGTAGCCATGGCAGCTACGCCATGCTCATGGTTGCTCGTGCCATCGCTGGTGTCGGTGTTGGTCTTACTCCTATCGTCGCCCCTATCTTCCTTGTCGAGGTCGCTCCCCGTCAAATTCGTGGTCTCTGCACATCGGTCTACTCGTTCAATGTCTACCTTGGTAAGTTCATCACCACGAATCAATTCACAATGAGCCTCGCACAGTCTCCTCCCGCTTTGTACTGACCATTGCTACCTCCCTCGCACCCCTAAATGTCGAACGATTCAGGTTTGCTCCTCGGGTATTGCACTAATCTCGGAGTTAAAGCCCATGTAAACCTCAAGACCAACGCAGTGTGGCAGGTACCCCTTTCGCTCAACTTTGCCCTTCACGCTGTCGTCCTGGTCTGCTTGCTCTTCCTCAAGGAGTCGCCACGATGGCTCATGATGAAGGGCCGTATCGAGGAGGCCTCGACCTCGCTCGGCTGGTACCGTGGCATAGAGCCTCGCGAACAGGCTTTCGTTGAAGAGTACGAGCTCATTGCCGACTCGGTCAGGCAGGAGAAGGAGGCCACCGACGGTCTCAGCTTCATGGGCAAGGTTCGTGAGCTGGTTGGCAACAAGAACAACCAGTTCAAGCTTGCCATCTGTGTGCTCATTCAGATCCTCGGTCAATGGCAGGGACCCGGCGCTCTCTCGACCTACGCGAACCGTATTTTGACCCTGATCGGCATTCACGACAGCAGAGGCTACGTCATGTCGGCTGGTTTCGGTGCGGTCAAGCTTGCTGCTGGTATCCTCTCGTCGTTCTTCCTTATCGATCTTTTCGGTCGTCGTCGAACGCTGTGGATCTCAACCCTTTGCCAAGGTCTTGCTATGCTTTACGTCGCCATCTACCTCGGTGTCTTCATCGACCGACCTCACGCCAAAAACAAGGCTGCTTCGGAAGCCGCTCTCGCCGGTATCTTCATCGCTGGTGCTTCGTGGTCGGCTGGTGGTAACTTGGCCCAGTATCTGATCAACTCGGAAATCTTCAGTCTGGATGTGCGTGCTCTCTCAGCTTCGTTCGTCATGGCTTTCCACTTCTTGATGCAGTACAGCACTACACGAGCTGTTCAGCCCATGCTCAACTCGAACTTGAAGGGTGCCGGTACTTTCGCCATCTTTGCTTCCATGTCGTTACTCGTCGCTCTTCCTGTCTACCTTTTCTTGCTTCCCGAGACTTCGGGCAAGAGTCTGGAGACAATCGACGAGCTGTTCGACTTGCCGTGGTACAAGATTGGACGTGCCAGCCGAAGGCCTATGCGCGACGAGGTACCTTCGCACTCGATGCCTGCTGCTCTCGAGGGACAATGGCAGCGCGAGGGTGCTCAAGGCAGCGCTACGTCCGAGGACAAGGAGAAGAACGAGACCTATGCTGCTTCTCAGCCTGCTTACGGTGTCCGCGATGCCAAGTAGAACGTCAACAACTATGTCTCTCTGTCGCGATTCGTCTTTGTACTAGTAACATCCGCAGCAAAATAGCATGATATGGATTCAATGATGGTGACGAGTGCATGATTGAAAGAAGAACTTGCTCGCTGGCGTTAGTCGACTGGGAATTGCTCAGCTGACCTGCTTGCTTGCGTGCCTGGTATGTATGGTCGCAACGCTGATATGAGTCTTCACTCCCATATTTGTGCAGTAGCCAAGAAGCAAATCTTTTCAATGCTTGCTTGCTTGCTTGCTTGCTTGCATCACGGCGTTAGTTGACAAGGAAGCCAAATCTGTTCAGGTGGGCTTCATATTCATCGGACTTAATCGCGTAAATCGATTGGATCGAACTGATCGGATGGATTGTGTAGATCGGGGTCTACTCAGTTTCGAGACAAGCGAGGAAGGAATGGGACGCTGCGTGGCTTTTCAGTTGCAAGATCAGGCTCAATCAGTACGAGTCGAGTCAGGCGACAATTTTAAGGCTTGCTTGTGACAGCCTATGCGAGACTGGAGGCTGTTGAAGAAAAGGGTCACCGGCCTTAGGTTGGCCGTGATGGGATCTCAAGTCCGCTCACGAGCAGATCAGGCACAGGCGCAGGAACAGCGCCGAAGCAGATGCTATCAGTTGGCGCTGACCAGGATACAGTACAGTACTGCGCTACACGGCGGCAGGATTTGCCACCGGAAGCGGTTGTGATGTTCACATGGCTGCTTTTGCGATGCTTTGCCAAGCCTTTCCTTGTTCAATACGAGGGATCTATCTTGCAGTCGGCAAAGCGGAAGTACCAGAGCCGATCCAAGGAGGCTTGAACGGCAGCTCCTCCGAGATCCGAGTGAATGGTAGATCGTCACTTCATAAACTGCCCCCCACCGCACAGATCCTTGCTTCGCTTGCAAAGCCACTGACCCCACAAAGCTGGATCGGAGTGTGGCCTTCCAAGCGAGATTAAACTTGCTCGCGTACGGGAGCAAAGAGCATCGCTGCGCATCAAGCTTGTTTCTGCTCGTTCCTTTGGAAAATCCAGTAGGCTGCAAGGTGCATGAATAGACTAGGGACCGGAGAAGGACGCAAGCGAAGCCTAAACTCGAAAGACATTGGCTTCCAAGCTGTAATCTGTAGATAGAGCTAAGGAATTAGTTTGGCAGGAGCGGATCAAGGCTCTCCGAATGAAAGAACGCGCGGGTCTGGTTTTACGGTTTGGACCCTTCCGTGTCAGTTTGAGATTCTGTGTGTGGGGGAGACGGAACGAGACATTAGGGAGGTTTCGCAACCAGCCCATCGTCGTCGGCAGCACAATAGGCGGGCTGCAAGAGATGGTGGAGAGATGGTGGTGGTTTGGAACGTCGTCGCATGACTCCGTCGTCACACTACTTGTTCACAGAGCCAACTCAGCTTGAAAAAGAAAAATTTAATTACATGTGATGTGTCATGTGTCTGTTTTTGCACGTGACTGTGAGATTGAGCAATGCAATACTCCATGGATATACCCAAAGCTGATGGTAGTGGTGCTCATCGCGATCAGGCACAGCCGTTGAACACCGGAAAGTTAAAGTTTATCAGCGTTCAGTGACTATCTTCCCCGCATTCACCACTTCATTTACCCCACAGTCCTCACCATGGCCTGTAGAAATGCTGGAAGTGCCACTAGGCTGCAGGAGCAGCCATACAGCAACCTCACAGGGCTTCCTGAGCCTCTTCGGCAGTCAATTCAGTCGGTTTCAGAAGCACAGGTCTTGACAATGCCAGACATTGTCAGTTTTGAAGGCTTGTTTGATGACAAGGAGGCTGTTTTGCCGTCGTCAGCATATCTTCCACCGCCTCCTTGGCATGCTCCACCACCTCTGACTCCTGCTGTATCTTCACAAGCATCAGCATACTTAGGGTTGCAATCACAAGCATCTCAATATAGTTTGTCCCAGCAATCTCAAGTTCCTCCTCGCCGCTCTGAGTCTGTGCTGTCTGTGCAGTCTGAGACACAAGCAGGTTGGCCTCATTGGGATGATGAGTCGATTGAGATTCTCATCAAGGCCGTTCACAATCACAACCCATACAGGGTCAAGAGCAACATCAAGCAGGGCAAGATATGGACTAGGGCTTGGCACGAGATCAGCCAAACCCTCCAGCTTTGCGGTATGCCCAAACAATCACTCCCAGCATGCAAGACAAAGTGGACAGAGATCAGCAGGGACCGCAAGCAGGCTCTTACCCTCAGTTGCAGTGCTTCAGGCATCGTCGAGTACACTAGTGACCTGGAAAGGCTCATTGACAATGTCATTTCTAGCAAGGAAGGCATAGACTTCTCAAAGTCTCTCAAGGCAGCCACCAAAGCACATCGTCATGGTCTAGCCAACCTTCTTGGAGAACCACAGTTGTCAGCCGCAGTCAATTCAACATCATCAATGCATGAACGTGCTCAACAACAGTCTGTGGAATCGTTGCACTCTGTGGCTGAGGAATATGATTCCTCAATTGACACAGTGATAACACCTTGCAAACGGTCCCGCAACGCTGCCAACAATGCAGTACAGCTCATGATTGCCCAGGATGAGCGCAATCAAGAGGATGACATTAGGTACCAGGAGGAACATCTCAAGGTCATCAAAGAGAAGGCCGAGATCAGCAGGGAACAGACAAACATCCAGAGGCAAATAGCCGAGATGGGCAGTGCATTTCTCGACACCATGAAGACCAACATCAACAGTGTCAAGAGCAAGGTACAGTTGATGAACAACCAAGTCACTCAGCTAGACAGCGTTTGATCCGAGATGCAGAGCATGAACAACACCATCTCTCAACTCTTTTCATTCCTCACATTGCAGTTGCAGTCATCAGCAATGGTGAGCACTGCTAGCACAAGTGTAGCATCATATGCTATTGCTCTAATCCCTGAAGAGCAGCCATCAACTCCACAAAGACAGCAAAGCACCTCTGCCATGAGTAACACCTCCATCACACCCAACGGCTCACCTGATAATTGTCCTCAATCTCAAGCATCTCAACGGCCGCGCACAGGCAGGTACACTGGGCCCTATCATTAGTATCTTTGCTGTCCACTATTACAGCCTCAACTTCATCTGAATGCCATTCTGAGTTGATGCTGCTGTCATCTGCCTCTGGATTGTTTGGGACAGTATGCTCAACAACCCGAGAGGAGCCAAAGTAGGTCTCAAGTTTTGGCAGCATACAACCCATTGCAATGCTGAACTGATTGCCAATTTTTGCATGCTCAGCTGCCCACTCCACCATTCTCGATTCAGACAACACAAACAAATTGTGCCGGCATCCATCATACAGCTTTGAGAGGTATAGCAATCCATCCAGAGTTGCAATGAATTGCCATTTGAGAGCATGAACCCGCTTGTGACTGTTGTATGAGGCCTCTTGATTGATGGTTGGCATTGCTATTGGATGTACTGTCCCATCGATGGCTCCAAAGAAGCCAGGATAGGAGGTCTTCCCCTTGATGGCAGCAGCAAGTTCATCAAGGCGCTGCAGCGTCATCAGTTGATGACAAGGACTGCCAATATCAAGCAGGTAGCACCATCTCCTATGCAGATACACACTGAGATGGTGTATGATTCTGCTAGTACGCCCATGAGACCAGCCAAACTGACCCTCCAGTGATCTCAGTTGCGATCCTCTCAGCCACACCAACAGCATCAGCATGGCAGTCTTGCTATTATAGATTCAAATTTGCTTATGGTGAGCCCAAACATTGACTTGAAATGTACATCGTCAAGGTGAGACTTGATGTGAGGGTACAATTGAGGATGCAGCTGCATTGGCGGCCTATGAGTGATGGCAGCAATGACCGCAAGAAGTTGCCGACGGCATTTTCAAGACTGTGCTACAGTGTTTCTGAGCCGCATGATTGCAATGAGGCCTCCGCTGGATGCAGGAACCCAGCGTTTACAGCAAAATAAGGTTATGTGGGGTAACGGTGAATGGAAGTATGGTGTTAGTACTCACACCACAGCTATGGGACCCTCAGATGGCGACAAAGCACACATGTTTCAGACTCTCAAGGGCACAAAACTTGGTTCCATTGCTCGGATCCGGGCTACATGGCGAGAAGTGACCTAGACGGTCATTGGTACATCTTCAGGCAGGGCACATTGTACCAACAACGACGGAGTCGGTGTCTCATGGACTCGGCTAGCATTAATTCATGCACCTCATGCAGAAAGTGGCTTTGCCGAGGCCAAAGTCCTGATGATGATGATGTTGCAAAACCTCCCTATTGCCAAATAAGAATTGATTTGCAATGTGACTGTGACAACAGCTGCAATCTGCTTTGGACAGTATGCTGGTGGCGACACGACCCCGTTGGTAGCAAGATTGAGGATGTGTTGGTGGCTGGTCAGGTCCATTTGGAAAAGACGGTCAAGATTGAGGCGAGGATTTGGCAAAGCAATTTGGACAGCTTGCGACGACAGAAGCGAGAGTGTCTGGCTGAGTGAGCTGAAGATGTGTCTGAGCAGTGAAAAAATGGCGAAATCGAGTTGGCCTCGCCTCTGGTTGACCCGACTCGACTAGATTAGATTCGCTCACATCCAACCGAGCGAATCAGATGGCAGCACATTGCGATGTCCACTTCTGCATCCAATGAAATGCTTTCTTTGCTTGCAAGCCACGACAAAATGTCGAATGCACAAGGTCAGCAGTCAGCTGCATCGCATAATTGACCATTCAAGACACATGTTGGGGATCATCTCGATATACTAGATGGATGAGAGAATAGAGATTCGGACCACCATCAGCCGTGAATGGAGCAGATGGTTGCGATGCTGTGGCGAGCGTGAGACACTGCAGCAAAGTCGCACAAGATGGTCGCCAGGTTCCTGATGCTGTCAAAGTAGCTCAGCACAGAGTTTGAAATTGTGGGCGTCGCCGGTGTGATGCCTTATTATTGATTTGATTCGAGTCGAGTCGGACGATCAACCGTTTTTCGGATTTGCGTTGACAATGGATTGGCTCGTATTCTGCCTCAAGGACATTTTGAATGGCAAAATCACAGAATCGGCTCCTTTCCTGTGTCTGACTGTGCCGCCGCCAGTCGGGTCGGAGCCTAGTGTTAATCGTGGTTCGAGGCACGATATCAGCTCCACCTTAATTTTTGGGAAAGCGCTCTGCCAATCATATTCTATTCATGTGTGTTCCTGGTTGAGCATTCATCGACAAGCCCCTCGTCCTCGTCTCTACCATCATTACCTATTCATACCAGATCAATCGCCATCAATCGTTCGTTTGTTCATCTCAATCTCGACCTTCCTTTGCAACTAACGTATCACTCCCCACCCGGCAACCATCAGCTTACGACCTCACCAGTTCGACTAGAGCAATCGCTGTCATTGCACATTCTTTCCAAACGTTGCGTTCACACTTGGGGTGCGTCGTACTCCCGTCGCTCTGATGGCGCCGGTGATCAAAGTGCAGCTTCCAGATGAGATCGTCGACCACATCCTTCATCTAGCATGCACCCTTCCACCACTTCGCACCGACGACTTTCGTGAGCCTTCCGACTTTGACGCCAACAGGCTCAAAGCTCGTTCCTCCGCTCCTCACGTTGACATTCGCACCACTCTCAAGCTCTTGCTTCTCTCACCCCACCATTATCCCTACATTGCATCCATCCTCTACAAGGGTCCACGCCTCTCAGATCCCATCAGTCTTTCGCTATTCGCACGCACACTCACCAACCGACCAGCACTAGGTCGTCTCGTAAAGCATCTCTGGGTCGGTCACACTTATCAAGGAGAGGGCATTCCACCCAACGCCTTGGCTTTTGGGCTTGGTGGCAGTCAGTCTGCATACAGCCTCAACACCGACCTTGCTACCATCGATGAAGTTCGTGCATGCCTTGACCAAGGTATCGCCCCGTCCAATCTCCTTTCTCCTGCCTTCGAGAAGAGAATAGCACAGTGGGCTGCTCAGAATGTACAAGCCAACATCCGTACCATCGACCCTCTCCGAGCACCAAGAGGCATTCACATCGATGCGCCTGGCTCTGGCGACCGTGATGCGCATAGATGGAACTCGATCGGAGTAGACGAATGGGTCCTTCGTCTCTGGGACGGTCGCGACCTTGTCAAGCAGTTCCGCGAGACAGCTAAGCGCGCATTCTTCCTCGAGCTCAAGCGTCTCTCTTTTGCCGCCTCATCCAGTAGATCCTCTTCGAAGCCTTCTTCCACTACTTCTTCATCAGCTCCTTCACCACGCTCGGCATCTCCAGCCACTGCATCTTCCTCGGCCGACCCACAGAGAGCCTCGTCGTCCAACCTCTTGGATACCGACATGGTCTCGCCCTTCCAAGCACAAGGTCACGAGCAAAGGATCCCCGGCACCGAACAAGACCCATTAGATTGGGCCGATGCCTCTCACACTCCTCAGCCTAACGCTTCACGCAGCATAGACAATGACGAGCCGATCTACTCAGAAGAGCTTGATATTGACGAGATCGATGCTGAAAGTGACCGCTGCTTCGCCGAGATGGGTGTTAAGAAGCCAGCCTGGCGTTCTCAAAACTGGTCCGAACTTGCAAAGGTCGGCGATCAGAAGATCGAGTGGTGGGTTGTCTGGCTCCTGGCAAAGACAAGGGCTCGCGCTCGTATCGTGGCCCGTCGAGTCTGGAAAGCCGATTTCGAGAGGGATCCTAAGCTGCGAAACTGGCGAGCATTGCGTCCCCGACCTGAGCTGCACACCAAGAACCACTTCACACATCCGACTCTCTTTGCCCGTTCCGGCGCCAGTCACTTGCTCATCGGTGGTGCGCCACCACCGACAAGAGACGAGCTATGGAATGGTGGCCGTCAGGGCGATCTCGATGGTATCTCGGATTCCGACACCGACACCGACTCGGAAGCAGGCTCATACAGTGAGGACAGCGACTATGACTCAGATATGGAAGCATCCACCACGCGCATGGACATGTCGATCGTTCGTGAGACGCCTGCAGGCCGCTCGGATCAGCATGACGGCAGTCACGCCTCGGCAGGACCGTCAACTTTCACCTTACCCGAATTCGTCGAACCTGAGCAGCCTAAGCCAGAGGACCCCGCCGATCTTTGGGGCGGAGACTACAACTTTGCCAACGGCAACGAGAGGGCAGGTGCCGGCAACAGCATTTTGGGATCTCGCGGCGGCATGTTTGGCTTCGACTCGGCTCTCCGCACTAGACTCTTGGACGAGCCCGACAAGGGTCTCGACGATGGTACCGAGTTTGCCAGCCTAAAAAAGGACAAGGAACGCAAACGCAACGAAGAAGACCGTCTCCTTTCCGAGATGACGCTCGGATCTATCCTTCAAAGTCTTCGAACCGTCATGATGCTCACACCTCGACTCAAGGATCTTGCTCTTGACGGTGTGCTGGAGCGCAGCATCTGTGGACGTCGAGCCATGTGCAACATGGGCAAACTCAAGAGTCTTTCGCTCGGCCCTCCGCCACCCTACTGGAGCTCTCCGCTGCTGTTTGGACATCCAATGAAGACGACACGACGTGAGAGACTCAGCTACTACCAGAAGATGCACGGCCTTTCAAGCTCAGAGTTTGTCGCAGATGACGCACGCTCACAGAGTCTTTGGCCCTTGCCCGGTGTTCTTATTCCTTCACCTGCCTTCACGACGTTGCGTACCTTGCATATCTCGGGTTGCATGCTGTTCCCGTCTGAAGCAAGAGCTGTAGGTGGTATGGGTGGTCAGCTGCCCAGCTTGCGTCACTTCCGATGGTCACTGTGGCAACCTCACGTTGAAGGTCATCCCGTCGGTGTGGTGGAGACACTGTGTGCTGTCCTCGACATTCCCACGCCTGAAGAAGAGGCCGCCGCTGCTGCAGCCACTGCCAGAGCTACCTCGATCGAGGGCTCTGGATCTGGCTTCCGCTTCGGCACCTCGACCTCGAGCTCAGGCACATACAGAGAGCTGCACAATCACAAGAGGCGTCGAAGGCACGGGGAGTCGCGTCGCCGCTCCAACCCGTTCAGCGCCAGCGGCCCGGGCATGACCGACTCTGGTCTCTCTTCGTCACTTGGCAGCAATGCAACCGCAGCTGGTGCATCACACGAGGCCAGCTTGTACGCACTTGTCACAAGGAAGCGTAAGCTGCGCTCCGTCTATGTGACCATGCACCCGACGGATCAGGCCATCTTTGCACGCAAAGCACCAGCAGCATTGCGATACGACACAAGGCTCACAATCGAGACTGCTAAGTGCAAGAACGTCGAAGACAACCTTGAAGAGATGCAGCGTTGGTGGGAGTGGGAGAGCGGTATGCTGCATTTCAAGCCTACCGTGTCCAACCTTAAGGCCATCACGTCGGCAGCGGCGAAGAGGAAGCAGGCTGCAGGACCTCCGAGCGTCGTCTCGGCGCAGGAGCTCAATGCTGATCATAGTGGAATGCAGATGGACTTGAGACGCGCTATGGATACCGAGCTTGAGCTCGAGCCACGTTCGTAGGCCCTCGTCACATTAGTACAGCACGCGTCATTTGGTTTTCCAGATTTTCTTGGACTTGCAAAATTCATCGTATCTCCTCATCACCAGCATCTCCTGTAATCAGCATATCTCCCTCAATTTTGCATCAAATGGCATCATCTAGCACATCATCTGGCCCCTCCAGACACCATCTACTCACTGCTCAAGAGAAAACTGCATGTATATCACTCAGATCAGCAGGATGGAAGCTGTAATTAAGGCCAAAGGTGGTCAAACAAGGTTCTGATTTGTGGATTCTGCACTCAAGCAATCAAAGTAGGTGTTCACAAAAAATCTGCCAAGGTTGTATTGTGAGATGAGTAGGAATATTCATGTATAGTGACACAGGGGGGGGGGAGCGAATTTTGTGATAGTGAAATCTGGAAAACCAAATGACGCGTGCTGTACAGTCAAACCTCTCGAAATGACACATTTTTTATTTTAAAATTTTCGAAAATTATTTTGATGTCCTCAAGCAGTCAAATCCTTGTAAATCATCACTCAGAGCACCTATTGAAGTGCGAGAGCTTGCAAACTAAGTTTGTGACTATGAACTTGATTATAATGCAGTGAGATGAGATTTACAGGCAGAGAAAGCATCTGAAACTTGTTGGGTCAGGAGACCATGTTCTGCCAGGATATCCTGAGCTGACTTGAAAGTCTTTAGATGCTCTTCCACCACTCCTGTAGCACTCTCTGGGCCCTCATCAAGCTCTACTGGTGCTAAAGGTGGGATAGGAGTCTCCAAAGTGTCTTCAGTATCCTCTATCTCTGCCAGTGCTTCCTCCTCACCTGGTGGTGACACTACATCATGAACAGTGACCTCTGTTAGCTTCTTCAGTGTCGCTTCCAGCTCCTTCTCCAGTACAGCATCATGATCTCCTGTGCCTTCACCTTCAAAGTCCACCAATCCTGTGTGCCTCCAGCAATTCTTGATGGTGTTGATGCTTATACTCTTCCAAATCTCTTGAGAAAGCTTCATGGCCTGCAGGATATCCAGCTTGTATATGTCTGTACTACCAAGTTCTGACTCCAAAAGTGCCATTTGATACTGTCTTGCCCTGTAATTTTTCTTGAAGGCTGCAATGATACCAGCATCTAAAGGCTGGATCCTTGAGGTTGTGTTTGGAGAAAGGAAGTGCAGCTTGATGTTCTGGACCTTGATTATAGGCTTTTGTGGCAAGCCATGAGCAGAGAAGTTGTCCAATAGAAGCAATATGTGCCTGCCAGGGGTTCTTCCAACATACTGATCCAAAGAAGTCAACCAAGTAGAAAAAATGGAGCTGGTCATCCAAGCTTTGGTATTGTTGAAAGGACCCCAAGCTGTTCTGGCTTTGCTTTCTTGAAGGCATAAGGCTGTTGTGCATGTCCAATGAAGATGAGATCCAGCTTTTCAGTTCCAGAGGAGTTGCAGGCAAAAAGTATAGAGATTCTTGCTTTGTTCTTCTTGAGTCCAGAAGTTGGTGAGGAGGCAATGGTTTTGTTGGGAGGCATGTTGTAGAATAGACCAGTTTCATCTGCATTGAATATATCATCAGGATGATACTGCTGCAAAAGCTGCCTTAAAGCTGGTAACTCCTGATTGATCACTTCTTGCTGAACACTACCTGATTCTCCATGTGCAACCTGCTGCTTGAAAGAGTGTCTATGGCAAAACTTCTCTAGCCACCCATTTGAGAACTGGAGAGCAAGCTGCTGGTCTGGTGGAAGGGAGGAATTAAGTATATCTTGCAGTCTTTGGCCTTGAAGCTTTATCAGATGAGTATTGACCATGAGACCTTTGGACTGTTGAATATCTACCCATTCTACCAGTTGCCTATCTAGCTCTTCTGTGTTGGATGGGAGCTTTCTTTTGCTGGATGATGGTGATGAATCTGATGCTGAGGTCTGGTGGATGATTCTGTGGATTGTGGATCTGCTTGGAGTATAGTTGAGCTTGTATGTTTCCTTGGTCCAGTCTGCAAGTTGCTGATGGCTGTAAAAAGAGTTTGAGGCTTTCTGTGTGTGGTAGTGGGCTAGTATTTGCTGCTTTTGTGGTAGAGTGAGATTGTGAGAGTTGGTGTTTGGTGCTCTGGGTGACTTGGGCATGATGGCTTCTTGTTGAGTAGGATGGTGATGGTAAGAAGGCAAGAGACCACCGTCATCATCGAGAGCTGATTGAGAGGTTCATAATGATATGCATTCTGTATACCTTCAAAGCATTATGTAAGCACTGCAAGATGATGCTAGATTTTTCCCCCTTTTCTAGGCAAAAATTAAAACGCGGTTTTTGAGTTATTTTATTCAATTTACATGTGTCATTTCGAGAGGTTTGACTGTACATGCTAATATTTTACATATGATACCCTAACATAGACTTGAACAATGTCTATGTAGAGAAGACAATTTGAGCGACTGAGAGCCATTTGGTCACAAGCACTCGATTGCTTGCAGATCTCCGAAATGAACAAGCCACTGTGAGCAGCAGGTTGTATTGTCAGGATGAAAGGCGCGTTCGACATGATTGATCATGCGACAGTGTACGGAGCACTTTGCTCCGACCGAAGGTTCACAGCCGACGGCAGCACAAGAAAGCCGGTGCGCACCTTGACTATGGAAGGAAACATTGGATCTGATAAAGATACTGTAAAAGGCGAGGTGGAAATCGCCGGCAGAGGCTCCTCCGCAAGCTCGCCTAACGTTAGCGTGAGTTTCGAGAACCACAAATGCTCCTAATTTTGTTTGCATCGCCCAACAAGCTTGCAAGCCCAGAAAGCCCCTCTTTGAGGCGGGTCGCGCTTCATTTCCAGCAACACATTGCAGGCAGGTTGCTGATGCCTTTCATCTGAACAGACACAAGTGTTAGCAAGAAGCGCAGAGCAGGACAACTGGACTTGCACTGTATCAAGCGGATGTGCTAAAGGTGGCGGAACACAAAGAAACTCCGGCTGTCAGAACAACAAGAAGAACAGGTCACGCTCGATGAACGCACTGCATTATGTTGTCTCTGCCGAGCTTCAACAAGTTACGTTGCGCACGACCTTGTGTCCGCTCCCCCTACAGCCCACTTCTTTGGCTGTCTTAACCCTGATCCAATAACACTCTTCCGTCTGACCAAAGCGCACAGAAAACTTACTTTCTGCGCATCAATCCCCCTCCCCCCAGCCGGATCAGTCTGCTCCTGCCGACGATTCGGCCCTGCAGTCTTATCGCACCAATGCTGCTGTTGCCGCTGTGCTAAAGCTTGAGCCCGGTAATGTAATCCTATTTCAGTTTCTTTCGTTCTGAGAACCTCCTCGCTTCTCATGGTCTCTTGGGACGCTTCGTTCCCTGGCCCCTGAAGTCGGATGTGACGGTCTGTTCTTCTCTTATCTGCGTTCGGCTCGCTAGAGACACAAGACCTCGAAACTCTGTCTAGATACATATAAGCCTTTCGTAGATTCAACCCATTCTTCACCGATCCCCATCCTTCCCCATAGACAAGCTTCCGCCTTGAAGCTCCCGAATACACAGCATGAAGCTGCTTTCCACCGCTTTCCTGCTCGCAGGTGTCGCTGTGCACGATGCCTGCGCACGTGGCCTTCAACACGTCGGCAAGCTCCAGTCCAACTATGTTGATGCTCACCAGCGAGCTGCCAACCGAGCCTCCCGTCTTCTTGCGAACAAGCAGTCGCACTCTGCTGTCACTGGCAACACCATCCACCTGAACAACAAGACCCAGCCATTCTTGGTCAATGGAACTGGTGTTCCCGATATCGACTTTGACCTGGGAGAATCCTACGCCGGACTGATGCCCATCAGCTCCAACCCTGACGAGGATCGCAAGCTCTACTTCTGGTACTTCCCCACCAAGAACCCCAAGGCCAGCAATGAGATTACCATCTGGATGAACGGTGGACCTGGCTGTAGCTCGCTAGAGGGCCTCTCGCAGGAAAATGGGCCCTGGAGCTGGCAATATGGAACCTATAGACCTGTCCCAAACCCTTGGACTTGGCAAAACTTGACTAACATTGTCTGGGTTGAGCAACCCGTCGGTACGGGCTTCTCGCAGGGCAAACCCAACATCACGACCGAGGCAGAGCTTGCTGAGGAGTTCAAAGGTTTCTTCCACAACTTTGTTGACACGTTCGATCTGCACAATCGCTCTGTTTACATCACTGGTGAATCGTACGCTGGCCAATACGTTCCCAACATTGCAAGCAGCATGCTTGATGAAGAGAACAAGGAATACTTCAACGTCACTGGTATCATGATCTACGACCCTTCGATCAACACTGATGCTATCACCGAGCAAGTTCCCACCGCCGCCTTCGTCGACTACTGGGGTGCTCTCTTCCCCTTCAATGATACGATCAAGGCGCAGATCAAGGACATGGACGAGAAGTGTGGCTACACAAAGTACCTCGAAGAGCACCTCACCTTCCCTCCTAAGGGCAAGTTCCCCGATCCACACCCAACCACCGACGAGTGCGACATCTTCGACTTTGTCTATACCGCCATCTTCGACATCAACCCATGCTTCGACATTTACCAAGTTGCCACCACCTGCCCTATTCTTTGGGACATCAACGGTGGACCTGGCTCCGGTGACTACCTTCCTCCAGGCGCTTCGTTGTACTTCAACCGCACTGACGTCAAGAAAGCCATCAACGCGCCCGTCAACACCACCTGGCTCGAGTGCTCGGCTGGTAACGTCTTTGACACAAAATCCGGTCTCGACAAGGGTGCTGAAGAAGGTCACTACAGTTCCACTACTGTCCTTCCTGGCGTCATTGACCGTGTGGAGCGCACCGTCATTGGCCACGGAATGCTCGACATGGTCCTCTTCATGAACGGCACTTTGCTCTCGATCCAGAACATGACTTGGGGAGGACAGCAAGGCTTCCAGAAACCCATCACGGATGACTTCTACGTTTCTTTCCATGATGACTACCAAGAGGCAACTCTCGCAGCAGCCGGAACCATGGGAAAGACGATCACAGAGCGAAAATTGACCTTCGTAACCATCGACCTTAGTGGACACATGGTCCCGCAGTATGCTCCATCCGCAGCTTTCCGTCATCTCGAGTTTTTGCTCGGACGCGTAGATAGCTTGAGCAGCAAGGAGCCATTCACCTTCTTTGACAATGGTCTTGAGGCTCAGAGCGGAGCCTTTGATGACAAGAGGCGACGATCGATCCAAGACGGCAAGGCCAACAACTTGCAGGCTAGACAGCTTCAGTACCGTGGTCTTGCGCAGCCAGAGATCAGCGAGATCATCGCAGAGTCTTTCTAAGCTCTAGAATGGTAGAGCATTGAATACTACCCTGGAACACAGCGTACGCATGTAGACGCTACGTTTCAATCAGCATCGTTCCTCATCAAGTCGTTCTGTGTTCGGTCTCGTGGTGTGATGATGACACTGAGATTGTGATTGAGCTAGTCACAGCACGTGTCGACAACCGCATGTGCATCTTGATTGCATCGTGAATGTATTGATTTATGATACGATATCAATTACCGTTCAAAGGTCGGTCGAAGTGTCCGAATCTGCGAATGTCAAAAGGTGAGAATGCGGGGGAAAGTGAGATTGTCGAGTTAAAATCTGCTTTCGCCGCACACTTGGCAGATGGAATCGGGCGATGCGTCCGAAGAAGACGAAAAGGGAATAAAATGCGGTAATCGCGCTTGCATCGGCTTCTTCGGTTACTAATTACTCTATTCAAGCTTCGTCTGAGGGTCCGGGTGTTCAGGCCAACCAACACCGGAAGCGTGACCTTTGATCTGTCATTTTGTCTTCCCCTTCGACCATATCCTTCCTACGCTCATCAAACGAAGCGTATTCCACGCTAACCCTCCCCGAACAAGAAGCGGAGAGTAGATAAAGGGTCCAACGTCCATACATCAGAGCCATCGAGCACCTTGGCCGTCCGCGACAAACTCAATTCAAGATGCGGGCTTTCACCAGCTGCGTTCGCCCTCTGTTCCGTGAGCAGGCGAGAATGGGGCTTGCAAAGTCCATGTCGACAAGAACGCTCACAGTCGATCCAAAGAAGATCCGGATTCAGCAATCAAGCAGCGCATCAAAGCGTCAAACCGTCGATGCAATCCACCGCGCTTTCTCGACATCTCATCCAAAGCTCTCGATCGAGACCAAGGCAACTACAGAAGACGTCCCCTCCATCCCACCACCGCTCCAAGGCATCCGCATCGTCGATCTCACTCGCGTCCTCGCAGGCCCCTACTGCACCATGCTCCTCGCTGACCTCGGAGCAGATGTCATCAAAGTCGAACATCCCCGTGGCGGAGACGACACCCGAGCCTGGCTCCCGCCCTTCGCTCAACCTCCCACGGGTAAAGATGCCCCGCAACCCCCACCCGGAAAAGAAGACTATTGGTCTACTCTCCCCCCTGAATCAGCCTACTTTCTCTCCGTCAACCGCTCCAAACGATCCATTACCGTCGATCTCAAGTCTTCAGCAGGCAAGAAGATCATCCACGACCTCGTCTCTAAAGCCGATGTCGTAGTCGAAAACTACCTCCCTGGCAAGCTCGCTTCCATGGGTCTAGGATATGAAGACCTAAAGAAGATCAAGCCGGACATCATCTACGCGAGTTTGACAGGGTACGGTCAAACAGGATCGTACAGGGATAAAGCGGGATACGACGTGATTATTGCCGCTGATGCTGGGATGATGCATATCACTGGTGAGGCTGACCGGCCTCCCGTCAAGATTGGGGTAGCAATGACGGATCTCACCACGGGACTGTATGTTCATGGAGCGATCATGGCTGCATTACTTGGGAGAGCAAAGACAGGGAAAGGTGTTCATATAGATGCGAGTTTGTTCGAGAGTCAGATCGCTTCTCTGGCTAATATTGCGAGTAACTATCTCATTGCAGGACAGGAAGCGGGGAGACATGGAGACAAGCATCCCAGCATCGTGCCCTATCAGACATTCCAAGCCAAGGACGGAAGGATCATGTTGGGCGCCGGTAACGATGGACAGTTCAAGTTCCTATGCAACCTTCTCGACAGGCCAGAGCTTTCATCCGATGCCAAGTATGATACGAACGCAGCAAGAGTGCAGCATAGAGAAGAGCTAATCCCGCTGCTCGACGGATTGCTGAAGGAAAAGACAGTGCAGGAATGGTGCGATGCAATCAATGGAAAAATCCCTGCGGCACCAATTAGGAATATCAAAGGCACTTTTGATGAGCATCCGCAGAGTAGGGATAGAAAGGTGGTGGCAGAGGTGGAACATCCCAGGGCGGGCAAGATCAAAATCGTTGCTCCGGCGGTGAGGTATGGTGGTGGCAAGATGAAGATTACAAGGCCTCCGCCTGTGTTGGGGCAGCATACGGATAAGGTGTTGAAGGAGGAACTGGGATTGACCGAGGAAGAGGTGGACAAGTTGCGTCGTGAGGGCGCTATTGGGCCTTGATCTCACATTCACATATAGCAATATACTCTTACGATTGATCGCGACCACAGAAAGGGTGTGATGGCGTGCCTGATCACGAATGTGTTATGCTAGATGATGTACGGATGGCCAGCTCGTGTGAGTGTGAGCGCTTTGGCTGTGCAATGAGGAATCGCGGAAGACGGACTGAAGAAAAGGGGCGAGTGAGTCGTGAGAGGGGCTACGGCCAGAAAATTGAGTTCTGTCAGGGTCTCCCTTTTGCCGGCATGCACAGTCGGCGGCGGAGTACAGTAGAAAAAGTCCAACACCAAATCCACTCCAGAGACATGCACGCGCTTCATCCTCCTCCTTTCCACCATTGAATCCCACCATCTCATCTTCGCACGTACCTCGCTCTCTACGCGGCAACACCTTGCATCAGGCTTTCTCAACAGCACCTACCTCAGGATCGCACACAATGTCGTGGTTCAAAGGCAACGCTGCCTCGGGCGCCCCTTCCGGCAACACCTCCTCTTTCTCCAACCCTTTCGCAAACACCGGCTCGTCACGATGGATCAACATGGACACAAACCAGGTCAAGAACTTCTCGGGTGAACTAACGGGTGAATCCGACGCATTCTCCAAAACATTCGGTATTGAACTCACCCGTCAGCAACGCATGATCGGATTTGCTGCCTGCACTCTTGGCGGCTTTGTACTTTCCATCCTCGGCACAGTGCTCCTTGTTATAGGGTCGTTATCGGTATTCGTAGTGCTGTATACGGTTGGAGTATTGGTGGCGTTAACGGGAACTGGGTTCTTGATCGGTTTTATGAAGCAGTTTAAGCAGATGTTCAAGCCGGTCAGGATCGCATTTACGTTGGTGATGATTGTAGCGTTTATTATGGTGTGGGTGTCGGTGTTTGCTATTGATAGCACGTTGTTGGCGATCATCTTTGTTATTGTGCTCTAGTAAGTATTACAGCGATGCGATAGTGGACTGCCGATGCTTGTGGGACGGTGGAGCCGCAACTTACTGATGCTGATTGTCTTCTTGCTTTGATCTGTAACGCTTTGTTCCGAACAGCGTCTCGTTCTTGCTCTATTCGCTGAGCTATATTCCATTTGTCATCGACTTTATCAAGCGCATGTTCAGCAAGCTCTTCTGACGATCCATTCCTGTTCCGACCAGGCCTACCAACTTGGCTCGAAAAGTCCCCGCTAACGGCTTCTCACCGTCACTTGCTCGAGATCTGCCTCTACGCTCTTACTGTATTCTTAGCTTCACAACAAGGCTTCGAGCCAAAAATCACATCTCTGATCAACCAGGACAAAGCAAGAGGCTCGACCATTCCTGAAAGTATCGTGTCGAGACTGTATTACGCTCGGGAGGCTGTGCGGGAGAATGTTCATGAGCAATTCAGCTTTCGGCTTCTGTGCCGAACGAGGGTTTGTGGAATTTTATTGAATGTTTGTTCAGAATCTCTAACATTTCGACCATTTTCCGCTGCGCGTCAGAAGGCTGAAAAGCGAAAGGCGAGGTTGAGATTACAGTATTCCCCACGGTCCGCGGTTCCTGTGCCCTGCAGCGGTCAATTCCAAAGGTCGCGTTTCAACAGTCATTCATCGTGGGGTCACATGTCAGAGATTGGCCGTTCACTTCCATCGTCTCTCCAACACATCATCTTCATCAACGGCGACGGTCTTGGCAAGTAGCACCATCAATCACTCCTCAGGACGCGCATTCAGAACGTCGATTTCGGATCTGGTCAGCATTCTCAAGTCGTCCCCTTGACGTCTCGACACGTTTGTCTCTTCAAGTCTCCATCCTCCGTTAGGCGGCGGAAGCGTTCAACTTGGTCGCTGGACAAGAGCATCGCAACCAACACGTTGACGAGTTGCAACAGCTCAACACATTGCATTGAACAAGGCGAGAGGTCCTAACCACATCCACTGTACCTACACGCTAAGCCCTCGCATGAACTTATAGCATTCCACACACCACCGACTCGCCATGTCCGGTGCAAATGGCAACAAGTCGGCTCCGCGCCCGCCATCCTACTCTTCTGGCTCGTCACCCATCCCATCTCATTCGCTGCCACCACATCCATCCACCACCAACTCACAACGCCAGCAGAGCCCCGCCTCACACGCAGCTGCATCCACCCTAGCTGCTCTCGCATCTAGTCCACCTGCCAGCTCGAATCCACCACCACCACTGCAGCAGCGCAATCCATCTCCATCCGCGTCAGCATCCTCTTCCTCCTCCTCAGGCTCTTCCTTCAACGTCCGCTCCAATACAGCATCGATGTTGAATCAAAGCTTGTATTCCAACGCCTCCTCTCCAGCATCTAAAGCCCCACCACCTGCAGCGGGGCGGTCCCCCTCAGGTTCGCCGCTCAAGAAGGAAGTCGATCTGACCAATAAACCGTCCGCATCACCCTCTGCTTCAGCAACACCAGCCAGGAAGCCTTCTTCGTCCGCAGGTACACCAGCCTCAAAGGGCGGCGGAGGATCTGCAGCGAAAGATGGAGGAGGATCAGGCAAACGCAAAAAGGCAAATCGTGCATGTCTGCATTGCCAAAAGGCGCATTTGACCTGTGATGACTCTCGTCCTTGTCAAAGATGTGTCAAGAAGGGTCTGGCGGAGTCGTGCATGGATGGACATCGAAAGAAGGCCAAGTATCTGCTGGATGATGATGAGTTAGAAGAGCTCAAACGCCAAAAGGAGGCAAAGAAGGCGGCTAAACAAGCAGCTCAGCAGCAGCAAAAGAACGCCAAGGCTCCAGCACAGCAGCAGCAGCAGCAACAACAACAATCACAGTCGCAGCAGGATACAGCGCAGTCGGCCGTTTCGCAAGGCACAGCTTCGTCGCCAGAAAAAGCCATGGCAGTGTCTAGCATCCTCGATCAGGTCGCCAATAGTGTTCCCACCCCTTCCTCTTCCGGTCATGGTCCATCGCCGCATCAGCACGACTATCTTT
This sequence comes from Ustilago loliicola, assembly GCA_022963135.1. Classification (NCBI taxonomy): domain Eukaryota; kingdom Fungi; phylum Basidiomycota; class Ustilaginomycetes; order Ustilaginales; family Ustilaginaceae; genus Ustilago; species Ustilago loliicola. The sequence goes on along the minus strand of JALCUU010000013.1, from coordinate 299,289 downwards.
CGAGCAACACCTTTGATTCCTCCTCCACCAATACCGATCTTCCACCCTCTGGTGGTGGCGGCAACAATGGAGCAGCGCCCTTTGATCTCTCTTTTGACTCGTCCACGCATAATTTTGGCAGCGAAGCAACGAGTCTTGAATACTCGATTCTGTCGTCGATGCTCAATGGGACAGACTTGCAGCTCTTGGGCCCTTCGGGGGCTAGTCCGGACTTCCAGACTTCTCCGGCGGTGGGTGTGATGGATGGATGGAACATTGCAAGTGGTGGATTGGATGCGATCTTGAATATGGGTATGCAGCAGAATAGCAACCAGATTCCGGGCGCAGGGGAAATGGATACGGCCGCAGCAACGTATAGAGATACGGCGGGGATGGCGGCTTATACGGAGGGTGGAGCGCCGAGTACAGGTTTGACGGATATGGGTGGAGGTGGAGAGGGAGCATTCAATGCTTTGGAAGTGCCAAGTCCCAAACCGACTATGCTGGACGAGCCGACGCTTCTACCAGAGGGGCAGGGGCAGCAATCGACAAGCAGCAACAACAATTCTGGTGGAGGAGCAGGAGGCTCGAACAACCAGGTTGATCTCGGATCCTCTTCGCAACGCTCCACATCAAACGAACCAGTGGCGGACATCAACAAAGCCATTGCATCCCGTCGTGTTGCTCGTCAACAACAAGACAGCATCTGGCGAGCGCGCATTGCTAAAACCTACCGCGATAACACCGCTCCCTTTCCTTACCCTGAAGGCTACCATTTCCTCATCAAATACGTCACCTCCAAATTCGAAAAGCAAGACGTCCTACGAATCGTCCGAGCCCTTGCGATCTTCCGCCCTTCCCTCATTGCCCTTCAAATGCCACTCGCTGAAGAAGATGAGATTTTCGTCGAGCGATCATTCCAACGCACCATGCTCGAGTTTGAAAAACTCATTTCTTTTAGCGGAACACCGACGGTGGTGTGGAGGAGGACGTGCGAGATCTGCGTAGTCGGTGCAGAGTTTTGTATGTTAACCCAGTGGAGTAAAGATCAGCTGGTGGGGAGGAGGATTTATGAGTTTATGGACAAAGAATCGACACTTGACTACTGGGAGAAGTTTGCACTGCATGCGTTTGAGAATACGACGCAGAGCGTCATGACCACTTGCACGCTGGTCAAGCCGGATGGCAAGTTGGTGCCGTGTGCTTGGAGTTTTACGATTAAGAGGGATATCTTTGATTTGCCGAGTTTGGTCGTTGGTAATGTAAGTTTCGCCGCAAACCATGGGGGATGAGAAGGACATGACTGACGCTCTTTTTTTTTGGCTTTTTATTTGATGTCTTGCAGTTCTTACCGATCTTGTCCTAAGGCGATGATGACCGGCGATGCGTGGACTAGATACGCCAGCAAGCTGTGTTGTCGGAATCGTATCACTTGCAACCGTGACATAGACGGCGGATACCTTCGATCTGTCATTGCGTTAGTATCAATTCTGTCTGGTCTGTGGTTGAGTTTGAGCTTCGGCAAAGTGAGCAGCCGAGAACTCGCTTCACTATTCATGAACCCTTGCTCCATTTTTGCAACGTTTCCATTTAATGTATCTCCCCTCCTCCTCCCCTCCCGGTCCTTTTCACCACCATCACCATCCCGCCTCCCGCTCGGGGAGAATGAAAAGGCCATGGATCGGTTGAAGCAAGAGTTGAAGGGAAGGTGGGGAAGAGGGTGATGAAGACGCACAGAAAAGATGGTTGAGGAAGGTTGGAGGTGAGGAAAAGGGAAAGGGAAAGGAGGTAGAGGTGTTTGAGTTGAAACTTTGTTTTGCGGAGGGTCACGATCTGTATAGGCCTGAGGACGATGCGAAAGCTGTAGGAGACGTGCTCACGATCACGCTGTAGAACACAGTATTCAGGTTGTAGGACCACATCAATCGAGTGTTTAGAAGCAACACGATGCTCCGAATCGTGAACAAAGCGCTAGAAAGCGAATGAGATATCAAGATGGTGTCAGTCAGACGTCAATTAAAGGTGTCAGAATTCTTGGTCCCCTCTTTTGTGATGGAATTTAAAACATCTTTCAGCTAACGTGAATCATGTAGATCCGACGCATAAGTAGTTCCGACGCGTTTTTTTAATCCCGTTTCCCGAATCTCCTGGTGTGTGCCACCTGCATGATCGTGAGCTCAACTGTTTGGACCCTGCATGAAACCCACCAACCCCACACACTGTCATTGTTGTCGGTGTCTTCTCCGCAATCTCTGCCACCAAACCCTGCAATATAACACTGTTACCCCACATTCCGGCCTCACCATGCCTTGACCGTCCTCCTCCAAGCATACAAAAGCCTCTAGAGCAGTGTCTGCAGCTGATCGTGATGACAGAGAGGCTTGACTCCTCCAGGCTGCAGCAGAACTTGACAACAGACAGCACTGCAGCATCCAAGCAGCTGCCAATACTCACCATGTGCCCAAAGCCACGCTACGCCACCGCCGCAGTGGCCGAAAATCACACAAAGACACCCATACCAACCATCAGATGCTAACACCAGCAGCAGAGACTGCCCTTGTTGATCATATCCGGCACTGTGCCTGCAGTGGCTTCCCCTTGATGCCAGTGACGATCTGTGAGTATGCCAACACCATCACCTGCCCTGTTCCTGGCTGTTTCAATACCCCTGCAGTCAGTCAAGCATGGCTGCAGGGCTTCCTTCTTTGTCATCTGTCCCTGAAGTCATCCTGGAGTTGCTGCTTGGAGAATGCACACTTCAGGGCCACAAACAAGGAGGGTATACAACAATGGTTCAGTTGATTGGGTGAGATCGTTTGTGAATACCATATCTCGTCCAACCACATCTTCAACATGGATGAGAGTGGTTATCGCTTCGGTCAAGGTGGCAGCAAGCGAGTTTTTGTCCCTGATGGTGACAAAGCTGCTTGTTTCAAAGCACAGCTGGGCTCATGAGAGATGGCAATGGTGATTGAGTGTATTGGAAGTGGCAGTCAGGTACTGCCACCGCTGGTGATAACAAAGGGTCAAATTCATACAGTCAGAGAACAGCGGCGTATGGAAGGGATTCCGGCCTTGTGGCAGTTTTCCAAGTCAGTGAACGGATGGTTGACCAATGACATTGCCATGCTATGGCTTGACAAGTGCTTCAATGCCACCACAAGGCCGTCAACACGATCAGAGTACCGCTTGCTCATTGTTGACAGCCATTGCTCACATACAAACTCGGCATTCATTTTCAAATGCTGGAAACACCAGATCATCCCATTCCTGCTTCCTCCGCACTCGACACACCTCCTCCAGCCCCTCGACATTTCAATCTTTGGTCCTTTGACGAACGCTTATTGCCATATCATCAACAATGTGGCAGCTCACATGCACAACAACATCGACAAAGCACAGTTCGGAACATTCTACACTCAGGCACATGAGCAGGTGTTGACGCAGATGGCTGCAAGGATGGCCTTCTCAAGCTCCGGTATTACAGTAACGCTGAGTCCAGAGAAGGTCTTGGCAAGGCTAGCTGGTGGAATCAACTCAGGAATGCTGCAGCAATCGCCACTGCAGGAGATTGCTGTTCCATGCACAAACACCGCTGTCAATGCCATGTTGGACAAGTTTCGCTCAGTACCGGATCCTCGGGACACTAGGACACTTAAATAGAGTCTCCTTGAGGCAAGCGAGGAAGCACAGGCCACAATCTCGGTGCTACAGGCCGAGAATACTGTATTGCGAGCTCAGCAGGAGAAAAGGAGGAAGGTGGTGACCAAGGTAAGTGTGAAAGACCCTGATTGTGACCAAAAGATACTCTCGAGAGAGAGGATGATCTCTTGAGAGTATGCTGAACAAGAATTGGTGGCAAGGGGCGCAGCAATGGCGACTCAGCAAGCGCAGGAACACCAAGAGGAGGAGGAGCAAGTGGTACTACCACCACTTGATGCAGCCAATGATGATGATGACGAGGATATTGATGACGACAAGCAGTCTTTGGTGTTGTTCAGGGGTCCGTCCACAGCATGCATGCAAACCTACAGATGATCCCATTGACGATACCTGCCACTTAACGCTGTCGACGACACTGACACCTTTTCCGATGACTTGTATGATTCCATTCTGGTTGCATCATCTTCCCATGTCAAGCTCTAGTTTTTGTTTTGGCGTTCATGTAGCGTAGCTTCTCACAGTTCCAGCAATCTAAGTCTGAGCTCATGATCATCACAAACAGTGCTCGTCGCCATCAGTTGAAAGTACTACCATCACAGAAAATTTGGATTCAAAAAACGCGTCGGAACTACATATGCGTCGGATCTACATGATTCACGTTACTGTATGAAATCTTCTCGGCGCACGGTGCGCTGACTTCTCCCTCCCCCGTTCTTCTTGGCATCGTGTGACCAACTCCATTCTCCTCCCTACCACCACCGAAATGTCTTCCCAAACCCCACCATCATACGCTTCACTACGTAGCACCAACGACAGCCGCGACAACTTCACCCACCATGTCTGAACCAGGCGCACCACCATCATACACCTCCACCTTACCCTCAATCACACCGGTCGACCCGACGTATCGCTCGCATTCTACCTTCTCTCTCGTTTTACACGCTCTTCTATCAGCCATCATCCTCAACTCTCTCCTTCCTTCTTCGCTTGTATTCTATCGAGTGATTGCCACGTGGGTCTGCACTATCGGTACATTTAGTATGCTTACTGGTCGATATATCACTCTGCAGCGTGCATGTGCTTTGCGGTTGGTTCTAACGCAGCCCGAATTCGAAGCTACACTTGCACAACGCACAGTGTTGAGTCAAGGAGGTATGTCGACCATCTACAGACTTCTCGTAGCGACATCACTACTATCGAACCTGCCACTAGTGTATACAGGATTGACAAAAGGACAAGGGACTGAGTGGGTACGCAAAGTAGAAGGCCCGGTGGGATGGTGGTTTGCTGTAGTAAACCTTGTCATTTGTGCAGTGTGCTGGAGTATGGTTATGAATCAGGAGGCGATCAAGGTGCACTTCGAAGAGCTGGGCGAGGTGAAGCCGGAAGATCTACCTCTCAAGAAGCTCAGCATCAAGGATGAAGAGTGGGGAAGGATGGCTAGTACCAGCAGGAGGCATGATATCTGGGTCAAGCCCCTCAGAAACAAGGACGCAGGCGAGGTGTTCGAATGCACAACCAGGCTAGCCAGCAATCATCCACTCTATACCCCCGGAATGGAAACGAAAGCTTCAGGTCCAATCCTCCGAATAATTCTGCCTTGAACTCTTCACACAACGATCGCAATCAAATCCCAATTACATTCTATTGACCCAATGAAACTACAACGTCTGGCGGAGAACCAGCGCTAGACTTCGACCTCGTCACAGTCCAATCCCGGCTGAGTAATGGACTCGTTCACAATACAGGCGAAATCGGTTGCTTGTTCACCCAGCGCGATCATGGGATGGTGCCAGATACCGGGGTGGTATTGGATCGCCTGCTCGGTTGTCGCTAGAAAGACGGCCAATGTGGTTAGGTCCGGTCTGTCATCTGCACATCACACATGTCAGGAAAGAAGAAATACGTGTCAGTGAAACATCCTCACAAATCGAGCAGAGACCGAGTGGAAGGGCGAGAGAGGGGGTACCTTGACCATTAAGCGCAACAACAACTAGGAAACCTTGTTGCTTTCCCTCGACAGGTACCATTGGAATAAACGCTTGTGTGGTGAATCGATGCCTTTCGAGTAACTTGACCGCAAAAGGCAGTGAGGACGCAGGATCGCATCGGTAGACGTGAATGTTGGTTTTAGCTCCTGCCTCGGAGGGATAGTTGTTGAGAATTTCGGCAAGGTTTAGATATTTCTTTGTTGTGCCTTGGTTGACGATCTTGAATGGCTTCCACTTGTCGGGATTTTGGGAGGAGGGTCCGTCGATGACGGAACCATAGGGCTTGAATGCTTCGGTAGTGAGAGGAACCGCGGGGAGGAAGGAACCGTGGATGGTGATGCCGGTCGTCGTGTTGCAGGTGCAGGTGTTGCGGGAGGAGGAGGGAGGAAGAAGAGGGGCACTTACTGGGGCGAAAGGATCAGAAGTGGCCGACGGGAGAGGGTCCTGAATATCCTGCGGCACCGGGACCGCGGAGAGGGAAGCGATGTCAATGGAAGCAGAGATGATTGGGGCTGCACGACGACCGTGGATCCTGAGACGCTTGATACCGCCGTCGGGGTGCATTTTGACCATGACGTGGGTGGTGTAGGAGGCAGAAGCGCCGGTGGGGAGAGGGAAGAAGTGGCGACATCCAGGACCGAGTTTGGTGCGAGGGAGAAGAGTGAACCAGTCAGCAGAGGCGGAGGGGACGGTGGAGGAGTCGTTGTGGACTGTGCCGAGAAGTTCGGTGGATTCGGGGAAGTTGCCGAGGAAGTGAGCGGTGTCTACTTCTGCGTAGGTCAGGAAGCCTGGCTCGCCACTGCGATATCGAAACGACGATGAAAGGAGAAACGGAAAGGTCAGAGAGTGCGAGGAGGTCCGAAAAAGATAGAAGAGAAGGAAGAGGGATGTGACTTACAGCTTGACAATAGCCCAATTGAAATGACCCTTTGCTCTGGAACGACGAGTTTCCCAACCATCACCCATATCCTTACCCCTACCAGGCAAGATGATGTTGCTACCCGCACCAAAGTGCTGGTCATCCGTAAACACCACTCTACCGCCGTTCAAGCAATGGGCCAAGTCCAACACATTCAGTGCGCTGTTCTCCGCGTTCACCTGCTCGCCCTCACCCTGCCCAACAGGAGGAGGTGGGATCACACCATAGACCCTGAATCTCGCAATACCACCATCAGGGATCATGTGGAGCTTGATGTGCGTGTAGACCTTCTCTCCCTTGCCCTCTGCGACTTTGAACAGGTGCCTCTGCGAAGGTCCGCATGGCGAAACAGGGACGACGGTTTCCCAACGAGCATCGTTTTCAGCGAGAGCGTTGCCAGTCTGCGCTTCTTGTTCAGGAGTGAGAGCGAGAGCGTGGATAGAAATCTCGGGTGCTTCGTTGCCGTTGAAGTTGGCAGTGTCTACGTCGAAGCCGATGAGTCGGCCGCCTGCGGAAGGGCCAAGACGGAGGATGACCCAATCGTAGGTAGGGTTGTGACGACGAGTTTCCCAGCCATCGAAGAGGGCTCCTTTGGGTCCGAACTGGCCTTTGAGCGAAGGTGCGGGTCCGACTTTGAGGAGAGAGGAGGCGGGAGCGAACCACTCGTCAGAGGTGCTGAGGATACGACCACCGAGGGCGACGGAGGAGATCTCAGTCGAGGTGGAGCCTAGGACGGCGTCGAATTGGTCTAGAGGGATGGTCGTCATCGTCAGGGTCAACAAAGGAAAAGAGGAAGCTTTGAGGGGTGGGGATGAGAGAGGAAGGAGAGAAAGATGGTAGCAATTGCTTTTGAATGTTGGATAAGAGAGGTGTGAAGCAGACCAAGTTTGGGCCCCGCCTTTTTCGACTGTCACACCATCACAATTCACTGGCCGGTAAATGGCCCGAAGGAACATCTTCTGTTTTCGACGCCAAGCTTTGCCCAACTCACAAGATCATACCTTTACATTGCCAGCACCACATGGTGTCTGTACCGGTCCTCCAGTCCATTCACTCTATGTGCTAATGAGCCAATTGCATGGTGTGATAGCATGCTACTCAATCCGCATCTTCTCAAGGAAACAGGGTTCGGCCAAGTCCGGTGGAAGAACCACAGAAATCGGAGAGCAAATTGGTCTGAGCGTGTCTTGTCCCACTTGAAACTAACAAACACACAAATTCTCGGCAGTCACACTCGGATCAGCCTCGGAAACTCACCCGCTGCCCGATCCATCTCATCCCGATACCTTGACACAGTCTCTTACCACACCACAACAGTGAGCATGCAGTCTCTGTCTATGATGAGCGTATAATGATCTTGATGTACAGCTATATGCCGAGAGAAACGTTAGAGAGCGTGAACGACAAGTCTTCCTAGTCGGTTGCCATCGCTCCCCACCACCGATTCTTCCAAATCGGCAGGTCTCGCCTTGCCCTCCTTCCAGATCCTCCATCCCCTGCCATCTTTCTCCCCCTTCAACCCGCTAAACACGCCCTCCGATTCCTCCCTCTTTCCCTCCAGCACCATCCTCTTTGTAATCTCGCTGTACACCTCCAAGATCGACTGCGACGAGATCGTTCCCACAAACTTGGCCATGCTCGGCAACAAGAATGGGAAATCGGAAAACGACGTGTGTTGACTCGCCTTGTTCTCCTGCACCTGTTCGTTTCCGTTATATGTCCAACCCTTGACAGAGTTACCATAGCTCTTGGCAGCTAGGTCTCGCTCGAAAGCAAGGATCTTTTCCGCCACTTCCTCCAGGTTCCTACCAACGACATCGGGTGTACCGTAGACAGAGGGGCACGAGTAATGCTCCTCGTACGTCACCCAGGCAGTGCGGAAGCCGGCTTGTTTGGCTGCAAACGTGTCCCATGTGTGCGAGGCGACGAACCAGATCCCTTGATATTGCTTTATAGTGGAGTTAGGATCGAGAGGTTCAGCATTGATCCGGCGCAGAACTTCAGCGTAAACTTTAGGGTCGGGTTTGGCTACTCCGATCTCGTCGCAGCTGAAGAGGCCAACGCCGGAGCCGATAGCGTTGTCTTTAGCAGAACGACCAGAACGGGCGGCTTCGCTGTCGATGTCTACTCCGTCCGTTTCACCCAGTGCGCGGAGGAAGGAGGAACGTCCCAGCTGAAGAGACCCATTTGTGGCAGCCCAGACATCGACTTTGTCGACACCTTGCGGTAAGCGTCCCTTCCCATCGCGATCACGGTAGATACGTGTCAGAGCATCGATCATACCTGGACGCGGTCGAAGCTGCTTCAAGGCGCCCATCATTGTCTCGGTCACCACTGGGTCAAATGGGTTGTCGAGGGCTTCTTCTGCCGGTCCACTGTCTGCGAATGATCCTGCTTTCGTCAGAGGCTTTGCATCTGCATCCGTGCTCTTCTTAGGTAGGATGCCGGCTTGCAGGAGTACACGGGGCAGGGTACCCTTGAATACTTCAGCAATGGGCCTATATTGCCCGCAAACGCTCGAATAGGTGAAGTCACGCTGCGTTCCATGGAACCAATCCATCACCACTAGCTCCGGTACGATTTCTGGCAGCCCTTCCGACTCTTCCAGCTGGTCAGGGAAGAGCGAGACTAGCGCCTCGATGCACGCGTCTAGCCCAAAGAGCGTACCAAACATGTCGTGGACGATAACGAGCCTGCTTGGCGGACTCACGCTCGCCGATGCAGCCGCAGAAGCAGAGTCCGACTTCTCAGTACCTTCGGCTCCGATGGTGAGCAGCCAGCCTCTTCCACCGGTGCTTGCTTTAGACTCGCGCGAGATGGTAGTGACGTCGTCCATATGCGATTTCCACTGGGTGAAATCTTCGCTGTTGATCGTGTAAAGCGGCTTGCTAACGGGGACTACGTCAGCACCAGTGATAGGTACAGGCTCAACCCATGGATCGAGAACAAGCGCTTGGCCGAAGGGACAACCTGATTGACGCAGAGTCTGGATGGCAGTGGATCCGCCGAAGCTGTGGCCGATGAGCCAAGGATTCTGCATCTTGAGCTTGCTGCTGAATCCAGAGAGCATGGTTGAGCGATGGTCGCGGATCTTGGCGTCGTCGCGCGTGGATCGAGTGCAGGAGTTGACGAGCGTGGTACCCTTGCCAGCATTTATATCGCTGAGGATGTTGAGAGCGGCGAGCACTTCTCGACGACGGAACTCGACCTGAGCACGGCGGAAATCTAATGGCTCGGGCTTGCCATCGACTTCGTTTGGTCGGATGTAGATCTTATTCTCCACTCCGTTGGAGCCGCCTGTAAACCAGCGGAAAAGACCGCCGCCGCCGGCTGCACTATCTTTGTCAAGTGGATGATGGATCGTCGTCGAAGCCGAAGACCCATCACGATGCTCGACCGCAGCCACAACAATGCCGGAACCAGCGAAAGACGTGCAGTAGGCCGAGTAAGTTGTACGCGTGCCACCTATGCCATGGCTGAAGACCGCGACAGGGAAGCCGTCCTCAAGGCTCTCTGAAGCAAGGGGAGCATCTACAAGGACAGGCAGCTTCTGCGAGACGACGCTGTATGCCGGCAAAATGATGGGGAGAGCGAGATATTTTGGGATGCCAGCATACTTGAGCAGACCGCCAATGGAGCGTACTTTAGGTGCTTCAAGCCAGTCAAGTGCGTGAGCCTGAGCTGCATCCTTTGCATTCTGGGTAGGATAGTAGATCGTGATGAGGATGGTGTCTGTGGTAAGGATTGGCTTTGTGGTTCCGCCTTGCTGATGCGTGTATGGAGTCGTGGAGTCTTGGGTTATTGGTGTGTCCAAGGGGATTTCTAGGGTGATGGTAGAGACCGCATACCGTGCGTCTTTTGGTGGTTGTGGGAGTGACACCATGCTCTACTCTATTGAGGACAAGTCTATGAGGCTACGAGATGATGGAGGTGGTGATGAGAAGATCTGATCGTTGGAAGGTGTCACAAACATATGCGGATCACTTTCTCCACATCATGAATCATGCGGAGAAGACGCACTAACATTTCGCACAGACTCGGCTTCCATTGGACAAATTCATTGCCGCTTATACATAATTTGAAGCCGCATTCAATCCAACACCAAGAGATGCCCCGCTTCCCATCGTAGCACGTTCCCGATTCTGACCCACCACTTGATCCAAACCGATTGCGATCCCTCACCTGAACCCAAACCAGCATTCGCACAGATCTGACAAGAGCCTGCCGGACAAGTTGCACTTGCTTGAGCATCATCCAGCTTGCACTCCGCTGGTTCCTTGCATAGTCTTCTGGACTCCGAATGGGTCCAAGCTCACTGTCCCCACGTTGGCCCCCGCACACGCTATGACCTCTCACCGACGACGTCCGAGTATCGGGTGAGCAGCAGCTTCTCACTCTTGTGTCGTCAATCGGGGCCCAAGCGGGAATGCATCGGCTATTGCAAACAATGAGGCTTTTGTTTGCACCACTCCCGGAAAGCCACGCCACACCCGAATCAACTTGTGCTTCTCTGGGAGCCTGAAACAATGAAAGCAACACAGACCGGCTCGGAGCCCTGCGCGAAGGCGGCAAAGCGTTCGTGTTATACAGAAGAATGGGATTGTGGCGTCGCATATTGCATCTCCGATCTTTTGTACGAGCTGCATTTGGTGCAACCCGTCAGGAGAGGGACAGCGAGAAGCTAGCAACGCGGCATAACTCGTGCAAGCATGTTTGACGCCGACTCCGGCTGTCGATGGCTGATTGACAGACGTTCAGACAAGCACCTGTGCAGCGCGAACTGAGACGGGCTTGCGTCAGTCACAGCCGTATGGATGATTCTTCTTACTGTTGCTGCATCTCAGATCGGACAGAAGGGTCGTCGGTGGGATTGTATGGTCGTTGTGCAAAGCGGCTCCGACTTCAGAGTGAAAGATCATATCTGCGTTCAAAGACTAGCCGAAGCCGAAGAACAGCAGCGGAGAGCGCCCTCGAATTTTCATTCCTTGCTAACTTTCCATGCGATGCACAAATTGCATTGCACGGCTTCCATCGAAACCCTAAATCCTCATTCGTAACCGTCGGATTCCGTGAACCTACATCCCACGGCATCCGTGACCGACGAATGAGGTTGCGAGCAAGTCTTGGCCAACACCAAAATGACTGCAGAAGCGTGGTTTGTGTAACCGACACGCAATTCTGATAGGATCGGATGTGAGCGAGAAAGTCAAGGGTCGCTTGTGAGTTCGGTGCGAGCTTGTGCGTGCTTGTCTATTTGGACTCGCTTGTGAGCCGAGCTTTGGATTCATACTTGACCGCGCATGGCATCCTTCTGGTTGGTTGCAGCCAACGCCATTTGAAGCTGGAACCGCCTCTCTTTTTTCATCTAATCCGACAGCTCGGGTATCGCCTAACTCATTTCCTCTTCATCTTGACAGAAAAGATTCAAGCTTGCCTCCATTCACGCAAAATATGGATGAGGTGAAGCACCCTAGGCGAGAATTTCGATTCGAGAACAATCGTATGCAATGGCACTAACACAAGTAGGTCGTGTGGTCGGATCAACAGCAAGGACAACGCCAATGTCCCAAAGCCCGCGTGGGAGTTCGGACCCCAAGCAACCGAGCAAGAAGAATAGCGTTGCCAGCACGAGGGCAAATCCACTAGCGGCGTTCGCTTAGCCTCACACCCCATCTCTCGGGCTTCTAGAGTGGCACGCGCCGAGTGGACTGGTGACAGGTTATCTCCCACGCTATCCGAGGTGCCAACAAAGCCCCATCGCTGCTCGATCCTTCACCGCGTGAGTTTGAAGCAAAAGAAGCAGCACATTGCGAAACAAAGATGACGGAGGGTATTGTTCACATGCAAACCGTGGAAGCAATAGAAGGACAAAAAAACCCAGCCAAAGAGGTGGGTGCATTTCAGCCACCCCCGCCTTTGTGAGACGAACAGAGTCGCTTTGTACAGTACCCCCAGCCGAAGGCCTCGTGATGCCATCGGAGTATGAATTGGTTGCTGCGTTTGGACGAGATCGAACCAGAATATGCAGATAGAGAGCAGAGAGAAGTGCACTAATGGCGGAAGTCAGAGAAGCGTTGTGGCCGGCTTGTGCGGGTTAGCAAACAATGCCCTTGGCCTGCAGATCATCCACGGATCAGAAGAAAAGGGTGTCAGGGTTCGAAGTGCCTCTCTCGGCACCAGAGCCATGATTGGATCTTCGTTTCATGGGAAACAAAAGGAAGGACAAAATAAGACTCCGCTCAGTGTCATACTCTGATCCCCTCACAAAGTGTTTCCTGTCTGGCAAGCGAACTGAAGCCATCCCATCCGCGGAATTTTGCTTCTGAGCCATCCCTCATGGGTGTCACGCACGACCTCGTCGTCTTCTGCTGATTTCCGAAAAGGAAATGAAGGCATGTTTTGCTTGTTCGACCAGACGCATTGAGTGTTCTCCGTCGGTATCATGTCTCGACACCATGATGATCAAGCCAAGAGGATCGGAGTGACAGATATGACGGCACCGCGAGCACAGACAGCGGCGGCGCTAACGTTTCGGAGCGCCTAGTCTTGCACATTGCATTGCTCGGTAGTAACGGCCTACGTTTTAGCAACGCTAGCGCCAAGCAGCGTAGCTCTCAGGAGTCCGTGCTAACTGACCGGGCGGCCATGAGGGTTTGGCAAAGAGGCAAAGAGACGCTTTTTTATTCGTGCAAAGCTGTTCAACTCGCTTCTGCATCGCTTGCAGCAATGCAATCTGTACATGCAGTTGCGGCCGGACTTCGCAACTGCTGCCCCTCTCCCCTCGAACTTCTTTCCCCGTTCTCGTCCCCTCCCGTTTCCTCTTGCCTTTTCGGGCGCTGCTTTCGAATTCGGCAGAGGACAAAGGTGCGTTGTGCGATGCTGTGGGCTCATTGTCCGGCATCGGAACGCAGACCAGTTCTCAGAGCAGCACAGTGCGAAGTCGCATCATTGCCAACCGGTCCAATCGAGCACCCGAAACCGAGACCGCGCTAATCGCTGCAAGCTTCGAACCAAAAAAAAAAAGTGCTCGCTATTTTCTTTGACAGGTCTAGTGACAGGCAGAGAGACCCTCGTTAATTTGCTCCAATCGTGGTCCGCCTATGTCCCCCATTCGTACTCACTGGTGGTCGCTTTGAAGTCAAACTCAGACAAGACAGGGTGACATTTGGTAGCGAAGCGTCGAGGTCGAATGACATGCGCATCTAGTGCGATTGACCGTGTGACAGCTTCCACCTGCGCCGTCATGCACGGGTCCTCAGCCTCGAGCATTAGCATGAGGAGTAAGATATATAGATGTCCATGATTGTGAGACTGTCTGTCACAGATTCCACCTCTTGATCGCCCCCGTGAACAACCTCCCCTCGATCCCTCCCACCCATACCTAGTCTCCCGGCTCCGTTGTCTCTTCCTTCCCTTAGCCAGTCCACCAATTCTCGCTTCTGTCTCATACTCTCGTTTCGACCTTTCGTTCGCTTTAGAGCCGTCGACCTAACCGCAGTCAGTGCGATCCGATCGAATTCTCTTTACATCCAGCAGGCTCTCTGCCGCTCACTTCACAGCCAAAATGGCAGCGGTTACAGGCGACCTCGCCATGCTGACCAGCGACACTCTGCTTGCCACCCATCCCGGCTCCGCCGCCTTCTCCGCTGAGCCTGAGGTCATCTTCAACGTCATCCCACCTTCCGCAGGCAAAGCCTTTCTCACCCTCCTCATCGTCATGTGTCTCTGTCTCGGCGCCGTCACCATGGAACTCTTCAACCACATTCGTTTCGACATCAATCTCATGCGCAAACCTGGTTGGACTCAACCTGCCAAGTTCGTCTCCCGTGTCGCCTATCTCCTCTGCCGCTATCTTTCTGTCATTTGCTTGCTTCTCGTCGTGCTTTTTCTCTCCCTGAAGTTCGAGGACTGCGGAGCGGTGCCTGAAGCATTCAATATTCTGGGAATGATCTTGTTGGATTCGGTCTCTTTGGTGTTTGTCCAGCGTACGATGGCGTTGTATGGTTGGAAGCCCAAAATCGTGGTTCCGTTGACGCTGTACTACTGCGTAGTGTTGGCTGCTGCTGCGGTGTGCGTTCCTTTCTACGGTGTCGGATATAGGATTCCAGGCACCGAGTTCTGCGCATATGACACGAGGAGGCACTTGACTCGTACACTTGTCGCCAACATCGTGTACAAGTCTCTCAGCATGGGCCTAGATATCATCCTGCTCCTCCTCACCCTCCACAGACTCGTCGACGGCGGTCTGAAAGCTGTATTGGAGAAGAAACCTCAGCAGCTTTACTCCGGAATCTCTGACCGTAGTCTTTCCAGTTTCCTCATTCGCCAAGGCTTCCATTTCTACGTCCTTCAGTTGGGGACCGACATTTTCTTCGTCGCGACCTACTTCAGTTTCTCAGAACCATCCTACCAGGTCCTTGGTACAGCGTTGATCTGCTGCATCCCTCCCATCGCTGCAGCAGCCGCGTTCAGAGAGATGGGCAAGAAATCCTCGCTTGTCACAGCCAAGAACGCAAACGTCAACGAGATCATGAACTCGACCAACTCTCCCTCTGGTGACAACTCTGGTGCACGCATCACTCGTCCTCGACAAGGTTCTGCCGCTGCTCTCAGTCGTATCCCTGCTGAATCGAATGGTGTCACCTCTGCGACCGGTGGAGTCGGTGTCAACTCGTTTGTCCTCCAAGCGCGCTCGAATGCAGGCACGATGGGTCCTCAACCCGAGAAGACAACTCGCATTTCCTGGGGTGGTCGACGAAACCACCTCACTCGCTCCCGCAACGATCCCACTGATCTGGACAACAACGGCATCCTCGTCACCATCGGCACTGTCTCTCGCTCTGAAGATGTTGATCAAGAATGGGACGGTGGCTCGCCTCGTTACTCTTCCGACAACCCTGATCCGGAGACGCTCGAGATGCAGCGTCAGTGGCCTAGACTGGCGATGAAGGGCACAGATGAAGCGGCGCATCGATCGAGCGAAGGTCATAGCTCGACGGAAAAGGTGGACCCAGAAGGATTCGGTTTTGACCCTATCACTGTTCCGACGCTGGCAAGAAGACCGACGGGCCACAACCAGAACGCATACTTGGGGCATCTGAACGGTGGGTCGGAGAGTGCACACTCAAGCCCTTGGATCCCACAGACTCCTGACAGCTCCTACCCACCTACACTGCTGTCGCCAAGGTCGTTCTCGAGACATGCAACCACTTCGGATGCGGGTAGGAGCAACAGCATCTCACGCTCGCCGCTGCCCACACACCCAGCGGTCGAGGAGGAAGATGACAGCCCCTAGCGTGCGCTCTAACCCACTCTCTTTCACCCTAGAACACCCCTTTTGTACTTTATATATTCTCACTGATAATAGATCATCAAACCATTCTGCTTACGGAATGATGGCAAGCGACAAAGACTTGGTGATTGAGTGTCAATGCTTGGACGAATCAAAAGGTATAACAGAATGCGAAAAGAAAAGGGTATCTAAGTTCGCTAACACCAAACTCAAAACCTCCCCGCAACAGGAACCGTCAAAGCAGAAGCCGACCAAATATCTTCCTCTCGTCTTCCTTTCTCCGAGTTCCTCCTCGACATGGGCATATCAGGAAAGTTCAAAAAGTCCTTAAATTCTTGCAACGAGCCCAAGCTCGACCTATTACTCGTGCATGCTGAAGATTCATAGCCCGAGCTAGGACTTCGGCTTAGCTCTGGTTCCGGGGACAACTCCCCTCCTTCCGAACTCAAACCTCTGGCACGACCAAGGGTGCGATCGAGGGCTGCGGCAAAGTGCTCCCCTGCTTGCGATCCGACTGGCGACACTATAGGGCTGAGCTTGGCTCCTCGACTGAATGAGGGTCGAGTGACGTCGATGGTCTCCAAAATGGCAGGCACTGAGCCAGGGGCTGCGTAGATAGCTTTTCGTTTGTCCTTGGGGCTGGTGGACTCAGCAGGAATGTCAAGTACTGGCTCGTCCGGCTTCAGGGACAGCTTTGATGGTCGGCGAATCGATTTGAGGGGTCGGAGAGGGTGCTTCTTCTCCACTGCTGCGGTGTAGAGAGGCTTGTCCTCGCTCGTTGCCTCCTTCTCCGTTGACGAGGGCGCAGTATTCTCACTGACATACGAACTCGTACTGTAGTTGGAAGACATACTCGATCGCACCGATGATCTTGCGGAAACCCTCGATGTCGTCGAAGCACGACGAAGCGATGTCGCAGCGGCCCCTACACTAGAATATGCCCCTTCCGTACCCGTGGCTACGTGAACAAAGTTCGTCGGACCAGAGATAGTGATGGGAGCTGGTTGATCTTCTGATTTGTTGCGTCGGAGGGAGAGCTTGAGGTGTGCTGAGATGCTGGTTTTGCGGCTGAGCATGGGTTGACTCGGCGGCAGGGTGGAGGTGGATGCTGTCGAAGTGTGCTCTTCTTTGTCTTGCATCCATCGGAGAGGGCCTTTACGTGTGCGTGCAGCAGTAGCCGAGGCAGAGGCGGGCGAGACACTAGCTGAGCGGAGTAGCCGCTGAACAGCGTCATCGGTGGCGCTGCTACTTTCTGCTGAATTGACGGGAGCATCAATATCGAGAATGTATTGCTGCTGAGGTCGCTGTGCTGACTTGGTTGGCTCTGGGGTGCGTGGTGTTGGTGTCAGTTCTGAATCGCGTTCAGTGTCAAATGCCTTGTGGGCGAGGACAGATGTGGAAGCCACAGCGACAGGGGTCGAGGGCGATGCATCCTGCAGAGGCTCTGTGGGGATCTTTGGCGCTGGTTTACGCTTGATGTTGCGGACAGATGACACTGCTGGTTTGACGGTGAGAGAAGATGATGATGAGGTGGAGCCAGACGCATTGGTGGCTATAGGGCCTCGCCAGAGGTTGGCTTGTGCTTCAGCCCGTAGCGACTCTGTCAGCTGTGAAGATGCTGTGCCGCTGACTGCGGGCATGGTGAATGCTACTGGGCGCTGGCAGCTGTCGACGGTTGTGAATGCTGGGACGAGCGTCGAGATCCGAATGCAAGAGTCGCTGCACACAGCTCGGTGGGAGGGTTGTGTTCTTTTAAGCAAATGTGTGCAGAGGGTTGATGTGTTGTCGATGATGTGAAAGCAAGCTAGATATCGTAAGATGGCGAAGAGGGAGGAAAGGGTGCTGAGCAGAGGAAGGCGAATATCTGTCAGAGAAGAGGAGCGGAGTTCCGAGTCTGCCTAGAATGAAAGCACGAGGAGGAGGAAATGTCGGCGGAGTTGGGCGACTTGCCGGTCTCACTGTGGAAAGCGAAGGCTTGCGATGGTGGGCAACACTTCTCAAGCACAAGCGAGCAAAGGCTAGCTAGTGTGGGGCAACTGTGTGGCTTTGCTATCGCACAAGCGAGGACTGTTTAGGAAGAGATACAGTAAGCTGTGCAGTGTTCTTCGAAAATAGGAGAACAGATGCCAGTGATACATGAACAAGCATGAACAACGGCCGAACAAAACTGCGCGCAGGCCCTTCCACAGACCCCTGTCCAACCATCTTCCATCTCATGCTGACGTTGTATGCTTTTTGACACTGGCGCTTGCACCCATTGACAACATGAAATGAAATCGCATCGTACCACCGTCAGCCATCAATCAATGCAGCCATGGTGGGACCATCTTTGGGAGATAAATTGGCATGGTCGCCTTGTCCCACCGGCGACAAGCCTGGGTTGGAAAGTGCTTGCTCGCAACGGCATCGAGTTTCAGGTCCAGGCGAAAGAGCGGGGAAAGGGGAAAACAGAGTTGGGCATGCTGTTTGGCTTTGGTATGCACCGATATGCAAAGGAAAAGTCGACAAAGCTCGAGTCGACAGGTCGCTGCAAGAGCGCAGAGTGTTTCGGTGTCACTGTTTGGGTCGCTAGACAGGCTGTGCATGTGAACGCTTTTCTTAGCTTCAGAATCAGGCGGTGTTGGCTTTCGTCAATGGATCTAAGCGAGCGAGCGAACGGACCTGGTCGTACAGAGCACAAGAGGAGAGAGAAAACTGGCTCGCCTTTCTTGGCCTCGACTTTTGAATCACAAATTCTCGTGTCGCAGGCTCTGTGGAATTTGAGCGCGAGACGGGCGTGAAGGAAAGCTCGACGAAAGCGGATGCTGGATGACGTCTTGGACTTGTCGAAGAAAGCTGTGTTCCTTCCTTGGTCGGTGGACCCTGGCCGTACATGGAAATCCGGCCACCCTTTCTGCCTTTCTTGTTGCGCTCTCTAACCTCTCGCTTCCACTCGCCGTACACTTCGGCCCGAAGCACGATCGTCTCAAACTCAGCAGCCTAGAAACTCTGTCGTCAATCACTGTTTTCTATGAGGTTGCTCCAGCTGTTGATGTGTATGTGTAAATTCGGTTCTAGAAGCATGAATGTCCAGCTGCCGTAGTGGTGTCGGAAAGGCTGCAACAGGATTGCGTGTTCAGAGCGTGTCTCGAATCCTGGGACGCGCCGGGACCCTGTCCCTGCATCTTTTTTTTTGAGGTCTCGGAGACAAAATGCAAGGATTGTCCCCGCCATGGCTTTGTCTTTTCAGCTATGGAGTTGTACGGTGTCGATTGTTGTCCACTTTCTACTCATGCGGGGATAATGTAGATCCTAAGATGGTAGATCAGATCGTCAAAGATCCCGATTCCGGTCGTTCGGGTCAGGGGCCGGGACGTGCGAAGAATATGGCTGACAGCTTTGCCGGTGGGACCTGACATCCATCTTGATGGCCAGGAACCAAACATTGCTGGAATTCCGCCAAATGCTCGGAGCTCTGTCAGTGAGTGATCCACAAGTCTTTCGTGCCTCCCATCAATGAGACTAGCGAAGGCCTCGGATGGTCGTTCTGGTTGTCGCTCAGCCAATGCAGGTGACGGCGATTACTTGAAGAAAGCTATAAGCAGGATGAGCGCGACGATCAGAGCGCCTAGTATCCATACAGTGCCTGTAAATCAGTATAGAACAAGTTACTTTCGAAGTCAGCATCATGAATCCTGGAACCGTGAGGCACAATAGAGTTTGAAGCTCACCGTGATCCTTAAGACTGTTCCTCAGCCGATCCATCTGGTTGATCGCACCCCCCAGTCGAAGCCCTGTACGATCAGCATCATTGTCAAACTCTTCCAGAAGCTCCTGATGCAAGTCGAGCTCTTCGTTCATTTGCAAGCTCATCTCATGCTGTCGATTGAGCGAGGCAGAGAGCGCATCGAGGTGTTGATCCTGGTCATCCCAGTGCTGCTGTTGAAGTCCTGCCAAATCTCTGTCCGTTGCATCCTCGACGGTTGCACCTTTCGATTTGTTCACATTGCCATTCGATGCTGACGGCGTGGTGTGAGTATCCGTCTCGTCTGGATCATCGGCGAATGGGTTGTGGTCAGGGGCCAGAGGCCCCAGGTTGGACATCGTGACTGTCTACTGCGCTAGCTGAGAGCGGGTCCTGGATATCTTCGAGCTTCACTGCATCATCTTCAGTATGCTCAAGTGAACTGTGAAGCCGAGTGGGGTCGCCTATGGCCAGTAAGGTATGCGGGTTGCGTTGAGAAGAAGTGTCGTGAAGGTTTGGTATTGCTTGCTGTAGTCCGTACGTCTATTTCATCTCTCGGAAGTCGGGATCCGATTCAATTTTGTGAGTAACTAAGTTGTTATATCTGTGTCAACGGACATCTTCGAAAAATGCAAAATTTAGGCTGATTTATAGTAAGCCGGTTTGGAGAATTGTCATTTTCCTGCAGCATAACACCACACCGGGATTTTGGCAATGCTTCCTTGGGCAGCCTCGAGCGCCGACCGTCGATCCTCACTGTGACCTCGAACAAGGCGTTTGAGGTGGCCACTACATAGGTCATTCGAGACTCGTTTCTGCCATGCCTGGGATGGCTTATTGTAGCCGCTCGCACCACGAATGGCTTTGCACCGGCTCGAAAGGCAGGATGGACCCGGACTCGGCATTTGCGCCGTTTCAACGTGGACTCATAGCCCAAAGTTTTCTGCAGCTCTAAGCTCAAGCCCATGCGGACTGCCAAATTCTTGGCTCCTCGTTTCTGGCCAATTCACGGACTCTGTCGGCTCTTCCGGATGCTCGGGCAGCCCGTGCATCATGCCGGCTTGCAGCTCGAGCAGAAGCCACATTGCCTCGCCAGTGACTTGCAGCGACTCTCCCTTGTAGCTTCGACTGTCAAAACTCTTTCTATGCGAGAAAGCCAACGGAAAATTCGTTCATGTGCGGCAGAAGCTCGGAGAGATTATTTTGCACTCAACGCCAAGTTAAGCGCGACCGAAACAACCAGAAGCGCACGTCCCCGACTTGCTTCGAGTTGGTGATTGACATTGACCGGTCATTTCAACCGAATGGCTCTTGAGCCTCTTGCCGGCTTTGCCGCTGTGCAGATGTGGGAAAGGTTAGCCGACTCAAGCACGAGCTTCTTGTCGGCACGGCTGCCTCTCTTGGGGCTCGAGCAAGTCAAGGCGGTTCTTCTCACAAGAGACGGTAACAATGCCATACTGCGGAAAGGTCAAATTCGAGAAAGAAAGTCCACGCTGTCGCTAGAGAAGCGCTGTGAGATCGCTCGGACCCGAGCGGAAGGTGCAAGAGCGTGAGCATGAAGTAGGCTATGCACTTTGAGTTCGCAGCCACTTGTCCCATTCGCCAAGCCTTTGCTGCTCTGCGAGTCTCTGAGTCTCTGCCTCCCTCCGATGGAGCTGTCGATAACTCTCCCTTTGGCCCCCGCCAACATCGCCTAGAATAAGAGCACTTGCAGGTCGACTCGATGAATGCCAAATGAAGCTCAAATGAGCTAGAGCTCGTCTACCAAAGTAACTAGCTTGTTTCTTCACTTTGCATAACGTAGCCTAGCGTGTCTGAGATCGAAATTTTTCTTTGATGGCTTGGCTTTTCATTTCTGCCTCTCTAGATACTGCGCTGAGATCGTGACAAAACCAATTTGCGTGTCGCGGTGACTTCATTCTGGGATTTCGTCGCGCTCTCCTTGGCCCTCTTTGACAGGCGAAAGAACGCAGGAAGCAAAAAGAAGAAAGTCGGAAATTTTACCCAGAGAGCAAGCGACGGAACGGTTCATCCGAGTTCGTCACTACAGCTGTGATGCTGGGCTTTGCTGCTGCTGGTGCCGATGCTTGGGAAACGAGAGGCTCGGCAGCGGAAAAGAGACAGCTGACCCTGACTACGCCCTGCAGCAACTTTCCACTGTGGCAGACGAGAAATAATAACCGGCTCATCCGAACGTCCTCTCGAGCTAGCGTTCATTGATTGGCATGAACGCTCAGACAGGCTACTTCTGTTGCCACTTGGCCCTCGAGGTCAAGTCTCAGATGAGGATTTCATGCTCTCACTGCGCGCTAAGCATGCGGTGCACTGACTATCCCGCCAACCAAGAGAGCAATGCATCTTCCTCTGTCGTTTCGGGCTAAACTCCGATGCAGCAGTCGAGTGTCAAGCTAGAGTATTCGGAATGCTTTCCGTTGAAGCCACTCATCATCGAATCGTGTGACCGATCTGTTCTTACGCCTGGCACGACAATGACCTTGAGATTTCAGAGATCTGCGATGGTTTGCGTGAGAAGCATGGCAGATGCACCTATGAGCTCGCTTCCCTTTCTCGCTCTCATTCTCCAACCATGTCAAGGTAAACTTATCCTTGCCAACGCAAAGCGTACCCCAGAATTCACCTTTGCAACCCTCAGCCTCAGTCTTTGCTCTGGTTGGCTGGTTGCTTGTCGCTGGCTCCCACTCCACCCTCGACCAAAGATCAAACAGTGGCGTAGCCAGCAACAGTCCAACTGCCTCCTCTCCCTCCGATAGTCACAACTCGGCAGTCGCTCCTTCGCAGCTGCTCTCGGCCCGCCCGACAATCAAGCAGCCAAGCGAGGGCAAGTTGCACCTGCATAGCGTGGCAGTCAGCAGCACGGGTTCAGGTACAGCCGAAGCATCTCTTGATTGGCTTGGTGACAGTAGCAGTATCAGCCACAAGACGCAGCTTTTTTCCCTCCTTCTGTCTTCTTTCTCCTTCCTCCGCTCCATCATAGTCTCGACCGCTGCGGGACTCCCCTCTTCCTCTTGCTTTCGGCCCACGACTACAAAAGCAACCCGCACCCGTCAAAGGCCCCCTACGATCTCCCCAGCTTCCTTTGCTCCCGACCATAGCGATACCATCTCTGGTCTTCATCGAGGGCCATTACTCAAATCACAACCATGCGATCTCGCCGCTCCAGTTTTGCCGCGGCCGAGGAACAGCCCTCTACGGCTGCCGACGTCGCTGTCCCCATCGACATCAACCTCCCCGGCCGCAACAGTGCTAGCAGCAGCGCCAACAATAGCCAGGTCGACCTTACCGGCCACCAGATCTACCTTCCTGAACATGCTACCGGCGATTCATCGTTGCAAGGAGGCATGTACGAGCTTCATCAGGTCCAGCCTCACGAGCATGCCATCTCTGGTGAAATCGTTCGCGACGTCAAGACCGGCAAGCATTACAAGAAAAAGCCGGTCGCCAAGCCCGCATACTCCCTTGGTCACACTACTGGCGCTCCTACCGTCTCGGGCGTTGGTGTCCGCACCACTGGTCGTATCGGTCTCAGCCATGCTTTCCCTACCGAAGAGCAGAACAGGCAATACAAAGCAGAAAAGGCAGCACGCAGATCCAACAACGGGTCAGGCTCCAAGTCGCCCTCGATCGCCGGCGGCAGCGTGAATGGCCACCGCACTTCGATGGACGTCAACACTTTGGAAGGCAGGACGCAGCTCTTCCAACAGCTGCGTGAGCTTATCCACGATGAGTTCGCCAAGGCAAACAAAGGTCAGACTGAAGAGCTCAGGAAACATGTGCAGCAGGCGCATCTCGAGCAGCGCCAGCACCTTGAAGATCACATCGAGGATGTCAAGGAGATCATTGCAACTGAGCAGCCCCTCTCGGAAGAAGGTGCTGAATCTGAGGGCTCAGTCTTCAAGAAATCAAAGGGCTCCGACCCTACCGAGACTGCCATCGCTACCACCGATGATGACAAGGCGCTCACCTATGACAGGAAAGGCAGCGAGGGCACTCTCACCATCGATAGTCAGACCAACGCCGTCAGAGACCCTCAGCCAGCCGAACGTGGTTATGGCGACGAACTCGACGAAAGCGACGATGAGTACGAGTTCCCCAACAAGTGGGCTGCCATTCGGTACAAGCTGCGCGAGCCTTTCGCAGAATTCCTCGGCTGCTTCATGCTCATGGTCTTCGGTAACGGTATTAACTGTCAGGTAACGGTCTCGAAACTCTACGATCCCAGTTCTCCCAAGGGTGACTACCTTTCCATCTCGTTCGGATGGGGTGTCGGTGTCGCCATGGGTGTTTGGGTCGCCGGTGGTATCTCTGGTGGTATGATCAACCCAGCCGTCACGATCGCACTTGCTATCTTCCGCAAGTTCCCTTGGAAGAAGGTGCCTATTTACATCTTTGCCCAGATTCTCGGCTGCATGGTCGGCTCGTTGTGCATCTACGGTCTCTACGTCAACCCTATCCGTGTCGTTGACCCTGGTCAGACCGAAACCACCGCTGCACTCTTCACCACTTATCCTGCCGAATTCCTCCGTCAACCGTCCACACGCATGAGTTCATTCTACAACGAGTTCTTTGCCTCCGCCATTTTACTCATTGTCATTCTTGCCATCGGTGATTCCTCGAACACGCCTCCTCCCGATGGTTTGGCGCCACTGGTCCTTCTGTGGTTGGTCTGGGGTCTTGGTGCCTGTCTCGGCTGGCAGACTGCTTATGCTGTCAACCCAGCTCGAGACTTAGGTCCGCGATTGATGCTCTACATTGTTGGATACTCGCCAAAGATCCTCTGGACTTTCAATGCGTGGTATTGGCTCTGGACGCCAGTGATCGCGGTGTGCTCAGGCGCCATCATGGGATGTATCATCTATGATACGCTCTGCTACACCGGTGGTGACTCGCCTATCAACACCAAGTCGAAGAAAGGCGCTCCGGCCTTTGGGTCCGGATCAAAGGAGAAGATGCCTGCTGCCCTCAGTGAGGCATAAACTCGCGACCTGCTCCATGTATCGTCTTTCAAAGCAAAGGTTCTCGTCGGTTTGTAGTTGTATCACAGCATATCTTTCATTCGCATTGTCATCAAAGTCAAAGTTCTGCATCGTTTCAACTCCGGCCTCCAGACTGATTCAGGTGTCCGTGCTCGTCTCCTTTACGTGCGACCAAGCATCTCCCACAGCAGCTCCACGCTGACCCTCCGAATCGAACATCCGCGACAAATAAGTATGAACCAATGTCGTATCCTCCAACGCCTTGTTCACTTTCGTCTTCTGATAAGTATACGGACAATCCAAAGAAACACAATCCACTGGCCCTGGTTTTTCCATGCCCGAGCACGTACTACAGATCCGATCAATAGCCATTGCTTGCGTCTCCAACCTATGCAGCTTTGAAGCGACGTTATGCATGCTCGTTGTCGGAGACTGTCGACACTCGATACAAACCAGAGACTCTGTGCGGTTGGAGCAGAGCAAGCAGGTTTCGGTAGCGTAGTGCGAGTTGAGCGTTGCCACATTTGCGGAAGTTCCCGTTTTGATTGGTTTAACCACCAAAGGTGAACCAGCTACCTCTTCTACCTCGGTCCCATCCATTTCTCGCTGCTGTTCTAGTACCGCCGATAGCAGCGCAGCCGTAGGTCTTTTATTCCAATACGCATTATTCGGTTTCGGCATCTGGTGAAACCATCCTTCCACATCCGCTCCCAACAGATTAAACACCCTAGCCAGTGGCGGAATAATCGTCCGGGTGATATAGTACATTGCATTGATCTGCAACTGCGGATTCTTCAGAAATGCTTCCGGCGACACCGCTTGCTGGTTCAGCTTCGCCCTAGGTTCACTTTGAGAGATGATATACGGAACTCTTTCACCGTATTGCGGCTCTGACCGAGGATCGGCCAACATACGTCTGGAAGAAACGGCTGCTCCAGGGGGTGGAGCAACTTTGTCACTGTACGAACCGAGTCGTACCTCTTTAGCAAAGATGAAATCTTGTGGACTAACTCGACCCTCCAAAATCTTTCGCCATTGTCGTTGCAGGTAGATTTTCACTGTACTAAGATCGCGAGAGCGGAATAGGATGCGGATGCAGGCTTCCAGCATCCGTTGTATAGCTGGATGAAAATCTCTCCTTACTGTCTCTATCCCTTTTGCGTCAAACCCAGGCTCCCTTTCATCCAGCGTTTCGTACTTGAACCGAATATACCGCTTCTTAGCCAGAAGGACGGAGGGAAGGTACACTTTCTCGAATTTGAGCTTGACGGGACGAGGGTTAAGACTTGTCACTTTATCAGCGATTAAATTTCCCAGTCGAAACGCTTCCTCTTTAGTGCGACCGGGCAGATAGACGAACAGTGAATCTGTATCACCGTAGACGACTTGAGCCCCCCATTCCTCAGTGCCGTTGATGAGATCCATTGCTTTTTCAAGTGTTTCGCGACCTGTTTGGACAATGGCATCTGCGATCTCGACGCATGGCATACGACCTGAGAAACTTGCCGAGGTATAGCCATACGTGACATTGGCAAGAAGCTTGAGCGAGAGCTGTCGCGCATTTTGGATGCGCTGGAAAGACTTATCCGCTTTAGTACCCTTCATTGAACCTTTGACCATGACGCGCGTATCGAGGATCTCGGAAAGCATCTTGGCTAGCAGCGACTTGCGCACATGGGGCTTGACGAACAAAAGCCCGTTGCTGGAGATGTTCACATCGTCCTGCAATAGACTCAATAAGCCTTTGGGCGGGGCGTAATCTACAACGCCGAACTTGCTCGTGCCTTTAAATCCCGCCACACGACCCAAGCAGGTCGAGTAGCAGAGGTTGTAAGCAATCATGATGGATGGATAGAGCGACTGAAAATCCAACACGATCAGCGGGCCCTTATAGAACGCAGACTGAGGCTCCATGATCAGCGGCAGGCATTCCGCTGCATTTTGCTTCCCCACCTGCGCTCTACTTGGAGAGATAAGCACAAAGTTCTCCGGCTTAGCTATGCGCAGAATAATGCTCTCTACCTTAAATTGACTACCCCTGGAGATGACGGAGAAGAAATCAATCCCGTAGATCCTAGCGAACTCTGCCGTCCTCAACACGAACTCCGACTCGGCTATGATCTCCAACTCCAACTCCACCATGTCCACATAGTACAGCAGCGCTCTACACACCAATTCCGCCCGACCGGACTTGAACCATTGCGTCAAAGTCTGATGCGAGAACTTGGGTATCCTACGATGCAGCAAATGATAGCAGACATTCTCGAGGGTATAGAGATTGAGCGTGAGCTCGCCTTTCATAAGACGCCAAAGGTTAAGTGTATGCCGACCAGTGATGCGAAGAGCGGACGATTGTGTGTATGCGTAGTTGTCGGATTTGCCACCTGCTCGGCCGGTGTTGTGAATGACCGAGCGGCCGATCTGGGGAACGAGGTCGAAGTCGTACTCTTTGGAGGCTCGTTCGACGATGTACCCCCATGAAGAGGAGTGAATTTCCCAACCGACAATGATTTCTGGGTCAAACGCACGGATCAGATCGATGAGAGTGTTGAACAGCTCCAACTCATCTTCGACGACCTCGACGGCGAGATGGGAAAGTCCGAGTCGATCGGCGTTCATATCTTCGTTTGCGACAAGCAATAGTCCAGTGCGAAGGTCAGGTCGACTGCCTGTGTCTTGCAGATTCTCATCTTCGTTCTGGAACGAATAGATAATGGCTTGGACTGCATCAAAGGCGGGGTCGGGGAAAAGGTTGCCACGTGTGATGGTGAGCACCTCGACAGCGAGTGGCGTCATGTGTTGCTTGTCACGCGCCACGAGGGTCGTCGTTTTGTGCTGGGAGATCTTGAAGCCATAGTCATTGGTCTGGGTCAGTCTTTCGATCTGGGACAGTAGTCTTGCACGACGACGCTTTGAGCGTTGCTTCTCGACGATCTTCTCTTTCTGCCTCCAAGCACGAGCTTCGAGCATCGTTGGCGGAGGCGGGCCGAATTGCCAGTACAGTTGGCGCGGCGGCTTTGCGTGTTGAGCAGAAGTGTCTGTTGAGGAATTGTGCCAGTGCTCGAAGGGTCGCAGATAAGGCAGGGTGCGTGACTGGAACTGAAACATTCTCCCAGCGTACTCTCTCGGTCGAGCTGGAACGTCGTTCGGATCGCTAAAGAAGGGTTCAGGGTGAACTTGCCGAACGATGGAGAAGAGAGAGAAAGTCTCGACGACTGTTTTGAGAGAGGGGGCCGGCTCGTGGAATGTAAGCAAGCGCTTGCTCGACTCCGGCCGGTTAGGCGATGATGTGTTCGACGAGGCCGTCATCGTTTGAGAACCCTTCTTCGTACTTGAGCCATTCGACTTTGTTGTCTCGGCAGGCGAGGGCGACGAGTCGCTAGCAAAGCGAACCCTGGTCGAACGGCCGGCAGTAGGTGATTGTGGTGACTTATTGCTGTTTGTGCCATTCGCAGTCTCGGTCGACTGGTCATGCTTTGCTTGCTTGAATTTTCGCACACTGTCTTCGTGGAACTCTTTCGACAACCTTGACGATGGACTAGCTGTGGGCGTTGTCGTGGTATTTTCGAGAAAGTCGGCATGTCGACGCTTCTTGGGCGTCGACGAAGGGCTTCTGCTGAATGTACTATGGGTCGACATGTTTGAGTTGGAGCTGTCTGTGCGTTGCCACTTTCGAGCGGCACCTTGATCGTCATTCGCAGCTTCTGCGGGGTCAACGGCCTCTGCTCCATCAGCCTCGTCCTCTTGATCTGAGGGTGGGTCCTTGTTGCCGGCTGCATCCTCAATCTCTGCCTGATGCAGCCGATTGGTGAATTCCTGACTCTTGAAGAACTTGGCGTCAAAGTCCTCGGCTTCCTCTTTCATCTGTTGGGTCAGCTGGGTCGGATCCGTCTGATCAGAATCGCCTCGCTGCGTCTGCGAGAGCACATGCTGGAGATCGTACAGCTTGGCGGAAGCAGATGGACCTGTGCGTTGCGAGTATGGATCTGCAGCGTGGATCTGATCCTGATACGGATGAAAGACTTCGACTGCATCAAAGGTGGTCATGATGTAGTGGTCCAATCCTGGACGGTCTGTAAAGTGGTTCGGCGCCCGCTCACGAGGCAGCGTCTTTTGCTTCTCATCGATGAGTCGCTTCTCGAGCAGCAGGCGCATGCGGTCTTCCGAGTTCCAAGGTGGCGACTCTCCTGTAGCATAAAGGCGTGGGTCCCGAGTTGGGTCCTCGGTGGGGATCGACGGTGGCAGTCCAGCTGCGGCTCGTCGATTCTTTTCATCCTCCCACAACCCTGACAAACTCGGAACGAGGATATTCTGTTCTGTGCCAGAGTTGGGAGCCTCATCAAAGTCATGATGCAGGTCTCGCTGCTTGAGTCTTCGCCTGTTGATGATCCATGGCGCACTTGCATCTGCCTCGAGCTCGCAGTGCGTTCCTCGATGCACCTCCTCCGGTTGAACATGAGCGTAGGGTATCGAGTTACGATTCCAGAATTTGCTGCGAAAGTCAAGGGGCGATGGGTCATCTGAAGCAACCGTGCTGCCCTCGGGGATTGGAAGTCGGAACCTCACGTCGTCCAGATCGACATAGTCGCAGCCAAAGATGTTATAATCGAGCATAAACTGAAGTTGGTATCGAATGTGAATCTCGAAAGGTTGAAAGACAGTCTTCATGACACCGCCTGATTCCAGAATGGTTGCAATGCGATAGTTGTTTGACGGGTCGACAAAGGAGATCTTGAGGAAGTAAGAGTACCCGACATGGTACCCGTAAAAGTTGACACCTTTGCAAAGGTGAATCGCAGCAATGAATTGATTTGCTTCTAGATCGTCCGGGTTGCGGCGAAGGGATGCCGCCATAGCTGCATTGAGCTCTCTGCCGAGACGATGAATGTATCTGAGCACATCATCGGGGTCGAGTGAGCCTTTGTACTGGATGTAGCAGTAGGGGTATACATTGTGAATGTGGAGACAGACTCGTTGGCCAGCGGGTGTAGCACCAAAGATGCGAAGGATGGGCACTTTGCGAAGCGTCTGGCCTTCAGCATTGAATGCACATTGTGTTCGATCGAGCGGTCCAGGAAGAGTGAGGATGTGATCGATGTTGATCAGTCGGACACGGAAGAAAGGGTCGAAAGAGGTAGGATCTATCTTCTCTGTTCGAGTTGGAGCAGTGTCGCTCGGTGCAGCGCTGTCCGTTGTGGTCATGGTGGCTGGATTGAGCGTGATCTGCAGGCCATCCTCCACGTCATCGTTCTCGTCTCCTCTCGCTTGCTGTCGTGAGCGAGAGCATGGTTATCAGTGTTCTGAGCGGAAGAACGAGTGGCTCTCGATGCCATCCGGTAAAAGATGTGGGTGGTTGTCAGGGTCCAGTCCGCAGCTGAAGCTTGCCAATGTGAATACACAGGTGGAGGTTTTGACAGGCTGGGTTTGTTGATGACTGGCGCTCTTACATCTTTGTAGAAAAACGCGGTACGCGCTTGTGCTTTACGCCACAGAAGGGTGGTTGGACTCCACTTTCGAGAAGAACACTTTCCGTGCCAGTTCATTTGGCTCACTCATCCATCAAAGCTCTTGACTGAGCCACCCGCACCGCCTTCGAGTTCATATCGTGCTCACTGCCGACCACACAATGCGTACCTCCAACACGAGCATGAGCGACCGACCATGACGACTGCAAGTCTTCGACAGGGCGCGAGGGGCAGCCCCTCCGCAAACGAAGCTTCGACGAGCTCAAACGTCATTCGACCCATCCCGTCAACCGACATACACCGTATCACAAGCGGTCAAGTCGTGCTCGACCTTCAAACAGCTGTCAAAGAGCTAATCGAGAATGCACTCGACGCGTCAGCGACCAACATCACCATCAACTTCCGTGACTATGGCGCCGAATCATTCGAAGTAATCGACAACGGCACCGGGATCGACCCTTCCAACTATGCTTCGGTCGCACTCAAGCACTATACCAGCAAGCTTTCCTCCTTTTCAGATCTCGCCCTCGTTCGCACTTTCGGCTTTCGAGGTGAAGCGCTCTCCTCTCTGTGCGCCTTAGCAAAAGTGACGATCCACACTGCTACCTCTGAGCAGGCTCCTATGGGCACCATCTTGCAGCTCGACCGTAGAGGCAGAGTCGAAAGCGACACTGGCAGAGCAGCGAGGCAGCGTGGCACGACCATCACAATCGAAGGTCTCTTCAAAACACTGCCCGTGCGCAGAAAGGAGTTTGAGAAGAACCTCAAACGCGAATACACCAAGGCGCAGAATCTTTTGCAGGCGTATGCACTCATCACAAAGGGTGTCCGATGGACAACCACCAACACACCAGCAGGCGGTCGTAAGACGCCGCAGTTCAGCGTCAACTCTTCTAGTGCCTACAACTATCTTTCTGCTAATGTCTCTGCTCTGTTCGGCGCCAAGGTCTCGCCGACGCTGATGCCGTTGAATCTCGAACTTACTTTCTCGGTGGCCAGGACGCGGAACAAGTACCTCCCGAACATCGCGAGACAAGGCGAGGAAGAAAGGGATGATGGTGAAGGAGCCGAAGAAAAGGACGAGACATCAACAGTCACCGTCATAGGGCTGATTAGCAAACCAGTCTACGGCTCCGGTCGTACCTCTTCCGACCGTCAATTCTTCTACATCAACGGTCGACCCTGGGAAGCAGGTCGAGTCAGCCGTGCCTTCAACGAAGTCTACAAGTCTTTCAACTCGAATCATTTTCCCTTTGTCATCGCTGACTTTCGACTGCCCACGGACTCATACGATGTCAATGTCAGCCCCGACAAGCGTACCATCTTTCTGCACGAGGAAAACCGACTCATCGAAAAGGTCAAAGAGGCGCTCGAAGAGCTGTTTGCTCCTAGTAGAGCGACTTTCTTGGTCAATGGCGCAAGCCATTCCCTTCGAAGTAGCAACGGGATCACAAGCTTGAGTGCTCAGTCCAAGCTCAGTGGGTTTACTTCCACGGCGAGGAGGTCGAGCTCGGCTGCGGCCGTACCTGAGGTTGATCTCCAGGATGAAGATGCCGCGGGATGGGTGGGTCAAGACGACGACGATGAAGAAGACAAAACTGATTGCGAAGAGCAAGATGCTGCCGGGTGGGTTGGTCAAGCTGACGATGAGGACGAAGGCTCGATGCCTCCACCTCTGAGGACTCGCGCATCGACGGCAAAGATAAATGGCCTCGAATATCGCGAAGACTCGGACTCCTTACCGCCTCTGCCTCCGCGGAGCACTGCGGACCCACTTGACGATGACGACGGTAGCGAACCTGAGGTACCAGCGCCACTAGCTCCTGAACTCGATCCTCCAACGCACGCCTCATCCAAGCGAGACTACGAAGAAGTGCTCGACACCAGTCAAGCTTCTTGGTCACCGGCAAAAAAGCTGCGCACCGCACAATCTTCGCCTGCGCCGACGAGGTCACTGCAATCCCCTGCTTCCGAACGATCTCGAAAAGAAGCTCAAAATGTGCTGGCATCTCTGCGGACATTCGCGTTGCCGGGGACGCAGATCGTCGACGATCTGCCCGTGTCGAGAAGGATGGCTGCCGGTGAGGAGGAAGTCGAGGTTACGCCCATGGCGGTCGAGCTTGAGGTAGAGGACACTCCCACCGACGAGGAAGAGGCGCACGAGTCTTTCCCGACAGCGCTCGAAGTAGCCGAAGAGGCTGATTTGTACGCTCAAGCGGACGAAGAGGAAGAAGAGCCACTCTCCAACAAGCTCGCTGCTATGCGGCCAGCTTCCTTCAACATCGACGACGATACGGCAGACGAAGCAAGCGTTTCCTTTGACATGGCTGGTCTGCAGAAGCGATGGCGAGCACGAAGAACAGCTGCTGATCCCAAATCCGCCACAGAACACCTTCCTGCATCCGGAGACGAGGAGCTATTGCAAGGCGCCGGAGTCACCAACCAAGATGTAGACCATGTCGAACAAGCCCTCTCCCGCGTCATCCACAAGCAAGATTTCACCGCCATGGAAGTCGTCGGTCAATTTAATCTTGGCTTTATCATTGCACGTCGACGCACCATCTCTGATGAAATGGACGACCTATTCATCGTCGACCAGCACGCTTCAGACGAGAAATACAACTTTGAAACACTCCAGCTCACCACCACCATCCGCTCGCAAAAGCTCATCTCTCCTCGCTCGCTCGAGCTTTCTGCTTCCGACGAGTTGGTCGCTATCGAACATCAAGATACACTGCTCGCCAACGGGTTCGAGATCGCCGTTTCGGAAACAGGACTACCTGGAACAAGGGTCAAGCTAGTCGCTCAGCCGATAAGCAAGTCCACCGTCTTCGGGGTCAAGGATCTCGAAGAGCTGCTGTATCTGCTAAGGGATACAAGTGCAGGGTCAGAAGCGGCAAGGGGGATCAGATGCAGTAAAGCAAGGAACATGTTTGCTAGCCGGGCTTGTAGGAAGTCGATTATGATAGGTACCGCGTTGAACAAGGCCAAGATGGCGGCGATTTTGACGAATATGGGGACAATTGAGCAGCCTTGGAATTGTCCCCATGGCAGACCGACTATGCGGCATTTGGCTTGTCTCAAGACGATCGCAGATCAGAGGAACGGAGAGGAAGAGGACGATGCGGATCCTCAATGGGACGAGCTTGTACGACATCTCAGCTAGCACTCAGCAGCAATTGAAGCAAATGATACCGAATCACGATGAGGGACTGAGTGTGTGCTAGGTGGGCAGATGGGTATTGAATTATAGAGACGACAGAAGGCGAAGATGAGGGAATGCAATGCGATAGGCGAGAGACGAGGGCACGGAACTCTATGTAGACTGCAACGGGTGAAGGGATCGTGACAGTGAAATGTTAATTTTGAGCTTCAGCGTTTCACGAATGAGTCGTTGAACTTTTGAGGCTTGCGCTTAAAACTCCTCGCCGTCATCTTGACCGTTGAAGTCGACACCGGTCTGCAGCAGCTCATCGGTAGGCATCAGGCCCGACCCTTTTCCGTGAGCCAAACTGTCAATCCTGATGTTGAGCTGCTTTGCGCGCTTACGAAGCGCGTCTCTTGTCCTCCAAAGCTGCTGCAACTGACTCAAGAGCTGCTTCTTCCTATTCGCAGCGTTGACATCTTCGACAACAACAAAGTCGTCGTCGTCTTCCGATTCTGAACAGGCACCATCTTCGTCACGCTTGCTAGTGGAAGAGACGGAGGCACGCCGTGTTCTTGGCTGCGTGTGTGAGGGGAAGAAACGGGCGAGTTGCTTTTCGTTCTCGTCTTGCTCCTCATCGAGGCATTGGAGCAGGTCGTAGATCTCGCGTCGGTAGTCTGGCAGTGACTTGCGTGGGTCCAGCACGTATTCGTCTGTGGTCGAAGCCGTGTTGAGAGCTGCAATTGGCTGGGCGACGATTGTCATGATGGGAGATGAGATGACGAGAGGGTATATCCGTCGGGTACAAAGTCGAAATCGGAGGAGGAGGTGGTGGATGATGGAGGAACAAGAGCAAAGAGCAGGCGTGTGGACACGCTCGCCTGACCAGACCGTAGAGTGGAGCTAGCTCGAGCAGAAGTGTCGGGCAAGTACGGCTGGGACAGCGGCTCCTGAATATGGCGTCCAACAGAGCAGCAGGGGTGAGGGCGTCGAAGGATTTGCGCATTCGGCATGTGCTTGCAGATGTCAAAACAGCGCCTGACTGAGTTGACACATCCGATTTCACAGGCAAATTTGCAAGTCCACTCAGCGTTCCAACGTCGAGACCCTGTCTGCGTTATTTTCTAAAGATAAGCTCTCGCGATTTTCACAGGCTTGTCACTTGAGCAGACTGTAACATTCAAGTCTAAAATCAATCGCAGTTCGTCAATCGCAGTTCCTCATCATGTGTCCCTTCACCACAACCACATCAGCCGACTCCGACGACAGCTGACTGGCTTGTACACAGTATAGAACTGACCCTTCCTACTTCCTCGCGTATGAGCTGTCAATCCACGTTGACAACATGTCGACTCCGCGGAGCGACGACGGCGATACGCTGTTGTTGTATGTGTTTGTGGCTTGGCGTATGCGGAGAGTGGTCTGATTTTTGCCTTGATTTTGTGGTGCTCCAAAAATGGGCAGATTTTTCCGCGGTTGTTGTTTGCTTTGTGCCTGACATGAGCGCTCAACGCGAAGAAATGAAGAAAGCACAAAGACCAACACTTTCCAACATCACCTCTACCATCTCTCGAACACAGCTTCTTTCATCTGTATATCAACACGGTCTTTACTTGGTCTCGTTTCCTCCTTCCTCTCCGACCCGTTTCGCACTTCGACCCTTTCGACTCTTTGCTTCATCTACAACCATGTCCTCGCACCGACCTCGCAAGGCAGCAGCCAATGGTGCTTCTCCCTCCCCTAAACGCAGCTGGGTTTTGCTCTCCGCACTGCTCGTCGGTTTCTGCGCCCTCATCGTTGCTCTCGACTCGATCCGCTCCAGCTTCTACATCTTTGACAACAAGCAGATCTACAAGGTGGCCTCAACCGCTGTTGCAAACCACCCAGGCAATGCAACCGCCATCTTTGACGAGATTCTCGACCACCTCCGCGCAGACCCCAAGACTGCACCTTACATCAACAAGAACCACTTCAGCGTCGAGTCCGAGTGGATGTTCAACAACGCCGGTGGTGCTATGGGAAGCATGTACATTCTCCATGCTTCGATCACAGAGTATTTGATCTTTTTCGGTACTCCCATTGGTACTGAGGGTCACACTGGTCGACACACTGTAAGTTCACAGCGTCTCTCTTTAGGAAATGAAAGCATGTGTGCAGCTACTTACACGCTTTGCGCTTTGGATATGACAGGCCGATGACTACTTCAACATCCTCACTGGCAACCAGTATGCTTTCCCGGCTGGTGCGCTCAAGGCTGAGCACTACCCTGCCGGCTCCGTACACCACCTTCGTCGCGGAACTGTCAAGCAGTACATGATGCCCGAGGATGGATGCTGGGCACTCGAGTTGGCTCAGGGTTGGATTCCTCCTATGCTCCCTTTCGGTCTTGCTGACGTACTTAGCTCCACCCTCGACATTCCGACTTTCGGTATTACTGTATGGATCACTGCTCGAGAGATGATTGGTAACTTGCTCATCGGCAAGTTCTAATCCAACTCGATCTCAAATCACACCTCGGAGCCATCCTCTCACCATGTCACGCGGGAATTCAAACACCACTTTGACGCCTGTAAATAGATTCTGCTGCGCCGTGCGCGGAATAAAAAAGTACATTTGCAAGCACCTTCCTGTGACAGATACGTCTTAGAGCGGGATGGCGCCCAGCGACTTGCCGTCCCAAGGCTGACCTCTGCTTTCCAGTGGACGCTTGCTGTGTTTCTCAGTCCAGGCGTTGATGCCACCAGTAAGGATGAGAATCTGTTTGGCAATGCTCTCTTGTGTCTGTGCCTCGGATGCTCCTGCTTGTGTGTGCATCTTGACGAGCGCATCTGCCACCCAGCCTGCCGCTCTTGTTCCTCGGCCCTTGCTCGAGTTGCAGTGAAAAACCAGCTTAGGAATACTGGACAGCATGTTGACGAGCGTCGGCAATGTGGCTGGCATCGAATGTGCCGGGAGGTTGATGGCTCCTGGGAGGATGTACTGCAGAGACAGAAGTGTGTCATATTAGTGACTGTCGTCGATACTATGGGATGAGAGCAGGAAGAGGCCTTACCTCGCAGTCTGCACGTCTGACATCGACGACAACAAAGTCTTGGCCCGACGTCTTGTCGGTGTACCAAGCGGTGAGCTCATCAACACTGATCGAGCCAGGCTTGGTGGCTGGCTCGCCGTAGACCTTGGACCAGTCGCCTTGGTTGATGGGATGTTCTCCTGGTTGTGACATGATGTCCGTCCGGCGATAGTGGTTGTCGAAGACGCAGATCCAGAGTTCCGCAAGCCGTTCTGTTTGGTGAGCTTTATATGCCCACAAGATCTCCAGACCAACACTTCGTTGGACCCAACGCAACAAAGGAGAAGGTGCAATTTCAAATTCCCGATTGATCGCGATATAGCAAGGAACGCCGCACCCGATTCCGCACAAGAAACATTCGGGTATACCGGCTTAGTTCGACAGACCCTTGCCCGGTCGCTCGGGGCAGCTGTTGCGGGGGAAACGCTTGGACTGACCGACCAAGACCAACACTTTCTTTTCGACGTCAACACTTTGTAGAGCACCACATCTCGCTTCCTTCTTCTCCCTTCTGTCTTTGAGGTCCAGACAAGCTTCCACGTACTCTCAGCATGCTATCGCTAAGACCAGCCCTGACGGGCGCCAACTTTGCTGCGATTTCGCTGCGTCGCTCAGCCGCTTGCCGTTCAACCTCAGTGCTTCGAAGCTACTCGACGGCGACAGACCCATCTCAACTCGCAACGCTCTCGCCACTCTCAGACATTGCCAAATCCGAGCTTGGATCGACGTCTGCTTACGATGAGCACATCTCAGTGCTCACGCTCAATCGTGCACCGGCCAAAAACGCCATCTCTCGTGCTCTGCTCGCCGAGATGGACCAGCACGTCAGCTCGCTCCTCACCTCGACCACCGTTCGTACGCTCTTGATACGATCTTCGGTTCCAGGCACCTTCTGCGCCGGCGCAGATCTAAAAGAGCGCAAGGGCATGTCCAAGCCTGAAGTCGACGCTTTCTTGCTTGGGCTGCGTAAAGTGTTTACTAACGTCTCGAGGTTGCCCATGCCAACCATCGCTTGTCTGGACGGCTTGGCGATGGGCGGAGGCTTGGAGCTGGCTTTGACATGTGACTTGCGCATTGCCGGTCCAGCCGCGACAAAGCTTGGTCTGACAGAGACCAAGTTGGGCATCATCCCTGGTGCTGGTGGTACAAGCAGGATGACAAGGTTGGTCGGACCCGCGCGTGCGAAAGAGCTTATCTTCAGCGCTAAGCTCGTCGATGCTGTGGAGGCAAGTCGGATCGGCTTTGTCGACATTGTCGCTCAAGAAGGTGATGGTACGGCTGCCTTCCACAAGGGTGTACAGCTCGCCCGATCGTTTGCTAAGAATGGTAAGTCCCGCGGAACTCCCTCCCTTCCACCTGGGCCGGATACACATGGTGTAGGATCGCTGCGGGACAGCGGGCGGAACTCGGAGTACCGCTGGCGTCTTCGCGGAATAGAAGAAGGACAACATCGTACGACCTCGCTGTTGGTGGCCGCATCCATCGTTGCATGATCAAACCGAGGCTGCCGAGGGCGCAAGAGTTTGGCAACAAGCTCGGATCAGCAGGGAGATGATTCCAGCTGATAGCATTATACGCTTATGGATTTCCATCCCAGCTCAGCTCAGCTTAGCGTGCACAGAGCATGCTTGCTAGCTTCACCACATGTGTGGCAGCAGGGCAAGGAGCATAGTGGTCGAAGACGAACGAACTACGATATCAACTCCGAACAGCAGCAGCAGCAGCGTCCGAAAGCGGAAGGTGGAAGATCTCTCGTTTTTTGGCGCCGAAATTAAAGGGCACCTAACACTCACTACTTTTTTTTGGGGGGTTTTGTTTTGTTTTGCTTTGCTTCGTTGTTGCAGGACCATTGGCGGTACGAGCTGCCAAGCTTGCGATCGACAAGGGTGAGCAGATGGACCCTGAAACAGCACTCGACTTTGAAAGACAGTGCTATGAGACGATTCTTGGTACCAAGGACCGTTTGGAAGGACTCAAGGCGTTTGCAGAGAAGCGTGAACCTGTCTATCGCGGCGAGTAGAGACCTAAGAAGGGGTTGAGATCGGCTATCGGGCATGCCTCCTCTAAATGTTGCCTTGGTGATCCAATATCAAATGACTATCGAAGCAAACAGCCTCACACTGACACACAAAGCGATTTGATGAACGTGCTGTGAGGTCTAGAAGAAGATATCGGTGTAGATGTGTCGACTCGCTACGCGCCGCTTTCGGAAGGACCTCGCTGCAGGGTGGAGTCGAAGCGGGAAAAGCGGTTTGCGGGCTTCGAACGTCGAAAATTGGATTGGCATTATTGCCAACAGTTGTAATCGCGTGGCGGCTGGACATGTTCCAGAATTTCAATGTCAGATCAAGCGAAAGCCACAGGCGCGCTTCGCAAGAGCGGAAGCAGCGTAGAGACGGCCTTTGACCGTAAACTGTCGGCCAGACTCAAGAGCGGCGGTGAAACCTGTTTCATATCTTGTCCGCCCCGCTCGCCGCCTCTCCATCACACCTGGCCTTTTGTCTGGGCTGTCGTCCTGTAACAGAAACGGGCTTCGCTGTGTCGTGATGGTGAGTAGATCTGTGCTCGAGGCGGCAAGACCGCATTCGAACGGCAACGAAGTTGGAAGCCCACGCTTGTCAAGACGTCTCGCGTCGAGGTCGCTTGGCAGCTGTCGGCCATTGTCAACCAGATTCATCGATGGATTGTGCAGTTGCTCTGAGATGAGTTCAAAGCAGGATGCTGCAGCTCGGGAAGAGAGAGGGAATGATCTTCGCCTGTCAGAGAGAATATCAATAGCAATGTACATACACTGAGCCTGAACGGGCGAGGCTTTAAGCGAAAAGCAGAGCGTCGGAGTATCAAGTGAGCCGCGCTGGTGTTGGCCGTGCCATCGCATCGCATGTCTAGTCGAGACTGCCGTTGTGTGTAGATCACATTTTCAGCCCCGCTGATAGCTATTGTTGGTCGTTCAAACCATGCTTGGCCGATTGCACGGCGGTGACGAGACTGCTGTGGATTTTCCCGCGTCTCAGAGTGAAGCGCTTCGCCTTGGCTGACAGTCTTTAGGATGGTGGTATCGAAGGCACAGACAGCGTCGAGGCTGCTGGCTTGAGACACTGAGTGCAGTAACTGAACAGGAACGAAATACATGGGGGACTTACAGGGTCCAGGCAGTGTAAGTTGTGTGGAGTCTTTGGAAATTCTAAGAGCTTGCGGCGACACTCTCTTCCTGCCAAGTCGATCCAATGTTTCGCGAGCCGAAAGCGGTAAGGCAGGCAGGCAGGCAGGCAGCAGAGCAAGTGCACGCCACAGTCTATTGCATTCTCCGGGACCCTGAGAAATGATCATCTTGCGGTCAGTTGCCCTGTTACAGTACCAATCCGACTCTACGACTTGTGTCAACACTGCAACAAGAATTGGTCAGAAGTGAATACAAAATGGTCGAGAAAGGTCCAGTCAATGGCTACGCCGAGATTGAAAGAGTTTTGAGAGCTTTCGAGCAGAGCAAGAGAGCTGGCCATGCCATGTTTCACATTCTTGAAAGAGGCGTAAAGAGTGTGTGTTGCATGGATCGCGTTGGGATTCGGCAAGTTCGAACGCTGACACTTCCGTCCTTTTGTTTTCAGAGCTAAAACTCTAAGCGGCACATCCGAAGCCGGAACAGTCACGGTCATACGCCTCCACTTCTACCCAGCACTTTCCCGCAGGAACGACCCTTCTATTTGAGCTGATAATCGTCTCTGCAAAGAAGGTCAATCGTACACGATGATACGACGGATGAGCCGATTCGAGAATAGGTCGAAGATGATTTTCAGAGCGGGAGTACCGATTTGGGATTGACAAGGCGCTTGTGCCAAGGATACAGGAGAGTGCGGCGGCTGGCTGGGTTTCGCGCTTGCAGGAAGAGGCATGGATCCCGTCACTGATTCTGGAATCCTCTGTTGGTGTGAGAAAAGTGTTTGGGCTGTATTGATCTCTGACGTTCTTTGACGTCGGAACCCTCCGTTGGGTGATGGATGCACGCCTTGGCCAACCTGTCTCGAACTCAGCCTTTCGCTCATTTCCTGCGTTCGCTCGCTCGTCTGATCAGCACTTACACTCTCTCCATCTCCCATCACCATCTCATCTCCCTTCGCTTCTTCGCTCCTACTCACTCTCAGACACCAACCTTTGCGGCCATTCCCCACAATCTCGACAATCCCTGGTCCAGACCGCTTTGTTTTGGCAGCTCTGTTTGGCCGGCCGTCACCCCTCCTCGTGCCTCGTTGCCGCCGTGCCTTGTCGCCTGCCGTGCTCGCCACTTCTTCCCCTCGTTCTCACTCATCATCCCAATCCCTATATCAGCCCCAGTCTTACCTTCTCATCCTCAACGCCGTTCCTGCACTTCAATCTCCGCCTCGCCTCGCTCGTGCAGATTGCGCCCTCTTTCCACTGTGCATGTGCACGCCTGTCGCCAAGCTTGATCTCGACCCCGCTTGCAGTCCGCACATCTCGCACCATCTTCTTTTCCGTAGAGCTCAGCTGTTTGCATACCCTACTTTTCTCACTGGTCGCCGTGTCTCTGCACTTCCTCCAAAGTTTCAGCCTCGCTCCTTCATTCGCTTGTAGACTACTTCGGCTTCTGCCTGTCGCCCACTCATCCGGGTGTTCAGCCCTGTCTGCCGCCCATCATAGTCGCCCGTGCACCTACACTCTTCCGCCTTCCTAGGCCCTGATATATAAATCGTCATCATGTTGGATTCCTTCCGCAACTCTTTCTACCACCTATCCGACTACCTCCAAGCTTTCGCTAGCTCCTCCTCCTCATCTTTTGTCGCTTTCTCGACTTCTTCTAGATCCCCTTCAGGATCCTCGTCGCTGCATCCCCTCCTTCTCTACGGAGCCGTCCTTGCTGCATCTCTCAGCTCCATTAGCATCTTCCACGCCGCACGAAAAGACTACAAACGCAAGTTCAAGATCGACAACGGCACAATGATCATCACCTCGCCCCACCAGTTCACCGCTCCCACCAACTACACTCTTCCTCAGTTCCTCTTCAAGCCCATCGATATCCCAGCATGCAAGGAGCGAGCCAACGCACCTCTCCTCTACCCCGCTGATCCCGAGGTCTCTGGTCGTCCTGACGCCAAGCCTCTCTCGCTTGTTGACGTTCGCGAGTATGCCACTAACCTCGCTTCCGCCCTCATTTCCGGCTCTACCGAGTCCGGTCGCAAGTACGGCAAGGGCGATGTCGTCGGTATCAACGCTGCTAATCAGCACGACTACCTCGCTTGTGCTCTCGGTATCATGATGACTGGTGCCAGTGTCGCTCTCTTCAACCCTGCTTACAAGCCCGACGAGATTGCTCACCAGATCCGCATGGTCAAGGCCACCGCTGTCATCACTACCCAGGCTTCTTACGAGTCGACCCAGGAGGCCGCTCGCCAGGCTGCCATGAAGGGTGAGGACCGTTTTGAACACCTCCCCACTGTTCCCGAGATCCTCGTCTTCGAGGAGAGCCACGCTTCCTCCATCGCCAAGATCCTCAAGGTCGGTAAGAATGAGTTGCCAGAGACCCGCGCATTGCTGGACAATGTCAAGCTCGACCCAAAGACCACCATCGCCGTCTTCTGCTTCTCTTCCGGTACCACCGGTGGTCCCAAGGCTGTTATGCTTTCGCACTACGCCATGGTCGCCAACGTCATCCAGGCTTCCTACGCCATGCTTGACCGCACCAACGACCCGCTCCTTGACGAGGACAACTGGTACGCTCACGGTCGCGAGCACCTCCGCGGCTACTTCACTACCCGCATCTCTGAGACCTGGAACACTGCTGCTGACACCATCAACACTGTCACTGACAAGCTTGGCGGTCTTCACCTTGCTCCTCGTCTCAGCCGCGGCGAGTTCCACCTTGACCTCTTGCCTCTCTTCCACTGCTACGGTCTCTTGATGGGTTTCATGGGTCTTCACACTTGCACTCATCGCATCGTGCTTCCCAGGTTCCAGCTTGATGTCTTCCTCTCCACTGTTCAGAACTACCGAGTCACTTTCTGCTTTGTTGTTCCTCCTATCCTCCTCGCTCTCGCCAAGCACCCCAACGTCGACAAGTACGACCTCCGCTCCCTGACCAAGGTCAGCTCCGGTGCTGCTTCCCTGCCACTCGAGCTCCACGATGCTGTCAAGAAGCATCTCGGCATCCTCTCCACCGACGGCTACGGTATGTCCGAGATTTCACCTTTTGTCTGCAGTCAGAACAACCGCGATCTCGAACACTACCCCGGCACTGTCGGCCAGCTTGTCCCTGGTACCGAGGCCAAGGTCATCGGTCTCGATGGCAAGGAGGTTGGCTTCGACGAGGAGGGTGAGCTTTGCCTCCGTGGTCCCCAAATGATGCAGGGCTACCTCAACAACGACGAAGCCAACTCCAAGACCTTCATCCCCTCCATCGATGCTCCCGACCGTTTCCTCCGCACTGGTGACATTGTCACGGTCAACAAGGAAGGCTATGTCACCATCACTGACCGTCTCAAGGATGTCATCAAGTACAACGGTTTCCAAGTCCCACCCTCGGAATTCGAAGCCCTCATGTTCAAGGAAGAACGTGTTGGCGATTGCGCCGTCCTCGGTGTTCCTGACCAAGAAGGTACCGAGCTTCCATGGGCTTTCGTCGTACTCAACCCCAAGACCAAAGAAGAACTCGGCGACGACGCTGACAAGAAGAAGCAGCTCGAAAAGGAGCTTCTCGCTTTCGTCAACGAACGTGTCAACGCCAGCTACAAGAAGCTTCGTGGCTTGACATGGCTCGATGCCCTTCCTAAGTCGGCATCGGGTAAGATCCTTAAGAAGGACATTCGAGCTATGGTCGAACAGGATAAGCTCACTGCTCGCAAGTAGAATTCTTCTCTCACGGCAAGGAAGGAACAAGATACGGTGCTGGATACCCTCTTTATACTTTGGCCTCTCTTTTATATTACTCTTCGCTTAATCCCCTCATATATATCCTTTGGCTTCTGGATTTGTTTGTACTTTTAGGTCTCTTGCATGGAAAGTATCATTCTCTCACAATCTGTGCCTGTATCTGTCCGAGTGAGAATGGTCTAAGATTCTATTGCTAGGTGATTCTATGAGATGACGACATCTAGGTCTAGCCCGACGATGACTGGACCGAAGCATATCCAGGGATGCACTGTTTACCAAGCGGTCCAGACCCTGACTGCATATAGCAGATCTTGGCCTTGACACACTCATCACTCGTGCAATTGGGACTTCTTGGACTGTTCCTACCCTGATACACTGTGAACTCTTGCACCAACTCCTTCCTGACTGCCATTTCTTCGGTCAACTTTGCCCAGAAGGTTCCGTTAAGTGGTGCGTCTTTCGGCCAAATCCCCCCCGGCACAGGATGGGACGAGTTATCGTTCGAAGCAGTAAAGTTGCCATAAGCGTCCCTAGCAGAGTACAGATAATTGTACACCGGGCCATGACTTGTCTCAGGCAACCGGGGGAAAGTAGGTACCTCGGTGTAGAACTGGTGGTAGTCGACAACTTCGTAGGTTGTGGCGTTGACGTGCATGATACGGAGTGCTGGATTGACGTTGTTGCCCGGTGTTATGGAGGGGGCCATGAATGAGACTGCTTTAGCCGCTTCTGCTGCTTTGCTGGTACCGTTGTTGGCGTAGAAGACGTTGAATTGATCTTCGTGGGTGTGGCCAAAGAAGATGTGTGCGATGACGTGCGGTGCGAATCGGTCAATGATTTGGTAGAACAAGTTAGTCGGATTGTCCAAGGGGTTGCTTCCATCCCAACCAGACAGTACATGGCCAACGATCCAGACTCGCTCCCCGCGTTTCTCCGCATGGAACAGCTCATCAGTAAGGAAGCGCAAACTACCCGAGTAGTCAGGGTTCTGAGTGTGAATCATGTTGAACACGTTGTTCTTGTACCAGAAGTCAGTGTTGAATGCGATGATCCTCAACCCTTTGCGTGGAGTAACCGAGTATCCAGCATAATGCGAGCGAACCTGCTCAGCTTCGGCATGGTTGAACCATCCTTCAGCCTCCCAAAGACGAGCGAGATTGTCCCAGTCCCAAGAGAGTTGGTCTGAGCGACCATCGGGTAGTGCGCCCTGGGAAGCAAAGTCGGAGGGTGCCGAGTCGTGGTTGCCGATAGCGTTGAAGACTGGACCTTTACCCATCAACGCTCGGATGCTGTCGTAAAGGGATTGGTGGGTGTACTTGACGAGGTCCTGCGAGATGAACTGGACGGAGTCGTGTACAACCATGTCACCGGTGTGAATGGTCATATCAACCTCCTCGCCGCCGTTGAGCGGAGCTACGGCCTCGAGAGTGGACATGACGAGACTCCAAGGAGTATCGCATTTGAAGTTGCCCCAGTAAGTCGAAACCTCGGAGATGTTGGACTTGGGCAGCGTACCTTGTGTAAAGTTGCCATTGCTGAGGGTCGAGTTGTATGCATCGGCACGACAGCATCGACCGTTGGTACAAGCTGCTTCACCTCCAACGAAGAACCGAGGGTCGAA
The DNA here is from genome assembly GCA_022963135.1 of Ustilago loliicola. Taxonomy (NCBI): domain Eukaryota; kingdom Fungi; phylum Basidiomycota; class Ustilaginomycetes; order Ustilaginales; family Ustilaginaceae; genus Ustilago; species Ustilago loliicola. The sequence goes on along the minus strand of JALCUU010000013.1, from coordinate 254,544 downwards.
GTGGATGTCAGACATGTGAAGCACTCGCAGATCTTTGCCATTCTTGGTCGGCTCACCAACGTTACGGTTGTACGATGCCGGTGGAGTGCGCTTGCCACCAAACCACTTGTCAAGAAAACCCTCGTCAAGGTCACGAGCTTTAGGAAGAGTGCAGTTTGAGGTAGACGAGCCGACGACGATGTTGCAGATGTACTGGGCGTCAGTGCTGTTGGGCGAGGTGAAGTCGGCATAGCTAAGCACCAGAGAGTAGACAGATCCGAGCACTTGCGGAGCGTAGCTCTTCTCACAGGTCGAGTTCGACTTGTAGCTGTACTTCTTGCACATCTCGACAAGCATGCCGGGAACCTCCTTTGGCGACTGCTGTGCGAGCTTCTGTGCGACCTTGAGCACATCGGTGCACTTTGTGCAGTTGGCATTGTTGGAGCTGAAGATATCGGTGAGCTCCTTGCGAACCTGAGAAGCAATGTCGGGCGAAGCTGTGCCGGTGGGTAGCGGGTAGACGGCTTCAGAGGACGAAGGCCCCAGCGGAAGGATGGTGGGGTTGGCGAGAAGATCGGAGAAGACAGAGTTGCGTGCGACGTCAGAGACCACAGGGCGAGGCTCGGCGGTCATCGATGCAGGGGTGTTGTAATACGAAGCAAAGAGCGAAGTAGGGAAGGCGCTAGCTGCGGTGTAAGCCGATGTCTGCTGGTCGAAGCCTCCGGCTTGAGACGGAGCTGACGAAGAAACGGCATTGTCGCGATTGGCAAGGGGAGCATAGCGAGCGGGCGAAGAGGCTGCAAGCTGGATCAGACCCAAAAGGGCGGCGAGGGAAGCGACCACCTTCATTCTGTACCACAGTACGGGAAGGAAAGACGGAGCAGTGGATGTCAAGGTGGACGGTAGTGGGGAAGAGGGCGAGAGATGGTGTTTGACATCCGAGAAGGGCTGCTTTTCTATGTCGTCCGACATCTCGTTCACCATCCTCGTGGAAGGGGAAAAGGGAAGGGAGGGAAGGATATAGAGGCTGCCGCCGGGGCAGCCGGAAGAGGAGCAGTTGGTGGACGGACCGTAGGACAGGAAAGCATCGAAGAATGGATCTGAGTTGAGCTCTAAGCGAGAAACACAAACGTTCTGGAAGAGCACATTCGTTGCTTTGGCGCTCGGGCCTACTTGAGTCTCACAAGCTTGTTCACATTCTCAATCCGTCTCGAGCACCCTTGTACCATGCCGTCAGTGACTTCTGCCTCGAACGTTCCTGATAAACTGCTCGCCTTAGAGGAACCAAGCGTCGTGTAACGGGAAGCGAGATGCGTACGGTCACAAGCGGGCGGCAGAGCTGCAAACTGTGTTACACAGAGCGAGAGCACGTTTTCAGGGTCCATTTACCAAATTTGGGATCGCACGTTCAAAGCACCTTGCCGCTGCTTCCAGTCGAGCGAATCCTTCTTCCGCAAGCTGCAAGAGTGCCAACGTGCTCGGCACTGGATGATCCATGCCTGGATGATGACAGCTTTTTCCTCGAAACGTATCAGCACATGTATGAGTCAATGAACAGTCAAGCGACTCATCCTATACGACAGCTTTCGCTATAGAGCGCAGTAGTAGCAATCGACGGCTCAATGGTGTTCTCGATAGAGAATGGATCGCATTTTGTCGCAACTATGAGTGCGGATGCTTGGGGATGCGAGCTAGTGTACAAGAGCTTTCAAAAGCTTTGTAAGCGCACCCCGTACATTATTGTCTCCGTTCGTGATTGACGAAACATGTCAACAGGCTGCAAACATAATGAAGTACCGTGACTGAATCGATACAAAACGTCGCATTATCCTCGTTCCCGTCGCAGGTGGCCTCGCATCGAGACAAGAGAAACGTGAACGTTCGCCTTTGTTCTGGGCTGAACGAAGCATGAATCTCACTCTGTCTCACACTGTATAGCCTACGGCAAGTAGATAGTATATTGCAATTCTAAATGGTCTATAATCTTGGCTTCTGCACGCTTCGATGCAGCTTCTCTTCCTTGAAAGCTTCTGGACTCGATTGGACCTCGAGCACCTTGACGAGAGCATCTGCGAGCTTTTCGGGTTCTTCCTGGGCGGCTAGATGATGGCCCTCGATGGTGAAGCTGATTCCACGCTCGAGACGGTCAATGTCGGCTGCGAGGCCCTTGTTGTCGAAGCCACCTTTCATGTTGATCATTCCAACCCAAGCACCGTGATCTGTTGTCAGCATTCCCTTCCTGCCAATAAAACCCATCCAAGTTGAAACGAAAGCAGCGGCCTCGTGCCATTTTGTATTGTTGAGCTCTAGCGGCGTCCGTTTGAGATCGTTCTCGTGCAAGTCGTCCACTGCAAGAGCACGCGAAGAAGATATCAGCGAGGGACGAAGACCGAACCGGAGATGGAGATCGAGCACACGCGGGTGCCAGACCTTGAAAAACGGTTTGGACTCGAAGTAGGCTTTAGCATCTGGGAGCGAGTCGAAGGTATCTTTGCGTGCGACGGCTCCTTTGGCGAGCGGAACGTCAGGAAGAGCGGGCCAGATTTCATTAGGCAGCTTATCGAATTGGAAGCGCTCCTCGTCGTCAAATGGGACGATAGCAGGATCGACAAGAATGAGACCCTCGAGCATGCGAGGTCGTGCGTGAAGAAGGAAGGTGAGTGATGCTCCACCGAATGAGTGACCGAGTCCTATCAGGCGGCGCTTGGCTGTAGACGATGAAGACTTGTGCGAAGGAAGGAAGGTGGGAAGCCACGCCGGAGGGGCGTTGGGATCGGAAGGGGTACTGGGCAGGTAGTTCTCGAGGAACTTGAGCATGTCGCGAGGATGGTCTGCCCAGCTGATAGTGTCTCCAAGAACATCGCGATTGATGCTAGCTGCTTGACCGGAATGCGTGCAATCGAAATTCCAGATCTCGTCGATGCGATACTTGCCCCGTAGCTCTTCGGTTTGCAGCTTCTGTATCAGAGCCTCGAGAGCTGGCTCGAAGATTTCCTTGTGGAAGCCGTTGGCGTGTGCCAGAATCAGCGTGATACCTTCTCTCGTGTCCTTTGTCGCACCGCTTGGCTTGGAATCGAACTCGAGATGGGTGGGGACGATGCGATTGACAGTCATCCAGAGCTGCGCTTCGTTGGCTGTCCGTGCTTCGATGATTCGCTGTGTATGCCCAGACTGCAAACAGCCGCTGCGCAGAGTACGCATGACTTGGCGCTGGCCTTCGTGTTCCTTTCCACCGCAGACGCCAACCCAGTACTCAAAGTCAGCTTCTCTTCGCCGACGCTGCTCTGCTTTGGCTGCTTGTGGGTCCGAAGGGAGTGGACCGAGACTAGAGGTGCTTGGAAGCTTGGCGTCATAGATGTCGGATTTGGCAGATCGGACGTGCGAGCGCGGCCAGGCAGCAGGGTAGATGTGTGTGGTCGAGATCCATTGCTGTGTTCTATGCGAAGATGGATCCTGAGAGGGTGCGGTGAAGACGACTCGTGGAGACAATGTTGGAATGACGGGTCGCACGGGTGGGCGAGGAGGTTGCAAAGACGACAACAGCTCCGCCGGTCGGAAGTCGTCGGTGGGCATGGCGTCAAGTTTGATGTGGAGAAGAAACGCGCACGTGGAGATAGCTATGTATATGAGTGTTGACCCCGATTCGTGGTAGTTGCTTCGATGCTGAGTCTAATGAAGAAAAGCGAAAAGGAGGAAGAGACGGGCTTTCGTTGACTTCGGACCCTGCTGCCTTTGTAGAGATGTTGCCGAAGCGTTCTTGTGCGATTCCGGAGAAGGAGCTGGTGAAAAGACACTTTGGCCGGCAATAAAACTCGCCGGCTTTTCCGGTTTGCGCAATGCGGGCTCAGAAGCGCGTATTGTCGGACGAAAAGAACGAGCTGTCAAAGCTCTCTTCCGTCCGTGAACGGACAACATTTTGAAGCTTGCTGCTGGCGTCGTTGACCTGAGCGAAGCTCCGTGAGCCGATGGAGCGAGACATAGCGGTCGTGTATTGCTTGCTGTCGTGATGAAGAGGTGTCGCAAGGCGGCGTCGAGGTGAACGACGCTGTCTTGGTTTGGCTGATGCGAGCTTTGCGGATCTGACACGGCGAGAAGGTGAAATTCCACGTGACTGCTCGAATCACTTTCTGAGCCGCGGATGAAGCTGTGCCACGCACAAGCTTCTTAGCCGCACAGTCAGTGTCACTCGGCGGCTTTCATTCTCGCTCCACAATTTAGAGCTCAAATGACCGCTTCCTGACAAGTGACTCTCGTCTTAACTTCTTGTCTTCCGCACTCTCCGCACCATACTCATTTCAGACACAGACTAACCGGTGACCGCCCTGATCCGAATCCTGCGCTTCGACATATCCTCCGGCCGGACAGCAACCCTCTCGGCTCCTTTCCGTGGCAGTAGCTTGCGATCCCAGGACCTTCAACATCTCAGACGGCTTCCGAGAAGGACGCGTCCCTCACTCTCAACAGGTCAAGCGAAAGGAGCTAAGCCGTCTACGCTTCTTGTCTCCTTCGCTCAATCGAGCTCACTACACCATGAACGACAGTCTAGGCGCGCTGCTAGCCATCGTCATCCTCTGGTCGATCCTGCGCTTTGCGTTCGGCGGTGGCTCCAACAACAACACTAATGGCGGACATCAGACCCCGGCTCTCAACACCGCTCGCACACGTCAGGTGCCACAACACATGGTCGACTCGGTCAAGACGCTCTTCCCGCACATCTCTGATGCATCTATCCGCTACGATCTCCAACGCTCAGGCAGCGTCGAAGCCACCTGTGAGCGTATCCTCAACGAAGGTGGTCTGCCTTCACCTCCCGCAGGCTTCTTTGGTACTGCGGAACCTTCGACACCGTCCAATGCAGCAACACTCCGCGCGCAGAACGCCAATCGCACTCCCAATGGTGCTGCCTCCGGATCTGCGTCGTCGGTCAGCACACCCAGCAAGTCTCCCAACCTTATTTCTCGCTACGGCCTTCAGTCACGCATAGCTGGCTCCGATGATCTGCCATCGACTCCGAACTCGCACACGAGCAACAGCAGTCACGGCAGTCCAAGCAGCTGGGCCACCACGCCAGAAGAGAGGGCAAAGCTGCTCAAAGATCGCAAGGAGCAGATGATCCTCGAAGCTAGGAGAAAGCTGCTAGAGAGACAGCAGAACGCAGCAAAGGACTCCAATACTGCCGCAAGTGGAGCTTCTGCTTCGACATAACTGTACTTGGCCCGCATCCTCAGTTGATTGACTTTTCCGCAACAACTCGCCCAGCATTAGATTTAGATTGTTCGTGTTGCTATCAGACAAACGTTACGATCCTTCTCCTACTGCTGATACTCATTTACCTTATAGCATTGCTTTAATTTGTAGCGTCCGGCATGCAACTTGTGAGACAGTGTCATGCTATTGGGATCGTGTGAGTTGCGGTTTCAGCTTTCGCAAAATCTTTCCGCGCAACAAGAGGAGGTCTAACATGACATGAATTTCTAGCGTCATGTGCTGTCACTTTTTGGGTCAGAAGTCCCTGTTCCGACACTTTTTCCTATTCTTCCAGCTTTTCTGCCAACAGCCATCGTCTGCCGTGCTTCCATCTTCTATATTCGTCGAAGTCAACAGTCCTAACTTATCTCTGCATAAGTACGACACTACTCAGAGATTGACAAACATCAAATCGCTCTCACCGTATACACACAAAACTGACAACCATGCTCAGAGCTGCAACTCAATCCGTCCGAGCATCTGGCTCGTCCTTGCGACCGGCCACCTGCTCGCGTACCTACGCATCAGCGTCCTCCTCAACCTCCGCCGCTGCTTCCACATCATCGAATGCTCCTTCAGAGACATCATCGCTTCCATCGGCAGCACCACCCGGCACCGTCCTCAAAGGTGTCTCGATCTACAAAGATAAAGCCGACCCAGTTGCGCTTCAGGACAACGAATACCCCCCTTGGCTCTTCAAGCTCCTCGATGACCCTTCTATCGCCTCATCATCATCTCTCGCTTCCATCGAGATGGCGGGCATGTCGAAGGGTGAAGCACGAGCCGCTCAGAAGCGTCAGTCCAAGGTTCTTCGTGCCGCACAACTTGCTAAAGAGAAGGCCAAAGCTAAAGCTGCCGAGCGCGCCGCCAAGACCGCCTCGACTGAAACTGCAAAGGATACCACGGCCGAAAAGGAGGTCACACTGACATCAGAGCAGCAACGTGCCAACGAAATGGCTAAGGCAGTACAGGACGAGCAGGCGAGAAGGAAGATGCTCAGGAAGGAGAACAAGGAGGCGATCAAGGCCCGCAACTTTGTCAGCGCTTCCTAAGTCGATTGCCTCCACAACATCATCCGTTGTAGTCCATTCCATCTTCAACCTCAGGGACAGCACAGATAACTTGTAACATACACTCGCAACACAGCGAATTGACATTCATTAGGACACAATGTTCTGACTACCTCACTCGACCACTAGAAGCCAGGCCAGTGCTTGTTTGCAAACTCCTGCATGTCTCCCACCAGCGCATCCGGGTTGTCCCTGTAATTGTGTCAAATTGAAGGAGAAGGAGCGAGGACAGAGATTGGGCAGCCAGTGCTACATTCTAGCTCAGATGTTTCGACTTGACCTGTGACGACTTACAAAGCAGCAAAATGTCCACCATACTCGTGCATCTTGTGGAACTGCCAGTTGAGATGATACTTGGATAGCCAGCTCTTGGGTCCCGCCAGTGCCTCGTACTTGAAGTGCGAGAAACCGAAAGGCTTTTGCTTTGCTTGCTCCCACAGCTTCCAATCCGGTTTAGCGAACATATCGTGCGACTCTTTGTACGGCAGGAACGAGGTGTGGATTGTGTTGGTAAGGTAGTAGATCATGACCGTGGTCAAGATGTCCTCGTCTGTGATGTGCGAGTGCGAGAAAGCGTCTGTGTCGGCATCGTTGAATGCGGGACAGCGTGGGTCCGACCAGGCGTGATACTTTTCCATGATCCAGGAGAGGATGCCGACGGGGTTGTCGTAAAAGCCGTAGCCCAAGGTGGAAGGCTGTGTGCCTTGGATCGAGACGTAGCCGCTGCCTTGGTAGAGGTACTCGAGTGTGCGCTGAACTCCGAGGACCTCTGTCGGATGGTAGCCGAGCATGCCTAAGGTCTTTGCAGCAGAACCGCGGTACCCAAGCTGCTCTAAGATGAGAGCAGGATAGGTCCAGAACGGTAGCTGAGGAGGAGCAAAGTTGATGTGTGCAATCTTGCAATGCGGACTGTTGGCGAGGAATCGGGTGACCAACGAGCCCCAATCACCACCCTGAGCCATGTACGACTTGAAACCCAGCACTGCTGTCATGAGCGTGTCAAATACCCTGGCTGAGTCCTTCAACGTCCATCCCTTCTTGAGAGGTGCCGAAGACAAGCCGTAGCCGGGTAGGCTGGGTACAATCACCTCGAATCTCGGCGCTCTCGATTCGACGAGCTTGGACGCAAAGTAGTATGCCTCGGTAAAGCAACCTGGCCAGCCATGCGAGAAGATAAGGGGGATCGCTGGCATACCTGCCTCGTCGTCCGGCACGGAAGATTTGAAATGCTGGTAGTGCACTTTGATGCCCTCGATATCCACCTTGTAGTGAGGAAAGCGGTTGAGACGCTCTTCGACGCTCTTCCACCAGTCCTTTACACCTTGATTTGGAGAGCCAACAGGTTGACGATGGTTATCTTTTGGATTGCCGCTTTTCCAATCGTCGAGGATCTGACGAAGCTTGGCAAGTTCTGTGCCATACTCCCACGGCTTCAAGCCGCCGGTAATCTCGGAGCTTGGAAGTCTGGCATCGTCAAGTTTGCGCTGCAGACGATCCAGGTCTGCGTCGGCAAAGTCGATGCGGATCTGACGAGGCTTGCCCACTTCGGACATTGTTGTTCGATTGTGATTTAGAGAGGAGTAAGACAGAAAAGTTGGTGTAAAGAGCAGACTCTGAAAGGTTGCGTTGCTCGGGAGAAGGGCTGTTGGTTGTTGCAAGTAAGGGAAGAAGCTCGAGGAATGCTACACAGTCTTATCGGGCAGGAAGCAGAGTTGGCTCATGCACGCCAAGTCTGGGCGTGCCATGCTGAGTTTTCTCCACACGACAAACGAGTGTGCATACCCGAGTCAAAAGCCCGCAATTTTCTTTGATTGCTCAGTTGGTCACGACCGAAACCCCCGCGGAAAGCAATGCTCTGGGCTTCCTGATCTTGTGGAAGTCTCTGGGCCAAAGCTCGATTCCTTTGGAAAGGTCTTCGATCGCGGCTCACACTTGTTCCTAAAGGAGTCGAGCCGACAGGTGGTCTTTCAGTGCACACTCTACGCTCACTACAGTGATGTTGGGGTGCTGCTTGAGAGATTGCCGCAGATCCGTAGTTACAGGTAGAAGTAGTCACTTGCAAGCTTCCTTTCCAGTCTCAAGACTGTTCTCGGCGCCAGGAACCAGTGCAAGAGGATGTATTGTGCTTCAAAAGACTATCACGATGCTTCATGAAGACAGCAGCGAGGTCTGATCCGAGACACCAGAGAAGCGATTAATCTTCTTGGGAGGTGGGCTCTGAAGTCGGCGTTTCTTCATTGGGCGGCTTTGGCGAAGAAGTTAACGTCAGTACAGGACTGATCCCGTCAAGTTCGGCCATCATTCTTGCTCCTTCAGCCTACATGTGTTCCCAATGGCGAAGGTCCTCGCCCCTATAATCAACGAAGAGACTGCTGATATCAGTTTTCTGGGGAGGCTCGTCACCCGCTTCTTGCTGGCTCGTGTTGGTATGGCTGTCCGTCCCGAGGAGGTTTGGAGTGTGAGCGTTGCGGGCCCGATGTTTGCTGTCGGTGACGGGAATGATTGAGATGTTCTGTAAGTGGGATGACGACTCCAAGATTAGTTCTAGCCTCACAGCATGCGTGACGGCGGCGGCTCGAGCGCAGCTTTTGCCCCACCACAGCACACAATGCAGCGTTGCGACGTTCAGCGTCGTGTTATGCACTGTCCTTGGACAGATCACTGAGGATAGTCACATGCATTTGCCCTGCACATCAGACAATCGGCCCGGCGAGAACATCGATCGTATGGCTAGAGCATTGCTGTTGCTCTGCATGGTGGTACTAACGTCAAAGACGACAGCCGCGATTTGTTTTCCTTCGTAATTTCCGAATTGATTGCCGAAGCAAAGTGTCCCACAGACACACTGACGAGCTCCGACCATCTTGTCAGCTTTTCTGCATCCGTCCTCCACCCACTCGGCCCACCTTCATCATCACCATATCGTCTTCTCTCAGCAGCTCATCATGCCACCGATACCTCTCGACAAGAGGGCCAAGGAAGGCTTCCTTCCCATGACTGCCATTGAGGCCGGACCAAAGCCAAAGCTATCTCTAAAAACTCGAGCAATGCTGATGCTATGTTCAGCAGCCCTTTCCATGGTCATCTTCGCTTCTCTCAGCTCGTGGTCCGTAGTTGACGCGGTTGAGGCAGTGTGGCAGCCGAACATGGACGTACGCTGCGATGCAGCGAGCGCTTCATCCAGTTGGCGCTGTCAAAACTCACGCAAGCATGCCGAGCAGCTGCTGTCAAAGCATCCGCTCATTGACGGACACGTCGACGTTCCAGCACTGGCACGCTACTTCTACGACAATAAGCTCGACGAGATCCCTTTCGATCAGCCTGCCTTTGCTAACGGAAGCTACCCAACCAAAGGTCACGTCGACATCCCTAGGCTCAGAGCAGGCAAAAGCGGTGGCTTCTTCTGGTCAGCCTTCGTCCAGTGTCCCGACTCAGCTGCTGTTGGAGATGACTTCGAACATGCCGGATCTCAGCCGGCCGTAAGAAACACCATAGAACAGCTTGATGTAATCAAGCAGATGATCGACAAGTATCACAAGGACTTCAGTCTGGTTACAGATGTCAAGTCTGCTCGCAAAGCCTTTAAGGATGGAAAGATGATTAGCTTTATCGGTATCGAAGGTGCACATTCGCTCGGCAACTCTCTCTTCGCGCTGCGAGCTTTCTCATCGATGTTCAGTACTTCCTCCCTTGGTTCAGTGCGATATCTGACCCTGACACATACTTGCCACAATGCGTTCGCTGACAGTGCAGGTCAGCACCCATCTCGATGGAACGGTCTCAGCCCCTTCGCTCCCCATCTCATCCACGAGCTTAATCGTCTCGCAATTGTTCCCGATCTGTCTCATGTCTCGGATCAGACAGCTCTCCAAACCATCGATATGACACGAGGTCCCGTCATGCTCTCTCACTCGGCGGCTCGGGCATTCAAGGATATGGAAAGAAACGTGCCTGACTCGGTGCTGAACAAACTCGGAGCTTCGAAGAAAGACCACGTCGTCATGATCAACGTCTATCCTGGCTTCATCGGCGGCACTGAAGACCTCGACCAGGTCATCAAGCATGTCGACCATGTCAGCAGCATTGTTGGAAGAGATCACGTCGGCGTCGGCACCGACTTTGACGGGATCATGTCGGTCCCTCAGGGTCTGGAGGATGTGAGCCACTATCCTGACCTGGTGGCGAAGCTGGTCGAGAAAGGGTGGACCGACAGGGAACTGAAGGGGTTTGTCGGTGAGAACGTGCTCCGTGTCCTTGAGGAAGCGGAGAAGGTCGCTCATCAGATGCGAAAGGATGGTGCACAGCCAGACAACACGAGCTGGAATGATGTCTTCCGTCCGTCATCGCACGGAGAGCTTTAAGCATTGCCGTCAGAAGTTCAATTAGTTCACCATACAGTCATCTCAATCAATCTCAGTTAATAGCAGCGCACCAACCGCATACACAAGCTGTCTGAAAGCAGAACGAATTTGAAACCGGAACCGAGTGTCTCTATGTATTGAGTAAAGGGAGTAAGTGAACGGCTTAGAGACCAGAGACGGCGACGGCGTAAGCAGTCTGGCCCTTGTACGACGTCGTCTTGGTGGCGCCCTGCACCTTTCGTGTGTCTGGCCTGGGCAGGATGACCCAGAGCGTGTTGCCCCACAATGGCTTGAAGTCGTTCTTGGTAGCAGTAGCCTTGACCTTGACCTCGTCCTTGCTCGAAGAGATCTCGAGCTTGATCTCTGCAACGGCAGGCTTGGCCGAAACACCGTCGTCCTCGATCCAGGTGTAAGTGTAGTCGCTGGGGCTGGCAGAGTCAGCTGGCGAGGGGTAGACCTCAACACCACGCCAGTCGTCGTGCACGACCTGACCGCCCTCCTTCTCGGTGAGGATCTTGGTGCCACTGCAAGTGACGGTAGTCAAGCCCTCAGACTGAGTAAGAGTGACCTTGGGAAGACCAACAGGTACGACGGTACCTTCACGAGCAAAAATGGCAAAGTGCGAGAGAGGAGTGGAGACGTTGTCGATCCACTGACCGGCTTTGTAGACGTTGAAGGGCGCGTTAGTGTCGTAGTAGACCTTCTTGTCATCCTTGCCGGCTGTGGGGAGGTAGACGCGCCGAGTGAGCTCGTTCTCGTGATACGAGCCGGCAACAAGCAGCTGGCCGTGACCGATCCAGTAGTCAAAGCCCTCAAGCACCTCCTTCTTGTACACCTCAGGGTCAGAGGCGAACTCGTTCCAGCCAAGCCATGTGTTCATGGGCTCAGCAGCAAGATGCGAGCGCCAGTTGAGGTTGTTGATGAAGGGCAAAAGCTCGTATCTGCGCTTGATGGTGTCGCGGATGATGTCGACAACCTCGGGGTACATCCAGGGAAGGTTGTTGAGCTTGACACCGAGCGGGTCCTCCTTGCAAGGCTTGAACGAGTGAATGCAGAATCGGGGCTGAGTGATACCGGACTGGATCCATCGAACGAATAGCTCTGGGCTGGGAAGAGGACCAGCAAAGCCACCGATGTCGTTACCATAGGACTGGAGGAGTGACATCTGAGCGTTGAGGTTCATGGCAACGGAGCCACGAAGGTTGTGCCAGCTGGTGCGGTTGTCTCCAGACCAAGTGGAAGCAGCCCACTTCTGCGTACCGACGTTGGCAGATCGGGTGAGGACGAAAGGTCGTCGCTCAGGGTGATGTGTAACGAGAGCGTCGTGCGACTCTCTTGCCATAAGCTCGGTGTTGGTCATGCGACCAAGCAGACCGATGGGAGTGGGCTTGCCGGTACGGTTGCCATCAGTCTTGGCATCACCGACGAGCTCGTTCTTGCACTCGAAAGCATCGTCAAAGAGAAGGAATTCGTTGTTGTCGTTCCACACTGAGTCGACACCGAGCTTGCACAAGTCAAGCACACCCTGTCGCCACCAATCCCTACCAGCCTTGCTGGTAAGGTCGACCCACGAGCCAAGGGCGTTAAAGCCAGGAAGACTGGACCAAATGCGAGTCACGCAGGGCTTGTTGTCGTTGTTAGGGTCAGTGAAGAGGGCATCGGCGTCGTAGAGCTTCTGGTAATCAGGGTGAGCTTGCAAGACATATGGCTTGATGTTGGGGGTGACACGGATACCGGCCTTGTGGAAGGTCTTGACCATCTCGGCAAAGTCAGGGTATCGCTTGGTGTTCATGGTAAAGACGAGACGGTTGCCCTCGTCGTCAACGGTGTAACCAGAGGAAAGGTGAATGGCAGAGCAAGGGATGTCGTTGTCCTTGCACATACCTGGCCAGCCGGAAAGGAGCTCCTGTGCAATGGGAGTGTCACTCTCACCGAGACCCATTCCACTGGCAAGGTATCCCAACCAGTCTCTTGGCACAAGAAGAGGACGGCCGACGAGGTCAGAGAACTGCGAAACGACCTGCTGAGCGTGGTCACCAAAGAGGATGTACTCCTCAAGACCACCCCAGTGTTGTGCGTACTTCTTGAACATGGTCCATGGCTCGTCGATGAAGCGGCCGACATCCCAGTTGGCATCCGAGTTGGAAGCCGAGTAGATACCGACGACCGAAGTGAGCGGCTGAGGGTTGCCTTCGACGTCGACGGGCTTGGGTAACGACATGAGGAAAGGAGTGTGCTTGTAGAGTGGGTCGGAGAGGTAGGAGTCGTAGCTGGCGGCATCGCTTCCCGAGATAGCGAAAGATCTGTGAGTCAAGTCGAGAGGCGCAGCCTTCTCTCCCATACCGACGTGGAGGTTATGGTTGTTGAAACGAGTGTATCGTCTGAAGCCCTTGTCCGAGAAGCAATATGACTTGTGAGGAGTGTCGCCAAAGACACGGATCTTTTCTGAGCCACCCTGGACGCTCTCGTGGACCTCAATGATGGGAGTGTCATCCCACTGGACGGTGACATCGCGAGTGAGACCCTCGACGCTGATGGTAGCCTTCTTGACGGTAGCATCGACCTTGGACGAGACAGCCAGAAGCTTGTTGGACCAGTGGACGTTACTCTGTTGTGGGAGAGGGTGGTTGGGTCCAGTGACGCAGATCTTGAAGATAGTAGGAGTGAGGAAGCGCAATGTCCACTCGAAGCCCTGCTTGTTGGTGAGCGCGAAGGCGTCGGAGGGCTGTTGGCCCGCAGGCTGAAGATTTGTCAAAGGCCTCTCTACCAACATTGTTGTAGATGCATCTGTCGAGGTCGACGGTGGAGAAGTGACGGAGGATGAGGAGGAAAGGATAGATTCTCGGGCAGGAAGTTTGCTTAAGAAGTAACTGCCGACCTGTTCATTTGATGCGAGCTTGAGCGGAAAGGAAGCAAGATCCGATTCAGAAGAAGTTGACCACTCCTTACGAGGGTCCTCGGTCAGTGCTGGAAGAGGAGATCAACTCAAATTGCTCAGACGTGCTCTCCGAACAAGACGCCGAACAAGGGCATATCGCAAGGGTCCTCCACCCCAACCCTTTCTCCAAGTGCACGACGGTCCGCCCTTTGCATCGACATATGTACCTTGAGCATCGAGCTCATGATCCGTTGCCGAATGCTTTCGCTTGCCTGGCCTCTGCTTTCCGGCGTGTTCGCCATTCATGAGACTCAAAGACCAACACACCGCGGGAACGTTTGAATCGCATTTTGTGGCCACAAGCGAGGCGAACGTGGACAGATTCTCAGCTGGCTTGTGCGACGTTGAGAAGATCAGGACAGCTCAGGGTCCAACTCCAGGAAAAGCGAATTAAAGAAAGAAACAATTAAATGAAAATCTTGCGCATTCTTTGTCAATGTGGGAGAGAAGCACCAACACTGCACTGTGGAGAACCGGTCCGGAGAGCTTTCCGATTCTCAAGAGAGACTTTGTGATACGAACGGCTTGACGGTCCGAGCAGCTGCAGCCCTGTGCAGACAATAAGGAAGGGACAGAGCAAATGGCGAAAGAAGAGCAGGAACAAAGTGGGGAATTGGTGGGGGAGGCACAAGCGAGGATGGGCAGATATGTTCGGGTAAAGCAACCACAATCGGAACGCTGCAACAGGCGTCGGTCAGGTCGGCATCGGTGTGTCAAATGACCGGTCAAATCAGAGCCAATTAGGCTTCGAATTCTCCCTGACGCCGCTTTTTCCTGTGGTTGGCCGCCTCAACTTGCAACTCCGCTTTTTTTCGGACAGCTCTTACGAAGAATCGATGACAGTAGCAAAACATCCTGCTTGCCCATCCAATTAGGGAGCGATTTCACCGGCTGTCCCCCATGCAAGTGGTATTGCACAGTTTGCCCTTTTTTCCAAAATTCCACAGTCTGCCTGCCAAATATTCCCATTTCTCGCCGAAATGACAAAAAAAAACATTATTTTTTGAATTTCCTCCAAGTCCTTGTTGTACCCCTTTTATCAGATGCCTCAAGCAATGCTTCAGTGCTCTGTTTAGCGCCTTGTAACTGGCAGCTCCATTCTCATTCATCACAGCTATCTGCGAGAGAAAGTCTCAGCTCCTAACTTGTTTTGTGGGCTGAACAATGGCACGCCAAAGTTTGTCTGATCTGAGGAGAAGGCGCTTGATGGTGTCGGATCCACAATAAGGACACTCTGTGAAATTTAGAAAAAAAAATGGCAGTCTGTGAATTATGGTGAAATTGCTTGCAATTAGGCCCAGCGCGGACAAGATGTTGGCAGCACATAGCATTCCCGCCGTCTGGTTTCGTGCAGAAAAAAATCCTGCAAAGACCACAGGGCGCTTCGCTTGGCACTTGAGATAGGTAAATTATGTTCCTGCGTCTTTTATTCCTATTTTTCTTATTTCACACCACAGGCACCCGCACAAAAGTTGGGATTTGAGACAAATAAAATGCGTTAATTTCCTGTCTTTACAGGATTGTCTAGTAGCTGTATCGGAAGTTGATGTTCTTCTTGTCAGTCAAGTCAAGGAAAGTCTGCGAGAGATCGATCTCATCCTCGGCATCCTCGGCACGACCCTTGAGAACGTTGTTGGCGCGACGCTTCCTTCGGTTCTGGTCCATGTAGTAAACGCGGAGAGCGATGAGGACGAGGATAGAGGCAACGTAGCAACCAAGCTGTCCGATGAAAGCTTTGCGATATGTATGTAGATGTAGATATGCAGATGTATTGCAGGTGATGAGAAGTGAAAGTATGTACTAATGATAAAAGTCGGAGACCCTTGCTTTGTCAAGTCCCTACCAGTCCCGGAGGTTTGAGCAGCCGTTCGCGAAGTAGGGAGGGCATTACAAGGACCTCTTCATGCGCAGTCTCGAGAAAAGAAAGAAGTGAGGTTGGATTGAACACTGTGTCTAGCTGCACCGGTGTCACGAGCACGTGGTGGACGAACGCGACGGGGAGTTGTTGTGGGACCAGCTCTGCCGCTGGACTGAGATGAGGAGGGGTCGGCATTGGTGCTGGATTGGGTCGAGGAGGGACCTGGTGTGCCGGTGGATGGTCCAGGTGTACTGCCATCAGGAGGGCAGTTTGAACAGGGTTTAGCTCGCTTGTCTGCAAGACCAAATCCTGGCGGTATCGTCAGCCCCGTGTTGCGCTCGAAACAGCCGTCGCAAGTCTGACTCTTCGCTTCTATGCGATTACGGCGCTTACCACAGCACTTGCAATCGTAATTGGCAGTGCCATAGTTCCATGTAGCGGTGCGAGCAGCTGCACCTCCTCCGCATGTATCGCATGTCCTCTTCATGGTGTTGTACGACCTCTTCGCATCGGCATGGAGATCAGTATCCGGGAAGCGCTGTGCAAAACAACCAGCGCATAAGACCGTCGATCTTTCCCAAACCGGGGTCTGCTTGCGACAGCAGAGGCAGACTCTGCACGCCTTGCGATCTTTGCTCCAGTCTTGGACTTCAGGCGCATCGGATCTAGTGATCTGCGAGCTCGAAGCCAAGGGAACTAGCGGAGCGCCTTGCTCTACCTCCGTCTCTGTCTCCGAGTCTTCGTCGGTGATCGGAATTAGACCAGTATCGACGATGACGAGCTTGTTTCCTTCCATAGCAATAAGCTCGTTGCCTTTGAGCCAGTGGCTGTCAAACTTGGTCGGGCCAAGCTTAGAAGGCCCTGCGTGGAAGAGACATACGAAACGGAAGAGCTCCTTGATGAAGGTCGTGCGAAGGCGATGGGGCTGAAGACTGGCTGGAGTGGAAGAATAGTTTCCTCGAGGAAGGCGTTGGATGGCTGATACGATGAGACTCATCCCAATAGCGACCCAAACCCTAAGCCTGATTTTTCCCACCAACGAGAGGGATTCGTTGAGTCTGGGGAAACCCAAAGCAATCGCCCCTGGTCCAGCCATTGAGATAGTAGATGTGTCGATCTGCTCTTCCAACACACCTAAAAGAATGTCTGCAAGCGAATGCCAAACCAGTCTGAAGTGGGGACACTCGAGGTAGATGTGATCAGAGGTTGAGACTACCTTGCAGCATCCAGGGCAGCGGGCGACTTTGTATGCTGCTGTGCGTGCTACAGCGTCTCTTTGATGCAAGATAAGCCACCATGAGGCTCTTCCGATGCCGGGCAGTTGAAGCTCGTGAATGTAAGGCCAAACCTTGTTCCATTCAACCTCAAGTCGCCATTGTGAGGCAGGAGGGAGCTGAGGCGCTTCTTCAACGACCTCAAAATCCTCGTATCCGTCGTCCTCCTCATGAGACGTTGGAAGTAAGGAAGTCCTACCTTTCGCGCCCTTATAATTATCATCTGGACGCCCTGGCATGGCGCATTTAGAACCATAATGCCATGCACGGCCTGCTTTGGCAGTGAACTTGGAAAGAGGCTTGTCGGCAAGAGTCAAAAAACTCACAGGAAGGGGGAAGGAGTCGCGAAGAGTGTGAGGATGCGCCTTGGATGAGTTGCGGAGCGGGAGCGCCTTGAAAGAAGGGTTGCTCTCAACGAACCTGCCCAGAAGATCGATAAGCTCCGCGGACCAGATACGGAGGATGGGCCAATTGAGACGGAGTAGCTTGAAGGCTCGCTGGAGACGAAGCTTGCCAGTGCGGTTACCCGCGCAACTGTCAAGTTTCTCTACCTTTAGGTGATAAGCCCGAACCTCGTGCAGCTCAGGAGGGCGGATCTTCAACACATCCAGCTTGTGATGAGGACCAGGTCCTGCTGGTGTACGGAGGGACTCATCTCGCCATAGCAGATCGAGGAAAGAGGCGATGCCGAAGCGGGAAAGTAGCTCCGTGCACTCGTCCCACCACTCCGATTCAATGAGTCCAGAAAGGTCGAACTTGTAGGCTCGGTTGTGGAACGGAAGGAGTACAACCTCCTCTGGGAAAGCCTTGGTCAGGTCCTGAGGCATGAAGGCCCTCAGACCAAACAAGTGGAAGGTGAAGAGGCAGCGACGGCTGAAAGAGGCGTGTGCTTTCTCGACCTGGGCTACCATAGCGTCAGTTCGGGAAAGCAGAGTCGTGAGAGGAACGCCGCAAAGCTCGATATGTGTCATCGACATGAGTGCCAGAATCGAGTTACGTAGCTGAGTATCCTTGCTGGTGAAGATCGAGCAGAGAGAGGCAGCTAAGGAAGCTTCATTAGCGACGATGGGGTCGATGAGGCCTAAGCCGCCGAGATGGCGAGGCAGGGTGATAAGTTCCCACCTAATCCTCCTCCCATTACCATCTGCAAACCATTTCTTCGATTCCGCTTTGATGGCTTCAACAACATCAAGATAGTTGTACGGTCCATCTAGCAGAAGGGAGATCTTGGAGAAGCCGAAGGTAAAAAGGGCTCAAGCCGTGCTGAAGAGAGAAAAGTGTCGTCGGATGTGGAAGGACGCAGAACGCAAAGCTTTTGAGACGTGTTGTGGAACGTCCTCGCTTGCAGCTCCGTTCATGCGCAGACGTCGACCAAGGTATTTGAACGTTTGGTCAGCTTTGCGTTCCGGATAAAGGTCCAAAGCTTCAGACATCCATTCTTCGAGTGGAGTCTCCTCGTTGTTGGTGAGGATGGTGGCAAAAAGACTCAGACTGATTGATAGTGGAGCCATTGACTCGATCAAAAAGCCTACGAAGATTCATGAAGGTCGTGAGGTCCTGTTTGCTTCCCAAGAAGAAGTCGCTGTTGTCAGCGTAGCTAATGCTCGAGAGTCGGAACGAGGTCTCCCCAAAGTGAAGGGATATGCTGCCTCTGGCTGCCTCCCAAGCATCCAGGAAGGGCTGGTAGGCAATCAAGTAAAGCATGACCGAGAAGATGACACCCTGAGGAAGGCCACGGCCTACAAGTACTGGAGGGCAGTCACCTTCCTCTACCGTAAAGGAGAGGGTGGAATCACGCCACAGCGAATCAATCAAGTTGACAAATTCGATAGGTGCCCCAGCTGTCTGCAAAGCAAGTAGAATCCAGTCTCTTGAGAGAACGTCATAGGCCTTATGTTGATCTTGGCTAATGATTATGGCTGGACGACGAAGGAGGCCCCGAGTATTGCACTCGGCAATGACTAGGAGCTGGATAACGTTGAGTGCACCCTGTCTGCCAGGTAAGAAGCCTTGCTGGCTTGAGGGAATGGCGTCTTTCAGCTTGTTCTTCAAGCGATTTCCAACAACCGCATGAAGCAGACGTGCTTCTACGTCCATGATCGACAAAGCTCGGTAATCGGAAACATTTTCTACCTCACTGCCAGGTTTCGCTTTGAAAAGAAGCGATCCTCTGACCGAGAAGTGGAACGGTTCAACCCCTTCTCCCTTGGACCCGAGTACAGAGTTAAGCACCTCTTCCAGGAATGTGGAAAAGGGACGACCTCCTGCGATGAAGGCGTCGACTGGGATAACATTTGGGCCTGTCGCCGAATCCTTCTTGAACTTCTTCAAGGTGAGAAAGAGCTCCTCCCCTGTAAAAGGTTCAACCAGGTCCTCGGGTTTGGCAATTTGAACCTGAGAGTTGCGCAAGAATTTTTGTGCTGTGGCAGCCCAGCAAGCATCAGTCTCGGGAGGAGGAAGGAAGAGATCTTGGAAGAAGGCAGACACCTCATCCGGCTTGATTGGGATCGATTGCTTTTTGTGTCGCTTCTTGCTAAAAGCGAGCTCGTCGGGCTGAAGGCGTAAGAAATCTCCTCGTTCCTCTGGAAATGCAAAAGCTCGGAGCCGTTCATAGTGCACTGCAACCACTGCTAACTCATCCATCGACTCTTTAGTCAGACTGAGGTTGGAGAGCTTGCTTCGTGCCTGCTCAAGCTCCTGATCAATCGACCTGATGGGGATTCTTAAGGCTTGCAAGTGGCGGAAGGATGTGAGCTTGATGTTGGACATGAAGTCTCTAAAAGTGGCTACGGTAGCGTCAAGCGGTACGTCTTGCAGGTTGATGGTGAGTTTGGCTTTAAACGCAGTGTCGAGAAGAGCCGAACGGTGAATCTTGAAGAGACGATTGGATGGCGGAAGGAGGTGTGGTTCGAGCAATCCATTGACGATCAAGGCGCAATGGTCAGAAGCACCTGGTTCGGGGATGTACTGCACATCGTGAACGAAGAGAATGATTGCTTCGTGCATGAAGCAGTGGTCGATACGCGTTGCAGCCGTCACCGTTGGGAGAAGACCGAGGGTGCTTGCGTCCGAAGAGGTGATCTTTGCTAAGCCAAGGAGGCGAAAGAAGGAGAAGACCTCCTTTGTGGGATGAATGCGACGGAAGATGGGTACAAGTGGTTGAATGGCGTCCATGATTTCTTGCCACAACGAATGTGGTCGCTTCTGGAGCTTGAAAGAGTCTCCCATCGCTTCCATCTCGTTGAAATCGCCAATAACGACAGTCTGCTGCAGCTCGGTCTCTGTCAGGTTTGATGGCAGGAGATGGGCGGCCAAGGTACCGTCTGCGACCAGCTGTTGTCGTCCAGGGACATTGGCTGGAAGATAGACACTGACAAAAGTCCAAGGCCGGTCAAAACCAGGAATTTTGAACTTGACCGTCGTATTATGCTTCGTATGCCTTGCGTCCTCTACAACCTCCCAGGATGGGTCGTTACATATGATTGCAGTTCTGTCACCAAAGAACGCGCGTTGACCCTCATCTAGAAAGATTGAGATGTCACTTGAGGCTAGATTTCGAGGTTGCCAATCCTGCAAGAGCCAAAGTTGGATCTCGAACTTCAGTGCCATCTCTTTCATACGATTGATAGTGGCCACATCGAGACGACAGACGTTCCACGATGCAATGGTAGGAAGAGGAGGGGAAGCTGGACAGAAATCCTCAACACATGGCGTTGAAGATGACGATGTCATTGCCGAGAGATGAGTGAGTAGAGACAGGAGAGAAGATAGTACGAGCCGAGGTAGGCTCAAGAGCGATATGCAAGAGGGTGGAGTAAAGGAAGAAGAGACGAGGGGTGAGAGGAGGGATGAAGAAGGAGAACGAGGGCGATCGCAGAGTAAAGGGAAAGGGGAATAGGGTGGGGGGGGGGGGGGGGGGGGGGGGGGGGGGGGGGGGACTCTACAAAGAAGGATGGGAAGCGTGGGTACAGAACGTCTACACAACACCGAGGTGAGATAAGATTTTTGCACAAGTCTGATGAACCCACCAAGAAGTGTGAAGTCATCGGAAGGTTTCCAGATATACCACCAGTCTCATTTGCTCGCATCAGTTTTCTTGATGCGTTGGCTTCGCGCGAAAGAACCAAGCTCTGATTGAGGCTGGCCGACCATTGGGTTCGCAGTGGGATCCCTGGGCTTGGTTGAAGCTTGCCTTGCAAGATGGGATCTTTGAACTAAGTTCTTCTTGGCTTGAGTCACGCCTAAAGGGCCGGCTGAAGGTGACGACGAAGTGGGCGGAACAGCGCTGGGATCGTCCTGAGACGAAGTTGCGTTGTGTTCTGAGGCCTTGGGGGTAGTTGGTTCGTCCTCGTTCGTGCCTGGGGCATCGAGTTCGGCCACTGATCCTTCGGAAGCTGTAGGAGAGGGAGCTCTGGTAAGGTTTTCCACCTGTCCATCGCTGTCATCTCCAGGGGTGGTATCGTTGGTTTCTTCGATAACGAGCTCTCTGTCTCCCTCTTCCTCTGGAGTCTGATCGGTTTCAGAAGCCGGAGTACTCGGAGTGAAAGCTTCAGCCGAGGCTTGGAGAGTGGAGCCATAAGTGACTTGCTGTCTGCGCTGCAGGGGAGCCCACGAGGAAGTTGCGGCTTGATTGGTTTGGTTGGGATCATTTGCAGAGGATGGAGCAGGTGCCTCGCTCACGGTCGGCTGTGCTCCGTTCGCTTTGGCTTTGGCTTTGCAGGATCCCTCAAAGTGACCAGTTTTCGTAGCAGAAATTGCACACAAAGTTGGCGCATGAGTCGATTGTGTGACGTTCAGAAGCGCCATGTAAATCTTGGGCTTTGAATTTGCAGATTGGGCAAAACTCGAAACGTCCGGGATAAGTGAGACCAATGAGCATGGAATTGTTCATCATGTACCAGCCAGGCCAGGCATTCACGATGTCGGGAATGTCACTTTCGTGCTCGGTTTCGAGGCGAAACAGCACAGCGATGGCGTTGTTGAAGTTCCAGAAGTCCTCGACATTTGGGCCGTCAAGCAAGTCTTCTGGCAGGTTCGGACGGACCTGAATCTCCCAGATGTCCACGATTTGAATGCTCTGTAGCGTGTTGTTGACCTTGAAGATCGAGTCAGCTACCTTCGGGAGGTCGTCGTGAGGTGAAGAGGGATGTTATCGAAGCGAACTGGAATGCACTTCTTGGGAATTTGCGCTCCAACGAAGGCTGCGGCCGGCAGGATCTTGTCGCATACTTTCCATTTGTCACGGATGGCTGCGTCAACGATAGCAGATGCCTTCACGTTGCTGAGCGGAGTTTCGACATTAATGTACTTGGTGTCACCAGGTCTACCTTCTGGGAGTCGAATCGCTGCTGCTCGTTTACCAGGAAAAGAGCGAATGAAGTGAACCATGAGGTCATTCTTAGCGGTGGCCTTCGGTTTGCCCTTAACGACCTTTGGGAGGGTGAATCGGACCACGTTAGGGCCAATGATAGCCCCTCGTGCAGCCAGAGCATTGACTAACTCAGACCAGGTCGTGCTGGGAGCGGCATTGTTCTTGGCCAGGTGCACTCCTCTTTCGGTGGGATTGCGGTCGTTCAGTTGAACCGTCAGTTGGCCCTCTTCAGGAGTTTGGGATGAGCTGTTGGACGGCATGGTAGCTGAGGAGATAATGATCGATAATGCTGGTGATGTGTAGTGACGATGATGTCGGTTGCAGGACAGGATCAAGAAGAGATACGATACACCTGCCAGGTTCAGGTCAAATATATAATGGGCTGACGTGTCTACTCGCGACGTGTCTAGGCTCACGTGTAGATAAAGGCGCTGTGAATGAGGCTCAATTCGATCAGTGTTAGAAAGGAGGATCGGGAGAGTGGGTGTGACAATGCCGCAGTCGAATGCGAGCGAAGTTTTCGAGACAAGACTGAGTGAGATGAAGTCGAAAAAAAAATAAAAATGGCAAGGTGAAAGGTTTGAGGAATGATACAGAAGTGTGTCGTATAGACACTGATTACGCTCCCCTCGAAGCCGCAGCTTGATGATGGAGGGGCCTTTTCTAATTCTTGCCCAGGACAAAGCTTGATACCTTAGTTTTAGTATTGGTATCGGAAGTTGACGTTTTTCTTGTCGGTAAGGTCTAGGAAAGCGTTGGAGAGGTCGACTTCATCTTCAGCATCTTCAGGTCGACCTTGTAAGATGTTGCTTGCAATGCGTTTGGCGTTGTTTTGTCGGACGTAGTAAAGGCGAAGTGCAAGTAGGACGATGATAGATGCCACATAGCAGCCGAGTTGGCCACAAAATACGGAGCGATAGAGAGGAGCATCTTTGGCTTGGAAGAGCTGAGGTCCGGCGGAGTTGCCCGCGGCCCAGCCCACGAAGGTCATAGCTGTGCAGACAGCCCTCTTCGTCTGTCCAGCAACGTTCCTGCTAAGGAGCGAGAACGAAAGAGTGGCCTGAGCTTGAATGCAAATAGTCATGTAGAAGGCGAAAAGAAGACCGCCAGCATGCTCCTTGGTGTTGGGAACAGTGAGGAAAAGCACAGCCGAGATGATGTTGGGAAGCGTGAAGAGACAAGCTGTAAGGATGGTCTGGTTCCACTTCTTGGCAACCCAGGCAGCGGCAAGGAGGACAAGAATCTGGAAAGATCCCTGAGCGAGACCGAGTAGGTTGGTCTGGAGAACCGAGAAGCCGAGGTTGGTCTTGATGATGATGTTACCGTAACTTCCGAGACCACCAGTGGGGATAGTGTTGAGCAGGTTGATGAGGAAGAGTGCCCACATCTGGGGATCCTTGACCGCTTCCCAGACGTGCTCCATCTTGAACTTCCTGTTCTGAACGCCGGTCTGGTTTCCTCGGACACGTTCGATAACCTTGATGCGGTCCTCTTCCGAGAAGCCTCGGGCCTTCATGGGGGAGACGGGTAAGATGTAGACGATAGCGCCACCCCAGATGACAGTGAGCAAGCCGAGGACGAGGAACATGATCCTCCACGAAGCGAGCGCGGCACCTTGAATGTGATAGAATGCAAATCCGAACAATCCACCGAACATAGCTTGCAGCCCATTGCAGCAGTACCAGAGCGTGATAGTCCTTGCCTGCTCGTCTTTACGGTACCAGATAGCAGAGAGAGCGACGAAGGCGGGCTGGCAGACGCATTCGAAGCATCCGAGCATAATTCGAAGAACCAAGATACCGGTGAAATTGTGGCAAAACGCGACGAAGCAGCACGAGACACCCCAGGCGAAGACGCAGGAACCGAGCCATCGGTTGATGGGAAGACGCTGAACGAGGTAGTTCTGGACACCTTCGGTGCAAAGAATGGCCAAGTAGAGACAGGTGAAGAGCCAGCTGTACTCCTGACCCTTGAGGTTGAGATCGGTGCGGATACCCATGATGGCAGCGAAAGAGAGGATCTGCTTGTCAAGAGACTGACAGAAGTAGGTACCAAGCATGATGGTGAGGACACGCTTATCGATCATTCGAAGAAGACGCTTGTTCTCCTCAGGGCTGATGGTGACGGACGCATCGGTGTACTTGAGCACCTCCTCGTCGGCCTCCTCAATAATGGTGGTGGGGAGCACGGCAAGACCGCTATGGGAAGGCTTGCCATTGATGACGCTCTCCTTGTCGAGGATCGAGGCATCAGTAGTCACAGACTGGACTGCAGCGAGCTTGTGAGCTCCCTCGAGGTCGGGAGTCTGTTGTTTCTCGGCCATCTTTGCTAAAGCTGAGGCCGTTGTGGGGTAAAGGAGATAGGTGGGCTGCCTGCAATTGCAGTGGGTGACCCAGATGCAAGTTGGGTCCGCGGCTACGAGGGGTCCAAGACCAAAGCGCGGTGGGCAAGGATGAATGAAAGAAAGGAGACGTGGGGAGAGGGAGGTAGATGGATGTGGGGTAGGATGAGGCTGGGCAAGTCGAGGTCTATATACCCTCCGTGCACATATCGAAGCCGGTTAGAGCAGATGAAGTGCTTCGAGAGCCAAAGCTCGGAAACGATGGCGAATAATGAAATGCGGGGATAGTATGGAGACCCCATGAACAAGGAGCACAGAAGCAGAAAAAGAGCAAAGAGTCATGGGCTCTGGTGATACGCCTCAAGTTTTGGCGTGGCCAACGTCGCAACAAAAATAAAATTTGAAAAAAATAAAATGAAAAACAATTTTATTCCTTTTCGCTTGTCAAAATCACTTAACCTGTGCTCACGATCTGCAGTTTGGCCTGTTACAAAAGGTACGCAAATGTAGATGAAAGACTCAGGAACGCTTCCATACGGTATCGAGACCATGCAGCACGTCCGTCAAGGTCCAGTCCCAACAGAAGTCCCTGAAAAGAAAAAAATGAAAATAAAGATTTAAAAAAAAAGAGCAAAAAAAAAAAAAAAAAATTGACAGCGAACTGCAGTTGACAGGCTAATTCTCCCCCAAAGGGGATAGACAGGCGAAGTAGACTTCGCTGTAGCCGTGGAGATTCTGTGCAGGCATCATGCACGTTCACCTGCATTGCAGCGAGAACGGTAGAATTCGGTCCGGTCTAGCATCGACCGAGACAGAAGAAGCGACAAGGGTCTGGCGTGGAACGGAGCGAGGCTCGGCAATGGGTGAGGCGATTTCGACAAGGAACAGGCAGAGAAGGTACAAGACAAGATCTCACCAAGACCGTAACCACAGTACGGTGGTGCAGGAGGTGTAGGTAGGGTCTAGCAATGAGACAGTCATGCTCTCGATGTGATTGAAGTGGATGTCTCCGTCACAGACGGCCAAGGACACTGTAAGAGCGATGAGGGTGGGCAGTTGGGGCCCCAAGAGCCAAACGCATTACTGTATTGTGGACTGGAGAAGTAAGGAGCCCCGGTCATTTGCCACGCTCTAGTCGGTGTGGGGTGTGGGGGCGGCCAAGTCAATCGGAATGTATAAGCGAGAGGGTCAAGTGGGAGAAGGTACAGTAGAGTATGCTAGAGTCAAACAGAGATTCCGCCCTCTGTGTTCAGGTCAACAAGAGTGCGGCAGCGAACATTCAAGCGGCGAATTCGCGAGGTCGAACGAGAATTCGACTTTTGGATTTGTGGATTGGCTGCTTCGTTTCGCTTTTTCGATTGAGAGATTTACACATCTTTCGACTTGACCGGCAAGGGACATGCCGCGTCACTCTTTGCCTTGATAGAACCCCAGACTCCCAGCTGTCGGAAATGTCGACATCCATCGTCACTCTCTGATGATGTGTTGTATTACTTCTTTGAACTTTTTCGCTTCCTCGCCTGAGGCTGAAAGTGCCTGTCAAACTGTCAATTGTCTGCTTGGAAATTCAGAGAGCACACACAATTCGAGCACGGGGATGAAGCGTTGGGGCGTGGGGGAGCGAACGCATTCATGCCGGTGAATATGTCCTTTTACGATCAAATGACGAGAAGAGGTCCAGGCTCTAGAGGCGGCGCTGTAGGATTGACCGATGAGACCGACATCGGTCCGGGAAATCTTCGGTCAACCCCACAGTCATACTTGCATGGGTCACGGGCGGCAAAACCAAGCTTCAACGTACATCTCGCACGTGGCAAACTGACATGTTCTTCGCGTGGAGACACGTAGGCACACATGAAGAAGCGCAGAAGGCCAGGAACATATCGGTCCTGTTCCGATCCTGTCTGCTGTATAACAATGAGCATCGGACGCTTGAGCAGCCAGCAGATGATGATCCGGTCCGTACGAGCCCCGCACAGGGACCACGAACATCTTTGCGCATGAAAGCATGATCCTTCAGCTTCCTTTATTTCCGATCAAGACATCGGAGGCCGCGTTTTCCTGCTACTGTGCCAAATGGATGTGAACACATATCGATAAAGGCTTGACTGTAGCCATGTGGGAAGATCTCGTTTCGTTTCTGAACAGTTGCGAGCAAGCTCATCACATCTCCGGAAAGCAGTGAACAATGTATTGCAGTTTGTAGTCTGTGCTCTGATTTACACTAGAGATGATTACGCCCTTGACGAAAGAGGGATTTTGTCTACAGAGAGGCGAGCACTCAGGACAGATAGCCGGGCTCAGCTTACAGTGCAGGGAGATAATGCAGTCAGGCAAGTTGAAGACAAGGGAAGACGAAGCATTGAACGATGACAAGCACCCTTAGTCTTAGTTCTTGCAATCGCTCCAGATCGAGTTGAGCGCCTTGACCTCAATGTCGACCACCTGGAGCTTGTCGTCACCGATCGACACCTTGAGCTTCGAGGGAATCTGGTCATTCTCAAAGAAGAAGACCGAAGTGCCAGCCAATTCACCACCGTTGACAAACACCTCAATCACGGACCTGTCCACGACAGCCTGCAGCGTAATGTACTGGTCCTTGCCCGAGGCGTCAATGTAGGCCGAAGGGGGAAGAGGTCCGAGGATGTACTGGTCCTGGTCGCCACCGGCGTTGTTGGAGCTGATGTAGTTGGCCTCGTATCGAATGATGCCCGATGTCTTGTCGGTGAAGAAGGGGTTGCTCGAGGCGAACGATGGACCAGCGTTGCGTCGGTCAATGAACGCGAATGCAGGCTCACCCATCTGGATGCCCGTCTTGACGCTCTGCTTGCCGTCGCCAGAGAAAATTTCGAACGAGGCAACGGTTTCGTAGGTGGTGCCGGTGTTGGCGGGAAGCTTGAAGGTAGCCTGGATGTCGAAAGC
This sequence comes from Ustilago loliicola, assembly GCA_022963135.1. Classification (NCBI taxonomy): domain Eukaryota; kingdom Fungi; phylum Basidiomycota; class Ustilaginomycetes; order Ustilaginales; family Ustilaginaceae; genus Ustilago; species Ustilago loliicola. The sequence continues at coordinate 227,183 of JALCUU010000013.1, read as the reverse complement.
ACCGTCACCATTGAGCTGGACAGTCTTGTTGCCGCTGTTCTGATGGTTCTTGTGCGTGTATAGCGTCTGGCTAGGGATCACAGAGAGGTTTGCAGGACGGTTGTTGAGGATCAAATCACCAAACTGCGGCGTGGGTCGGTAATACTTGAGCGTGAGCTCACGGGGAAGACTCTGGATCGAACGGAAGGGAGAAGTGGGAACGACTTGAGAATACTCCCAGTTGCTAGCCCATGCAATTGCATAGGCCTTGTTACCAGGGCTGTTGGTCCAGCTAGAAAAGGCGTAGAAGTCCTTGCTGAAGTCCATGGTCCTGACGGCATTGTCGCGAGGAGTGAAGTTGGTGCCATCCCAGTCACCGACCCAGTACTGCACAAACGAACCACCCTGAGGAGCACCAGGGTTGATCGAGATAGCGAGCACGTACATCATCTTGCCGTCATCGGGGCCGCCTTCGACAGGAACCTGGAAGAGATCGGGGCATTCATACTGGTAGCCGAGGATACCGTACGACTGGAAGCGGCTGACCTCGGTCCAGTCCTTCATGTTGGACGAAGCGTAAAAGACGATACCAAACTCCTGCGAGAGGGCCAAGGCGACGATCCAGCGCGACGACTTTTCGTCCCAGAAGACCTTGGGATCACGGAACTGGTTCTGGTTGCGCGAGATGACAGCATCGGGGTATTTGGTGAAAGTAACACCGTCCGACGAGTAAGCAAGGTGCTGCGTCTGCGAGGTAGGCGTGTTGAGCGTGTACATGGCGACGATGCGCTGATCCTTGGGTGTCGACTCGTTGAAGAAGCCGGTGGTGTTCTCGAAATCGATGACGGCATTACCACTGAAGATACCCTCGCCCTCCTTCTCAGGAGCGATGGCGATCGGCAGGTTCTTCCAGTGGTAAAAGTCATCGGAGATGGCGTGACCCCAGTGCTGGTTACCAGCGACATTCTGGGTGGGGTTGTACTGGTAGAAGAGGTGCCAGGTTCCGTTGCTGTAGACGAGACCGTTGGGGTCGTTCATGAAATTAACCGTAGGCGAGAAGTGGATTTGAGGTCGAACCGGCTCGGTGTAGACGGGAGGCTGCAAGCCTGCCACCGAGGTACCGTTGGAGCTGGGACACTTGGCGTTAGCATTGTTGCTGCTGCTACCGTACTGGCCGTCACCATTGTTCTGTCTGGGGTAGACGAGGCCAGCCTTGGAGCCAAAGTCGAAGGGGTTGGCAGGCGAAGGTGCTGCGGAAACCTTGGCGATGGCGAGGGATGCCAGAATGGCACCAACAAAGTTTGCCTTCATCGTGGAAGAAGGGAACGAGGGGGGAAGTCGACAGACTGTGTGTTGTTTGAGGGGTCTGAAGTCCGCGGCGGTCTTGCAGCCGGGGTTCGCGCGGCCAAAGGCGGAATCTAATGGGATCTGCGCACCAAGAAGCAGATCGAAAGGGTCTTGGCGGAGTACGAAAATGTCCTGCAGTCAAGCGTAATGCACTCCAATTCCGCAATTGCAGCTATCAGAGAGAACGTGTCGAAGCAAAGGTATCACGATGCTGCGAGGTGAAGGACGGGAAAGGTGAGGTATAGAAGTGGGAAGATGAAGGAGGAAATGATGGAGACTATATATGGGCGAGCGAGGACCGAAGGATGGTCGGGATGGATCGATGCAAATCAGTGAGGGCCCTGATCGACCGAGGCAAGACCAGGCACAGTTCAAAGGAAAGCTCAGAGGATCAGTGTCTGAGTGTGTGAACGTGGGGATAGCCGAGGGAGGAATGAACGGGGGATCACAGGGGCGATCTGCTGAACCACAACCTGGCTGAGAGGTGGGCCCGTTGTACCTGGACTGTCGATGTGCGCACATCGGTGAGGAAGGAGACCTTCGACCCACCCTATTGTCGTTAGCTACTGCGCAAATGAAGAAGGCTGCTACAATGTGGCAACAGATATCCCAGCTCGGGTTGCGGATGGGGATAGGGAGAGGCTGCAGAGGCGTTGGACCGGAGTTTCTGCTCCATTAGGAGTTGCGCCACGCCGTGCCACCCACTACGTCGGGGTGACAACGCCGGTGACGGGGAAAAGATGAAGAAGGCTGTGGTAGGTATGAAGCTCACGATGCAAGGTTGGGGTCAAGCAACCGCCCACATCGTATGCAAACTGCGTGGGGCAAAGCCAGCAGAGCGAACGATTCAGAGCGCTTCGGCGGAGAATCTCTCGGATCTCGGCAGGGGTTGTGCTGAAGAGGTGCTTGGCAGTACCAGAATGGAAAGAATGGAAGCCATGTCGGAGAAAGAGAAAGTACAAAGAAGCAGGGCAAATACTCCGAATCGTCTGTGAACATGCGAACTCAGGGGCCCAAGAGATCAGGTCGGAGACAAGAAGCCGAGCAATGAAGCGAAGAGTTGCGATGCTGCGTCAAGTTGGCCGAATGCAGCTTCGTTGCTCTTGACGAAGAATTCTTGTTCGCCTTCGCTTGGAGGATTGCGGCGAGACAGGACTTGGCATGGCTCTGCGCATCAAAAGGCAACGGTTATCAAAAGGACAAGATGTGGAGCAAAACACGGAGAGTCGTAATACCGCGGGGTGTGCATGTCAATACGCAGAGGATCGAGAAACGAGACCGAAATGTGTCAGAGCGAGCGCTTAAGCGAGAGTTTGTTGGAGCGAGATTGCTCCGTGGTTGCAGCTCGCTTGCCAACACGCGTGCTGCCATTTACGGCAGAAACGGCCTCTCTGATCATTTGCTGTGCTTGCTACCTTACAACGTTTGTTTGCCGTGAGTCCTCCTCCTATTGGAGACATCGGTAAGGATACAGCCGACAGCGCTTGCAAGCATGGCGCATGTTCGATATCATACGCGGCTCAAGCCTGTTCACGGATCGCTCTCAAGCGAGCGAGATGGCCTAAGCGAGTGCCACCTCGGTGTAACATCGGGTGTCTGTCGTTGCAGTAGGCAAGCTAAGGCTATACAAATCTGACTTTGTCGGTGGCGCGGCGCTGACCGCTCTTTCGACATTGTTTATGGCATTGCGTTGTGAGGAATGAGCGGCCATGTAGCCGGAGGCCTGAGCGTAGGACAGTAGGATGTGACTTGCTGCGTCAGCGAGCTGTCTCGCAGAGCCCATTGGAGAAATAGACGCTAAGCATTGCAACAACCTCATCTCCGCGTTGAGATGAAAGAGCAACTGCGGACTTAGCAAATGTTCCATGACGATCTCATCCTGTGGGTAAAGAGGCGAGCAGGTCTCCTTTGCGATACATGGTATGTCCGCCAGCGGGACGCAGAGTTAACATGATGCTTTCTGTTCGACGACGGCTCCTAAAGGTAATGATGGCTTCCAACGCCAAAGTGAAAGACCCACACCACACGGTGATACTGCAGCAGTGTGCAGGTGGCGTTTTTGTCCGACTCGGCTCTTACCCACGCCCCTTGCAGCTCTCATTCTGCTGTTGCAGCAGTCGTGTTGGCCATTGCTGTAGGAGATGCTTACAAGATGAATCGACAGTCTCAGGTCCGAGAAAGGGCTCTTTGGCCCCTCCGAGTGCAACGATGTCGACTCAGTCCCGAAATTCATGTCGTTGCAGTCACGATTTTAGGGTATGCAAATGCAAAGCTCAGGCTTTCCAGAACAATCACTCGCGGCTCTCAGACCGCCGCTGCCGCCTTCACTGTCGACACCCTGGGAGTCGCGACCCTCTATCTTGTGTCAAGGGGTCCATATGATCACGAGACAAGCACCTGACCCACACTCATGATTGTCCTCACGTCATAAGTTAGGTTTTGTGTCAACTTACAGTACTTTTCCAGACAGGAGGCCGAAATCCGACAGGTATACTGTACGTCAAACTTTGCTGTCATAGAGTTCCGTCGGCGCCCCGCATTCTTCATGTAATCAAGGACTCGAGTCACTGGTTCTGTATGCTTCCAATGCCGCCGAACCACTGATTCGGGTTGCTTGAACCAGCAGAGCTGTGCCGGAATGAGGTCGTGGTTATTGCATCAAAGAGCAAGGTTCCGGACTCATCTCGACTTTGAACCTCTTTTTTGCTACCACAATTTCGCCCCGCTTTTTGCCGGGATATTTTCTCTTTGCTTCAAAATTACCATCGACTGCTCTTGCATTTCTGCGATATTTAGAGCTGGACCCCTGACGCATGAGATCTGCAAACACAGGCTCCTGAGTTGGAAACCAACACTTTGACACGCGAGCTTCTAGCGACACGCACTTGAGCCGTCCAGCTCGGAACGCGGAGACCATCTTCAAGTCCGCCATAGAGCGGAGTGTTGCTCTCTTCCACACTCTCATCTTTGACCGCCATAGTCAACACTTCGAGGAGCGCAACCTTGCTTCGATTCAGAGCGCTCTTCACAATGTATCGGTCGTACTCGCAGCCTTAGACTTGACTGTCAACCACATACACAGTTCGTCTGCAACAGCACTCGGGCGATCCGAGCGTCCAAGAAGGGAGGTCGCTGCCATGGGTCGGGACGCTTTCCGACCAGGTGCAACCTCACCTTCGCCCCTCTCGTCTCCCACACCATCCACAGTGGCTGCCTTTGCTGTGCGAAAGGACACTTCTTCACCTTTCTCACCATCGGCCGCCTTCCGAGACGTTGCATCTCCTTTGAGCGCTTCCCACGCCTCACTCAGCACCAATCCTGTCCACGCCACGCTCTCACCACGACCCATGTCGCCAGCGGCCTATCGCATCGATCACAGCCTTGCAGCCAGCGGCAACAATGCGCAAGTACCATCGTCAGCTCAGCCCAAACCAGTGAACATTGGCGACCCATCCGCGAACCGAAGCAACGAACCGCACATTTCAGCTTCTGCCAAGCCACAGTCGGCTGCATCATCTTCATCGGCACCACCGAGCACAGACAGAGCCACAGAGCGTGCTTTTTATCGACGTATCCTCTTTCAAGACCTGCCGATTTCATCTGCAGCTCCCAAAATCACACACGATGCCGATCTTGATCACGAAATCTACCTTTTGCTGGCCTACCTCTTGCGCGAGACGGTATTGCCTTGGTACAGCAAGCTCACGCCAGATCGCGAGTTCCTAACGCAGATCACCTCGATAATCACTTCGATTATCAGCACGATTGTGGGATGCCAGACTTCTCTACCAAGTGCTGCTTCGGCTTTTGAGGGTGATATCAATGCGCCTAGAGCCAACGTAGAACTACCCAGGATTCACGACTTGCTGTCCCGCGACATTCCCCTCATCTTTCGACAGCACTGTTCCGACTTTAGACAAGCGCGGAGCAAAGCCGATAGCGTATGGGCGCCGTTGGGCACTCAGCAATCCTCTCTGACCTCGTCGACCAGCATCTCCATCGCTGAGCAGGAAGAGCGAAGGCGTCAGCAGGTCTATGAGCAGCTGCCACCCGAATATCGAGATACATTCGGAACGACGTCAACGATTGGGAAAGCAGCTTCGCCCTTGCAAGTTGCGCAGATCTTCCATGCCGCTTCGCCGCATCCGGGTCTGAATCCAGTGACGGGCTCACTAGATGGCAAGATGGATCTGGCGTACTTACGAATCGCAGTGCTCAACCTACTGTCCTCGCTACTTCCCGCCGACGAGTTCGCTCCAGATACCGAAAAGTTCATTGTTCGTGATGTCGTAGTGACGGTGCTGCGAGGTGCGCTGGCGCGCTCTTTTCGACCTTGGTTCTTTGTGCAGAGCATACACAAGACGCTAGATGCTGCGGGTTGGCTGAGCCATCCCACTCTGCCTTCTGCTCCGCTTAGGGACGGAGGCGAAAATGACCAAACGGCAACAACGGAAACATCGTCCCCCAGCGCGGACATTCTTCTGACCGCTGCTGGACTCCTCGCCCGGCTACCGGCGATCCTGCTCAAAATCTGGACGCTTGTTGTCTTTACAGCTTTGCCCTTCCTTGTGCGCGCTTACCTCGATGTCTTCAACGTGCAGCGTGCTGCAAATCGGAGGAAGCGGCAGCAGCAGCTGCAGAAGGAGGAACTGAACAAGAGTGGCTCCGCGAAACAGGAACGCGCATCGTCAAGCAAAGGCACTTTCCCATCTTCTCTGTCTACAGGCAGTCTGTACGAACGCAAAATGCATGGCCGCTTCCCATCGCGCAAGTTCCAATTCAGCCATGACGACACTATCACTGCTCAAGGTCGGTCTTCGGCCATCGACGGCAACCTGACGCTGACGCAAGCCGACTTGGCAAGAGCGCAGAGCAGCACCGATGCTGAAGGAACTAAGCCAAACAACGATGATTTTTCGGACGAGGACGTACTGCCTCCAAACTATGTTGGTAACTGGCTGGTGGCAGTGGAAGAGGTGCTTGAGGTCAACTCACATGTCGTGCTCCGAGCGATGTTCGGCTTCGCAAGAACAATTCTCGGAACAACAGGATTGGACGAGTCAATGAATCGAATGGCAGTACGCAAGATCAATGCGGAGCTCAGAGACACACAGAAGCTCGCTAAGATGGTACGAGAGCTGCGTAGGATCTTGCTACCAGATGGACATCTTCCACCATCCGTTCCGGATCCAAATGTGGAGATGCAGGAAGCTGAGTGGATCCGGCTGCGAACTCGATTGATATGCGGTTCTGCCATTTCATCTCCGTCAGAGAGCGGGATGACTCCATCAGCGAACGGAACGCCTCCGTCAGCAAACGGAGCGATGCAGACTAGCGAAGATGCGCTGGTGCCATGGCTTGTCAAAAAGATGCTGTTAGGAAGTGCTGATGGCGGCGTAGGTAGAAGCGATCGGGCTTCCCGTGTGCAAGATACCCAGATCCAGCTGCAACGACTCACCAGCTGGCTCGAGCCGTTCTGCTCTCCTCAAGCTGCCGGGCCCAACACGCTTCTGGCTATCCTGCTGTTCGAGCGAGTTGTAGTCGCACTGTGCCCTGACCTTACGTTAGCATAGATAGAATGACCCGACGATGCTCTCTGTAATGAACAATGATGATACCCAATCCTAAGGATGCTTCGTCACGAGGGCGTGCTCTGATTTGTTGGTTCGCCTCGGAACGCTGCGTTGCCAGGTGTTAAGCCGTGTACCTGCAACAACGCGTCTGAGAAACAAATTCGGCGTGTGAGGTCATGTCTTTCGTCATGCGTTGGAGCGGGATCGAATGCTCCCGTAATCCGGCTTTCACGCGAGCTACAGCCGAGCTGTCGAAAATGGCTGAAGCGACACCTTGCTCCCTGTCTCTCTGCCTCACTCTGACCAATATGAATCATCCCTTACACAACAGCCCGACCCGCCATTGCGGCGAAGTCCATGTCGTGGCATGGCTGTCTTGTCATAGAGTCAGAAACAGGAGCTGTCCGCAGAAGGATCCGAACGTCAATACGGTGTATAGCAGTGCAGGGTGGCGACCGGCAACGAGTTGATGGTGGAGCCAGTCGATACAGTATCGATATCGAGATGCATCAAGGTGCGTCGGATCGGTACAGAGCGACTAACCGATTCACATGCTCACTGCCAGTCTCTCTACGTCGCGCTGTGCTGTACCGTTTTCTACCGACGTCGAAAATCTCTGTTTCATCCTGCGACTCATTTTTTTTTTCTCCGACAGAGAGAAGCGTGCCTGCCTGTGTGCCACGATGACGAGACGAGGGAAAAAGGAGGCTAGGAGAATTTTCTTCTTCGCTTAAAAGCAAAGGAAATTAATCGTGCAATACAGTCAAACCTCTCGAAATGACACATGTAAATTGAATAAAATAATTCAAAAATCGCGTTTTAATTTTGGGCTAAAAAAGGAGCAAAAAATCTAGTGTCATCTTGCAGTGCTTACATAATGCTTCAAAAGTATATGATATGTATATTGTTCTGAGCCTCTCAATCAGTTCTGGATACTGAAGAAGCTGACAGAGGCAACTGTCTGTGATGTAGTGTGATCATCAGGTGAGGAGGAAGCACTGGCAGAGATAGAGGATACTGAAGACACTTTGGAATCCTAGCCCATCTGTAGCATCAGCAGAGCTTGACAAGGGCCCATAGAGTGCTACAGGAGTGGTGGAAGAGCAGTTCAACACTCTCAAGTCAGCTCAGGATACCCTGACAGACCATGGTCTTCTGACCTAAAAAGTTTCAGATGCTTTCTCAGCTTGTAGCTCTCATCCTACTGTATCACAATCAATTCTGTAGTCACACATTTAGTTTAAAAGCTCTCACACTTCCATAGGAGCTCTAAGTGATGAGCTACAAGAGTTTTACTGCTTGAGGACATCAAAATAATTTACGAAAATTTTAAAATAAATAATGTGTCATTTCGAGAGGTTTGACTGTATTTGACCGGGTCTTCCGAGCTGCAAGCCGATCGACGCTGCTGAGCTGGAATTTAGCCAGAATCTGAGAAGATCACGTAAGAGTCTCGAGCAAAAGATAGGACACAATGGCAGACATGTACAGCACGCGTCATTTGGTTTTCCAGATTTTCTTGGACTTGCAAAATCCATCCTATCCCCTCATCACCAGCATCTCCTGTAATCAGCATATCTCGCTCAATTTTGCATCAAATGGCATCATCTAGCACATCATCTGGCCCTTCCAGACACCATCTACTCACTTCTCAAGAGAAAACTGCATGTATATCACTCAGATCAGCAGGATGGAAGCTTCCAAAAATTGCAGCTCACCTGGGCCTCAACTATGATACTATATATAAGTTCTGCAAGTGCTATGACACCACTGGCAGCAAGGAGAGTGCATATTCTACTGCTGGAAACCCAAAGTACAGCCCACAAGCTATCAGAAACATGATCAGAAACACACAAAAGGATGCACAGAGCAGAAGAACTCCTTTGAAAGAGATTGTACAGCAAAATGATGGTATGTCAGCCAGTACAGTCAGTAGGCATCTCAAAAAAGTGGGAATCAAGAGCTATAAGGCCACCAGGAGTACCCTTGCTATCCCCAGCCAACAGGAGAAAGAGGTTTGCTTTTGCAATGCAGCACAGAGACTGGACAGTAGAAGATTGGAAGAAGGTGCTCTGGACAGATGAATCTGCAGTATCAAAACAGGACTACAGACATTATCATTGTCTTAGGAGACCACAGCAGAAGTTTCATCCAGCATGTCTGCAGGCCACTACAAAGTCAGGATCAGTCAAAGTTATGGTGTGGGGATGCTTCATTGGACAGCAAAGGGGCCCATTGATCAGGATGCCTTCAGGGAAGATAAAGAGTAAAGACTATATGAAGATCATGGAAGAAGAGGTCTTTGTATGGTTCAAAGGGCTGTCAGAGGACTCTATTTGGATGCAAGACAATGCTCCTATCCATCAAAGTGCCTATAGCAAGCAGGGCTTCAAGTTATATGAGATCAAGACCATGACATGGCCACCACAATCTCCAGACCTGAATCCCATTGAAAACCTATGGGCTTTCCTCAAGCACAGGCTCTACAAAGGCTCCCCACATCTCTATCTACTACAAGGAGGATCTGAAAGGACAAAGAAAGCAATCTTTGAAGCACTCCTACAAGCTTGGGAGACCATTGAAGAAGATTACCTTGGTAAGCTTCTAGAAAGCATGCCAAGAAGGATGGAAGCTGTAATTAAGGCCAAAGGTGGTCAAACAAGGTTCTGATTTGTGGATTCTGCACTCAAGCAATCAAAGTAGGTGTTCACAAAAAATCTGCCAAGGTTGTATTGTGAGATGAGTAGGAATATTCATGTATAGTGACACAGGGGGGGGGGAGCGAATTTTGTGATAGTGAAATCTGGAAAACCAAATGACGCGTGCTGTACAGTAGCTTCATTCTCTATGCCCTCGCCATCATATCCCGATCGTCTGAGAATCGCAAAAGTGCAACCACTAGCACAAACAATGTTACAAAGGAGGCTTTGTGGCTGCAACACGATGGTGTTGAGAGGCTGAAGATGGCTGCTCAGCGCGCTGAAACGTTTCTTCGAGGAGTGGGGGGCCGAAGTGGCGCACTACAAGTGACTGTTCATGGAGGAAAGATAACAAAACTTGTCTTGAGCCCGCTTGAGACCGACCGGCGCTCATCTTTGGCCAGCAACAGAGAGTGTATCGCACTTTCCTCCGGTCACAGCGTCACAGCTGAGCCGCTTGAGCAGTCACACCTGCCACTTACGCCCGGATCGAGTCGGGTCTCTCTTTTTCTTTCCACGACCCTCTCGAAACCTTCTCCTGTTCCCCCCGCAGTCTATGCAATGCGCGCTTGAGACCCTTCATAAGTGTCGATTTGAGCTCTGTGTGTGCCGTTGTGCAACTCGATTTGCAGTTGCAGCTGAGCTTTCACGTCGTCTGTCCAGCTGCAGGCCGGTCAAGTTTCAACCCTGCCTGCAGACTCACACAGCCAAATCCAGCTTCCTCCATTGGCTGCTGCTTCACTCTTCGTTTCTCATCTCCACTTTTGCCTCTGCCCCACACAGACTATAGACTCACAAGACAGCTCTTAACGCTTCTTCCCCTTCCATCATCATCATCACCTTCTCTGATCACCCAACGCACACATCCTACGGTCTTTGCATCTGTCCATCTCAAACTGAACTTCCCCACCCTCTAGCCAACGCCAGCATGTCGAAGCAGGGAGACTACGACCAGGTCAAGAAGGACATTATCGCTGTCCTCAAGCAGCCCGAGTACGATGACGGATCTGCCGGTCCCGTTCTTGTCCGTCTCGCATGGCACGCAAGTGGCACATACTGTGCCGAGTCCGACACTGGAGGATCCAACGGTGCTGGCATGCGATACGAGGCCGAGGGTGGCGACCCTGCCAACGCTGGTCTCCAGCACGCCCGCGTCTTCCTCGAACCCATCAAGGAGAAGCACTCCTGGATCACCTACGCCGATCTCTGGACTCTTGCCGGTGTAGTTGCTATCGAGGCCATGGGTGGCCCCAAGATTCAGTGGCGCCCTGGCCGTACCGACTTTGCCGATGACTCTCGCCTCCCACCTCGTGGCCGTCTTCCCGACGGTGCCCAGGGTGCCGACCACCTCCGATTCATCTTCTACCGCATGGGCTTCAACGACCAAGAGATCGTCGCGCTCTCCGGTGCACACAACCTTGGCCGATGCCACTCTGACCGATCCGGTTTCGAAGGTCCCTGGGTCAACTCGCCAACACGTTTCTCCAACCAGTACTACAAGCTTCTTCTCAAGCTCAAGTGGTCGCCCAAGAAGTGGGACGGTCCCTTCCAATATGTCGCCAAGGCTCCTGGTGCCGACGACGACGACGAGCAGCTCATGATGCTTCCCACCGACTACGCTCTGATTCAGGATGACAAGTTCCGTCCTTGGGTCGAGAAGTATGCCGAGGACCGAGATGCCTTCTTCAACGACTTCTCCAAGGCTTTCGCTAAGCTCATCGAGCTCGGTGTCTACCGTGACGAGACCGGTATCGCAAGAGCGGACAAGATGAAGTCGTACAAGGGCGAGTACAAGTCGGCGCCACAGAAGTCCCACACTCCTGGTGCGCCAGGTGCAGGCAAGGATGGCGAGGCTGACCCTCTCGCAAGACAGAACAAGAGAGCTCACCAGAACCACCAGCACTTTTCTGCTAAGGCTAAGCTTTAAGCTCTAGTTGCCACACCGATCCTGCATTTCCTTCGCTTCGTTCTTGTACTATTTCACTTCTCGGATGGTCGTCTAATTCCCTAGCAGTTTGCAATAGACATATCTTGTTGTACAAAGAGCTATTTTACATGCGTGCGAGTGTGTGTGTATAGAATCAATGCTGGCGGAAAATGCTTGCTGTGTGATGATATCCGTTTTGAAGCAGATCAGTGTCAAGTGGGATGCAGAGGCTGGCCTTTCCTGCGTGGAAGGTATAGATGACCAAGGAGCTGTGCCGATCTGCTCGTACTCCCCTGGCAGCCCGAAAATTGCAACGAAAAGCGACTCGCTTGGCATGATTCACCAGTCGTCGTCAACCTTCAATGGCTCAGCAACGTCATTTCCTCTAGTCCTATACGATTCCGCCACGTCCTCCGGATCAGGATCTTGCTTAGCTTCCGGCCCTTTCTCGGCCATGGCTCTCTCCTTGCTCTGTTCTTCCAACTCTCGCATGGCGTTTGGCCCTATTGGCCAGGTCCCATCAACATGCCAACCTGCCTTCAGGGTCTGAACGACAACATCCAAGGGAAGACCCCTATCCGGACCTGCGCCGGTGATCGGTTTGCCTGTATCCAGCGCTCCATGGATACGTTTCAGTATCGAGGGCCAAGCGTCATCTCGAAGTAGTGTCTCGTCGTGCGACGTGCGTTCGATGGTCGAGCGGATTCGTGAGAGCGTAGTGAGGAATGAAGGAGTTGCTGTGGCTGACGGCGGATGTGGTTTTGACGAGGAAGGGAAGGCTGGAGCCATAGCAACCGCGCTGCTACATTGGCCTCTTCAGCCTGCCTCCTCGGATTCGCTGAGGTTGCTTCATTGATATTGTCGAAGATGGAGTGCTGAGAGCAATGCTGACAAGACCCTGATGAGAAGAAGCTCTAAATTTCTTGATAGAAATCTGGATCTCGGAAATACAATCTCCAGATTCCAGACAGGTTTGTCGGCGTAACATTCTCATGAAAATGCAACAAGCCCCTGTTTGACGTTGGCGCTCGAAGGCTCGCTTCTTGACACCTCGCGTTTCAGGGGTCTTTTGCAGCCCGCCCCCTCTCCCGCACAACCAACATACTTTCGTCTCCTGAATTCGTCTTGTCTCTTCTTTAGCTCACGAGAGCAAAGAGATCGATCTCAGTCTTCTAGTATAGAGTACATGTGTCTGAGCAAGAGAAATCGATTGTAAGGCAAAGATGTGTTCAAGGTGGTCTGAACGACGAGGGGACGAGAGAATGAGCCCCTGTCAAACCTCGTCGGAGTCAAAATGTGGGCGTATGCGTGTCAGTGTTGCTTCCAGAAGAAGCGGGTCTCACAGAGACTTTAAGTGAGCTTTGACGGCGCCATGGGTCAGCTACGGCAACAAGCTCTCTTCAGCCGTGCAGGCCTACATTCCGCCTAAGCAGCTCGACCTTCCTTTTGTGGAGAGCCTGAGCTTTGCCCCTGAAGCTTCATAGTCTGTCGAACTTTCTGCAGTTGGTGCCTGAAGTGTATGCAGTCCGAGCTACGCACTACTCTGCGCATTGAGCTTTTGTTCCACCTGCCTCGTCCTCATCTTTGTCGTCTTTCCCATCTTTGCTACCACCATCTCAAAGATCACGACGAAGGCCACATATCTAACTCGCAAGCAGGATTTTGTCAACGACCAATCGGCCTCACAGGCATCTAACGACCACTGTCACGACCAAACGAGGCCCAAACCCACAAAAATGAGACTTGATCAACAACGAGTGTCAAAGAAGTTCAGCATCTCAATGCTATTGGGTCTTCTGCTCATCGGCACCCTCGCCATCCTCACTTCCGCTCGACCTATCGCCGACAGCCAAGCTCTACCTCAAAAGCGTTCACCTGCCCCAACACCTCTCCCTCGAGTTCCCTCTCTGAATCCACGCTCTACCCCGGACGAGATCTACGAGTTCTACACATCTCGTCACCTCGACCCCGACGACCCGACCCCAGTGAAGAGACAGGACCAACCTCCAGTCCCACTCTCCTCCCTTGGCCCTCCGTCTTTCCCTTCTGACACTCCCTCCTGCCCCAAATGCGAAGAACGCTATTCCTCGCTCTCCTCCTGCATGGGAGCATCCGCAGTCTTCGCCAACGCTACAGGCATATTCAACAATCCCATGAGCTACATCAACGTCATCAAATGCGCCTGCACTGACACCTTCCAAGCTGTGTACCCTCAGTGTCTTGACTGCTTCCAACACACTGACCAGTGCTATTACTTGGGCACGGATCCAGAGGGGACCGGTGCGGGCGGAGTAATCACGAACATCAGAAATATCTGTGGACTGGGAAGCGCGCTCTTGGGCGGTGTAGCGACGGTGAACAATAATGTGGGGACGGTTGTGCCGACTCAACCAGGGGCTTATACGGATGTTTCGACTACCGGCGCAGGGTATAACGATGCTAGTACGGGAGCTATTTTTCAGAGCAGTGGTGGGAGGAGTGTGGTGGACGATGCTGTAAGAGGGTGGAAGGTTGCTGCTATGGTGCTAGCAGCGACAGGACTGGCTATGCTTGGTGGTGCGGCTAGGATCGTATACTAGGCGATGGGGTGTGGGTGTTGCTTCTGTTCTCTCTTGTTAATGACCTGATGACTCTTTTGTACGCTGTTTCTGTAACCTTTTCTGATTGAGCTCAATGTGATGATTTCGCCGCCTTCCTGGCATGCTTCTTTGGTTGAATATTGACAATGCTGAAGATGGTCGCATGCCGTCACCATTGGGACAGCCTGAACACATCTGGAATCACGGATGCCTCATATTTTGTCGTAGGAGAATTAATCGGAGTGGGGGACAAAAACGCGGGGTTAAGTCTTCCCAGCAACACTTTGCCTACTCGCCCACATAGGCAATCACTACGAGTTTGTGGGACCCTTGGCCCTGTTCTCGGCCATCTCGCTCAGTGTCCTGCCCACTTTGAGAATCTGTTGACTGACTTGCTTTCCGAGCGTCGGCGTGTATTCGTGAGCTTTCGGACCTGAGACTCCGAAAACACCGGTATGGTCGGCCGTTGTGCTTTGACGCGGGGTACACGTCGGTCAAATGATTCCACTCCTCTCATATATACTCGACGCTCGGTCCAAGATTATCCTAGTCTGCACTCTTAGAGCATCCTTGAATCTCGGCGCCTTCCCCTTCAGCATCCTCCTATATTCATCGCACCACCACCACGATCATCCCCCTCCCGGCACAGCACCCATCTTCGCAATGAAATCCGACACCTCCGCTCTCAATCTCTCGCCCACCGATGCCTCCAACTTGGTCGCCAAACTAATCCACAAGCTTCTCCACAAGATCGCGATGGCAAATTTCTCCTGACTCTCCCCGACGGCCGTATCATCGATACCAAAGGCTGGTCGGGTTGGGAATGGACCCATGGCGTAGCACTCTATGCTCTCTTTGAGCACTTTACCCTCACCTCATCTTCCGAGTCCCTATCCATCATTCACTCGTGGTTCTCTGATCGCCGAGCGGAAGGAGGCACCACAAAAAACATCAACACTATGGCTGCTCTTCTCTCTCTCGCTTGCGTCTATGAGTTGGACCCAGCATCTAATCCCGAGTATAAAGAATGGCTGGTAGAATGGGCGGAGTGGGTGATGAACGAGCTACCGAAGACCGAAGAAAGCGGGTTCCAACATATCACCTACGACAATGAGAATAAAGGTCAGCTGTGGGATGATACGCTGATGATGACAGTACTTCCCCTCGCAAAAATCGGAAAGGTGTTAGGAGTGGAGAGGTATGTAGAGGAGGCAAAGTATCAGTTCTTACTACACATCAAGTATCTTTATGATGCGAAGACAGGGCTTTGGTTCGACGGCTGGACCTTCGAAGGGAGACATCACTTCGCAGGTGCACACTGGGCTAGAAGCAATTGCTGGATCACACTTGCCATTCCGCTGTTTTTCCACATTCTCGGACCGCAAGATCCCGACCTTGCCAGTCACGACTCTTACTTCTCCCGCCACCTGATCAACACACTCGAAGCGCAGCTAGACGCTCTACTCCCACTGCAGGACGAAAAGACAGGACTATGGCACACTCTTCTGAAGTACGATGACTCGTATGTAGAGTCTTCCGCCACGGCTGGTTTCGCTGCTGGTGCCTATCTCGCCCTCCGATTCGGATTAATTAAGGATGAAGGGAAGAAGAAGCAGTACGAAAAAATGGCGGATTCAGCATTGAAAGGAGTAGTGGACATGATCGCAGACGATGGAGAATTGCAACAGACTTCATTCGGGACTGCTATGGGTCATGATCTGGATTTCTATAGAAAGATTCCTATCACTCCAATGCCATACGGTCAGGCACTGGCGCTGTTGGCTATTGTTCAACATATGGCTTTGCACTCCCCTACCAAAGCATAATCTCACTGTGCTCTCGCGCATAGATCACGTCTCCTGGTACGATACAGCATTACCACTATATAATGGCGTGAAAGAATCCTATCTACAATTGAAGTGGTGGAGCGCAAACCACGTCCGGAATCTCATACCCTGACTTCTGATGAGCTTCTTTCAAACTCATCTTCTGCGCCCCTGTCTGCTTGTCAAAATTGTTCTCACTCAACCAGCTCGACAAAGCTTGCTTCCTCGGCGGCCACTCATCGTCGACCATTGCAAACCAAGCTGTATCTCTACTCCTTCCTTTGACCACAAAATGTTTCCTAAACAATCCCTCGTAGGTGAATCCATACCTAACAGCCGCTTTCTTCGACGGCACGTTCAAGTTGTTACACTTCCACTCGACCCTTCTGTATCCCAACTCGTCAAATGCGTGTTTCAGCAGAAGGTACACCGCCTCCGAAGACTTCCTCGACCTCTGAAGCAAGGTGGAAAACATGATATTGCCGATCTCGATACTGCGGTGTGTCGCATCGATGCGGAGGTAAGAAATCATTCCTAGGACTTTAGGAGAGTCGGGAGTGGGAGTAGACTTGTCAATGATGGCCCAAAAGGCCATGTTGTTCTCCATTCCTGAACGCGCAGCGATGAAAGAGGAAAAGAGAGAAGAGTCGCCCTGGAAAGGTGGGTCAAGCATAAAGTCCCATAGTCGTTCGTGTTCGGGTTGCGCGAGGAGGGGAAACAAAGCATCGGCGTGATCGGGGGAGAGAGGGACTAGGTCGATGTATTGGCCGGGGATGGTGACCCGAGCTGGGTATTGGGCGGTAGGGATGGTGACCTGAGGACCAAGGCGCTGGATCGCTTCTTCTTCGGTGAGGGTGATCATCCTGGGCGCAAACAGGTGAGTTGTGATGGTAGAGGAAGAAGAAGAGGAGGTGATGATGATGGTGGAAGGAGTTTGTCGTCGAAGGTCGAGTCAGGCTTCTGCGTTATGAAGGAAAGACCGTGCGCTGCGAGAAGAAAGAGAACTCCGAACAAACCACCAGCACAAAATAATATTGCTGCACAGCGCAGATGCAGTATGACTCCGAACAAGTCGCCGCCCCACGTGGCTTCACCATGTTCCCGCATAAACTCACCGCTCTTGCCGCTCGTCACGCCTCTCATCAGCAGCTCGTTAGCAATCTCAACCTCGTCACACACGCTTGATTCATGCTCACACGAACGGAGCTCGATTCCGTGAGCTAGGAATCTTTCCATTCGAATAGCATAATGCTGGTTTCGTAGGGGTTACGACTCTCAGTTAGCCTACTTCCGACCTCTCTTCCCACCAGCCTGCTTCTGAACAGGCTTTACATCAACAGGAATCGTCTCGTGGTCTGCGATCAACTCCTGCGGCGGTGCACCTTGAGCAAGCACTACGCGCTGTCCATCATCCTCCATCGCTGCCTTAGCTCTCTTCTTCTGCTGCGCATTCAGCTTTGGCGCTCTTGCCGCTGCCGGCCTCTTCGGTGTCGCTGCCTTCTTCCTCCCCTTCTTCGGCTTGACATCCTCACCATCCTTCACCGCGGCAACTCCGTCCTCATCCACATCATCTGCGTCAGCATCCTCATCTACCGCTGCCCCAGGCTCGGCACCAAATGGCCTGCGCTCTCTACCAGCTTGCAACTCGGCTCGTACCCAGTCAGCTTCCATGTGCATATCCCTGAGCACCTCTTCACTCGTCTTGACATATCCGTCCTCACCCGGACCAGGCTCGGCGAGCTCAATGCCCTCATCTTCACCAACATCTGCACCAGGACCAGTGTAGACTCTGCCTAGACGCTTAGCAGCCTCTTTAGACTTGAGAATCGCACGTTCTGCCTTAGACAAGCTCTTCGGATTGAGCTGGACTTTGGGCGCCTCCTCAGCTTCTTCCTCAGCTGCGTCGGGATCTTGCTTGCCTTTACCCTTGCGCGGGAGTCGTTCACCGCCGAGCTTGCTCTTTCGGCCAGAAGTCTTGACGCCAATGTCCTTTGCAGGTGGACGTAGCGACTCGTGCTTGACCGGGCGCGGGTTGTAAATGCGATACATCTCGAGTACGGCTTGTTCCTTGTCCTTTGCTTCGATCATCAGGTGTGCATCGGCTGGTAGGTCAGGTGGAAGAAACCCGCATCGATCTGAGTGAGCACGTCGCTCACGCAAGTTGGATGCACCGGGTCGTGGCTCGGAGAGATGGTACTTGGGTCGAATTCCTTTCTTGTGCCAAATGGCTTGGATCTCTGGCAGAAGCTCCGACGGTGGTCGTGAGGAAGGGCGCAACAAGTCGTGATGAAAGTCGAACACCATAGGAATGTCGAGCTCCTTACAAAGCGGTAAAAGCTCCTCAGCACTCCACGCCATCTCGTCGTTCTCGAGGACAAGCCGGTCTTTGACGTTCTGAGACAGACGCGTGGTATAAGTCTCTCGCATACGGTTGAGCGTCGCCTCGCGATTGCCAAACGTGCCTCCACCATGAATGATCATAACACTGTCCTTGCTCATTCCCATCAAGTCGAGCATTTCGCAGTGTGATGACAGATCACGAATGCTGTTCTCAATGACTTCGGTACGAGGACTACCCAGCTGTGTGAACTGGCCAGGGTGCATGGTCAATCGGTGGCCGAGCTTCTTTGCCAAATCACCTGCAGCGCGCAACTCCTTTTCAGCGTACTTAAGCGAGTAGCCGTACTTCTCGTGCGAGGCAAAGGGGAACACTTCAGAGGAGAGACGCATGAACTTGATATTGTTCTCTTCGTTCCAGAGGATCATTGGAATCATATCTCGAGCATTGAGTCGTCCCAGCTCTTTGATGTATTCTGGACCTTGCTCGTCCATGGTCTTGATTCGAGCTGTTCGGCTGGAGAAGATGGGTGGGTCTTGCCATCGAAGGACAGTGTTGAGGCATGCATAGCCGAGCTCGCCTGTAAAGCCATTTGCACGTTCTTGATGCTTCTCGGGTGGGCCTTCGAGTCGGAAGTCACGTTTAGGTACGTCGGGGATCTCGTAGACAATGTCCTTCTTCTTGCGCTTCGCAAGACGGCGCCCGTTCTTATCGCGACGAACTGGGTCTCCTTCCTCGTCGAGCTCGATTTGGTACTCTTCGTCATGAACGTTGACACGTGTCTCAAAATGGGTCAGTGTCTCGATCTTCTCCTTCTTCGGTGCTTTGGCACGCTTCTTCTTTGCGGGCTTCTCTTCTGCCTCTGATGAGAGCTCCGATTCGCTGCGGGGAGGTGTTGGTGGCGGAGAAGCGGCATCCTTGATGATTTTGTCGGCGACTTGTTGCGCTATCGCTCTGGAAGGTGTAACATCGCCGGAATCGGATCGCTTGACCTTGACAGGTGGCTCCTTGATAGCTTTTCTTGCGCGCTTGGGTGGCGGTGCTAGCTCTGAGGCTACGAGTGGATCAGATGGGACGTCAGGCTCAGCATAGTTGATGGATGCGGATGCCGATGCGCGAGCGCTTCGTCGAACCATGGTGGTGAGGGATGTACGCGTGTTGACCGGTGTGAGTACGGATGCAGAGATGGAAGACGGTTTCTTGAACGTGTGTGACACTGATGAGAGTCGTACAGAGGCGTAGAGACGAGCGCAAGCGAACATTCAGGATCACCGACTGCAGCGACGGGGCAGCAGCGAGATTCCTGATTGGAAGACCACAGTGTTCGCTGTGGAGAATTTCTTGATCCAAGGAATTTGTGGGGTCCTCGAAGATGAGATGTTCCTGTCTATATCCGTACCCATGGTGAAAGGGATGGTGTTGGTCAGGAGAAGAACACCGTGGCCGCAGGTGACATCGAAGAGGAACGCACGCTTGAGACGTGAAGAAGATTCTTTGACCTCGATGGATTTTGCGATTCCATCGAGCTGAGGTCTTTTGGCTAAATCAGTGGCGTATGAACGAGTCTCGCTTGAGTTCGAAGGCGGGCCAGACAGGCCTGTCACTTTGTGAAGCGGTGAATGCCATCAGTCACTTTCTGCTGTCGCACAATAGGCGAAGCGGTCAGAGGTGAGCTCATTGTGCGTTCCTGCTGAGATGCTGCAGGGTCCGCTGCACGCTGCTTGCATGTGGAGGCGAAAATCATTTCCATGAGGTGTCGAAACCAAAACTCTAACAAATATTGCCGTTTTGCGTGCTTACCAATCCGGTATCGCTTAGCTGAGAGCGCTGCAAGGGCCACCATCAACTTTTTCTGCTCACGAGACCTTCCTCTCCTTTGCTCGAGCCATCTCTCTGATCGCTTCGACCTATCTCTACAACGCATTACTGAATTGTACGCCTCAAGATGGTCGTCCCGATGACTGCGGCTAGAGCCGTTCCTGTTCGATCAGGTACCGTCGCTTTCCGCGCTCCGTTGCGCTCGAGCGTCCTTCGCCACCATGCTTCGTCTTCGTTACGAGCTCACTCGACATCGTCAGGCTCGAAGGTCAAAGCAGCTAGCATCGCTGCAAGAGAAAGCTCGTCTGGTCGAAATGATGTTCGGTATGGCAGCGCTGCGGCAGCCGTCACCGCGGTTGCTCTTACGACATGGTACGCAACCACATCGCCCGTACACAGCGAGGCTGCGCCTTCAGTAGCCACGACCGCCGATATCACACCTACGACCATGTCTCAGCAGGACCAGATGCGTCAGCGTGCAAAGCTGCAAGGTGTCTACGCATGGGGCTCCAACAGATACAACGTAGTAGCTCCTGACGCTCCTTCAGTGACCCTCATTCGCTCTCCACGATCTATCCCGTTCTTCGACGGAGTTGCTCTGCGCGACATCTGCTTGCAGGAGAAGCACGGTGTTGCTGTAGACGCCGACGGAGATGTGTATCAGTGGGGTCTTGGCTTCTTTGATCCTTCGGTGCGCGAGATGACGGCTATCGAGGACGTGCCTCTTGGCCGCAGGAGAGAGAAGGCTGCCGCCAACGTCCGGGCTCCGCTCGCCGGCACAGCAACTCTCGTGCTCAACCCAGTCAAGACTTTGAAAGGCAAGAACATCGTCAAGGTGGAAGCGACGGAGGAAAAGATCTACGCACTCTCGAAAGACGGCCACGTCTATGTGTTCTCAGCCGTACAGCAGCTTCAGTCTAAGCCCAAGTACCCAGGCTGGTCGGCCAATCCTTTCAAGCTTTTCAACGCCTTCGCCAGTCCCACCATCGACCACGAAGTGCTTCATCCTGCCCCATCTGCACACTGGGGCAGTACCGAAAAGGTTCGAGACATTGTTGCTGGCAGCCATCACCTCCTCACCGTGACCAACAAGGGCCGTACCTTCGCCACGCCCATCGGCGAAGAGGGCAATGCATTCGGTCAGCTTGGCACCCGCCGAGTCTGGCTCAACGCACCCAAGACTCCAGACAGCAAAGCAGGCCACGTCGAGACCCTGCTCGAGCCTCGTGCCTTTGCCGAGCTGGAAGCAAATCACGGTGGCCGCCCTGTCTCCACCCTCGTTCCCTCCGGCTGGCTCCCTGCTCCCTCTACCGAAACAGACAAGACCTCAAAGCCCAAAGCCAGCTCCGAACCCGCCTTCCAGACCAGCACCGATCAGCCTCCGCCTCCCAAGCCGCTCGCCGAACCTACTGGCAGCATCCGATGGTGCACCACCCTCCACGAGATCCCTGCGCTTCGCAACCTCAACATCGTCCAAATCGCTGCTGGTAGCGAGCACTCCCTCGCTCGCACCCACGATGGACGTGTGCTTGCATGGGGCCGTCACACTCACGGCCAGTGCGGTCTCGGCACCAACTTTAGCATGGAGTGTGTTCCAGTCCCAACCGAGGTGGTCCTGAGCAGGTCATTCGCTAACAGCTCCATGGATGTACGAGCAAGCTCGATCGCTGCTGGTGCGGATAATTCGTACTTCATGACTACTCGTCGTGAGCAGAACGGACTCAAGATCGATCTTTTGGCCTCGGGCAAGGGCCAGTGGGGAACTATCGGTAACGCGATGTGGAGTCAGGTCGTCTCACAGCCGTCCCGAGTGAAGACTGTTTCTGGGTTGATGGAGTTCTCCGAGGCTACTGGCAAGACGCATCCCGTGCCGATTCACAGTATCAGCATCGGCAAGCCAGGTCACGTCGCGCTTGTTCTCGATACCGTTGAGTCTGCAGGTCACTTGGCTTTCGGTCGCGATGTGATGGTCTGGGGTGCCAACGCCGGCTTCCAATTGGGTCTTAGCAAGCGATCCAACTTGGCTGTTCCACAGCATCTTAAGCCCCTGCCTGAATTGACTACTGTTGCAGGTGGCAACATTCTCTCTGAGCAGGATGGAATCGTTGTGTCGGCTGCGAAGGCAGCGGCTGTGCCTGCGGCGTCTCTGCCAACGGTGGACCCGAAGCTGCGAGAGGCGGATATCAACTCAGGCGCGCTCACGCACATGCCTCACAACCGATTGCAGCTCGCTTCAAAGACCAAGGCTGATACTTACCTACCACCGACCGTCTCGTCGAAGGACCAGATGACGACGGCGCCGGCGACAGTTCTTACTCAAACTGAAAAGGGAAAGGCGAAGAAGAACTTGACCGTGGAGGAGAGTATCAAGGCTGGAACTGTTTCTACTGTTGTTTATTGGAAGATTCTTGACTGAAGAGTGTCTTCACTTTCTAACTAGCTTCCTTATCGAATCAGGATGTAATGTCATGCCGCTTTCACCACCTTGCTGCCTTAGCCATCATCCTGCCTGTGACCATGTTTCATGTCGTTCAGCTTGCGGCCTCAGAAAGCGCATGTGGAGGACTCAGAAACAAATTTTGAACGCCGCGGAACACATCTCCGAGATCCGAAAACGTCCAAAATTCTTCCAGACTCTCACCGTCTTCATTCGCTTTCTTCCCATCCCACAGACACCGCCTACCTCATCACCCTATACACGCTCCACGATGGCCGACACAGCCCCCGCCAGCCCCTCGGCTGCGAAGCCGGAAGAAGCAGCTGAGCAGTACGACCTGGACACATCCGCTCTAGCCGCGCTCGACAAATTCCGAGCCGAAAAAGCGGCGGAAGAAGCCCAATTGCTCAAATTCACACAATCCTCCTCTCGCAAGTCCAACAAGAAATCCGAATCGCAAAAGAGACAAGAACGAGCCGAGAAAAAGCTCACACCAGAAGAAGAAGCTGCAGAAGAAGCCAAAGCGGAGGCTGCGCTTTTGGCTGAGATCGAAGCAATTGCTGACCTCGAGAGGCTCAACGGGGTTGCACCGGATTCGGCTGATTCAATGCTAGCTACGCTAAGCTCGAGGTTGGAGGTGGGCAGCGATGACGGGTCGGAAGGAGGGGAAGATGGGGAGGAGGGGCAAGCGGGGAGTGGGTTGGATGTGGATACATTCAGAAAAACGTTTGGTGAAAGTTGGCAATTGTCGCAGTTCTGGTATTCTGCAAAGTTCGTCAGAGAACTTTCGGAACTCGTATTCCGTCTGGTCTCCCCTTCGTCTACTCCGATACCGACTGAGCAGGAGAGGGTGAAAGCAGCATTCGGAAATGCAAGGGTCGGGTTTCTGTGCTGCCCAACAGCATGGGTAGGATTTGTTCATCAGTATCCTTCGCTCAAATCTCAAGCTTACGTCTTTGAGGTGGACAAACGCTTCCATGCTCTAAGCAAGACTTCTTTTGTCTACTACAACCTTCACGAACCTGAAACCGTACCTCAGGAACTGCTAGGTACCTTCGATGTTCTCGTCGCCGATCCACCATTCTTGAACGTAGACACACAGAACAAGGTCGCTACAACAGCAAAGTTGTTAGCCAAGCAGGGTGCGAAATTCTTGTTGTGTACGGGGGACAGTATCGCAGACGAGGCGAGCAAGATGTACGGCGAACCGGCGTTGGAAAAATTGGATTTGGAGGTTGAACATCACGGACTGGCTAATGCGTTTGGTATCTGGGGTCGTGTGTAAACCCAGCATAACAATATAGAAAGATGAAATGTCTATTGTTAAGCATCTATATCTAAAGTTGTGTGTGTTGGTACAATTCCGCGCTGAGTGAAGCAGAGACAGAGTTCGTGGGAAATGAAGATCAGCTCTCAATAGCCTGCTTAATCGCCTTGGCATCCAAGAAGTATTTGGCGTACTTTGGCTCAACAAAGATAGCTCTACACTCCAACAACAATTGCCCTTCGACATCCTTTACTGTGCCCTTCACCGTTGCCTTCCTACCCTTCTGTTCCACTAGTTCGGTCTGGACAACAATAAACTGATCCGCCATAGTGGGTTTTCTATAATCGATCTCGAGTCTTGCGGTAACGCCGATCTTGCCTGGCAAATTGTACATTGCTGTTCGTGCCAATGCTTCATCGCATATTGTTGCCAGCATTCCACCATGTACGATTCCATCGTGGCCACAAACGCTTCGTCCGAGATGAATGACGATGGTCGAATCACCTTCTGCTCCGCCTAGCTCGTGAGCGCCTTTTCCGGTTTTGGTAAACACGAGGGGAGGGATAGCAAGCATACCAGGACCGCGGAGAGAGCCAGCTGTGAGGTTGTGTTGAGCTTTCTCTCTGCTGTATTTGAGATAAGGGCGAGTCATGATGTATTGATGTGTCTCTGCGGCGCCACCTTCGACGGGTGGTCCAGAGACAGCGACGTTGGCACCCGGAATACGGCCGCGGGCGGGAACTTGGACGGTGGTGGATGGGTCGAGGTCTGTGATGTTTTTGCCTTGGGATCGGAGTACTTCAAGTTCTGCTGCCGATCCGTGTGCTACAGCGGTTGATTTGAGGGATTGGATGATGGGGAGGGAGTGGAGTGCGTCTTCGATGGCTCGGATATGGGCTTCTGCTTCTGGTCCATCGCTTTTGAGACGTGGTGGAGAGGGAGGTTTGAAGAGTAGCTTGACAATCTGAGGCGGGTACATGGAACCGAAGAGGTAGGAAGTGACACCGACAAGAGAAAGAGCGATGGTGGCTTTGACAAGGTTGATGCCAGCTGCTTTGGGCGCTGGTGTGGTGGAGAGTGGTCGACGTGCTGCTGCGCCTGTGGTCGTGGCTGTGGTCGGTAATGCCAGAGTTGCCTTGGATGTGATCAGAGTCGGAGATGATGTGAGACGCAGTGGTGATGCTGTGAGTCGAGCACTTCGAGAGCTCGAAGCAATGAGCCTGGCCGAGCCAGCCGCTATCGATGACGCACGCATCCTGTTTCTGTTCGAGGAGGAGAAGATGGAGCAGATGACGGCCAAGAAGCAAGAAGTGTGTGTGTGCAGCAACTGCGCTTCCATTCATGCAATCAAGCGTTGGACGCAGACGTCACGCTTCTCTCAGGTTCGAGTGTTGGGCTCGCCTGCCCTGGTTTTGAGCGCAGTTAAAAGGAAAAAATGATAGCCGGCTGCTCCGAGGTTGAATCTTCGAAAACTGGCTTGGAACCGTCTCTCGGAAGAATTTCCAACACCCGTCATCCTCGGGATCGGATGGCATTTGAATTTGCGTCAAAGTTTGATGAAAGAAAAAGAACTGCAGCACCTAGGATTCCCGCGTGGTCCCCCACCGCAGTACTGACTAGGCGATACCTTACTTAACTTCGCAGATCGGACGGGATGCGGTGCTTTCAAGGTTCTATGGCCGAAGATAATAGTTGCCACCGTTGAACAAAATATAAATCATGATTTAAGCGATTCAGGGCCCCGATGCCCGATGGCTTCTCTCCACATATCGAAGCTTTCAACCCAGGAAAAGTTACACACGCAACGCAAAGCAACACATGCCAAGCTCACTCAGCTCTTCCTTAGAAACGCACGCACCAAGAGCACCTGTCACAACCTCACCTTGCATCCTATCCACCATCACTCAACAGCTCGCAACAAAACGGAACGATTCGGCTACCTCGGACAGTGCTCCATCTTGCCTCAGCGTCATTCGACGGCCATACAAGATGCCAAAGACCTTCTCACAAGAGCAAGAGTTTGCCTATCCGTGGCATCAGACTGCCAATGGTAAGTCATCACTCCGCCCTCATCCGCTATGCTTCTGCCACTTGTTGCTGATATTCTCTTCTTCCTTTACCTTGTGCTTTCGGCAGCTGTCTGGAACAAATATCCAAACCCGCACGCCGACCACGTAGTCTCCGTTGACGTTCTCGATCAATCCTTCGACCCAACCTCGGGCCAACTTCGCACAGAACGCATCATCGGTGTTCGTCAAGGCGCACCCGGCTGGCTAGTCCGTCTCGTAGGCGCCAGTGAAGACACATATGTGCGAGAAGTTATCATGATCAATCCCCTCACAAAGCAGTTCCAGATGTCGAGTACCAATCTCTCGCTCTCCCAGTACATGCTCGTCAAAGAGTACATCACCTACACACCCAAGCTCAAGCAGGCTGCGGTGGAGGAAGTGACGCTGTTCAATCAGGCAGCGGATATAAGCTGTACAGGCTTCACTGGGATACTGTCATCAGCGGCGAGGAAGGTTGAAGAATGGTCGTATAACAGGTTTCGAGACAATGCGGGCAAGGGGAGGAGTGGGTTACAGAGTGCATTGGATTCGCTGTATGGCTCATCATCATCGTTCTCAACGTAGTAGTCAACTCGATAGAAATCAAAGTAAAGGGCATACCAGTGACACTCTCGACGTAGACAGCCTTTATCAACCAAGTGTGATGAATGAGTCGAGAACAGAGCGTACGATTAGAGCATCGAGAAAAGAACAAGCATCGAAAACGAATAACTAACCACGACAATCGCACCGATCACCTTCAGTTGATCTCCTCAATCCACTGTCTACGCTTCCCGTTAGCATGTCTCCTCACCTCACTAGCGCTCATTTTCCCGAAAAGCCCCAGCATCTTTCCCACAGTGTTCCCTCCGCCACCAGCCGGAAGCTTCACATCAGGCAAGCTACTAAACATAGGCACCGGCACATCTTTGCCCTTTCCCTTCGTAGGCGTCCCCTCAACCACAGGCTGAGTCTGCTTCTTCCCCCTGCCACCCTCCTTCAACCCCTTAACCTGCACGTTCGGTGCGTTGTAACTCTTCTTCTCCGGCTTATCCACCAAGAAAGGATGCGCTTCCGTATTGAAGACATACTTATCCAAACTCGCTGTCTCCGGATCAGCAAAGATCAAGTACAAATACTTGAAAGTCTCTGCATACAAGAACGACTCCGAATCATCCAATTTGGTCAGATTGGTCGAATTGACATTTGCCAGTGCAGCCAGAGCACCGTTTTGCTTGACTAGACAGTTGCGGTAGATCGATTGCCAAGCGTTCCAGGCGATTTCTTGCCACTTGGCGTCACCTGTGGTGCGGTAGGCGTAGAAGACCGATTCCATCACCTCTGGGCGGAGGATGTATTGGGTGACTTCGAAGTCGAAGCCGTGTTGACGGTAGAATGTGTGATTGTTGATTGTGATGCCATTAGTGTTGTTGCCTTCACCAACGAAGACAAAGCTTTCCGGTCCGATACCGGAGGGCGATGAAGAGTAAGTGTTGGCACAAGCGGCGGTGAGCTCCTGACCATACTGATCGAACGCAGTCTGACCGATCATCTTTGCGCCCAAGATCCAGTTTCCGCCCGCAAAGCAGCCAAGGTGTGACCATTGAGGAAGATTACCACCGTTGGACGCAGAGTAGTCGGTGAGGTAGGTGAGTTGAGCAGCCTTGGTCTGCTCTGGATGTTCGACCAAATGCTCGATACTCGAAGCAACCGAGTTGACCCAAGTAGGAATCCAAACGTCCGTATCGTCGCCAATCAGGTACGCATACTTGATCAAATACTCAAAGAAGCTATCACTTCCTCCACCCCAAGTCACATAATCGTCCGCAGGCTGTCCCGTCACCGGATTGTACACCTGAGGGAACAACCCCGGGAAAACACCCTTCGACTCCGCAATCGCCTTCATACTCTTCGTCGCCAACCTCAGATATTTGGGATCTCCAGTATACTTGGACAACCTATCCATCTCCAAAATCAGCGTGCCCACCTCCGCAATACCCGAAGAAGTACATGCATCAGGAGCAGCAAAGTTGTTCCACTTCAACGTATTACACGGCAACGGATTCTCTCCTAACCACCCGGTAACAAGATGGTCACCAACAACTTTGGCCTGATCGATCAACTTCTGTTCCTTCTTCCCACCTAGTTCGTAGGCAGAGATGAGACCAGCGAGATAGCGAATGTTAGTCTCAAAAAGAGAGATGGTGTCGGAAGAGGTTTTGCTAAAGTCGATGCGCTTGGAATACTCGACACCTTGGTTGAAGAGATCGGTGTGACCCATGAGGAAAGAAGTGCTGAGCGAATCTACTACGCTTGCACCCCAACCGCCAAAGGGGTCAGTGAAGCCGTTGCTGAGGGGGAGAAGCGCGTCGTGGTTGGAAGCATATTTGAGGTAGGCCGAGTAGGAGGTACGGTAAGCTGCTTTGATTTCGTTTGCGCGTTGTTTGGAGGTGGCAGATTGAGTGAGGCCGGGCTTTTGAATAGTTGCTGCTTCAGAGCCGACGGTGAGAAGGGCTACGAGGAGCCCGAAAAAGTTCTTGGCGAGCATGATTGGGATTGCTCAGCTGTGTGCCAAGGGAGCAAGGGAGAGTGATGACTCTATTGGGTGAGAACGAGGGCTCGCTTTTGTTGGTGTCGACGAGAATGGAGAGTGCAACGATTGTGAGAGAATATATAGGAGTTGTAGAGGCTGGGAAGGGAAAGTGAAGAGATCGTTATATGCTTTTACAGGGGTGAGAAAGAGCAGCCACAGCAGAGAGCCACGGTAAAGTTGGCAGAAAGTCAAAGGCAGGCAAGATTGTCAACACGAGGTGCCTTTTCCTAAGGCAGACGCCACTTGATTGCATTGGCAGAGGAGCCTTCTGAGAGCAACAAGCTCCAACGCCATAGCCTGTGAGCGGCGGAACCACATGAGCTCGAAGGAGGCATCTGCGTGTTTAGCCTCGCCTAAAAGAAGTGATGCGGGATCGACGGAAGCCTAGCCATAAGCGACACACTCTTCGGCGGGGCCAAGTCGAAGTCGGCTTTTTTCATACTGTAGCGCACCTCCAACATGAGTGGCTTGGGCCTTCATCTCGCTCAAGTCTCGGGAGGAGCCTCGGCATGGCATCCTCCCATGTCCTTTCTTCACCTGATCTGCGTTGTGAAAGGGTTGAACCGTAATCGTTGGAGCAGTTTCGGCCAAAAGTCGTCCGTGTGCGAATCTCGACCTCAATCAATCCAGTTCCAGCTTCATCAACAAGGGAGAACGGGAGCACAAGAAAGGGCTCTCAAGAGAGGATCGACCTTGCATCTGCTGCAGATCCGACAGGCGCGCGCGTCTCAGCAAGAGAGAGTGACAGCTGTCGTGGATTGAAGAAGTGAGGCATTCCAACAGGGAGGCCTTCGGGTTCATGCAGGTGTTGGACTCGCGTACCGCTCATTTAGCGCGCTCACAGACGCGAACTGTGCGGAGAGAGCGGCGGGATCTTCGGCTAGCATTTTTGAGGAACGTTGCCAGCATGCACCACTTTAGGCTGAAGAAGTTTCCTTCGACTCGCTTCCCCTCCCACCTTCCTCATCTCAGCTCTTCGCCTCTGTCCAAGTCAGCATCATCTCGGTGGGGACGTATGAAAGGGTGGATGTGGTCGAATTTCGCCTGACCCTACTTTGCCGTCAGTCTCCGGTGTCGTAGCTCATCTCGGACGAAACGCACATTAGACTGGTCATGAAGAATATCATCTGTGATTTCAGGAACTGCGAATCCATTACATACGATCCAAATGAGTGAAGAGCTGTATGAAGGTTATAAGGAAAGTAGACAAAGCACGACAAAGTGGGGGGTATACAAGGAAAAAAAGGTAGATCAAGAGTCATCTAGCCAGACCACGACAATAAAGAGCAAGACGGAAAGAACCTTGATGAGTGGTGAAGAGATGAGCAGGATCATGAGCAGCATGAGACTGAGGAACTGGGCGTTCGGAGCCAGCGTCAACACAGTTTGATGAGATGCTTGATCCTCATTCACGCTCTTTGACCCGGTTTGATGACCGTGGTCTGGGGAGCTTGAGCCGTGATTGGCAGAGCTGCCTGATGAGGACGACCAAGAGCTCGAGCGAGAATGAAGTGGTGGCTTGCTACGCACGACGCGAGTAGGCGGCGGAGACGGGCCCTCACCACAGGTTGGCGCCCGATGTGAGGTCCAGTGCGAAGCCGGCGTCGAACCAAACCATGAGAGCCTCTTCTTATGATTAGAGCGATGGTCACAAGGAGTGTTCGACCCGAGATCACCATGCGCGACCGAGGTCCCGGGCGTCGAAAGTGGAGTGACCGAAGTGGAAGCCCATGGAGACAAAAGCCGGCTGTCCGGAGCTGACTCGCTCTCGCCAATGCTATGCTCGGTCTCCGGCGTCAATGTACCATCGCTATCTTCTGAGCCAGGATTAGTTTCCTTATGTCGAAAAGCACGGAAAAACTTGCTGGTCCGACGAGCTATGGGGCCGGGCAGCGAGATTGAGTGTCGAGATGGTGAGGAACTCAAGCTTTCCACCCTAGCCTCCTCCATCTCATCCTCCGAGTCTCTTGCCATCAATTCGACCGACGGTAGCGAGGGTATTGTTGAGGCAAGAACATCTCTGGAGGATTTGCCGAGTACTGAGCTGTTCTTCCTCCCTTCGACCTCAGCCGTGACTCCACTCTGTTTCAATCTGGGAGAGGCGTGAGTAGAGCGGGCTGGGTCGTCGACGGAACAGCCTCGGCTTCATCGAGTTGCGCCAGGCTCCTTGTTACTGGCCATCTTCTGGTTGGCAGCCTCGATGATCTGCTCAGCAGCATCTTGGAAGGCCTTGCAGATCTCTTCAGCCAAATGCTTGAACTCGGGCACATCGTCGCATGACACAGCGAGCGAGAAGTCGTTGGCGTACGAGATCATACCGATGGCCATGGTCGACTTGCCGGGACTCGAAGGTGGCAGCACGTGGTAGCTGTATGCCTCGTGATCGCCAAACTTGACTGGCTTGGGAGGTCCAGGAACGTTGGTGGCAACGTGATACTCTTTGAAGGCACGGTAGTAGAACTGTCGTAGGAGCAGATAGTTGGGCAAGTAGGTGATGCGTCGCTTGCAGAAGGCGTCGAAGGTCTTGAAGAGGAGCTTAGGACCGTAGGACCTCTTGATACGGCCCATTTCGCGATGAACCTGGGCGAGCTGCGCCTCAAAGTCGGGTTGCTCTTCCTTCTCGAATCGGAGCCAAGCGATGGAGCCCGTCGTGGCGTTGCTGAGAGACCAGTCACCCTTGGGACGCACCGAGATGGGGACAAAGATGGCAACACGCTTGTCCTTGTGCCTCCTGCTAGGGTTGACACGCTCGGAAGCGATACGAAGAGCACGTGCAAGGATGGCCAAGGCAACATCGTTGAGAGTAAGGTTGAGCTTCTCACTGCCGTACGCCTTGCGGATCATCTTGATGTCGTCCATGTCGATACCCTTGCTGTGGCAGTAGAGCCTGCCGGCAACACACGGTCGCTTCTCCTGGTAGAGGAAAGACTTGCGGCTGCGGAAGTAGAGACCGCGGACCAAGTGGAAGCCGTGCTGAATGGTACCCCAAGCAGTCGGTTTGTCTTCTCGCTGACCAGGACGCTTGTTCTGCGAAGTGTTAGAGTCGACCTTCTTCTGGATGTCGCGGATGCCGATGCCTTGCTCGAGAGCACCGAGAGCGGCGTGGTAGCTTTGAATCATACCCTGACCATCGGAGAAGCAGTGGTGGATCTTGATCATCAATGTACTGCGGCCTCCATCGGAGGTGTTGAGACCGTTGACAACCATGGCCTCCCAAATGGGCTTGGAGTAGTCGTAGTGACAACCGTGGAAGTGACCAGCGAGCGCGTTGAGAGCTGCGTCATCTCCACCATCGGGACACTGAGCAACGTGCTGGATGTTCTCTTTGATGTCAAAATCAGGGACGTAGCGCCATCGAGCAGGAGAGAAGAGAGAGCAGGCCTTGAGACCCTTGCCGTATCGGGTGCGACGGCCTGCATCGAAATCGCGACGAGGAGGAGATGTGCCAGGCTGACCACGGAGCGTCTGCTTCTCCAACTTCTTGGACAGCTTAGGGTCGAGGTCGACGACGTAGCGGTACTTGGGATATGTCTCGGAGAGCACCTCGAAGAAGTTCTCGACGGTCTCAAGATCGAGTTCGGATTTGAACATGTAGATGGAGAAGCACGAGGTTGTGTAAGAGTCATCCTCCATCAAGAGGGCGAGATTGTCGATACCGGTCATGGGATAGATGGGAGGCTTGATAGGAGAACCCTTGCCGAGCTTGGGCGTCTCACCGTAAGCAGCACGCAGATGACGTTCTCGTGCCTCTCGTGTCTGCTCTTTGGAAGGAAGAGCGGGTTGTTCGCCTCGTCGGAAAGCTTCACCCTGTGCAGCGGCAGTGCTGACGGCTCGCTTCTCGTTGAAGGGCTCCTCGTCGTGGTGGCCGCTGTAGCGCTTGGAAGTGCGACGCGAAGACCTGCGATTACCTTCGCCGGAGTGCTTCTCATCGTCTGCCAAAGCGCGGTGAGAAGCGCGAGGCGAGTCTCGAGGACTGTCGGCCAAACGGCGAGACGATCGACGGGAGCTCTTGGCGGTGCGAACATGCTCATCGTCGGGATGAGAAGCTCGGCCTACTTCGCGGTCAGCGGCAGCACGCAGAGCAGAGCCCTGCTCGGCAGCGGTACCGTGGCCATGCTTTGGACGAGAGCCGTCGGTGGAGGCGCGCACGTCAGTCATGGTGAGTTTGGAAGAAAGTTGAATGGACGAACGGGCTGAAGCGTTGTGCGGAGATTGCTTGTCGGCTTCAGTGGAGATGCTTTTAGGCGAAATTGGAGGAGAGCCGATGGAAGAGCGAACAAGTGATGGGGTTGGTGTGTTGCTTGAGGATCCGTCGTGGTGCTGGTCGAGGCGATGGTGATGAGAGTGCTGACTCTCTGCGTCCGAGTTGGGATGGGATTCGAGATAAGCCTGCTTGACCTGAGTGCTTGTGCGTGGAGAGCCAAACTCTTCGTCTAGGACCTGTACGGAAGAGTGATGAGAGGTGGGAGGAGGACGATACTTGCGTGCTCGGTCGAAGGTAGGAGGCGGTGGAGAAGAGGATTTCCTGAGGGCGGATGGAAGCTCAAACTTCATACTGAGGTGCGAAGTGCCAGCTTATAGATATACTGAAGTCTCTCGAAGACTATCAGCGGGGCAAAGTGCCAACGACGAAAAAGCTGAGCTGACTGTGACAAGATGAGCAAGCTGCTACAGCACTGTATCGGCAATAGCGTGTGAGAGGAAAGCCTTCGGATGCAGTGGACCGGATCGACCCGAAAAGTGTGGAGGATTGGCGGTCAAGTACCGCCGTTTCGAAGAGAGAGAGCTGAGCTTGAATTGAGAGCCAAGCAAGAGGAAACGTTGCTTGCGGTCACAAGACAAGAGGAGCTAAGCTATTGTACTGCAAGATATGCAGGTGTACAATCTCGCTTATTGAAAGCACAATGAGAGAACGATCCAGAAGACAGGCGCGTAACGCTCTTCTCTCTTTCCCAAAGCGGGAAGCGAAAGAATTCGGGTCGTGGCGTAGATCGGCAGAGCAAGCAAGAAAGAGAGCGTTGAGACGCTTTCAACCTGTGCAGAATCAAAGCGTTTGCTGCAGGTGCTGCTCTATGACGAAGCAAGGGTCCGATGATGAATTTCTGCTGATTTTGAGTTTTTTCTAAAAAAAATTCCAGATCTGAAACGCTGAGGAATGGCGTGCGTGTTTAAAAAGTAAAAAAAAAAAAAAAAAAAAAAAAGAGGGTCGGATCCAACGGTCGGGCGTAGCCGAGTGTGCTTCTTGGCAGTTCAAAGTGAGGCTGCTGAGAGAGCGACTCTTGAAGAAACGAAGCCAAGAAGTCGATGAGGTGATGCGGTGATGCTGTGCCTCGTTGGTCGGATTGAGTGAGATGATGGTGATAAGGCTCGTTCCACGTGCGAAGACAGAGCCAGCTGATCTACTGGAAAGGGTAGAGAGGATGGTGAGAGCGTGTTTAGAGAAGATGAGGAACAGACGGAGAGGTGCTGATGATGGCCAACCGGTGTCGAGGTTTTTATATTTGAGCTTCATGTTCTTCCCTTGCAAGGGCTGGACAGGGTCTGCTCGACTCAGCACCACGAGGATAGGAGAAGGCGCATTCACACGCGAACAAGTCTCTGCCTTTGACAGCCAACGGAAGTATCGGAGCGCGCCGATCACGAGGGGACGGGACTGCGCGGCTTACACCATGATTCGTTGATAGCACGTCGCGATGCCGACAAGATCGCAAGACGAAGGTCTGTGTTGGAAATCACAATGGACATTGCACTGCTTTGCTCTGCTCAGATGAAAGGTTTCGTTCACACTCGATTGTATGTCCGTGGGCAATTCTCATCCAATCTTTTTTTTTCAATGGAAAGCCGCGCAAGCCCACACCATCAACGTCAACGAGAAGGAGCCCAAGATCTTGACACAAAGTGTTCCGTCAAATGACTTATCTGCGAAGCGATCGAAACCAAGCGATGTCACGGGCCCTCGCAAAGCTTTGTTCTAGCCAAGCTCACATGCAGGGGGCGAGCTGCAATCTTTCTATGACAGACTGTGTACCGTGAAACCAGCTCAGCCAACCCCTTTTTTATTCTTCCGTTGCGGGCTCCTTCTCTCCTGCTGTTGCTCAGCCCTTCGTTGCACTCGTTCACACACTGCCTTCGCCGACCACGGTCCGATTCCCACCCTTCGACAATTTCACCTGTTCGATCTCTGTCCGTGTCCTCTCCCTTGTGCTGAGCGTTGCAACTTGATGTACCAAAGGAGTAATGCCACGACGAGCTCTCCCACCAACCAGTCGGCAACATGACGACACTTTGATGGTGTCAGCAGAGGAGGAGACAGAGTCACTGTTACCGCCTAGACCGGAGGCAGGAAAGCGTCAAAAGAACAAGCGAAGGGTGCCACCCTGAATTCTTCGGAGACTTTTTTCAACTCGGCAACTTCTAGCAAGAACCACCCTGCCATCAAAGTCACCATTGTTCTTTTTTACTCATCACTGCTTCTTTCTGTCTGCATTGCGCACCAGGTTTGTTTGTTGATCGAATGGGCACCTTTCATCACAAGCTCGTAGCTTCCCTCGGTTTGCGGCGGTTCCCATACAAGCTTCATTGCTACAGAGGTCCGTTCGCAGCCTTCATGACCGTCGAGCCCTGGCGGCAACCGTGCTCAGAATCTTGCAAAAGGCCGCGTCACGAGCTCGGCAATATGTGGCAGGGACTACGCTGGGCTTCAGCAAAGTCTGAGCAAAACTCAACAAGTCCGTGGACTTGCTATGCTCAGAATGCTACGCTACGAAGCACATCCTGCCGAGATACGAACCGGGCCCGGCTGCTCGCATGAGAACACGGTCACCACTTTGTTTCTTTTGACAGCTGAGCTTGTTTGCAACGTGTCCAATCTTTTTTCTGAGGATCGGTGGTGTGAAACCCGAGGATACGGTCGCGCGATAGGTCGAGACTCTTTACGTCAACCCTTTCACGGACGTCGGTCGTTGTCGCAAAATTTGCCGACGATCTGCGTCGTCGACACGCGCCGAGTAGACCCGAATGCTGCCGTGAATCTCATTCTGCTGTAGCGTTTCGCGGCCGAGACCCTGAGCGATGCACTCCATCTTGAACAGCAGCCTTCTTTGCTTGATTGTGTAACACAAAGTGTGACGGTATCATCACAGAGCGTGCTCGCCTTGCGGACCTTCGCGAGTCTGTGAAACTGTCAAATCTGGCAAAACTTCAACCGTAAATTCGTGTTTCTCTTCATATGCTGCTGCACGTCAAGAAAGCTCTGAAAATCTCCGTATCCGAGGATCGGAGATTTTTCGTTTTCTTCGTTTTCTTCATTTCTGTCACACCCTCTTTTTGCATGCCGTGCGGCTCGTCGCCCAAGCGAACCATGCACAAGGGTCTCTGTCGATGCTTGTCTGAATCTTCTATCCGAGCCTGTCGATCCTCGGCTCCTACGTGTTCTTCATCATAAGGTATGAAGTCAAATTCGGCGGCGAGCAAGCTTCATCGTGCATGCTCGGCGACAAATCATAACGTGTTCACGGGAAGTCGTGTTCCGGCTTCAAGCCGTAGGATTGGCTCACGTTGCTCAAGGTACTTTCAAAGGAAGAGTCGTGAAAGAGGATCAGCTGTGAAAACACCTTCGAAGAGCCATCTGACTCGCGGTTCCATCGCGTGATCAATGGACGGGAAAGACCGACAAAGGTGACTTGATAGGTTGGGAACGTTGATGGCGACGCCGATTGGGTATTTCCCACGCCAACAAGCCTTTGAGGTCACACTATCCGACAATCTTGAGCCACACATTGTCTTTTTTCCCCATATCACTGTGTCGGCTGACCTGAAGAGGATCCACGCTGTTCCCACGCTCAGAATTCGTATCTGAGAGGAGATATCTCCCCTTTGAAGCAAGTCGCGAGCAACGCCAGACTTCCTTGCAGCCGAAAGGGCACGTTCAGAGGCCCTTGCGCTTTGGCGAGATAGGCACGATAAGGAAGTCGTATCTCACACCATCCCTTTCGCCATCTTCCACCTCCACTCTTCCGAGCCTCCCACCGACCATCGCGCCCACACAAAGACAGCGTTTCACGAACAGGTCGCAACCGCCGCAACTTTTATTGTTCATCCAGTTGCTAGCTTTGTTCAAGCTACCTGCTTCATCGCTAGCACAATTACTTATTGTTACATGCTCGAGCAGCGGTTCCAGACAGTAGAACGGTGTAAGCTCGGACGAGAATCGCTTTTCATGGTCCTCTCATACGCATGACCGGTAGACAATGGAACGCAGCGTGCCGGCATCGACAGGCTTGCACCGTATCATGCAGATCATCCTAATGTCGCGTGAAACAGCATGAGAAACAGGAACGTACGATACCATCGGGCACGCGGATTGCAAACATGGTTTCGAGACAGCTTGTGCATGCTCGTACATAGGCATGCAGATAGACCTCAACTTAGGGTACTGTCGTCCAGGATGCGGACGATGACCGGTCCGCGATTGCCTCCGATAGCGAATCTTCCGATTTCGGAAGTCGTGTCGGCATAGCTAGTCCGAGCCAAGCCGATATACAGAACGTGTTCAAGACTGAGCCAAGCACAATGCCGAGAAAGTGTTGACGCCATCTCTCGGATGATCGCGACTTCCAAGATCTCTCAACACCGGCTACCATGGTGTATCAGTACTGAGCATGCGCTTGGGGCTCAATTCTGACACACCAAGGGCCACATCAGATCGGGTCGACAAGCTCTCAAATCAGGCAGAACTATCGACACCCTCGAATACAGCAAAGGTTTGTTGCAAACGTCATGTTTGCAGGAAGAAAGAAAAAGGTGTGGCAGTGTCGAATCTGCATCAGGTACAGCTGCGCGCAACAAACCACATGGCCGAAAGGGTTCGCAGATGAAGAGCGTGAAAGTGAAATGAAGTCGATAGCGAGTCAGACGCGGCCTAACAGTTGTTCTTGTGTTCTTATCGGGACGGGATCTGCAATTGATCTGCAGATGCGCGGCCTTGTCCCGCCTCCACAATTTGGAAGCCGGCCTCTGCTTGACAAGAAGACGGCGTTTGCTGCTCGGGCCAACTTGATCATCATCGAGGGCACAATACCGATTCTACAGCAGCCACCACCATCACATCGCCATATGTGCTGACGACGCTGCGAAAATGAGCAAGCCAGAGCTTCTAGTCCAGGTGGTGACCGACGTCATCTGCCCATGGTGCTTCGTAGGATCACGAAGACTCAAAGCCTTTCTCGACTCGGACGACTACAAGACCCAGATCTCCCCTTACGTCACTACTGTCCTCAAGATTGAGCCGTACATTCTCGACCCTCGTCTACCTGCATCGAGCTATGACACGCCAGACAAGTATTATGATGCGATTGACACCACTCCATACGAGAAGAACTCGCCGCCAACAAAGAAGTTCTACTACGGATCCAAGTTCGGCGGCAACCTCGATGCGTTCGATGCCAAGATCTCGACAGCAGCCAATGAGCTAGGTATGCCAAAGTTCGACTGGACGAGTGAAGGCAAAGTCGGAGCAACTTGGAACGCGCACAGACTTGTGCTCAAGGCAAGTCACTTGGATGAGCAGAGCGGTGCGTTGGCAAAAAAAGATCCGGGTGCTTGTACGCAGACACTGCAGGTGCGATTGATGGATCGATTCTATCAGGACTTCCATGCCAACGGCAAGGACATGTCTGACAACGCATACCTCGCGGGCGTGGCGAAAGAGTTCGAGCTCTTTGCATCGGAAGAAGAGGCGAACAAGTGGCTGGAAACGGATGACCTCGAGTACGAGCTCGGCAACAAGCTGCAGCAAGCGGAAATGAACGGCGTTCGAAGCATCCCGTTCTACATTGTCAACGTGAGTATAAAGCTGTCAGAGCTGTTGACGCATTGAAGCAATTGTCGCTGACTCTCTCTCTTTCTCTTCTGCAAACAACCTTTGGTCTCCTTTCGAAACAATAGGACGGCTCGGACCACATGAGCGAGACTGGTTCCCACGACTCGTTCCTCAAGATGATGCAGATGGCCGTAGCACCTTATGTACGATAAGCTTGACCAAGTGACCTCTCCGCATCGATGATCATGAGTCGCGAATGAAAGCTCAGCCCGTGCGTGTGAACCGAAGCCCATCTCTGCTCTTATCAATCATTCTTTTCCACTTGCATGCCCCAACAACTCGGACCTTATGCTCGTACAATAGCCGTGGAACTGCTGCTTTAGCTTCTGAGCCTGATCAAAGATGGGGACGCAGAGCAAGTACGATCGACGACCAAGCTGAAAAGTGAAAAGAGAATACTTGCTACCCCGTAAATCTGGGGATGGTTACTACCACCGCCGATACCGCTGTTACCGCTCGCTGGCTTGCTACAGTGCGCGCGCCGCTGCCCCGCTGTTGCTTCCTTTTTCACAACATAAATCCCACACAATTTTCACGCCGCATTAGTCTCAGCTCTCGGCACCTCCGCCCGCTGCTCAGATGAGAACCCTGCAGCTGTCACTCTAGTGCTTTCACACTTCTGCCAACTGAGCCTTCTCCCTCGCTTGACCC
Source organism: Ustilago loliicola (assembly GCA_022963135.1). Taxonomy (NCBI): domain Eukaryota; kingdom Fungi; phylum Basidiomycota; class Ustilaginomycetes; order Ustilaginales; family Ustilaginaceae; genus Ustilago; species Ustilago loliicola. Next base: position 188,221 of record JALCUU010000013.1, on the reverse strand, counting down.
GCATATAAGAGAACAACACTTTTCACTTACCCTTCTTCTCTCTCCGCAACTTCAGACCGACTTTGCTCCATCTCTTCGCTTCCCACAGAGAGATATCCAAGATGTTGACTACCTCAGTCCCTTCAGTCTACGACACACACTGCGACGGTCCAGGCCTTCTTCCTGTCACCCAATCCTGGTCACCCCGCTACTGTTTCTACCGCAAATACACCTCGGACATCTACACCAACCTCACCTTCCCTGACCACAAGCTCCCTGACTATGACTGCACCGGCAAGACCGTTATCATCTCCGGCTCCAACTCTGGCATTGGCAAGCAAGCAGCCATCTATTTCGCCCAAGCTGGCGCTAACGTTATCATGGCATGTCGTATGACCGCTACTCACGAACAACATCCTGAAGAAGCCCGTAAGGATGTTGTGTCCGCTGCTGGGGTGAAGGATGAGAAGGTCGAGTTGTGGGAGATCGATTGCTCCTCGCTCGCTAACGTCGAGCGTTTTGCTAAGAGGTGGATTGAGAGCGGTAGGGTGTGCGATATTCTGGTCAACAATGCCGGTCTTTCTGCAGGGTCAATGAGGATTACGGAGGAAGGATTTGAGTTGACACATGTCATCAATTTCCTCTCTCACTGCTTGCTCACTCTATACCTCTTGCCGAGCATGAAGAGGAGCAAGGCGCCACGCATTATCAACACCTGTTCCATCTTCCACAACGGCGGACAACTCGATTTTGCTAATATGGACAACGAAAAACAAACCCCACTCGGCCCCGGTTGCGTTCAGGCATACTGCGATTCAAAACTTTGGTTCCTAATGTGGACCGTCGAGCTTCAAGACCGCCTCAGTCGCTCCAATGACTATCGCCATGTGATCACCCACGGCATTCACCCCGGATTCGTAGGCTCAAACCTCTGGCATAACCCGGACGGCAAAATCCCCTACCCCGTCAAAAAAATTCTCCACACCCTTGTCAACAGGTTGGCAATCGACAGCAAACAGGGTAGCTATGCTATTGTTCACGCTGCACTCGAACCGAGCCTCGGTCTTCCAAGAGCACTGACCAAGGAAGACAAGAAACCGGAGCCGGGAGAGTCTGCCAAATTTGGAGGCAAGTTTGTCAATAGGAACGTGGTCGATATCAGGAGACCCGAGGTGGATGATCCCTTGGCTAGAGCAAGGTTGTGGCAGAGAGTATTGGAGGATGTTGCAACGGAGAAGAGAGGAGTAGGTAAGGATTTGCCCGATCATTTGGAGAGTATCAAGCTTTTGGCGAGTTCCAGCGGCAAGTGATTGCCCACAGGGAAATCGGGAGTTCGACGGCTTTGTTCTGCTTCGTCTTTCGCCTGTCAAGGTAGATGTGATAAAGTTTATCAGCAATGTCAATCACGTGTTTTGCATCAAACTGATATGCTTGTGTCTGAGAAATTCGAGGCGTTTAGATTACAGCAAGAGTACAGTTTAGAATATGTGTACAGCACGCGTCATTTGGTTTTCCAGATTTCACTATCACAAAATTCGCTCCCCCCCTGTGTCACTATACATGAATATTCCTACTCATCTCACAATACAACCTTGGCAGATTTTTTGTGAACACCTACTTTGATTGCTTGAGTGCAGAATCCACAAATCAGAACCTTGTTTGACCACCTTTGGCCTTAATTACAGCTTCCATCCTTCTTGGCATGCTTTCTAGAAGCTTACCAAGGTAATCTTCTTCAATGGTCTCCCAAGCTTGTAGGAGTGCTTCAAAGATTGCTTTCTTTGTCCTTTCAGATCCTCCTTGTAGTAGATAGAGATGTGGGGAGCCTTTGTAGAGCCTGTGCTTGAGGAAAGCCCATAGGTTTTCAATGGGATTCAGGTCTGGAGATTGTGGTGGCCATGTCATGGTCTTGATCTCATATAACTTGAAGCCCTGCTTGCTATAGGCACTTTGATGGATAGGAGCATTGTCTTGCATCCAAATAGAGTCCTCTGACAGCCCTTTGAACCATACAAAGACCTCTTCTTCCATGATCTTCATATAGTCTTTACTCTTTATCTTCCCTGAAGGCATCCTGATCAATGGGCCCCTTTGCTGTCCAATGAAGCATCCCCACACCATAACTTTGACTGATCCTGACTTTGTAGTGGCCTGCAGACATGCTGGATGAAACTTCTGCTGTGGTCTCCTAAGACAATGATAATGTCTGTAGTCCTGTTTTGATACTGCAGATTCATCTGTCCAGAGCACCTTCTTCCAATCTTCTACTGTCCAGTCTCTGTGCTGCATTGCAAAAGCAAACCTCTTTCTCCTGTTGGCTGGGGATAGCAAGGGTACTCCTGGTGGCCTTATAGCTCTTGATTCCCACTTTTTTGAGATGCCTACTGACTGTACTGGCTGACATACCATCATTTTGCTGTACAATCTCTTTCAAAGGAGTTCTTCTGCTCTGTGCATCCTTTTGTGTGTTTCTGATCATGTTTCTGATAGCTTGTGGGCTGTACTTTGGGTTTCCAGCAGTAGAATATGCACTCTCCTTGCTGCCAGTGGTGTCATAGCACTTGCAGAACTTATATATAGTATCATAGTTGAGGCCCAGGTGAGCTGCAATTTTTGGAAGCTTCCATCCTGCTGATCTGAGTGATATACATGCAGTTTTCTCTTGAGAAGTGAGTAGATGGTGTCTGGAAGGGCCAGATGATGTGCTAGATGATGCCATTTGATGCAAAATTGAGCGAGATATGCTGATTACAGGAGATGCTGGTGATGAGGGGATACCATGAATTTTCCAAGTCCAAGAAAATCTGCAAAACCAAATGACGCGTGCTGTACTCTCGAGCTGGAGCCTGTCGGTCTTCGTCGTCGATCCTCCCTTTCTCTTTGCACATCTTCTCATCCCACTCCTCAACTACTTGTTCCTCTTCAGAAACCTCATCTTCGCATCCCTTCCTTCCACCACCACCCTCACCCCTCATCCCCCAAAACAACTTGGTGCATACCGCAACAATGACAGCAACCAAAGTCTCGGACCCAGTCCCACTGGTCTCTTCTCTAGACTCGATCTATTCCCCCGCCGGTGTTCTCAAGAATTCCTCACGTTGGAACCAACTCGCTTCTGCCTTTTCGAGCGCTTTCCATGGCGATGCATCTGACTTTATCGCTCGTGCTCCTGGTCGTGTGAATCTGATCGGTGAACATATCGATTATGTCGGATTCTCCGTCTTCCCCGCTGCTATCGAAAAGGATATCCTTATGGCTACCAAGGTTCACTATGCCTCTTCTCCCGCTGATAAGGTGGAAGTGGTGTTGAAGAATACGACGAAGCGGTTTGAGCCGACTGCTTTCAGCTCTGCCTACCACTCGACTGAGGAGGTAAAGCTGTTGAATGAGGGGAATGAAAGATGGGCGAATTACTTCAAGGTCGCTTTCAAAGGTTTACACTCTCATCTACCTAGGGAGGTGCTCGAGGAGGCAAACGGTAAAAGACCGGTGAAAATAGAGGTGTTGGTGGATGGAACTATTCCTCCCGAAAGCAGTCTTTCTTCGAGCGCAGCGATGACGACTTGTTCTAGCATTGTGATTCTGCAAGCTTTTGGTGCGAGGCAGTTGATCGATAGAAAGGAGATGGCAGAGGTAGCTATTGAGTCGGAGCGCTTGGTGGGGGTCAACTCGGGTGGAATGGATCAAAGTGCGAGTATTTTCAGTATTCCTCATCATACGCTTTACATTTCCTTCTATCCGACGCTCTCGGTTCAGCCAACACGTCTTCCTCCCAGTTCGCCCGATCATACTTTCGTTATCGTCAACACCCTCGTTGTCTCGGATAAGAAGGTTACCGGTCCTGTTAACTACAACCTCCGTGTGGTGGAGACCAGAATGGCTGCTAGGGCGCTCGCTAACTATCTCGGGCTTCAAGGGGCAAAGCGTGATGGGTGTAAGGATTTGAGGGGAGTGCTGGAGACGTACTTTGAAGAGAACGGCGGTAGTAGCAGACTTGAGTTGGAGATGCAAAACAGTAGTGCGGTTAAAGAGACGTTGGAGAAGAGCGGAGAGGAAGCGGCGAGGATTAAAGTGCTCGAGGAAAAAGTCGATGCTCTCTACTCGAAGCTTCAGCAGGGTTTGCGCAGGGAAGAGGTGGAAAAGTTGACCGGATACAGTGGCAGCGAGTTTGAGCAAGAATTCCTCTCCTCCTTCCCGATCCGAGCTGAAGCGTTCGAGCTTTACAAGCGATCCAAGCACGTTTTCACCGAATCCCTCCGCGTCCTCCAATTCCAGGCACTCTGCAACCAACACGCCTCCCTCTCCTCCCCCGAAGAGAACACTTCCGTCTACAAGCAGCTCGGTGCACTCATGGACGGCTCCCAAGCCTCCCTCCGCGATCTTTACAACTGCAGCTGTGACGAGCTCAACCAAGTCGTAGACATCGCCAAGAGGAACGGTAGTCTGGGTAGCAGACTTACCGGTGCCGGTTGGGGTGGATGTACGGTGCACTTGGTTCCCAAGCCGAAGGTTGAGGTGTTTATTTCGGCTATGAGGACGCAGTTTTATGCAAAGAGATGGCCAGAGTTGACAGAGGAGCAGTTCGAAGACGCTTGTTTCGATACGCAGCCTGCTGGTGGAGCTTGTGTTTATCAGGTCTAAGCAGAGGGTGAGAGCAGAGAAGCGGGGAGCTGTGATCTACGTATGATGTTTCGGTAATGCATTCTTTTCGAACGTTTCATAAAAGCGATGCCTCAGGATGAATCATGGTGAACATAGGAGTGGCATTGGTTCTGCCAAAAAGAGAGAGTATTGTTGATGCAAGTGCTCGGTGGTATGTTTGTTTAGCCTTCTGAGGTTGGAGAAGCATCTGGTTTGATCTTTTTTGCGACTCGTATAGCGTCGACCGCAGTCTCCTTTGATGGTATGAGGTTGTTAGCGAGCATTCCACGGATTCTCCTTTGCGACGCCACGTGCTTGCATGCTCTGGTCGGCGTCGAGATGTCCCGAGAGGCACAGGTGGCATGGGCTCAGCTAGAAACTTGTTAGAGCGGCTGCACGGCAGCCTTCCAATGTCTGAGCTCGGATTCTAGGCCGTGACATACCTGAGGGTAGGCGTAGGCGGACGATATTGCAGAGACCATTTGGTCGTACATGGGTTTAGCGATTGCAACGGTACATTTCTATTGAGATAGCAAGGTGTATGGCTTGATGTTTCAACTCAATGCCTTGATCGTGGCGCCAGGCTACACCCCGCTATTTATTCTCGAGTTCAGGCACAAGCATCACGAAGCGGGCTCCATTGTACTTTCAGCTGAGATGACTTGTGCCATTGAGCGCACGCATCGCGAGTTCAAGAACAATGGCAACTTTTCATTGAAGGGGGGTTCCATTGTGTAGCAGAGAAAAGACAATGCGAGAATCTAAAGTCCGATATTCGTCTCCTTATCGCGGGCCCATTGTTTGCGATACTCCGGCAATGCGGGGTCAAGGCTATAACAATGGAGCATCCCTTGCAAAAGGGCTCGCTGAAGGCATTGGCCTAGCTTGATATTGACCGACGGAACGATAGCAAGAAAGAGCGGTGCAATGTTGCGCGCTGTGAAGAGCCGCCAAGCTGGGGGGATTTGGGTCGATATTTGCAATGGACAGGCGAGACAGGATTGTACCTATTCCCGGTCTAAGCGAGGCTGCAAAGAAGGGCAAGGCTAGCCGCGGTACTTATGGACGCCACAATTCAACAGAGCCGAGGCGGAGGCGAAGGCGAGCTAACGGTCTCGGATCAACGTGGACTATCCAGGTTCCCTCGCTCCAAGAAGTGGCGCAGGGCTTGGACGGGAACACAAGAAGACAGTCGTATTGATTGGCATGAAAAAGAGCGGGTGATAGGCGGTCAGGGTCCAACGAAAAGAGTGGCTCTGCTGTCATGCAGAAGCAGAGTCAGCATGCCTATCGAGAAGGGCAGCACAGCATACGAGCGCATTGTCGTTATGCCTACACAGCCGCTCCAGCTACTGAAAGGTTGCATTAGCGTACCGACGGAAGGGAATAGTATCACCAGCTTGGGAATGCGGTGGCGCCGAGCAAAAGCCTGCCGATCTTCGCTTGGGTTTTGACGTGTCATGCAGATAATGGAAATGTGACTATGTTGTCACTGTGAGACTGCTCTGTGACTGCTCTTCGGTTTCTTGGTTCTGCTCTGAACAACAGTTGTGTGCCGTCAGAGTGATTGAAGCAGGTTGCAAGGCCAATTCGGATGTCGGCGATGAATGTGCATCGGGCTGCAAGGATTGCTAAAATCGGCAACATCGGCCATCGCAACCTCAAACATCACGGCTTGATCGCTCTCGTCGCCACGTCGCGCCAATTTGCGACTTGTTTCACACTGAGGAGGGGGCCGATCGGTCAACCGTCTGCCGTGTGAGGCTAGGTACACATTCCGAATGCACGAGTGGAGAAGCAAAGTCGAATGAACAATGGCCTGGGCTCTCTTATGTCCTGGTCATCGGCCAATGCTTGGCCGGTCAACTTTAGCTAGCGTGGCGGTAATGCGAGACGAGTCGACTTTAGCAGGCGACTTTAGCAGGCATAAGCGCGCGCTTTCAGCTCGCTTCTGATCATCTGCCCTTCCTTTTCATGCACATCGTCGGATCGAGGCCGGCGAGCTTGGCTGGGAGATTCAGATGTTGTCCATATCGCGGTTCTCGCTTACAAGGCTGTGCGCAAATGGTGTTCGGTTCGCGCAGTCGACATCGGATGGATGACGAAAGTAGGAGGTCATCGGCCAAACAATCCGAGCGGATCAAAGCGGTCCGTATGTCTGTGTGTCTGTGTGACGACAGTAGCAATGCCAAGTCGATGGACAAGTCACGATGACAGGCGCGTTCCTGTGATCTCGTGTCTGTCTGGCATAAGCTCGATGTCGGCGTTGAATTCTGTATCGCGAGCGGGTCAGGTACGAAGCTGTCGAAAAAGGGTCTAGCGGACTTTCAAGTCAGTAACCCAGGACTGGGTATTAGAACGGTTAGCAGGTGGCGTTATGCGCTCAGCGGAGTTGAGACGAAGAGAAGAGTCTCGTCCAGCTTCATGCGAAGAATTCACCCTCGTCACGTCAGCGTGTTCAGATTCCGCAGGTCGCAGCCAGTTGCAGGGACTTCTACAAGAAGCTCGGCTTTAAGATACACGGGAGGATGGCTGGCGGACAGAGTCCGAGAGATGCAACACGGAGAAGATGCGTGATCAGCTCTATGGTCCTGGGCTGTATGGCTGCTAGCGATCATAGAGCGGCGGCGAAGAGGACTCCGTGAACAGGGAATTGCTCTTGCAAACCATGATTGGCTACACGAGCACGGACAGTGAGGACATTAGTGCACCTGGCAATGCAAATGGAGAAAGAAGGGGTTGACAGGCGTCGGTGGCTTTGTCTTGGAATGTTTGTTAACATTTTCGTTTCGCTATTCTAATTCTCGTTCGTCGCCTTCTTGCCAGTTTCTGCAATGCCTGCGGACTGGACATTAATGACGACTTGAAGATGGAGAAGATGGTAGCACGGCGGAGTTTGAAAGGGGACAATATTTGGTAAAGGCCGGCGTGCTGTGTCCCGTTCCCTTGCCTCCCTCTTGCGCAGATGGAAGACCTCGGCACCGATGTTTGATTGGCGCTGTTGCATGGCTCGACTGTACGATTACCTGCAGAGAATGCATCTGCACAAGCAGTGTCGCTGCAACAGATGTTTAAACCAGCAGCAGCAGCAGCAGCAGCATCAACAGCAGCAGGTCACAAGCCCGTATCCACTTGTTCCGTTGGAGCCGCGTGTCGGTGTTTCCCACGAGGGACTCTCCTGCCTCGTTCGAGTGTATAGTATATGGTACTGAATCGCGATACGGTGGAGCGGATGGCATAGAGACGCTGTCGCGTGCGTATACCAACGTCAACACCGAAGATCACGTTGAAGCAGATGTTTAGGGTTTGAGAACAGCCGTGGCAACCTTTGGAGACGGCGCCGATCAAGCGACACATTTCATGCCGCCGCTTTGTTTGGACCCTTCGAGCGCGCTTCACCTATTGTTCCTTCAGCGAGACATTTGCCGGTCTACATGGCGGAGGAGAGAGGGAATTGCGAGGAACATAAATGGAAGCCTCCTTCGATGAGACATTCGAGGCGGCAGTAGAAGGGCCAGCCAGAGGCGACGTGGAAGGAGTGAGAGCGGCATGAAAGGTGGGCGGCTGGGAGCGATTCAGCTGGTCACCCCAAGACAGAGAGATACTGTACAAGAGTTCTGGGCGCGAGGCGGCAATTCAGAACAAGCATATCTCACATTTCTCGCAAGGAAATTTCTCCTTTTTTTCCCCTCCGTCTGTGCTGGTTGCTCTGCGGTGATGTGCCTGTATCTAAGCATGGGAAAGCTGGATTTGATTTTTTCTTTCTTTCTATTTTTTACTGACTTTCTGCTGTCGAAATTTGCGGTTTTGGAGGCGCTCAACAGCTTCAGTCACCCTTCTCTCTCAACTATATCACCTTTCCAGTGAATTCGCTCCTGGGCTTAGCCATGAAAGTGCGATGCGCACCCAACGGAATCATAATCGGCTGAAGACGGGCCACCGAAAAGCTAGAAGGAGGTTTACCGAAGGGAAACCATCTACGCCATCTTTTATTCGCCTTCGCCTTCATCGCCATCACGGGGTCTGAGCAAGCCACCTTGTTACCGACAAAGGCCTTGTGAGACCGAAACCCACTCACCTGGAGATCCTTTCTGTTTGTAGTGTCTTTTGCGACAGGTTTGAGAGGCGGCAACACCTTGCCGAGTGCCAAAAGATCGGCCGCGCTAGCTGGTTAGCCTGTTGTAAATCAAAAGGCGCTTTAGATCGGATCTTGTCTGGGTTAGCGCCATCAGGAGCCTCTTGACAGGTAGTAGCAACGGCGTAGCAGCGACAATAATAGAACAATCGAGACCTTTGAGCAACTACTGCTTACGTCTGAAGTCGTTTCCTAGCTGCTGTGCTTGACTGTAGCAGCGTTGGCAAGAAAAAGAGGCAAAAAGGTGCATATCCATTCAACCCTCATTTATGGATTCATGGCGATGCGCTGCGCCTCGATTTCATTGTTTGCTCTTGTTCCCTTATTGAACCCAACCCCCCCAAATCTCGATCTGTGTGCGCCTCATTCGCACTGACTTAAATATTCTTAGAAGCTTACTGCAAGAGTGGGACCCTTCATGACAGTGCTGTGACAGGCGGTCGGTGACTTTCTACAGCAGTATCGCAATGACGCTAGGCGCAACTCTCAATTTTGATTAGCGCGCCTGTGGTCGAAGTCTTGTTAGCTTGGGATGGATTGCTTCGGTAAGAAGGGAGGAAAGATCCGGTAACATGGATAAGGGGGCGGAGTGGAGCTGAATCTCGGAGGTCTAATTGGCCGTGATTCCAGCAGAGACAAGGAGGGCAACAACGTGGAAGAGAAATTTTGGAAAAGAAAAAAAATAAATAGCAAATAAACCTATCAATGACGACGCGAGGCTGGATTCTGGCGACGGATCTTTTTCTTAATTGTTTTATCCTTTAATTCTTTGACGAAGCTGCTCTCTGCACACCGCCGCCGCGGCCTGCCTACTAATCACCGCTTAACACATTCGCCTCGATTCGACTCGTCGTCTTGACCCAAACTCGATTCGCCTTTTGTCTGAGATGCGCCCGCCGCCAGATAAGCACTCACACTCGTAAACTCACACTCTCTGCCCTCACAAGTGATACAAGTTCACACACTCTCATGCGCCTGCTGCATCTCAATGTCTTGGATCGGTAGTGTAACCGCCCACAGCCTTCCCCCTCTGTGTTCCTGTGCCCTAGACTTGGTTTCATAGCCGAGCGAAGATCCTCAGCACCCTTTTCTTCCTGTCCTCCTCTTCGCTTGCTTGCTTCATTGTTTATTGCACGTTGCCGTTGCCGTTGCCTTTGCCTTTGCCCTTGCTGTTCGCTTGCCCGTAGCCTTCCCGCCTCTGTCGGCGTTGCACTCATTCGCCCAGATTTCGCCTCTTGCCCCTTCCCTTCATGCTTGTCCTGCCTCCTCTCTCCAATGTCCGGACACTGCGAATGTTGCTATACCCGTCGCCGCTTGTTTGCAGTAAGAAGCGTGTGCGTGTGTGTGTGTGTGTGTGTGTGAGTGTGAGTGTGAGTGTCTGTATGTTTGTGGTCACCTTTTTTTTTGTTTCTGAGACGCATCGCCTAGCCTCGCCACGCTTCGCCTCCTCTCACTTGGCCGCCGCTGTCCCCTCCCTCGTTAGTCACCTGGGTCCTCCTATCATATTCCTGCCTTGTCCTTGTCCCTGCCCTGTAAATGAGAAATGAGACCAGACCGAACCCGACGTCAATTCTTCAGAGTAGAGCGCTGGGCTTTGATCGGGGCACTCTTTGACCGAGATCTCAGACCACGTCTGCCTCATTTTGTCTCAGCACTGCTTTCCTTGAGGCTTGCTCCTTGCGCTGCTTCTCCTTTTGCTGCTGCTGCTGCTCCTCCTCCTCATTGTCGCCTTCCGTACCGAACGTCCCTCTCTTCCTCCCTCGCTTGCGTGGCCACAAACAAACCCGGCTTCTAATTCCATGCATCTGGCTGCACTCTTGCTGTGCAGTCTCACTCTCCGCCCGTCCCCTTTTCCTCACTGCTTACCTTCCTTCTGGTCTTCCCATCCTCCTCCTTCTTCGTCTGCTCTGCTCTGCCCTGCTCTAGCCTTCGCCTTGAGACTTTGCCACTTGAGAGAGCTTGCCCTCGTCCGGCCCTCCTGCATCTTTGCACTGCGTCCTGCACCTTTACACCCGCTGAGACCCATCTCACCGGCCACTGCAAACAAAACGTCTAGAACCCAAGTCTGCAGCTCATCCTTGACTTGGATCTGCTTTGCCTCGACTCGCCTTTTCTCGACTTAGCCCGTGGCTGCTTTACACGCTCGCTCCCTCGCTCGACTCTGACCGATCCTTCGTCGTCGATGCTTCCTCCTTCATCACCGCCCACCTCATCATCCCTAGCCCACGTCTCCCATCACTTCACTCGACGACCACTACCATCTTCACCGTTCTTGCCTCTCTCCCGACCTCCACCATCATCGCTTTGACATAGCGTCGACTATCGGACTACCATCTCCACCTAGAGCATCATCGCATCACATCACATTACTCAGCAACAAGCCGGACTCCAGTCAACCAAGTCAATCGACAGCCTTGCGACTCAGCACGCTTCTCTATCATCACAATCATCGCTCAGCTCTCTGTCACACGGCGTGGCGTTGCCTGAACGCTTTAGCCCATTTCGCTTCTCGTACTCGCCAAGGTCGCGGCAGGCGCCCCGCTCTCTGTCCGCATGACCACCTCGGCACGGCGTCAGCTCTTTAGGCGCTCCAAAGCGGGTTGCTGGAACTGTCGCTCCAAGAAGAAGAAGTGCGACGAAGCTCGTCCTCACTGTACAAGATGTATCCGTGCTGGCGAGAACTGTCGCTACCCAGACGCAAGCACCGAGTCTCTGTCCGAAACCAACACCTCTATCTCGGCTAATGGCTATGCCTCGCCTTCAATGACATCTTCGGCTTCATTTCCAAGCAGCCTGTCCATGCATGCTGCACCGATGCTTTCTCGTTCGTCTTCTACATCAGGTCATTCATCGCAGCATCACTCTCGTCATGGCCCCAGCCAACATCACCCCTACCATCACCATCCCTACGCTTCGCCATCTGGCCCAGGTCCCAGCCATGCACCACCGCCGCAGCACCGCGACTACCACGCCCAGCGGCCATCGAATTACCAGCGTCATTCGCCGCCGGCGCCCAACGGTGCTCATCACCCCTATCATCATGCGCCGCATAGCAATGTCCACGCTCACCTCCCTCAGAAGCAGTTCCCTCCGCCGCCACTGTCAACGAGCGCAGCAGCGGATTGGGACCATACTTCGCAGCAGCATGTCTTCAAGCGCACTCGCTACGACGAGTTCTCATCCTCGGCTTCCTCGACCTCGTCCAATCCAGCGTATCAGGACGCTCGTGCACGTCAGCCGTTCGATGCTCATCACAGGATCCCCTCCAACCAGAGTCAGAAGAGCAGCAAAGGCAAGGCAAGCGACACACTTCCGCCTATCTCACCTCACCAGCCTCAGTCTGTGGCCATGTCGGTCTCGGCCTCGCTTCCTCCCGTTCACACCGTGTCACCGCCGCTGCATCGTCCAGTCGCTTCGCCCCATCTTTCGAGTCGCTCGGCCAACACTTCTCCCAACAACTACACGAGTCCCGTCTTTTCCAACGGTCGACACCAGGGTCCAGTAACGCCAGCCAGTGCAGAGTCGGTCGCCCCTGATTCGCGCCTCTATCCTCTTCCTCAGAATGCAGCGACTGTTAGCTCTGTTCCTCCACTCGGTCATGGGTCAGACTTGCATTCTCACACACCGCAGAGTCCATCGCCTCGTCCGTCGTCGTCGTCCAGCGCTGCGCTGCCTCGACAGAAGCTGGTTCTCGACTATGCGTCTACCGAGCTCGACCCAGAGGAGCTCATGGACGGACTCCCATCGCTCTCGCTGTCCATCGTCACGGAGCAGACCAAGGGTGTAAAGGCATACTTCAACCTGCTTCAAGGTATCGCGCGCATGGGTCAAGGTCAAGCTATGACGCATGCCCTTGCAGCAATGATTGCTGCCCAGCGAGCCACTCTGTCTTCCCTCAACACAAGTAAGCAGACTTCAACAGGTAACCAGCAAAAAGAAGGCGCAACGGTCAAGGAGGGCAGTTCGAGCAAGGTTGCGGACGGCAAAGTAGCGGCACTGCTTGAGCTTGCCAATCGACATCATTTGGCTTCGATCAAGGCCCTGCAAACGCAACAGCAACCCAGCCATCGTCGGCGCTTCTCAATCATCGAGACCAGTTCCAGCACAGGTGGCGAAGAGCTTCCGATCGGCAGTAATGCAGCTGTTATGATGCTGCTCATCTTGACATGCAGCTCCGTTGGCAAGTCGCTCATGCTGCCGTCGTACTTCAATCAGTGCGAGCAGTTCCTCGCCGATGCCGTTGTGCATGTCTCATCGCATCGCCTCTTCCCTTCTGTCACCGGTGAGCCCGTTGTCGGCACTCCCGAAGAGCCACCCATGCTCGGGCCCGAGAACCTCTCCAACTATGGTGGACTCCTCTTCCTCGGCACGGTAATTGGTCTGTACGAGTGCTACCTCTCTCAGTACACTGCCATCACCGACTGGGACTACAACCCTGCCCGCTTGCGACGACTTCTACCTTTCAACTGGAGCGAGTCGGACGCGGCCATCTTTGATCAGACGCGAGGCAGTGTTTCGGAGACGACCTACAGTGTATCGATGGTGACATTCGAGCTTGTCATCGAGACGCTCGACACGATGCGCAAGTTAAAGCGAGCCGAAGCTGTTGCTTACGGCAACCGCAAAAGCAGTCGATGTGAGGCTGAGGACGGTGCAGCAGCCCTTGATAGTCTTGCGCTCAGAGAGGAGCTTGGACTGATCATCCGTGATCTGGAGGCCGGTGCCTTCTGGAAGGATGACATCACTGTCCTCAGCGAGACTGAGCAGCTTCAAGTCCTCGACAGCATCAACGGCAAGTTCCCGCACGGGCAAGAGGAAGACAAGAGTAGCACGCAGATGCCTCCTCCACCAGCATCTACGAATGGCGACGCATCCAGCACTGCCGTCCTTAAAGCCTACAAGTCGGGCTCGCTCTTCGTCACTCCTCAGAATAGCGATGAGGAAGAGAGCAAGCAGAAGCAGGTCAACCGACTCCGTCTTGGCAACCACCTCTACCGCAATACCCTACTCGTCGACTTGTACGTCACGGTCTTTAACCGTCCCGCTTCGAGTCAGACCGTTCGCGAACTGGTCTCTCGCAGCATTTCGCTTCTAGCTGCAGTACCGGACAGATTGGAATCAGGACTCATGTGGCCTGCCGTCGTGCTCGGCTCTTATGCACAAGACGAACCCGAGCGCAACGAGGTTCGCAAGTTTGTGCACCGAGCACAGTGGAAAGGCACCTCAGGACCCGCGACGGCAGCCGACGTGCTCGAGCGCGTCTGGAGTGAGGACGCCGAGTCATGGAGAGAAAGCGTTACTTACTTTGGCAGCCCTTACATCTCTTAATCACACCCTCATACACGACACTCATTTTTCACCATATATACTTTGATAGATAGAATTCCTTATAGACTTTTCCGGCACATACCCGACCCTCACGTAGGCTGCTAATGCTAAAGCCTCTCATAATCTGGCTCGGACAACAATTAGTCATGAAGCCGGTTGGCTCAAGTTGGCCGACATGTACAGCACGCGTCATTTGGTTTTGCAGATTTTCTTGGACTTGGAAAATTCATGGTATCCCCTCATCACCAGCATCTCCTGTAATCAGCATATCTCGCTCAATTTTGCATCAAATGGCATCATCTAGCACATCATCTGGCCCCTCCAGACACCATCTACTCACTGCTGAAGAGAAAACTGCATGTATATCACTCAGATCAGCAGGATGGAAGCTGTAATTAAGGCCAAAGGTGGTCAAACAAGGTTCTGATTTGTGGATTCTGCACTCAAGCAATCAAAGTAGGTGTTCACAAAAAATCTGCCAAGGTTGTATTGTGAGATGAGTAGGAATATTCATGTATAGTGACACAGGGGGGGGGAGCGGGGGGAGCGAATTTTGTGATAGTGAAATCTGGAAAACCAAATGACGCGTGCTGTAAGCGCAGAACTCCACATGACACTGTCGGTCGCCGCGTCGCTGCCCCGTGCACACGCTTTTTTCTTCTTCTTTGGTTTTGCTGGAAATCACCGGTCTTCATTTTCCACCGACGAAATCCGGTCAGCTCACACGACCTGACCCAACACCGATAGCTACTCCTCCCTCCCGCTTTCAACCCCGCACAAACCCCCCACACTCACACGAACAGTGTCAACGCAGCAAAGTCATCTCGTGTTTCATCTCGCAGTGAACAATACATCGTACTGTATCTTGGTGGAAACGTTCAACCAAACAAGCTCTCCATCCCAGTTTCCAGAGTTCCATCTCCCGTCCAACCCGATCCAATGGTCTGCAGAATGCCTTCCCAATCGAACATTTGACCCTCTGGTCCTGATCCTGGAAGTCCAGCCAACCCTGCGAGCTGTCCAGGGGAAGCGCCTGCCATGAATTGTGCACTGCTTCCGCCGCCGCTGAGAGTGTGTGCGTGACGGAGGGGTGTAGCTGGCGCAGCCGCGGGGTTGTGGCCAGTTGGAGTTGAGCCGATCTTGCCCGCGTCGTTGGAAGGGGGGATGTTGACGGGTGTGTGAGCGGTGCTAGTACCAGTAGAAGAGGATTTCGTGGCTTCTGGAGATTCAAGAGCTGTCGGGGTGAGGAGCCATCCATACGGGTCGATTGGATTCGTCGATGCTCCTGCTCCACCCGACCCAGCACCACCCATAGGCAAAGCATGACTAGCCCCATCAAACTGCCCTCCAAAACCCATCCCTGACGAAGGAGAACCAATCGCATGTCCCCCCGCACCCATCCCCTGCACACCCGCCATGGCACTATTGCCACTCATAACCAGGGTTCCAGGCAAACTACTACTCAACATCCTCAACGAATCCACCGCATGTTTCTCCTGCTCCACCCTCGCGGCCTTCCTCACTGCTGGATCCTGCATCATTGTCGCCCTCATACTTCCCTTTGCGGCGGCCAACTCTCCTTTACTCCTCTTTGCCAAATCCCTCGGCAAAAACGGCTCCAACCTGGACACCAACACCTCGATCACCATCTGTTCTCTCTCCGCCGACGCATCTACATTTCCCGCATCAAAGTTGCGTCTGAGCTGAGTGATGAAGTTCTGCAGATACCCTATTCTCTCGTTCAGATCCGCCGTATCTATCTTTTCCCCAAGGCTAAAACCGATGAGGAGGGACATCCCGACAACAATGGCCGAGTTGAACAGCGCATAGGCTCCACCGAACGATTGTGCGAGCTGCTCCTTCGAGAGAATACGGGCGTATTCCTTACGCAACCGGAGATCGTTGAGGGCTGTCTCAACGCAAATACGGCGAGACTCGGGGAAAGGGTGCTTGCCATTCGAAGCTGGCCTGAGCAGATACGGCCGGTGGAGGAGAGAACGATAGAAGCATACCTCACCCAAAATAAGATATCGATAGAAGGGAAGCAGAGGATGATCCTGATCCAAACTCGTATCAGTCTTACTCTTTCCCGAACTAGACCAATTCGGCGCCAAGTAAGGTGGTAACGAATCAACAAACTCGGCAATCATATCTTCGACCTCCAACACTCTATAATACGCCCTACTCGTCCTCCCTGACGGCCCCCTACTCTGAGATCTTTCCTCGAAACAATGCGTGATGCTCTCCAAACACGCCGTAAACCTGTTCCTCGCCAACAAATAGGTCTGACAAGCAAAACCCAACGGTTCCAAATCCTCCCTAGTCGGCATCTCGGTCGTGTAGAAGGTAATCGTAAGTGGTCGACCAAGGATGATGCTCCATTCGCGATCATTGTGTATCACATGACTCCACAGAATCCTCCTCGCGGCAACCTGTTCTTTCGGAAGGCCAAACGAGCTTCCATCGCGATGCAGGCCCAAGTCGAGTGCATCGCGAATCCACGATCCGATCTCATGCCAACTTGCCCTGGTCACCCTGATCACATCCAAGTACCTGACGAGCACTCCGTGGGCCCAACACGAGTCCAAACTTGCCAGACCCAAGGTTTCGCACAGCACGAGCGCTTTCTTGGTTGCCCAGAAGAACGCGTGCGATGTAGCAGAGGATAAAGGCTGAACAATCGGCGGCACCGAACCTAGCGTCATCACAGCCAACACGAGTGCAACGAAGGGTAGGGTCTCTGCATCCATCCTAACATCGCTCGGACTAGGAACACCGGCTACAAACTGCCTGAATCGGTCTCGGAGCGTTGATTCATGCAGCGGCAACCTGGCCCAGTTATAATGAGCAAAATAAGCATCAAAGTACCTCTCGCATTGCTCGCTCGACGGCAAAGTAGCCCTGATCGCTTGCACATCCGCGCTTGGAATTGGGAAACCTCTTCTGGTCGGATTGGGATGAATATAACTCAACAGCGCCTGCGGAGCCACATCGCCTCCTGACCCAACTTTGCTTAGTCCGTTCTTGAGCTGCAGAGGCACAGCTTCCAACGCACTAGTGCCCAAGAACCCATCATTGTCATCCAAATGCCCATCGGCATGCCCAGGCCCCTCATTCTCCTCAGCGACAAAACTAGATCTTCGGGAATACCCATCCGCCTGACCAGCATCGACCCTGGAAGAGGAAGCGGCATCTTCACCCAACCGCAATCGCACCGCTTTCTCGGCAAGTGCCAGTCGCTGTTCAAGATAAGAGGCGTCGTTGAGTGCAAGGATGCGTTCGAGACGAGCTATGCGGGAAGTGGTACGTGCGAGGTCGTCAATTTTACGATCGTCCCAAGAGTCTACGTCGTCTGTACGTTGTCTTTTGAGTGATGGTGTGGTAATTTGAAGATCCGAGGTGGTGCGGGAGATACTGCTGCGATGGACAGCTGTGCCGGTATCTGAAGGTGTAGGGGAAGCAGGACCGTTCGCGCGAGCCGAAGGGGGTGGAACACAGCGTTCAGGAAGACGTCGCTTAATACAGTTGTTGCAGGGAAAACGACGGTCGCACTTCTGCTTTCTTCGGACTGTCAGCGACACAGAATCACAAAGCAGAGATAAGTCAGTCGACTTGATTCGCTCACCATTTCTAGATCGCATCAAGGGGGGCAAAGGAGGAGGAGGGAAGCAACTTACAGCATTCGACACAGCTGTATTGCTCTCTTGGTCTTTTCGCTGTTTTCTTATCTTCCTTGTTATCCTCCCTCTTAGCCTTAGAAGCCGATCCGGTATTGTTATCTGTCGCGTCGGCTTTGATGGGCGAACTGTCCGACGGTTCGTTCTTTGCCCTCGACGGCGAGTGGTGTGCCGGATGAGCATGCATAGTGTGATTGGGGTTGTAGGAAGAGCGTGAGGGTGAATCCGAGTAGCTGCGGTCGTTGGATGACATTCTGGGCGAAGATGTGGTCGGTGGGTGCTTTGCTAAGGATGAGTCGTAGAGGTGGCTCATATTCGACCGCCCCGAACACGCTTTGGATCTGGTATGATGAGGTGAGAGCGAGCACGTCGTTGCAGCCAGTTTGTCTGCAGCAGGATGGATGGTTGTGGAGCAAGCGATGAGGATAGGGAAGGATGCGAAGGAAAGTGACAAAGGTAAAGAAGGATGGAAAGAGTGTGGAGCAGAAAGCGAGAAAAGGGTCAATTTTTCGGGAGTGTTCAACCCGAAAAACAACAAGGCAGGCCGAATGCGAGAGCGGAAAAAGCACGCGGAAATTGGACCACCGCTTCAAAAGGAAAGAGAGTCTTCTGGCAATCAAACCAGCTCCTTGCTCTCCTCTTTTCTTCCTGTCTCAAGCCAGGATACACGCCACGATAGCCGAGCATTCATACTGTACATGCACAGAGCCAAGTCAGAAAGGTTGCACTAAAATCCGGGGCAGGCTGCAGGCAGGGTCTGCTGACCACCTTTCTCTCTTTTTTTTTCTTTTTTTTTTCCGTTTTGGCTCATTTTTCGGTGCTTTTTGGGACCCCAATTTCGGTAGACTTTTCATAATGGACATCAACCTTTGATTTCGGTGGAGTCTTCACTTTGCCAGCAATCGTCAGGGTCATGAGTGCACACAACACTGTCAATGTATCCAAAACGAGAGCTTGTATCATTGCAAATGACAAATGCAACGAGTTGAACACTCCATCTCTAAGCATGAGCATCATTGCTTCTTGTCCTCCACTCGTCCTCCTCCGCCCTCACCTCTGCATCATCCCTAGTTGGTGCAGTAGCAGGCTTATCCGACAGCTCGTATTCCTCCACCGGCCAACACACGACCAAGTACAACAGATTCAACACGGTCACCAGAGTAAACACGCACTTGATCGCATTCTCATACGACAGTTGCGCTGCTTCCCTTAACCCTGCCGGCTCCAATGTCGGTACTAACGATGCATCGTGTCTCAGCGCCGAGATCAACTTGCTCACCCCTTGCTGACCCTGTCCCGGATTCGGCAGGAGTTCGGGTGTGATGTTGTGCAACATCTGTGCTTGCAACAGCATCTGGAATAGTGCGGTGGAGAGCGAAACACCTACCACTTGACCCAGACTTCGAAACAGGTAGACTGTCCCCGTGGCTACCGCTGCTTTTTCTTTGGAAACGGAGGCGATTAGACCGATGAGCATAAAGGTAAAGATTGCAGATGTGCCGAACGCCTGTGGGCAAAACGTCAGGTACTCGGCCCATGCGGAGGTGCTTTGGGTCCACGTAGAGCCGTAGGCGGTGGAGGCAATGTTGAGCAAGCAGCAAAAGATGTTGGCATGCCAGTACTTGCCCGTGCGACGCATGTAGAGTCCTGCCCAAAGACTTCCTGCAGCAGCGGAAAAGGAGATGGGAATGAGATGCAAGCCTGCCTGCGAAGCGGATTGGAGTCGAACGGATTGGAACCAGAGAGGGAAGTGGAAGATGGTCGCGAAATGCGCAAAGCTGCCGAGGAAGTAAGAAGCGCCGATCAACGCAGGCGACTTTCGAGTGAGCAGAGAGAGAGACATTACTGGTTCGCGCACTATCCAGCCTTCAACCAGCACAAATAGAATTGCTGTCACCAGGAAACCGAGCAAGAAACCCCAAACCAGAGGGTGAGAGAAAGGCAACAGAGAGCCAGACAAAAAGCTCATCGCGAGAAGCAAGCAGCTTGAAGAGGAAATGAGACCTAGCGAGCCCAGGTAATCGATTCGTCCGAGCTTTTTCTGCCAGCCCTGATCGGAGGATTGAAGTGGAATGTTGACAAAGCTAGCGATGCAGACTGCTCCTGCGAGAAGGAACGGCACTTGGAAGCCGAAAGCTGTACGCCAACCGAAAGCGTCGTTGATGAACCCGCCCAAGGGCCCTCCCAGAGCCGAAGCTGAACCGAAGAGGAGGTTGGTGATCCCCTGCCACAGCCCTCGTTGACGAAGCGGAACGAGGTCAGTCATGCAAATGGAAGAAGTGGTGAGGAGACCTCCGCCACCGATACCAGCGACGAATCTGGCAATGAGCAGCGCATTCATGCTCTTGGCGACCGCACAGAGACACGTTCCCGTAGTAAAAAAGGTGAGGGCTACCAACAACGCTCCCTTGCGACCAATGATATCCGAGAGTCTGCCGTAGATCGACGAAAACGCGCAGACCGAGAGGAGGTAAGAAGTGCTAAGCCAGCCTGACTTTTCTGACGCCTTGAACGACGATGAGATGGACGAGATTAACGTGACCACAATAGTGCCGTCTAGCGCTGCCATGAAGAGCACCACCCACAGGCTCGCGATGATGACGGCGAATTTGAAGCCTTTCGGATGCTCTTCTGACGACGCTGACGCTGCTGCTGCTGCATTGTGGCTATCCGTGCTGCTTGCATCTTGAGCCACCTCGTTAGGAATAGCGCCATAGGAAGGTGGCGGTGTCGACGAGCCATTAACTTTAGCCTTGACGGTGTCTGGCGTTGATGGCGCCTGAAGAGGCGTTGATTCGGAGGTACCTGCCATGGCTTGTCTGTCTATGCCAATAACAGCGAGCTTCTATGGAATTGTTGGTGGTGGCGACAAGTTGAGCGCGAGGAGGTCGGCTGTGAGGAATCCGAAAAGATCAATCCTGAGAGTTGCATGCGTGTGTTTCGTGGATATCAGGGTCCAGCAAGCTCTTGTGCTCCGGAAGAAACCTGTCCGGACTACTGTACAGTAGCGCCAAGCTTTTGTATAAGCGTGGGGGGACAACACCGACTATGTTAGTAGACGAGCCTAACACTGCAGCGGCTTTGGCGGCACTGGTCGGACTCCGTGTGGACCGAGCTCATTCATGCAGCTCAATCTTGCATGCGAACCCTGAATGCATCTTTCCCAACACCAATCGATTCCATGACCAGCAGCGACGACTTCAGCCCCATGTTTGGAAGCAAGAAATGGCGGTGATGAGTAGCACGACGACGACGACGCAGACGGTCGCGGCTGAACACCAACGGCAAGATGGCGGCGAATCCATCGTGTTGCAACCCTTGCCTCCTCGGATGGAGCGCCAGGCAAGTCGTACTTCCGTGGCAAGAAGCAGAGATGGCGCTCCAGCTGCAGCTTCAGCCAACGGCGATGCTGACGCTGGGGACGAATCTTTTGGCACGACCCCAACCACGGGACCATCCGATCTCGACGTCAAAGGCACCCTTCTACTCGCCATCCAACATGCCTCCTCTTTCTGGGGCTATCGATCCGCCGAATTCGCGTACCCACTAATGATGGTCCAACTCTTCACCAACACCCTCCTGCCCGCATCCATCTACGGCTTTGTCACAACCGCAGGCGCCATCCTCTTCTCTAACAACGTCGGTCGTCTCATCGACACATACTCGCACCTCAAACTTCGCACTCTTCGAGCCATGATCCTCTCTCAAAAGCTTCTTGTTGGCGCCTCATACGGTCTCTTTCTCATCCTGTTCTCTTCCACCTCCCTTCGCACGCAAGCAGAAAACGGTGGCAAGGGCCCACAAGAGATGAGGGCCAACATTAAACCCTGGTCCATCTTCGCTGCGATCACACTACTAGGCATCGGAGTCATCCTGAGCAATATAGGAGTGAGCGTAGGGGTGGAGAGAGAATGGGTGACCATCATAAGCGATGGGAGCTCGGCGAGGTTGACGAGGTTGAACGCTATCATGCGGAGGATCGATTTGATTTCGAAATTGGTGAGCCCGTTGTTTGTTTCTGCGTTGACTTCGACCATGAGCTATACGTGGGCTGGTGTGGTGTTGTTGGCGGTGAATGCGGTGACGGGGGTATTCGAGCTGGTGTTTGTGGGGATCGTGTATAGCAGGTTTCCTGCGCTGGCTGCTGATGAAACCGCCGCTGTTGCTAGGAGGCAGCAGGCTAAATCCAATCCTCTGCCGGATGCACAGCAACTTCAACAACCACAGAACAAGAACAAGGAGCCAAGATTTGTCGGGATGACGAGGAGAGTGCGAAACTCGATAGTGGGAGATATCAACCAACAGTTCCGAGATTGGAAGCTGTTCGTCCGACTTCCCGTCTTTCTCACCTCTCTGTGTATCTCTTTACTCTACATGTCGGTCCTTTCCTTCGACCCGACTTTTACTGCGTATCTCAAATCCGAGACGCTGTATAGCGATGCCTTTATTGCAGGCATGCGAGCTGTCGGTGTGGTAACCGGTCTCATTGGCACCTTCCTCATGCCAGTCATGGAGAAGAAGATTGGCCTAGTCCGGACAGGATCTTACTCTTTGTTCGCCGAGCTCATCCCACTTATCCCCGCGGTGGTTTCGCTCTGGATCACTGGCTCGCCCACCGACCGTTTTGGGTTGTCTGACAAACGTCGACCCGGCTGGAACACTGGACTGCTATTCTCCGGTCTAGCACTCTCTCGGATCGGACTCTGGTCTTTTGATTTGACGCAACTAGCGATGATTCAAACCGCCCTTTCTCCAGAGCAGTTGGGACCGGATGCGGGTAGGAAGAATGCACTGATGGCGTTGCAGTTCTCGCTGCAAAACGTGTTCGATCTGGGTCATTATGGGCTAACACTGGGTTGGAATAGACCGGAAGAGTTCAAGTACGCCGCGACGGTTTCCTTAGCTGCAGTGGGAGCGGCGACTTTGATCTATTTGGTGTTCTACGCAAGGAGGGTACGTGGCCATATTGTCCATCTCGAAGGCTTGCAGCGGTTGCTCAGTCGGAAGGAAAGATGACCTACACATCCCTATGTTTCTGTACTCAAGTGTAACAATACCATTCGTCTTCCTTTGGTACAGTGTTAGACTTCAATGTGTTGACCGGCGAGATGTGGCAAGCCTGCGAGTAAAAGAGAGCGTTGTGCAACCCGCAAGCAAAGTTGTTGGGCGCGCATCGCTTCCTCGAGCTCGCTTTCTTGTCGCACCGGCAATGAAATCGGCCTCGGCCACCTCATTGGACCGGGCAGATCTTTGTTTCTCGTGCCAAGCAGCCATTGCCAAAGCGCGCCTCAACGTCCGCTTCGACTTCCTCGCTTGCCATCCACTCTTTACCCCACACCAGGGTCCATCCTTGTGTGCTAGCCTGCTTTTTCAAGCGCGATCTTCGTTCGGCTCCCCATTCGCCACTTTGGCTGTTGGTGTTTGAGCTCAAGCAGGCAGTCGCCGACCCCGCATTTTGTGGTTTATGGTCGGTGGATTGTTTCTCGCCGCTTTCAGATTCCTCGCTCGTAACCCAAAGGTTCTCCGCGAAGGGGGTTGCAGGGTGTGTTGGAGAGCACATGCCAGTTGTGTTTTCTTTCGTGCTCCGGCTGTTTGGTAGCTCGCTTGTTTGCAAGTTGGTCGTGTTGAAAGCCTTCCACACAGCGAAGACGCTACATGGCTGGTGTGGGGTTCATATAGACCCTCGCTCTCCGGCTTCACAATCACCTTCTGTCTCAACCACCTTCCATCGTCTGCTCCATTTGACTAGAAGCAGCTCGTTTCTACTCCTTCCTTCCGCTCATAGACATTTGCTTGGGTAGTTTCGTAACAATGTCAGCACCCGATCCCAAATCCACGAGCTTCGCCCCGCTCAACGAGCCCACTGGCGGCTGGGCCGCCGCCAAAGTAACCCTCCCCATCCCCATGGGCGAAGTTGCGGCCCGCACCTCTCAAGACATTGCCTCGGCTCGATCCGCCGCCGACTTTGACCCCTCCCGCATTGAAGACACCCTCCGCGACGCTCGCATTGACAACGATTCCCGCGTCAAAGTCATGACGATCCTTTCCAAAGATCCCATCTTTGGCAACTGGAAAAAACGAATGATCCACATGAATCGTGAACAGCAGATGCGTCAATCCCACTTCGCCTGTCGTCGACTCCTAGAGTTGGCCGAAACACACGGTTGGACCACTCACGAGATCATCGAGGCCGCGCTCACTCTTGATCTGCAGAGTCCGATTACGATTCACTGGGTCGCTTTTGTGCCGGTGATCTTTGGACAGGGAAATGCAGAGCAGATCGAGCGATGGGGGAACAAGGCGATGAACCACGAGGTCATGGGATGCTACATGCAGACCGAGCTCGGGCATGGTACGAACGTGCAGCAGTTGGAAACGACTTGTACGTATGATGAGGAGAGCGATGGATTTGTACTTCACAGTCCTACGTTGACTTCTACCAAGTGGTGGGCTGGTGGGCTGGGTACGACTGCTACACACGGTGTGGTGCAAGCGCAGTTGATTATCAAGGGAAAGAGGTACGGTCCGCATCTGTTCTTTACGCAGTTGAGGGATATGGAGAGTGGAAAGTTGTTGGATGAGATCGTGGCCGGTGATATCGGGCCCAAGACCTACGGTGCTTTCGGTGGTCTGGATAACGGTTGGGCGAGGTTTGACAAGTTCAAGATCCCTCGTGATCATATGCTTTCTAAGCACGCTAAAGTTAAGAAGGGCGGAGAGTACGTTAAGCCGCCTAGTGACAAGTTGAGCTATGGTGGTATGATCTTTATCCGTTCCCAGATGATTGACAGGACTGGATGGATGCTTTCGCGTGGTGTCACCATTGCCACCCGCTACGCTCTGGTCAGACGTCAATTCAGAGACCCCAGCTCGAAGGATATTAACGATGTGGAACGCAGCGTCCTTTCCTACCCCTCTACTGCTCGCCGTATCCTGCCCCTCCTCGCCAAAACTTATGCCTACATTCTTGCAGGTCGCCGTATGCGAACTCTGTACGAAGACATGGCGCAACAACTCGAAGAAGGCGACACCTCGCTTCTCGCCGATGTTCACGTCGCCTCATCCTCGCTCAAAGCCTACTGCACAAAGCAAGCGCTCGATGGAATCGAAGAATGTCGCCAAGCTCTCGGTGGACACGGTTTCTCCGCCTACGCAGGCTTCACATCCGTCTTCCCCGAACAAGCCCCCGCCGTCACCTACGAAGGTGACAACATCGTCCTCGCCTCCCAAGTCGGTCGTGCAATGCTCAAGATCTCCGGCGAACTCGACTCGAACCCGCAGGGTACCAAAGTCGCTGCCACCTCTGGCTTCCTCAAGGCTATCGGTACCAAAGATGCTATTCCTTTCACTCAGCCCAAGCAAGCTTCGGATTGGTACAAGCCGGAAGTGTACTCTGCCGCGCTTGGACTGCGCGCTGCGCAGTTGGTGGTGGATCTCCGTGCAGAGATCAAGTCAGATCGTCCGTTTGTGGATCTTTCGTATGAATGTATCGAGGTCGCAAAGTCGCACGCAGAGTTCGTCGTAGATCTTTGGTTCGGTGAAGGTATCCGTGATGACGCCGAACGATTGGGCGAACGCGAATGCAAGTGGCTCAACAAACTCGTCACTCTCCACGCCCTCACCGCTCTCTCGCGTAACATCACGCCTCTCGTCATCCCCGCCTCCTCCGGCCGAAACCTTGCCGGCTACTCCACCAACCAAGCTATCCTTCATCCTGATTCTGTCATTCTCCTCGAGAAAGCCATCCGGGAGTTGGTGAAAGAAATCTTGCCTCAGGTGATCGGATTGAGCGATGGATTCGGTTGGTTGGACTGGGAGCTGGGTAGCAGCTTGGGTAGGAAAGATGGTAGGGTGTATGAGCAGTTGATGGCTGATGCGGAGGCTAACCCGCTTAACCACCCCGGTTCTGTGCCCGGGTTGGAGAACATTGATAAGGTCGGCGTGTATAAGTATGGAAGCGACAACATTGGAAAGGGAGTTCCCGATTGGTATAGAACCGAAATCGGTCCTTTGCTAAAGGCTGCTGCTCGACGTGCTGAGGAGAACAACTAGCCCCTCTCCTTGCTCTCACTTTGTTGTAGATATCCATCAGTTATGCTTAATCTCACACGTTCGCTTCTCATCCCTTGTTGTGTTCATGAGTCTGTTTATGTACACTTCTATCTACAAAAGCAAAGAGAGAGAGAGAGAGAATTGGGGGTGCTTAGGACTTGTACCAGCCCTCGAATTGACTAACAAAAAGCGTTTTACCTTTGAGAATACTTGTCATCCATCCACCTACACTTCCGAAGATCAAGTAGGTCGCTCCATCACTCTTGCCCAACGGCACCGAGATGATATTCCCGGTTGGACCACCGCCACCGGCTTTTTTCATCTTGGCTTCTCCCTCTTCCTTAATTGCAGCAATGAGGTTGGAGGCGAGGATGGGAGCGTGTTGATGTGCGATGAACGAGGTTTTTGCGCCAGGAGTGTTTGCTGCGTCTCCTAGAGCGTAGCACTTGGGCCATTGGGGCGAGGAGAGGGAGAAAGTGGGGGTGACTTTGATCAAAGAGGTGGTGGGGTCGATTAGGGAGGAGTCGATTTTTTGGATCCAGTCAGTGTTAGGACGACCACCCAACGAAAGCAAGATGAAGTCGGCGCTGATTGTCTCTCCCTTGTCACTTGTAAATGTTTGGGCGGAGGGAAGCGCGCCATTGCTAATCCCCTCTAGGGAAGAAGAGGAGAGGCTGTCGTTGAGAATCACCCTCACACCCCTAGCCTGGAGTTGAGCTAAAAGCTTATTGCTCAACCCCCCGTAAGAGCCTTTCCCATTCGTAACCAACCCCGGTCCCCTCGTGATCAAAGTAACGACCTTGTTCGGGTGCACATCCAACACTTCCCCCACGAACTCTACTCCTGTTGATCCGCCTCCTACCACCAAAATCTCCTGTGCGGCCGCAATTTCTCGCTGGAGCTTTCTGAACCCTTCCAACACTTCCTCTTTCGTTTGGGCACCGGGCGAGATACGCGCTGGAAATCCATAATCGCTCCCTACCGCTAGCACAGCGCGATCGACCAGAATCTTACTCTTACCTCCTTCGATAAGCTCTGCACCGGGGAGAGAGGAAGTGACATCGCGATCGACCACGACATAGTCTGGGTGAATGTCGATGACTCGCGTGCTAGGCAGTACGACATGTCGAGTAGAGTTGGAGCCGAAAACGGTGGTGGAGGAGAGATCGTGTATCACCTTCTGCTCAAACCCGGGCAAAACGCTGGCTCGAAGTCCACCAATCGCCCAATACCCCACCGGACATGCGTCGATCAAAACAACACGATGAGTCGAGGGTAAAGATTTGACCAGCGTCTGAACCAGCGTCATCCCCGCCGTAGCTGCTCCTACCACTACGACATTCTTGAGTTCTTGATCCGTCATCGTTGCCAATTCTTTGATCGTGGCGTGTCGAGAGATGACGAGAGAGCGCAGAAACAGAGTCGGTGAGAGTAGCTTATATAATTAACCCCGCGCCTGTCAACGACGCTAGTGCAACGAAACGGTAACCACCATGCAAAGGTGGAAAACAACAAAAACGGGTCTCCGCTGCAGCCGAGAAGAGCCTTTTCACACCAACACGCCAAAAAAAGCGCTTGTCTTAAAATCCGGCTTCCGCGGCGCGCCCCCACAGCCAAAAGGGGTTCATGCGTGCCGCAGAATCGAAGCTCTAGCGTATTTCGCGTGCTTGTGGCGGAGTTAGACCCTCGGAATACTTCCCCCGAACGAATCTCTATTTCCTTCCCACAACTGAGGCCTGCGTCGAACAACATGGAAGAAGGTGGATTGAGGTAACGATATGAAGCTAAAAGTACAAATGGTTGCGATTTCCCAAAGATAAAATGTTCGTTTTCTACTTGCTGCAGAGCGAGTTAGTGGGATTAGTGTACCATGCCGAGAGTACATACGCTGCCCGTACTTTGTGCTGCGCCATTGAGGTTGGAGTTGTTCTCAGAGGGAGATCGACTCAAGCTGGTAGAAGCAACTATAGTTTCTCCTGTGCGTGCGCTGGCTTGGTATGCGGGGGGAGGAGCTGTACCGCCGTCGTTCGGGCGAGTCTGCGGGCCAGGGTTGTTGCCATCCCGTCCAATATGATCTGCACTGAGTGCAAGCCATCTTCGTGAGAGTTGAGTAGGATTGCATGACATCGGCGGGGAGACGCTCATCGGGCTACCTCCTCCTCCTCCGTTTACGCCAGTGGGAGACCTGAGTGGGGTGGGTGTTGTGCTTCGAGCTCCACCAGCACTATGACTTGCGAGTGCAGGGTTGGCAGCTTGACCGATCATTCCCGTCCTACTGATCATCACAGGTGACGGCAGGGCTGGTCGCAGCGGAGCATCTACCTCTGGGCTAGCTCGAGGGTCGGTATCCTCTGGTTCAGCAGGTAAGCTCCAGTAGTTAGGCAAAGCTGTCCAGTCCACCGCCGTGTGACTGTGAGTAAGCGTAATGGGCGCTTCAATGATAATGTCATATAGCTGATGAGTCTTTTTCTCTCCCGCTGCTGAGCTCGAGGATCCGACAGGGTCGTTCCACACCTCCCAATCGCCTTGGGACGACTTTCCTACCCTGATCGAAAGCCTGATCAGATGATGCACTGCGATATTAGACTTGGAGTGATTCGTGCTGAGGTTGATCCTAGTCGTTCCGCAAGCTGGAATACTGAGTTCCGTTGCCAACTCCCACGGTCCTGTCGGATCCAAAATGGAGGTCAGTGCATCCGAGTCTTCCTCTTCACCTGCAGCAGCTCTAGCCAGAGGCGCGAGCGGGCTACTATCCAACGCATCAGCGCGATCCGACAAGATAGGCAATATAGGCTCGGTGGCAGAAGCATGCCCGACTTTCATCAGCGTCCATTTCCTCGGCACTTCATGTCTAGCCACCCTTCTGCCCTTGGCAAAGTAATCTGTGCGCTCTTCTAGCGTCGCAATGATGCGGTATATTTTGACCTTGCCCAGAGGCATGAACTTGAGCCAGAGTGGAATCTTTTGACCGATGGGGAAACTCTTGCCGCTGAAAACGACCATGTAAGACAGCAAATCTTCCCAGCAGCGTTCGACGACAATCGAGTCGGTTTCTTCTAGAGCATCTTCATCAGGTGCGTGAATGAGAGTGACCTCGCGCTGAGCGGTAAGGTTCGGGGTGAGAGGACCAGCACGAACAACATTGGCACGGAGAACGTAGCGATTGAAGCCAAAGTCAGCGTGCAAGGTGGGCGGAAGGTTGGAGGGCAAAGATATGCAGATAGGATAGGTGTAGGTGCCCTTTTTGAACTCTTTCGAGTCTGTTGCTGCGTGAGCTGCATCATCTGGGTGAGCTTTGTTGTCGGATGCGGCAGTGATGGGTTCCTTGAGGAGACCGTTGATGAGGGTCTTGAGACCGGGCTTTTTGGCGGTATTGCTCTTGTTGCTCGACTTGCCCTTGCTGCTATTCTTGTCCTTGTCTTGCAGCTCGACCGAGCCTCGTCGGCTAGAGGGGGCGCTCTTGGTGCCATTGGGTTTGGGCAAGATGCCGTTGCTGGGACTGCTGCTATGGGGTGCATTGTCGACGCGAGACTGAGGGTCGAAGCGGACAGTCTGCTCCTTTGGGCGGGGAGTGGTGGTGTGTTGCGTGTGGAGGATGCTTCTAGCAGGAGCGGCGGAAGAAGAGCCGGCTGCTACTCCTGCAGAGCCGTTGGACCTCATAGCAGGCACAGGCGCGATGACATCCGTCGAGTTGGCTGCGGTGCGATCCATTGGCGTAGCACTTGCACTTGGAGCCGCGCTCGAACTGTTGACGGGAGAGAGAGCCAGCTGGTCACCAGAAGTGCTAGCCTCTGCCTGATCCGGCGATCGTTCTGCCGGCACCTCGGTGGGCCAGCTGTCATAGCCTTGCAACGGAGCTGAGCGAGGCACGTAGAGTGGCGGACGTTCGTAGCCGCGCGACTCAAAGTGCTCGTGCCAGGTGGACAAGTCCTGATGAGTTGCAGCAGCGGGAGGGCCGCGCTCGTCGAAGAACGAGGCAGGGGGAGTGTTGGCGAACGAAGTGGAACCTGCCGAGGAAGGGGTTCTGGACCAAGGGTTGTGGGGAGTGGCGGGAGGTGAGGTAGCCGGTGTCGACTCAGGACTAGTAGCGTATTGGGAGAACGAGGTGGTGCCCGAACCAGTGCGTTGGAGAGGAGGACAGTTGCGCGAGGAAGAAGAATCTTTAGACTTGTTGATTCCCATATCCGGACGTAGAGTTGGTGGGATCATGGCTGTACCTGCCTTGGCAGCAGCACCGGCGATTTGACGAGCCAAGTTGCTTCCACCGCTGGCGCTGTCTTTGCCAGAGCTCTTGGGTCGTTCGTCGTCTTTGCGGCTCGAGCTGCTGGCGCTAGGCTGTCGCGAGGCGTTGCTAGAGGAAGGACGAGCATTTGTCCTTGCATTGGCAGAGGCGTTGGCAGTGGCAGTTGCTGCAGCATATTCCCAATCCACATCTTCCTGCAGTCCGATGCCAGGACCGACAGAGTTACTTCTTGGTCGAGTGCCTGGGACGGTAGCCTTGTCGTGCTTGGCATTGTAGAGACTGATAGATTGCTCGAAGATGGACATCTCCTCGGCCATCTCTACGCGGTTGGGGCCGATGCCTTCTGGCCAGTCTGTCTTGGCAGTGCCTTTGAGTGAGACGGAGATTTCTTTGATCTTGGAGGGTTTGGGAAGGTAGAGAGTCACGAGGGCGCGGAGTTGGGATGGTGGAGCATCGATGTTGACCGGACGACGTCGACCACGAGCATCTTCGCCAGAGGAGGATTGACCTCGGAGGAAGATGACGGGTTCAAGTTGAATGATGGTGACGCTTGCTGGAGGCGACATGGCGGTCAGAGTAAATGCCGAGCCAGGAGCGATGAAGGAGTGTGTATCGGGACTCTTGAGGTTGTCGTAGCAGTTGGCAGTTGGTTCTAATGGGCGCGGTGGGCTGTATGTCGATAGTTTGACAGAATCGTCAGAATGTTGGTCGGAATGAAGGGGTAAGCAGATGCAATTGTGTGGAACGCCTAAGCAAGTGTCGAGACCATGTTTGTAGCTGATGAGGCGTCGACACCGCTTCCCCTCGAACGGCGTGGTGTAGATGAAGGAAGAGGAGAAGAAGGAAGGAGAAGGATCAAGCCGAATCTGCTTCTAGTCTGCTAGTCGGCCATTTCAAGGAGGAGAGGAGAGAGAGAGACAAGGACGGCGGGAGAGAGCAGGAGGAGAAAGGCAAGGCGCAGTAACTACTGAGCCATGATTCATTCGATTCGGCACATCCGAATGAAGGATGTGCGCATCTTTCTGGCACAGGCACGTGACTCTTTGACCCTGCACTGGACCCCACTTTCTAGCTCTCTCTCTGCAATGGCAAAAAGCGTCGCACTTTTTGTTGTTTGCCGTGGGCCAATTCAAATTTTCTTGACTTTTTTTGCTTGACATGACATGTTCGGCTTTGCATGCATCATCATCTCTGACTGAGCAAGCAAAGGCAGCGATGCTCTAAACGATGTGCTTCTTCTGACTGATTGCCAGCTCTTCTTCTTGGCATTGCACTTGTCACACTTCTTTTAGCCTATCCTTTTTGTGTTCGTTTGCCCTGGTCTCGCATAGTTGTCCGCACACCGCTTACCGTCTTTTCGCCAAACTTACTGTGTTTGCGAATCAATGGCTACACCTCTTCTTGGCTTGATGCAACAACGGCAGACGCCAACACAAAGCGAACCAGACCGACGATTGCGATTGCATTGCAGTTCGAAGAGTGTCAGCGGAGTTGATCTTGAAATATGGCCGGCTCCTGCAATTTTCTTTTTAGAGCTCTTCTCTGCAGAACACTGTATGTGCAGCAATGTCGCCGGTCGTTCCATGTTTTCTATTCCGCACATCCTTTCTGGAGCTAATGGACCGACTTGACTCCGACACAAGAAGCGAGAAAAAGCATGTCCAAACCCCACGAGGGCTGACCCGTTCGCCGTCTTGCATCATCATTGATTCTTCCCTCGCCTCATCATGCTACTCTCACCGGCGATGACAAGTAGCGAGCCGCGGTCTTTCTTTCCAGAGAACAGCGAGCCAAGCTGCTTCCTGGTTCGAGGAATGCATTTTGGGACAGGGTCGATGTAGCGTGCGTGCATCAAGCAACATGTCAATCATTGGCTGGCTGCACCACAGAAGCATGCATATGTGGGGGTTGCGAAGCATACATAGGCCGAGCCAGTAATTTTTACAGAGTCTAGATTCCGACGATCCCTTTTTTTCCGCGTTTCCCCTTCCTTCTGTTAGAGCATACAAATCGCACAAATGGAAAGGATAGGATGTTGAACTCGCACGACTCCACATTGCCCAAATCTGATTGCCGAAGCGCAGCTCGACCTTGTACAAGCACCTAGCACACACCTATCTCCTGACATCACCCAGCTCGATCTTGTCTCGCGCACCTATCGCACAAACTCTCACCACCAACCTGGCAGAGCCGCTTCGGCTGCTCATCGACAATGTCAGACCCAAAATCTCTAATAGCCTCCAAATTCCTCGACTCGTTCCTAACCCAAATCATCCTCGATACCGCCCTTTCCACCCATTCTAACATTAAACGTGCCCGATCTATCTGCAAACTCTGCGGTGTCCGTTGTCAAGCACATACTCCTGCTGCTGAGCAATCCTCCTCCTCCTCCTCCTCCTCCTCCTCCTCCTCCAACCTCCTCGCTTCCGACTCCACTGGCAGTTCTGCCACCCCTGGATCTCGTTCTTCCACCCCTGTGCCGGGAGGGACGAACAAGCCGGATTACTACTCGAATAATCCGCTTTTCGAATGTTTGGTATGTTCGAGGCAAGTGAGCTCGAATAGATATGCGACACATCTAGCCAAATGTATGGGGATGGGAAGTAAGGGTGGGAGGAAGGGCGCAGCGAGGAATGCCAAGGCCGCGACAAGTGCGGTGGGCATAGCAGGCAGTGGGAGAGGTACGCCGCTGAGGTATGGTAGTGATTTGGACGAAGATCTCGCTAAAAGGAAGAATGGTCTCAAGAACGGGACCAAGAGAGCAAGTAGTCCGCTGGCAGCAAGCTCACTGCCAAATGTGAGGATGAATAAGAGGATCAAGACCAGCTCGCCTACTCCGCCTCCAGCTGAAGCGGGGATGGCAAGGTCTTTTTCGAGCCAGACTTTTGCTCCTTCTGCATTGGGCACTTCGACCGTCTTAAGTGGCTCTCCTCTCAATCCTAATAACAACGCTACCGTAGGCAAAGGCGGTAAAGCCAATGGCGGTTCAAAGCTCGCAAACCGTGCGAATAAGAGAAAGAGAGATGGTGAAGAGCAACAAGATGATGATGGCGCAGCAAGCTATGTTGCTAGTGGTGGATCGGATGGTGAGTCGAACGGAGATGGGGAAGAGGGAGAGATCTCGGATGATGAAAAAGATGTTGCGCTTGCCTCACGTCCAGGTGGGGGAGGGGGAGGGACAAAGGTTAAAATTCCCCTCCGCGTTACTCCGTCAGCGGCTGGTACCAAGCAGAAGACGTTTACGATTATTGATGATTCCGATGACGATTCGGATACGAATCTCTCTTCACAGCGCAGAGGAAACAGCAAGATACACGCTTCCGATGATGAGGAGGAAGAAGATGATGATGACCAAGATGAAGAGGAAGAGGACGAGGAAAAAGAGGACGAGGATGTACAGGTGACAAGAGTTTCACATGGCTCTGCCGGGATGAAGAAGAAGGGAGCGGCAGGTGCAGGGAATGGGTTGCAAAGAGAAAGGGGAAGTGATGGAGAGTTTATCGATGTCGAGAGTGCTAGTGAGCAGAGTGATGCTGACTCTTTTTAGTCAGAGTCGCCTTTGTTGCATTGGAGCCCCGCTTCGTCCTTCTCTTTTTGCATCTTGTATTCTACAGCAGTCTCTTGTTCAGCATCATCGCATATTTCTCACCAAGCACGCCGAGTCTCAAGGGATGATTTCCGTGTTTTAGAAGTAAGATGGGAGCAATAAGAGTACAAAAGAGTGAAGAGAACAAAAGGGACGCACAAAGACAGGAACAAAACACTGGGGATCAAAGAAGGAGCGAGAAAACCAAAAGAGCGTGTGTATACAAAGCGAAGGTCGAGGTCGTCCCTGGCAATCGCTCGCTTGAAAAAGAGAGCGGGTTGCGGTCCGACATTCGCGATCCAGAAACATAGCCTCTGCTTCTTAGGCCAGAGACATGATGATAGCTCCCGCACTTACAGCCAACATCAACCCCATCGTTGGCACCACCATGATTCCACCACTGAGTATACCCAAGCTTAAAAAGATATTTCCGTACTTGCCACTACCATTGGTCGAATTCAACGGAATGAACTCGATCATCCTCGCCTTGTCCTCGCTCTCCAGATCTGCGCAATCTGGAATCTCGCACTCGTCCTGACCGGAAACGACGTTCTGGTTACGATACCAACACTGGGTACCGGTAGCAAATCCACAGCAGGTGTTGACGAATCCGTTGCCCCAAGAGGCTTGTTGGTTTACAGAGAGACGGTTTGTCATGCTGCAAGTGGATTCGGTGATGGTTGCTTCTCCGCCTGGCGGTGCTGAGCCGGAAGAGGTGGATTCGGCAGCGGAGGCGGTGGTGGAAGCGGAAGGGTTGGTCGAGGTGGAGTTGGCTGGTGATTGACGCGCTTCCAAGAGATTACGTTGGGTGAGGAGGAGGTGAGAGGATGAAGAAGAGTCGTCGAGGGAGCGTTCGAATGGCTGTGCGACCGGATCGACGAGTTGGGCGGTGGAAAGAGTGGCAAGTGCCAACAGAGCGACAAGGGTAGGGATCGTGATGAATCGCATTATGAATGAGTATATGGAGATGTGGGAATCAGGATGCTTGTTGAGGTTGCGAGATGAGATGTGCGTAGGAAAGGATCGAGTAGTGTTGTGTGCTGATGGCGCTATTCAAGGTCAAAGGCCGTACAAAGGAAGGGTGGGTGCGGGGATGCAGATTGAACGCTCGGTCCTGTTGTCGCGTGGTGGAAATGGAAGCTCGACAAGGATAGCAAAACAAACGCGTTATGCTTGCTATGGCGAGGGAGGGAATGGATGGCGTCGAGCAGCTGGTGTAGGGGAAAGGCGTTGGTGATGATGATGACAAGGTAGTAGGAAGGTTGGACGGAGCGGAGGTGGAAACCAAAAGACAGGAGGGAGCTGATGTTGGATGGATACACTGTAGCTCGAGCAATGCGCTGCTGCAGTGCCGCTACTGCAAGGACTGTTTGCTCATTGACCTGCGGGAAAAGCGGGTCAAATATCGCACAGAGAAGCGCGCGCGGCGAGAGAGAGAGAGAGAGAGAGAGCGTTGAAAAGGAAAAAAAGCACGCGGCGATTTGCTTGCATTCCAATTAATCAATCCAATTCGAAATTTCTGTCCGATTTGCTGCAGTTCGCCAAACTGCCAAATTGGGATTCTCTCTCTCTCTCTCTCGCTTGTGCAAGCCCTCCCTTCTTCCTTCCTGTCAGCTTCTTTCTAACCCCTCCATAAACACAATCATATCTCGATATCAATCCACCTTGAACAGCACTAGCCAACTTCGACAGATCTGGGAAGATATCTGATAGAATTCGAGGTGAGAATTGGTGATGGAGCGAACAGGATGATGCGGTACAACGACGTCAGGTTTCCAACTCAGAGCGGAACAAGGAGCATGGGAATATTCTGGAATTCCCCCCACTCTCTCTCTTGCTCATCAACCCCGCATGATCGGCGAGCATTGTCTTTTCACGCAGCCTCTCACAGCTGTGCAAAAATAGAGCCAACGAGCGCGTTCCTGAAGGGGAAATCGCAAGCTCGCTATCCTTTCTTTAGCCCCTGGTAACAAACCTGACTCGCTTGTCGTCGATACCCTTTGCACTTTTCTATCAGGCCCTGAACCAGTCTGGTCTCTACAACCATTCGAAACTATGATATGATAAAGAGGACAGTGATGTTGCTGACAGCAGATGCGGGGAAGAACGACCAAAAATTTAAAAGCAAAAAGAGAAGTGGAAGGTGGGAATCGAACCCACGACCTCAAGATGTTTCAATGGGCACCTTTCTTCACATGGGCAGATAAGTTGCAATCTCACGCCAAACCACTAAGCCTCTCCCACGTCATTGTCTCGGCTCAACGTTGTTGTGTACATATCCCTCTGCGCAAGTTTATCTGTCGCGGTCATCATCACGGGTCGTGAGCGAAAGATTACCCGTTCGATGTTATGCGTCTGTGCGTCGTCTTTGCGGGCGAACCCATGTCATGGTTGGTGGGGTTGGCCCGTCTGCACAGGGACAAGTGTGTGTGCGCGGGTGTGAGTGCAAGAGTATATAACCGCTCCGATCCTGGGGCTAAGGGGTGTCGCACGACATCATCTATCACCACCACCTCGGTTCCCCCTTCAAGAGTTAGCAAGATGCCGCTCAACGGATCCTGTCTCTGTGGAAACATCAAGATTACCATCAAGGATGGTGGATTGCCCTTGAAGCCCGTTGTTTGTCGATGCACGTAAGTCACCATCCATCCATCCCACGCTCTACCCTACCATCACTCGTGCAACCTATCTTTCTTCCCACCCCTTTGGCTAACTATCATTGAAAACCCGGTGTATCGACGGACGCAGTAACTGCCAACAAACTGCCGGATCTCGTAGGTGTCCCTTCTCTCATCTCCTCCACCTCTCTTCTTCCTCTCCCCCTCCGACCGCTACTGACCTTTGATCTCTGTCTTGTTCGACCACAGCCTTCTCTCTGGTAGCCATTTTGCCAGAAGAACACGTCGAAATCACCGGCGAACCCAAGGCGTTCAAAGACACAACCCCTGACAGCGGCAACCACTCCTTCCGTCGTTTCTGTGGCGAATGCGGCTCGCCCGTTCAAACCGTCAGCCCTTCACGTGCGGGTAGTGCCATCATCAAGATGGGTCTCTTCGCAAAGTCCGGTGCCTGGGGAAAAGAGATCGATGTACCCGTAGCGCAGATCTTTACGAGAAACAAGAAGGATTGGGAGCCGCTGATTGATGGTGCTGCCACTGTGGATGGTATGATTTCGTGATGGCGGTCTGCTAGCATGGATTCGGTTGTAGCATCTAGAGCAAGCTCTCAGCAATTGAACCTACTCCAACTTCCAATAGCCTGTAGCCTCGTGTGTGAAGGGCCGAGATGAGCGAGACAAGGTGATCATAGTCCGGTTCGCAATCGGCTCTGCTTTATGAGAGTCTTTGATTGCCGTCCCTCCACATCGTCGCTTGTTCGATCCTCCTGCTTTCCCCGCTCGGCGATCAAATCTTATCTGCATAAAATTTAGGTCTCTATCACCCTTACTAACAGCATCCAAGAAAAGTGAGCAAAGAGAGGAGAGAGAAAGAGAGAGAGAGAAGCAATGGGGACATGCCAAGATGGTCGGCTAATAATCGTGAATGCGGCTTGATCCGTGCGGCCTCTTTTCCCCTCTCTGTCTCCACATTTGTGATTGCAACGCTGATAAGACGGCGTTTGGGGTTGTTTTGAACCCTGCATAGCCGCGCGGACCAACACGCTCTTTTCTTCCTTTCTCCTGATAAGCTTCGCTTCTCTCATCCGTATATAACCTCTCCCCCTCCCCCGCCCTTTCCCTTCATCTTCACGCACACACACTTTTGCCAACTCCAGACATCAACATTCAAACTAAAAAAAGAAGGCATCATGTCCAACCCTTCCAGCAGCGGCAACATTCAAAAGCCCAAGATTCTCTCCACCCTCCCACCCATCTTCTCTGCACTCCACGAGGCCAAGTCTAAATCCAAACTCACCTTCGCCGACATCGCCACCCAGATCGGAAGGGACGAGTGGTACGTAGCCGCGATCTTCTACGGTCAGGCTAAACCAGATCAGGAGGATGTGAACAAACTTTCTTCTGCACTCAATCTTCAGCAGAGGTATCTGGACGAGGCGTTTGGAGACGATTACTTCCCACACAGAGGTTTGGGAGATTTCCCGCCCCAGGACCCGGTTCTGTATAGGCTTTACGAGGTCTTGGTCGTGTATGGGTACCCGTTGAAGCATTTGATTCATGAAAAGGTAAGCACACACAAACCCCATTCTTCCGGCAAGAAGAAGATGGGAGGAGAGGAAAAAGTTGCTAACGATCAAATCGCTTTTTTCTGGCTGTGTCCGCTGGTTTTTAGTTCGGCGACGGAATCATGTCGGCAATTGACTTTGAAGGTCATGTTGAAAAGGCCAAGGGAAAGCAAGGCGAGGATAGGGTCAAGATCACGCTCGATGGCAAGTTCTTGCCTTATCGCAGGTGGTGATCCCCCGCCCTCTCTTCCCCCTTCCCTACCATTGTTGCCTCTCACTCGTAGCATCGTTTCCTGTCAACATCAGCATCAGCAATCAAGCGACCATTCTCGCAAATCCCCCCCCCCCCCCCCCCCCCCAAACAGTCCGGTGATAATGAACGTGCTTTGTATTGAACAAGATCCAGTCAACTTGTGCGTTGAGAGAATGCAGCTACATCGAGTACGTATTGGTAGTGTCGACTCAATCCTCGGTCGGGTCACCATACTCAAAAATACCCCTGTGACGATTCGAAGCTTCCTCCAACCCTCTCTGCAGTGCCTTTGTTAGCACCGGATAGCTCTTCCAATACCTCACGCCCTTATCCAACAGTGCATATCCCTCCCTGGTCAGCTCATAGTTAATACACCCCTCCTCCGGACTCTTTCCAATGCTCGGGCTTTCCGGATCATACAAGCTAACATGCACCGTCCCTGTACCTGGCTCAACATAATCGATGTTGGCGATCATCTTCCTACCTTCCGCTGCAATTGTCTTAAATCTATCCAATGCTTCCTCCACATATTCTGCCTGCTTGCCATCATACAGCTTCACGAAGGACAGCCTAGCATCCTTAGCCTGCGGTGGAAGCCGCGATCGTCCGAATCGAGAGGAATCAAGCGGACGGAGGTTGGAGAACCTGACGTGTTCTTGATTGCCATAGTCGATGAAGGAGACGAGAGCTTCTTTGAGCGCGGGCGAGGTTTTGCGGATGATGGCGCGGTACCATGCGTTGTCCTGGCTGAATTTGGCCGAGACGAGATCGCCAGCGCGGGGGATGAATGAAGCAGGGGAGGAGGAGGCGGGGGATTTGTGGTGGAGAGAAAACTCTTCCATCAGGGATTCGAGTTCGTGAATCTGATCGTTGAGGATCTGAATGCTGAATCCGAATGGATCTTCCGGGTTGGAGGATCCACGGACGTCGGAGATGATGCAGTCGACGTATTCTGTCCGAGCGTGAGCTGGAGCAGCGCCAACACCGGCAGCAGCACCACCGTTGGTAGCGGAACCCCATGCTGGAGCACCGCCAGCACGTGCACCACCCGTACCACCAGCAACACCACCGAAAGCAGCACCGGCAGAAGAGTCGCCATACTCTGCAGCCTCAGCAGCAGCATCGTAATCATGCCAAACACCAAGCTTGCCCTCCTTGGCCTTCTCCTCAGCATCCAAGAGTTGCTTGTAGAAAGGCGTCGCTTCAGCACTGTATCCATGCACAGTAGCCAATCCACCCTCAACCAACGACACGGCCAGATTGTCGGTCTTGTTAAGGTACAGCGCACCAATGAAACCACCAACCTTGTCCGTGCTAAACACTTCGATCTCTACATCACGCTGCAAGGCTCGCATAGTTGAGAAATCCAGCCCTTCCCGACCAAACGGCTCATCCTTCTCGTTCGCATTGCGAGCTGTCTTCGGCGCACGAATACCAGCCAGCACGAAAGTGAGTCGAACGTTCTCTCTCGGTACGATGAGCTTGAATCTCGAAGCAGAAGCAACAAAGTCAACGACGGCGGTGATGCGACCAGCGCGCTTGAGACCAGGAAGGAAGGTGTTGGCTTTGGAAGCGGTTTCCGAGGCATCGCCCATACGGGGCGCAGGGAGCTCTTTCCCAGAGTGAATGCCTTTGCCTTCGCCAGCGGCCTTGGCTTCGGCTTCCATCAGGCGGTCAAAATCAGGGGACCTGTCTTCATCGTCACGTCGATGCCTCTGGACGGTGGCGAGACCCTTCGAGATGAGGAGCAATCCAATATCGGCATCCTGCTTTCCCTGCTTGACTGTTGCATACTCTCGCTCATCAAAATCGCCCTCCTTGGGCTTGATGTAGTCTATCTGCACAGAGACAGTCTTGCCGACGAGACGCTTGCGGAGAAATTCACGTGCTTGGGCTGCATAGCCGGCTTGCTTGGCATCCTTAGCTTGAGGCTGACGCAGTGACGAGAATTGGATTCGCTTCTCAGGGCCCAGCTTGCCATCGCCGAGAGTCTTGCGCACCTGAATAGTGTCACCAGAGATGATGCGAGATACGACAGCGTCAAAAGTGCGTGCGGCGACCGGCTGGCTCGCGAGGGTGGTGGAAGACGAAGCAGGAGCCGAGTAGGATTGCCAGAGGTTGAGACGCTTCTCTTTGGCAGCGCGTTCAGCTTGACGATACTTCTCCATGCCGCCGTAGGAAGCGAGCATACCAGCGTGCCAGTCGACACAGCGAGCAAGACCTGCAGCGAGCAAAAACTGAGCAATGTCACCAACCGGATGAATCGCGAGACCGATCAGAACGCTGGCTGAAGGCTGAGCTGGTGCAGGTGCGGCAGCAGATGAAGCAGTGCTGGCAAACGGTGTAGGTGCAGCAACAGGCTGAGGCACCGAGAGAAGCGTGACCTTGATGTTGCGCTGTAGAAGACGGCTCTCGACAAAGAACTTGGCCTCTTCGCCGAATGCTTCGCTGGCATCAGTGGGGCTGGCACCTCCACCTCCAGTGACTCGAGGCGCTTTGATACCAGCCAAGCTGAGGTTGATCATCTGCTGGTGAGTCGACGAGAGCAAAAGACGAACTCGAAGCATGCTTCCGTCGCGGACCTGCTCGACGATTGATTCAATGGGCTTGCCTCTCCACTCGGCCAAGAAGGCAGCAGTGTCCTCCGGCATCGAGTGATCGACCTTGAGCAAGTCATCGGGACCCCAGAGACCAACACCGGCAGCCACAGCTTCTTCTTGAACGCTACGCAGCTTCTGCTTCCAGCTACCGCTGTCGTCGGCTTCTTCGCTGCGACGAGCTACCGAGTCGTGCACTTTGGCCCAACCTGCAGCGAGGATCTCGTGCGCAACATTGGTGTCCGGTAGGCCAGGACCCTTGGGAGGGAGGAAGACATGGGCGAACTGACGGGGCTGAGCAACGGTGCTGCCAGGAACTGCTGCAGGAGCGGGGACGGTGTACTCGATGCGGTATCTGATCTCGCGGCCTACAGTGAGCAAACGGAGGTACTCGCGCGAAGGAAAAGCTTGCGGGTCGTCTTCTCGATCGCGAGATCCAAGACGGGGAGCAGCGATGCCGGCAATGTGAACCGTTTCTTCTTTGCCGGGGATGTTGACACCCTTGGGCCGAATGACGATGGTGTCACCGCTGAGGACGCTGCGGACGATGGCGCTCTTGAGGGCAGGGACGGGCGGTGCCTGGGCAGCTGTTGTGCCGGCAGTTGGGGCTGAACCGCCATTGACTGCGTTGGCAGGGGTTGATGCTGCGGATGCTGCTGATGCTGCTGCGAAGGACATGATGGCAGGTAGATGCTGCTTGCGCTGGAGTTTGCTTTGTTGATGCTCAAGGGAGTGTCTGTTGCGGATTGAGAGCGTGCCAGAGGCTTGAAGAATGCTGAATGAGCTTTGGGATGCGAACACGAATGCAAATTAAGAGTGCAGAAGATGGTAAGGCAGGAAGGGGAGATGGGAATGGGAAGAGGAGAAGCGAGTAAGAGCTTGAGCATGTGTCGCACACACCTTTCCTTCTGGATGCGGGAAAGGTGGTCCGTTCGACGAGGGCCAAGGTCGAGACCAACACTTTGCTTCGTTCGCCCTGTGCCACGCACACACAGGCCAATGCTTCTTCTCATCGCTCAGCTCAATTGACCGATCAGCCGACCGGAGCCTTCCCTCCACGTCCCACACTTCACACACACCCACACACTCACACGCATGGCAAGTGTGCTGCTGCTCAAGAAGAAAATGCCGTGCGAAGAAACGGGTCAGCCGACCAACGCCAGAATACAAAGTGGACCCTTTTGCTTTGCCATTTTGTATTTGTGCCTTTTGTCGAGGCTTCAATCCAGATTGGTCGAAATCGAAGTGCCGGCTTGACGAGCTTTTGTGAATTCTCGCAGGCCTAACATAGTCATGCTCGCTGTACTTGTACTGTATGTTCCCAAGTGGACCTTCCTCACATCATGGAAGCATCTCGCGACAGGCTCCAGGATCGGCGTTCTGCAGCAGTCTGGCAGGAACTTTCCGTAGATCTCGACTCGACTCGGTCAAGGAATGCTCTGCGGAAACGCAATGGGGTATGGGTATTGTCCTGTCCTATCAGTAGTGCGACGTGGATAGAGTGATTGTCACCGACGAGTGAACGAACTCCCTTCCAGCTACAAATTAAAGGTGAGCCGCGACGTCTTTCTCGCATCATCCGCCTTTCTGAGCGCAGTCATGAGATCCTGCACGGTAGTAGGGGTATGTTGTGCAGTGTCGCAAGTGGCGGTCGCGTTGATGAAGCAAAGCACTGCCGAGCGGTACCGATTGAAAGCCTGATCCGCCTTTGCACTAGCCAACCTTCCATTTCCTTCTTGCGCAATAATGTCTTGCATCTTGCCTATACACCATGTAGCCCAAGTGATCGTCCAAGACTGCATCATGCCAGGATGCAAGCGAATGATACCGAAAAGCGTCCCGTGGTCGCAGACCAACACTTGTCTGTCCAAGGTCATGTCCACTTCCTCCCTTAATCGACGATGCATCTCTACTTCTGCATCAGGATCGCATCGCGATGAAAGGCCGAACTCTGAGACTGCATACTCGATAGTGAGCCATTGGCCCAGGAAGAGGAAAATGAGGAAAGTGCGCCGAATCTGATCTTCAGTTTCGGGAGGTCCTGTGATATGCAACATGTCGTTCCAGTCCCAAGCGAAGAGAGGACCAAGCTTTTCGTGCCATCGGTCCAGATCATCGAGAATGTCGAGCACATCCTTCGGATCGATGCCTTGCCCCTGCACCCGTGTTGACTGGATCCGATGAGACACATCACGGCAGATGTCAGCCAGCCCGATAAAGTGGTCTCTGAATTCTATCCTTGCGATATCCGCTCCCTGAGCCAGGATGCCAGGAAACGTTCTAGTCAGACTGGTCTCGTCTTTCTGAATAAGCGGCAGTGTTCGACCAGCTTCAGATCGGATGGCATCGTACACATAGAGAGTCCAGAACAACATCCTCTGTCGGATTGCATTTCGTCCCTCGAGTCTGGCACCGAATGGCTTGTCGAGATGCAGCTCGAGCTTCTTCGTAAGCGCCATAAGACCTTCGTGGGAGAGGATGTCAATGTCGAACACGCCTTGGATCGACATGGGATCTGGGAGAGGTTTCGGTGCAGCATCGGTATGCTCGACCATGAGGATGACTGATTCGAGCGCGTCAAAGCCATCTCGTAACAGTCGTTGGCGATCTTTGATGAGTCGGCGATAGTGTTCGAAGAGGTCGGATTGAAGTTCGAAACGATTTGCGAGTCGACTTGCACCCGCACCGCGACAAGCAACCGCAATGAGAAGGAGCTCTGAGAGCGGCTCTTCGTTCGAGTCAGAGCTGATGTCCATGAACATTCCAGCGTAGCGAGAGAAGAAAGCATGATAGCGTGGCCAGTACCACTCCGGGCGGATGAAGCCAATGCATTGACCCAGGCTATCGAAGTAAGCTTTCGTGCAGACGTCGAGCATGTGCTTGTCCAGGGAGGCGATG
The DNA here is from genome assembly GCA_022963135.1 of Ustilago loliicola. NCBI lineage: Eukaryota > Fungi > Basidiomycota > Ustilaginomycetes > Ustilaginales > Ustilaginaceae > Ustilago > Ustilago loliicola. The sequence goes on along the minus strand of JALCUU010000013.1, from coordinate 144,650 downwards.
CCGAGCAAGCCACCGACAAAACCGACTTGCCTATCGAAGCTGTTGTCTTGTGCGGGTTTGTGGAGCGGATTGCGCTTCTTCATTGCTTCTTGCCGCAACGCTGCACCGTTGATGACTGACTTGTCGAGGAATGCCGCGTTCGAGATGTAGCCATCCGGCGACGACTGCTGTGATGCTCCGGTTGCCGACGTAGGTGTCAGTCCTGAGGCCGAGGTTGTCTGTCCTGCTATGTCGCGACTTGATCTGCGGGGCTCTATCACAGAAAGATCAGAGGAGTGATGAAGTAGCTCATCGCTATTGGTGCCGAACGCGGCGAACATACCGTTCTGAATGATAGGGACATGCAACGGTGCTTCTTCGACGTGTGCTGCCATTCCGTTGCCGCTCCCGCTTCCGTTTGCTTGGCGATCGGATTGTGTATAGCTGCCTGTGCTTGTGAAGTTTGACAATCCTTCCTGGGCGACAGCCTGGAGTAGACTGCTAAGTCCTGGTGACATGGAAAATCCATCACTGCTTGGATTGGCGGATAATGGTGGTGGCACCTGCGTCTCGTTGTTCCTGTTCGTAGCAGGTAAAGCTGACTGTGTTGCGACTGTCGAGCTTGGAGTTTCGGCCTCTTGCTGCTCCTGCAGCAGTTTCATCCGCTTGCCCATGCGCTTCTTGGGCGGGTTGACCGTCAGTACGCAATCCATAGAGGCACTCTCGCAATTGGTGCACGACGAGAAGCCCTGCTCCAAGCGTGGCTCTCGATCACATTTGACTTTTCGAAAGCGGCAAGCATTGCAAGCGACCCAGAGCTTGCGTTTCCCGTTTGTGGTTGTGGTTGTCTCTGCAGCGTCCGTCATCTTGAGCTGCACACTTGGTCGTTGGAAGAACGTCGAGACAGTACGATGGACCAGACGACATGAAGCAACTCTAAGTTCGGCGTCTTGATGCCAAACGCGACTGGGCTGGATGATGGCGGGCAGCAAGTCAGCTGCACACCAGCAGGGTGCCGGCGGCAAAGATAAAGAGAGAAATGGCGGCTAGGTTACTGTATCAGCTGCCAGTTGTTGCTGTTGGCCCGAGCTTCTGTGCAGCCACAACACAAGCTCTCTTTTTAAGAGCTCCCTTTTAGCATGTTTTCCGAGATTTTGGGTTACTTCCGCGGATTCGGAAATTATCAAGACATATGTTAGGCCGCATGAGTCATGTCTCAAAAAGTGTAGATGATGACATCACCCCGATGCGCATCGCTCGATCGGCGACGAAGAAGCTTTGTCGCCTTGAAAGCAGGGCGAAGCGAAGAGATGCAACTCAACTGCAGCTGACTTACTGTAACTCAACGAGGGTTGGTCCCTTTTTGCGACCCCTTCTCTTTATTGCCCCTCCTTTTTTTCCCAAGACCTCGGAACAGAAGTACGCACTATCTGCAACTGCACACGCTGGCACTGGCACTGGCACGAACTGTTATCATGCGCGCAGACCATTGTTACTGGAAGCCTCCCCTTTCACCTTCAATGCTGCTACTGCAAGCCGGCGTGGGAGTCGCCTCGCACACAATAATAGCTCGAACAGATACTGTACTTGTACCGGCAGGACAACAAGCCACAGATGATAGCTTGATGCGGCTACTGCCACGAGAGTCGATAGGCGAGCGGCCTCGACGCTGACGAAAAAGGTCTCGGTCAAGTTGTAGCGTGATGCTTCATCGCCGGCCAAGAATTCATCTCGCTGGCAGAAGAACTTACAAGGCAGCAAATGCGCGTGCACAAACGCGCTCTGCACGCGTGGGAAGCAATTCCTTAGTTTGACACGAGGCGAGCCTGCCTCGGACTTGGGAAAATTCGAGGGTCCTCAAAGAACTTGTCGCAATCAAAGGGAAAGGGACCAACACCTCGGCAAATGCAATCTCAATGCAATCTCTCTCTTTGCTGGCCATTAGCTCTCGCTCTCCCTCCTGTGCAATCATTGGTTCAGGTGCTCTTCTGAATTGCCTAGTCTAGAATCCAAGACGCACTGCTGCTTTGTCGGTTTCAGCCCAGCTGTCATTGGCGTTGCTGTTGAGCAGTGAAAGTGTCCACTGCTGCTGTGTTACCTGCCTGATTAGGCCACGGCAACGCTTCGTTACCTTGAGCTCCCTTGTCTGTGCCTACAGCCGACGCCAATCCCTTGCCCTGAGACAGGGGCGCCACCCATCCGCTTCCTTGATCGCTTTTGAATCTACTCCGCCCATCTGCTTACTCCCTTCCCTCCTCACCATCATCATCCTCAAGATCCCCTCCCCCTTTGCGTTCGACGGCATCCCTTCCCCGTGGCTGGTTCCACTCTTCTCGTCTTCTTTTCAATTACATCCGAGGTCAGGACCTCTCTAGAACTTTCACTCTTTACTCATCAACAACGAAAGCCGGGCTTTCTCTCCAACTAGATTTCATCACAATGCGATCCACCTTGTTTGCCGTCGCTTCGCTCGCCGTGCTCAGCACACTCAGCTTCAACGTCCAAGAGACAGAAGCCAAGTCGCTCAGCAACAGGCACCAGGACCACAACCTTGGTCTGGTCGTCAACACCCCTCAGCGCCGAAAGGTCTGCAAGAAGGGCTCCAAGAAGCGTCCCTCCAATGTGACCAACAGCAACACCAAGCCTAAGCAGGGCAGCGGTTCTTCGTCGAACGCTTCTGCTGGTTCTAACGCTGGTGCTAACGCTGGATCGTCGTCCAGCTCTGGCTCTGGTTCTGGCTCGCACGCTTCCTCGGGCTCGTCTTCGGGCTCGTCATCTGGCTCTTCGTCAGGTTCCTCCAGCTCGCACGCGTCTGCTTCCGCCAGCGCGTCTGCCTCGGCCTCTGCTTCCGCCTCTGGCTCTGCTGCTTCATCCTCTGCTTCCTCCTCCTCTTCTTCATCCTCCAACTCGTCCACCGGCTCGCCATCCTCCTCCGGCGCTGCCCCACCAAAGTCTCCTTGGGGTAACTGCTTCGACCTCACAGCCACTGCCTTCCAACCCAACTGGAAGGGAGAAGCCTCCACCACCTGGTGTGGTGCCGAATTCGACAAGTCCTCTCCCATCATTGCTCTCCCGCTCGCCCAGCTCTCTCAGGCTTACGGTTCCGGTCAATCTGTCACCTACTACTCCAACCAAGGTCTCTGGCACAACATGGTCTCCGAATGGTGCGGTCGTGAGGTGGTCATCCAGGGTCCTGGTGGAAGCTTCAAGGCTTACCTCGGCGATGCTAACGAGTGGACCTCGGTCGATGTCAACATGAACTTGTTCACCAAGTTGAAGGGTGTCGGTGTCGGAAGCTACAACGACCCTGACGCTGCCGGTTGGATGCACAACATCAAGGGTTGCTTCACCGGTCAGCAAGTCAACATTAAGAATGGATACCCGTTCAACTACAACTAGATGCAGTCTGAAAGGTAAGGTTGATCTATGCTTTTCGCTGGTCCGAAAGGCGAGATTGACCTAGGAAGCTTGCGTCAAGACTGGTTCTTGGCGTTAGCGAACGCTTTGTGTAAAGTCGATGTATGACGATCCGATGGGCTCCAAGCTAGTCTTGAGGTTCGTCGTTAGTCATGGAGCATCGGTAATGGAATGGACAGGAAACATACACTCCGAAACGGAATATAGGTCACCTAGATTGTAACCTCTTAGTCACCTTTTGGAATGCATTTATAGTGTGCGCACTGTTGAGCCGCGAATCGCCCGCTCGTTCAGAGTCGTTGGGATTTGCGATTGCTCGCACTGCCATACCCATAACCCGATCCCTACTCTTGTGTGCAAGCCTGCCTTGTGATCATTATCCACCTCGGTGGCTGTTCGGCGATACATCAGAATGAGGTCGACATGGTGAAAGATGAAAGTGGCTAACACTTTTTGGTGGGGTTCGCCCACCTCCCCTGCCCGTGCACTCCTGTGGGTTGTACACTCTTGTGGATCGCAGTCACCACAACGTCCCGAACGAGATGATGAAGTCAGCCCCACCAAAGAGGTTGAGTGGGAGAGCGAATGAAGACGGGCAAAGGACTGGGATGCTGTTGTTCGAGAGCGTGTGGCTTTGAGGACGTTGCCATAGCACTGGCGGGGATATCTCCTCCGTCCTCGAATGTCACCTTTCCATACATTCAGCGCTTGACTCTTTCATGCTTCCATCATCATCCCGCTTTTCCGTTTCCTCGCACTGCTTCTTGCTCGCCTTTTCACTGCGAAGAAGCATTCTGGTACCATGCTTTGGCATACCTTTCTGCTATGCTGTCTGGTTATGCTGTCGGCAACACTGGCCGCCGAGTCTTCTCAGAACAAAGCTCAGGCGCAAGGTCAACCAGAACCAGTACCAGGTCAGAAGACTACGCAAGTTGGACAACCGAACCAAGCTACCACCACACCTGACTCCTTTAATCACCAAAAAGACCCCTCTTCTGCAGCTTCCGCTGACACCAGCAGCGCAAGTGCTTCACAAAAACGTAACCCAGGCGAAAGCGTCTTCGGTGCTGGCTGCCGTTGGGATCCCACTACCAGCAACATCAAACAAGTCTCTTTTGATTTTCGCACAGGTCAAGCTCCACCCTCAACCTGGTTTTCCGACGTTCACGATGCCGCCACCGAGACCGCTGCGAACAAACTCAACCGTCGCGACACATCACCGCCATCGCAACACGGTAAACAGAACGAACAGTCCCCAAGAGGCGGCAGACCAGTTCTCGATGCATCCTATCACACTCGCTTGATCGATGTCCTCACCTTTCGGGCCCGCTACGGCTCGTTCGGTTCCTCCCTCAACAGTGCCGGCTGTGCACTCCCCGCGTTCTCCGAACGACTAGCGCAACTAGAAGCAAAAGAAGGAGAAATAGTCAACAACTACACACGTCAACACAAACCCACCGCTGGCACCGACAACATTCCCAACGCTATGTTCTTCTGGGCTGGCATCTCTAATTACGATCCCACCGTTCGTTCCGATCTCATCCAAACCGTTGTATTCTACGGCGATGGATGTGCAGCCAACCCTCGTCAAGGACTTTGCATCTATGCTGCCGAATACTCTAACTTCAGGTACAATCCTGAAGACCACATGTGTATGGGAAGCAACATGCCAGTTTTCTACCCAGTCGATACAACAATGACAGTGGTCTACAGGACGCAAAACGGGTTCAGGACACAGGAAAGTTGGATCGATGGCAAGATGGTTAGTTATTTGAGATCGGCGGGTGATCAGGTTATGAATAGTTTTGTGATTACGCAGGAGTGTAAAGGGTGTACTTGGCCGTTGTCGGAACAGGTGTATAATAATATTGTGATCAAGTTCAGCGAGCCGGAGTTGCACTTTGATGCGCTGGGCTTGTGCACGGGAGGGGCGATACTGAAGAGTCAGCCTAGGACGGAGGATGGAGGGAAGACGTGGATTATCGAAGAGGTTAGAGTGCCGAGTGGGGAACATCCGACTGGGTCGACGAGTACAGATGCTAGCGCGAGTGCGGGAGGAAGAAACAAGGGGGAACAGAATGGTACTGGTGATGCGGGTGACGCTGTTGCTTACACTGGCAAGACGGATGCCGATGCTGCTACAAGTGCCAGCGGTGGCAGCGGTGGCATTGGCGGCGGAGGTGACAAAGATGGCCGGAGTGATAAGAGTGACAAGTTAGACTCTGGGCTTGCTCCGGGACCTGCTAATGGCGGTGGTACCAACGGTGGTCAAGGTGTCGCAGATGGCCAGAGTGGCAAGGGTGACCAGGGTAAAAAGGGTGCCGGCTCTCCACCTTCTACCAACAATGGTGTAGCTCCAGCTCTTCCAAAGACTCCGGATACGAGTGGAGCTGCCAGGTCAAACGGCGACAAGGGCACTGCAGGTGCTCCGGGTCCCAACGGACCCAACGACACTTCACAACACTCTTCAGGAGGTCGTGCCGCTCACGACGCTCATATGGCTCATCAGCCTCCGCCAGCTAACGGAGGTGCCACTGCTCACGACGGTCACCCTGGCTCCAACAGTGGCACTGATGTTCATTCTACTTCTTCTGCTGCCGACTCCGCTGAGAAGATTCCTAATGTTTCTGGTGCTGGCTCAAATGGTGTTCCCAATGTTCTAGCTCCTAACCCTGTTGGCAAAGATGGTGGCAACAATGTCTACCTACCCCTTGTCGTTAGTGCAGGCGCGAACAACCCCGCACCCGATAGCAAGCCCAAAGACAACACCTCAAACGGCGCTGCTAAACCTGATCCCTCTTCCAATCACCCTCAGTGGTGAGAAGAAATTCCCCGGTTTTTCTCCGCTTCGCCGGCGACTCGCAAACCCTTTGCCTTGCTTTTCCCCACATGCATTACGCTCTTTTGCTTTTCCTTTCCCCCACGCTCATAGCTCCTTTCCTGCTTGCCGGTCTTTATACTGCCTTTCGTCTAACCGGCAATAACACGCCTTGTTACTTTTCTTTGCGATACTCGAATGCGTGTCTATGAGTGTGGGAGAGTGGGTTCGGCGAGTTTCTCGGTTCCTTCCGCTCAAGTGTGGCAGGGTTTCAGTAAGGAGGTTCGGTCCGAAGTTGGGCTCGGACCACGTTCCACCAAGGTGGAGTGAAATGATCACTTTCAATATGATCGTGATCCTCTGAATTGCACACCATCACCACAACGAACGTCTGCAAGCGATAGAATCTCATCATGGCAACAAGCAAGGGCAAAGTCGGATTCGTCGGTCTGGGAAGCATGGTAAGCACCCTCCCCCTTCCACCCGCCTCTTTTTGGTCTCCTCATTGGCCTTCTCGCTCACATCCTTTCCCATCTGTTTTTGATAATGTAGGGCGGACCCATGGCTCTCAATGTAACGAAATCAGGTTTCGAGACCACTGCTTTCGATCTTCGCTCGGAAGCCGTCTCCTCTTTCGTCTCCGCTTCCTCTACTTTCACCCCTTCCGGCACTGGGGCGTCGTCGCTCGTCGAAGTAGCTCAAGACAAAGACTTCTTGGTGCTCATGGTAGTTAACGACTCTCAAGCGCGATCGATCCTTTTCACTCCCTCTACTACCAAAACGGCACTGGAAGTGTTGGCTCCGAATGCATCGATTATTTTGATGGCGACATGCGCTCCTGCAGCAGTAGCTACTCTTGCAGCCGACATTACCACTGCACGTTCGGACGTTGGGTTGGTCGACGTACCCGTATCAGGCGGTGTAGCAGGTTCAACAAACGGCACGCTGACTATCATGATCGGCTGCCCAACTCTCCTTTTCCACCACACCACCCCGCTCCTCCGCACAATGGGAGATAAGTTGTTCCACATGGGCGAAGAGCCAGGTAAAGGAAACAGTATGAAAGCCGTCAATCAAATCCTCTGTGGAGTTCACGTAGCTGCTGCAGCAGAGGCACTTGCTCTCGCGTCCAAAATGGGCATCGATCGCAGCAAGGCATTGGAGATCGTATCTGGTTCAGCTGCTAGTAGCTGGATGCTAAGAGACAGAGGACCTAGGATGTTGGAAGATGAACCAAAGATCAATTCGATGACGCAGATCTTCGTAAAAGATCTAGGGATCGTGGCGGATGCAGGGAGAGAGGTGGGCGCAGCATTGCCTTTGACTGCTGCAGCTCAGCAGATGTTTGTAGCGGGAGTGGGAAAGGGGTATAAGTTGAAGGATGATAGTAATGTGATTAGGGTTTATGAGGCGATGAATGGTGATGAGAGTCGGAAGAGGGGATAGATGTCGTGTTTTCATTGTAGTCTGAGTCAATACAACTTGATTTGTCGCTGTGCAGAGAAGCTCCCGGTCTGTGTCGTGTCTGTCGTACCAGTTTCGATCCGTCCCATGATCAACAATAGTCAGTCTGCAAGGAGCGAGCGTGTGTGTGGAAAGATTCGATATTGTTTCATGCCGAGAGTGCAATCTATGGCCCGGAAACAAGCTCGCCAAGCGCCTTCTCCATATCTCCCTTGTGCTTTGCCAATGTCGACTCTGCTACCTGTCTTGACACGAGCAACTCCGAAACCTGCAGCAGGATCACCATGGCCATCATGAAAATCATTATATGAAAAAAACAGTATATTCAGTTTCATGTTTCACGATTTGGTCGAACCTCAGCTTTTGGGTGCACTTACAATAAACTCGACATCCTCCTTCTTAAGCTTTTGCCCTTGCGAAGGCCCAGCGGCAATGCTCGCAGGTACTGTCGCCGCATTGTCACCAAAGCAAAGCGACTGGACGTTCTTCTCCATACGTCCGCGCTCGAAGCTGTACCCTGCTGAATCGAAGTCTGCCCATTCTTGGATGACCTGTGCGCGAAACCAAAAACCAAAACCAACGAGCAAGGTAGGGTGGGAAAGTCAGGACATGAGCAATGCAAGAAGCGCTGAAGCGGGAAGGAAAAGGGGACTTACCTCTGCTTGTGGCTTTGCTGCCATCTTGGATGTGATGTGTGGTGGAGGAAGGGATGGTCGAGGGCAACGAGGTGCAGGAAAGAAGGAAAGATGAGAGGTGCGGTGTTGAGAAAGAGCAATTCGGGAATCGGTGCGCTTCTGTGTGTGCTTCCGAAAGCCGGGATTTTTTTGCGAAGCTTTGGACCCTTGTTCTTCTCGACCTCCTCCCAACTCTTTCTACCCACTACATCCTGGGACATCACTCACCACATCTTCAATCCATCACAGTGCTCATAGCTGCATTGCTATACGGAACCATGATACCAACACCATCACTCACCCACCTTACGAAGCAAGACTTCAGACACATCTACGAACCAGCCGAAGACTCATTCGTCCTTCTCGACGCTCTCGAAGCCGATGCTGCACTTCTCTCCTCACTCTCCCTCTCTTCATTGTGCGTCGAAATAGGCTCAGGAAGCGGTATAGTCCTCTCCTTCCTCTCCTCCATCCTTGGCCCAACTTCAGCCTCATATATCGGAATCGACCTCAACCCTCGCGCGAACACCGCAACTCTCGCAACAGGCTCGGCAAACGGCGTCGCAATCGAACCTGTCCGAACCTCGCTACTCTCAGGCTTACGGCCGAGAATAGATGGCAAAGTAGACGTGCTGGTGTTCAATCCACCCTATGTTCCGACTGAGGAGGAAGAGGAGATGATGGCGCAGGGTAAAGCAGGAATCGAAGGATCTTGGGCAGGTGGTGCGACAGGCACCAAGCTCGTTGATGAGCTGATAGATGGTGGGGTGATCAAAGAGGTGCTGGCGGAAGGGGGGAGGTTTTATTTGGTAGCGATAAAGCAGAACGATCCGGAAGGGTTGGTGAGGAGGTTAAAGGAGCAAGGATTGGAGGCGGAGGTGGTGCTGAAGAGAAGAGCTGGTGGTGAACATTTGCATGTGGTTCGAGCTATCAAGCCCTAACGGCTCCCCTTGGCACTTTTGTGAACGCAACAATAAGATACCCGCTCAAGCAGCATAGCATCGACGAAGGAAGCAATTTCCAACCTGTCTATCTTGGTCACTCATCTGGCCTGTCCTTATATGAGTGCATAGCTGTGACCTTCAAACGATAACTGACACGAAACAGTCGATTTCAGGTCGACATCGATGTCGACTGTGATGGTGTACACAAAAGAAGGTTCATGCGACGTTGCAAAAGGTTCAGGAACACCAGCAAACAAAGCGATCGATATATTCCGTGGGATTTGCATTTCTGAGGCGAGGATAAGCGGCGATTCTTTTGCCGAAGAAGCATAAGCACAGAAGCACAGAGGCACAGGGCCCCTGATCCACCTCGTTTGTGTGGAGGAAACGTTGCCAATCACAGCTTCGATTATGCGATCAGCACACTTCGTATCAGCTTCCTTCCCTCCTTCCTTCCCTCCCTCCCTGCCGCAACCACCGTCCGTCTTCTTCAGCGTTACCATACACCAGGTACGCGATCGAGAATCTAGTCAAGATGACGGCGTCGTCTCCGCTGCTGTCACTCGACAGCCTCCTACCGATGGTTTCTCATCGACCCATCGCCTCTGCATTCACCTTTCTCGTGCTGTGGATAACCTACAAACTCGCCCTGAAACCTCACCTTTTCCCCTCGCCCTACCGCCATCTCCCACGCCCTAAACGAGCATCTTACATCCTCGGTCAACGAGTTGTTGAAGCCCGTGGACTCACCTATGTCCCTACTAACTCTCCCAATGCCACCCCGATCAAAGTCTCTGGACCAGGTGAAGTAGTCAAGCACTACTCTCAAGTACTCGACTCCTCGGTCTTTGTCTTTCCAGAACCTTTTGGCGGGGAAACGATCATCGTCTCCGATCCCTTCGCTCTCAATGCTATCCTTGGTGACATTGACAAGTTCCAAACCGACCTTCTCCGGTCTAGCATCATCGAATTCATCGTTGGAAATGGAATAGTTACGCGATATGGAGATGCGCATAGAAGGCAACGGAAGCTGATGGCACCTGCCTTCACTCCGGCACACTTGAAAGGACTGACACCGATCTTCAGCAAATACGCAGATGCCATGTGCGACAAGATTGCTGCTAATGGAGAAGGGACGGTCGATTTTGCAGAGTATCTAGATTGTACCATGTTAGACATTCTTGGTATGGCTGGGTTCGGGTACTCGTGTAGGGCGCTGGAGAAGGGAAGGGATGGTTCGGAGTTGAGTTCGGCTTTTAATGCGGTGAATCAGGCTGCGATTGACTTTGGTTTGGGGAGAGCGATTCATTTGGGATTGAGTGCGTTGCTTTATCCGCGAGCATGCACCTGGCCTTTGTCGGAGGCGAATAGGAGGATTGCAAATGTGAACAAGGTTATGGATAGGATCAGTATGCAGATCGTTCGAAAGGCTAAGAGTAGGGTGCAGAAGGAAGGGGAAGATCTGGGGGATAAGAAGGATCTTCTTTCTCTCCTCGTTAAAAGTAATCTAGATGCTAAGGCGGCGGAGAGGATGACGGATAAAGAGATCGCTGGACAGATTCAAACGTTCATGTTTGCCGGCTATGAGACTTCGTCCGTCACTACTTCTTGGGCGTTGTATTTCCTCTCGCAGCATCCCGAGGTGCAGGAGAAACTACGCACCATCCTCAACGACACAATGACAGAACGCAAAGGCATCCCACTCTCCGAACTCACCGCCTCCGATCTCGACTACGATGATATCTGGTGTGATGAAATCAAATACCTCGATCACATCCTCGCCGAAACCCTCCGTCTCTGGCCCCCCGTCCCAGGAAACGACCGCGAAGCAACCACCAACTCAATCCTCCCCCTCATGACCCCGATCAAACTCACCAACAACACCACCACCTCCCAACTCGTCATCAAAAAAGGAACCCGCATCACAGTCGGTATCAAAACCGTCAACTACAACAAACACCTCTTCGGAGCCGACGCAGACGAATTCCGTCCTGAACGTTTCGACGAACTACCAGAATCACATGCAAACGCAAAATTCCCTCCCTACGGAACCTACTCCTTCATCGGCGGACCCAAGTCTTGCATCGGTTCCAAATTCGCCCTGACAGAGATGAAGGTGTTGATCATTGCGGTATTGGCAAAGTTCGAGTTAAAGCCGGAACCTGGCGTGAGGATTAAGCAGCATCAGGCGTTGATCGTGAGGCCGCGCATGGAGACCGAGAAGGGCACGGCTGGGGCGGGGATGCCACTGCGTGTGCGAAAGCTTTCCAGCAAGGCTTAAAGTTTTGGTCCTCATCGCTGGTCAATCAGTTACTTCTTATAGGCACCATCGCAAACGTTTGAAATGGAATGGAATCTTTGCAAAAGTGCGTGCGAGTCGTGAGTAATGTTACAAGAGATGCAAATCCGGAACAAAAGAACGAACGATTGATTGATCGATCTGATCGTAACCGACTACTTAGTCTGCCGTGAGACGATCCGAATCAAAAGCAGGCTGCGGTGGGAAAATGCCCTCCCTCTTCGACACGTCCGCTAGAGCCTCCGCCAGCTGCTCGACATCCTCCACCGTAGCCAGAGACCACACTTCGTACCCTGACTCTGTCTTGTCGCCCTTCATCTCCTTCTGCTTGTCCCTGTAGGCCAGTTCCTTACTCAACAGATGCGCGCACGCCCTTCCAGGACCCAAGCAGATAAACCTCTCCACGCCTTGAGCCAGCAGTGTATCGATCGAGTTGAGCCAATGCACCGGCTTAGCAAATGCCCCTCCTAAATCCTCTCGAATCGCATCGACATTCGGAACTACCCGACCGTCTTTGGACGAAACAAGCGAGAAACCTTGTGGGTCTGAAAGTGGCATGTACTTGACAGCTGGACGCAAAAAGTCAGACGCCTCGAGCATCAAGCTGGTATGATAAGCGCCACTGACGGGAAGATTGACTGCACGCGCACCAAGGTTCTTGGACCTTAAACGATCGCAGCAGTACGAAACACCGACTCGTGTACCCGAGAGCACGATTTGAAGCTGACTGTTGATGTTGGCGACTTCGACGACTTCGTCTCGAGCGACAGAGGGAATTTTGCCGTTGCGGATATCTTCTGCTACTGACTCGACTTCCTTGATGACGGATTGGAGCTTGCCTGGTCGAACGACGACGCCAGACATCTGGGTGCGTTTCCAACCAGGCTGCGCTTTGGTCTCGCCAGGATTGCTGCTGGAAGAGGCTGAATCTTGGTCATAGAGCAGGTCGGCTCCCTTTCCGCTGCCAGCATTGGCGAATGCCCAAGTCTCATAGATGCTTTCTGGCTTCTTGCAGCCGGGAGGGAAAAGCACGGGGTGGTTGGCAGTGTAGTGCGAAGCCACCAAGCCACGGTGGCGCAAGAGCCGAACGGCATCATGCAAGTCCATCGCTCCTGAACCTACAAGCGCAGCATACACTCCCGAGCCATGCCCTGAAGCCCACTGCACATGGTCTTGCACCAAATCGAGCGAGAACTCCTTGCGCAGGACCTGCAAGAATGCCAGTGTGCAGGTCAAAATGGCGGGCTGTGCATTCTCAGCTCTTGTCAGCTCGAGCTGATCACCTGAGAACACCAGATCGCGGAGGCAGCCTCTCCTACCCCTGGCAACAGCGGTGCCACTGGCAAGGAGACCATGCTTAGGGTCTAGATGGCGTGTCTTTGCAAGCTCTGCTTCGAAGAGTTGTCGCTGTTCTGCGCTCTCTGCGCGCTCGCCTTGAATAAAGTGATGAGAGTGGATGCCTGGTGTTGCAATCAGGGCCTCTTCCGCCTGGTGCCAGATGGAGCGTGCTGAACGGAAAGCCTTGTAGAGATCTTTGGACATGGCGACGTACTGCGAGCCTTGACCGGGGAAGATGAGGGCCGACTTTTTGCGGACAATGCCGATGCCGGGATGGCCTTGGCCGACTCCTGCGGTGGTGGTGCCTGCGAGAGGAGGCTGTGTGCCAGGTGCTACGAAAGATGATGCGTTAAAGGACGATGAGGGGGACGAAAAGTAAGTATGCTGGGGCAGCGGCTGTTCGCTGCGTGTTGAGGGTGAGTAGCGGTGCTGGTATCGAGTGGCAAGCGCCTGATCCGTTGGTGCTGCAGCCCCTGCTGACGATGCTGCAGGATTGGATGAGCCTGCTGGGGCTTTGACGTGGATAGTGTTGATTCTGCGTTTGCCGTAATTGGGAATAGCACCCTTGCCTGCATTTCCCATGACGATGGGAGCACTCGACGCCTTTGGTTTTGATGGACTAGCACCCACATCTGAGCCAGAGGTGACAGGACCACCTTGACTCTTGGCTCCACCGCCAAATGCCCAGGTATCGTCAAGCTGTTCGGATGCATAGGTAGACTTTGATCGTACTGAGGGGGATGCCGGGTGCACCGCTGGTCCAGACGTGTCGAGGATGGAGCTGCTCGTCTGCTTGTTGAGTGCGGTACTCATACCAGCGTGGCTGCTCGTGGAGGCAGATGCTTCCGATGGTGATGCTGGGCTGGGCTCTGTTGATGACGAGGAGAGCAAAGGATGCGCGGATGCGCCGAGAGTACGGTAGCGCGCGACATAGGCGGTGGAATCACGGATTTGCGCCAGTGTGTTTCTCTTGTTGGCGATGCTGGTCGCGGACGGTTTAGAAGCAGCAATGGCAGTCGAGGAGTGACGTGGACGTGATGGTCCTGCCACGGGTGCTTTTGGATGTGCCGCCGAAGCGAGAAGCTCCCTCGCTGCTCCGCTATAACGATGTGAAGAGGACATCATCTTGTGAAATCTGGCACTGGCGAAGCTTCTTGCCAATTCAGGCTGGTGATCGTCGGGATGTCCGAATGTGGTGACGAATCAAGGAGGTGAGAGCTATGTGGTATCGGAATCGATGCTGAGTCCTTGTGCCGTTGCTATGATGAGAAGACGAGCTGCATTCTGTTTGTGGTCGGATGTGCCGATGCTATGAGTCACGTTGCGAGTAGCGTGAGAAAGGCTGCGTCGTGGGTGCGTGTCGTTCAGTGTCTCCCGAAAGATCGCGGGTCAGAGATTTTGAGATGATGATGGTGTCAGAGAGGAGTGCAGACGAAGGAACATCCTATGGCAGAAGCAACTTGAAGGCTTCAGGGAGAGGAGACAGCGGGTGAGTGGAGAAGGCGGCATCACGCTACCGTAACCGGAAGCAACAGGCGCGAGAGAGAGAGAGCGGTGTGTGTGTGCTGCAAAATTAACCGAAGCGCAACAACAGAAAAAGGCGATCGCGGGGTGGGTGGGATGGCTGCTGCTGCTGCTGCTGCTGCTGCTGCTGCTGTTGCACATGCGGAAAGCTCCCGAAAAAGTGGGCGTGAGAGTGAGAGCGGTCATCGGACCATTCCGCTTTCTGTGCTTTCAAAGCGGGCCTGTGCCAGGTTGTCACGATCGTGGGGTCAGAGCTCGCGCCGCCTTCTCCCACTCTCACACTCCAACTCACACTCGCTACGTTAGCAGCAGCTGACTCACTCACGGCCAGTCCGAAAAAACCGCGAGCGTCAAGGGTTCAATCAAGTCGATTAAATTGAAGTTGAAAGCCGGCCGACAGTGGACTCACGTTCTGGTGTTAGGCCATGCCTGAAAACAACAGAAGCTCGAGCAAATTCACAACGTGCCGTCGGCGCGAGACCGACGATCCGACGTTCCGAGCATCATCATCATCATCATTTCTCACTCTCTTTATTGCATGCGAGCCATTCGAACAAGCGGGCAGGACCATCACGACGATGATGATCTTCAGACTAACTCGATGTTAGGATGATTTTCACCGGACTTAGCGAATGCTAGACGGTGTCGAGTGCTTCTGGTGTTCTGGTTCAGATCATAGAAATGTGCTTTCTCGAATGGTCTCGCTGTGATATCAGAATTAGGACACTGTGGTTGCAGACAAAGTCGGCGCAGGAACGATCAGTAGACGAATGAGGCGATAAACGCTTTCGGTGAGGTAGAAGGGCAACAAAAGACTGAGGAAGGAAACATCTTCGGAGACAAGCAGATGTTCTATCGGAGATTAACCGGGCAAAAAAAGTGTGACATGTGCATCATCGAAAAAAAAGTGCTTTTGAGACCCTTTCCTTCAGAGTCGGATAACCCGGGCCTGCTTACCTGCTCTTCTCACGCCTTTCGACCCTATCTTCTTCTCCTTCTACCTGCCGTCTCGCTCCGCTAATGGAAGCGGCAGTATATATACCCTCAAGGATGAATGCATCTTAACTCGCATTCCCGCTTCACTCATCCAGCTCGTCGACTATACCACCGTTCCACATCGACGCGATGTCATCGTCATCCACCTCAATAACCGAGGTTGACCCCTCTACACCCCGTCATCCTCATCCGCCACTCTACAATGCAAGCACACTAGGCAAAGTCCGCCAACTCACCGGCGTAGCAGCTCTATGCTGTGCCATGCTCCTCACCCAATCCGCTCTCGGTCAAACTGTCGTCCCCATCCGTGACATCGCCCGCACATTCGACGTCCTCTCTTCCGACGCACAGCAGTCTTGGTTCGCCGCATCATTCTCACTCACAGTCGGCACTTTTGTACTCCCCGCTGGTCGAGTAGGCGACATCGTTGGACATAAATCCATCGTTGTTCTTGGTTATCTCATTCTCAGCATCTTTTCCCTTCTCGCAGGCCTTTCGCACTATACGGGATCGTACATCTTCTTCGATGTTTGTCGGGCGATGCAGGGGATAGGCTGTGCTGTGTTGCTGCCTAACTCGCTGGCAATTTTGGGGAGGGTGTTTGCACCCGGAACGTACGCTAAGCATTTGAGCTTCAGCTTTTTTGCTGCAACTGCACCGAATGGATTCCTAGTCGGAGCACTATTCACGACACTGATGAGCATGAACAGGAGAATGGGATGGTGGTGGGGATTCTATGTCATGGCTATCACTGCCGCACTCTTGGCAGGGCTGTGCTTTTGGGTACTGCCTAGTGAGGAGGAGATGAAGGCTGTTAGCGCTTCTTGGAATCTCGAGAGCAAGGAGCAGCAGGATCAAGTGGCAGCAGCTAGTGAAGCCGCTTCAGTTGGAGGCAAGAAGGACGCGCTATGGAAGCGACTCGATCTGTTCGGCACAATCACTGGTGTTGTCGGACTGATCCTCTTCAACTTTTCTTTCAATCAAGCCCTCGTTGTTGGATGGGAAACCGTCTACGTTTACGTCTTGCTCATTGTTGGAGTCATTTTTATCGCCATTTTCATTTATGGCGAGGGCAAAGCACTTTACCCTCTGCTTCCTACCAGCGTATTCCACCTCTCCGGCACCCTTATCCTGCTCTCATTGGCATTTGGATGGGCAAGCTTCGGCATCTGGGTGTTCTATCTCAATTTGTTCAATCAGAACATCCGCCAGTTCACCCCGATCTTCAACCTCCTCACCTTCGTTCCCGCCGGAGTAGCAGGTATAGTCGCCGCGTTTTCCTCGGCTCAAATCCTCGGTCGCACCTCGCCACCCTTCGTAATGCTCCTCTCGCTCCTCGCGTTCTGCATTGGCATTTGTATCGCTGGAAACGCACCCGTCCGCACCGAAGCACTACCTTATATCAGTAGCGCAATAATGCCTTTTGGAATGGACATGTCTTTCCCCGCTGCCAGCATTATTCTCAGTGATTTCTTGCCGACACATCAACAAGGTGCGGCGAGTAGCATCGTAAATACGATGGTCAACTATTCGATTGCGTTAGGGTTGGGTTTCGCCGGTGTGGTGGAGACGCATGTGAATGATGGAGGCAGGAATACGTTGAAGGGTTATCGGGGGGCTTTCTACATGGGGATGGGTTTTGCAGGGGCTGGAGTGGGGTTGGCGTTGGTTAATTGGTTGATGCATTTGCGGAATGAGAGGAGGGGCGAGAGGAAGAAAGAAGGTGGGGAAGGCAGGGAGGGGGAGAAGGTGTGATGTCTTGATTGCAATAAGCAGAGCTACGGTAGAGAGTAGACACTCGAGAGTCTCTCAAAATTCATTGTACACTATATTCATCTTGAGCAACATAGCATTGCATTCTACATCTGTCAGACCCTGAAACAGTCGGAGCCGATTCGGATACCTTGCACTGCCTTTGGATGTTGTGGCTGCCAGAAGCTGTCGGTGTGTTAGGTCTATGTGTGTTCTTGCAATCATATCTTGGGCAGCATTCAAGGTGTGAGGACAGAGAAGCGAGCAACACCCGACCAAGCAACCGAGCAAGCCAAATTACAAGGCACCGAAACAGGTCCCGAGTCGACTCCCGGTTTTTTTTCTTTTCTGGCAAGCGTGCGCTGTCCAGCGGCTGTGCCTGCGCTGCTTGACACGTTCCCGCCGGGAAATTGCCCACGATGCGGTGGGTGTCGAAATGAGGTTCCTGTGTCGCTTGAAACCACTGCGATGCTGCATCCGGTTAAAGCGTGGATCTTCTGCCGGCGGATTGAGGCTTTCGGCTGAAGCTGTCAAACAATGGCACCACTTCGTATTGTTCGTTTCGGTTGTCTTGTCAGCGTTCGCGAAGGCCATTGATGCTAGTTGTGGCTTCACTCGGTTGCGGGCGTTGTTTGCATATGTCTTCCTTATCTCGTGTGAGTGCTTGATGGTACTGCGAACAGATACTTCTGATCATGGAGAGGGCCGAAAGGTATAAGAAGACACTCCATCGGTCGGAATCGTCTGTCTGCATTTCTCATCATCCCACACATCTCCTCTCAGCGCGATACTCGCCACTTAGAAGCAAAAATGACGTGGCCAACAACGACGATAATCAACGCAGTCTTCATCCCGCTCTACCTCCTCCTTGGCCTCGCCAACCTCCTCAACGTCATCAAACATGGTTTTGCTCGTACCTCGGGCTTCATCTCCCTCCTCCTCTTCTCTCTCTGTCATCTCACGGGAAACATCATCCTCGTCTATGAATACCTTAAACACTATCCCTCGATCACTACCACCGTTTGGGGCTACATCCTTCAATCCATCGGTCTCAGTTTCCTCGTTTCTGCTGCGCTCGCATTCCTTTCCCGTGCCAAAACCTCCCTCCTCACCGATCCAGATCAGCAGACGCGAATTGCTAGGAGGACAAAACTGCTGAACCTAGTCAACATTGGAGCCCTCATCTGCGTTATTACTGGATACACCAGTGTCGATTTCACCAACAGCCAAGGCCAAGTCATCAACCCTAACCTCCCAATCCAGACCAAAATCGGTGCAATACTATACATCGCCCTCATCCTCGTTATTCTCGTCCTGACCCTTGGTCTACGGGGGGCGGAAACTCAAACAGAAGCCAAAGCGATCAGGATGTTCATGTTGGTCTCGTCAGCTCTGATGGTAGTGAGGAGCGGATATGGTGTATACACAACTTTCACCGGAGGTGTACTGATGCCCAAAAACATTTGGGTGAGATTGGTGCTTCAGTACATAAGCGAATTCGGTGCGTTGGCTGCGATGACAAGTTTGGGTTTCATGATGGGCAAGCTCAGGGAGGTAAGAGATTACGATATGGAAGAAGCAAGCACTGGAAGTGGGACACCCTTGAAGAGCTGGCAAGGACGACCATCTCAGATGGTGCAGATGCCTGTCATCGCAGCTACTGCACCTCCCACCAACGTCCGCTAGCACTCATGACTTTTCGGCATCCACTGTATATAACCAACACATCTACACAATAGACGACAAACAAAAACTGCATTCCAAAGACAACGAGACAAGAGACGAGAGCACAACCAAGCCATTTTCCTTTCGCCTTCCCGAGACCGGCTACTGATCAATGTCCAACACAATCCTACCAGTAATCTTTCCACTCTGCATATCATCATAGACCTGAGGCAACTGCGACAGACCCAACGTCTTAAAGTGCGTCCTCACCTTGCCAGCAGCTGCAATGTCCAATGCCTCCTGAGCATCCTGTCTGTTACCCACATACGAACCGATAACCCTAACCGACCTGAACACGGTAAAGAACACATTAGCCTTGATGTCAGTGTTTCCAGGCAGACCGACAGCAACGAGCACACCCCTAGGACGGATGTAGTCCAGCGCCTGCTCATAAGCGAGACCACCCGAAGCGGCAACGACGGCAGCTTGAGGACCAAAGCCATCGGGAGTAGCGGCCTTGATATCGTCCACGAGATTCTTGGAGGTCTTGAAGTCGATGAATGTCTCTGCGCCTAGTTTTTCGCAGAGCTGTTTCTTGTCAGAGCCAGTGTCGATGGCGATGGCTCTGTATCCGGCGGCAACGGCGTACTGGATAGCCAAGTGGCCGAGTCCACCACCGGCACCAGGGATAGCAACGAATTGACCAGGAGTCAACTGAGCCTCCTTCAGAGCCTTGTAGACGGTAACACCGGCACAGAGGATAGGTGCGGCCTGGTCGAGGGGCAAAGCATCAGGAAGGACCGACAGGTGGTTGGCGTACGAGACCGCATACTTCTGGAACGATCCATCAACGCTGAATCCCGAACACTGGGCCTGAGGGCAGTTGGGCTCAGCACCAGTCCTGCAGAACGAGCAGTTCAAGCAAGAAGTAGCGATCCACTTGATACCGACACGATCACCGACCTTGACGAACTGATCAGCACCTTCACCGAGAGCGACGACAACACCGGCACCTTCATGTCCACCAACAAGGGGGAGCTTGTTGTCAAGAGGCCAGTCACCCAGCATGGCATGAAGATCGGTGTGGCAGACACCAGAGTAGATGACACGGACGAGAGCTTCTCCGCGCTTGAGCTCGCGCTGGACAGCAACATTCTTGATGGAGACGGGACCGCCTTGCTTGTCGAAGATGGCGACTCGATTTTGGCCCGAGATCTCGAGCTGCTGCTCACGAGGGTCCTGAGCAGATTGCGATCGGGAAGAAGTAGCAGCGGGAGCCATTTTGATTGTTGTTGTTGTTTTGTTCGAGAAAACGAATTGGGTTGATGTCGAAGAGAGTATTGATCCGAGTAAGAGTTCGAGCTTGTATTGAGCTTTGTTTGCTGTCAAGTAGTGAGGAAGAGCTTGGATGTGGGGTGAAGAGGGAGGAAGAGACGACGTTCAGGGGGTGGTCCTTTTATGCTTTCGACGGAGCTGAGTTAGTTCTGCTGGATAGCTAAGGCACGGTGACCAGATGTGACTGTACCCCACAGCCCATCTGCAGCGCAAACAAGCTCAAAGTTGATGATGAAGTGCGGCCCACAGCTGCGGCAAGCCAAAGTCAGCCAAAGGGGAGAGGCTTTGCGGCAGCCTCGGTCTTTGCTCTGTGAGCTACGGAATGAAGGTGCCGCAAAAGCGCAAAGAAGAAGCGCGATCGGTTTGCACGGTCTATTGTTGCAGTGCTGACTCTTCCCTCTCAACGAGCAAGTGTCTATACTCGATCGAGTGAGTTTCGAGCTCAAGAACGACTCCGTATTTCAGACAGTCTTCCGTTGCGCAAAGACGGAGCTAGAAGAAGGGTCAAAGCGTTTAGCGGCCGGTGCTCTGCCACCTTCGAGGCAGTGTTGCTAAACGGCGGCTGCCAAGCGTGGAGGTTGCAGGTGCGCATGTGTCCGTGCGGGGTGGCACACGACACACGGCAGTATTGGAAGCCATCACTCAGCGAATAGCCGAGCGAAAAGCTGCCGCTCAGTACTGCACTGTCGTTGAGTTTGTGTTCGAGAACGGCGCATGGGGTTGGAGCTGTCCAAGTGCGACATGATCAGCTGAACTGGTATTGGTGTTCGCTTAGATCTCTCTACAGACCACATGTAAGTGCAGCTTGGAGCGGTTGCGCCAGCCTCCCGCAACTCTTCTTTTTTGCTGTTGTTCATGCAATTTGACGGTGCGACCGATTTCCACTTCCACCCGCTTTTGGCGAAAGCGAAACAAGAGCTTTATTTTGGCTCTCACGCTTCCTTCCCGCAGGCACCTGAACTTGCGATCGATCTGAGCTCGGCTGGTTGGTGGTTGCCGCTAACATAGCGCTTGAGAGCTCACGCTTCTCTAGAGCCGATTAAGCGACTGTGTGTCGTGTGACTTTCAAGGCTTCGCTACGCTCTTGCTTCGCCGCTATGGCCCGCTCCGTTACGCTTCGGTTGCCTTCGATCACCGATCTCGATCATAAAGTAGTAGCAAGAAGCAAGATGCCGAGGTGTAGCCTGTGTCGATGGAAGCACATGACCTTTGCCGAGACCGAAATAGGGCTTCCCCGCATTTTTTCTGACGTTGCTTCCGCTGCAAGCTGGTCTGCCGCAACCTACCATCGCTACTCTGCCACCTTCGACCTCGGCTTTTGAAGATTGCTGCTGTCTTCAGAGACGATGTCGCTCTGTCCATGCTCATAGATTGGCTGGTAGGATATTTTTGGGGTTTTTTTTTGGCCTCATTTTCAGCACTTTTCTTTTGGAGTTTTTTTATTTATTTTTTTCATTTTGCTATGCAACGAATGTACTGTAGGGGGCTGACGAGACTTCTGGATCGACGCAAGAGCTGGTCGAGACCATCGATACATTGCGAAACGCTTCTGCTTCTCAGAACAAGCAAGAAAAAGCTGGACCAGAACAACAGATCTACAGACAGACGCCGCGACAATGCGCCATTCCGCCTCTCTCTACAGGTTCTGAAGCCCCTTCTATCGCTCTCACATCTTCTGGTGACAGAGACATGATTCTTGCATTACAACATCTTCAATCACCCTCGAAGGAGGGCTATGAGTACTACATGATTCGATTTGTGTCGTATTCCGGAAAGCATTTGCCGATTGCAACGCCGAAGCTTGGACTCAGCAATGGAACTCGGGTGGCGGTGTTTTCAGAGTACGCTCGTGTGCTTGGTGCCTGTAATATCA
Source organism: Ustilago loliicola (assembly GCA_022963135.1). Lineage (NCBI taxonomy): Eukaryota > Fungi > Basidiomycota > Ustilaginomycetes > Ustilaginales > Ustilaginaceae > Ustilago > Ustilago loliicola. The sequence goes on along the minus strand of JALCUU010000013.1, from coordinate 122,572 downwards.
ACAAGTCGAAGCGTCAGTGCCAGTGCCTTCCGCATGTCTCATTCACTGCTGAGATCGAGGCAAAACTTACGCAGCCGTCAGAGCGATTGAGCCGGAAACAAGCGCCTCAGTTCCAGCTATGAACTTGTTGTACTCCTCTATCGCGTTCAGTGTGGCATCGTCAAGAGCTCGCTTGTCCCAGTCCACCTTGGCTCTTGGTGCTTCTTGCTCTGCTGGGTCGCTGTCGAGTCTGTTGCCGAACTTGTAGCGGTTCTTCCAACGTGCGCTGGGTGGTGCAAGAGGAGGATCCTTAGTGCTGCTAGCTGAACGGGAGCGAACGACAGGAGCATCTTCCAATACGCTTGGTGGCGCCTCTGCGTTCCTGTCTCTATTTTCTTGTAATGTTGTACAAATGGCTTGCCTGTACTGTCGATCTTCTGTCCTCCCAGAGCACGAGTGGAACAATCGCAATTTACCCTTGTCAGTATCCTCAAGCCCTGACGGATGGTGACGCGTTGTAGAGCTCTTGCACTTACTCTTATCTCTGTTCTCTTGTTCTCGATTCTTCGATTGTAGATTCAGCCCTTGATATGTGATAGCGCCAGCGCCACCAACCACAGCTATGCTTGTGCCGTAGGTCCCTGCGATTGATTTGCGTTTCAGACCAGTGCCGAGAAAGTCGTTATCACGCAGCTTGAACTTATCTGGTGCTTTCGTGATCGCTTCTTTAACCTTCTGTGGCGAGAGCGAGCGTGTGAGCCGAGCAAAGGTGTCTGATTGAGCTGAGTTCTCCACGGGTTGCTCCACTACCTCTTCGATTTGAGCAGTACATGGCTGTACGAGAATCAAGGCGGTAGAGATCAGAAGTAGAGGTAGTGCTGAGCACATTCTGCCCGGAAGCATCCTTCTGTTTCTCACTGCCAGAGTGCAACACGAATGCTAATATGCTGTTCGTTGTAGGACGATGGTCGAGTCGAGGCGAAACGAAGTGGGATTGCGGACTCGTTTTGTTTGCACAGGCGGTGTTGTGATGTTCTATATGTGGTGATCAAGTGGCTGACGATGAAGACCTGCTTGACTGTTGCCGAGCTGCTCGAATCCACGGTTGCTATGTGCCGACAAGGATGGGAGCTGGAAGGTGGCAGGCGATCAAGCGGGGCTGTCTTCTGACAGAACAACGCTGATGGATACCACTCGCACTAATGAGAGCGCGTATCCTTATATATATACGCCGCTGTCGCCACTCTTGGTTCCTCCGCTGCAATGGGGACGTCCTTTTGCTGTACGACTGCGGCGCCCAAAGTCGCCGTTGCTGTGACGCCTTAACTTGAATATAGTACGTGCGAGGGCTGGAAGAATGTGGAAGATCTTCGAAACTCTTTGCTTGTCGCTGATTTCCTATCGATCGAGCGATGCGATGGCTAAGATAATGTGATAGTTAAGGTTCCAGATGCCGAGAAGAAGTTGCCGGTGAAGCGCAGTGCGATGAGTGAGCAGAATTGCGATGGCTGCAGAGTCTGCGTTGGTGTCGGTTGATGTTCCAGGTGATCCGTTCCGGTATGTGTAGGGTTTGGCGTTGTAGTGTGTAAGGAAGCGGGGCCAAGTGCGTCGTGGACAGGGTGGACGATGTCAACGTGCTCCACAGGATAGCTTTTGCTGGGTCGTTCTTCTCTTTCCCAATGAACACCACAGATCTGTATCTGGGCGCTTAGCAATTCGCTCTTGCATGCGCGACTGAGTCTTCATCTGAAACCTCTTTCGGGAACGGGAACAAAGACAATGCCGAACGTGTGTGTGCGAGGACGGCCGCTGCAGCTACGCCTTGTTCTCATGACCCATCATTGCGCCAATGGCGACCATTGTGATCTTGGAAAGTATGTGACGGATGTTGACATCGAGTTGAATTCAATTGGGAACGTGTCTGCTCACGTCATCGTCAAACAGAACGTGGCGGCTCTGAACTTATGAAGTCGCGATCCATTGTTCATGCGAGAAACGATTCTAGGCCAATTGCGATTGTCGTCACTGTCTTGTCACTGTGTCACAGAGTGCGCAGCATCCTCAACTCGACCTCGATGATGCACACGAATCAAGTCTCGGTATTGCGGCTACTGAAGCTTAGAACGTCATTCAAATTAGGCATGATTGTCGTTGTAGAGAAGGTATATGTACAGGCAGCACGCAAAAGGATCTGCAGATGACGATGCGAACAAAGGTTTCTGAGGCAATGTGGGTCTTCCATTTGACGATCCGCTCTTGTTCGTGGTTGCAGGGCAACGCGAACTCGGGAAACACGGATCGAGATGGTGGGTTCAACGCACGTGCTAGACGGTGCAGTTTTGAGCGTCCAGCTTAGAGGTCGGCGGGAAGATAGTCAGAGTACTGCTTGCTCTTGACCTTGTTAAGGTCCTCCTCAGTAATGCTCTTGACCTGGTCACCAGCGTTGTAGCCGAATCGCTTGGCCGAGTTGGTTGCACCAGCCTTGTAGAACGAAGGGCGACGGAGGATAGTGACGACACAGCTTCCACCAAGACCAATGTTGTGGGTAAGGGCGTGCTTGACGTTCTTGACCTGAAGCGCACCAGCGTCACCACGGAGCTGGTCAACCATGTACTTGATCATACCGAGACCAGTGGCACCGAGGGGGTGACCCTTGGACTCGAGACCACCCGAAGGGTTTACGACCCAACCCTTGCCAGAGTCGTTGTAGGTGTTGAGACCCTGCTCGACGAGCTTATGTGCGTCGCCCTCAGCACAAAGGCCGAGTGCAGGGTAGGTGACAAGCTCGTTGGGAGCAAAGCAGTCGTGGAGCTCGAGCACCTGGATGTCGTTGGGACCAACACCGGCCTGCTTGTAGGCGATCTTGGCGGCACGTCGGGACATGTCGGCACCGGCAAGCTCGATACGCGAACGGTCCTCGTAGAGACGGATCGAGTCGGTGGCGACACCCATACCAGCAAGCTCGATGGCTCGGTCCTCGAGACCGTGCTTCTTGACGAACTCTTCCGAGGCTACGACTACGGCGGCACCACCGTCCGAGGTTGGCGAGCACATGGGAAGGGTGACCTCACGGGTGATTTTTCGTGCCTTGGCCACCTGTTCCTTGGTTGGGGTAGCGCGGAACTGAGCGTATGGGTTCTTGGCCGAGTGACGGTGGTTCTTGGCAGCGATCTCGGCGATGTGGTCCCAGGTGGCGCCATACTTCTCACAGTATTCGAGACCAGCAGCACCGAAGATACGGGCGGCGAAAGGACTAAAGTCCTCGGTCGCGTACTCCTTGTCACCCTCAATCTCGAAGAGCTGGGACATGGTGCCCTCCATGGGAGCAGCACGGTCGGTGAAGGCGGAGCTGAGCGAACCGGGAGCCATCTTTTCGAAACCAACGGCGAGTGCACACTCGGCCTGACCAGCAAGAACGGCGTTGGCAGCGAGGTTGAAGGCACTGGAACCGGTGGAGCAGTTGTTGTTGACGTTGACGATGGGGATACCAGTCATACCAAGCTGGTAGAGAACGCGCTGACCGCAGGTGGAGTCACCGTAGACGTAACCAGCAGCGGCGTATTCAACGTCATCGTAGGTGAGACCAGCGTCGATGAGGGCCTTGACGGCACCTTCGAGACCGAGGATGGGGTAGTCACGGTCGGCAGGCTTGGTGAAGGCAGTCATGCCGACACCGACAATGTAAGCTTTGCGAGCAGCCATTTTGAGGAAGTTGTTGTCTAGTTGCGCGAAGGACGAAGGAGAATGGGTGTTGTCGCGGTAATGACGAGAGGAGGAAACGTCGATCGAAGGGGCGAGGAGAAGGTGTGATGGTGAACAGCGAAGAGGTGCTACAGGTAAAAGTATTTAAACGACGTTGAAGGAAGGATGTCTTCTCAAGGGTGCAGTTGCAGATGAGGGGCAAGATCGACCAGGTTAGCGAGCAAGACAAGAGCTGGAATTGAGCATGGTACGAGCACACACGGCTAAGTCGGCTCATTTGAAGGCCGGATGAACATGCTACACACATACACACACACACTCGCGCGCGCTTCTCAATTGCACTGGTGCAAAGTGACAGCCCGGAACGTAAGTCCGAAGCACACAAGCGGGCGTCGAGGAGAGAAGCTCAGGGTTCAAAGGGCACACAGGCAGAGAGGGCCGCAGTGAAGGCTGAGCAAGCCAAAGAAAGCGAGGTCCAATAGCCGGTTAATTTTCAATGTGAAATCCATCCGCTTCGAGCTCTTCAACACTTTCAATAGAAAATCTGTAATGTAGTAACTTACCCCAGATTGCGGCTTCGGATCAACGTCCATTCCATGTCGCTCAAAGAAAAGTGTGGGGAAGCGAGCAAACAAAGCATCAGTTCCACGCTTGAAAGCCGTGTGCTTGAGCCGCTTGCTTGTTGCACAAGACTCTGCTTGGCTATGCTCCATGCTGCAATCGCCTATTTCTGAAATATGCTCATATGTCAGTGATATCAAACAAAGGATCGATCTTCAAGTGCTCCATGCTCATGCTTGATTTGCAAGAGGAACATCGAGAATGAAACGTCGCGCGCACCGCTATGTAGCACAGACCTGCGAATTGAGGCAGCCGCGCGCTTTCACACTGCAGTCTTCGAAGCGCTTCGAAGAACAGAGACATTTTTCGAGCAAGTTTAATTTTTTCTCGAGCGCCGCTCTAACAAACGTTTAGTTGGTGCGGCATGCTGAAAGACAGATACGAAAAGATGCAAAGCCGACAAGGTCGACAGGTCTGAGTGGATGGCAAGGGAAGGATCTGGAAACGCACTCGGGTCGATCTTCACCATGGCGGTGAGCTAGACTCTGTTGATGATCAAAGTTAGAATATGTTAGCGAGGCTACTGAGCAAGCCGCCGTCCTTCTTCTTTCCACCATCGTCGTCCGAGTCAGACGTCGCTCCATCCGACGATCCACCCGCACCCTTGTTCTTGATGGCATCGTAAGCCTGGCTACCGTCAGCATTGGTATCAGCGGGTTCGATAATATTAAAAGCACCCTTAGCATTGGCGCACGAGTCACGCACAGCATTGGAAAGAGGTTCACCGAGAGGCTTCAGAGCGACGCAAGTCTGCGGTAGGGTCCAGGTGTTGTTTTCGAGGTCGTAGTTTCCCTGGTGCGTGCAATGGAGAGCACCCTTGATGCTGGCGACGCGTGCTTTGGGGCTGTAGCAGACACCTACTTCGACGGAGGAGAACCAGTAGAAGGTGGCCGCAAGAGGGTAGTCTTTGATTGTATAGTCTGGGAGAGGGATCGCGTCCGCTTGAACACGGTCCATGCTGATGGTCAGCAGTGAGGCGAGAGAGAACAGAGAGCAGGTGGTGAGAGTGATCCTCATGTTGGAGTTGCGAATGATGACGGTGCTTGGTGAAGAGAAGCTAATGTCGAAAGAAGATAGGGAGATATGTGCGAAAGTCCAAAGCATGCCGCGAGCCTATATATGGTCTTCACCATGCGTCTTCAAGGGACGCTCACGGTGGGTCGCATCGACCTCATTTGCGGTTGAGACGGATTGTCTGTGCAGTCCATTGATGCAACTCAACCCTTTCGAGTATGTCCCACTTTTTACTGATGAGGTCGGTACCGAGTCCCACCAAGTCTGTTGCTACTGTGTGACTTCACGACGATGTTGAAGATGAAAGTGGGCATCGCTGAACTCCGACAAAAGACCGATTCCGAAGCTCGAGAGCACACGCAGGGACTGAGCTCAGAGAAGGCAGATCCAGTATATAACAGCACAAGGTACGTCTGTAAAGAGAGAGTGGTGTCTGCCCTTCACTAGCAAGCTCCGTGGCTTGACGGCACTGTCGACGTCCAAGACAGACGATGCATGGGGACCGACTCGAGCCGATGGAGGCGTCGAATTCACGGCTCGTGTAAGTTGCCTCCTTCTAACATCTGTTCTTTTTCTCGCAGACAGGCTTTCAGGTACGATTGACAGTCGAAGCAAGCAAGTGCGCTTCAGACCGCAATGGTAACGGTACAGAAAGCGCCGAATGCGAGCCAAGGCATGAACGTGCTGTCTGTGTCGACGTGGCCATGGAAAGGCTGAGTTGCTTCCGGCCTCGGCTACGCAGTCTTTTTCGAGCTAAATTTGGGTTTCTTCCAGAGCTCAAGTCACCCTTGCTATCTCCTTCAAGGACTGACCGACATCATCCCCGTCAACGAGTTCCTCATCCTCTTGAGAGGTAAAATGGCAGCTGCTGATGTGTATGCCAGTATGACACGAAGGATGATGACGAATGGATGGGGCAAAGTGGGAGTTGCGAGGATGACTGGCTCGTGCGCGATGACGACGACTTTTAATGGCTGCCATCTCGGTTAAGGGTCCAATGCAATGCTGAGCCCCACGTTGACCGAACTCTTTTTCAGCAAGAACTCAGACAGCCGTTGCTACTGTAGATATATACCCCACTCGCACCTTGTTGCAAGTCACTCCAGCACCACGCTCTTCCTCACTATCACACCAACCCTCCCAGGTAGATTTTCCAAGATGGCCACCGCGGTCAAAGACCTCTACAACAGGTTCTCCAATATCTACACCTCTTTCAGCCCGCCAGCTGTGGCGAAGAGGACTGTCTCTGATGGCGCTTCTTCAGGTCCCTTGAGGATGGGTATCCTCGGAGCGGCCAACATTGCCCCCTTTGCTGTCATTATCCCTGCCAAGACGCATCCTGATATCATTGTCTCCGCCGTCGCCGCTCGATCAAAAGACCGTGCCACAGCATTTGCCAAGAAGCATGGCATTCCGCACGTTTTCAACTCATATGAGGAGCTCATCAACGACCCCGGCATCGATGTTGTGTACAACCCTCTTCCTAACGGTCTTCACTACGAGTGGACGCTCAAGTGTATCGCTGCCAAGAAGCACGTTCTGCTCGAAAAGCCTTCCACTTCCAACGAGCAAGAAACGAACAAACTCTTTGAAGAAGCCAAGAAAGCCAATGTTCTCGTCCTCGAAGCTTTCCACTACCGCTTCCACCCAGCGTTGCACGAGTTTGCATACCGTCTGCACGATTTCATGTCGCCTCAGAATCCAATGACCGAGGTTTCGGCTTACTTGTTTGGTCCTGCAGGCTTTATCAAGGACGACGACATTCGCTTTGACTGGAAGCTTGCTGGTGGAGCGTTGATGGATGCCGGTTGCTACCCCATCTCCGCCGTGCTGTACACTATGCGTGCGGCAGCAGGTTCCTGGCAGCGCGCAAACTGGCAAGATGGCATTGAGGTACGAGAAGCTCTCCCCACCCACTATTACCCCCGCACACCCTCCACTAAAATACACCTCAACGACAAAGGTGACCCCGCAGTCGACCATGCCATGGAAACAACCCTCCTTGTCCCCACCGCACGCCCCGCCAAACTCCCTTGCAAAATTGAAACCTCCCTCGGTCGAACCCTGTTCACCGTCCCCCTCCTCAACTGGCGCATCCCCAACATCCACCGCATCACACCTACCCTCAAAGCAACCTTCAAAGACGGCAGCACGGTCGAACTTCAGAACTTCGTCGGACCTTTTCTTTGGCACAATATCAAGGCTACTTACCGCGGCAAGTCCGCCACCACTGCGAATGTGCCAGTGGGAACGACGAAGAATTACAAAGCCTACGTACCCGGCGACACTTCGGGGACGGATCAGATGCGTAGAGCAGCCAAAGACGGTCATTGGCCCAAAGGAACAGGTGAGGTTTGGTGGTCGACTTATAGGTGGCAGATGGAAGCGTTTGTGTTGGGTGTCAGGGCGGTTCAGGCAGGGACGCCTCCGCATGAAGTCAGCCCGATCAACATGACCAATGAGGACAGGGATGCCGAGAAGAAGAGAGTGCCGGTTTGGGTACAGAACGAGGAGTCCGTCATTATCATGAAGGCTATTGATGCTATCTATGAGAAGTCGGGGCTCGCGAAGCGGGTCTCTCCTACAAGCTCTTGATTCGTCGAGGGCGCTGTAAATACCATGGAACTGTCAATGGAAGATTCGATCATGTTCAAGTCGCCCTCGACAATGGTTCTTGCCTGTTGTTGATGGTTTATGTTGACGAGAAGGTCGTCGTAGCGAGTGGGGCTGGTGAGAAGGTCAAGACCCAATCTACAAATCGGCCCAGAGCTTTGGCAAAGTCCAAGGAGTCGTGATGCAAGCGTGCACCTTTCCGGTCCTGGAGCAGCCATACATGGAGCCCGTATTCATCCGAGGCCTCCTGCATGCGGTTCAGCACTGGATAGGTGAGGCAAAGACGTAAGTCTCACATGACGAAGCTATGAAAGAGTCAATACAAATACAGACGTGATCTAAGACGTCAGACCCAAACAGCTGCCATCCATCTCGACACTCCACCACGGAGCGCCGACCAAAAGGACGCATATCAGCACGCCTGCTACCCACGACACCACCGCATACCGCACTGCTTTCCTCCTCGGCTTAAGTGTGCTCAGCTCCACCGCAAACGTGCTGACGGTCGACAAACAGCCACAAAACCCGTCTTCTAGGCCGAGCAGAGCTTCGCAGCCTGTCAAACCGGCTGCAAACGACCGAGGTATTGATCCTGCACGTGACGCTGTGAAAGCAGCACAAATCACAGCAGTAGCGAAAAGGTTCGCCGCTAACGTGCCGAGTGGGAGAAAGTAGCGTTGAGAAATACGGTGCGTGTTGAATCGTGAGAGGTACCAGCGGAGGATGGCGCCAGGTGGTGCAAGAACGAGGCTGAAGGTGACTCGTCGGAAGGGTGAGTAGAGGGCGCAGAGGATCGCAGAGGCGATCCAGAACAACAGCCCGAGGGAGAACATGGATGCGTCGAGGAAGAGCGTTTGTCCCGGTTCGACCTTGCTGCCTTTTCTCATCTTCGCGATTGTAGTATGGTCTGCGTTGTCGTTGTTCGCGTGTGGAAGCCGTGACCTCGACTTGGATCGTGAAGAGCAAACAGAGATCAAAAGATCGAGATTGACGACTTTGGACAACGACACTCCAGCAGCGACACTGACAATAGCCATCCCAAATGTGACACCCGTCTGTGTCAATGCATCCATGACGTTGTGCAGCCCGTGTCGATCAAAGTGAGGCTGATTGCCGAATGCACGGAAGACGTCGAGCATCCACTTGGAGAAAGTCGTCACGCTTCCGCAAAAGCCAGTGGTGATCATGATGTATGCTGGTGGATACCGACCTTCGATCGCTCTCCTGTTTGCTCCGATTGCAAGACCCATGATGAGACAGCCGACAGCCTGAACCCAGACGAGAGGCGCAACGCTTTCGCCGTCGTATGTGTTGAGTGCGACCAGGCCTTCGCGTGCGAGAGTGCCCCAGATGGCGGCAAAGCTGAGAAGGCCGAGAATGGCCAGATGACGCATGGCTCTATGAAGATTAGGTGGAGGGAGGCGGTTTGGCTCGATCTGTTTGCCAGCTTCTTCGCTGGTGGAATGTTGCTGCGTATTGGAGTCGGAGGTTGAGGTTGATGCGTGTTGCGATACGATTGGTATTGGTGGTGCTGCGGCGTGATGTGATGGTGCTTCTGAGTCCGGTTGAATAGGCGGTGCTGTACCTGCTCGCTGAGCTGTCCTGTTCGAAGACGATCGAGATAGTGTCACGTTATCATTGCTTCCGAGCCCTTGCGCGTTGATAGTATGGGGGACGCTCTCGAATCGGCTTTGTGCGTCTTCGGTGTGATAGGCACTCGCATCAGCCGCGTCTGTGTAGTAGTCCTCGGCATCAGTCGCGGACGCAAATATGTCTGTCGCGCTGACCATCGACGTCTTATGGGTGAGAATAGGTGTTGCTGCTGATCGACGGTCTATGCTCCGTCTCGATTGCGCCGCGACAGTGTCAGAGAGCCGGAACAACCCTGCCTGTGAGTCCATCTCGGCTGATGGAGGTGGGTGTATGCGAGTCCATGGTGGTTGGGTGGGAGGGGAAGTGATGTTGTTTGTTGCGAAAAACATGAAACCCTTCTTGTCCGCCGGCTGCAAGGAAAGCCACGCGAGATCAGAGTTGACCGACCTAAACACCGACCTTTCGTCACCTTTTGCAGACCCTTGTTCTCGATGCTAGATTCAACCTCTTCCTCCACCATCCTACCTGATCAACCCACGATTAAACTTGCCAACGATGATCACATACACAGCAGACAAGCAAGCGAGATTCCGCACAGCTCAACCAGACTCTGGCTCCGCACAAACGCTCTCCGAGCTGAATGTTGCCAATCCAGACGAAAGCGACGTCGACTTCATCCTGTACGCCTTCGACTCTGCACTTCCATACCTAGCATCCATTGGCTCTGAAGCACAGTGGGGTACCGTGCCTTTCTCCAAGAAGCCAGAAAGACGCCGATCTTTCTCCGAATACGCACAAGAAAGCTATAAACTCAACGCCGAGTCCAAACCTACGCTCCATAGCAGCACGGACAATTATCAACATCTCATCGTCTACGAAGTCCAAACCGAAGCAGGGTGGCTAAGAGTGGCAGCACTGGGCATCTCAACAGGCTTTCCGGGCTATGTCCCACAAGAACTCGCAGCAGAAAAAGTACGAAAAGCAACCGACTATCTCTACCTCAATTACCTCATTGTCGACAGAAGGACAGGCGATCTCGCCAAAGGTTCGGGCAATCATCTAGTAACATTCGCCACGGAACAGGCCAGATCACTCGACAAGAGAATCTTCTACGGAGACTGCTGGCGAGGCAACAATGATGGCTTGATCAAGTAAGTAGGCCGCCGACCTGAGGACGTATGGCTGTATCGGTCGCTGACTTATGAGACCTTTGCTTTACACGTTGTTCCTTTAGGTACTATCAAAGACTGGGCTTCGAGCCAGTCGGTCCTTTCGACGTGAAAGATAAGCATGGCCCAGGCTTGCGTTGGACTGGATATCTGTTCTCAAAGCAATTGTGAGATGGGGCGCTTGCAGGCAAGAATCATCACAACTTGAGTTAACATCAGAAACACAGCATGTGTATCGTCTTTGGAGCAATTGACACATTGATACGTATAAATGAAGCAACAAGGACATAGCACTGTGAGTGCCGTCGCTGATCACGACGCGTTGTTTGACTGACGCTGCTCCAATGCAGCCAGACGTGCCCTGCGGAGCTTCGTCAGCTCGTCTTCCTCAAGATTTCCGCTGCTGCTAGCGCCTCCTAGTGATGCGCCTTCCTCTTCTATCGGATCGGCCTTGGTGCTGCTGCTCGCACCAGCGGAACCGTTCGCAGCTGCAAGTGTTATTCCACCAGGCATCTGCCCGTGCAGCGGCAAGTATCGGGCGAAGAAGCAAGCCAGCAACTCGTTGCTGTTACTCGTCATGTCGCCTCGCATGGCTCCAGCAGCGCTCTTGCCTTTGCCTTTGCCGGACGCTAATGTCCTGCCTGCACCTTGTCGAGAATGGCTGGCCGCACTGCCGCTCGAATAAGAGGCAATGGCATCGGATCCTTCCGTCGAGCTCGTGTGTCGACCTTTCAGATACAAGTTCTGACCTTTGTATGCAGAAAGGGCCAGAATCCTCTCTTCGACGGTGTCCTTCACATAATAGCACCACACGTTGGTCTCTCTGGTCTGCCCAATACGATGCACTCGCCCAATGGCCTGCAGCTCCTTGTTTGTGTCCAAGAACGGCTCGAGAATGTGGATGTGAGAGGCAGCCACCAAATTGAGACCAGAGCTTTGCACTTCCGAGTGTAGAAGCATCACATGGATGTCAGGATCGCTGCGGAAATCCTTTGCTGCCGCGCTACTCATCTTTCCAGCCCCCGTCAATCGCACGTAGCGGATGCCGTTGGCTGTCAGCGACTGTGCTACGAAATCCAGTCCTCGTTGGAACGACGAAAAAATGAGCGACTTCTCGCCAGTCCTGTTGATGATGTGGCGGATGTGCCTATTGACGTGGTCGATCTTGGAACCGTATCGACCTTCGATGGCGAACCGATTGAGGGTACAGCGCAGCGAGTCGTCGAGCTCATTGTACCGCACCGCCAACGGATCCGCGTTGCCATGAGCTCCAGCAGCCGAGTCAGAAGCTCGGTTATTTTCCGCTGCTGAAGTGACGGTTCCATGACGAGCCGTCGCATTGGCGCTTGAGTAGATGATACGATGCACCTCGGTCGGCAAGACTCGGGTCTGACACATGACACACGTACGGTGTCCCTGCGACTGCCATTCTTTCCAACAATTCTTGCAGCAGACGTGTCCGCACTTGTTGGTGAGAATACCAATCTCGATCGGGTCGGTGCATATATTGCAAGTCTTGGTTGCCTCATCCAGCTTGTCGGTCGATTGCACCATCTGCAGATGCAACAGATATCGCAAGCGCCTCTCTAGGTCGTCTACTTTGGAAACGGTCTCAATCTCTTCCTTTTGCGTCGCCTTGATCGTCTTCTCGAGATCGTAAAAGATGGGGTCGCGCACCGTATCGGAGAGCACCTGTATCTCTTTGAAGTACTGGCTACGAGCGTTGAATAGCGAGGTGAGCAGCATCCTTTCTTCTTTCGAAAGATGTTCGAGGTGCTTCATCTGCTCTCCGATAATGCGTCTGGCTTCAGAGTACGCCTGCTTGGCCAGAGCAATCTCCTCTGACCCTATGCCATTGTCGCGCTGGGATCTGAGATTCTCAGCCACGCTGGTGAAAGATTGAGACGGGTGTGCCAAGGAGACCGAGCGACGTTCTTCGTCCAGCTTCTTGAAATGGCTAAGCTGTTGCTGTTGCACGCGCAACACCTCTTCGTCCGCTTCTGTCTCCGGGGCGATGCCTTTCAGCTTATCCTGTCTTGCAGCCCGCACCATCTGTTCCAGCTCCTTGAATAGTCGCGGACGATCTGTCGCTCCAACCGCCACGACGCCCTTGAGGATCTTTTCCCGCTCCGCCAGGAGTGGCCGATACATCTCAAGAAGAACCTCGGCTTCTGCCTGTGTGTCTAGATTCTCTTGATACTGATCGTCGCCCTCGCGCTCAAGGCTGACATCGCGATTAACGGCACGCACTAAGCGATCGATGATACTCTCGCGCCAGCGAAAAGCCACTTCGGCGTGTTCGTTGAGCAGGTCCACATTCTCCGCCAACCTTTCGTAGGAGTCAGTGCTCAGAATGCCTCCACCAGACTCGAAAAGGTCCTTGGAGACCTTGATCGATCGCGACCCGACTTTGACTTGATCGCGTTCCAATCTGGCGACGGCTGCTCGTACTTCGTCGCCGGCTTCGACGAGGAGCCGCTGTCGAACCTTCTCAGCCTTGGCATAAGCGGCGTCCTCTTGATCTTTGAGACTTTGCCGCTCCGGGCTCATGACCACTGCTTGGGTGCCTAACACCGCACTGTTCTTGTTGTCGGCGGCACTGGCGCTTTCGACTTCAGCGTCTGCCTGAGCGTCCGTCGTCGATGAAGGCAGGGGCTCATCAGAGGACTGAGCCTGGGCATCAGCCTCATTCTCGACCTTGATAGCTCCTTGTTTGGCCTTTTCTTGTTCATCGAGGTACTCGCCGCTTTGGTAATACAGATTGCCGACGAACTGTAACAGGCGATGTAGCTTCATGAGCAGGGAGCGGAGCAAGACTTTCAGCTGGGTTACATGGTTGGCTCTGACTTTGCGCTTCTCTTGAAGGGCTTGGTAGGCCTCAGGGTCTTGGACTACAGCTTGCAAGGCCTGATCGTCGTTTTCATCGTCCCTGCCGTTGCTGCTGCCAAGTCGCCTCCTCCGCAATTCAGCTTTCTGCTCCATCTCCAACTCGAGCTCGGTGAAGCGGTAGAGCGGTCCCACGGTCGCAGCATCGCGAATCTCCTGCTCGAGCGCGAGGATATCTTTGTTGATCTCGTCTTCAATGTCGCGGAATTGCGAGGCTGCGAGAACACGCTGATCCTCATCACGACGGTAGAGGAAGAGGATGTTGTGATGCACACGTCGATCGAACCAGTGCGTGCGGGTGCTGTGTAGCTCGGTGCGAGTCGAGTCAATCATCAGCTCGAGCACCTCGTCGATGCTTCGCAGATTCCTAGATCCTACGACACCGCCACGGAACTGAAGAGCAACCTGCGGATGCGTGCAAGCCTGTCGTAGGAGCAAGAGGTGATTGCGCATCTTGCTGATGTCGATCTGCTGCTCGGTTGACCCTGGACTGCCGTCTGGAGTGTAGCCGGTGTCCTCCAAAGCGTCTTTCCAGACATCGGCGTAGAACGCTGCTTCGATGGATGTGAAGTCGATTGGAATGACCGATCGTGTTTGCAGTGGCAATGACATTTCAGAGGCGACTTGAGCCTTGGTGTGACGAGTGCCAATGGTGCGTAGCACGCGCACAAGAGCAGGGGCAAGGATAGGGTGGAAGATCGCCTGCCATTCTGTTGGACTTGCATGGTAGCCAGGGACTCGTAAAAAGCGGAAGCATGATTTTAAATCATCGATCTTCTTGACTGGGGTACCAGAAACCGCAATGGAGGAGCCGCGCGAGATCATCGAGACTATCTCGGCCGCGTTAGACTGACCGACCATTTGCACTTCGTCCATGAGCACGCGATGAAAGTAGAGTTTGACAAGAGGGCTACGGGGACGTTCGTACTTGCGTTCGTGGCGACGAGAGCGGTTGGGCGCCTTCTTGGCAGTATCGAGCTCTCTGGACAAGATACGGTACGAGATGACCATGACGTCGAAGTCCTGCGCCCATTGCTCCCACGTCTGACCAGCTGGGACCTGCTCCTCGGCCTTCTGCCTACTTTGATACGAGTAGACAGAGAGGTGAGGGGCATGCTTTTCGATCTCTTCGATCCACTGGGCGCGCAAGGTCTCGGGCGCAACAATGAGGGTAGTCTTGGTCGGGACGACGTGAATGTCGTTGCGCTCGTCATACCATCCCGGACGCGAATCAGCATCAGTGTCAGGGTTGAGCAACATGAGTGCAACAGCTTCGACTGTTTTGCCTAGGCCCATCTCTTCGGCGAGCATTGCGCCTTTGAAGTCGCTCTGCAGGGTGAGCTGAGGATCTAGAACGAAACGGGCTTCAATCCAATTGTAAAAGAGATCGGGTCGTACCTTCTTCCACCAGATGCCAAGATCTTGAGAACCCTCATGACCGATGATAGACTTGCTTTGGACAAGGCCTCCATTCGAGTCAAAGACCATGCCTTCGCGACCAAGCATGAAAGCTGTAGAGCGCCTCTGGAAAGGAAGCAGGGTCGGATTGAGATCTGCAGGCTGGAGAGCATCTGCGGTCGATTCTATTGACGCTGGACGCAGATGCCTTAACACGAAGCTGTCGTTGATATCTTCTGTGTCCCAGTCATGGGGATCGGGATAGTCGTCGGCGAAGCGCACAATGCTGGCCATGTCGACAATGCGTTCGCGTGACAGCGCCATGGGCGATGTGTTGGCCGTTGAAACGCCGACGTGAACCGAGATGGAAAGCCGAAGAAAGAGGGAGCCAGCAGTGGTACGTTCGGATGGATACTCGGGTGGTGGTGCTGCTAGCGAGAGAGCAATGTTTGCAGTGAGAGCACGCTTCGAGAGCATGCTGGATAATGACATGAGCCATTCGCCGTTGGTGAGCTTTCCATCTTTGTCGTTGGACGGCTTCCCCTTCAAAACCGGCAGGGTGGCAATGGGTGTATCGGTGGCAGGGTCGCTGAGCTGGATCAAATGTGTGATCAAAATATCATCCGGACGGTGTTGATGGGGATGAGGCGATACGGTGAAGCCGACGTTATCGATACGGAAGTGGCCAGAGTCATCAGAACTTTGCTTGAGCGTGAGAACGAGATCGGTATCATGCGCCTCCCTTGCCTTGACACTGAAGAGACAACAGGTTTCGATCAGCTCAACTGTTTGAAGAGCTTCGAGGGAGCCTTCCTGATACTTGTTCCTCTTGGATGGATTGCTTGCGCCGCGAGCTGGTGAAGATGAGCGCTTGCGCTTGGTGCCGGGGCTAGTGTCTGAATAGCTCTCCTGGTGCGACGAAGAGGCGTTTGCCGGTGCACGGCTCTGCGAGAGTAGCTTATCTGCAAGGAAGCGAAGGTCGATAGAATACGAAACATCCTCGAAATCGAGCTGCTCTAGCGCAACATAACGGAATCGTTGACGACTGGAAAGTGAGGGACCCTTGTCGCGAAGCTGAATCGGCCAAATTGAGGCGTTTGTCGACATGTCTGCTACCTCGAACCAGGTGCGAGGCTCAAAGCCTGCATGCTATCCAAAAGTCGGGACGAGGTTATGGTTGATAAAGGTGTGTAGGATGGTGTCGTTGGTTAAGAAAGCGATAGGTTCGACTGAGCCTTCAAGTGATTTCGTAGTGACGTGGTTAGGAATGGTGATAGCCGGTTTCTTCTTGAATCTCACGAATGACGCTGACTGCGCAGCAGAGTCGCAGCTGCAAGGGTCCAGCTTGACTAGAATTATACAGTCAAACCTCTCGAAATGACACATTATTTATTTTAAAATTTTCGTGAATTATTTTGACATCCTCAAGCAGTAGAATTTTTGTAGCTCATCAATCAGAACACCTATGGAAGTGTGAGAGCTTTTAAACTGAATGTGTGACTATAGAATTGATTTTGATACAGTGAGATAGGAGCTACAGGCCAAGAAAGCATCTGAAATTTTTTGGGTTGGAAGACCATGGTCTGCCAGGGTTACCTGAGCTGACTTGAGAGTCTTAAACTGCTCTTCCACCACTCCTGTAGCACTCTATGGGCCCTTGTCAAGCTCTACTGGTGCTACAGATGGGCTAGGAGTCCAAAGTGTCTTCAGTATCCTTTATCTCTTCCAGTGCTTCCTCTTCACCTGATGATCACACTACATCATGGACAGTTGCCTCTGTTAGCTTCTTCAGTATCCAGAGCTGGTTGAGAGGCTCAGAACACTATACATATCTTATACCTTCAAAGCATTATGTAAGCACTGCAAGATGATGCTAGATTTTTGCACCTTTTTTAGGCCAAAATTAAAACGCTATTTTTGAATTATTTTATTCAATTTACATGTGTCATTTCGAGAGGTTCGACTGTACTGTAAAAATCCAAGTGACTTTGTGGAGGACAGGCGAAGAATTTATTTTAAGGATGTCGAATCGAGGCATGCAACAAAACGACCTCGTGCCGCTTGCCGTCTTGAGACGCGTTTAGGGGTCAGAGGAGCCGAGACCAACACACACGCACCCAACGCTGAAGCAGGATATTCCTGCAGCCTCATGCAGGGCGGAACAGGTCCGGCCAAAACAATTGAGAGCCCTTTCCAGAGCGAAGCTGTCAAAGCAGCAGATCCGAGCTGCATCACAAGCTTGGTTGAGGGTTGACCTCACCAGCCCCGGAGGACAAAAAGGTTGTTTCCAGTGATTGCAGCCAGCATGTGTTGATGCTTGTCATGAGCTCTGCCACCATCTTTTGTTTCATCGACCATCATCATCGGCTTGTCCAACCCACTACACCCCTGACCTTAGCACAAGCTCAGGCCACCTCTTCTCCAACAGTCCGTACGCCGTCCGCTTCCAACGGTCGCCGAATTACGCTGCTAGTTCGGCGCTTACACATGATCGGCCGATGACTGCTCACACATAGACGGCGCAGTGCACACTGATCGCTTCGATAGCATTAAAGACACAACTCAGGATCAGCCGGGCTTCGTTCACCACTCATAACACACCACATCACCAACGTCTTACCAGGCCACAAGTTGCTCTGCCGTATCCGTCATGGCCGATTCAACAGCGCCAAGCGTCGAGGTGAAGCCCGAGTCAGATACTAAGGGAACACCGACAACATCTGTCCCACCGCCAGCACCTCTTGTTCCCGCCGACACGAAGGAGGCATCTGGTCGTGGCAAGAACCGATTCAGCTTAGACGTCCTGCGTATTCCCTTCATCTCTTCACCTCGCAAAGTCAGCGCCGCGAGCTCGACCTCAAAACTAGATGCGGAAGACCCGAAGGACGTTGACTCAGCTATGCCGACCACTTCAACAGACAGCAAAGACCGCGAAACAGCATCGGACGCTCCGAACCCAGACGCAATCAGCGAATCGACACAGCCCGATAGTCTTGCAGCACAGCAGTTGGCACCCCCCAATGAGCTCCGACCAAAACGCTCAGCTCTTTCCTCTTCCGCAGAGGCCTCTTCCCGACGAGCATCCAGGACGGTGTCGCCTCATCGTGTCAGCTTCAGTCCTTCAACAGAGGAGGTTGCCGAAGCAAGAGAACAGGCTCTCGCATTCGCTGCCCTTGCTGAGGAGGCTCAATCCAAACCTGACAAGGCCGACGAAGGACGACACCCCCAGCATGCATCCAAATCCAAGGCCAAAGGCAAGGCGAAACCCAAGCCATCCAAGTGGCGAGGCTTCAAGTCTCATTCGACCTCGGATCTTACCACTACAGCTCGCAGAGTGAGCACGGACTCGACCCTCACTATCTCTTCGAATGGCAGCTCTACGTCTACCGAACGTCTCGAAGAACATGCTGCACTTCCAGGCGCTGCCGCAGCTAAGCGTCGGCTTTTCCGATGGGACAGGAAGGGCATTCATCATTCGGGTGCCACCGACAAAGGCAAGGTGGCCAAAGTCAAAGTCACCAAACATCAGGCTCTTGCTGCTCGCCACGCCAAGACGCTCGAGCAAGTCATCAATGCAGGCATGGGTCTTCATCCTGTTCCTCCTCGTGTCAGCTCGGCTGCCGTTCCCGAAGTCAGCGCGAAAGACGGAAAGAAGGTCAAGATTCCTCGAGCACAGCCAATTCCTGTCGTCGATCGATCTCAACTGAAAGGGCTTAAATCAGCACTGCTCGACGTCGACTTGGCCAACAACATCATCAGCGAGCTTCGATCTATGCCCGTACCTCTCGACGTCCTTCGCCGTGGTCTCGGGCGCATCATTCCCGACGCTCACATCGGAACGGCGGGAGAGCATGGTGACGAACGCATTCTTGTGGCCAATCTACCCGACACCGCCCTTGAGAGCAATGGAAGCAAGGACGATAGCGAGATTCGAAAGAGACCAGGCGCCACGCCTGAAGCTCTTAGCGCTGCTACACCGGCTTCATCGGCTGCTTCCGATCGACCTCCGCTTGGTCGAAAGGCTAAATCCGCCGCAGAGGAGGCTCTCAGAAAGATCACTTTGCAGGCTGAAGCCGCTGCTGCGCCACAGAAAGCTCTTGTAACTGCGCGCACATCCTCTCTTCCGCCTTCTGCTGACGAGACGGCTGCGAGCGCTGCTCCGAGTGCACCGGCGGTATCGGCACCGGCGGGCAAGGCTGCAGCCGGTGCGTCGGGAGCTCGCCCTCTCAAGATGGTCTGCCTGGACTGTGGAGAACAGGAAGCTCACCGAAGACATGCGCAACATTTGGAAGCTGCCAGTATCGTCACCACCGAAAGCAATGCAAACGCAACTGAGGGAAACGGTGGCTTTGGCGTAGCTTCCATTGCTACGGGAGCTGCTGCAGCTCTTGCAGGTGTGGGTGGCCTCCTTGCAACTCGCTCTGCAGCGAATTCGCAGAACGAGCCAGCATCTGCCGCGAGCAAAGATGCCTCGTCGAGTGCCAGACCTCCCATGCTCAAGAGCATGTCCATGGCCAACTTGCCAACACTGCAGGATGGACCGCGTCTGCTGGGCTCTACCCCGCTTCAGCTGCTCATGGATCCCATCGGTACTGCCGCTGAGAACTCGGGCGCCTTCGACGTTCTCGCCAACGTCTCCGGAGCCGCAATACGAGCAACTCAAGACATGGACGCAATCCATCCTCCACTCGATCGCATGGCCATCTTTGTCCACTGGTGGGGCTTCGAGATCACTCTGCCCAAAGCATCTATGGCCTATCTCGGAACAGCACACTCGGTCTCTGGTGCCTTCCTGTCGTTCCTGCAAACCATGGCGATGGGTGGAGGTGTTCCGGAGCTGCTACCGTTCATCAAGTACATCTCGACGTTCATGGAGGTCGAGTACAAAGCGATTCAGGCCCAGGATCAAGGTCACGGTGTGTGCATTGCTGGAACATGGTTCATGCCGCTTGCTCTTGTGCCTCGGCCTTGGGATTATCCGCTCGATGGGTCAACAGGTGATACGACTGCGCCGGGAACAAAGTCATTCCCAGCCATGCCCACAGAAAAAGGGCCGCAGTTAGTACCTAGTCCGACATCCTGGACCGACCCAGCAGGTGCCCCAAAGCGGCACGTCTTCAAGAAGAAGCAACCTGTTGAGACCGGTGCTGAAACCGCTATCGCTCAGATCGCTGTTCTCGGCAAAGGACCTCCGCCGCCGCAGCCTGTCCCGCCCAAACGCAACCTCAGTCCATCACAAATGGCAGCAATTCAAGCCGCAAGGACTGAGAAGATCCCGCACGACCTTAGCCCACGTCACTCACGATCTTCCAGCATTGCCTCTGCTAAAAGTGGCAAGCTGCTTGCTGAGTTCAACAACACATTCTCTGCTCCAGTGACGGGAGTACAGGTTGAGGCAGCTCTGGCTAGCGTTCAAGAGATGCCTGAGGCTGGCTCACTTCGCATCAAAGCATAGACTTAGTAGGGCAGCATCATAGATAGGAACGAACTCGTAATGACCGTTATGATTTGCAATCAAGTTTCTCTTCACTTTGTCGGACGTGTGTTACATTCGTGTTCAGCAGGGCAAGGCAGAGCGTGAGAAAGAAGCCGATGGTGACGACAAAGCAGTGACTGAGAACCATCTGTACGAAAAGAACACTGAGACAGAAGTGCGAGAGCATCGGGTGGACAAGCCGACTCGGGTAGAAAAGGAGGACTATATAAAAAGGCACTTATTGAGCACATCGAGTCAGGACACTCGTTGCAGCCTTTGCAATATCACCTCACAATGGTTCGCGCCTTTTAACGGGTGACCAGGGCAACAGCCGATTAAAGACTTGATTAGCAGCCACGATGAACGACTTTCGAGTCAATCAGGAAAACAATCAGCCGCAGTCTTCATGATGGTGGTAGGCGTTTTCGATGTCGAGTGTCTGCATTGAATGTTTCCATTTCTCCGTCGTTTCTATCAGCACTGAGCTCGTGAGACGCCACGTCGATGTTCCAGCAGAGAACACGCCGACGGAAACAATAGAAAGACTGACAGACAGTACCATCGAAACGTTTCTTTTATGACAGATTCTCTTGCAAAATGCACGTGGACGGAATTCTGCTACAGTACACAGACAAAGGAGGAACAGATGGTTCAGACGCTGGACGGCAAGTTGTCGTCACTGGCAACAGCAGATCGAGAATTCGCCGCCCAAGAGACCGTGTTCGAAGCGAGCTGATCCGGAAACGACGGCTCGCGATTCGTTGACGTTGGCCGGCTACAGTCAAACCTCTCGAAATGACACATTATTTATTTTAAAATTTTCATAAATTATTTTGACATCCTCAAGCAGTAAAACTCTTGTAGCTCATCACTTAGAGCACCTATGGAATTGTGAGAGCTTTCACACTGAATGCGTGACTATAGAATTGATTGTGATACAGTGAGTCAAGAGCAACAGACTGAGAAAGCATCTGAAACTTTTTAGGTCAGAAGACCATGGTCTGCCAGGGTATCCTGAGCTGACTTGAGAGTCTTAAACTGCTCTTCCACCACTCCTGTAGCACTCTATGGGCCCTTGTCAAGCTCTACTGGTGCTACAGATGGGCTAGGAGTCCAAAGTGTCTTCAGTATCCTTTATCTCTGCCAGTGCTTCCTCTTCACCTGATGATCACACTACATCATGGACAGTTGCCTCTGTTAACTTCTTCAGTGTCCAGAGCTGATTGAGAGGCTCAGAACAATATACATATCATATACCTTTGAAGCATTATGTAAGCACTGCAGGATGATGCTAGATTTTTTGCTCCTTTTTCAGGCCAAAATTAAAACGCTATTTTTGAATTATTTTATTCAATTTACATGTGTCATTTCGAGAGGTTTGACTGTATTAATTTCTTGAGAGCGTTGGCTAAAGCGCGACATCATGTCTTGATAGGAAGCCGGGCGCGCTCTCTCTCTCTCTCTCTGCGGAGCTCCAATTACCGTCACTTCCGCTTCACCATCCTTTCGTCCATCATATCCATCATCCGAGATCCTCTTCCCCAAGGACATCTTCCATTCTCGAAATAGCTATAACATGACTGGCTGCTTCGCCTTCCTCAAGCCCAATCGCGGCGGCAAGACCAACAAGATGTCGGCTTCGAACAGCAACAGTTGCAGCTGCGACTGCAAGTGCTCCTCACACTCCAACTCCTTTTCCGTCGCTGCTTCCAACAAGAACAGCAGCTCGGAGAAGACGCCTCTCTCGGCCTCGATCTACTATGACGCCTGCAATCCTCCGCCTTTCTCTGATGCTGGCGAACAGCAGCGGTGCTGTGGAGGCATCACTGGTCCCAGTCTTGCTCACTCTCATCTCCCCACGTACGGTGACTCGCAGAAGAACCACGCGCATCACTCCGTACGCTATGCTGAAGGGTCAGCCGACACCAAGCTCAGCGATACCATGCAAGATGTTGCAAAGAGCATCGAAGCTGAGATCGAGAAACTCGATAAAGAGCTGCGAGAACTTTCGCTCGACATGCACGATCACCCAGAGATCATGTGGGAAGAGCATAGAACTCATGATCTCTTCGTCAAGTACTTCCAAGGCAAGCAGGGATGGAAGGTTACCCCGCACGCTTATGAGCAAGAGACGGCTTTCAAGGTGGTCTTCTCACACAAGGCTGATAAGGATTCGAGGGTGATCGGGTTTCAGTCTGAGCTCGATGCGCTTCCGGGGATCGGTCATGCTTGTGGGCACAACTTGATTGCGATTTCTGGTGTAGCTGCTGCTCTGTCGGTTGCTGCTACCCTAGTGCAGAAAGATATTCCAGGTACGGTGGTGCTACTCGGTACGCCAGCTGAAGAGGGCGGAGGAGGAAAGATCCGACTTGAAAACAAGGGCGCTTATGAGGATATGGATGCTTGTCTTATGGTTCATCCTGCTTACCAGTCCGGAACTGGGTCTATGCTTGCCGTCCAGCCCGTGGTTATGACATACAAGGGACGCACTGCTCACTCGGGCGCTGCACCTTGGGAAGGTATCAACGCGCTCGATGCTGCCGTTCTCGCTTACAATAACATCTCTGCTCTTCGACAGCAGATTCAGCCCCAAGAACGAGTGCATGGTATCATCAAGGGCAACAATTGGGCTCCTAACGTCGTTCCTGGCGAGTCAACTTTGATCTACAACGTTCGCTCCCCCACCGTGTCTGGGCTCAAAGCGCTTACTGCTCGGGTGCAGAAGTGCTTCGAAGCAGCTGCGCTAGCCACGGGGTGCAAGGGAGAGTACGACTGGCAGACTGCCTACGCCGACGTGCACAACACTCCTTCACTCTCGGCGACGTACGCAAACTTCCTCGGTCAGCGTTATGGCTTGCATGTTCCAGATGATAGCTTCGCCGCGTCCACTGACTTTGGCAACATCACCTATGCCCTTCCGTCGCTTCATGCCGAATACGCCATCCACCTCGACGATCCCAAGACCCAGGGTAACCATACTGTTGGCTTTGCCGCTGCAGCCAGGGCACAGGAGGCTCACGACAGGACCAAGGAGGCCGCCCTCGGTATCGCTGTGACCGGAGCTAGGGTTTTAGTCGAAAAGGAGTACCGCGATCACATTTGGTCCGAGTGGCACAATTGGCGAAAGGGTGCCGATGGTCCATGAATTGCCGACCTCATTTCGTTCTTCACCTTATCACAATCGAGTTCTAATTTGATGGCAATGACAAAGTTTGACTCCAATCGAGCATCAAAATGAGTCTAGGAACCCTATCGAGAGCAAATCTAGAGCTTCGAGCAAATCTAGAGCTTCGAAGGACGAGCGGCAGAGCTGCTGCCTTTTTGAGCGACAATTGAGCACAGACGGTTGATGTGCTGCTCGGCATCGCGTTCGATGTTGGCGCAGAGGTCCTTGCAGCAGGGCTAAAGAGAATATAATCGAATATAATGGTCAGCTCGCTGTCCATCTGTTGCCGATGGCGTGCCATGTTGGCGGACTTACAATGTCGTGAATGAGACCAATAGTGATACCAGCGGACCAGATACCAGCGTCGAGGTCGCCGTTTTCGTACACGGTCTTACCACGTGCACCGGAGACGAGCTCGCGCATATCCTCGAACTTGGCACCCTCAGGTCGGTTCTCGAGGCGGACAACCTCCATCGAGACCTTGTTCCTGCGAGTGTTGGAAGCATGAGATGAAAGACAGATGGGGGAGGGGGAAAGATAGAGAAATGAAGTTGAGTAGACTGTTCAAGAGTTGCGAAGCAACTCCGATCTTAGGGAAGAAGCTCGAGGTGCGGCCACGATGGGAACCTCAAGCCTTGGACTCCTTGACAGGCCCACTTTTCTTGCCGTCAGGGACAAGCCAAAGAAGAGCAAGCACGAGCTTGAAGCCGGCACTGATAGCCAACCCGCCACTGAGGTACGCGCTGGTATGCAACAGCGACTCGCCCACTCCAGCACCGACACAAAGAGCAAGAACGGCGAACATCCTTCGATCCCTGCCTCTCGTGTTCTCCGACGGGATCAGATGGAAGAGGTATGGGTCCGAAGCGATCTGCGTCAGCGTAGCAGTGAAAGCAACCGTGGTAGCAAACGCAGGCGAAACCAGCTTCTGCGCCAAGATACTCTGCATACCCATCGAGAAGGCCACCAGCACAATGACTCCCGGATACCACTCGAATGTTGGCATCTCGTTCTTGGGCCGACTCAGCAAGATGCCAGCACCGCCAAAGAGGAAAGCGCTCTGAATGACGCTCGAGATGATGAGCCAACTGCGCTTCTGGTGACCAATGCGTCTTCCCAGCTGGAACCCAACGAATGATCCCAAGAAGAACCCGATGACGCTGAGGATACGCAGCAGAGTGAGCAGCGGGAATCGCTCGGCACCAGGAATGATGAACTGGGCAATGTTGGACGAGAACTGGACCATGTTACCCGTCTGAAAGCCGAGCCAGACCGAAGATCGACTGTAGAGCAACATGTCGACCATGCCGGTGAGGAATGCTTGCCAGGCGAGAGGCACGTTGGCTGCGCCATGGTCGATCTCGTCGTTGAGATAGCTCTTGGCTAGACCCCAGGCCTTCCATTTGTCCTGATACTTTTCCTGCAAGGCGTAGCTATCAGGATCGCGCGTGCCGAGCAGCTCAACGGCGCCTTCCTTGGTGGCCTGACGCTGCAACTCGTGGTCGCGCGTCTGGCCTTGATCTGGGATGTCGGGCGGTTTGTCTGGGTCAAGCGTATGCCGAGTGGCTGGCACAGGCTCGCTGTCGGGAGCTGAAGCACTGTCCTGCTCTGAAGTGGCTGGACTAGAGCATTGCGTCTTGTCGCTGTTTGATGGGAATGGAGGAAAGAGACAGCTGGTCAGCATTGGTCCACAGGCAAAGCTTTGAAGTAATCCCGCTTCGTGTGATGGAGAGAACTCACCCAATGAAAGGGCCCTTGACTTGATGTTGGATCGACCACGAAACACTGTGGGCAGGTCGACTATGCTTGTCAAGGCTGAAAGATGATATGTTGCGGGCCCTTCCACTGGTGCCTTGATCAGCGTACATCCAGAGATCAGGCGTCGAAGCACACACCAGGGGACGAGAAGGGGGAAACAGACAGAAGCAGAACAATGGAAGCGGTAATACTCACTTGAAGACACGAGCGGTGTTGCGGAGGGTTCGGAAGATGTGGACGGTGTTGCGCTCATCCGACTCGACGATGGCACGCTTAACGTTCTCATGAATCTCGGCTTCCTTTGTGCACATGAATCGTGTACCCACTGTGAAGATGAACATATGAAAAAGTGGCGTTTGAGTCAGCGCTTCGGTTTCGTATGTCGAAAGGCAAATTTGGACAACTTACTGTTGGCACCGACAGCTCCGAGAGCAAGGGCAGCAGCGAGACCTTGGCCGTTGGCGATACCACCGGAAGCAATGAAAGGAATCTTAAGCTCCTCAGCAGCTCTGGCCATGAGGACGAGACCACCGATGTCGTCCTCACCGGGGTGACCGGCACATTCGAAGCCATCGATGGAGAGCATGTCAGCACCGAGACGCTCGGCGCTGCGAGTGTGACGAACGGCAGTGCACTTGTGGATGACGTAGGCACCAGCCTCCTTGACAACCTTGATGACCTCTCCTGGGTTGTTACCGGCAGTCTCAAAGATGCGGACACCCTCAGCAAGGGCGGCCTTGGCGTATCCGACGTAGTCAGGAGGATTGATGGAAGGGAGAAGTGTGATGTTAACGGCAAAAGAGCCAAAGTGGTTCTCGCGCTCCTTCCTGATGTCCTCTGAGATGAGGGCCTTGGTCTCACGAATGGCTTTACGAAGAGCCTCGGGTGAGGGCTGAGTCAAGGCGGTGAGAGTACCGAGGGCACCAGCGTTGCTGACAGCAGCAGCAAGAGCAGGGGTACCGACCCACTGCATACCACCCTGAACGAGGGGGACGCGAAGGCCGAGCTTTTCGGTAAGGGGAGTGACGAGCATGATGTCTAGGTTATGCGGGTGTTGTCGATGTCGTTAGAGCTGATCAAGTGAGGACAGAGAGCGAAGCCGGAGAGGAAGGGAAGAGGGGAGCAAGTGATTGGTGAGTAAGAGGAAGCGAGATGTGTTGAAAGTGCAGGATGGCAGCAAAAGGTTCGTGCTTCAACACAAAGCAACAGGAGGTCGGACGAAAACGACCGGAATGACACCAAACGCGCGCGGCCCGAGTGCCAGTGTGAGATCGACCAAATAGACACTTTTGTGGAAAATTCCGCGTTCACAAAGAATCTGCACCTGCTCTGCTTCGCTCTTGCGGCTACTGTAGCCTCGTTTCAAGCAACCTCTCGAACCCTGTTGCCTCGACGCCAAAGGCTGATTTAGCACCAGATGTTGCGTTCGTGCTAATCAAGCCCGAAGACGAGTCGTGAATCACCGTGTTCGGTTCGAACGCCTGGGAAAGCCCTGACGATCTTTTCCCCGAGGATGTGAGGTGAAGGTCGGGAGCATTCGGCTGTCCAAAGGAGGGATGGGTAGTTATACTCTTGCGAAGGGAAGCCACCCTTCGAGTCAGACAGATCCTGGCCCGATAAGACTTGTCTAATCCTCTCTTTGGCAGTACAATTTCGTTGCATTTTGCCGCTCTCCAGCTCGCTGTCTGGGGAAGTGGCAGAGCAATTCGGTCCATTTGTCGGCCAATTCTCTCGACTCTGTGCTCATCGTCGGCTGTACAGTACAGTATAGCAGTCGAGGTGCGACAGTGAAGCCGAGAAAAGCCGCGGCCCTAACAGGAAATTGTTAGCTCTTCGTACTGAACACGGGCAACAATGCTGCGCAAAGGTGGACGAGTTTCGGCAAAGCATTTTCCAACCGAGAGGCGGTCGGTCGGACAAGGACGCTCCGAGATGCTCTTGCACAAGCTCAAATGCATGCGGTCGACGGGCGTCTGACACAGCGAGCTGGGTGATCTGAGCGTCGTAGCCTCCTGTCAAAGGGTCTTAGTTCAAGCTGATGCACCTTGCCATCCATCCCGCTGCCATCGATACACATTTACGCTGATTCGGCATCTGCAACATGGTCGCTTTCGAGAAGCAGGCGATCCATGACCGCTATAATGCGGTCGAGTCTTCGCTTCCAACTCCCAACCTCCAGGCCGCCGGCTCTGAGCGTGCTCAACAGCGCAAGCCGACACCCAAGCATCGCTGGTTCGTTGCTGCACTTGTCCTTCTAGCCTACTTTTGGCTTTCTTCGCCAGCCGGCAACGATGCTTTCGATGGCATCCGACGCAGGATTCACCGACACAGTGGCTGCTCGTCACCCGACTCGCACCTCAAGCCCGAAAACCAGACCGACTTCTCACAGGCTGCTCGTGGTGAGGTTGTCTGGTTCGACTGTGACGATCAGAAGCGCTACCCTTCCCCTCTCAAGTGCGGTCGTATGAAGGCTCCCCTCGACTGGACCAATGCTGACAAGGATGACCGCAACGCTTCGATCGTAGTCATCTTCTACCCTGCCGGCGCCGGCAAGACGCCCAAGAAGCAAGTCCTCGGTTCCCTCCTCACCAACCCTGGTGGACCTGGTGGCTCTGGTTTTAAGTTTATAGCCCGCAAGAATGCTGCCAAAAACAACGAGCTGCTTGCCGCCAACTTTGACACCATCCTCGACCACAAGTACAACATTGTCTCGTTCGACCCTCGAGGTGTCGGCCGCACCTTCCCTCGCATGGACTGCTGGAACAACACTGAAAAAAGCTACGTTCACCGCATCGAGACTGGCTCTTTCGGTGCGCTCTACTCTCACCCTGGCGCCCTCGACAGCGAAGTTGGCTCGCTGCTTTCCAGCACAGATCTTTTGTCTGAGCTCTGCAGCGTCGATCCCTTCGTGTCCAAGCACGGAAAGTTCGTCAGTACCACCGCCACAGCCCGAGACATGCAGCTCCTCCACCGCTTCTTTGGCGACAAGCGCATCAACTACTGGGGCTTCAGCTACGGAACCGTGCTTGGCTCGACATTCGCCGACATGTTCCCTGATGACGTCAACCGCCTCACCATCGACGGTGTCGTCGACGTGCCCGACTATATGCAAGGTCTGTGGAGCACCAACCTGTTGGACACTGATGCAGGCTTTGACGGCTTCTTTGACGAGTGTGTTAAGGCTGGAACCAAGGCGTGTGCTCTCGCTGAGCAAGCTTCTGACGAAGAAAGCGGTAAAGATCTGAAGAAGAAGTTCTTGAATCTTCTCGAGGATCTCAAGTTCCACCCTATGCCCGTAGTTCAAGCTGACGTGCCGCAGCTGCTCACCTTCAGCATGGTACTCGAAACCTTCTTCATGGCTCTGTACAAGCCTGCTGGCTGGCCTAAGCTCGCCGGCATGATCAACGATGTTATGAACGGCAACGGAACCGCCTTCGTCAACGCCTACGGAGACTCAACCTACCACGTTCCCCAAGTGCCCGAGTCCGAGGAGGCCAACGCAGCCATCGCTTGCGGTGACGGTCTTCATGACCCACCCAACAAGTCGTGGAGCATCGACCGTGCCAAGGAGCACATTCAGACACTCGAGAAGGACTCGCCCCTGTTCGGTCAGTTCTTCAGCGAACAGGGCATCAAGTGTATGGGTTCGTGGAAGATCCGTTCCAACGAGCGTCACCAGGGCAAATTCGACAGCAACACTTCGTTCCCTCTCCTGACACTCGGAAACGACTTTGACCCTGTCACGCCTGGTCGATTTGCCGACATGATGGCTGACAAGTTCGGCTCAGCTGTGTCGGTGCGTCGTGCTGGATACGGACACTGCAGCATGTCTCAGCCGTCCAAGTGCATCAACAAGATCGTGCAGGACTACTTTGTCAATGGCACTGTACCCAAGAAGGGCATCAAGTGTGATGTTGACGAGTCGGTCTTCCCTCAGCCAAAGAACGAGACCGTGGCTCTCGCTTCGATGTCTGCTGAGGAAGCTCGTGACGCTAAGCTCAATGAGGCTATGGCTGCTATCAGCGAGGCTGTCGCCGAGTACAATGCTCGTCGCCTGATGTAATGCATTCACACTTTACAGATCGATCCTCATTAGTCGCTCCTTCCCCCAAGTCTTCGACTAGCAATACAGAAGTTGATAGAACTCTTTAAAGATATGGACGTCTGAACACAGTATGCAACATGAGTTGATAACGTGAATTGCCTCGCCCTCCGCCGCTGAAGAGCGGTCTGCAGCCAGAAGCCTCCACATGCACAGTCCAAGTGAAACCCGATTCCCGAACCACCTTGCAACTCTTCTTCTCATCGTTATTATCATCAACATCCTATCTCTAAGATACCATCCTTACCTCTTAATGTTGGACTAAGCGACCAAAAAAAGCGGCGAACGAGTGCTGGCCACCCGTCGACTGCCGCCATGATGAATCCGAATGCTGGTACTCTCGGCTTACTCGGCGCCCTGCCACTGGATCTCCTCGTACCCATTCTCTCACACCTACGTCATCGAGTCAGAGACCTGGCAGCATGTGCACTCGTCTGCCGTCTCTTCAACAAAATTGCCACCCCGCTACTGTACGAACGCCTCTTCCTGCGTGATCAAACGCGACTCAAGCTCGTCTTTGCGAGTCTCGGCAGCAGCCCAGATCTTTGCCGCCTTGTCAGGGTCATAGAGCTTCGGGTCTTTCCTTTCGGTCTCGACGCTGAACGTCTGGAACTATTGGAGATCGACATTGAAACAACATTCGTCAATGCGATCAACCTGGAGGAGCTCGTCTGGACACGAGCGGGAAGCCTAAACGATCGATTACTGCCGACTCTGCTTAGCTCGTCGCCGAAGCTGCGGAGGTTAGAGCTCGCTGGAGATGCTCGACTATGGACCACATCGACTCTGTTGAAGTATGTGCCCTTGACGGTCCAGGATCTCAGCCTGATACTACCGGAGAAGGCTACGCTGAGAGGACTGGTCGACATTGCGGCGAAGCTGATGCAAGAAGCAAAGGACGATTGTGGAACAAGTCTAGCTTCTCGTCTCGATGCAGTACGGATCGACGACGGTAGCATGGAGGATGCCACCGGACTGCGAAGTATTAGCATCCTCTGTCAGCACTCTGCGCACCTTACTGATGCGATATTGATGGCTTTGGCTCCACATCTCAAGCTCTTGCGGCGACTTTCACTGGCCGGTTGCAGAGCAGTGACGGGACGTGGCATCGAAGCGATCCTCCGTTCCGCAGCGGAAGGTGGCAGCGGCGTCAGTGAGTTAGCCATGGAAGGACTCAACATCCAAGCGCAAGATGTTAGCCTACTGCATCCCCACGCCTCTTCGCTACATCTACTCTCATTGACCTATCCGCGGTCAGCGTCTTCTTCGGGCTCGCGCTCGCTCTCGGCAGCGTCGCTGAACGAGTTCTATACCAATTTCGCAAAGCTTATCGAAAAGGCTGACAATTTGCAAGAGCTGACGCATTACGCCGGCTCTGGCTCGCGTCCGGCGGGGGACGGAGGACATGAGGGCGACGATGACGGACTGGTCGACCTGGACGAGCTCGACGACGATGAGTCGGATTACGACAAAGAAGGACAATATGTGCAGGCAGGACGATCAGCATCCAACGGCAACACCGGGGCAACTTGGACATCAAACGACTGGATCCGCCGATTTTCAGGCCCACCTCCAGAAGGCAGCGTCCGATACGGTCAACCGAAAACCTCGACTCCTCCTTTCAACCTTCCTCTCCTGCCAACATGGTTCTTGTCTCGACTAGTAGTGAGTCGTGGCAGTCAGCTCACCAAACTGCGTCTGCATGGGATTGGGATATCTCTGGATCAATTAGGGTTGATCACGCAGCACTGTCAACAAGTCCATGATCTTGTGATTCAGATTTGGGAAGATGACTTGCCTCGACTAGTAGCTTTGCTCTGTCAGCTGCCTGATTTGAAGACGCTGCATATCTTGGCATCGGCTTCATCAGAGACGAGTTTGGGGGAGAGGGAGATCCAGTGGATTGCTCAGGTGTGTACGGATGCCAATCGGGAGCGCAGGATGCTGCGTCACCAGCAACATCTGAAAGGTGTCCCAAGAGCAAGCTTGACGCCAGAGGGCAGTGGTCTCCATCAGATCGGATTCCGCAATCGTGTCTGGCTCGTCGAACGCAACTTTGACATTGCGAATCTCGGATCATCTGAAAACGGCGATAGCCAAGGAAGAGAGTCGACAGCGACGCAGAACAACGTGAGTCGCACTTTAACGAATGCTACAGAGGCACGTGACGAGGAGGAGTCTCCAATACGCGTTACGCTCAAGCGATGGGATCCAGCTGCAGGAACCTTTCCAGAGGTGCTACTGGTGGTTAAGTCGTAAAGTCAGGAAGAGCATCTGACACCAACACTCCATTCCGCCCCTTTGTACCATCCTCGTTGGAGCAGGCTCGCGTACGGTTACGAGAGACGATACAAGCATTTGGTGCTTATGCACGCACGATGTAGAGCCGTCACAATGCATTTCAGCAAGCTTGCTTGAAGGGCTACTCAAGAAACGCCAGAGCACAGCCAGATCGACACAAACAGTCGCGCGGTACAAATAGGCACATCGCACGAGACACGGCGAGATCGGCCCACGCGCTCCGAGATGTAGGGGTTCAAGTCCGATCTCTCTCTTGCTACATTATTGGCTGTATCGTGGCTCGGCTCGAGCCCTGAAGACCCTAGGATACCGGCTACTACAGGAACGAGGAGTAGCCGGTCTGCAGCTCAAACTTTGGGACACGTGCAGCTGCTTCTATCCTCTCGATGGGAGCCATGTGATCATTAGCTGATGATCAGGGCGAGGTTGTAAGGTACACACGGTGAAAAGTTTCAGGGTCCAAGGTCTTGCGTCCGAGCTTCGGCCTGGAGTGTGACGGAAAAAGCGGATGTGTCGGCGAAATCAAGGATAGGCGGGCGTGTATGCGGGATCGTCGAAAATTTCAAACCACCTTTGACAAACAACGTGCAGCAGAGAAGAAGCAACCTTGTGCTGCTCGGCAGATAGGCAATTTTTCGTCGCCACCGGCTTGATGGTTCTGCCGGATACCGAACACCTTGGTTATCGATATCTTTATCAGGCTTTTAGAGCAGCAGCATGATCTGGCAAAGACCTCTCTTAGGAGACTTGAGAGTCCACGGCATCATGGTGTCAATGTGTGCCTCGCATCAAGATAGAACAGGAGGCGGGGTCAGCAAAGAGGCGTCGAGCTGTAAGCGCAAACCATGACAGCAGCTTATACTATCTTGACGGTTAGCTGAGGCCATGACGACATTTCGGGCCGTCGGAATGCGGATTTTTTTTCTGCAAAGAGAAGCGAAACAAACAAAAGCAAAAGCAAAAGCCCCTTGTGCAAGCAATTCAAATTTGAAATCGACCAGATGTTCGGAGATTAAACTCCTTGTACTTGTACCCTCCGTTGGAGACACCATCTCCCTTTCTATCTTTGCAGCTTGGTTCTCTTGGTCTATCGCATCTGATGGAGTCATGAGGTGAGCAGCAACAAGCTGAGATGGTGTTGTTTGCCGAGGAAGTGAAAGGCTTGCCGGCCTGCCGTGCTCCGCAGGAAGACGGAACGGTGTCATTGATGGCATGAAGGACTGTAGCACAAGTCCACGGAGAAGATTTTGCATGGACCAATCCGTCGGTCGAACAAAGCAGAGAACTTTAACCGAATCGGATACGGCAACTCTGCAAGGCGATCCACCAGAGGAACAGCAAAATCCGTCCACCGCGGCAAATCCGGTTCCAACCACAACAACAACAAGCGTGCTACTGTAAGGAAAGGCACTTTTAGTGTCGATTGCATGGGTTTGGTTTGGACAGCTCGGATATGTGATGCAACTCACACAGCTCAGCAGCGTTCAGTCTGTCACTATTCCTCCGATGCGATGCCGGAACCACTTTTCTCGTTTTCTACTGTATTCCAAGACTACTGTCATCTCTATTTGTGCACTGCGTCAAAGTTTTCCGCCTGGGATCCTTGTCGATGAGAACAAGCAATATATACACATCCCGGATCATCATTGATATCTGTCTCCTTGCCACCCGTCCTTCATCCACCTTTCCCGCAATAGATCTGCCTCCGCCCCTGTGCGAGTGCTTGCCCCCACAATGTCTTCCAAACCCGCCTCCTCAGCGGCACCTTCGCTCGACCAGTCCAACCTCGACCTTGAAAAGCAAAACTCCTCCACGGCTGGTGACACCGCCACTGCCATAGGCCACGCTGACAACTCCATGTCTGAAAAGCAAGATGCGGCTCCCAGCATCAAGGGAGCTTCAGTCGGCTTTGCACCTCAAGTCGCGCCCACTTACATTCCTGCCGATGGCTCAGTTCCAGCCGCAACACGACCCACACGCACCTTCTCCCGACGTGAGCGCAGCGAAGCCAACGACACAACACATCCTTTCGGTGGTGATATTGAACGCGCCGAAACCGAAAACCACCTCGAACGATTCCAGTCGCAAGCAGGCAAAGAAACCGTCATTGTCCACTGGGAAGGCGAAAACGATCGCGAAAACCCGTTCACTTGGTCCAGAACCTACCGATGGTACTTGACCATGCTCGGTGGTCTTCTCGTCTTGAACTCGACCTTCACTTCCTCCGCTCCCTCTGGTGTCATCCCACAACTTGAGGCCGAGTTCGGTTTCGGTCGTGAGGTGGCCGTCCTCAGTCTTTCTATCTTCATCGCGGGCTATTGTCTTGGGCCTCTTCTGTGGGGACCTCTTTCCGAACAGTTCGGACGAAAGCCTGTCTTCATCGCTGCCATGTTCGTCTACACCTGCTTCAACGTCGGTTGCGCTCTCTCCAAGAACACCGCTTCTATCCTCGTCTTTCGTTTCCTTGCAGGTACTTTCGCCGCTTCACCACTCACCAACTCTGGTGGTCTTATTGCCGATCTTTGGGATGCCAAGACTCGTGGTATTGCCCTCTCGTTGTTCTCGTTGGCTCCTTTCGCTGGTCCTGCGCTCGGTCCTATCGTGTCCGGTTTCATCGCTGTTAGCGGTACAAGTTGGAGGTGGCTCTTCTGGGTCTGCACCATTTTCTCTGGTGTCTGCCTCGCGCTCGTCGTCTTTACTCTTCCCGAGACTTATGCTCCCATTATCTTGCTCAAGAAGGCTCGCAGGATCCGCAAGGAGACCGGTGATGACCGATACAAGGCTCCTATCGAACTCGTCAAGATCGAATGGAAGGACCGACTCAACAAGACTCTCCTCAAGCCTTTCATTATGCTTGGTCAGGAACCAATGCTGCTCGTTATGACTATCTACCTCTCGTAAGTAATCCTTGCCGCTCACAATGGCGATCTTGGCCAAGTTTCATGCCACTGCCAAGGACGGTTAAACTGACATATAACCTCATTTCCACGTAATTCATCGTATGTTTGACGCGCTAAGCTTCGTTTACGGTGTCGTATACTTGCTTTTCGAGGCCTTCCCAATCGTCTTCTCCGTTGGTCATGGTTTCAACGCCGGAATCTCGGGCGTGATGTTCGTCCCGTTCTTCCTCGGAGGTTGTGCAGCCGTTGCACTCTACATCGCCTACTTTAACCCTCGATACTCAAGGACTGCCGATAAGCTCAAGTCCGAAGGAGTCTACCGTGTCCCTCCCGAGGAGCGTCTGTACCCGATCATGCTCGCCGGTCCTTGCTTGGTGATTGCTTTCTTCTGGTTCGGATGGACATCGTACCCTTCCATCAGCTTCTGGTCTCCCATGATGGCCGGTAGTTTGATCGGCTTTGGTGTGTTGTTCTGCTTCTTGGGTGTCTTCAACTACCTCATTGACGTCTACCTGATCAACGCAGCTTCTGCTTTGGCTGCCAACACCGTTTGCCGTTCTGCAGCAGGATTTGGCTTCCCTCTCTTTGCTATACAAATGTTCGAGACATTGAATCCAAGATGGGCTTCTACGTTGCTGGGATTGATTGCGCTGGTAATGGTACCGGTTCCTTTCTTGTTGTACAAGTGGGGACCTAAGATTCGCGGCATGTCGAAGCACGCCATGTAAAAAGCAAAAACAAGCAGGTTCGCTTTTGCATCGCCTCTGTCTCGTCAGAATCAACTCCAATCGATACCCTACTGCACAATCTTGTACAAGACAATCACTCGAATAGCATTCATATACGTACATCACCCCATTAGCATAGCTCCTCCATCTGTCAATTATTGCATTTCCGTTAATTCATATACAGTACATCGTTCCTTCGGAATTTGAGAAGAGCACCCACCTCTTCACGCACATACTGAGGAGGAGCTGATGTCATGGCGAGCTGAGAGTTGCGGTCAGCCACGGTCTGTGCTCAAGGCTCTGAATGCTTCTTTGCGTCTTCTTCCTTTCTGACTGTGATGAGTTCAGCTCACTCTTGTTCGTCGAGCTTGTGCAGTATCGTTTACCTTCGCACATCGAATTTCCTCTGCAGGATCCTCTCATCACACATCCTCATCAGAGCGCAATTGAAGTTTCAGCACGAATACAAGCTGAGATAGTCAAAAGATCGATACAGTAAAGCGGAGTCGATATGATACAAAGGCGAAGACGAACTAGACCAGACCAGCGAGTTCCATGATCAACGGCAGCACCCACCTTGGCCTCTTAGACGAGCAAAGTCAACAGCTCGTCCAAAAAGTAAGTTACGCCGGCCAGCAACGCAAACGTAGTAAACAGCAACACACCAATGTTCTGCTTCCCGATCCAACCCGCTGCTGACGGAGGCTTGTTCTGCGCCACTCCAGCATTTGTTTGTCTTGGAGGCGCTGTCGAACTGCTACTTGCCGCAGCACTTGTTGTGCTCCCACTCGGACTTGAGACGATGGGAGCAGTAGTCGGTTGAACAGAAGAGATAGACACCCCGCTACTAGAACCTGTTGGTTGGAAAATTGTGACGATCCCAGACGAGGGTAGTGTCTGCCCATTGATGGATGCGGACGAGTGAGGTTGGAGGGTCATCGACATGCAATCGGGTCTAACGGTTAGAGGGCCAATCCCGTGACCGCCCGATTCGGTGGCTAGAATAGCGGAGAGGGTGCAGATTGCTGCAGAGTAGGAGGAGCCTGTGATTTGCGGGTCATCGGATGCGGATTGAACCGGAAGGGAGTTCGGGGGTCGCGAGATGGTTTGTGCTCCCACCCCTGCCAGAAGAAGGCAGAGTGAGATTTTCAAGAGAGCTTGTGCGCTTGTTCGCATCTTGGCAGCTCCAGTGATGATAGAGATGGTGGTGATGATGGAAGAGAGGTAGAGATGGCGAAGAGGACGTCAAAGCGGCATGCACAACTGCCGTGACAATTGGCGGCGTTGGGAATTTTTAGCTTCGGAAGGGTCTCAAGCGAGCTACAGTACAGTATCCGACGGCATCCTTTTTTCTTTAAAAAATCGACAACCTAAAAGAAGGCTCAGAAATTCCATTAAACCCCACACAACTTAGCTCTGAAGCAGCCGTAAAGCTTCTGCGTAGGGTCCACCTTGGTCTCCATTCCCCCATCACATCTTGGAACCTCTTCCCCCATCTCCTCTTTGATACTTCCTTTCCCCTCAATCCCCCACAAGAGTGACAACGATGGAACACTGCATGGGGATCCTCATCGAGCCCCTCATCGGTCTGTTCACAATCTGCACCGAAGTCGTCGCCATTTGCTTTGACGGCTGTCTCCAGACCTGTCGCGAATCATTTCGTTGTATCGGATGCAACTCTTCTTTCTGCAACAAGCACTACGATCAGGAGGGAGAAGATGAAGAGTCGCGCCCCATTCTGCAACGATCTCAGCCAACGCCGCAAGCTCAACCTGGACGACGGTGGAGCTCGGTTCAGACACTTCACGATGGTGGACGGTCATAAGCATACACTTTAGCACAAGAAATGGGATATAAGATTACGATTCATACTGTCAAGGAGAGCAAGTAAGGACGACGAGACGAGATAGAATTCGCTGTAGCTCATCAATGTACAGTGTCGATTCCTTGGACTGCGCAGTGGTAGAGGCGAGCTCGGCCAAGCGGGCTGTTGCAAAGCCCGAGATTCGCTTTTGACGGTCCCCTTCCAACAGTTTGGATCGGGATGCGTTGGACACCTGCAGTCGATCTTTGTCTGCTCCGACAAGCAAAGATAGGAGCGCATTCGCAGCGCTGACTCGGACCTTGAACACCTTCGCATCAAGATTCGTGCACAACAGCTCGACCACTCGATCGAGCAAGTCACCCTTCTCCCACAGAATATGGAACACTACATCTGAGCTCAGAGCCCGTTCCAATGCCGAGGCTGCATTCCAGCGCGACTTCGGCGGCTTAGATGTCGTACCCAGCACCCGGAATTGCTGCTCGAGCAGCTGGACAGCCAAAGAGCCTGCCTCTGCGGACGCAGATGGGTCCAGCAGCGCAAGAAGACTTCCGGAAGCTCGACAAGCAGATACAGCAACACCTTCAATATCTCGTCCTGCCTCGAGGCAGTATTGCGCATAAGAAAGCCATTGTTGGGAGGAAAGAGATGTGGCAGAGCGAAGTCGGGCTTCAACGGCATTGGAGAATGCCCATGCCGCTCGCTGGCGGACTAGACTTGATTTGTCGTGAAGGAGACCGCCGGACCACAGAGCATCATGCAGGATGGCTTGAACTGCAGTGTCCGCTGTTGAACGGAACAGTCCCGTTGTAGGATGGAGCATATTGTCCAAGGGAAGTACGAGCAACCCCAACACGCGAACAGCAGCAGCACGAATCGCCTCGTCGGCATTGGCACAACATCGCTGCACGTACTGCAGGATGCTCGACAGTAGCTCCTCATCCAGCACCGAGCCCTTCGATAGCACTCTCCACAGATCCGGGACGCTCGATAGCGTAGCACACTGCTGGTCTGACGTCTTGCAGGTTCTCGTGCCCAGCTTTTGCCAAAGCGCTACGAGGCGCTTGCTGACTCCTGGGCTGAGCAAGTCCGACGGGCCGTCGGCAAGAGCTTTGACGAGCAAAGGCCACGTAGGGAGATGCTGTACCGGGTCTTCGGCTTCCTCGAACGCCGTGACAAATCGCTCACATATTGAGGTGCTCAGCACTGCTTCTTCGCATAACAGCGCTGTGAGCTCTGTGAGAGTTCCACCGCCAGAAAGGCTTGCTCTATCGACTGCAATGGATTGCCCGGCAGCTGCAGGGAGCGCGATTTCTGGTGACTCTGGTTGTCGATTGAGTTTTACTGAAGAAGCAGGTGAAAGAGCCGCTAGAAGCCTCTTTGCTGCGGTCTGCATGTCCGGGTCCGTGTGCGAAGCAAATGGCACTACCGCTGGCCCCAGCACGACTGCGTTCGCTGTAACGAGCTTTGCCTTGGCTGTGCTGACCACGAAAGTTCGTGTGAGTTGCAATGAAGCAATGGTCAAGGAAGACGGATAACCCACTGTCTCTGCAGCAGTCCCTTCCGCTTTAACTGTCGCTCTCGGCGCAGAGGCAGCACGCTGTAATGCAACCAGCAGATACGAGCGAATGCCAACAATCCATCCAGCCAACTGTGACGAAAGCGAAGTAAATGTCAGAGCGCGTTGTGCTCTTTCTTGTGCCATCGAAAGCTGCAGTGTGCCGTGTAAGAGAATCGATTCGAGTGCCGAGATGGCTGCGAGCCTGACTGAAGTTGAGGGATCGGTTAGCATGATGGTGCATAATGAGGATGGTGCGGCTGCGGTTGAGGAGGTTGAGTGTCGGGAGACGACAGGTGGAACGAGCTTGTCGGATGCTTTGTTTGCTGGTTGATCGGGTAAGAGATCGCTCCACCGAGAGATGAGGGAGCGAGATTCGAGCCGATTAAGCTCATTCAAGCAGTGAAGAGCGTTTTGGCGGATGAGTTTGGTTGTCGACTCTTGTTGGCGTGATTCGGCCTTGCTGCTGCGGATGCTGGAGACGGAAGCGGACGAGAAGTCACTACGCTCGCTTTCACTTTTGTCGCTTTTGCGATCTGTTTCGCCTGAAGAAGAGTGGTCGGCTCTGGCCGCGTTGTGGGTAGAGGCTGACGAGCTATGATCATTTCGTATCGAGGCAGTATGTGACGGCCGGGAAGGTTGGACCCACGAGAATGCTCCAGCTTGTAAGCTCGAACCTGAACGCGGCAAAGCCTGCCGAGGTATCTGTATGCCAGCCAAGATGCAGGGTAGTAGCACATCGAAAAGGCCGTAGAGGCTCGGAGACTTGCTGGCTGTGTTCGCTTTCAGCGACGGTGTTCTGGTCTGCTTTGGGAGGGTTCGAAGCAAAGCATGAAGTGTCTTAAGCGCGGCAGCGGTGGCACGCAAGGCTGAGGTAGGCAAACTCGATATGTCGAAAGCTGAACGAGGGGATGACAGAGAGACTGGTTTAGAACTCTGGATTTTCAGCGTGGATCTAAGGAAACCCTCGATGGCTTCGAACAGGCTGTGGACTGTGATGAGCACCTGGTCATTCGAGGTGACATTGATCTGTTCTTTGTCGATGTGAGACGAGACAGTCTGCAGCACGACTCTACGCACGTCGTTTGGTCCGTCGCGTATCGCTGTGTCGATCCAGGTGCAGTCTGAAGTCGAGTCTGTGAAGCTGCTGGCGACCAAGGGCACCAATGCTTGCCGAAGTGATTCCAGTGAATGACGGCGCTCGTCGGTCGAGAGTCGAGACTCGCGCAGCTTCGAGAGAAGCGCCACGACGTCGACGCCTTCGTCCATAGTAGCCTTATGTGTGGCTGATGTCTATGCAGGCTCTGTGAATGTCATTGTGCGAGCAGCCGGGGGTCAAGGTGAAGCAAGGAGGTTGGTCACAGGAGCGAACTCACAAATTCAGGGTCCACTCGAACCTTTATCATCAACTTTCGGAAGTCGGACAGCTCCCTTCTTCTCCACTTGTGTTTCTCCACCATCTTCTTGCTCGCCTCACCTTGTTCCAGCACACACTCAGCTCCCAGCAATGCTGCCCATCTTTCGACCTGCTATCACCGCACTACGACCGTCTCAGTGCACAATCCTTCATCGCCTCTCTCGCTCGCTCTCAACATCTGCACGCGCAATGTCCTCCCCTCCGCTGGAAACGCAAAAATGCGTCCCGTGCACGTCCTCGCTCCCGGCCATGCCCGCTGACGAAGCCAAAGAGCTCCTCACCTCGCTCACGGGCAAATGGTCGCTATCACCACAACCTAAGACACTTCTATCATCGAAGGCGACACACCCCGATGCCCTGCATCGCACGTATAAGTTCAAGGACTTTACTTCGGCACAAGCGTTCGCGAACAAGCTCGGTGAGATGGCGGAGGCGGAAGGTCACCATCCAGCGATTATGGTCGAGTGGGGTAGAGTCACGGTTTGGTGGTGGAGTCATGCTATCAATGGGGTAAGTATAGCAATCTAGTCGAGTGAGATCCGAAGAGGGGTGTTAGCTGACAATGACTGATACCGTTTGACTTCGGGGTTCCAAATAGCTGCATAAGAACGACTTTGTCATGGCAGCAAAGACAGAAGAACTTGTACACCAGGCTGAGGGGTATACACCGCCCAAGCCGAAGGCATAAGCTCAAGCGAATATCTTTTCATGCTCAGATGTCAAGCTCATCGACAGAGAGATGTTCGGTTGTGCACATGAGGATAGAATTACAAGGATGATTGAGTGGGATTGAAGACTGGAGCTTACACACGATCTAGATCCCGAACATAAGCCTTCCACATGTTTCTAGACCATTGCACCAGCCAGGGACTCTCATCAAGCACCTTTTTGAGCTCCCTGAGAGGGCCACTCGGGTTGTCTTGCGACTGAGGCGTTGCTGCCAAAGTCAAGATCGTGTGGATCACGCTGAACGCCAGCGCATCCAGCGAAGTAGGCATCTGAGCACCCAGCAAGAAAAGCACTTTTGTCTCGCTCTCTGATAGCTGTGCTTTTGTTCGAGCAGCAAGTGCTTGTAGACCAGCCTTGGCGTCGAGAACAATTTTGTCCTGATCCACTGAAGGGCTAGCCAATGCTGCACCAGGCGTGTCTCCACCACCGCGCGAGTCGAGGTCTGCAGTGGAGAGAGCGGAGGTAGCAGAAGCAGTAGTTGCGCCAATCCAGCCGAGGAAGCCTACCTCCCAGCCAGGAAGTTTTGTTGTTGGCTGAGCTGCATAGGCTGAGCTACCTCGGCTTGAGGAAGGAGTGGAAGCGGTCGGATTGAGTGCAGAGATTCGCCGCAATTGCTGGTCGAAGAAAGAGTTTTGAAGTTGTGCGGAGAGTAGCGATGGGAGGTAGGGATGCGAGTCGGTTGGAGCGTACGCTGCTGATTGAGGCGATAGCAGGACAGCGAGTAGGACACCGGCCATGATACGGCCTTTGAGCATGTTCTCCCAGCTTCGTGCTTCCAGCTTTGTCGATGCGTCTGGCCAAGCTGATGTTGACTTTTCGCCGAGTTCGGGTCGAGAGGTGGGGTAGTAGTTGTCGATCAGGTGCGGGATTTCGATGGCGGGGAGGAGAGAGGTAGAGGCAGTGCTCTTGACGGCGTCCTTGCCGAGACGAAAGCGCGGAGGAAGATGTAGGAATGGCATGGACTTGGCCGGACCCCAATTGTGGGAGGGATCGATGAAGCGGACTTCAAAGTCGATTTCGCGGAAACGGAGTTCCATCTGCCAGCGCAGTGCAATAGGGTCGCTGCTAGACCAGCCTGATGGTCGGTGATCGAACGCCTTCTCGTCTCGATCGAAGGTTGAAGTTGGAGCGGCGTCATCGTGGACTGTGGAAAGGGTTCCATCTCGATTCAAGTGAGGTGCGACGTAGAGTGTGGGCTTGACTGGAGGTGCCGAAGTTGATGGCGAGTATACTCTGGCGGCGGGATAAGTGTGCAGCGGAAAGGCGGAGAGGATGGCAGCGGCCCATCTTGGAACGTATGGCGATCTACGTGCTGCTCCTGTCGAGGATAGAGTGGAGCGAGGAGGCGCCGGTGGAATGGCCTCGATTTCTGGATAGCTTTCAGTCGACATGATTCGACTGATGCTTTGCTTTGCTTCGCTTCGGTCCAGCTGCGCCCTAAACTGAATTCGATGCGATGCTTATCGACAAGGCGACGTTGGGCTGTCTGACGAGGTGAATGTGTGTTTGCGGAGGTGCCGATGGGTGATGATGGACAGTGTTCCGACATCGACAAAGATGAGAACTGTGCGGAAAGCAACAAGAAGCCGCAATCCTCCTCCACCTTTTGCGCCAAAATATAGCAATGTTAGAATGTCGTATCGAACAAACTAGATCGTGGCGGCCAAAAAGGCTCAGTTTCACCGCAACGGTCAACCTTAAAAGTTGAGCTAAGAGGACCCTTACTTTTTTCTCTTCTCGCCTCCACAGAGAGGAAGAGTCAGCTTTTACCACCACACGCTGGCCAAAGACACGCGCTTGCTGAGCTTCGGATTGGCCAAGCCGAATCTGCTCAACTACAGTACAACACTGAACAGCTATCCTTCCTTCCTTCCTCAAATATCATGACCAAAGCGCCTCACACCACTCGCAGAGACTGTCCTCCTCTGATCGCAGCAACGCCAATCATCTCCAACTGCGGCTCCTCTGCTCTACCGTATTCATCATAGTCTCCCCCTGTCATCTCCCACTCGAGAGATGGCTGCGTCGGGACGTGGAGCGACCATCAATGACTTGCCCACCGAAATCCTCCGTGAGATCGTCGGCCTAGTATGGCTCGACTCTATCCCAAAGTCTTCCTTCCGAAACATCGACCCACACGGTCTCCCATCATCATACCCTGACGGTCGAAAGATCTCGTCCACCCAAAATGATACCCGCAAGACGCTCTACAACCTCTGTCTTGTCAATAAGGCCTTCTACCACGAGGCCAGAGTGCTCCTGTTCCGACGCATTCAGATCACGCTACCACACAGCTTCAACTTGCTTTTGAGAACGCTCGGGGCATCGCATCTCGCCAGCGCATATGAAAAGTATGCCACCACAGGCAACGTCAATGTCGACCCTTCGGATCCCGCTTCGTTCGTCAACATGGTAGCAGCCGCAGGTTTCGCTCATGCTCTCGGTCACAAACTTGTCATTGGTGGCACAGCTACACCGACACCACCCGCCAGTCGCAATCAGAGTCCAGCTCCGTCCAAACAGGGTACAGCAGAGCGCGCCACTTCATTGACTCGAGGTGGATCACGCCGTGACTTTATTCGCATCAACGCTGACCAAGATGGCGAAGTTGAGCTTGTATGGACCGAAGATGCTACATCGACACCCGAAAGCCCTGTCTACCACGTTACGCTCCGAGGAGAAGGCGACGACGAAGAGGCGGCCGAGCTCCATCGTTGGGTACGACTGGTCGACTTTTCCAACTTCCGTACTCAAGGATTACGGCGTACCATTGGCGAAGGCATGGAACGTCGTTTCGTCACGCCAGCACGCTTGCTAGCTCTCGTTACCGCTGCCGAAGGTCTTGTTGCCTTCGGTGCCAGTGAGACCATGGACTCGGCGCTTTCCAACGACGTGCTCGAAGCACTCCTTTTCCGTGATGGCGAGTACAGCAAGCCCAGTCGACTTCGCGGAGTCTCGGTGGAGCGCAGCAGCGGCCGTTCCAACAAGATGCTTCAGAGTCTTGACTTTTGCGAATGCGTCTCTCCGAGGTTCGAAGAGGCAATGAAGGAATTTGTCCAGACCCATCTTAAGAAATTCAGCGGCAGAATGACAGATACGGTCGAGGAAGAGAGCGAATCTGATGACGACGACGACAGCAGTATGGATGTTGACGAAGAAGAGGAGCGTGGTCGTGGGCGTAGCACTTCAGCCAGGCGGCAGAACAAGAGCCTGAGAAGGTCGGTCTCGACTCGACGAAGAGACGCTGATGGA
Organism: Ustilago loliicola; assembly: GCA_022963135.1. Classification (NCBI taxonomy): domain Eukaryota; kingdom Fungi; phylum Basidiomycota; class Ustilaginomycetes; order Ustilaginales; family Ustilaginaceae; genus Ustilago; species Ustilago loliicola. The sequence continues at coordinate 78,388 of JALCUU010000013.1, read as the reverse complement.
CCGAGTAGGCATCCGGCGAGACCAACAGCGTTCCCCTCTCTCAACAGGTTGGGTTTGTCAGGTGTCACGTTGGGCAACGAGCTTCTCAATCCATTCGTGCTTGCATTTCCTCGCCTTACCCACCTCGATCTCTCGAGAACCAAAGCCGACGCGGCCCTGCTCAACGCTCTCAGCAGCTCTTACCAGTTGCAGCTTGAAAGTCTCTCGTTGGCATTCTGCAAACGCATTACCTCGGAGTCGGTCACCGAGCTGCTTGTTGACGCGCCTTGCACACAGGGACTAGTCGAGCTTTCACTAGCGGGCACGCTCATCTTTCCCACACCGATCGACTTGGAAGATCTCAAAGCCATCCTCACACAAGCCCCTTGCTTCCGCTCGGGCAGATTGCGATACCTTGACCTGGGTGGGTGCGCCCTTACCGACGAGTTGCTAGGCTTGATTGGTCCTCAGCCGTCGCTGCTCGACCTGGGCCTTTCGCACTGTCCCAACATCCGACTCGAGGTTATCAGCAAGCTTCTGCGCGAGCGAGCGCCCAATGTTCAGGTGCTTGAGCTGTCCAACTCGTGTACTTCTCGGTCATCCACCGAAGGCCTCACAACCAACATTCCAGGCTACGACGCGACCGACGCAAGCGCGATCAATGCCGTTCACTTGCAAAGCATTCTCGTAGGGCCCTGTGCCAAGACACCACCCATCCCCATCTCGGTTCAGCTTGCGATGATGGGCTTCAAGACTGGATCCGACCCACCGCCAACGATGCCGGCCAAGCCTCGGGCAGCAACCAACTTGAGGGTAGTGGGACTGAACCAGGCTAGCCTGAAGAGTGTCAGGGGCGGATTCGGCAGTTGGAAGGTGATCAAAGGCGCGGGTAGGCGAGGCTGGGTGGTTGATATAGCGGCCGGTCCCAATCCAGAGGCCAGTGATGAGGTGTTGCTGGAGGATTCAATGGGTGCAGTGCCTAGTGCCAGTGGGCCTTCAATCGAGACGGCCGATGCAGGGGATGACGGTGCAGGCAGCGTCGCAGAAAGCAGTCCCATGCGAAGAGGCCGGTCAGTAAGATACGACGAAGGCACTCTCGAACCAGTCGACCGTTCTTCACGCTCTCTTCTCCGGGTCCCACCCACCTCTAACTCACCCTCTTCCTCTATCGCTCGACCTACCATCCCCTCGATCCGTCGTGCGCACTCAGTTGGAGGTGGCTCAACCTCTCGTTCCCGTTCACGTCACCTTCTCTCATCCACAAGCCTCCCATCCGACGCCAAAGTCACCCCACGAGACGAAGTCATCCGCGACCTACCCGCAGACCATCCCCGCCGCGTCGCCTTGCAGCATCTTGTGGACTGCAACGGTCACGTAACAGGCGATATTGGTTGGCATAGTCGCAAAATGGAAGTCCTCTTAGGATTCGGATTCTTAGGACGAGAGAGTGGGTTGTATGCCTTACCCTCGTTCCAGGTTTGAGATCATTTGTACATTTATTCTGCATTGCATTGGTCAAGTCTATACCCGGAAAACTCTATCATTCGTGTGAAGGGGAAAGATGGGAGGGAAGTCGTAGAGCTAAACGGACCAAGTCTAGAGCTCCTTCAGTGAGTTGATTGTGTCCTCCTGTGTCTGTTTCTATCAGAGTCACCTGTGCTCCTTTATTTGTAGGGAGTTTTTTGATGGAAGCGTAGTCATTTACTCTTCTTTCTAACACTTCTGTCTTTCCTCTGTGTGAAGCTATATGTTGGAACAAACGATGGGAGTGATGGAGGGGGATGACTGGGTCGTCTTTTGCGTGCAGCAACACCGTCGGGGTTTTTGTAAGTTTTGGTAGGGTAGCGATTGTGTTCAGATGGGTTTTTAGGAATTTATCGAGGATAAAGCTGTTGAAAGGGATTAAACCGATTGGTTTTAGGACAGGGAGTAGACCACCGATTTTGAAATCTTTGACTAGACTCTTAAGGTCAGTGTAGGGAGCCATTAGCACAATCCCCGCAGCAGGAGTTTTTTGGGATTCGAGGGAGGAGGCTAGGAGTGCAGCTATGCCTGTGCCTAGACTTTGACCGAAAACTATCACTGGTTGGTGTGAGTTGCCTTGCTGAGAGTGGATGTAGTTATAGGCTGTGTTTGCGTCCTCGACAAGACCAGGTTCGGAAGGGATACCGGTAGAATCTCCAAACCCACGATAATCAATAGCAACAACGTTTGCGTCTAGACGAGAAGTGAACGCTTGATACGCCGAGATACGCCATGGTGCTGCCCGGTTCATTGAGTTTCCGTGCAAGTACAGGATGGTGGGATACTGTTGTAATGCCTTTCTATATACTTCCTCTCCCCACTCATCAGAGGAAGATAGATGGGACTGGTAGTAGATTTCGGGGAGAACATGCCAAGCTCCTATCTTCTCCCCATCGGAAGTGGTCAGGTGAAAGTTGCGTGTTTTGTGCGGTGCCAAGCCATAGCGTTGAGGCAAAGAGTAGGTGGGGAAGAAAGGAAACGAGATTGAGTGGAGGAAGATGAAGTGACGCTGGAAAAAGGGGGTTAGGAGTGCGAGAAAGAATGCGAGGTAGGTGAGCGTTAGGGTGCCGAGGGGGATGAGGAGGGAGCCACGGATTAGGTCGGACAAGGGTGATGCCGCGGGTGGGGTTTTCGGTGGCATTGTGTATAAATTATGGACAGAACATGGTATGGGATGTAGAATCTGGAAGCTTCGGTTCGGTAGTGATGAGCAAAGAGAGGGATAAGGGGGATAGAGGTGAGGAAGCGGGTGGAAGAAGGCATGTCCACGTTCTCGGCTGTGGAGAGCTAAATTTGGGTGGAGGTCTGAGCGCTTGCCCTCCGAGTTCCGACGCAAAGAACCGACACCATCATAGCAACTCAGTGACGACGACCGATGAATCATTCACTCATGGCAGTGCGGCACATGTTTATCCACAAGCACGCACAAGCGATTACGTATGTGTATTGTTAATTTGAGGTGAATGCCATTGAATGCTGATCTCACAACTTCGCTTTCTGCGCCTTTGCCGCTCTCTCAGCCTTGATCTTCCTCCGAGCCAGCACTGCCCTTCCCGCACTGCTAGCATTGCTTCTCCCAATCTGCCCGTTGATCCACTCACCCAAATCCACTAGCCTGTCCAAATCTGTCCCTGTCTCATACCCCTCGTTGTGCAGTGCGAAAACCACACTCTCCGTATCGATATTTCCCGTTGCGCCTGGTGAGTATGGACATCCGCCCAACCCGCCTACTGCCGAATCTACTGTTCTTACACCCAACCTGACCATGTGTAACACATTTGCAAGACCAGTGTTCATCGTATCGTGGCAGTGCGCCGCGAACTTGTCGGGAGAAGCGTTGGTGTGTTTGAGAGAAGCGTCGAGTGCTGCTTCCATGATGCTAGGCGTACCAGCTCCGATAGTGTCACCGAGGGAGATCTCGTAACATCCCATATCGAGTAAGGCTTTACTGACCCGACCGACATTTTCAGGATCGATTTTGCCTTCGTATGGACATCCGGCTACTGTGCTGATGTAACCCCTTACCCTCAAGCCCGCCTGCCTGGCTTTTCTTGTAACCTCCTCCAGCCGCTGCAGAGATTCCGAGATGGAACAATTCGTGTTAGCCTTGCAGAAGGACTCAGATGCCGCTGTAAAGATGGCAATTTCGTCCGTAGGCTTCTTCCCACCCTCGCCGTACTTTTCTAGCAGCTTGAAAAGCCCCTCCAACCCGCGCATATTCGGTACAAGGACAGGATAGGATATCGAATCGTGAACTGGCATTCCCGACACCACCTCGGGCGTATCGCCCATCTGAGGAACCCATTTCGGAGAGACGAAAGATCCAGCTTCGATGACGGGAACTCCGGTTTCGGCTAATCTACGAATAAGCTCGATTTTGGTAGCGGTGGGGACGATGGTCTTTTCGTTTTGCAGGCCATCTCGGGGGGAGACTTCGACGATTTTGACAAAGTTGGAGGATGTGGCTGTTGCTAGGGTTCGAATGAAGGTCATGGGGGTACGAGAGGCGGCGCGGAAAGCTGATTTTGGGAGAAGTTGTCGTAGCATCTTGGTTTCCATTCAGGAGGGCAAAGTGATAGAGTTGAGAGATGGCAGCTTGATGGAGGAAGGAACGGGAGGAAAGGAGGACGAGGAGGCGAAGGTGTCAGTGCGAGAGGTGGGAATTGCGGGGCACCGGCAGAGTTGAGTTTTCGGACGCGGGGGGAAGCGAGACTTCGTTTTTTACACTGTTTACAACCGACACGACCGACTGAGCCGAAACCGCATCCTTGCCGACATCCGACCTCTATTCCGACAAAGTCAAGTTCATCCTGTTCAACACTCATCTCACGCAGTCGTTCTGTGGGTATTGTGCAGGTGAATGCGGGTATCGATTGACAACATGTAAAGACCAAAGCTATGGTGACGAGTGGATAGCAAACGGTGATGGCCAAAGAGTTGCCAATGCGGGGGCCAAGATACAAGTACAGATGCTCCAGCGTGGAAGCTTACAGATACAGAGTGGGGACAAGTACAATGAGAGTGTGTTGCGTCAACGGCTGAGTCAGCCCGTTGATCTTGGAAACGACTCAAGATGCGTTTAGGGGATGGCAACAACAACTGTCACCACAACAATAGTGAGGAACGTGTTGAGTGCCATGATGCGGAAAGCCTTCATCTGTTGGGCGCGTCGAACGCGTGCGTCGAGCACACGCTCAGTGCCGACTGCGAAGCCGGTGCCGCGCTGCACTGCTGCCCATAGCCTCTCCTTGAAGGACGCCGGTGACGAGTCGTCATAGGCTCGCTTGGGGCCTGAGGAGGTAGCGGCAGTGGGACTGACAGCGGTGATGCTGGTAGTCGCCGACATACGAGACTTGCGGCTCGTGGGGAGCGCAAACAGAAGCGGTCGGTTGGAAAAAGGCAGATCAACACTTCTAGCGGATGGCGCCGACCAGGGTGCGATCTCGCGAGGGTCGAGGTGCGACATGGGCATGGCTGGGACGGCGCCGAATGCCGTCGGTTCGGGAAGCGTGGGCAGTGCGAAGTCTTGCTTCTCGGTGTCGCTCTCAGCGTTTGCTGCGCCTCGGGTGGGCGAACTGAGTTCGACGTCCTCTTCCATCTGCTTCTGCATGCGACCACTCGATTTGAGTGGGAGCAAAGCATGGGCCAGAGACTTGCGTCGTGTGACAGCAGGTGGTGAATTGTGAGGAGAACTCGAAGTGCGACCCGCAGGACCATCGAGAGGAACAGTTGACAGTGTAAGCGAAGTCACTCTGGCTGCTAATTCGGGATCGAAGAGGAGAGCGTCACGAGTCAGCACAGGTGCATCAGAGTGATCCTCCGCCCGCTCGTTGCCAGATGACGAGACGATGCCAATGCTAAAGTTGAGCAGAGGAACCCGCTTCTGCCTCATCATCGCAGGGCCGTTGGGACTGTTGCCATTGGCAGCGAGGGTTTCAGCTTGGTGCGCGTCGTTGAGCGAGTTGCCAGCACGATCAAGACTTGGTCGCACCGAGTGGGAGCCAGTCAAATCCAAAGCCGAGTGAGCAGCTGTGAGACGACCGGATGCATCGGATGCGCCGATCATGACGGATGGTCGTCGAGGCGTGTGCAAGATGACGGCGGCTGGCATGGTAAGTGCAGCATCCTTCTCCATGTAGGTGGGCGACAAGGCCGAAGGCGAGGTGATGGAGACGTCGGCGTGCTTCTCGGCTGCAAACGATTGCTCGAACGACACTTTGGTTGAGAAAGCAGCTTCGGTGACTTCAGACTTGGAACGCTGTCGACCTTCTTCGAGATGGCGAACGTCGGAGCTGGAGCGCTGCCTCTTTTGCTTGTCCTTCTTCTGGCCAGTGATGCCGGTGAGGATGTCGGCAAGCTCCGGTGCCATCCAACGGTTGGTGTTCTGCTCGACGTCCATGTCACGCTCGTCGGCGGCCGCTTGCAGTTCGGCCAAGTCGAAGCCGACGACATCCTCGCCCGAGATGCGCGAACGAATCTCTTCACGCTCTCGCTCTTCGGCCTCATCGGGCTCACGGTTGCCGCGCAGTGTAAGCCAGACACAGAGGCCCGTGAAGTAGGCGAGAATGTAGCCGAGACCGGCACACCAAACGGGTGCAGTGACGAGTCGCCACCATCGAAGGATGTTACCAGAACCATTGCCGGCACGTGGTGCAAGAGGTGATGGGGTGACGATGAGAAGGATGGAGAAGATCAGGGCAATGATGGTGCAGACGACACCGACCAGGAGACGACCGCGCTTGGTATTGGGACTGAGGTTGCGAGCGACCGAAATGAAGAAGAAGGGAACAACGTGCTGCGACATGTAGGCGTAGACTGCATCTGCGATGGGTGCGAGCACTTCGGGATGTGTGGAAAAGTCGCACTCTGCCAACGAGAGCTGTAAATCGCTCTCGGAGATGAGCCCAACGTCGACCATCCATCGAAGACGCGGCATCTTTTCGGCGGCTGAAGAACCAAACAGGCCTGAAGGAGTGTCGGCGCCACCAGGAGCAGTGTCGGATGAGGAGCGCGAGTCGCGGTTTCGTCGATACCTTCGCGAGCTTGGGAGGACGCAGTGCCGACGAGAGCAGAGGTAGCGGTGGACGAGACGGTCAAACTCGACACGAAGAGGCTAGGTCTCTGGTTTGAGACCGAGGTCAGCTGGTTTGAGTCTGGCGAGAACTTGACGCTTGACTTGCTCAGGGATGTCGGCGTCTGTTTCAACGTGATCACCACCTTGAAGCAAGACATCGATGGCGGTGAGGTCGGAAGAGACGCGAGGCTTGCACTGTCGTCGAAGGTAGGCGCTGACGGCAGCTTTGCAAGTGGCCGGATCTGGACTCTTGAGTCGATGGGAGCGTGATTGATCTCGGAACTTGGTTACGTAGCGCTCGTAGGCGACGAGGAAGTCGAGAGCATCCACCTCGTCGTAGTGGAGTGGTGGAGCTAGCTGCTTCTCTTTTGGGAGGAGTGGTGACGGTGGCGAAGCGGTGGTGCTGTCGAGGTTGAGGTCAAAGTGGTCGATGGCGGAGCTCTGGATGTCCGAGGCCGGGTAGTAGGATGGCAGACGTTTGTGTGGCTGACGTTGGAAATGCAAGAAGGTACGGAGATCGAGTAGACTGATGGGACGACAACTTCGGCCGTGGATGATGTCGATGAGGCTGACACCCAAGCTGCTTTTTTGCTCTACTCTGGCGATATCAGCAATCTTGGAAGGACCTGCACGTTTGTTGGACTGTGGGAGAAGGAAAGCAGGAGCATGCTCGGCCGGACCTTGGGTGTGAGTGGCTCGACGACTGTACGCGCAACACTGTGCACCATAGCCACAGCTTGGACCAGCGCAGCTCTGTGTTGGTGAAGATTCGGAGGGTTGATCTGGGTCGGTGACACACTCTACACAGTCGCCGCGAAGAAAGTTGTTCTTATTGGGACCTGCGATGGTGTCCCACTCATCTGGCTGGACCCAACCAAAGATGTCTTCGTCGCGGTTGTCGGCATAGACGTCGTGTTCCGTTGCCGAACGCCATCGCCCTGCAGTTGGAGCACCCAGAGTGGCACTACCACGACGTGGCGGCGCTGATGAACTGGGGTCCATTGTAACGAATTGCGAGACCAAGCAGTCGAATGCTGGTAGCGCTTGTATGCGAGTCGAGTGGATGAAGAATCAACAATGATTGGAAGTTCTGTTCAGCTCTGAGTCATGTTGATGGATGGTTGACTGGTAGGAGAACGTGCGAAGAGTCGAGCTGATGTTGCTGAGTGAAGCTGAGTGAAGCTGAGTGAAACAAGAAACTGCAGTGATGGTGGTGGTATTAGAGCTGCTGCATGTGTCGACCGCGTGGCCATCTCGGCAAAAGAGGCGGACGAGCTCTGTTTTCTTTGCTATGCTTTTTTTTTTTTTTTTTTTTTCCTTTTCTTTTCTGGTTTTCAGGTGTGCAGGTGCAGGGTGTGGGAAAGAGTCTGACTGAGCCAGTCAAAGTGAGGACTCAATGTTGAGCACTTGTCGAGTGTCGGACAGTGCATCAACATCGAAAGCAAGGAAGGCAAGTGGAATCGAGCCGTTTGACCGGCGTCAATTATCAGAGGAAAGAGGGCAGAAGAAGGCGACAGCAGCACGGGAAGGATGGGCAGAACAAGATGGGAAAAGGAAAAGGCCAGAGTAGCCGGAGTTGGAAGCTGCAACTGGTCGGGGTTCAAAGGCGTTTCGAGCTTTTTGTCTGGACAAAAGCGGAAGCCCTTCCCAATACAAAGCGCCTTCTCTGCATCCACTTAGACTGCATACACTACAGGCATCAATGACATACCTTTTCTCTATACCATCACCAAACGGCGAGTCTGCCTTGAGAGAATGATCGAAGCCTCCTTCGCTATAATGAGGATGGCTTGTGGCATGAAATCGACACTCACGATCGAGTACATGTACGAACAAGGTTCAGAGAGAGAGCCTCGGTGTCGAGCTGTCAGGCAAAGAAGCAAGGAGGTTCTTGTGTTTCAATAATGCGATCTTCGAGTTTTGTATACAGTCTGCAGTCTGCTGCCTGCTTTTCTCAGCAAGTCGAACTGCAAGATGGCTAACTAAGCGGGATTTTCGACTCGCTTCCCGGGCCAAATCTCACAGCGGGAATTTCAACTTTGATTTGCCACGCGGCTTCAACTTTCAAGTCGCAGCAGCAGCGACTCCAAAAGCTTCAAAGCCACAAATTAAAACCGTTGCTCGTCTCGCGCAATTCACTGTGCGTTCCTTGGCTGAGCCACAAACAGATTTGACGCGGGAAAAAGGCCGAGAAATCAATCAGGCACATTGTGATGGTCATGCGCGTGGGAAAATTGCTAATCCCAGTCACACTTCTTTTCACCCAGTCACTCAGTCACACACAATCACTTCAGCCCCGTCCTTGCGCTGTTACTGAATTTGACCATGAACGCTCGTGCTTGCTTGCTCGCTTGCTTGCTCGTTCGGCCACCGCCGTGCTTTGACGGTTCTCGACTCTTGGTCAACGGACGACACGATCAATTGAAACGTGGACTGACTGACCGCCAACGCAGCGGCCGTTCTCTCCTCTGTCGCTTTCGGCTCCCGAGTCAGAATTCGCATTGGAGCCGATAGAGAAGCGATGCGATGCGATGCGATGCGAACCGTTCATTACAGTACCACGAGAACTCGGCGTGTTCGAAAGCGTGGAAGCTTCTCGCTGAGATCAACTGTTGTGTGACTGAATGCACTTCCTTCCATATCTGGTCTTCCGTTGAATGGCACCGCGTCTAGAACCAGTCTTTGCGTAGCGCTTCTGCACTAGGCGCCGTCCGGAAAGTCCATCTTGAGAGACTCTTTCCGTACGGCTGCTAGTGGTACTCTACTCTTCAGACTGCTTCCCAGGCTGAGTGGTTCCTATCGCCAGCGCAAGGCTATCTGCAAAACCAGTCAACAGATTTGACGTCGATGAGGGCAAGGTCCGCGCATCAGGCTCAATGAGTTGCAAAACGAGCATGCACCAGTGTCTCACATGGCTGGATTAGGCATCGAATGCAGCGGCCAAAGACCCTTGCAAACAGCGAATCACGGCAGGCAGTGAGAAATTACGCCACGACAGCGAGCCCATCTGCTGTTCGCCATCTATCATACTACAGTAAGCCCATCGGATTAACTTGATTTGTATCATCTCGATCGACGCCGAACACGCATCGCAACTTGGTAGGTGATGCAAGCACAGGATCAGCCCGACAGCTCGTTGACAGTCGCCGAGTACAGTGGCAAGGTGGGCAAGGGCAACAGTATGGCCTGATTCGGAGCTTTGGCGACCAAGCCAACGGCGACTGCTCGTTTATCCTCTACTCGACTTCTTTGGACGTGCAGCGTGAAAGATGCTACTGCAACTCTCCGGCGTCTCGGTCGCCAGATGGAAGCCTACTTTCTCTCACAGATCCCGCTCAGACCCAGACAGTGTCGAGCGTTCCTTGGCTCCAAAAGCCACCTCGACTTCGAGACGCAACCTAGTTCTTCTTAAGCGAGACAACGTGGCCCGATCGTGCGCTCGGACTCGAGCCGATCATCGAATCAGAAGGATCGGCCGCCAACGCCGCGTTGACTCTTCCTCATTGTACACTGAGAAGACGATGCTCATGCTCGAGACGTTGTGCTGAGACTCTGGCTGCAGACCCAGCATGAAGTAGCATGGACTCATAGAGACTTTGTACTAGCTCGTCACGAGCAAACATGCACGATCTCGAGTTATTAGACCAACAACATTGATCATCGACTTCGCCAGATCGTTGACTTGTCGTCGTTCGAATAGCTCGGTCTTCGCCATATACCATTCAAACATCAGAATCCGAGCTCGCTGAGACGCAGAAGTCACATGCTAACGGAGACTGAAGATAATACTTTTGGCTCGACTGCAGACGCAGCTTCTACGACCCCACATCATGCAGCAAAGGTACAGGGTCCGAGACAAACTCGACCGCCGGCTCCAAGCCGCGTCTCGCTTCAGTTTGAGTTCTTAGCCAATGCACTGTCCATTACAGTAGGCTGTGTAAGGGTCCTCCCCTCACTCCTATATTTCTAGTAGCCCCTTCCATCCGCTTGTTGCGTTCTTCCCACCATCATACTTCGACCAGCAAGACCAAGTTCACGACCTCATTCAAAGCATCACAGTTGACCCTTCACACACCAAAAGACGCAGGTAAACTCACGCAGCCAATTCTTCGAGGATGACCAACGCAGCCGCCCAAGAGGGCAACGGCTTCGCACCATTTGCAGCGGTCGAGATCTCTTACGCATCCATCCCATCCGCTGGCACACCCGAATATGCCGAATTTGTCGCCCACTACCTCTCCTCTGCATTCGCTTTCGTTCGCGGCACACCAGAGTGGAAGAAGACCAAAGCCTTCAACACATCCGTTGGAGGCGACGTTCAATGCAAAGTTCTTCCCAGTCAAGTGCAGTCAATCGCAAAGAAAGGCTGGCACCTTCGCGAGTCCCTACACGGTCCTGACTGTGGACTGACCTACCAAGACTTCAGAAAGTATCTCCGATTCCAGCATCCTACCTTTGAGAAACAGTATATCGATGACATCACATTGGTCGAATGCGTCAAAAAGGTCAGGGAGGATGAAGCTGAGATCTGGCACAATGCTTGTAAGTTGAAACCACCTTACCCTTATTCTCCAAAACCAACATCTTGCTAACGTGTATTGCTCTTCCACTTTGACCGCGTCGTTACGACAGACAAGCTCCCCATCGTCACCGCAGACAGGGACTTTGTCCAGATGCTTCTCACCGTCGACCTTCCACCCCACCCTGAACCCTTTTCCAAAGCTCACCAAGCCGCTACACTCGCTTGGATTCGCGACACCTCCCGCACCATCACCCCTCCTTCCTCCTCAACCGAACCAGCTTTCCGTTCCTTCCTAGTCCTCCAATTCCCAATCTCACACCCTGACTACCCACAAGAACCACCCAAGGTCCGCGCCGTCTATTCATCCTTCGAAGCTGTGTTTGAGGGCCCTGCAGCCACTCAAGCAGGCGGACAAGGCGGCAAGGTGGTGAACTGGAAGATGGCAGTCCAGTCAGATACACGAGGCAGAATCCCGACCATGATGCAAGAGATGGCGATGCCAGGCGAAATTGCTCACGACGTCCACGCTTTCATCGGTTGGGCGAACAAGTACAAGGCCGAGAACCCGCCTGCTGCCGACAATTGAGCCGCTAGCAGTGTTCGATCTAGAATTCGTCCCCACTTTGCTTCTCATTCACAATCATGGTTCGCTAATACACAATTTGCCTCATAAGCACACTCTGTGTTTCGTGACAGATGGAATTCAGATTGATGAGATGCGAGCGACTACGACTTTTCATCCAATCCCATCTCCCCCAACCTTTCCTCTATTGCCACTGGGGGTGGGGGAGGTGGCGTCCCTGGTGACCCCGCTAGCCCACCTCTACTCGGACTGCTAGCTCTACTGTTACTGCTACTAGCCGATCTTTTCTGAAACAACCTTAACGCTGGATGAGCCGATTGACTCCTATACCTCCTTCCCTCATCCCTACCATCCCTACTCTGAGGAACACTGGTGTATTCATTCCGCGCCTTATTCCTCTGTCTCAACTCATTGAGCCTGTTCCATTCTCGCTGATAATCCCCCTGATTGAGATTGAGATCTGCCAATACTTCACGAGCTTGCATCTCGAATTCGATCTCATCTTCCGCCTCTATCAGCCCGAATCTTGCTGTTTCATCGGTAGGCGTTGAGTTGGAGTAGCTCCTCGTGGGAGTTGTTCTGCCTTGTCTACCCCTCTCCCTTGTCCCTCCTGTGGCTGCTGTACTGGAACTCGCACCAACAAGACTCGAGCTCGAAGCAGATAGATCCTCCGCGCTGCCTCTTCTACTAACCATCCTCGAAAGCGCTGGACTAGAGCTTGAACTTGAACTCCTTCCTCCAACCCCGCCGTTCCTCAACAGCCTCTGCTGTAGCCTGTGACTCGACATCTCGCGCCAAATCTCACTACTAGCCTGCATCTCACTCTCGCTTGCCGCTTGTTGTTCCATCTCCATCAGATGCTCTAGGTCTTCTCCGCAGACGCATTGGGTGAAGGACTCGTGTTCGTTACGACCTGCCCAAAAGTCTCGTGAGATCTTGGGAACTGGGTTGGCGTCTTCCTCTGTATAGGAGGGGAGTCGCATTGTTTGCCAACGACAGGCGCAGGAGGGCAAGATGAGGCCCCAGGATGCTCGGTATGTGCGTACGTCAGAGCCGGACGGAAGGGAAGGATCGGAGTACTGGATAGTAAGTTCGAGAGCATGAGCCATACCGATAGCGCAGTCGCTACCGGGGAGGGTGGATGCTCGCGCTTCGGAATCGTTGGGAATTCGGGCCACCCAGTTGCATTGACCGAGTTGAGGCAGTGAGGAGTAGGCGACAGGATGGGTGGAGGATGAGAAGCCGGAGGAGCCACTGGGTTCGCCATTGCTAGGCTGTCTTTGCTGTTGTTGCTGCTGCTCCTTGGCGAGCGCAAGAAGGCCGTCTAACCCAGTATCGTTGTGTGAATCCTGCAAGCATTTCTTGAGCTCTTCTGGACCTGCTTCGAAGAACACGAATCGCTCTGAAGGTGGATACTCGATATAGTTGCGGCGCACTCTTGACTTGAGCGTCGTCTGCTGTAACAATGCCAACTTGAGCGAATGCAGTTGCAGTGTCGGACTCGGACTAGCAAGCGAGAACGTGATTCTGAGATATCCTCCTACGGTCAAATGCTGTGTTCGCACACCCAAGAAGATGGGTCCCAACCCTTCCTCTGCCGACCGATGCACATGATAGTACGGCAAGAGTCCCGTCGCTGCGACCGTCTGGATGAAAAACAGATTCTTTTCCGCCAACAACGTCTTCTTGCTTAACAGTCCTGGAAACGTCGCTTTCACCTGCACTTTCTGATGATGCCTTCCATATTTGCAACACTGATACGGCGCTGTACTGTGATCAACGCTGAACGAGACATCAAATTGATATGTGGTTCCAGCTTCGAGTTTGAGATCGGCAGCAGAGGCGATGCTTTTCTTGTTGTAGTACGGTTGGTTCTGTTCGAAGCCTCCTTTGGGGAAACCGATGGATTCGTAGCCGACCAAGCTGGCTGTGAGGCTGAGAAGTTTGGATGGTGGATTGTAGCCGGCTGGGATGCTGAGCTGGATGATGACTTGGACGATGGCTGACTCGTGATCCTCCGGCGTCTCGTTTTCGGAGCGGACCTGTGGGCTGAGAAAGACATCGTTCACTGTCGTGCTGAGGATCTTGAGATCCATCGTGTCGGAGAGGTGGCGGCCTGAGCCCGATGCTGCTGGCACTATTGACGTTCAACGATGCGACTTATGTGCTGTGCGAGGTCTCCTAGGCTCTCCTGCGACCCTGAGCGGATTGTGCTGACAAGTGCACCGGTCGTTTCGTCCTGGGTGAATCTAGCGCATGCACGAGGCCAAATACGTTGAGCCTGACCTGAATCGCCGTCAATGAGCCAGATGAAGAGCCCCGACGATAAATGCTCCGTGTTTCGCGATGTGACCGGATCCTGTGGGGTATACTGGTGACTGGACGATGTTGGTGGAGACGAAAGAAGGTTGGCTGAGCAACATTCGCATTGCCTTCATTAACCAAAAGCGCTCAGTTTGTCTCCGCAATTTCTGGAAACAATTGAGCCATCACTTTTCCCGAAGCGCCGGTTTGAAGCCAAAGCGAACGCGGCCACACGGACACTTTTTAGCGAGGAAAACCGGGCAAAAATCCGACCGCGAACGAAAAGGGTCTCTGGTCGGAATTTGACCGATGGGTTCATCGTCAGATTTGAAAGACAAAGTTGGCCGATGATCGGGAGAAAGCGACTGGTCAGCATCACGACGGTCTCGAAGCAGTCAACGATGATAGACATGCACGTGGCCTCTATCACTCTCTCAGATCAGTATCCCTCCCGCTCTATGTTGTGATGCATCGCAATCGTGTTGAGTATCATTGCACGATTGACTGCAGATGAAGAATCGCCTTGACGCTTCGCCTCAGATGTGAGAGCAAGCTATGACTCCTGACCTTGACCCACTTCATCAAAACAATGGTCTTCTCGAACGATGCTTGCGAAGAGTGGAACAATGCAACCGGCTCCGAACAAGAAGCTGCAAAATCAGAGCTTGACCCGCTCTTCCCCTCAACCTGCGCTTCTGTCATCATACTCCGACCTGCATTCCTTGACCTTCTTCTATTTGTGGATCCAAACTTTTTCGCCGGCAGAATCAGCAAATCTTTCATGGCAGCCGACGGAAAGAATCAGGCCCTACGTTTTGGTACAGAGGAGGCTGTAGCTTAGACAACGGTCAACAAGGAACATCGCACTTTGATTTTTTGAGTTCAAGTTCAGCTGTCAGCTGTCAATGCCAAGAACGCGCTTGCGTTCTGTCTGCCATGATCCGAAGTTAACCCATCTTACTAACCTCAAAAGAACTTTGGGCTGTCGAGTAAGGCGTCCTTGGCTGGACAGAGGGAAAAGGAAGGCGAAGTGCGAGGTAACACGCGGCGGCTCATGGCACAAGTTCATCCGCTTCGAACCATGTCTCTGTTCGCTGTATTCTGGCTGGTTAGAGAAGGAGAGATGATGATACTGTAGTCTCCCCCACGCGTGAAAGTCATGAATGAACCAAGAGAGACCCCTTAAAAGTATCGCCATCTGCTGTCGAGGTTTATTTCAGGCAAAAATATATTCCCATACTCAATCTCGCCTCTGCCCTCGTTGTCAAGCGAGGCCACGCTTAGCCAAAGCCGAGGCCACACACTCCATCGCCTTCTCTTGGCGCAAGACAGTAATGAACGATGCTCCATGATGCTTCCGCAGGCCAATGCTAAGTTCTGATCTTGCACCTCTTCACAAGCAAGATTAGTGTCCGAGCTGCAGCGGCATGGGTGGCCTCGAGAGCATTGCATACAATGCCTTCCAGCATGTCACACTACGGCCCTTATTGTGAGCAGAATGAGCCAGAAAAAAGTAATCATCTAGGCTTCTGTACAAGGGCGTAGAAAGAGGGGCCAGAATGAGGGCCCAAGCTGAGGAGCACCACCAAGCCTGCAGTAACGCCTCGATGAAGAGCGTGAATTCTTGCCGCAGCTCAGCGCGATCCGGCTATACAACGAAACAAACAGAACGGAGAAGCTTTTGCAGGTCTGCTTGAAAGCATCCGACAACCGAAGAGCCGATGCAGCCTTGTACTTCGGATATGCTTCCACTCATCCTCGCTTGTCAGTCGTCAGTCGGCGCAATCGCCATGAACCTTTTCATAGCCAAATCTGGCATCCACTCGTGGTTGTAGTGTGTGTCTTAGAAGAGTGAAAGAAGGTTGCTGCGCGTTCGATCCAGAGACTTCGCAGCTGCAGACCGGTCAGGCAGTCACGCGAACAAATGCGCCTCGCTAGTGCACTAGCAGAGATACAGCCGAACGAGCATCGATCCAAGCGTTCCTATCATCGCTAAATCAAGTTGATCCTCACCGCACAAGTCCGCGTTCGTTCGCCTGTTGGCCGACAAGTCTCTTCCGCACCGGCGACGATAGGGGGGGGGGGGGACCAAAGGAGATACCCCGCGTTGGAGCTTTGACCGCGCTGCAACGTACATGCAAGAAAGGTGATGGTAACCGGTACGAGAATGCAAAAGGTATAAGATGTGGTCTTTGGTACATCATCATATCCTTTCGTACCCCCAAGTCACTCACCCCGCATTCCCTACACTCAATATATTCCCAATCTCAAGCTCTCTACACACAGACTCATTCTCAAGATGGTCGCAACCTCCTTCAACGCCCTTGTCGCCGTTCTTGCGGTCGCGTCTTTGGTCGCTGCCTCGCCTCTCCCTGTCAAGCGTGCTCCAACCTGGGCCGACCGAGACACTGCCACCATTCACCCCGGTGTCAACTCAAACACTGCCGGTAGCTGCACTTCCAACTTCATCTTCTACCAGGGTGACGAAATCTACATTGGTCAAGCCGCTCACTGTGCTAGCACTGGCGAGTCGACCGACACCGACGGATGCTCTTCCGGCTCCCTTCCTGAGGGCTCCAAGGTTACTATCACTGGCGCTTCTCAGCCAGGTACCCTTGTCTACTCTTCCTGGTTGCGCATGCAGCAACGTGGCGAGAAGGATGCCAACACTTGTGCCTACAACGACTTTGCCCTCGTCCGCATCGACCCTGCAGACCACGGCAAGGTCAACCCCACCATCCCCACCTTTGGTGGTCCTACCGGTGTCCGCACCTCTGGCCTTTCTCCTCTTGAGCAGGTCTACAGTTACGGCAACTCGATCCTCCGTCAAGGCATCACCCTCTTGAGCCCCAAGTACGGCGTCAACCTCCAGGAGCAGGGTGATGGCTGGTCGCACAACGTCGGTACCGTCTCCCCTGGTATCCCCGGTGACAGTGGAAGCGGCTTCTTCGACAAGGCTGGTCTTGCTTTCGGTACTCTCAGCACCCTCCAATTCGCTCCTCTTCCCGCTTCCAACGGTGTCGGTGACCTCAACAAGGAGCTTTCTTACGCCAAGACCTTCGACGACTTTGCCGGTGTCCAGCTTGCTACTGGTACAGCTCCTTTCGCTGTTGCCTTGCCAGACCTTTCCACTGGTCTCGTTTCCACTGTCCAGAACCTGGGCAATGCTGTAAACAGCGACCGTGGTCTCTTGGGTCTTTAAGCTTTCGACGTCTTATCTCTATACTTTGACTTCTATCTCTATACTTTGATGTACCCGTTTTATGCTATGCAATGGTATTTGTGATTCCCATAGTGATCAGTTTTGTGATTCCCATAGTGATCAAAACTGCTGAAATGCGTCTGCTGAATCGACTGAGTATGAAAATGATACACGTTTTCAGAAATGAGCATCGCACGTGAGCATAACATCTACTCAATCGATTTAGCAGACACATGCCAGCAGCTTTGATCACTATGGGAATCACAGATACCATTGTAATGTGGTGAAGTCATGCCTTGTTAGTGAGGCTGACGAGATACTCTTGTAGAGAAGCGAGAGCCTTGTACCTATGCGAGAGCGAGTTCTTCTGTTTTGGGTCCATCTCTGCGTACGTCAAGCCAGTGCCTTTGATCTCGAGAATAGGGTCCCAGCCAAAGTGTGTTGGTCCGCGGGGAGGAACAACCACACCCTCAGTCTTTCCTTCAAAGAGCTTGACTTCCCCGCCTGGCCCAGCGCAGTAGGCGAAAGTGCAGATGGCGGATGCAGTACGGTCCTCGAATCCATCAAGCATCTTGTTCAGTCCGTCGTGGCCAATTGTCTTCATGAAGTCCTTGATGTAGGGTCCTGGCAAACCGCCGAGCGCATGGAAGCCGAGCGCAGTGTCTTCGGTGATGCAAGGTCCATCGAGAGCTTTTGCTGCAGCTGCGCACTTGGCCTGGGCTACGTCTCGTGCTGTGCCTTGGATCTCGGGAAGGTCGAGATCTTGGTTGGTTAGCTCGTAGGGGAAGTTAGGAGATGCTGCAAAGATCTGTTGAACTTCGCGCAGCTTATTGGCGTTGCCGGTGACGAATGTGAGTGCTGGTTTGGACATTGTAAGCAGTCGAGCGATGTTGTTTGTGAGAAAGTGTCGTGGAGAGAAAGAAGATTGGAAGGAAGAAACAAGAACTGAGCATTTCTCCGCGTTACTCGACTCAGCGTCAATTGACTGCGAAACTTTAATTCCACCGGACAACGTGACATTTCCGAAATCCGCAATTTTTCGCGATCCTGTCCTACCATCATTCGATACTGGTTATCATTTGCTCTGTTATCGACTGGCTCACCTCACAACTATCTCATAGAATCTCTTGCCCAACAATGGATGAGGATGGCAGACAGTTTCAGTATAATCCCTTGTGATAATTGCATGTGTAGAGTACATCCGGGACAAGTTTTGATGCTCGCTGTTTGATAAGAGAGCGAGCAAGTCATGGTATAAGAGGCAAAGCAATCAGAGCATGTAGGTGAACTCGGGGTGCTGGTCACCGAGGTACTCGCGGATATTGGCATCACCCCAGCCGAGCGCCTTGAGATCGTTGACGCGGTAATCACGCTTGCCTGCCTTTCGCTGCTTGGTCTCCCAGAGCATGTAAAGCTCAGCGAGCGAGACAAGGACGAGGGCAGCATAGTTGAGGCAAAGGTTGGCGAGGAATCCACGCTTGAAACGAGGAGCCTCGTTGTTATAGAATAACCACGTGCTAGTTATTCCGCCGCTGTTTGTGAACACCTATGGTGAGATTCGTAACAGGTATGGAGAAAGGTATGATGGTGAGGGTGTCAGTGAGACCGGATGTGAATGCGGAATGCTGTATGGGAGAAACTGGTTATATCTGAACTTACAATGTAGAGCGCGATGGCTGTAGCGCGTTTGTAAAGACCTGCAGTGTTATTGAGCATCCAACTAATTCCGAGAGGAGGAATCGAATAGGTACCGCAGGAGAGGAGGATGATACCACCGTATCGCTGCGAGGCCACTGTCGAGCCATAGGCAAGGGCAACACCAGCAATCGAAAGGAGAATCAGGCAAACGACCGAGATCCATCGCCACCTGTACTTATCTGACAGGACAGCAGCAGTAATGGAGACGAAGAAAGCGGCGGCAGTGGGAGGCACTGAAAGAAGCTGAGCCTCAGCAGTGGTGCTGGCAATACCGAGAGTCCTGATGATGGTCGGGCTGAAGAAGGCCGAAGAGTAGAGCAGCGTGGCGTATGCGTAACCAGAAGCAGCAAAGAGCAGCACCAAAGGGTCGGTGAAAGTTCGGATGACCTCGCGGAGAACAAACTTGCCGGTGTACTCCAGCTTATCGTCGGCGTTGGCAGAAACACGCTTCTCGGCTGTGGTAGCGATGTCGGGAACGTTCTCACCATCCTGGGTGGGCTTTGAGACGGGAGCGGCCATACGGGCATAGGCCAGCTTCTTCTCCTTGGGTGTCACCCACCAGAGCTTGGAGATGTCGTTGGGCAAGATCCAGAAGCAAAGCAAACCGAAGAGGATGGTGAAGATACCCTCGATGATGAAGATCCAGGCCCATCCACCGGGCTTGCGCTTGATCAGACCGATAGCAGTGGCAAGGAGACCGCCAAAGGTACCGGAGAGGGAAGCACCCGAGAAGTAGAGTGCCTGTCGAACACCCATCTCCTCACGCTTGTAGAAGAAGGTCAGGTAGAGAGAAAGGGCTGGCAAGATACCCTGTGAAGGAGGAACAGAAAAGGGACAGTCCGTCAGTATTTCAGCGCTGCAGGTATTTCAGAAAGCATTTTAGAGTCGAGGGAATTGACTCCTATCAGCATCGATTTCTCGGACTGACAGAAGCCGGGGTGCAGGAGACAGAGAGGCACATACTGCTTCGGTCAAGCCAAGGAAGGCACGATTGATGTACAAACCAGTCTTGTTTGTGACCGTGCCTTGAAGAGTAGAGACCAGACCCCAAGCCATGACGAGGAAAGGGATCCAACGCGCGGGTCCGATACGTTTTACGACCAGATTCGATGGAATTTCGAAGATGATATAAGGAATGTAGAGAACGGTAAGAGCAATACGGTAGTCGTAACCGTCCTTGCTCATCTTTAAGTCACTTTCGAGACCATTGAGACGGGCTTGTCCAATGTTGGTCCTGTCCAAGAAACTGAGAAGATATAGCATCAGACAAAGAGGAACGATCTGCCAGTCGAGCTTCTTTTTGAGCGACTTTTCGAGAGCAGCTCGCTCCTCTTCCGAGAGCGAGTCGATGTCATCGTCAGCGTGGGCAGCAGCCTGGAGGTGGCTGTCCTTGTTGTCGTGGATGCTGTCGGAAGGGGACGAGCCTTGGTGCTGGTGAGAGAGCTCTGCCGGAGCGGCAGCCTGGGCGGACATAATGGGCGAAGTCGACTTCCACACCGAGTAGGTGAGAGGAGGAACGCAAGGGTCGGGATGCTAGGGTGAGGATGGAGGCGAGAGGAGGGAATAACCAATGGAGATCACTGGGAAAGAGGAGACTCTTTATACGGATCTTCTTGCCAAGAAGAAGGAGAGTGGGGGAAAGAAGGAACGGACAGGTGTGAGGCAGCTGTCAGAGTTGCAGGTGGCAATTCCTGACCCGCCGCGGGACTGCACAAGATGCGCCACAGAACGGATCTTTCAATGAAGCAGAGCTGACATAGATGGTTCGACTGGAGTCACTTCCGGCTAAAGAATGCTCAAAGCGAAGTCGAGGGTTGGTGCAAGTCGAGTCAGGGCAGACAGACGCTCTGCAGCAAGGTGCATGTTGAAAATATGCAGATGAGATCAGATTGGAGAAGAATCTGGGCGAATCAACGCGGAGAGTCCCACAGGTTGAGAAGAGACAAAAAAGGGACATGTGCAAGAAGCGCTAAGCGAAGCTGAGTAGGGAACCGCCTCGGTGTCATTGTGTCCCGGTACATACGCTGCCTCCCTGTTCCCTCTTTGGTGCAAGCGCCAAGCTAAGCGAAGCTCTAGGAGATAAAAAATTGACAAACGGAAAGGTTTTCCCGAGTCATATCCATTTGAGACGAGACGAAGCTCGAACTGGCGCGGAGAAGTGTGCAACAATACAGAGCCTCCGCAATCCGAAGAACGGAAGCAAGTCTCTCAGAGTGATCTGCCAACCCTCAGTCCTGGAGTCTGTGTCTGAATTGAAGCCCCACTCAAGCCACCCCCGCGTCGATCCATGCTTCTTTCCGCCGCAATTGCTCGCAACTCCCTCCATTCGGTCATACATCTGCCTGTCAGGAATTCTCACTATAGACATCATAGCCATCTTCACTTTCCTTTCCATGGCTTCACTCGAGTGGCATCACCTGCAATGATGATCTGATGTTATCGAAGGCGAGATCCTATTGACGTCAGAGTGAGAAGGGACATGTGGACGGTCCGAGTGTCAGCGGAGTTCACAATTGCAAGACACAGTGGCTCCCAAAGGAAGTTGCTGGATGGACACTACAGGCAATTGCTTCGAAAGAAGCTCGAGCCCTTCGACTGCCACTTAGTTCCAGGGCCTTTCACCTTCGCGGCGACAAGGTCCCTTGCTCATAACCGGTCCAGCCGGTTGTCACTGTTGCCGCGTGCCTGATTGCCCCCCTCGTGGACTTCATCCACCTTTCCGAACTCAATTGGTTTACCCTTGCCCCGCACTCACACCTTGACACAGGTTGCAGCCACAATAGCGTCAGGTTACATTCTTTCGAGATGAATTGTCATGGAAGGAGAGCTCTGTGTATTATTCAGATGAGTAAACGGCGAAAAAGGAAGGATGCTAACCTTCGGTTTGAATCCGTTTGATCATGACAATGCCACCCCTCTGCGTGTACGTAGGGTCCAGATGTGCCTGCGGCGGCAACTTGGCGACGCCATCTCGACTAGCATGAATAGCTTCGAGCAGCGCAGCTTTGTCTTGCTGAATCTCAAAGCCCATACGCTCGTACATTAGCAGCACGATTATATTGTCAGGCTTGATGATAATGCGCAGCTGACCTGAGCCGATATAGCGGAAACACTCGTTGCAGAGCAAGCGAGCCAAACCACGTCCACGGATCCTGTCGTCAACGTAGAGCGCTGTCATGTGCCAGTACGCATCCGTTGAAGTGCTGTCATCCAGAGCAGGCGACTTTGCCGACTCAGTGCCGGGGATGACACGAAACGGCTGATCGTATTCCGAACGAGTTAAGGGACCGATAAGGGTTACCTGTCCAACCCAATCGTCAGCCTCTTCATTGATACAGACGAAGATGGTCTTGCCTGGCTCTTGAAGCCGTGCCAACTTCTCTTCAGCGCTAAGCTGGGATTCGATCTGGATTGTGGAAGAAAAGGCATGCGGAGAGCGTTCAAGACCACTAATGCGGAGTGCTGTGTACTTTTGCGCATATTCGAGTCGCTGAGAGTCACTCAAGCTCGGATCAGAGATCCTCAGAACCCGAAACATGGCCGATAATTCACGCCAGAACGAGAAGATGGAGTGTGTGTGTGTGTGTGTGTGTGTGTGTGTGTGTGAGAGAGAGAGAGATAGATTAGGGTCTGCTGCGTTGTTTTGCATTTTGTCTTGGCAACCTTGAAATGGTTGTTCCGCTTCCCGTGCCTGCTCGGTTACAAGACTTTCTCAGCCGCGTTATCCCTTTTCTTACTCCCTTTGCTACCCCACGCTACATCAACTTCCCCGCAAAAGCCAACAAGCCTGTTGTTCCTGGCATGATCAGGAACAGACCTGAGACGCCTTCGGTGCAAACGGACACATAGAGACCGTCTAAGCCGTAAGACGCCACCATGATTGCCTCCTGGTTTGCCGCGAGGACACCTTGGTCAACGGATTTTGCGGGGTATCTGAATCTACTCGCTCGCTACTCGATCCTCATCGCAGCGATGTGATTGGTTTTGCCAGTTCCCTCGGTCTGATCCGAGCTCATTGTTTGATTGCAATTCCGTATGCAAGAGATCAATGTGTAGACAGACGGATGTCAAGGTCGGACGAATCAGCGTCGACAGCCGTGACTCGCGGTGATCTCCTTGTCCTACCATGTCTACACGACCAATCAGCAAAGTCGGAATCAGAAGCCTAATTTTGCGACCAAAAAATATGTTGCCGTCGATATTCTAACAGCTTCAAAAGTTGAGAGATGTAGCCTCGTCAAGCTCTAACATTGCTATATACGCCGGCGGCTTGTCGGTTTTGACGGATCCTTTGAAATTCGGGAAGCAAAAAAACCCTTTTTGGGAAGCAGAGATCTTCTTCGCACAGACCCTGAAGAAAATCTTAGCCGACCAAACACCGACGTTGGCCGTGACTCGTACAACGTTCATGCCACGGCTTCGAACGTCACCACCATCACCCTCAATCCTACAGCCACCGGGAATGTCGTCAGCAGCTTCGAAAGCAGGCGCTTCGGCGCGCGAGTACCACGCCAATCCAACTTGGAAGTCCAAGAAGGAAGCCCAACAGGTTGACTATCCATCTCAAGAAGCCTTCCAATCTGTAATGAACAAGATCGAGCGTCTGCCAGGCCTCGTCTCTCCCAACGAAATCGACCGACTTCGATCACAGCTTGCCTCCGTTGCGGAGGGCAATGCTTTCCTCCTTCAGACTGGTGATTGCGCCGAGCTCTTTGACTACTGCAACCCAGAGCAGATTCAGGCCAAGCTCAAGCTCTCGTTGCTGATGAGTCTCATTCTCATATGGGGTGCACGCAAGCCAGTAGTACGCATCGGAAGAATTGCTGGACAGTATGCCAAGCCACGCTCGAAGCCCACCGAAATCATCACCAAGATCGACCCTACCACAGGGGAAGCGGCCAAGCACGAGATCATGTCCTTCCGAGGTGACAACATCAATGCATTCAGTGCTGAGCCTGCCAGCGGACGTATCCCTGATCCAGAACGTTTGCTTCAGGCCTACTTCCACTCAGCTGCCACCCTCAACCACATTCGATCCGAGCTGGCGAGCGGTCTGGCCGATCTCCATGCTCCACGACAGTGGTCATTCCAACACGTTCAGTCTAGTGCCCTTCAGGCCGAGTTCGAGTCGGTGGTGGACTCGCTGACCGACGCACTCGACTTTATGAAGACCATCGGTGCCGACCCTAGCACCTTCTCGTCGAGCAGCGTACTGAACTCTGTCGACTACTTTATCAGTCACGAAGGTCTCTCTTTGGCGTACGAAGAGGCGCTAACCAGACTCGTGCGCAAGCCGACGCCAGCCAACCCTAACCCGGCACGCAACGTTCACCCCTCTGATCTCGCTAGTGGCGAGCTCGACAAAGAGACCCTTGAGAGATACGATCTTTCCGCTCACACCATCTGGCTTGGTGACAGGACAAGACAACTCGATGATGCACATGTCGACTTTTTCTCTTCTATTCGCAACCCTGTCGGTGTCAAGGTCGGTCCTTCGATGAAGCCTCAGGAGCTGATCGAGATTCTCGACATTCTGAACCCAGATGTGCCCATTCCTAGTGCAGCTGCATCAGGCCGCACCAGTGGCTGGGCTACACCAAGTGGTACACCCCAGGTCGTCTACGGCAAGGAGAAAGGCCGTGTCATGGTCATCATCCGTCTTGGTGCCGCTAAGGTTGCCTCCCATCTCCCACCTCTACTTGAAGCGATTGCAGCGAGCAACCACAAAGACTCGATCATCCTGCTTTGCGATCCTATGCACGGCAACACTCAGACCAGCCCCTACCCTCCAGCATCCACCGACCCGAACGCTCAGCCACTCAAGACCCGCTCCTTCGGTGATATTATCTCGGAGATCCTCTCCTTCCTTCACATCATCTCTTCTGACTTCCCCACACTTCATCTCGGTGGTGTCCACCTCGAGTTGACCGGAGACAAGGACGTCACCGAGTGCTTTGGTGGTTCGATGAGGCTCGAGCCAAAGGATCTCGAGAGAGGCTACAAGAGTCACTGTGACCCAAGGCTCAACTTTGAACAGTCGTTGGATGTCGCTTTCCTGCTCTCGCACTACTTCAGGAATCAGAGGCTAGGCAAACAGGTCCGCGGAGGTGCAAGGAGCGAGGAGATCAAGAAGCAACAGGCTATCATCGAGTCTGGCTCTGGAGACGAGCTGCTTGCCGAGCTTATCTGCGGCATCACCAACCGTCCTCAGTCGGCGTAGATCATGATTCCACTTTTGTACTTGTATACTCCTTTCTCGTCTCAATACTTAATGTAACACGAATTGCAAATCTGGCAGATGAGTGAGAACTTTCGATTGCGTATTAGAAAGACCAGAAAAGACTGTGGAAGAATGGCTTGATCGCGAAAACGCTCAAGAGGAAGGAATGTGAATCAAGGTAGTGAAAAGGATCTGTAGAAGGACAGTGAGAGGGACAGTATATTGACCCGCGTGCCATAGGTAAGAATGGGCTCTTAGCGCACCGATATGGCATCTTTCGAGGGCACAGTATCGATTCGCCGCTGTGGAGGGCGTTGATGCAGCTCCTTATACGCTTCCATCACCTTATCTTCCGAAGCGGTTGGCGACATGTTCTTCAGCCTTTCATGGAAGCTTCGAAAGGGCTGCGAAGAGACACTCCAGAGTCGTCTCAGCCGTTCGCGGTTGAAGATGACGCCAGGCGAATCTTGGGCATTTGAGACCGGATCATAGTTGACATTGGGCGTTTCTTTGATTGTTAGAGCCGGCTTGAATCCTTGCAACCTTGGACTGGGAAGGTCTGGCAAAGGCGGTGGAAAGTTGAAATTGTTCTGATCGGGCTTGTCTTGTCTGGCGGGCCGTTTGCGCTTTCGAGGTCGCGCTTCTGTCGAAGAGACTTCGTCCTCACCAGCGCCGCCAGCGTTGTCGCCGTCACCATTGTTGGCTGGGTGAACACCAGTTGAATCTCCGGTCGAAGGAGAGGGCTGCGGCTCGATCTCTGAGCGGGGCGAAGAATCGATGAAGCTGGACATATCGAAGATCGGCTTTTGCCGTCCCTGTGCCGTAGAAAGCAACTTCTTATCTCTTTGCATTGATTGCCAGTCTTCATTGGCAATCGTGGAATCCTTCGCTTTCGCTGTCGGAGCCTGTGAGGTGTTCGCATCCTCGTCATCGCTTGGATGGAACTTTGCGGACTGGGCCTTTCCGAACTGCTCTGGCGCCGTGTCCTCATTGTAAATAGCGTAATCAGCATCGTTGAGCTTGGCCATCTCCTGCACCTTCCTGATGCCTTCATACGATGGTCTGCCCTGCTCCCAGCCAGCGCTCAACCTTGCAATCGAGCCAGGCTCGACTTGATTCTCAAGAGGAGCAGAGGGCACGTGCTTGATATTCTGTAACCTTTCCTGCTCCCGATGCAGGCGTGCCCTGTGCAAGGTTTCGGCATAGTTGGCAGGAAGACGGAAGCTCCCAGATGTACTGCTTCCTCTACTGTTTTCCGAGTCCGGCGTTAACGGATCCGACTTTGGCGTCCAAGTCCTCCCTGGTGAGACGACGGGAGACGGGTCAGGCATACTAATGTGCGGAGAGCGGAGCGGGCCTGTAAAATCAAAGGCCGTGTCAGCTTCATGGAAGGGATAGGTTCGTGCGTGTGGTGTCTGTGGATTGGAGACGTCAGCATCCATCGCCGTAGGATCGTCAAGACGCCTGGGAGTCGGATCGGGACTCAGCTCTTGTGATGCCTCCTTTTTCAATCGAAGAGGAGCGAGCCCGATATCTTCTGCCGATACGTCCTGTTTACCGTCAGCAGCTGCAGTCAAGGGATGCTCGGGATGACCAATGTAGCGGGAAGCTGCCTTTCTGATCTGTTCGTCTTTGAACTTCTTGATGCGTTCAAAATGATCATTCATTTTAACCAGGACGGAATGGAGGCGATCCAATTTGGACACCTGCTCGGCTTGCGTGTCTGCAGATTCCACTGGAGGCCTGGGGCGTGACGCAGCTTCGTTGATGGAAGGCATGCCTCGCACTGGATCAGCTGGTTCATTTGGCAGTTCTTCGTCTGGCTCAATTTCAGGGACCGGTGTTCTCGGTGGAGTCCGGTCGCGATTCGGGAGGGTTGTCTTGAAGTCATTGAAGCTTGGTCTGCGAGGATAGCGTGAACGCCTACGACTACGAGCTGAAGTACGTGGACTGACCTCTTTTGAGGGTGGAGCACCGATGTCGGCCTCGACAGATGTCTTCGCACCGTCTTTGCCCAACTCGGCGGAGAGATTGGGAACATGGGTCCGTGCTACTGCTTTGAGGCCTAGCTCGTTGTCAGCACCCTCGACAGCCTTAACGAAAGGTTTGAGGTGTGGAATGGGGGTCTCTTGCATGATGGCTGGCAAACGAAGTACCCGAGGTAAGACGTACTGCTTGCGGAGGTCAGGCTCGTACACCCACTTTTTCTTTACGTGCTTCCATTCGGGATAGGGTTCGCGCACCTTGTCGACCTGCCTGAGGATGCCAACGTAACCTTTGCGGATCCCTTCGCGGACACGGTTGCCATCTTGGAAGATCTTCCAGTTCTTGAGGCTATCCGGGACTTCTGCCTTGGCCCAGCTCTTCGCTGCTTGGAGTTCCTGCCGCTTGCTTAGTTGCACGATTTGGCTATCCTCGCATATGGGGCCAGGAGTGCAGGAAATCGTCGCCTGACACGATGCGAAGGATAGGAAAAGGAGGAAAAACAAGGTTGGAAGAGCGATACGCATTGTGAAGATAGGGTTCGAACAAGGAGCAATAGTCTGCAGAAGTGTGCCGATCGCATCCTCAGCTCCTATAAGTATGTTGGCTAGAAGGCGAATCGTGTGACGTAGGGAGGCGTGATGCCGAAAGTGAGACCAACAAGGCTCAAAAACGCCGCATCTAGTTGATAGAAGGTTGAGAGGTCAAGTTTGTCGAGCCGGCTAGCGGCGTTTCGAAGTGAAGAAGTGGTGTTGGTAGTATGCAAGGTGAGCCAATCGAGAAATGCAGGGGAGCTTACTCTGACTGTGGCAGTGCCAGCAGCTCATCAAATGAAGGGGCGATTGCTAAAGGTACGCCTTCCGACGGAAAGCCATAATGCGGGATGAGGTGGGTCGCACTCACATTATTGTGGTGTCTTCTTGGGTCAACGCTGCAAAGGACAACGGTCCGACCTGCCGAGGCTGTAAAGCCGAAAGGTTATAGGTCGATCAAAGATGGAAGATGAACTCGTTGCAAGTGTGGCTGTGGCGATTGACAATTGCCAGAAAGGTCCCGAAGATACCGTCCTCCCTGATCCTTGAAATCTGAGACTCTAATGTTGTCACTAATCGTCGAAGAAGGAGTCACTTCGAGATACCGTAACCTGATTCACAAGATCCCCGAGAGCTGCACATGGTGGGTTCATGCCGCGCTTGCTTGCAGTGGGTGGGCGAAGTGGACTCGTTGGGGTGATAGGGTGCGAGTCGAACAGGTCCGAGCCAGGCCTCGGTCGATCTCAATGTGTCTTGCCTCGAGCATGAATGGAGCCAGGGACGAGATGAAGCAGATCCGTTGGTACAATGGGCGTTGATGCTGGTCTCTTGGACAACATGACGCGAGCGTCCTTCTTTGTACTGAAACAATTAAAGCTGATCACGATGCCAGATCAGAGCTCGAAAGCTGTCGTCAAACGTCGACTAGCAACACCTTCGCGCCTCGACCAGCGCAATCGCTCAAAAGCGCACGAAATCCTCACAGCAGTGCCTTTGGAGCCACATGCGCTTTTTTAGTTGAGAATCTTGGCATGACCGAAAGCCTATCCGATGGAAGAGCGTCCTAATTTTGATTTCCACGTGCATTTCTTTTCTGCCTTTTCCATCCGCGTCTTTTTCTTTTTCTTTTTCTTTTTATTTATTTATTTATTTATTTATTTATTTATTTCGAGCACGTCGGCTGACTGCAGCTTGGCTCATGTGTGCGATGCTGAGAGGAAGACCAAATGCGCCGATTGCGGGGAAGCTCGACTGACGACTGCGATTCACTGTACTGAACTGTAAATACAGCTTAGCGTAAGTCCGCAAAAAGTGGCCGCAAATGGATCATCGGGGGTCAAAGCGGTCAAGAGCTTTCATGTTCACTCACTTTTCTTCCTCCATCTACTCTTTTTTCACCGTCTACGTCATCAAGAAGCGTTGGGCGAACCGGAACCTGTAGAGGCATGGCGTATACTCACGGCATAGACGGGTCCTCTCTTTCAGACGATCAGACGCGCTGATCCAACACAGACTCGAATAGACTCAAGCTTTGTAGAAATCTCCTACCCGACTAAGCCAAAGATGTCGCGTGTTTCGATACCTGGCTCCTCAGATTCATACAGCATCGAAACCCTTGCTGACACTTCCGCAAGTCTTGGACTAGACGCCAATCCAGAACTCAGCGCAGTCCCAGAGCATCCTCACAGCAAGAGCAAATCAGCTGCCATTCCCAAAGATGCTCAGCCAAGACAACAGCAACAGCTTTCGTCGGTCACACATCCCACTGTCTCTCGGCCCTCTCATCATACACGCGGTAACAGCAAGGGCAGCGATGATACTCTTGACGGTGTACAGCCCAAGAGAAAGTCGATAGGATCTAAATTGCTCTCCAGGTTCAAGTCAGGATCGAGCGACGACAAGGGCGATCATTCCAGCAATCCTCAATCGCGAGTAACCAGCGGAGCTCACACTCCCGCTTACACTCATCATGAGGGCGAAAGCGAGACCACACTGGGCGCCGATAAGCTTCAGCAGGCCTTGACAAAAGAGCAACAACGTAGGAATAAGACCAAGCAGCAATCCTTCAATAGCGCAGATGGGCTTCGACAAAGACGCCTTTTCCTCGCAAGGAAGCCAAAGCAGCAGCAGCCTGACTCTGATTCCGAGGCATATGATCAAGAGCATCACCGCGAGCCAGCAGAGACTCCTCCCTATGCTTCCACCCAGTCGACTAACCTGCAGTGACCTCGCAGCAACACGATTCGCCATTTCCCGGGTGGGCTCTACGATGATAATCCAACGACCGATGCCCGACCAGTCCGCGATCCTCAAGCCTTGCATCATCTCGATCGATCTTACGATGTCGATGACGGACATGACGAGCTTCTAGTGGACGATCAACAGCATTACGACTCTGATGATTCAGACGACACCATTGCGCACCTCATTCGCGAAGCAGATGGATATGACAGTCTCCGCTATAACCGCAAGGGGCAAATTTCGGCCGGTCTCGACTATGACACCCTGCATGCTGTTCGCGAGAAGGAACGCTCTGTTCACGACAACAAGGACGCACAGAGCGGTTACAGCGCCTACTCGGGCGGCGCTGCCAAAGCCCTCAGTCAACCTCTGTTGCAGCTCGAAGACATTGAGCTCGAGACCTTCTTGCAGAATTTTGCGCGTCATACAAAGGAAGTCATCGTCACCCGTTCCGCTGGCGCCCAAAAGTACAGGATGCCAAAGTGGTCCGACTTTCGTGTTTCGCCAGAGGAGAAGGCTGCGCCCAATCTGGACAGTAAGCGACCCTCGATGTTGGCTCGAGTCGACAGAGGTCTGCACCATCTATCCGAGAACCTCAATCCGCAGTCGATAGGCAAGAGCTCGTCTCAGCAGTCTGGACAGGAGCGAAGTCAGACTGATCCAGCCTCAGTCCAGAGATCGAAATCGACCGAAGATGAACTGGCGGCTGGGTCAGCCTCTGACGTCAATGATCACGGCGCTACTTCCAGTTCGCCATCCAAGAAGAAGACAAAGTCCAAGAAGCTCAAGAAGCACAACACCACCAATGGCACCTTGTCACCTGCCAAGGAAGGCATGCAAGACGAAGAAGACTGGGATCTGATTGTACCTTCCTCCGCGGAACATAACAGCGTTGATGTATCCTCTCCGGCCGACGAGCTCCGCGTCGATGCAGCTGATGAAGGTGTCGATGGAGTCGCTTTTTGTATCGCCTACATCCTTGCCCTCGTAGAGAGGCTCGCGCCAGAGGAGATCGACCATCATCTAGATAGAGGCTATCGCGAAGGTCTCATCCGTTCTCACCTCGAACGCCTCTACACCATTGCACCGTTCTGGGAACAGCTTGCCTTTCGCATCCGACGCCTCTACCGATGGGAGGACCCCAAGACGACGGCTGCAGCTGCCATGATCTACTTTGTGCTCTGGTATACCAACATGATTCCAACCGCCTTCATTCTTATGATCATGTTCTACATTATGAGGTTCAAGTACTTTCCCCCTTCCGAGAGCTATTTGCACGACAAGGTCAAGATGCGCATGGCGCGTGGTCAAGCTGCCAACACCCTCTCTGAAAAACTGCGCCGTCGCAGTCGACTTGACATCCTCAACATTTATAAGCGATGGGTTGTTACCTATGGTGCGCCGACACAGGAAGCCATGGGTTTGGTTGCCGACTTTCACGAAAAGATCAAGAATCTGATTCTTTGGCGTAACACGGCAGCGACACGGCGCACGTTGGTCATGTTTGGTGTGCTCAACCTCTTTGTGACGTTTGCGCCCTCGCAGTACATTTCGAAAGCTGTCTTCTTCTTGCTCGGCATCACTTTCTTCTGCCTTTTGCCGCTGCAGAGCTACTTTCCTTCCCATCGCAAGGCATTGTCGCCTCTCTGGTGGGCTACGTTTGGAGCTCCCACCGATGCTCAATTTGCAGTCCAGCTCTTGCGCAAACGTAATTTGGACGTCGATCGCTTCGCCGGCCAACTTAGCACTGCAGAAGACATTCGACGTGCTGTCCGGTCACAAGGCGGATCCAAGGTCAAGCCGTGCCCGGATCGACGCGAGGAAGGCATCGCATACGACGAGATCGAGGACCCAGCTCGAGCCACTTTGGACTACGTCGAGATGAGCAACGATACCATGCTCAAGCCGCGTAAGCTCGGAAGCTTCTTCTGCCAATACAAAGGTCTGCCTGGCCGATTGCACGTCAACACAAAGTACCTCTACTTCACACCCCTGCACTCTCCCTCGCATAAACGCGGGCGCACTCCCGTGGATGCGATTAAGTCGATTGTCAAGACCAAGAGCATCCGACTGATGGTATGGAGCTCGTTGGGGCTCAAGATTGTTCGAAACAATGGCAAGGCTCCGTTGCTGCTGGCCAACATGTAGAATCGCGACGAGGCATTCAATTTGATCCTTGCTGTATCCACGAATGGCAAGTAGAACAACACATTCTCTGACATGTGCTCAGAGCACCAAGCTGACCTTCGCTTTCATTTGTAACCCTCTTCAGCCGGTGCGAAAGCGATCTAGAATTTAGATGCGGTCAAGAAAGGATCTTCTATTGTTTATACCCCCATGGAACCTGTAATACTATGAATGCTCAATACATGCATGTTGAATGGTCTGCTCTCCCGGTGTGATGCAGATTTGTTCTGATGTTGAGAAAGAGAAGTAGGAATGTCGAGTGTGGCAAGGTACGACAGGCGTGCTCTGTCGGTGATTTCCGAAGCGGCCGTGAAATTGACCGACGTTGATGGAATTTGAGTTTTGTCTGCTGTGGACCGTGCGATTGACCTCCACCACGACCTTCTAACACTTTTCACATCACACTCCTCATCAGACACCACCTGCGAACACAACAGGGCTGGGTCAGGATGCAAGACCAGCTCAATCAGCTCGTTTCTGAGCTGCTTGCTGAGGTTCAAAGGTGAGTGAGCACGACCGCGAGACCATCAGTACTCCAAGGCGAGCAACATGCTAACTGGCTCCGCTCCAACCTTGTTCCTGTCTACAGACTGGAACCGGGGAAACGCCTCCTCATCGGAGTATCCGGCATCCCAGGATCAGGCAAATCCATCCTCGCCACCAAGCTCGTATCCGCCCTCAACACCACCTACTCTTCTCCTGTCGCTATCTGCGTAGGCATGGATGGATGGCACTACCCTCGCTCAACGCTCTCTACCTTTCCTGACCCAAAACTAGCCTTCGACCGCCGAGGCTCCGAGTGGACCTTCGACTCGAAACGATTTGCTGATTTCGTCTCTTCTGTTAAACTTAGCCCTGATACTACATTGAAAGCACCCTCATTCGATCATGCGCAAAAAGATCCACTAGAGGACGATACAGAGATTCTTTCCAGTCACAGAGTTGTTGTGTTTGAAGGACTGTATTGCAACTGTAGCGTTGGCGAGTGGGGTAGAGCGGCGAAAGAGATGGATATAAGGCTCGTGTTCGAGATGGATAAAGAGGAGGCAAAGAGGCGGTTGGTCGTGAGACATGTGATGACTGGTGTGGCCAAGGATGAAGATGAGGCGAGATGGAGAGGTAAGTTCGTACACCTGGTCGCTGTTCAACGAAACCTCAAGCAAGCTGACTCAAACTTCATGTTTTTTGTCACGACGCGACAGCGGACAACAACGACCTCCCCAACGGAGATTGGCTCATGTCCCACCTTCTAAATCCGTATACTGTTGTGAAGAGCATAGACGACCCTACATGGCGATAGCAATCAGAAATCAGAAGTTCAAAAGATATCTTCTATCGTACAGTTCGGTACAAATACATATTGCTGGATGTTACACGGCGACTTTGCGCAAAGCAACACTCTTGATAATCCTGGCGTCTTCGATCGGCTCCAATACTTGTTGCGCTACGACCCATCTACAGCCCTCCTCGACAGTTTTGTTCCAAGTCTCGACCAGGCTCTCGACTTCACCGGGCTGAATACGGCCTTCGTGCGGCGGCGAGTCGTAGTCTAGTATTGCCCCTGGATTCGCTCGAGCGGCGGTGGCTCTTTCGGTGGGGGAGAGCGTGACAAAATGGCTCAATAGCAAAATCCCGCCGGTCCGCACGAGGGATGCGAGACGTGGGAGTAGCGAGCGAGGATGGAAACGGATGCTCAAGATGAGATCGAACTCCTCTCCCTTCACAATCTCCTGCTCTCCAGGCATTAAGGTGGCAGGAGGGAGGAGAGGCCCGAGTCCTAGCGCGACGTACTGCTTCCATAAGTCAGCATCATCTGAAGAGGATTGTATAGGCTTGCCTTTTCCACTGCCAATCAAGGGTTCGAGATTCCCTTCATCGCTGCATTTTGCCCAGAGCATAGCTTGGCATCGTGAAGTGTCTCGTGTCTGAGATTCATCGAGGTAAAGATCCTCCATAAGCAGATGTGCCCGATTGAGAGCCGCTCTCCAATTGTCCACTCCAACACCGGTCCAGCCAGGTGCGATAGGACGAGTTCGAGAACCGTGCAAGATCCAGGCCAGGTCACGGGCTGCTCCGCAACCCAAGTCCAGCACTCGCAGTGATTTTGGGGTATCGTGAGAAGATTCGAGATTGAGGACGGTCCGTCGGACCGCGGGAGAGGGTTGAAATAGTAGGTGTGGGACATCATCGCCGTCAAGTTCTGTGATCCGGGCTTGATGCGATTGTGAGTCGCGGATGAGGCCTAGACGCTGAGCCCTGGCAAAGAACGCTTCTCGATCTACCACATTGCCTTCCGCTGATGAAGCTGTTGTCCCATCCGAAAGGTAGAGGAGCCTCGCTGAAGCCGTTGAAGAGAATGCTTCGGCCACATCCTGGCGATGTTTGTGATCGGCTATGACAAGGAAGGGCACATTCCGAGGCGGCAAGTAGCTATATCTTGATTTGAGCTCAGCGATCGGGTAGATGTGATAAGAGTTGGCGAGGTGTGCCTGATTGAACGCTGAGCCTGGTCGTAGATCGAGCACAAGTCGAGGCTCTTCGAGTGAAAGGTATAGCTGCAGAGGATCGTCGGGATTGGCTCCGATGGTATCGGGAGGGCCGACGTCAACAGTCATATGTTTCTCCTCTGCTGCATCTTCGACAGCAAACATTCCCACGACCTTGTCAGCAATGTCGGTCGTCCCGCTGTACAATCGCAATGGTCGTGTGATGCCAACTGACTGACCTCAAGAGCAAAGTGAAACCTTCGGTTAAGCAGAGGGAGCGTCTGGACTCTGAGAAAAGCTCTTGGCCAAATTTAAGGCTTTCCTCCTTGCAGCATGCTTTTTAAGTAGCCCGCGTCCTCCTCTGAGTCTCCCATTGGGCCGCTGTGGAGTTGCGGTCGATTTTTTTTTCGTTGAAACGACGCACAGTCTTATGCGCCAACAAGCAACGCCTAGCTTTTTGCTGGAAAGTGACACCTACCTGGCCCCTTCTTATCTTTCACCCTTGGTTCCACCAGCACACCCAGCTCTCCCTCTCTCCATCGGTGGTATTGCAGCGATGCAGGCGGAAAAGATCGTACAGAGGCCTTCGGGAAACGGTACGCCCATCTTGCAACCTGTTACCTCATTAGAAAAGCCCACGACAGAAGGCTCCGGTTCGACCCATGGCGTTCTTGCTGCTGCAGCGGCTGCGGCTGCGGCTGGAGGTGCCGATATTCCTCCAGCACATTCGATGGTATCCTCTGTAGCATCGCTTCCTCCAGCCACACCCACTGCCAAAGCTTCAGGCTCTGGCTCCGGTGCCACAGCCGCAACTCGATCCAAAACTATCGTTCTCACCGACGCAGGCCGAGCCCCTTGGTACAACTCAGTCGGAGAACCCGTCCCAGCCTATGTTGTCGGCATTGCCGGTGGTTCCGCCAGCGGTAAAACTTCGGTAGCTAGAGAGATCCTCAGGAGGCTTCCCAATGTTCCTTGGGTTGCTATCGTCAGTCAAGATGCCTACTACAAGTCTCTTTCCGCTGAACAATCTAAACTCGCTTTCCAGGAACAATACGATTTCGACCATCCCGATGCTTTCGATTACGACATTCTCAAACAGTGCATCAAAGATCTACGACAGAGCAAAGCGGTAGAGATTCCAGTATACAGTTTCGTACAGCACCAGAGGACTTCGGAGACCAATTACTTGTATGGGCCAGCGGTGTTGATTGTAGAAGGTATCTTTGTGTTGCATGATCCCGAGATTAGGGATTTGCTGGATTTGAAGGTATACGTACAGGCAGATTCGGACTTGATGCTGGCAAGAAGGATCAAGAGGGACATTGTGGAGAGAGGGAGGTCGGTCAATTCGGTCTTGGATCAGTACTTGCGCTTCGTCAAGCCTGCTTTCGACACTTTCGTTTCGGCGACGGCAAGGCACGCCGATATGATTGTGCCTGGCTCGCATAACGAAGTTGCCATCGAGGTTATCAGTCAGCATATGGAGAAGCAGCTGAGGAATAGATCGAGAAAGTTGCGGGCCGAATTCTACAAGACACCTGCGACTCAGCTTCCTGCACCAGGGGCGCGCGATAAGAACAGCGACGTGACACCTATGAGCCCTTACGACGGTCTGGGCTCTGCACATGAAAGGCGATCTAGTGTTACCCCGATCAAGCCCCTGCTCAACTGTAACGACTCTTATGCTTCAAACGCTAATCAGATGGCCCGTGCGACATCAAGCACCTCTGCCGCTGCCGAAGACGCCGGCTTACCGCCCAATGTCATTATGCTCGCCCAAACACCTCAACTCCAGAGTCTTTTGACCATTCTCCACGACAGATCGACAGCCACCTCCGAGTTCACTTTTGCATGCAAGCGTGTCGGAACTCTCGTCGTCGAGCTTGCCACCACCCTCCTCCCCTACCGCGAGAAAGAGATCACAATCCACGGCAGCCGCAAGCACATCGGTCACGAGCTCAACGTCTCCAGCCTCTGCTCTGTCTCCATCCTTCGCTCTGGAGCTGTACTCGAACCATCCCTTCGTCGCGCTTTCCCAGCCATGTCACTCGGTAGTCTCCTCATCCAGTCCAACGAAGAGGACGGCGAGCCTCATCTCTACGATGTTTCACTACCTTCATTCATTCGTCGACGAGAGACTGCGGAGAAGTCGTGGGTGTTCTTGCTCGACGCACAGATTGGTACTGGTGCTGCAGCGTTTATGGCCATTCGCGTGTTGTTGGATCACTCGGTGCCAGAGGACCAGATCATCTTCTTGACCTTGCTAGCAAGCTCGCAAGGCGGAATCCATGCATTGAATCGCGCTTTCCCTCGCGTGAAGATCGTGGTAGCTGGTGTCGATCCAGGACTTCAGAAGTTGCGTATCCCATGGTCTACTGCTTCGACCACCACCAACAGCAGCAATGCAGCAAAGCAAGAACGAAACGAGACAAGGGGCTATGCACACAACGCACCTGTGGACGAAGACGACCTTTCTCCGGGCTTCAATAGGAGAGAAGACTTGCATCTGTTGGCGTCGCCCCCGCTGTTGAGCATTGATGGGCGATTTGCAGCACACAATGAGGCGGACAAAAGGCAGGTTTCGCAGCCTCAGAGACAGCCGAGTATGGCCAAGGGAAGCAGAGTTGTATTTGCCATCACGCCAGGATGCGGGTCCATTGGCGATCGGTTCTGGGGCACTGGATCGCGATGAGCTGGCTTTTCTTCGTCATTCCATCACTACATTTTAGAACACAGGCTCTAACCGCATCGCATCGCAATAAGCACACTGGAAAGGAGATGCTCTTTGAGTGCTTGAGTCTGTGCAATTGCAAAACGTGAGTATGAGGCGTAATTCTTGAAGCTTAGGCTTGTTCTTCGTCGACAAGCTCGCCGACGATGCCGTATTTGGCCGTAAAGTGAGCTTCCCACTCTTTCATGTTTTTGCTGTCAGATTAGAGGGAGGAGGTAAGAAGATGAATACGTTAGCTGCTACCCCATCTCCCATCATCAATGTTGTGTACTGGGAACTTACACTTCACTAGGGGTCAAATCTTCCAACTTGTCAATCGGCTGGTCTAACGGTGTCAACATCTCCAAATCGAAACTCTGTTTTGCCATTCCTCTACTCGCGTCTCTCCCCGCAAAATTGCCATATGGACCACCTGGACCGTAAAAATTCTTGCCCTTTGTCACATCAAACACTTTTCGGTTGATAGCGAGCAAGATGCGCGATCCATCAGAGTCAGAGGTGTTGCCAGTGCCGTCAAAGACTGCAAGTGTGCGAGGGGTGTATTTGGTCCATTCGACCGTGTCTGGGTGTTTGGGTGGGAGATAGGTGTATCGATCGGATGGCGCCGAAAGGTGAGAGCGGGCTTCAGCGGGCGTCGGGGTCCAACGTGACGATGTGGGCGAGGAGGGACGAATGAGAGGGATGACAATGTAGAGAAGTGCGAGGAGAAGGATGAGATTGAGCGGGTTGGTATAGATTGATTCTGCGAAACGTTGCAGCCTCTTGATGAGGACCGTGGTTGTGGATGGGTCAGGCTGACTGAAGAGGCGGTTTTTGAGATGGTCCATGCTGAGTATAACGCAGAAGCTCGAGTCTGCTGGAGTTGATGATTTGGTGATGGAGGTCTCGGTCGTGGAGAGAGGATCAGGTGTTCGAAGTCGAAGTGTGGAATGCGCAGCGCGAGAAGGTCTCCACCAGCCAAAAGAAAAGCCGAGTGCCGAACGACCTAACCTCCACAGAAAACGCCGTTTTATCCGAGCTCATCAGCACACCTTCACAATCCTGTCAAGACTATCCCGACCCGCAAGTCTGACAGCATCTTCAGGCGCTCTCTGTGCTTTCATAGCAGCTGATGGCGCTCAAGGCTGCTCCACATTCT
The DNA here is from genome assembly GCA_022963135.1 of Ustilago loliicola. Lineage (NCBI taxonomy): Eukaryota > Fungi > Basidiomycota > Ustilaginomycetes > Ustilaginales > Ustilaginaceae > Ustilago > Ustilago loliicola. Next base: position 39,983 of record JALCUU010000013.1, on the reverse strand, counting down.
CTCTTCGGAGATGTGGTGCAGCCCGAGTCGCTAAGTCTCTTCTCATCCACCTCCTCGAACCCGTTTGCGCTATGGGCGCTGCATCAAGACCCAGACCTGGAAGAAGATTCAGGTATACGCCTCCTCGTGGACTCGACGGACGATATGGCACCCTCCAACCTGGGCTCCACATCCGCTACCTTCAAGTTGCAATCTGACAAGCCCGTAAGAGGGTCTTGCTCGGAGTTAGTTCTTCACATTCAGTCTCCTGCCATTCGAAGCACTTTCATTCGATCACCACCGAACGAAGACGCGGAACTAGGCATCAAGCTACCCTTGATCACATTTCAATTCAGAGCCATCGGAAGCTCGCGGCCTTTCGCGTTCGAGATCGGCATCAGAGACAACAAGCATCGAAGAGCGACGATACGCATTAGCAGCTTTCAGATCGAGGCGAAGCTATATCTCAAGCGGTGTCAGAGCGGCAAGGCTCAAATTTCAAACGAACAGGAAGCAATACTTCACCTTCCACTGACTATGGCTGCGCAGCCAACTCAAGACGAGACATCGTTGACTGCGTGGCAGGTGCTGACACTACCACTGGATCAGTTGGCAAGGCATTGCTCCGACACCTCCTTGTTGGGCAAGGACGAAGCGGGACTGAAAACAATGACGAAGACCGAAAAATTTGGGAGGTTCGAGGCGGTCACATATGTCAAAGTACAGCACGCGTCATTTGGTTTTCCAGATTTCACTATCACAAAATTCGCTCCCCCCCTGTGTCACTATACATCAATATTCCTACTCATCTCACAATACAACCTTGGCAGATTTTTTGTGAACACCTACTTTGATTGCTTGGGTGCAGAATCCACAAATCAGAACCTTGTTTGACCACCTTTGGCCTTAATTACAGCTTCCATCCTTCTTGGCATGCTTTCTAGAAGCTTACCAAGGTAATCTTCTTCAATGGTCTCCCAAGCTTGTAGGCTCCTGATTCCCGCTTTTTTGAGATGCCTACTGACTGTACTGGCTGACATACCATCATTTTGCTGTCCAATCTCTTTCAAAGGAGTTCTTCTGCTCTGTGCCTCCTTTTGTGTGTTTCTGATCATGTTTCTGATAGCTTGTGGGCTGTACTTTGGGTTTCCAACAGTAGAATATGCACTCTCCTTGCTGCCAGTGGTGTCATAGCGCTTGCAGAGCTTGTATATAGTGTCATAGTTGAGGCCCAGGTGAGCTGCAATTTTTGGAAGCTTCCATCCTGCTGATCTGAGTGATATACATGCAGTTTTCTCTTGAGCAGTGAGTAGATGGTGTCTGGAGGGGCCAGATGATGTGCTAGATGATGCCATTTGATGCAAAATTGAGGGAGATATGCTGATTACAGGAGATGCTGGTGATGAGGAGATACAGTCGAACCTCTCGAAATGACACATGTAAATTGAATAAAATAATTCAAAAATCGCGTTTTAATTTTGGCCTAAAAAAGGAGCAAAAAATCTAGCATCATCTTGCAGTGCTTACATATAATGCTTCAAAGGTATATGATATGTATATTGTTCTGAGCCTCTCAATCAGCTCTGGATACTGAAGAAGCTAACAGAGGCAACTGTCCATGATGTAGTGTGATCATCAGGTGAAGAGGAAGCACTGGCAGAGATAGAGGATACTGAAGACACTTTGGACTCCTAGCCCATCTGTAGCACCAGTAGAGCTTGACAAGGGCCCATAGAGTGCTACAGGAGTGGTGGAAGAGCAGTTCAAGACTCTCAAGTCAGCTCAGGATACCCTGGCAGACCATGGTCTTCTGACCTAAAAAGTTTCAAATGCTTTCTCAGCTTGTAGCTCTCATCCTACTGTATCACAATCAATTCTGTAGTCACACATTTAGTTTAAAAGCTCTCACACTTCCATAGGAGCTCTAAGTGATGAGCTACAAGAGTTTTACTGCTTGAGGACATCAAAATAATTTACGAAAATTTTAAAATAAATAATGTGTCATTTCGAGAGGTTAGACTGTACGATGAATTTTGCAAGTCCAAGAAAATCTGGAAAACCAAATGACGCGTGCTGTACACGCCAACATGCGATTAAGAAGGGTCTGGTGCTCGAAGCATCTGCCTGATCACGATCTTGCGGAATTCCAAGTGTTCTCTTAGCAAGCCCAACCTCGCCCGAAGCTGACCGTGCATTCTTCGCTCCTGATCTTCCCAGCACAAAGCTCGATGCCGATTTGAGCCTAGAAATGCTGTTAGATACTGGCTAAAGTATTGTAGACTGATGAGAAGGTCACCATGACTTCAGATTACCGCGTCGATTTCGCGACCTTTTTTTGTGGTTGTGTTTCTTTTTGGAAAACACCGACATGTGGAGTTTTTAGCGCTCCAACCGCTCAGGGGTCTCAGCTGCATCACGGTTCCTCTTCCACGCGATCCTAGCTCATCGTCAAACTCCTTGTGTAACCCTTCCACATTCTCTCTCATACCTTGACCAACGCTTGATCAGGCTCTGTCGCAATGTCAGACATTTCCGAGACGGCACAGCCGACGTCAACAGAAGAAAAGATCGCTACTGCCGTCGCACCCCCTTCTGCAGCTCAACCTTCTGAATCGAACAATAGCACAGGCGTGCTAGCAAGAGACAGCAACCTCCCAACACCAAAGTTCATCTTGACCGAAAAGGCGCTAGATGACGCATTCAACGATATCTGGGCCAACAATGCCAACGCCATCTCTCATTGCTATTCCAACACAGATGCGCTTAAGGTCGACTTCACAAGAACCGGCAAGCGGAGCTTTCTGGGCATGATCAACGATGCAACCAACTCTGTATACAGAATGGTCCAGGGTGCAGTCACCGACTTCTTCCGTCAGACTGTCCTTGACTTCACCTACGGATCTATCGGTCTGCATGGGCTGGAAAAATACTATGACGACCTCAATAGTCGTGACCCTTCCGAGTCTATCCGGTTGGCTCGTGTTCGTGCATCTGCTATCGAGAGCTGTCGTCGCGAGGTAGTGCCCGATTCAGAACCGCTTATCGGTGGATGGACGCTTTGCTCGCCGCTTCAAGCGAATATAGTCTCGGCGTTGAAGCTCGAGGAAAAGGTAGCTTTGCTCACAGCAAAAGCGCTGTATGTCTGCAGCTATGACTTCGGCGCTGAGAAGCTCAACGAGTTCACAAAGGTGCTGGTCGGAGATATCATCGGCATTCAGCAAGGACTGTATGTCACTTCGCCACACGAGTCTAGTCATTCTGAAGACAATTGGGGCTTTTTGGTGACATGTCTCAACTCGATCTCAAGGAGCAACACGACAGCATCGATCAAGAACATCACCACGGATGCGGTGGCCAAGAATGCGGAAGAGGCTGGGAAGAGGATCTTTGCTTTCCGGGCGATTTCGGATGAGGTCGAGGAGCAAGTTGCGACAGGTGGAAATGCGACGATGAGGTCGAGGCATCTGCATCACACTGTCAAGGCTAATCCTGCGAAGGTGCAGAGAGGAAAGGATGCTTCGACTGGCAGCAATGCGCAAGATGACGACCAAGAAGAGGAGGATGAGGAAGGTTGTGTCTCGTCGAAGCAAAAGGTGAGGAGGATTGTGGAGCTGCTACGTGGATGCTGTATTGATGCAGGGGCCTTTTATCCCGACAATGAGGATGAGGAGGAGCCGTTCATCACCGACAAGTCTATTCAGAGCCTTGACGAGGCCAAGGCTATGATGCCCCTCTTCGGACCTCTTATTGAGGGATTGAAACGTCGACTCTGGCTGTAGATCAACTCTCGTTCTGTTTTGTAATTGCTCATTTGTATACCCTTGGTCCTGGTTCGGCGTTTGCAATGGCTCAGAATCACACACTTTCGCAAGCACAGACCGTGACAAAAGACTTGAACTTGGGTATCATCTGATGTAAGAACAAAGAAGAAAACGATGAAAAGAAGCCCATGAGTTCAGGCCGCAGTAGAAGCAGTGGCCTTGTCAGAGCCGACTTTGATCCCGAGCTTCGCCATCTGCCCTGTCAACAAATGTCTAGCGAAAGCGGATTGGACCACGTTCGTCCTATCCAAACAGTCCAGGCACGAAACTCTGAACACTCCCGTCTGCCGGCTCAATACCTCCACCTTGCCCTCGGCTGCCGTGGTTCGATGGTGGTAGTACTTCATCTCACCCAGCGTCTCCTCCATCTGCGCAATCAGCTTGGCCACGTTCTCAAACCGCATGCCAGAGCACTCTTTGTGAAAATCAAAGTCGACATAGTGCAACTTCTTTCTATCCCACTGCTTTCCATCACTGCTTGCATCCTCGCCTTTGAGATTCTCGACGGCTGTCTTGTATGCTCTGGAAATGTGCCCCTCTTTTCCACCTTGTTCGGCAAGGTTGACGCAAGTGATGGAGCCATAGCGTTCGACTTGGACGCTAAAGTGTTTGCGGCAGGCTTCGGTGTTTTCCGGTTCGGTGCGCTCCAGTACGGGTGGTGGTTTGAGGGAGAAAGGGCTTTGTGACCAGTATAGCGGGATGGAGCCACGGATCTGGACGAAGGATAGTAGGTCGCCGATCAACTCAGGCTTAGTGGAGCTGTGGAGGAAGTAGAGTATCTGCTCAGTTTCGACAAAATTGGCGACTTGACCGGACTCATTGATTCCTCGACGCTGATATCGTAGCCCCGCGCGTTCCTTGGATCGACGAGAAATGACCATCATTTGACAGCGACGCACTGCGTCTGTGCTCTCTCTTGAGGAATCTTCTCGGTCGGCTTGGTCGACGGGCTGAATGGGCAAGGTGACGGTCTGAAGATAGCCTTGCATGACAGGCAAGATGTAAGCATGAAGCCCAGCGTGAATGAGATCTTTCGACATGTGTTCGTTGTGCCAGAATCGTCGGTCGGCTCTCCTCCATAGCGGCAAGTTTGGGTATGGCTCAGCGAGCAAAGGGAAAGAAGGTGCTTCCTCGGCACCATCACTTGAGGCTTTCTTGGCAGGAAGCGGTGTAGACCTCGATGTAGGGCTAGTTTCCGGCTTTGGATTGTTCTCCAATGCTCGCCTCTTGTTCTGCAGTGAAGTCGTGAGATCAAAGTCGTAGCTGAACCAGAACTCGCCTCGAGCCCAGTATTTGGCCGTTTCTCTTACTGCCTTGTCCTCGAGCTCCGCTTGCTTAGCTGCATGCCACTGTTCATCGGGAGTGGCCGACACCACCGCAGCAGTGGGCTCTTCTGCAGCAGCCCTTTGCTCGATCTCTTCGGGCGATTGTGGCGTAGGATTGGCATCGGGAAGTTCGACAACATCAGTAGACGTATCTGCGATCTGAGATTGCGTGGCTGGATCCTCCGAGATAGTTTCGATGCGACCATCGGAGACGGCTCGAGCAGCGCGTGTAAGCCAAGGTCTAGACTTGGGTATGCGAAGTGTGTCGGAACGTTGCGAGTTGGAGACGGAGGAGAAGGGTTCCTTTGGGATGGCAGCTAGAGTTTCGACGTCGTCGTAGTCCGACTCGGACGAATCGCTGTCACTACCAGAGCTGCTATCTCCAGCAGCGTCGTCATCAAACGAGGAGCCGGCAGACTGGGTGGTGGCAGGTGTCTCTGTAGGTGTGCTACCTTGCTTGGCTGCTTGAGCGCGAATTGCTTGGGATGCTTCTTCTTGCAGCAGCGGGATAGCTAATACACCAGTGCAGCAGTAGATCGGGCGGGTATCGTGAAAGTAGTGACCGATGAGCTTTGAGCTGGTGATGACGAAGAGATAGCTACTGCTGAAGAAGCGCGAAAGCCCAATGATACCAGAGCACTCCATTGCTGGGTCGTCTGCTGACACATCGTCTAGGATAGCCTTCCAGGCGGCAGGCTGCAAGGGAGTGATCTTTGCATCTTTGCTCCAGTCGATAAGGAAGCCGACGTCGAGCGAGGTGATTGGAGGAAGTGCACCTGTTGCGGTGAGTGGGGAAGTCGAAGAGGTCAAGGAAGAGGCATTGGAAGCGCCAATGGTAGCGACTTTGAAGCCATCGCCTGAGCCGAATGGACGAGATGCGGATGCGTTCGAAACTGCCGAGGTGCTGGATTTGACATGGTGAGACGTGTGACCATGGTGATGGTGGTGGTGATGGTGCTGTTGATGCAGATGAGTGGAGCTGCGGAGGTAGATCAGCAGCCCTCTGTCTGTTGATAGGATGCCGATGCGACGTTCTGGGAGAGGATGCGGGAAGGGCGGGACAGTCCAAGCCGCCATGGCAGAGCTGGATCCGCGTGACGGTAAGAGCGGAAGAGAGGACACGTTGGGCGTTGATGAAGGTGGTGTTGTTCTGCTCTTGGATGAGGATGATGAAGAACCGCCTGTGTCGTTGTTTGTCTTTGTCTTTGTCGACTTGGACCCGCTCGACGAGGAAAAGATAGCCCTGAACACGGTGGTGTTCGTTACGAGCTGCGAATGCACGTCGGTGAGACGGACAAAGAGCGGGCAGCGGGCGGCTCTATTTCAGATAGATGAGCGACGATTTAGCTAAAGATAGGAGCAGGTGAAGAGGTCCGAGTGTCCAAAGAACGTTTTCGAGGAGAGAGAGCGAGAGGATGGTGGAGGAAAAGGGTTAGGTACAGCTGTATGGAAGGGCAGAAGAGGAGGCTAGGGGTCGCTGACATCTGAATGCATGCAGGACGCTAATCATTTGGTATCCATTTGTGCATCACGTTTGTAATGGGCCAATACAAATTGTGCGTGTTGGTGTTCGGCGTTGTATTCGCTTTTTTTGGGCTGTCAATCGAACATCAACACAAGGTGGAGGCGAAAGGAGCAATAAAGCCGCACCTTTTCCATGCACACACATACACACACACACACACACACACAATCGCAGGGATAGCAAGTTTGAATGCTTGATCCATTACTTTGGTGACAGAGGAGTTCACGGCGAGAAGCAATATCTGGGTTCAGGCACCAGGACTCTTAGCTTCGACACAGGCACACAGGCACACAGGCACACACACTCACACGTGACGGAATCCGACGAGGAAGAGTAGTTTTCTTTATTCCTTGGATGGGTCATGATGGAAAAGGTGACTTAGCGCGCCACTGCAAGTTCAGAGCAGAGCCAGGACTGAGGGCACGTACACCTTGTAGGGAATGAACAAGAATGGGGAAGTGATCAGAGTAGTGTCCGTGTTTGAAGATGCTGGAACGGCATGGAAAACGTAATTTTCTAGATTCTTGGATTGTCCAGAACAAAGCAGTGTGCGCAGATGCTTTGGCTTCTTAGACGAGAAGACCAAAGAAGAGCATCACAGCACCGAGCACAGTGGTGGGAAGCACAAAGCCGGGGATCGAGATAGTCGAGGCACCCGAGAGATTGCCCGAGCCAGAGCCAGAGCCAGAGCCAGAGCCGGCAGCCGCCTTGGTCGAGGTGAGAGAGTGAGTGCCAGAAGCACCAGTCTCGTTGGGGAGCGCACCAGAGCTGTTGGAGTAGGTTTCAACGTAGGCATCGGCCGCAGGCTTTTTGAGACACTGAACGATGGGCATAAGGTTCTGCCTGGGGGTCATCTGCTGAGCGGCAGGAAGAACAATGTTGACAGCAATGTCGACAGCCTGCTGGTAAAGGTCGTGGGCGAGGACAATATAGCCGGTAGAGAGCGAAGAAGCGTTCTTGATGATCTGTTCGAAATTGTAGACGACCTCGGCGGGCGAGACGACACCGGCAGCAATGCGCCAGTCGTTGGTGTCGTACGGCAGACCGTTGGGAGGGGTGGTCCAGATGATAGGAGTGAGACCCATCTGAAGCGAGATGGCACGAACACGGTCGTCAATGTCACCGTAAGGAGGACGCATAGTGTTGGGAGTGACGCCAATCACGGAGCGAATGACCTCCTTGCTCCAGCCAAGCTCGGCGACAATCTGCTCGTTGGTGAGCGTGGTAAGAGCATGGTGAGACCAGGTGTGCACCGAGATCTGATGACCCTGCTGGAACTCGGTCTGAAGCATCTGGGGACGCGAGATGACACGCGAGCCAACGACGAAGAAGGTGGACTTGAGATTGTTCTGGTTGAGGTACTCAAGAAGGGTGGGAGTGTAGGGGGAAGGGCCGTCATCGTAAGAGAGACCCCAGGTGTTGGTGTCGGGGCAGGTGGTAATATCAGTGGAACGAGTGCACTGACCGCAAGACCACCAACAGTTGCCATTAGGACCAGCCTGGGCAAGGTTGGTGGGGTTACCGCTGCACGAAGCCGAGTCGACGGTGGTGGTGACGTTGGGGACCTTGGACCAATCGATCTGGGAGATCCAGCTCTGCACCTGAGGCGAGTTGGTGGGTGGGACGACATCGAGGGCGGGGAAGTTGGAAGGGAGGATCGAGTTGATGTTGGGAAGACCGGGGGCGCCAGTGACCTGAGGGTTCTTGGCACCAGCCGCGTAAGTGGTGAAGAGCGAGGTAGTGGAAGTGGTGACACCAGGACCGGACGAGACGCCAGCAAGGATCGACAAAATCGAGGCAGGGAGGGTTCCGGTGAAGGTGGAAGTAGGGGCAGAAGCGGCGGCACCCGAAGCGGATGAAGCTCGAGTAGCAGCAGAGCCAGAACCGGAAGCCTGACGCTTCTCAAAGTCCGGCTTGGCCGCAGCGACAGCGGCGACGAAGGCCAATGGCAGAGCCGCAAAGGAGAGCTTGACCATGATGAACGTAAGGAAGAGTGGGTGATGAAAGGAATCCAGTCCGGGTCGAATCGAATCGAGATGATGGAGGAGCGAAACGAAGATTCCGTGCAAACGATGAATGGATGGCAATGGTAAGAAAGAAAGATGTTGTGCAACTCAGAGCAAGGCTAGTCACACTAACGAGGGAGAGAAGCACACTGAACCCGACAAAGCGGAATGCGAAATCCGACTCGGAGACAGCGAACAGAGAACAAAGAAGGCAACAGCCAAGAACAATTCAGGGGTGCAGTGGCAGTTTCAGTGTCGAGCGCGGAGTGTGACAACGAAAAAGATATATATAAAAAAAGAAAGAAGGAGCACCGGCGGAGAAGAGAGGCGCTCAAGTGCTCGCAACCCGCATGACAGCAAAGCACTGCATGAATCGAAAATCGGATGTCGCGCGAGGAAGAGGGCGCGTCCTGCAATGCTGCCTGTGCACGTGCAGCATCTGCAACTGCACGAAGGCGAATTTCTGCCTCTCCTTCCTTTCGCTCTTTCGCTCGCATCGTACCGCCTTTCAGGGGGTTTTCGGCAGAAACTCGCAATCGAGGATCGACAAGGAAACACACGGAACACCGCCCGGCAGAGAGATTTGGGAGTTGAAATGCTGGGCTTCTAATCATAGCATACTGTACTCCTGTTCGTTGCTGTCAGTGTGATTCGCAAACCTTCTGGATTCGATTAGAGCCAACTTGACCTTGCACTTCAAGTTACCGCAGCAGCTGTGTTGGCGTCACTTGTGCATATACAAGCACGGCGATCACGATCGACTTGTCACCATTGCAGCATGGGCACCAAAGACAATGCTTTTCAATTGTCTAGCAGTGCGTGCAGAGGTATCGTTGACGATAACTAGCTCGGGGTGAGAGCCCATGCACCCCGCCTTTGCATACAACTTGCATTCTACCCCACCTTGTCTGTGCCCCTCACTTTGAGTCTGTTCATTCGTACTTCAGATGGAGTTCTGCATGCAGTCCGAGAGAGCTGACAGGGCAAGGAGTGTTGCACAGCAAAGCTAGGCGCATTCTTGGCTTTTCTGTCCGTTCAAGCTTGGCAGTGGCTCTCTGCAAGTGTCGACAGGCAATGAATGCTTTGTGTGTGTTGCTCTTTTCTCAAAAATTGAAATTTGAGGCTGTGCGTGTCACACACATCCAAAGGATCTGCGGATTCCTGTGTCAGGACGCGCCTCTTTCCTTTCTTCTTTTTTTCTGTGCTTCTTTTGTTCGGAGAGCTTTGGCGCGTTTCGCTGTCACGACGCCAGGAGACACTCGCACTCGCCTTCTTGACAGCACCACACGCCGCAACAAAGGAGGTCCTGGCTACAACCGAGGCTCGTAACCTCTTTGCTCCATGTGACTCTCACAGCATCACTCTCTGAACTTGATACGCGCAACGCATTGGCGAGATCTCGTCTGATCAGCTTGCAGCAAATTGACTCAATTGCATCTTTCTCTCTGCATCTTTGCCCCCTACTCTTCGGCATTCATCTCCTGTCAACTGCTTTGCTTTCGTGATTTCCTTGAACGCCGATCCTCGTCTATCACGATGCCGCCGGCGATCAACGTTGCAGCACTCGCTTGCTTGTAGAAGAGGTGACTTGCAATGCTTGTCTTCAGCATGCGAGCCTTGTGCAAAGCCAGCACGGTTCTAGTCGCGATGGCCTAGCTTGAATCGGAAAGATAGGTGGCCCGATTTCTCCAAGTCAGAAGCTCGGATCTCGGACATGTTTTCTGCCTTGCTGCAGCCAAATTTTCCCCTCGATTTTTCGTAGGCTGTGGAGTTTCTCAAGGATCCTTCCACACGCTCTTCCAAGCTGCATCCTCGCTGCCACTGCCACCATCTCTCTGATCATCACCACAGCATAAATCCGCAAAGATGGGAGGAAAGAAGGTATGTTTGATAAGCTGACGCATCGAACAATGCAGATCATCCGCAGCCATGCTGACTTTGGCTTTTCCTTCCCTTGCATGCCCAAACAGATCTCGGAACGTTCCATCAAGAAAAAGTCGGGCCCCACCCATCCCTTCTCGAGAAGGGCCACCCAACTCGCAAGAGTAGCTCATCGAAAGGACAAGCTCAACCAGGCAAAGTCGGTCCGTAGCCGCTCCACGAATGCCAAGGTCGACCGCCTCTCCACCCTCATCCTTATGCTCCCGGACGACACGGATGCTCTGCCAGATCTCGCCGCCGTACACTCCTTTGTTACCGAAAACTTCCTTACACGCCACAATGACGAGCTTCAAGAACTCAAAGCAGACCGCAGGCCAGGCAGACCACCTCATAAGCGTGAGCTCGAGCTCAAGGAGATCATCGCTAAGGAGCTCCAAGAATACAACGAGGGTTTTGAGGTGCCAGATCTGACAAGCACCACCAACGTCAAGCTGCTTCGAGACTGGCAGGGCGATCCGCAAGCCCTTCCTCTCTTCCGTATGGTCCGCATCAGTGGCAAATATCCGTAAGTGGTACCCCTATCTTCTGTGGACTCCAACTTCACATCGATTCCGCTGTTAAGCCGTCAAACCGGCACTTCTCGTGCACAGTTTTGTCCCATCAGTGTTCCTCCGGTCTGTCAGTCCTGCCCCAGAAACTCCTTCATTGACGCTGACCTCTTCCCCTTCTCGTTCTCACTGACAGTGAACAATGCAAGCTCATGCATCCTGGCAACCACAAGCTCCTTCAGCTTGAGGCCAAGGAGCAAGGCGAATCAATCACTGCTGACCCCTCATCCGAGATGGACACCACCGACAACGCCGACTCCACAGACTCTTCTGCCTTCCAACGCGTCGGCGAGTTCGCTCAAATGGGTTGACTGATCGCCTCCGACCCTCGTACCGACACCGTCAGCAACTGCACATTCCTTTCTGCTCGTCTTTGACATTCATCTTGCCGCATCCGACATCTGTAACACTAGCTTTCTCGAATACCATTCAATTGCATCCTCAAATCTTTCACGCTACGACTCCCACATATCCTCTCAAACGCTTGTGTCCTTGCAGCGATAGTGCTTCCCTTTCGACTCGAAATCACACCTTAGTCACACACAATCAACAAAATGCGTCCGTAAAATGTCTATTGTCCTCAACATTGGGCCGCCAGCGTAACAGTCCAATCGTTGTGTTTCTATTTACAAGACAAGGTGTGGCCAGAAGACATCTTGCGGCCTGCTGGCTGTCGATTACGAAGAGGCCTTCTGAAGAGAGTAGGCCCCTTCGCTGGAGAACCTCTTTTCAAAGATCTTCTCAAGCAGGGCAGAGGGCCACATGAGAACCCACACACCAACAGCGAGAAGAAGCGGAGCAGCATCCAGAACAAAAAGGTAGACTGTTTCCAGATCAACAACCGAGCGGCATAAGGCAAACGTATGTTAGCTCACTATTCAACCGGTCGTAAAAAGTGAACCAAGACTTACTTTCGTGCGATACCAAGTAGCCGCTGTAGCCTTGCGAGAACTCGATGATTCGATAGATCGACCTGATCTGTTGGTCAACAACCCGAAAAAGCGAAAAGGGGTTAGTGCCGTTCCTTTGTCTGGACTGTGCCGGACAACCAGCGGAGTACTTACGATGACAAAAATGGATGAAAAGTACAATCCGCCAACAAGAGCAAACACAGGCTTCTCCAAGCCCATGATCTTTCGCTCTCCCATTTGGCCGGCCTTGTTGCAAGCACCTTCTCGGGTCACCAGGATCGTGGCGTACGTCAGCAGTAGGGTGAAGAGAATGTACGAGATTCCCTGGAGAATGACACCGACGAGGAAAAGCTTGTCGCCAGTCTCGGTCAAATTGGGGTTCTCAGCTCCACCACTAGCCTGCATACCACCAGCTGAGACTTGTACCAGGAACGTAGCCACGTCGCTCCACACAAAGACTCGACCGACGATCCGAGGCGGAATGAAAGAGTAGCGTGACTTTTCCCTCTTGGGTCCTCCGGCCTTGTGCAGCATGGTGATCTTCTCGGCGGCAGTCAACGGCTGACTTTCCATTGCTTGCATGTCCATGTTGGAGCTGCCAAACTCCTCGTCTACAGCCAAGATCATGCGTCCATACAAGAGATAGTTGAAGGCGAGGAAAGCAGCTGGCGAGATGACGACAAACATGCTCTGAATGATGTACAGCCCAAGGCTGACATTGTAAGGATCGATGGACGGGCGCACAAGGTAGCCGATTGCAGAAAAGAAGCATCCAAACGGAAGACAGAGCGCCCATCGATCTTTGCGTCGAAAGACGTAATAGAAGAGTACGACGGCGTATAGGACATAAAGGCCTCCGACAAAGTAGTTGCCGCCGGGACTGGGGACGTACTTGAGAATGCCGTCGGGGGTGCCAGATGGTGAAGCAGCCAAGATCGTCTTGGTGCCGGCAAATGCTGCGGTGGCATCAGTCGGCGTCGCTTGGGCGGCAGCGCCCGCGGCGGCGATGGACAGTGTAAAGGCGAGTCCGGCCAGCATTATGATGGTGATGGCAGAGGGCGGTGGATCCTGAGTTTTGCTTGGGTGGGGATGACAGACATGACTGGAAAGCAAGGGTTGTTCTTCGAGTACATTTATACTTTCGTGCCCCCTCGTAAAGTTGTCTTTTGGGAGACTCATGCAGCGCCAAGCTGTCAGCCACGATGTGCTCTCGGAGAACAACACAGCATCGAACGCCAATCAATTACGAACAGACAATTGCATGAGAAGGTGGACAAAGTTCAACATGTGGGACTAGTCCGGCGGACTTGCCTCGTGGCACAGTAACTTCGCTCCGGTGTCCATACTCCTGCCCCAACTTGTCAGCGAATGGTGTAAACTGGGCTGTGTATCAAGTCCGCCGGACTTAATTTTCTGTGCTGGATAAACGGCAAAATTTCGCTTGTTTTTGTTTGAGTTTGACAGGTCCGCCGGAGTTGAGCTGGCCGCAACGCGGCCTACGAGCCTCAGCTCCTGAACATCAACATCCTGACTGCTACGACATCCAAACAACCTCAACCTCCACTAGGATTGGCTGCTTCAATCTTGCGTTACAGCCACCATTTTCAACCTTTTCAGTCCGATCGAGTCAGTATCGATCTGCGGGAGCATACCCATATAGACGGAGCAGTCGATCAAAGAACGATGGGACCAAAGAAGCGTCCGCTGGCCAGAAGAAGCTGCCTCAAATGTCGCGAAAAGAAGGCACGCTGCGAGCTGCCAGACGTCTACGTCGATAGCTCCAAAATACCACTTCCAACAGACAAGCAATGTCATCGCTGCAATGTTCTTGGCATTGAATGTGTCGTCTGGGACGGCGACCGCAAACGAAAGCCAAAGCTAGATTATCGCACCACATCGACTCCCAGTAGCTCAGTTGAGCGCGATCTTGCGACATCGTCCGTACAGACTCCTTCAGCTGACAATGATGCAGCTCGTCGCCCGACATCAGACATTCAGCAAGCTGCATTGCTCACCAATGGAGCTGGACATTCTACCTTGTCGACAGGCCCTTCCCAGAACGCGGATGGCGAACAGCTGGCAGCATCAGACCTCAGCCATGCTCAGACTCTGCTCATCAACAGGCAGAAAGGATGGAAGACCCTATCTACCACTCTGCACACCCTCATAGAACGTCTGCAACGTGAGAACAAGTACGGCAACTATCTCAAGATGCGCATCGACGCTCCTCCTTCGACACCAGACATAGTCACCTTTCTGCAGCCGGATCGAATGGTAGAGATGGAATTGCAGCTTCAAGACTATCTCGTCGGTCACCCTTATCTGCCCTCGCTGTCAAGCCTGCACCGTCAGCAGTCTAAAAGCACGACACGACCGAGGGCTCTGCTGTTGGCCACACTGACGCTGCTTGCGTGGAGAGGGCTCGAAAACGAATTGTCGTCGCCTGACGCTCGGAATCTCTCGAGCTACGTCGATCGCCTCGGTACACAAATGCTCCTATCATCGCCGCGCGATATCCATCTGATCATGGCGTTCGAGCTTCTGCTCGCTCACGAACCTGGCCTTGTAGGGACCGCTGCGTCTCAGTTTGAGGCCGATGGCAGGGGCCTCGGTCTGGCATCGGAAAATCTACTCACTTGCTCACTCAGGATAGCCAAGGAGCTCAAACTAGATGATTCCCTCACCAACACCCACCAGCAGCCATCAACACGATTGATGCATCTCAGCCTGTGGTGCTGCTTGCGCTCTTGGGAGGCACTATACGCATTCCTGGGTCAGAAGCTCACCATCATTGATGATCTGCATGCTCAGTTTGCTGCCGGTGTACGCGAACATCTACACAATGTCGATGACGAAGGACAAAAGCTTGCATCTCCACCGCGACTTCAAGACCCGAATGGCCCTACCATCAACTCGTACAACGAGATGCGAGAATTTTGCAGCAACATGGAGAAGGAGCATGGCCGGGCTGGGATCCTGCGATCTGCTGGTCGTACGGCGATCTGCTTGCGCATCGAGGCCGTCTCTTGTCTCTTCGATGGCCTGCGTGAGCTTCAAGAGACGATGGTAGACTCTAGTCTATCGCTGGAAGAGAAACGGCAGCGATACTTTGACTACCATTCGGAAACCACGGGCAAAATTCTAGCTGTCCGAGATCGAACGGACGAAGATTTAGGTGAGTATGGAATGATGTCAAGCGAGAGGTCGAAGAGATTGCCCACGACTGACAATGACTCTTTGCTCGATCGGTGCTGTCAGGTGTATATGCCGGCCAGCGCCTGGTCCGCTTGTGGGAGCAATTGATCCATATCGAGTGTGCTTTCCTCTCTGCTCTCTTTTGCAGCTATGCCACATCGTGCATTTTCACGGGCACATTGGAGGGATCCGTAGACACTACTAAGTTGATTCGATCAATTCGCTTTAGACTGGGCTCTGCTCCACTCGTTGCCGACATTGGACGCTTCGGCATGGAGATGAGCCAGGGTTTGCTCTCCGCCGTGACACAGTTGGACCGTCAACCCGTGCTGCGCCGACCCCATTCTCAAATTGGGACTCCACCGCGATACTTGCAACGACTTCCGACACTGCTGTTATGTGCCATGACGGTCCAAGGCGCTCGAAGATGCCTTGAGAGCATCGCATTTGTTCTAGTGGCGTGGGCACGGACGTCCAGTGACGCTACACTAAACATCACTTTGATGGAAGCATCCGCTCAGAGCATTCGGCGACTATCATCCCATGGCTCGAAGCGGAATGCCGGTACGATTGCGCTTGTCTCTGCTGACTACATTGACGAGATGATCGAGATGGCGCGACTATGGCAGGTCTTTTATCGCGTCTATCGTCCTGTTTCCGCGATCCGGGAGGAGCAGCCTTTGAAGCAGTCGAATCGCAGGAAGCCCACGCAGATCGCAGGTGCCTCTGAAAAGGCCACTGCTGCCAACACAGATGGCTCTGCCACCCGCATGGAGACTACTGCAATGGACTTTCTTGCATCAGCGGCGGAAGCTGTGCAAGAGACTGGTGTTCTTCGGGGGGATCGAATACGGGCAGCCGATCAGCAAGGAGAACAGACGAGCTCGACTTCGTTGTCCCCCGCCGCCTCAGTCTCTGCAGCAGCTCTAGGGAGGTGTCCTTCTGACATGGCTGTTTCGGGGAGCGGAGAGTCTGTGACATGGATCTTGCCGGGTCTGGAACCCTTTGAAGCCGCATCGACGGCTTCTGCTACCCCAACACCGGGTCAATCGGACGTGATAGATACAAGCATGTTTGATGCCTGCATTCCCTTCGATCTTGAGGCCTTTCTCAAAGACGTAGACCAGCTGTTTTAGGTGCCAGCAATGCATTAATTTCTTCATGCCTGATTTTGCTTTTGACGTCGTTGCGCTGTGTCAATAGAGTCGCACAACAAAATGTCTGGGCTTGGGGCGAGCAACAGTTTGTGTTGATATATAGAAACACAACATTCTTCCTCCCCATCAACCAAGGTCGAATGGAGTAGTTGGTTAACTTAGGAGATTCTGATCAGGCGAGTTTGATTCGACTTCTCTTGCCCTGGGTTCGAATCCCAGTTCGACCTTTACTTTTTTGTTTCTAATTTCTCGCCTATACTTCTCCATGTTACTGGGCAAGGCGCGAATGATGGCTCCTAGCTAGCTTTTTGATCGCAACTCTTTTCAATCAAGACTGTTGCGGGCGGTGAGCTATACTGAACCAGAGAAAAATAAGTCACGAAATAATGCATTCTGTATTGTAGCCGCTGCCGTAAAGCAGTATCGCAGCGCGATATGCAGGGCGAAGCAACCGGTGAAATATCCGAAGCTCAGGCCCTCGGACGTAACTTGTGAACTTTCTAACTGTTACCTTCCAATAGTGGTGGCATCTAAGGTTGTATGGAGTAGTTGGTTAACTTAGGAGATTCTGATTGTTTGACGCCGAGGCGTCACGATACGATTCGACTTCTCTTGCCCTGGGTTCGAATCCCAGTACGACCTTACCTTTTTGCCGTGTAGGGGTTTTTTTTTTTTTTTTGTCTTGTCAAGCTCGGACGCGGGTACAGTACGCAGGATCGACTTGTGGAGCTGACTAATGTACAGCACGCGTCATTTGGTTTTCCAGATTTCACTATCACAAAATTTGCTCCCCCCCCTGTGTCACTATACATCAATATTCCTACTCATCTCACAATACAACATTGGCAGATTTTTTGTGAACACCTACTTTGATTGCTTGAGTGCAGAATCCACAAATCAGAACCTTGTTTGACCACCTTTGGCCTTAATTACAGCTTCCATCCTGCTGATCTGAGTGATATACATGCAGTTTTCTCTTGAGCAGTGAGTAGATGGTGTCTGGAGGGGCCAGATGATGTGCTAGATGATGCCATTTGATGCAAAATTGAGGGAGATATGCTGATTACAGGAGATGCTGGTGATGAGGAGATACGATGAATTTTGCAAGTCCAAGAAGATCTGGAAAACCAAATGACGCGTGCTGTAGGCCAAGAACGTCAAGAGGACGAGCCAGAGCCGAAGCGGTCAGGCGTTCGGCAAAACTGACAGATGAACGCGCGCCTTGAAGCACATCCGCGGCTCACGTTGACGCTGGCTTGCAGCGGCTGAGGTCGAGTTGCTAGCGACGGCGAACAAATTTGGGGGCAAATCGAGGATTTCACGCGCTTGTGGCTTGGCCTCTTATCCTTTGCAACCCTGCTCATTGTATGACTTGCATTCGCAGGCAGCAAGTAGCACACAGACCCTCATCGTCACGACGAGTCGTGAAACCACATCCCAATCAATCCAACCATTGGCAAGCATTGGAAAGTCCAAGAGATGAGCTAGCTACGATGACACATGTGTCGCGCAAAGAGCAACGAGAAGCGTGAATGTGTGTGAGAGCGAAGCTTTTGACGTGAGCTTGATTTGTTTGTTAGGAACCGAACTGCAAATTGTGAGCCTCTGCTGCGATTCAGATCCTCAGGTTACCGCCCAGCTCAAGCGAGCCGACCAAAGTTAAA
Organism: Ustilago loliicola; assembly: GCA_022963135.1. Classification (NCBI taxonomy): domain Eukaryota; kingdom Fungi; phylum Basidiomycota; class Ustilaginomycetes; order Ustilaginales; family Ustilaginaceae; genus Ustilago; species Ustilago loliicola. The sequence goes on along the minus strand of JALCUU010000013.1, from coordinate 21,911 downwards.
GGCGAAAACGAAAATCCTCCGCGCCTACTGTAATTTCAGCAGCTGCCGTGTGTCGTATGCAGAGTCAATCGCTTCCTAGCGAGAGCCGCTGTCGCTGCTCTCCACAAACACAGACTCGCACCTACAGTATTACGTGAGGTGATTCTCGACAGCATTCGAAGTCGTATTCAAAGCCTTGAGTTCTTCTCGAACCTTACCTTTGCTGTTTGGAAGGGAATGGCACTGTAACAGCCCACACTATGCCAGCGCTAAGCAACCCGCTCCGCATCTTCATCTGGTACGGTGCTGATCGAAGGCGACTGGTGGGTAAACAGGAGTTTTCATCTTGAGCTTATTTCAATGCAGACACTAGAGCTGTCCAACTCTCTTGAGACGCAGAGATCAAGAAACACCGAGTCGAAGGGATGTGCAAGAGGGGCACGGCACACAAGGGGCTTTTTGCATGGCTCTACGGTGTGTGTGCATGTGTGCGTGTGTGTGTGTGTCGTACACGGAGACACACTTCTTTGCTTGGTCGCTTAACGACCTGTAAGCCGCCCGCTATACTCAAATTCCCCCGCACTTTTCGTTCTCAGCGCCGCGCGGATGATGGCAGCGTTGTTTCTTTCTCTCCGTGGTCTGCACGGTCCTCTGTTCAGACAGCATCCTTCTCTTGGGTTACCGCTCTACCTCTCGTTTGATCAGCAGCCGCACACTTCTCGACGCCGCTGGACTTCTCCCCTTCCCCGCACCGCTCTCTGTTCTCTCTCCTCGCCCTACGCTCCTGCAGCGCTACCCTAGACTTCCTTCACACACCTACGCCACCCTTCTAGTACGCTTCCCATATCGTTCTGTTCTCGCTTCAATCCATGCATCTTCCCCTATAACCACATCCTCCTTTCCGTGCCTACTTTCCTTCACGGTCATCTGCACCTCTCCTGGTTTATCCCAACATATACCCCTCCCTCTAGACGCCGACTAGATAGAAGCATCTTAATCTTCACAACAAGTCTTCCGCATCTACTGACTGACTGCGTCAACCCTACGGCAACATGTCTGTCGCAACCCAGGGATCCATTCCCATGCCAAAGATCATGAAGGCGGAGGAATACTGGAACGCCGCTCAAAGAGAAGCTTTCCTCGCCTTTGCCGATGCCATCGTCCCCGAACTCGATGGTGTCGAGGCGGCTGACGTACTCTCTCATCTACCTGCCGAGTCTACCGACCGTCAACGAGAGCTTGCTCCTCGCTTCGCAAGGGAAGGATTCAGGTCGACACCTCGCCTGCTCGACTGCGCCGCCCAACAGGTTAGCGCATCACTCTCTTCCAAGGTCGCTGGCGACATCAACCTGTTCCTTACCCTGCTCTCGACCTGACCTGGAACTGTCGCTCTTTCTGGCTATGTCGGTCCCTTCGCTCAGCTTGACCGTGCTACCCGCGAAAAGATCATCTTTGGCTGGTTCACCTCTCGTCTCACTCTCTTCCGCAAAGCATCGGCCGGTCTCAAGGGCATCGTCCTTCTCGTTTACTATCGCAACCACCAGCCTGCTTGGGAAGCTATCGGATACCTAGACGGCCGTCCAGACGACTGGACACGCCCTGTTCAAGGTGGTGAGGCCGCACCCGCCACACCCGTCTACGACTACAAGTTCGAGAACGAAAAGATTGCCGCTCAACCATCAGGCTCTGACATCATTGTCGACACCGAGGTTCTCGTTATTGGCTCCGGCTCTGGTGGTGGTGTCGCCGCCAGCTATCTGGCACAGCGAGGCGTTCGCATCTTGGTCGTTGACAAAGGCATCTACCTCCACCCGGACAAAATAGTGGGCCGTGAAGACCAGGGCTACGGCCTTCTCTACGAAGGCGAGGGCATCTTGCCTTCAGAGGATGGTTCTATCAACATTCTCGCCGGCTCCACCTTTGGTGGCGGTTCCTCAATCAACTGGTCTGCTTCGCTCAAGCCTCGCCACTTCGTGCGCAGGACCTGGGCTGAAAAATACGGTGTGCCTTACTACAACAGCCAGTACTTCACCTCTGACCTTAACGCCGTCTGCACTCGTATGGGAGTCGCCGTCGCACCTATTCGCCACAATGTCGGCAACTCCCTGCTCGCATTCGGAGCTCAGCGTGCTGGCCACCCTGTTGAACCCGTTCCGCAGAACAGCGGAGGCCACACCCACTACTGTGGCAAGTGCCAGCTCGGCTGCGTTTCAGGTCACAAGCAGGGTGGTGTCGTTTCGTGGCTCAAGGATGCTGCCGAGGCTGGTGCCGCTTTCATGACCAACTGCTACGTCGAGCGCATTCTTTTCGACAAGAACAAGCGCGCCGTTGGTGCCCTTGCCATTGTCGACGGGCGAAAGGTTAAGATCCTTGCCGCCAAAGGCGTCGTCGTTTCTTCAGGTTCGATCCAGACCCCCGCTTTGCTTCTTTGTTCTCCCGAGCTCAAGACCAACAAGATGATCGGCCAGACCCTCCGACTTCACCCAGCTACTGTTGTCACCGGCTACTACAACTTCCCCGTCAAGCCGTGGGAAGGTGGCTTGCTGACCATGGTCGACAACTCTGCCGAGATGATCGACCCAGAAGGCTGGGGATGCAAGATCGAAGTCATTGCCTCGTCGCCTTCCGTTCACGCCGCTTTCCAGAACTTCGCCAGCGCCAAGGAGCACAAGGCACGCATGCTCCAGTACAGCCACAGTTACACTATGGTCATTATCTGCCGTGACCGAGACTCTGGTCGCATCGTTCTTGACGAGAAGGGTCAGGCTCGAATCGACTACACCATCTCTTCGTTCGACCAGCGCACGTTGCTCCAGGGTATCCTGCGTGGAGCTGATGCTCACCTCATGGCCGGCGCCGAGGCCATCGCGACGGCCCAGACGACTGTTCCGGTTTTCGCCGCCAGTTCCCTCAACGCTCCCAAGCCCGCCAAGTCCACTGGACCCGCGCCTGCCACTCCTGCTTCAGACAGCATCTACACCGAGACCACGCAGGTTCCTGCTACCTGGACGCCTGTCGAGACGGTTCCTCGTGATCTCAACGACCCTGCCTACAAAGAGTGGCAGAAGAAGGTCGTCTCTATCGGCGCCAAGCCATACCTTCTCTCGATCGGTTCAGCTCACCAGATGGCATCGTGCCGCATGGGTGCCAACCCCAAGATCTCTGCGCTCGACCCCGAGGGTCGCGTCTGGGGAGCCAAGAACTTGTGGGTTGCCGACGCTTCCGCCATGTGTGAGTCGAGCGGTGTGAATCCTATGATCACCACCATGGCCACGGCTCGTGGTGTCGCCCGCAACGTTGCTCGTGACATTGGTGCCGTTGCTCCTCTTCATCTCCAAGAGTCGGCCGGTCACCAAGCACACCTGTAGATACCATGTTTTCCACCTTATTCTCACATAAAGATTCAAATTTATCCCATTGCCCTGTTGCCCGTGGACTGAGTGACATCCAGCTAATTGTTTGGAGCATCGCAGAAGTCGAACCGATATCATGAATGCAATGCGTCAAGGTCGTGTGTGCTACTGTGAGTCGTGATAATAGGAAGCCGACCGGCTGAGCGGACGAGGTTCGACGCTCCGCTTTTTTGCATTTCCAATTAAAAAAGCTCTCCGTTCGCCGCCCATTTTGTCCGAGCTCGTCTCTTCTACTTCCGACCTTCACAACAAAAGTCTTCGACAGGAGCGTAATCATCATGACCAGCGATCCTCACCACGAAAATAACGAGCTTCCTCCTGCGGGAAATCCTGCTGAGGCATCCAACAAGGATGTTCCACCTGCCATTGGCAAGTTCGTCGAGCTCTTCTACCAGATCTCGGACACACCCGACGTCCACGAGCAATATGCCGACGACTTTTTCATCCACGACGAGGATCGCTTGAGCTTCCAGATTGGACCGATGCAGCCTACCAACAAGCGTGAAGGTCTCGTTGCATGGAGACAAAAGGGATGGGAAGGTGTAACGCGACGCAAGCACGTTGTCAACGGCATCTTTATCAGCCCCAAGTGGGAGAACGAGATCATGCTCGACGGCAAGGTTGAGATGGACAAGAACGGCGCAACGCTCAAATTCAACTGGGCCGGCAGGATGGTTTTCGACCAAAAGAGCCTCGATGAAGGTTCTCCGAAGATCGAGAGCTACAAGGTCTGGCTGGTGAGTGTCGGCTTGATACGGCGTGCAGAACTTCCTGGCGTTGTGGCGTGCATATTGCTCAGACTCATGTCTCACGCCTGTACATTGATACTGACCCCGCCTCTCCTTGCTTCTTTGGTTGTATTGGAATCGCTCGTGATCCTCGTTGCTGCCTCTGTACACCTTCCATTCGCGAAATCTAGAGTCAAGACTGAGAGCAGCTCAAAGTTGAGCTCGGTCGCCAATGTCACATTCCACTTTGTCAGGCTTCAAACTGACGGCGAACTCGCTATGAAATTCCACAAATGTAATCAAGATTGAGGCCCGAAACTTTGTCTGAATGAGAGCTGTGGATCCTAGCTGATACTGACGCTGCTTACCGGGAAAGGTTAGACTTGACGAGTGCCGTTACAACACAGAAACATTGCCAGCTTTCAATGGCCACGAAAAGAGTTTGAGCTTAATGCAAGACCCTGACGGCCAACGCCGCGAGCAGTCGAGCGATCTTTTCGCCAACTTTATGCTTTGCAAAGTAGATCAGACTCGAGATTGATCGGTCCTAACAGTCCTGACAGTTCGCCGAGATCAACAAAGCAGAGCTGGGAACATAGAGAGAAATGGAGCCTTTGATAGCCATGGCGGGAACGCTCCGCGGTCGGACACCGTCCGGCTTGAGCAAGCGAGCAAGCGGCTGTCCAAATTCCCCACTTTTTGCGGGGTCGAGCTGCATCAAGGGCAGCAGACCCTGAAGACCCAAGCTTGCTGCACGTATCGGCTGTAGAAGCCACACAGTCCGAAGTGGGCTTTTGACACAGCCAAGCCAAGCCAAAGAGACCTAGCAATACCGCTTGGAAGATGCTGTCCACTGCGCTCCCGGGCCACTTTCCGCTTCGCATATTGGAGCTTTGCGTGTACATACGGCCAGGCATTCGACCTGTAGTCTCGCTCTTGACTAGCCGGACCAGATGCGATCAGAACGGACCCTCTCCGAACAATGGCGTCGCTGCGTGAACAGAAGAGCTACAGAGCATCCCACATATAAACGCTTGTCCCGAAGAACATATCTTCGGACCCAACATAATCCTTTCAGTACAGCAATCATCTGGCATCGTCTCTCTCTCACTCAAAAAAGTTAGCCGCCATGTCGCTCATCGCCCTCGAAGAAGCTTTCAATATCCCCTCCTTGGCGGAGCAGTCGGCCTACCAGGCCAGACTCTTCGTTGCTGACGGTAATGGACAGGCTCACGCAGACCGTCTGGTCGACATTCATGGTGAGCGACTCGCCAAGATGGACCAGCACGGTGTTGCCCACACTATCCTTTCTCTCACCGCTCCTGGTATTCAGGACTTTGATGAGCCCAAGGCGGCAGCAGCGGCAGCCAAAGAAGTCAACGACTGGGTCTACCAGCAGGTGCAGAAGAACCCCAAGCGTTTTAGCGCCTTTGCTTCGCTCTCGATGCACAACCCTAAGGATGCAAGTGAGGAGTTGAAGCGTTGCGTCAAGGAGCTAGGCTTCGTCGGCGCACTTGTCAACGATAACCAGCGCCTACCCAACGATGAGGCTGCATGGTACGACCAGCCCGAGTGGGACGAGTTCTGGAAGACCGTAACCGAGCTCGACGTGCCGTTCTACCTTCATCCCATTGCACCCAAGGGCGAGATCCACCGCCGCATCTACAAGGACCGTGCCGCCCTCATCGGACCCGTACTCTCGTTTGCCAACAATGTCTCTGCCCACCTTCTCGGTATGATCGTGAACGGCGTCTTCGACCGTCATCCTAAGCTCAAGATCATCGTTGGTCATCTTGGAGAGCACATTCCATTTGACCTGTGGCGTATTAACTACTGGCTCGAGGATGGTAAGTTATGACGCGTTCTTCACTTACAAGGTCTTGTTGTCACAAAGTGCTTACTGACACCCGCCTTGTTTCTGGTGTACTTTTCCCAATAGTTCACAAGCCTCGTGGCGCCGTCTCGATGAAGAAGACAATCCGTGATTACTTCAACGAGAACATCTGGGTCACCACTTCAGGACACTTCTCCACCTTGACACTCAAGTATGTTCAGGACGAGATCGGCATTGATCGCATTCTATTCTCGATCGACTATCCTTACGAGAAGTTCGAGGACGCCTGCAACTGGTTCAAGACACTCGACGGAAAGTTCTCGGCAGAAGACCTTGCCAAGATCAGTCACGAGAACTCGCAAAAGCTCTTCTCTCACCTGCGTTCTTGATTCAGTGCGCATCATCATATCAAATGTATTGTTCTGGTATTCAACGATAGCTTTTAGATTATTTCCTTTGCAACCGTACATGTCTCTGACAACCGCTTCTCCATGCAGACAGATGAGTCGACGCCTGCATAGTACCCAAAGTTGGGGATGATTTGGTACTTATTCCGGCTGTAGAAGCGTTGTGCTTCTATGAGCTTGTCGCCCGTCTCGAGAAGCAAGCGATCGATGCCGAGAGCAAGTGACTTTTGCTCCAAGAAGTCGAGCACCGCCTTTGCGGCGCCCTTGCCACGTGCTTCTTTGGTGACAAACATTCTCTTTAGTTCAGCCGATGTGTCGTCAAGCTTGCGAAGCCCTCCGCAGCCAACAGGTTTACCGTTCTGATAGGCTACACAGAAGGAGGTGATGTCGTCTGCAGTGGGTGGAGACCCGGGCTCTGAGTCGACTCGCTCGTATAGAACAGCGATATCGATGCGCTGCTGCTGTCGCAAATCGCAAGCATCTGGATGATCCCAGGCGACTTCTTCGACCCTCAAAGAATCTGTCGATGCTGACAGAAGCAGAGGATTGACACCGTCAGCCTTGCTCGATAATATAAATGTATCTCGAATCGTGCATGAATACTCACCTTCAGCCATTCTTTTCGAGTCGGCGAAGTCAGAGCGAGGAACAGGTCAGCAGAATAGTGTACCTGAGGTCTCTGCGATGATGGTGTTCCGCTGCTATCGGACGGCCGTGGCTATGGTCAGACGATCAACGCTTTGGGGGAGCTGCATTGCACCTGGAGAGAGACGCTGTCATCGAGCTCGTGGACATCAATGACAAGGCCAAGCAGGGACTTTTGAGCATGCACTTTCGAGTCTTGTCGGCCCTTTGAACGGCAACTTAGCGTTGCTTGGTTTCTAACAACGTGAACAGAGAAAGAAAGGTCCCTGCAGCGAGACGCGAACAAAATTTCATTTCCATTTCTTCGTTTCGTCTTCGCTCGTCTTGTGTGCGAAGGTCGGCAAAATACAGTACAGTAACAGAAGAGAGAAGCCTAACAATGCAACTCCACTCGGCGTGCACCCTGTCCGGTTGAGACACGCCACCAACGCAACACGGCTCTGCGAAATTCTGCGTGATCGGTCCAAAGTTGACATGCAAGGCGCAATCTTGGGAGCTCTCACTGATACACCCATTCTTTACTCCACCACAACTATTTCGACCCTCTGCCCTCTAAACTCGTTGAGGCTCCCAGCAAGATGAGCTTCACACCCCGCTACGGCTCTTCCGTAACGAGGGACTACACCTTGCTTCAAGGTCACCCTAGCTCGTATCACCACTTCGGCGCTCTTGGATCCAGTCAGCCGCGCGGCACGAATAACCTCACTTTCACTCGACTCGACGACGATGAAACTCACAGCGCTCATGATGATCACGATGATGACCAAGGCGATGCAGATGCCTCTGCATCCTCGATCCATCCCGATGATTCCACTGATAGTGGTCTAAGCAATATCTCGCTCCCACCGAATCATTCAGCAGTTGGCAGCGCGCCCGCCTTTGGCCGCGGCAACAGACTCGCCACAGCACCCATCGTATCACCTCGTACTCGACGTCCTAGCGTCAATGCGTATACACAGGTAGCCGGCATTCCTTCCGAATATCTGCTTGGCGGTTCTGCATATCCACCAACACATCTTCCTGGCTCCGCTTCCCATCTCACCCTTGGAGCCCCTGTCGCATCTACCTCTGCTCAGGCACCACACAAGCCAGTCAGAACGTCACACGAAGAGGACCCCGAGCTTAGGAACGACGATCTAGATGCCACCGAGTCTACCTCTCTTCTCCACCGTCGACCGGCGCACCAAACAGATGCACACCACGCTCATGGAGCCAGCGCAATCACTTCCTTGTACGGCGCTGTGCGAAGCTCATCGATCGATGGAGCCAGCATCGTCAGCGGTGGTCCCGGCGTCAGCGGCTGGGCAACTGCCAATATGATGCGAGAAGCTCCTCTTCCAGGTGTCGAGCAGATCGAGTCTATCGCTCGCGAGTCGCACGACCACATTGCATGGAGGGAGGCAAGAGTTTTGTTCGGCTACACTGTTCCCATCTTTGCGACACATCTTCTAGAACTTTCGCTCTCGGTAGCTTCTGTCTTTTCGCTGGGCCACCTTGGCACCGTCGAACTCGCCGCTGCCTCTCTTTCCAGCATGACTGCCAATGTCTCGGGCTTCAGTGTCCTCTCTGGCTTCATCTCAGCATTGGACACTCTTCTTCCATCCGCGTATACCCAGAAACCTAAATCTGTCGGACTGTGGACACAGCGCATGGGCGTCATTCTCATCGGCATCCTTCCTCTCATCCTCGGCATCTGGCTTAACGCTGAAGCTATCCTTATTCGCATCGGTCAAGACCCTGAGGTCGCCTACCTTGCAGGCCGCTATCTTGCTGTCCTCTCTATCGGTCTGCCTGGGTACGCGCTTTTCGAAGTTTGCCGTAGATACCTACAGGCGCAAGGTCTGATGCACGCTCCCACCATCGTCCTCATTTTTGTGTCTCCAATCAACGCCATCGCCAACTATCTGCTCGTTTGGGGACCCGACTCCATTCATCTCGGTTTCATCGGTGCACCGCTTGCTTCAGCTCTGTCCATGTGGCTCATGGCCGTGTTGTGCTTCTTCCAGTGCGTCCTTGGTCCTCGTGATGCTTGGGACGGCTTCACCACCGCCGCATTCAAGTGGGACGGTGTCAAGCCTGTGCTTTACCTCGGATTCGCTGGAATGGTCAGTCTTGCAGCAGAATGGTGGGCTTGGGAGATTGTCGGTCTGGTCACCAGTCAGCTTGGCGTCGTTGCCCTCGCGGCTCAGTCCGTCTTACTCGTCAGCTCTTCTGTAACGTATCAATTGCCCTTCGGAGCTTCAGTCGCCACGGCTGTTCGTGTCGGCAACCTTCTCGGTGCCAGCCGACCTGACGAGGCCAAGATCTCAAGCAGAGTCGCCCTCATTCTCTCGCTTGCTATGGGTGGTCTGAATTCTGCACTTTTCCTCATCTTCCGCAGGCAGTGGGGATGGCTCTTCAGCTCCGACATCGAGGTGATCAAACTCGTCGAATACATTTTGCCTCTGCTCGCTTTCTTCCAGGTCGCCGATGGTATCTGTGGTATCGCTGGTGGTGTCTTACGTGGAACTGGAAGGCAGGCCGCCGGTGCAGGCATCAACATGGTCTCGTACTACATCATCGGCATCCCCATCGGTCTTGTGCTCACTTTCACCCGCATCAACCTTGGACTGGCCGGTCTATGGTGGGGTCTGACAATCGCACTCCTCTTCGGTTCAGCTGGCATGATCTGGCTGATCGGCATCACGGATTGGGAATGGGAGGTCAAGAAGGTGCAATTGCGAATGGCTGTCGACGATCCTGGTGCGGCTGCTGCTGCTCATGGTGTAGCTAAGCCCGATGCTGAGGCCGCATCTGATCCACGCCTCTTACAGACGTCATCGACCATCGATGCCATCAATAGCCGCGACCCGGCTCTCAGCCCGCTCGGCCTGCGTCCTTCGTCCCTCGCTGGCTCGGTTATCGAGGAAGAGGAAGATGGAGTCTCGATCTAGTATTGTGACCTGCCTCTGCGCAAGCCTGTCGGATGTCCTTTCTAGCATATGTCTGTAACTCTCGTCTACATTTAGATTTGTAACAAACACAGCATTTCGCATCTATCCATTATGGCAGTTCACTGCCGAAGTGAGAATGAGCCTGAAGAATTTCTGCTGCACAGCATTGATACGGGCTTTTCCCAGAGCGATCTAATAGCTTCTGACGTGCGAGACGCCAAGAAGACGATGCTGCTCAGGTAGGCAGAACAGGGCAAAATGGTTTTCGGAGATGCAACCGCACAGAAGGTCTTGATGTCGTCAAACATCGCAAAGGGCTCAGACGTGCTCTTCGTAGCGAAAGCTGCTCGATGATATCCTTAGGCCAAGCACAACGAACAGGATCTGCAGACAGGTCAACTCCGGCAAATCTTCTGCCGTGTCAGCGGTCGTGTGCCTCGCCGTAGATCCTTGAGCTCAAACGAGCTACTAAGTCTTCGCTCGAGCTGAGCGGGTTTGAATGAGCTGGCTGGGGTTTGCTCAAAGTTGGTAACCGCAATGCAGGCAATGCAGTTGGTAATCCACTTGACAAAATTGAGCAAGCATGGTTGGCTTTATTCGAACTGGGCCAACTTCGAATGAGGCCCTAGCCCTAGCCCTAGGCCAGGGTACGTTGCTGGCGGACGGAGGACAAATCCGTCCTGCCAAATGGTTGGAAACTCACCTGTCCGTCAAATGCAACGGACGGAAAATTTACACTGCTCAGGTGCCGCAACGGTATGAAATTTTTCTTGGCTGAGCAGCGGACAGGGTTGCAACGGACATGACCATTTCCCTCAATTTCTCCTACACTGCTCAAGTGCTCAGTGGACCAATTCAACTTTTGGCAGCAGCAGACAGCAGTTCCAACCAGAGCACAGCACACAGTACGGCATAGCAGACAACAGGCAACGGACAATGGACAACAGACAGGACAGCAGACAACAGGCAACAGACAGTGCACACCAGCTCTTGACTTTGGGCAGTGGTCAGGATCCCAATGGACAATGGACGTGTCAATTTCCTTCAAATTCCTACACTGCTCAAGTGCTCAGCAGTCCAATCCAGCTTTTGGCAGCAGCGGTCAGCACCTGCTCAACGTACAGCAACACCAGCACAAGTCTGGCCAGAGCTGCAGCAATGGTCACTTGAATGCTACAGTCACCCAGGTGCCAGGTCACTCAACAAGTCAACAACAGTTGTGCTGCCTGCCATATGAATGTGAACTGATTGAGTGGTGGTCACACAGAGCAGCGGCCACAGCAAGCAACAGTCATGCAGAGCAACAGTCATGCAGAGCGATGGCCACAGCAAGTAGCAGCAGCACACAGAGCAGACACACAGCTGCAGCAATGGATCTCAGCTGTCAAGTCACACTGGGTCAGATGCGTCACTGAATTTCTCTTTCAATTTGTAAGCCTTTTTTTGTTGCTTTTTCAGAGTGTGCAGTTTCTTTGAAAATCTGTTGTGCATCTGCTGCAAAGGACTCACACACAGAACTCAAAGGGGAGATGATGCTCTCATTGGCTGAGCTGTGCCACATGCTGATTGGTGCAAGCAGCCAGTGCACAATACCTTTATGCCGTGCTCTCATGCTACAGTCTGAACAGTCTCCCCTTTGTGCGCCCTCTCTTTGTCTCTTTCCATTGCTCCCACAGCTCTTGCGTCTCTTTACAATGCTATCTTTACTTGATATTGTCTGCCTTTGTCTGCTGCTCTCACGCTCACTGCACACACTTGCTGCTCATGCTCACCGCCCACACACACCATTCACCATTTATGCACAACATTGCTCATGCTCACTGCCACTCACCTCATTGCCACTCAACTCGTTGCCGCTCAAGCTTGTTGCCGCTTTCCACCCTTTGTTCTTTGCCATCCACAATCACTGGAACCAACCTCTGCTCCGTACCAACCAGTCTCATGCTCACTTCAACATATACCACCCTTTGTCTTTTGCTCTGCTATTCTCATCACGGCATGCGCTCACAGCTACCCTTTGTCTCCTCCTCACCAAGCGCCACCATTTGCTCACTGTTGCTACACTTCAACAACCGTACACGCTCCCAAACTCATCACTCCTCTGTCTGTCACAATCATCCTTTCCTTTGTTCACCAGCATCAACTACTGCACAGCTGCAACACTCTGTCTTTAGACTGCACGCATGGCACTCTGCATGTGCCAACATTCACACCATCCTTGTTCCCTTTCTGCTTTCACTGCTCTTTGTTGCTTGTCTTTTGTCACTGTCACCGTACTCTGCAATGCCAGCTTGTCTGCCTTCACTGTTCTTGCCTGTGTCTTGCATGCTTATTCTATGTCACCATCAATAGATATATACTCAAGCTCTTGCATGCTCCAACTGTAAGTCTTCATCCATCTTTGCTGTACTCCACTACGTTCTCACTGTTTCTCTCCACTGACACCATCTCAGCATGTCTCAACAATCTGATCACTCCACTCACTCTGTTGATGCTGGAATCAATAGTGATACTCCTCAGCTCCACAACAAAGTGCCTACTCCTTCTCCACCTGCTGAAAGGTATGTTCACTCTTGTCTTGCCATTGCTCACTGATCTTGCACACTCACTGACATTGCTTCTATGCCTTTGTGATCACCGCTCAGCACCCACTGCTGTCTACCTGATGCCAATCAAGATGCTGCCACTGCTGCTGCCCCTCTGGATCCCAAGATTGCTGTCCAGCTTGGCCGCTTCAACCTCTGTCTGGTTGAGCATCCCAAGCTGCTTGTCTGCACCATCTCTTCCTGTCCTCACAAGCTTCCCATCATCCCCACCGTCCGGGAAATCACCGCTCACCTCAAGACTCACAGTCATGCCATGGTCAGCAGCAGCAAGAAGGCGCTCGAGGAGACTCTTGACACCCTTGATCTTGAGTCTCCAGCTACGGTTCCAATCAACATGGCAATGCTTCCTGTCAACATCATCAAGGAGCTGCCTGTTGTCTATGAAGGCTACTGCTGCAACATGTGTCTGTACACCATCAAGTCCCACTCTGCCATCAGTGTGCACATCAAGACTCATGATGATGCAGAGGTCAAGGCCAGGTCCATGTCAGGTGTCAGCATGCAGGTCATTCACAAGAGTGGTCAGAACCGCTGCTACCTCCATGTCTGCAACAAGGGTCTAGACAATGCTCCCCTCCCTCTTCCTCTCACCACTGCCAACAACTCCTCTCTCACTGCCGCCATCACTGCCAAGGTTGATGCCTTCCTCAAGCAGAACCACAATGCTATGGAGGAAGCTGGCATGCTTGACAAAGGCATCCAGCCCAAGACGTTCACTGGCAACATCAGTCCCTGGGCCAAGCAGCTGAACTGGCATGCATACTGGGCCGGCAAGCCTGTTGCTGCTATTGGTGCTCTTGGTCCCTGTCCTCAAGACTGGCCTGGTGCACACAGTGACTTTGTGCACTGGCTGATGGCCATGGCTAGGCACACTACATACTGCTGGATGACTGGTCTTCTTCAAGCTGGCTGTCAGGTCCAGCAGACCTTCCATGCCATAGACTCTTCTCCCTCTCAGCCCTATGACCTCAATGATGCCACCATCTGCAAGCGTGCAGATCTCTGGTCATTTGCACTTGCTCTCCTTGTTCACGTCTGCTTTGACAGTGTTGATCTTGGCTACTATGGTGAAGATGATCAGGAGCAGCATCTGGGTCTGGATGTCAACTTGGAGGCTATGCTGCTGGAGCTCAAGGATCAGTACAACATGGTGGTCAATGTTGATGGTGTTGATCACTTCACTGATGCTGATGTGCTTGAAGATGCTGCCTCTCTGGTCTGTCAGGCCTCCCTCAACCTCATGATGCAGCAACCTGAGGTCTATGGTCAGACAGAGCAGCTGACTCTGGTGCGTATGTTTGCTCTGTGTGCTGTGCTCCACAGTCACCTCCTTGATGCTGAAAATGGTATGATCATTGCCAAGCCCATGCAGATCATCAATACAGAGGTGGAGAAGTACATGAAGTGCTACCTCCACCATGACAGTGGCACCGCTAGTGCTCACCTTCAGTCCCTCCTCTGCTATGGCAGGGTGCTCTCCAAGGATGATGGCAGCAACTTTGCCTTTGGCTGGTCCAAGGACCGTGACACAGCCTGCTCCAGTGCACCGTGCATGAGGTCTTGAAGACAGATGACAGGGATGACATCAACACCAAAGGTCACAGAGAAGCTCATGGCCAAGCTCCTCCTCCTCCCCAATGGTATGGTGGACTGGAAGTTTGACATTGCTGTCATCTGGGACAACCACTGCAACATGCAACCTGGCTTCAGCATGGACCATGCCTCCAAGTTCAGCTGTGGTCCTCAGCTCCTTCATGTTGCTGCTCAAGGTGGTGTTCCTCCTGCTCAGCCACTGGTGGATCCTTATGCAGAGGAGCTGGAGTTTGATGCTGATGCTGCAGAAGTCTACTTTGCTCAACACAACCAGTTCACCAAGCTGTTGGCAGTGATCATCAAGCTCAGTGGCGGTCTTCCAGCAAGAGGTACAGAGCTGATGCAGCTGCAGTACATCAACACCTTCAGCAGCCTGCGCAACCTCTTTGTGCATGGTGGCAGTGTCTTCACAGCTCTCTCCACCACCAAGGGTACAGGACGGAAGAAGGTGATCCCACGCTTCCTTCCTCATGCAGTTGGGTGTTTGGTCATTGCATACATTGCAAGAGTCACTCCCTTTGTGCATCAGCTCTTCAACTCGGTCATTGAACCACGTGCTGCTTCTGCTATGCTCCTGGCAGATCATTGTGGTAGAGCCTGGGACACCAACACAGTCAGCAAGGCGCTGCAGAGCCTCTGCCAGCAGTATGTCAGCTCCTCCTCTTCCGGTCTCACCATGCATACTTGGCGTCAGCTGGCTGTCAGCATTGACTGCACTCTCATCTGTCCTCATCTTGCTCAAAAGGACGCAGAGGACAGTGCTCATAATCTGCAAGCTGGTCACTCCTCCAGCACAGCAGACCAGCACTATGGTCTTGATGCAAGCATGCTTCACCAGCTCATGCAAGAGAGCATGGATTCTATGCTGGCTGTCTCTGAGCACCGGCATGTGTTCTGGTCCCTCCCCTCCCGCTTTGATGAACCAGCTCCATCCTTCTGTACTCTCATCTCCACTGCTACTACTGCTAAAGACCACTCAGGGGTACTTGACACTATCAAGCATAAGCTGGATGTGGTTGAGGATCAACTGCGGTCCATTAAGCAGAAGCTGGATCAGCCTACACCTGCTGCAGTCCTCTTACCTGCTGTTCAAGGTGGCAGCTCACAGTCTGCAGTCCTCCCTGCTCCTGTCAGCAATTCCCTCTACAAGGTCACTGGCAGTCACTGCACCAAGACTGTGGAGCAGGCATATGCTCTCAATGCCATCTACAGCAAGCAGTCTCTGCTCATCATCATCATGGCCACTGGTTCAGGCAAGTCTGCTCTCTTCATGGCCCCGCTTCACTGGCTGCTGCCTGCATCTGTGGTGGTGGTCATTGTGCCTTTCATTGCGCTGATGGGAGATCTACTGGAGCAGTGCAGCTGTGCTGGCATCTCAGCAAGCAAGTGGTCTGGCTATGACCCTGTCAGCAAGGTAGGGCAGAGTCAGCTCATCTTTGTTGCTGCAGAGAACTGCTACAGCTCAGAGTTTGGAGGTATGATGCAGGAGCTGGTTCAGCAGGAGCAGTTGGCAGCTATCTTCTTTGATGAGTGTCATGTTGTCCTCACTCAGAGCTGCTTCCATCCTGCCATGACAAAGGTCAAAGCACTGATGACTTCAGTTCCAGCACCGCAGCACTTCCTCACGGCCACCATGCCACTGTCTATGCTCAACAGCTTCAAGGCTGAGCTTCTCCTCCCTCAAGATGGCACTGGTGTCATCCGTGCAAGCACCAACCACAAGAACATCTCCTATGCAGTGGAGCTTTTGACATCAGCTGGTGAGATGCAGTTCAGCCTCAACCATCACCTAGAGTCAGTCACACACGGTGCTGTGATGGTGATCTGCAAGAGCAAGGCAGCAGCAGAGGCAGCAGCTGGCAAGTTGGGCTGCTGGTGGGTAGCATCAGACATGCAGGAGAAGGATAAGCACAGCATCATCTCTGCCTGGTTGCAGTGCTTGGCCATAGAGGATGACAACCGCAAGCCCATCATCAGCATCCATGGTCACACCTGTCAAGGAGTAAAAGGCAGCAGCAGCAGCTTTGACCTGCCTTGGATGTCTTCAGCCCTGTTCAGCAGTCAATGTCCAGCTGTAGCAGCACACCTGCCTCCACCCAACAGCAGAACCCTGTGTTTGCCAAGACGGTGGCTCTCCTCAACAAACTCACCAACAAGTGCTCCCTCTGCTACCTCTTCTGTCATCAGCATACATGTGAAGGGGATGATGGCCCTTCTCATCTCTTCTGCAACTGCAACTGCTGGCCTGCCATTGAATCTCTGATGCCTCCTTCCCTAGAAGACCATATCAATGCTGGCTATATAGGCACCATCAAGAGGTGTATGGGAGATAAGGCAAAGGGTATTGCTTGCTACACATGCCTTGTACCAATGAAGATCTGCTCTGGTGGCAGTTTGGCTGGTGGTGGCAAGTGCAGATGCACCTATGCAGACATTTTCCTTCCAGTAGTGGCAGCTGTCATCCATGACAGGGAGCTCCAGTCAAAGTCAACGGTCTTCAGGCAGCTGGGTGTGGAGGTCCTGGATGTCAACAACATTGAGTCAGAGCTAGGTACTGTGGTGACATACCAAGGTCAGAGGGTCTTCTTTGCCTTTGCCATCTTTGGTGCAGCTGTAGATGTCACTATGTAGGTAGCATCCACACTGAAATGTCAATCACAGCTGGTCCTCACACCTGCCTGCTATTTTCAACTGCAGCCAGTCCTCACGCCCACCAGCAATTTCCTTGCTCAGGCAGTCCTCACATCTGCCTGCTATTTTCAACCGCAGCCAGTCCTCACACCCGCCAGCAATTTCCTTGCTCAGGCGGTCCTCACGCCCACCTGCAACTTCCAGCTGTTGGCAGTTGGTTGCCTGAAGAGGTTGACTCCAAGCAGTTCTCTTGCCTGCATGCCTCTTCCCACTTTCTATCCAGTCTACAGACTTTCCTCTCACACAAGCATCACTTTGTTGGCTTCCATCTGCAATCTCACTATCACACTTGGTCTACATCCACACACAACCTTTCTTCCTGGGCAACACCCACTTCACTTTGATCTATCAGCTCTCCTTGGTCTCTGAACAGACACACTGGCTGTACTTGGTCTCTACCCACACACACTCGCTCTACTTGGTTTTCATCCACTCTATCTGGTCTCTGCCTCTCTACTTGGTCTTCATCTAAGCTACCCGGTCTCTTCCTGTGCACTCTTGGTCTGCCTGGTCTCTGTCTGCACACCACTGCTCTATGTGGTACTCAATCTCCATCCAATCTCCATCCAATCTCCTGCCCTGCATTCTCTTTGTCACCAGAGTCCTTTCTCTTTACCAGCTGTTTACCACTCAAGCATCACTTTACTTTCACCATTGTAACACTCTTGCTGTCAGCAGCAATGCTCATTCCAGTTCCAACATCTTCTCAGAGATACAAGTGTGACAAGCGGCTACTAGCCACCTTGGCAGTCACTGAAGCTGAAACTCATGTGCTTAAAAAGGTCTTCAGCAAGAAGACACCTGGCTTGCCACCAAGAACTGCTGCTGTGCAGTTGTCCAATCCAGAGTTCTTCACCAGAGAGGCAATGACCAAGTTCACTGACAGCAAGAATCAGCCCTATGTGCGCAATATCACCTTCACTGATGCCGACACTGGAGCAGTGATCTTGCAGTGCTTTGGACCTTCCTCCCAATCCACTTCCAATGACATGAAAGCTTCTGCTGTGCATGGAATGGACTTGTTCAAGGTGGTTACAAAGATGGAAAAATGCAAGAAGCACAAAGCTGACACACAGCAGAGCAAGGAACAACAGACCTTCCCACACTATCACTTTGGTGCTTGGTATGATTGCTTCAAGACCAATTTGGTTCTCACTGGGGAGACTCTGCAGGCAGGCAACAAGGAGGGCAAGCAGGCTGTGGTGGACTTCTGTGCATGGTTCAAAGGCTTTGCCAAGAGCTGCATTCAGCTGCTGGTTGATAACAAGGACTCTGGGTTGTGTGATGCATTCAGGGCAGAGCTTATTGCACAGAGGGACAATCACTTTCCTTGGGCATGCAAGCAAGTGAAAGGCCTCGATACAATCTGTCACTGGCTCTATGCTACTATCTCTCCATTCCAAGACTTCTCCAACAACTCTCACATTGATGACAAAGATGCTGACGCCTCTATCCTGGTCAACCTTGGGCAGCATGCACTCCTAGAGCTGCATCACTACAATGTTCAGTTGGTGCTGCAGCCATTGGGTGTTGTTGTGTTCCTTTCAAACAGTGTCTATCACTGTACACTCCAGCATGCTGCTCATGTTATTGATCCAAAGAGCCAAGTTGGTGACTGCATGGCTATCACCTGTTTCTTCCATCAAGCTCTTGTTGATCACTATGAGCCAACAAAGACAAGTATACACTATCTTGCCAAGGAAGCAGCTGCAAGGGAGCAAGACCGGAAGCGACAGAAGAAAGGGTCCCCCCTTGGAGGGGTGGGATATGGACCACCTCAGATCTCTATGACTCCAAGTTTCAGACAGCTGCCAAGTCTGGTCATCAAGATATGGTGACCCGTGTTGGTCATCCCTAACCCTACTCTGACACATGTCACAGTCATCACAGGCAGAGTATGTTGGCTATTCACCGGCTCCACCCAGGTAGGTGGAGTGGTGGTCATGCTGGTCAGAGTACACCCACAGGCTGCAGTGGTGTGCCTCTGCCAGTCCCAGGAGGGCCAGCTCATCCCCCCAGGTCCCCTCCTTGGCCATCTCAGCCAGCCAGGCACTGTGGTCATCATCTCAGCTGGTGAGGGGGACCGAGTCAACTCAATGTCTGCTGGCTGGAAGTCCTGGGGCAGGACCAGCCACGAAGCATTGGCAGAGTTGAAGGCTGTGGTCTTGAGGTGTCCAGTGTTCCAACCCAGGGCATTGAAGAGATCAAGGATGACCTGCTTCTTGTTGCCACACAGCCTGGCAGTGTTCTTGCCTTTAAAGGTGCTGACCATCTCTGCTCCTTGACCTGGTAGGTCTTGTCTTGACTGAGGGTGATGTTCATGTGCACTGAGCTGTAGCCCATGGCAATGGGAAGGAGCATGGGGTAGAGTGTCATCTTGGGGTTGTTGTAGTGCAGAGGCTGGATGAGGGTGATGTGTGGGTTGTCCTCCATGTAGCCGAGGTTGAAGGTATTGAGGTGGGCAAGTGGGTGGTTGAGGTTTCTGATGTTGGCCTTGAGGGTGAGCAGGTGGTGCTGCAGTGTATCTGGACAAGGTAGTCCACCAGCTGACTGATGGCAATGGTCTGCTTGCCTTTGATGCAGAGACACCTTGTCATCAAGCCTTGAACCTTCCCCCTGGCCCTCATGAATATCTTGAGGAGGGGTTGCTTGAGGGAGGGATTGAACTTGAAGAGGCCTGCAGCCTGGGCAAAGTAGATGGAGTCCTTGAAGTAGGGGTTGTCCTTGATGATTGGGGTGGGTGTGTGGCTGACAAGTTGCAGGGTCAACACTGGATGGTAGAGGTTGAGGAGGTGTTGAGGGAAGAGGGATATGTTGTAGGTGTTGACATTGTGGGGTGCAGAGTTCATCTCTGCAGAGTGGATGATTGTAGGCTCTGTAGATGACATGGGCTAGAGGGAGCATAGGATAGAAGAGAAGAGAAGAGGAGAGGAGAGAAGAGGAGAGGAGAGGAGAGGAGAGAAGAGGAGAGGAGAGGAGAGGAGAGGAGAGGAGAGGAGAGGAGAGGAGAGGAGAGGAGAGAGGAGGAGGGTCAGTGAAGTGTAGACTATAAAGTGATGGGGGACTGTGACCACTGGATATGCAAACTATAGTACAAGTGAAGAGAGACTAACATGAAGATGGGCCAAGGACAGTGGATAAGGTAGAGGATAAGTGAAGGAAGGGTGCCAAGGTATAAGATGTCGAGAGGATAGTGGAAGGCAGAGATGTAGAGAGGATAGTGGAAGGCAGGAGTGATGGTGAGAAAAAGGGGAGGAGATAGGCCAGTACACACACGCACACAAACACACACACACACACGCACACACAAAATGCAGGACCAAAAAAACTGAGTAATTCAGGGATTTAACTCAGGACACACTGAACCCAGGTGAATAAACTGAGGCCAGGTTGCCTAGCCACTCAGGGAGGCCAGGAGATGAGTTATATACATGAGATGAGGCCATATACGGCCAAGATGAGAGCTGGCAGAGTTTTCAAACTTGGTGCCAATCACTGAGCCCAGAGTTGAGTGGCAGTGACTTTGTGACTTTATTTTACTGCTGTTACTGCTGTTACAGTGTCACAGCTTGATAGAGCTCGGAAAGGTGATTCGAACGGTAGTTTTTTGAGCTGAATTGGTGCAGTGGTTGCTGAGTTAGTGGTTTCCACCTGCCAAAGACTCCGAGACATGTGTTCACAGTGGACAGGGTGTATGTGTCAGTGATGCTGACGTAAGATGTCGAAAAACATTTATCGGACAATGTATGGGTGACACTGACGTAAGATGTCGAAATTGATTTGTCAGCTGAGGTGTCAGATACGCTGATCTAACATATTGGGAAAATATCGATGCAATGTGTCACGTCAACACGATGCGGTTTTAACATGACATTTTTGTGACCGCAATTTCTGAGTTTTTTCGAGTTTCAAATATTCAATAGTCGGAGGTGCTTGAGGAAGGATGTGAATTTGCAGTAACGTGACTTGCGGGAAGGGAAAAGCCGATAGATTGGCGATCACGAATGACGGATGCACAGTCAGGAATCGAGAATCCACGATCACGAATCATGGAACCCCGAACCCCGAACCCGGATCCACGATCACGAATCACGGATGCACAGTCAGGAATCGAGAATCCACGATCACGAATGACGGATGCACAGTCAGGAATCGAGAATCCACGATCACGAATGACGGAACCCCGAACCCCGAACCCGGATCCACGATCACGAATGACGGAACCCGGATCCATGATCCCCAATCCCCGATCCCCGATCCCCGATCCTCGATCCTCGATCCCCGATCCCCGATCCCAAATCCTCGATCCCCGATCCCCGATCCAGAATCCACAATGCACAGTGACCAATCCATGGTCAGCAATCACAGATCACGGATTGCCAATGACGGATCACGGAACCCGAATCACGAATCCCCGATCCAGAATCCACGGTCACCAATGACGGATGACGGATGACGGATGACGGATGACGGATCCCCGATCCACAATCACCGATCCACGGTTACCAATCACCGATCCATGATCACCGATCCATGGTTACCAATCACCGATCCATGATCACCGATCCACGATTCACGATCCACGATCACCGATTCACAATCCACGATCCACGATCACCGATTCACAATCCACGATCCACGATCACCGATTCACAATCCACGATCCACGATCACCGATTCACAATCCCCGATCCACGATCACCGATTCACAATCCCCGATCCATGATCCCCGATCCCCGATCCATGATGACTTCGGGTTTGTCTGGCTATGACATGGCGGATTTGTTTGGCTGTGGGTGATTGTCTACCTTAGTCTGTTGCTGGACGTGATGAATACGCGACTTCAACTTCGACTTCAACTTCGACTTCAACTTCGACTTCGACTTCAACTTAGGCTAGGGATAGGGTTAGGGATAGGGTTAGGGTTAGGGTTAGGGTTAGGGTTAGGGTTAGGGTTAGGGTTAGGGTTAGGGTTAGGGTTAGGGTTAGGGTTAGGGTTAGGGTTAGGGTTAGGGTTAGGGTTAGGGTTAGGGTTAGGGTTAGGGTTAGGGTTAGGGTTAGGGTTAGGGTTTAGGGTTAGGG